>CM057452.1:977587500-978837500 GCA_016271365.2 Neoceratodus forsteri | reverse complement strand
AGACCAGTCAGTCTTACCTCAGTAGTGGGCAAGATTATGGAGACACTCCTTAAGGAAAGGACAGTGCAACGCCTGGAATCCATAGGAGCACAGGATCCAAGACAGCATGGGTTTACAAAAGGAAGGTTCTGTCAAACTAGTCTCATAGATTTTTTTGACTGGGTAACCAGAGTGGTGGACCAAGGGGGAGCAGTTGATGTTGCCTACCTTGTTTTCAGCAAAGCTTTTGATACTGTTCCACGTAGAATACCTCTCAACCTTTTGTCACTGAAATGAGGGACATGGACATTTTTGAACACTCAAAATGAGGGACAATGAGGGACATAGACCTTCAGAATGAGGGACACATCCTCAAACATGGATATACAAGCTCAGAACACTGTGAAAACCATAGTGTTTACTTGTACAAAGTTTATTTTGGATTTAGTGGTTTAGAATATTAAGAGCTTCTGCTTTAAAGTTTGAATTTACAGAACATTCTCTGTGTGGGCAACACCTTTTCCATGAGGGACGGATGAAGGACAGAGCAATTTTAAGGGGCAAAATGAGGGATGTCCCTCGTAATGAGGGACACTTGAGATGTATGCATAGAAGATTGATTAATAAGCTGGGTAGGCTCAGGATGGGTCAGATGTTGGTCAACTGGGTGGCAAACTGGTTGATGGGCAGAAAACAGAGAGTGGTGGTAAATGGTGTACAGTCAGAAGAGATGCAAGTTACAAGTGGGGTACCTCAGGGATCAGTCCTGGGGCCAGTCCTCTTCAATATCTTCATCAGTGACATTGCAGATGGACTGGAGGGTAAGGTTTGTCTGTTTGCAGATGACACCAAGATGTGCAACAGAGTAGATGATCCAGATGGTGTGGGCAGAATGAGAAGAGATCTGGATAAACTAGCAAAATGGTTGGAAGAGTTTTCAACTGGGGTTTAATGCAAAGAAGTGCAAGATCATGCACATAGGGAAGAAAAACCCTGAAGCCACCTATACGCTGGGAGAGGAGTTGCTGGCAGTCACAAGGGAAGAAAGAGACTTGGGCATTATCATTACCGATGACCTGAAATCATCCAAGTCGACCTCTAAAGCAGTAGGTATGGCTAGAGGGATGTTGGGGTGTATTAGTAGGGGTATCACAAGTCGAAAGAGGGCAGTAATAATCCCTCTTTATAAGACACTGATTAGGCCCCATCTGGAGTACTGCATGCAGTACTGGAGGCCACACCTTCACAAGAGGACATTAACCAAATTGAGGCAGTCCAGAGAAGGGCAACCAAAATGGTGCAGGGACTGCATCAGAAAATATATGAGGACAGATTTACTGAACTCAATATGTATATCCTAGAGCAAAGGAGGGAGAGAGGTGATATGATTGAAACATTCAAACATCTTAAGGGCATTAACAAGGTGAAAGAGTCTAACATGTTTCTATATAAGAAAAATAGCAGGACAAGAGAACACAGCATGAGATTAGAGGGAGGCCGATTAAGGGGTAATGTGAGGAAGTTCTTTTTCACAGGAAGGGTGGTGGATGCATGGAATGGCCTACCTCAGGAAGTGGTGGATATGAATACAGTGCAGGGCTTCAAACAGGCATGGGATAGGCATAAGGGACCAATACAGATGAGTATGAATAGATAGGCCATTGACAGAGCAAAGGCCTATGGCACATTCATAAGGTAGAAAAAGAAATGGGCAGACTGGATGGGCCTTGCAGTCCTTATCTGCCATCAACGTCAACTTCTATGGATCCAACCTTGTATCAGGCTGGGAGCTATGAGTATCTGCTACAAAAACTGAGGCTGTCTGTAACAGTTCAGCTGGAGAGGTAACTGTCCTTCCATCTTTAGTATATAATGACTGAAAAGATCTGTGTGTCACTCTAGAGTGACAAGCACCATAAGAGTTTAAAGCTTTGCTTTTTACACTGAGTGTCAAATCTCATCTCCTGCTGCAGTGTTTGGGCTCTGGCATCTCTTTACTCGAGACTGTTATCTGACCACTATAGTCTGCATGTTCTGTTTCTGTTTTGGATACTAGTTTTTGAAGCTGAGCTCTTAGCCATAAATGCACTAAATGTTCCAGATTTTCCCAATTCCCTGTGAATTCTTGAAATTATTTAGCAAAATCAGTTTTACTGTCCTCCCACCAGAGGGCAATATTGTCATAGATGCAGATTATGTATACTTTGGCTTTCCAGAGAGCTTCCCATTTCTTGACAAGACGAGACTACTGCAGTATTGTGTTACTACCTGTTTGACGTTTGCATCTATATGCATCTCAGAGATATGCGGTGTTAGTAATTGATCCAAGACAGTTGGAATAACTGTACATTTTGGTATTTTGCAGATCTCTATCCTACAGTGCCATGCCACTATTGAGGTCGCTTCCCCATATCACTATACATGAAGTATGCAAAAAAGCTTGAATGTCTAAAAAAAAGTACAGAATGGAAGGATTAAGACTGAGGGGCATATGCTGCAATTATCCTTAGCTGTGTGTTGTGATATGAAACCTCTATTACAGAGCCCTCCCTGGGTGTATGTCTACCAAATGAGAAACTTTAAGGACAGGATCAATCGGCAATATTTCAACTCCATCATATTGTTCTGCATCTATTGACCAAAATGTGGGCCCCTTTTGCCACATTTGAGATACCTACGAGATTTCATATCTGCTTTTTAATCTGGTATCCTGAAGTAGAATTATCTGACTTGTGACAGGGGATGGGAAGTCCCTGTCATGGAATGGGACAGCTTTTCACCTTGTTTTAAAAACTCTGCTGCAACAATTCTTTATTTTCTTTATGCTACCCTTGTATTTTTCTAATCTGGAAGGTTGGCCACCTTTGGGTAAAACCCCCCTCCCTCTCTTTCTTGCTCTCTCCCTCTAAATTTCTTATATCCTCTTAGGTCTGAAAGAATGGGAGGTTAAGCCTAAATGACCTCTGAGTCATGCATGTAAAGTACCTGAATGTACATGGCTCCTAGCCAGAATATAGTATGAGATACTGTAAGACAGCTAAAGAAGCTGTGAAGCTAACAAAAAAAAAAAAAAGAACATTTTTGTGTAACCCCCCTGTTACCCGGGGTTACTAGAATCCCAGTAAGACCTAGTGGTAGGCAGGGAAGGCAGCTTGTGAAACTCCAGTTAAATGGATTTCACACTGTCTCACTCTGTTCTCAGTCTCAGCTGAGACTGAGGGATGACATCATCTTAGAACTTTTGCAGCTGCATAAGCCACACTGGAATGTTGCAGTTGGAGGTTAGTGTAGAATGTTGGGGATTTTGAATTCAGTCTGGTGCAGTCTGAGTAGAGACAGTAATATAGCTGAGTGTGTGCAGGCTCTCAGAGCTTTAAGCTCTGTTTTAGAGCTACCTTTGGGAAGGTGTGTGTTTCCACCTGAAGAGGAACACAGGAAGTGGTGGAGACCGCTTTCAATGGTTCCAGAGCCCCATCCCTGAGGGGATGGGGGGAAGGTTTTGCCTGTTTTCCAGGGGCAACCCTCCTGTGTCCAGCTAAGGGAAAGAAGCTGCCTATTCAAGTTGTACTGAGGCACCAGAAGCTCTGAGAGAGAAATTCCTTGTGGAGGAATCGCCTGTGGGGCACCTGCAACCAAAGGGTGAGTTCGCTCTGAAAAAGGGCCAAGTGTTTTTTCAACTGAACAGTTGGAAAGTGGGGATTGGATTGCTTAACTCAATGGGGGGTCTAGAGAAATGGACAATGCCACTTAAAAGGATGTTCAAGTCCAGCACAAATGGGAAGCAAGACAAGTAGATGGAATGTGATATACATTTAGCAAGACTCTACATTGCAAAGCTTTACAGGATGAGGTGTTTACTGTCCAGAGAAATGGCCGGGTATGAATTGTGGGAGCGAGGGGTGGGAGAACCCCCATCAGTAGTAACCAAATTCACCTCTACGGATTTGCTCTGAGACACCTTTTACTTTCTCTCAGGTACATGGCCAGTGCCTGAGGAAAGTACCCAGACGTGGGATTAAGAGGAAGAATTCCCTGATGGAGCCGTGGTGCTCTTAGGTGGTTTAGGGAGCCACCAGAAAATGTTTCCATGATGTATGGAAAGCGTATGAGTGGCCGGTAAGGGAGCCGAGTGAGGGAAAACCCAGAACAGTGTACCCAAAGCAGCATGCAAGTCCGGGTTGTGTGCCCGGTGGGTTCAGAGCCTGAGGGCTAAAGTGTTGAGGAAGTGTTCTTGTTTCTTTTAATCTGCATTACCAGAAGTGTAGCCCCATGGGGGTCCGTCTATGCTTTGTTTATTCTGTTTGGATGTGAATAAAAAGACACACTTTAGAATCCCACTTCTGGTATTGGACATTACAGTTATTGATTCCTGTGTTCAGAATTACTTAGGTGCCCCTGTGCAGAGTAGCCAAACCTAGCCTTTGTGCCGAGTGACCTATTCCTCCCGGAACCCAGCCCACCTGGTATTGCTGTCAGATTCAAATGGCATACCGGCCCTGGGTTACATTTTTATGTTTCTCTTTAGTATATTTTTATTTCTGTCATTCTTTGTCTATGTATCCCTCCCAACCCCTTGGTCTCCCCATAGGGGAAGTTAATGAATAACGTTGCTAAGGTTGCTATAGGTGAGGACATAAGGGAAATAAATGTCCTGAACTGTATGGCATAATTTGT
Organism: Neoceratodus forsteri; assembly: GCA_016271365.2. Classification (NCBI taxonomy): domain Eukaryota; kingdom Metazoa; phylum Chordata; order Ceratodontiformes; family Ceratodontidae; genus Neoceratodus; species Neoceratodus forsteri. The sequence continues at coordinate 978,832,847 of CM057452.1, read as the reverse complement.
TGCACAGATAAATGAAAGAGAGACAGGAGCAGCAAGCCCCGTTTTTTTTTTTTGTACCTGGTTTTTCCCTTAGGCTGCTCCCTGTCCAATTCAGAGTTTATATGTGCACACTAATGAATTCTAGACTCTCTAAAATTGGTACTCTGCAGAATTACATAAACTGTTCCCAGACACTGTGCTGTCCTGCTGCACGAAGAGCCACTACAGTCAGAGCTACAAAGCTAATGAAAATAAATGTGGCTTTGCACTGCTTGCAGCTCTTCTTTTCAATGCGGCTTCCCCGTTCAGTTTCAGCGACTTTCTGCCGCATGTTCAAATAAAATAAAAGGAGCCCTGGAGGTAAAGGCTGAGACAGGAATGGAGAGAAGAGGGTTCTTTGGTGTGGTGCTTGGCAAAGCACTCTCTCTCTCTCTCCCATTCAGAATAGCGAGTGCGCACTGCACTTTGTGTGCCACTTCATAACCCTGTTTACACTGTCGACTTTGCAGCGCATCAACCCATGTGCATGGGTTGATGCGCTGCAAAGTCAGCAGTGTAAACACTCTTTGGAGCACCTTAAGCCCCCTTCGGATCCTTTTTTTGATCTGACTCAGTTGGGGGATCAGCAGCGGAGCGAGCGCTTCACACAGTGGTATGAATGTTTTGCTGCGCTCACTCTGCTGCAAGGGCTATCTTTACTTTCATCCTCAGTGAATTCATGGCCCCTCCTCAGAGCAACCTGCAGCACTGTGAGGGCAGGCTGTGTAAATGGGGAATCACCGGAGAAGCAGGGAACACAGCCTGAAGGGAGCACCACAGATACCGGAGTGCTGCCGCCGTGTAAACACGGCTATAGATAGTGTCCCCAGAGCTGGCTTCCTTCTTTTATAAATACTAGCTAGGCTATCACACACACAAGAAGCTGGTGTTATTTCAGGCTGCCTCCTCCCTCTGTAACACCCTGGAGGTTTGCCTGAATGCTCTGAAATCTGGTCCATTCATGGACAAGGGCCATAATGAAAGTTTCAACTGACGGCTTGAAATTGCAGCTGTTGGCAGCCTTGAGAGCTGTGCATGCAGCTCTGTTCAGTGTGTCTACCTTTTTTTTTTTTTTACACAGCAGCGGAAAAAGCATGTAGAATGCTCCCTGACCCAGGAATACAATGTGGTTAAAATGAAATAAAAAGATAAAGAAATAAATAAAGTGAAGCATGTCTTACTGTGGCCCTGACAATTTATGAATGCCCCTAAACCCTCTTCATAAATTAAACAATTAAATATGGGGTGCATCTGTTTTATTCCATTTAAGATATTTTCGGGTTAGAACAGAGTAAAATTGATTGTAGACTGTCCTTACCTGAATCTACCTGAGAATGCATGCCAACTGGTGTGCCCTATAGGACAGCAGCGGCCCCTAGTGGCCAGTATATATATATATACACTTAGCTGTCAATCAGAGCCCAGTGGAATGTTTTCCATTTTTATTTCACTCCTGGGAGGTCTTTTAAGTCTGAATAATTTTAACAAGGTGACATACAATTAGTAGACCCTCTAGCATCGTATAAAATAAAATGAGGACCTGAACAAATGCTTCAGACAATTGTATGATGCTGTGTCACCTGACCTCAGCAGGCGGGTATTTAAAGCCTACCTGAGCAGACAGTTTTGAAGACAGGGTCAGTTGCCACTGACTAAGTGCAGGCGCAAGACTGAGGGAGTCTATTGCTCCACCATTTGGAGTGGAAACGAAGTTAGTTTGCCACATTCTTGATTTATAGTTTGTGATTGATTTAATTCCTTATTTTCCTTCTGTGCAAAAGTATTGCAAATTTATTTGATTTTCTTTACTGAAAAAAAAGAAAAGAATAAACATCATATGAAGTAAAGTGTGTTGAACCTTAAATTGAGTTGTTGTGTCCATTTCTTGTCCCACACCTTCACAAGTGGTGTCAGATAACTGGCACAGCATCTTGCCAGGAAAGGGAGGTACTGTTTTGGCAGATACCGCCCTGGTATCCCAGGTGGATCAGATGAATGCTCCAGGAGGAATCAGAGAAAGACCAGAAGGCCACAGGCACCCTGACAGAAGGATGGCTGAGCAGACTGAAGCTGCCCTGCTCCCTGGGTTGGACTCAGGGACCAGAGCGAAGATGAGGGTGTAGGCAAAGCAGGAGGATGCCTGAGGAGGAGAAGAAGAAGAGGATGAAGCCAGCTGTCCTGCATTGGAGGATGTACCCTCTGAGGATGTAGGAGAGTTGCTTAAGTGGCTATGCATCAAGCAGGTACAGCTGGACAGAGAGAGGGAACAGGAATGGTGACATCAAGATGCTAGGTGGGTGGACACCATGTAGGTGTTGCAAGCCATACAGACTGGGTCTACTGAAAGAGATAATAGACCCAGAGACATTAAACTTTATGACTGTTGGACAGCGATGACATTGAGGCCTACCTAACAACACAGAGAGGGTGACTTGAAAGTGTGGGTGGTACAACTGGCCCCTCAACTAACTGGAAAGTCCCAGATAGTGTACAGGCATATGAACATAAGAGAGGCAGAACATTTTGACAATGTCAAACGGGAGAGCCAAAGGCGTTATGATATTAACACAGAGACATATCGCCAGTGCTACAGGTTCTTGAAGATGCAGACCACAGACACTCCAGAGAGGGTTCCATGTCTTTTCAGTGCAAACTTTTCGTCGTGGTCAATTACCGCATGGTAATTAAAGCGCCAGACATTTCAGCTCAGAGACTCTACAACGCATGACAGTTCATCGTATGTTACCGTGCAGTCTGAATTCATACAGCCAGTGATTGTTGCTGTGCACTGGTGGACATAAGGCAGTGGTTAAGGGGCTATTCATAAAAATAGCAGCAGCACAAGAAATCCTAAATTGCACTTTTTCGGTGTACCGCCAGCTGCTGCTACGTTCCCAACTTCCTCTGTGTGTGTAGTCAAAGATTTTCACCACTTCAATATGTAAAGCGATGATCCATCCCCGCATCATGACCCCCCCATCCCTTGCAAGTTCTTGGTTGCACCTCCACCCTGCACTTTCACAAGACACCTACCTGATTCACTAGAGCTGTGCCACCTGTCTGCCTAGGGCTAATTGTAATATCAGCACTGGGACCATCAGTAACACAGGGAGTCCTAAAGATGATAGTATTTAGAAATGGAAGGACCACAGAAATGTCCACAGCAACGGTATCTCTGGTGCTTCTGGTGGGACTCAAGGGATGCATGCAGCAGTTCACAGTTTACAGGATAGGTGGCAATCTCACGAGTGTTACTGGGGAGCAGGTAGTAATAAATGACCATTTGTTTCATCTGTTCTTACCTGGTCATTTTGCCACATTTTACGACATAATGTCCCATGCGGCATAATGTTTATTGTGGCGATGTTTATTGCGCTCAGCTGTTTCCGACTAAATGTTTTCAACGAAATGTTTGCGCAGTTTTGACGTGATACCCCCAGAGAGATATATATCCCAGGCTTAAGGACTTATGCTACAAGTGGTTGCAGCCAGATGCTAAGACCATTCACCAGCTGTTGGAGTCTATAATTATAGAGCAGTTCATTAAGGTGTTACCACAAGATGTGCAGCTATGGGTTCGAGAACACAAGCCACAGGAAGCAGAGAAAACTGTCACCCTGGCTGAGGATTTCTGGGTAGCCAGACCCTCCAAACCAAGGACTTACCAGGGGGGTTTGACCACCACCTCCATGACACTGGTAAGAAACCCTACTTCTTCTAATATCCAAAATGTTAGACCTGATTGGAGGCAGGAAAAGAAAGGAAGGCTGCCCCTTTCTGAAATCGTGTGTCATGGCTGTCAGAAAAAGGGACACCTGATTAGGAACTGCCCCAGCATAAAGAAGGAACCTGGACATTTGGCCTTGGCCAACTGGGGAACATTTATTGCTACTGTGGAGGTGGGGTCCCAACATGTTATGTGACTGATCAACTCTGGCAGCCGCTAGACATTGGTCCAAGCAAACCTGGTGGATTTATTTAGGAAACAGGGAAAGTGGCCTGCAGTGATCTGTACACATTGGGACACCCACTGTTATCCCACCACTCCTCTTGCAATAACTGTCCGGGGTAATACACATGAACTGGACGTGAGCCTTGTGCCGCAGTTGCCTGTGCCAATTATTATAGGGCATGACCATCCAGGCTTCAAGACTTTGTAACTGAATGTCATGCTGGACAGGAATCCCTAGTTGCTGTTACCACCAGGGCTCAGGCAAGACAGCAGGACCAACTTCCCCATGTCTTTCCTTTTGATGAGGAACTTTTTGATAGTCCGGGGAAGGACCGGGAAGGTAAATCTCTCAAACAAAGAGAGAAAAAGACTTGGCATGAGAGGCAGGCCAAGGAGCAACCAGACTTAGGACTGTTAAAATGTAATACTTTGCAAAATGACCAAAATGCTGATCTGTTTTTGAAACATTTTTTTTACAGGTGGAAAAAGAACAGGCAATTGGGTCCCCCAAATGTGTTATGACAAAAGGGTTGTTGTATAGGGAGTGTGTTAACACTAGGACTGAGGAAACTGTGGCCCAGCTGTTAGTGTCTGAGAAATACAGGGAGGAGGGAATACAACTGGCAAATGACATCCCCTTATCAGGTCATGTTGGCAGGGACAGTATCTTGTATAGGATATTGACCAGTTTCTATTGGCCGGGTATCCACGACCAAGTAACTGAATATATTCGATGCTGTATAGAGCGCCAGAGGGTGGCCTGCATAGGAAGAAAAGATAAGGTGCCCCTGCAGACGATCCCTATAGTTTCCTCAACCCTTTGAGAGGATAGGGATGGATATCGTAGGCTCTTTGGAGAAAAGCTCCAAAGGAAACCACTTTATCCTGGTGGTCTACAACTATGCCACTTGCTATCATGAGGCAGTACCCGTGAGAGCGGCCACGGCTCCTAGAATAACGGAGAAGTTGGCTAAAATATTTAGCCAGATGGGAATACCTCAGGTGATACTGACAGATAGAAAAGAAACTTCACTGCCACCCTCCTTACTGAACTGTATCACCTTCTGGGTATCAGTGCAGTGCAGACCTCCCCTTACCACCCCCAGACAGATGGTTTAGTGGAAAGGTTCAGTCAGATACTGAAGAAAATGTTACAGAAGTTTGTCTATGAGGAAGGGAAAAACTGGGACAAGTACATTCCATACCTGTTGTTTTCTTAGAGAGATACCCCAAGCCTCCACTGGTTTCTCCCCCTTCTCCCTTCTGTGTGGGCGAAATTCGAGAGGGCCCTTAGACGTGGTAAAGGAGTACTGGCAAGAGGGTAGAACCATAGGACAGTGCTATGTACTGGACTACATGTCTCAACTGAGAAAGAGGTTGGTAAGGTATGTGGGGTTGGCCCATCAGTCTTTAGGGCCAAAACAAATGCAACAGAAAAACCGGTATGACCTCAGGTGGGAAACAAAGTTTATCAGGCCGGTGAAAAAGTAGTGTTACTACTCCCGACAACAGAGAACAAGCTGCTCATGAAGTGGCAAGACCCTTATACCATCACTAGACAGACTAGGCCTGTCAATTATGAGCTGGAGATACCAGGGAAGAGAGCCTCCAGTAGGATATAGCATGCAAATTTGCTTAAAAAATGGCATGAAAAAGGGGACCATGTTTGCTATGTTCACTCTGAAAGTAAGGACTTTGAGTTAGAGGTGACCTACCAAAGGTTAGAAATACCTGGAAGTATAGAGGAAATCATAATCATCCCAGAGTTAACCCCCCAACAAATTGAAGAGCAGCACAGGTACTACACGAGTATTCCCCCACATTCACAAATGTACCCGGGAGGGCCAAAGGGGTTATGCACAACATCATAGTGACCCAAGAGAAACCCATACACTAGAAGCCATACTGTCTGCCTATAAAAATAAGGGATGAGGTAGTGCAGGAGATACAGAAGTTGCAGGAATTGGGCATCATAGTCCCCTAAAAAAGTGCATGGTCCTCACTGATAGAGGTGGTTGGGAAAAAGAAGGGAGGAATCTGGATCTGTCTCGACTTTAGAAAGGTGAACACCATGTCTCTTCGATGGTTACCCAATGCCATGCATTGATAACATTATTGATCGACTGGGTAATGCGAAATACATCTTGATATTAGACCTCACGAAAGGCTACTGGCAGATCCCCCTATAACCTACATCTAGGGAGAAGATTGCATTTAGTATCCCTCTAGGCCTGTTTCACTTTGTGACCAAGCTGTTTGGTTTACATGGGATGTCAGCAACTTTCCAATGGTTCATGGACCAAATGCTCAGACTCCACACTGAATAATTTTATTTATTTATTTATTTAGTTGTATCTTGGATTAATACCTTTGAGCTAAAAGCTTGTCTACAAAGGTTCCATGGCACTGAATACATTACACACAAAAATGAGTTATACACAAAGTCAAAAATATAAGAATAGTGTTATGAGAGTAAAACATAATAGGGTAAACAGATATTGTTGAGTTTCAATACAAATCGCGCAAGTTGAGAGGTATACAGTAAATCCTAGGTAAAACAACAGAGATCTTGAAGGAATCAGACAATAAGTAGAGGGGATAGTACAGAGGGTAGGGCTAGTTAGAGAGATTAGCCATATCCAGAATAGGGTGAAATAAAGGTGGAAGAGGAGCCAGGTGTAAAATAATGTAAGAGCTGCCATGGAGATGTTGTCAACTAAGTGCTAGAAGTCACAAGTGACCAGATTGGGGGAGGGAGTAAGTAGCACTGGGGAAGGGGAGAGAGGGTAGTGTGAGACAGATAGGAAGAGTGGTAGACGGGCAGAAATACTGTAAAAGGCAGGGTGGGGAGGAGGAGTGACAGGTGGGTAGAATGGAGGGGGCAGGAGTGCTTCAGCAGTAAGCAACCCTAACCAGTACAGTTGCATTGATTATATTCAGTGAGGTGTTGGTGCAGTATATGTTTGTAGAGGCCAGGTTTGTTCTCAGTCAAAATTTCTGGGGGGAGCCCATTTAACAGAGTTGGGGTCCTGACATGGAATGAGTGCTGAGCCTGAGAAGTCTGGCAGAATGGGACCATGTAGAGACATTTGTTGGTACTGCATGTAAGCCGTGTGCAAGGGGTGGGCAGCATATGTCGCTGGCGGGGTAAGGCCGAGGCAGATCTTCTTTGCCAGGAGGCAGGTTTGGTATGCTAGTCTACTTTGTAGGTTAAGCCAGTCAGAGAGGTGATAGAGAAGACAGGAATGCGTGTGCCTTCCTGCTCCAGGTACAAGGTGGCAGCACTTACTTAGGGCCGTCTTAATTCTTTTTAATGTGGTTTCAGTGGTGGCCCCATAAAAGATTAACCCATAGTCCACTATGGGCAAAACAGAGCTAGCTACCACTACATGCATGGCCTCAGCTGTCAAACAGCGTTGATGTTTGTAGAGGATACCCAGTCTAGAATTTATGGTCTTAGAGATGAGATTAACATGCTTGCTGTATGAGAGGGAGCCATCAAGTATTTGAACTTGTTGACTTGTCAAGAGGGAGGTGCTGTTTATTCAATATGGTAAGGTTAGCAGCTCTGTTGCTATGGGAGGAAGAAAACAGCATAGCCTTTGTTTTTTTATAGTTCATCAGCAGTTTATGACAATGAAACCATGTTTCAATAAGGCTGAAGTTTGTCTGAAGATCGCGGGAAAGAGGAGTCAAGTCAGTGTGTGTTGAGAAGAGGATGGCGTCATCAACATATAAGAGCATTTTGTTGTTGCAAGCTGCTGGGAGGTTGTTGATGAAGAGACTAAAAAGTAACGGACCAAGGATGGAACCTTGAATTCACAGAGAGGGTGTCATTGATCTTAACTTTTTGGCTGCGTTCTGAGAGGTAGCTACCAAACCAATCAGTTACAGCAGCAGAGAGGCCTAAAGCAGGAAGAGAGCTAAGCAGAAGCTGGTGGTTAACGGTATCAAAGGCCTTGGTCAGGTCTATATTGACCGCACCAAGCAGGTGACCAGTGTCCATGGCATTGTGTATGTGGTTGGAAAATTCTACAGGGTGGTGGTAGTGCTGTGCGCTTTTCTGAAACTGTTGTTCTGGGCATTAGATATTATATGCAGCATGCCTTGATAATGTGGTGGTGTTTAGCACTGACTAGGAAACCCACCTACAACACCTAGAAAGGGTCTTAGAGGCTATCAAGGAAGCAGGGGTGACTGTCAATCCAGCCAAATATGCTTTGGCTAAGACAGAAACCCAATATTTAGGATTCATTATTGGGAATGGTCAGGTTAAACCTGAACAAAGAGGTGACTGCAGTAGTGAATAGCACCACACCGACCACAAAAAAGCAGATTAGGTCCTTTTTAGGGTTAGCAGGCTACTACAGATGGTTTATATCAAACATTTCAGCTGTGGCCAGTCCTTTGACTGACCTAATTAGAAAATGATGTACAAATAAAGCGCAGTGGTCCCCCTAGTGTGAGGAGGCCTTTCGAACCGTAAAAGCCATTCTGTGTACAACCCCAGTACTGCAAAGCACTAATTTTTCTGAACCTTTTGAGGTGCATACTGATGCATCCAGGGCTGGTATTGGGTCTGTATTGACCCCAAAAATGGCAGGGGGAAGAACACCCAATTATCTACATAAGTGGGAAACCGCGTGAAAGAGAGTGGAAATATGCTACTGTAGAAAAGGAATGTTTAGCCCTTAAATGGCAGTGGAATCCTTAAAATATTAACTGTGGGGTACAGAGTTTAAGGTCCTCATGGATCACAACCCTCTTTGCTGGCTGCACCAAATGCAGAAGCAGCATCATCTCAATGATTTTTGGCTCTCCTGCCCTATCCATTCACCGTTACACATAGGGCAGGAACTGCTCATGTACAGTAAATGCAGATTACCTGTCGAGATATGGGGCAGGGATTGATGAAACTTCCTGAATGTCAGTAAAACTGAATGCCTGTTGATGTTATTTAATGTTCTGGAAATGTTCTAGATAATGTGAAGTCCAAGGGGTAAAATTTTGTTATAGAGAACGAAAGAAGGCACTTAGGTTGACCTTTTAACCTTTGTACGAACACAAACATGTTTTTTGTATAGGGACCCGGGGATGGAGCTTCATGGTGAGGGTGGGCCGAAGCTCCAGCCCCTTCCAGGGATTAGGAAGGTGGTTAACAGGTTTTCTGTTAATGTTTGAAACCTGTTCCCCTCTTAAGGGGGGTGACAGGGGATGCCCCTGCCATGGAATTGGACCCTTTTTGTATATTCCTCTTTAGTATATTTTTATTTCTGTCGTTCTTTAACTGTGTATTTTCCCCCTGCCCTTGGTCTCCCTGTAGGGGGAAGTTAATGAATAACGTTGCTAAGGTTGCTATAGGTGAGGACATAAGGGAAATGCATGTCCTGAACCATATGGTATAATGTGCTGCATAGTTAAATGAAAGAAGGACAGAAGCAACAATCCCCATTTTCTTTTTGTACACAGTTTTCCCCCTAGGCTGTTCCCTATCCAGTTTAGAGTTTATATGTGCACACTAAAGAATTCTAGACTCTCTAAAATTGGTAGCCTGTAGAATTAAATAAACTGTCCGGGACACTGTGCTGTCCTGCTGAGTGAAGAGCAGCTACAGTCAGAGCCACAAAGCTAATGAAAATAAATGTGGCTTTGCTTTGAGCTGCTTGTGGCTCTCATTTTCAAAGTGGCTTCCCTGTTCTGTTTCAGCAGCTTTCTGCTGCATGTTCAAATAAAATAAAAGGGGCCCCGGAGCTAAAGGGTGGGACAGGAATGGAGTGGAGAGGAGAGGGTTCTTTGGTGCGCCGCTTGGCAAAGTGCTCTCTCTCTCCCATTTGGAATAGCGAGTGCACACTGTGCTTTGTGCACCACTTCATATCCTTGGGACATAGATAATGTCCCCAGATCTGGCTCCCTTCTTTAATCAGAAAGAGCTCACAAGCAACAGAAGGGGACCAGCAGCAGCAGGAGCTGCTCTACATAAGCAAAAGCAACCGATGCCGCAACCAAGGTCCCACAGCCATTGCTGCAGTTAACGGAGGCAGGAGCAGCAGTCCCATGGCCAGCAGTGCCGGAAGCCTCAGGCTCCCGGAGGAGCCAATTGGAAGAAAGGGTGTCTTGTTCGAAGCGTGGCCAGACTTTAAAAGGCCCGTCTCTGCTCATCAGCAATCAGAAAGAGCTCACCAGCAGCAGAAGGGGGAACCAGTGGCAGGAGCTGCTTCTCCATAAGCAAATCATTTTTTTCTGCCCACCATCCCTGGCCCCAACCTCAACCTCGACCCCGACCTCTATTAAATACAGAGGAAAGGCAGAGCCATCTTGAAGGTGGTAACAGAGTGAAGCGCGAGAAGAACTAGAAGGTGCTGCCCTCTGGAGGGAAGAACTTAATGCAGAAAAGGCTGATCGCTAGTAAGGGAAGGACTTACTGCAGAAAAGGCTGATCGCTAGTAAGGGAAGGACTTACTGCAGAAAAGGGCTGATTGCTATTATAAGGAAAGGACTTACTGCAGAAAAGGGCCGATCACTGTTACAAGCCAGGGAACTGATTTGGAGTGGCTAATTAATGTGGAAGGACTTAATGCAGCAAAGAGTTGTTCACAACTGCAAGCAAATCTTGAACTTGGACTGAGTTTGGTGAGATTAATTAATGTGGAATAGTCATCTTAAGGTTGCGCAAATATATTTCATGGGTATGAGAAAGAAGGACAGTAGCTAAAACAAGTGTACAGCAAAGTAGTCATCTTAAAGGTTGTGCAAATTTAAATTTAAAGGGTTGGGATATGTGCAAATTTAAGTTTAAAGTTGGCAGCATGGAGCAAGGGGGCACGGGGTGAGAGGAGGGAATGGACCGGGGAGGGACAGTGGAGGTTGGTGGAGAGGGCAGAGTAGAGGGGCACACCAGGGGGAGGGTCAGGGGCAGCAAAAGTGGAGTGAGGGGTGTAGGGGACACAGAGGTGGGAGGATCATGGGGTGTAACAACTGTGGAGCAGTCATATTCATGAGCACTCTGTGGAGAATGGGAGAGTGCCCAGTTTGTCAAAGGCTAGGGAGGCTGGAGGCTGTGCTATTATGGCTGAAAAGGGAAATATCATGGTCAAAAAAGAAATGGAAAGGAGAAACACAGAAGGGAAATGGGCAGAGGACAGGATGACAGAAAGGATAGGAGGTGGAACATGCAGGACACACTGGGGACTGGGGGGGAGGTGCAAGGACAGGAGCTTGGGGCGCAAGGGGCACGAATGCCAATGTAAATGGGCATAGATACAGAACAGGCTCCAACAGGTATTGGCCCTTAATGGAGATGGTGGAACACGAGGAAGTAGATGGGAGGGAAGATAAGGGTAACAGGGAGCTGGGCCATGAAAGGCAGACAAAGCCAGAGTTAAGGACAAATCTCACAAAGGGGTTACAAGATAAGAGCAGTGGGGTGGCACACTGCAGGAAATGAAAAAGAATATGGAGAGACAAGGCATAAAGGACAAAGGCAGAAACAAGGATGGAAAAGGAGCAGGAGGGGAGGACAATGGGGGAGGGGCTCAGCAGGATAGGGATCAGGGTGCAGGAAACCAGGTAGATGATGGCTAACAGGAAGGGAGGGATATGGGAAATGTCATAGATGAGGACTGGAGGAGGCAGGGGAAGGGGTCAAGACAGGGAACCATCAGGGAGAGCAGGGGAATAGAGGGAGTCTATTGCTGCACCATTTGGAGTGGAAACAAAGTCGGTTTGCCACATTCTTGATTTAGAGTTTTTGATTGATTTAATTTCTTACTTTCCTTCTGTGCAAAAGTATTGCAAGTTTATTTGATTTTCTTTATTGAAAAGAAAAGAAGAAACATCACACGAAGTAAAGTGTGTTGAACCTTAAATTCAGTTAATGTGTCCATCTGTTGTCCCACACCTTCACATGACTGATTCAAGTCTGCAAAGTGGCGAAGGTAGATACACACTTTTTAAACCTCTTTATACTGTTGACATTTAAAGTTGCAACATTCATGGTAGCCAGCATAATAAAAAGGACAAGGTGGAAGAGACTCGGCATTTATGATAATTTTTCCTGGGAACGCATCTTCCACCTGGTTCTCTTCGAGGCTGAGGCCTCCGAAAGGGAGTCCTCCAGGCTCCTGATATGGTGACAGATCCTTTAAAGAGGAGGTTATGGAGGATGCCTCTGAGTCCCCGTCCTCCACCTCAGTATCACCCCACTGCTTACCTGGAGCTATTACACTGCATTTATTTCTAACAGGAATGGGGGTGGGGGTCACAGTTTTCATCTCTTTAGTCTTTTTTTATTGAAAGTGCTGTCATCCTCACATACAAAGATGTACTCTCAAAGAAACAGCTCACAGGCATGGCAACACTTTAAATAAAAATGTTGCTTTTCCTGTGCCTTACTAATTCTTTAGTTCATGTCATCTAGTATGTTATGATGGTGTTTACAAAAAGGTTATGATTTCAGTGTTCTGTTTCTTACAGTTTTCAATATTTTTAGATGTGCTACCCACCCAGTGTCTGGTAGCAGCCTTTGTGTTTGTGTAATAAACTTTAACTTGCCAATGTAAATAAAAGAAACACTAGGTAATTTAGTATGTGGGAATTCCAAGTTAATTAATAATTGTTTGAACATCTTACTTGTTTGTCTGTCCCTTGTGAAATAAAGGGTGGTGATGCAGCTTGAAGGACTGGGCAGGAGGAATGTCCAACTTTGGGTAGGGTGGTTGACAGCTGGGACTGTTTCAGAAATGTGATGGTAGAGAGTGTGGTTGGCTGGGTAGGGGTAGGGGAACTGGTATATGGAATAGGTGGGGTTGGGTTCATAGGTAGTTAGGATGGTTGACGGGGGGGGGGGGGACAGAGTGCTAAGGATTGGTTTGTTTACCAATGGCGGGGATTGTGCGGGTGGTCCAGCTGCAGGTAGGGTTGATTGCCATGGTGGAGGCTAGTCCGGGGTCTGGTTCATAGGATTAGCATCACACAAATACACATGTACCACAACACAAAAATATATATCACATAATAGTATACAAAGGATGCACACCACAAAAACACTAACACACATTTTTTGCAACACAAAACACACAACTGCACACAAAGGCTCCACACCACACTAACACACATAGTCTCTGCAGCTCAAAAACATACTCATAGGCATCTGCATCGCACAAACATGCATGGTACAAACCATAGGCATAGGAACTGCAGGCCGAGCTGGGACAGTCCCACGTTTTTGGGCCAAAGGAGATTGCCCCTTTCAGTGATGCAGATTGCCTTTGCAAGCCTCACAAGTGTCAGTGTGTGACAGACACAGTACCCCTTTAAATCTGCTGCATCATGCCATGCCTGCGCCTGCCACACAAAACAAACAAAAGAGCTGCCTTAGTGTTAAGTGCCTCTCAGCCGAGCCACCATGCAGCACTCAACAGTAATGATCTGTGCTGGCAGGCGCCAGCACAGGACACATCAAAGTAATTTAACTATCCCCTGACTTCCCCAGAATCAACAGGTTAGGTTGCAGAGATGAGTCAGGAGGAGTTGTAAAGCAGAGTCTACCACAACTCCCTCTCAGCAAATTAAGCAGTCTCCACGCCTGCTGCAACTCTCCATCTTTCTCCTGGGTGTCAGATCATTTGTTGGGGATATTGCAGCACAGCATTGGGCTTTCAGAGTTTCAGGCTTTCCCTCAGGAGAATTATCAACAGCACACTACTGAACCTCATGCCCTCTCCCTAGCATCCCTTCTTGTGCCTTACAAAAACTCATACTCCAGCAGATCCTCTGACCATGATCAGTTATTCGTTCCTAGGTCTAGGTCTAAGTATGGTGAAATGGTCTTCGCAACTGCTGCTCCTAAACTACAGAATAGCATCCGACCTCCCATATGCCAGTGCCAAGTCACCAACTCCTTCAGATATCAATTCCAATCCTACCAGCTCCAGCGTTCTCTGTGTGCTTGCTCCTAATCCACAAACCCCTGCACTGTCCCTCCTACTCTTAAATGACAACTCGTTGCACTTAACTACTCCTTTGTCTGTACTTCTCCACTTCTACTCACCCCATTACCCCACCTCTTATGAGTCTGCTGTGCTATTTTGTAAAATTTTGCAGATTGCCTTTGCAAGCCTTACAAGTGTGAGTGTGTGACAGACACAGTGCCCCTTTGAATCTGCTGCAACATGACACACCTGCGCCTGCCACACAAAACAAAAGAGCTGCCTTAGTGTTAAGGGCCAAAAAAGAAGTGGAACCAGACTAAGACTATGGTAGTGGATTTTAGTGGGGCAAGACTTCAGGGAGATGGCTGCCATCCTCAAGGAACATTTAGTGAAAATCAGTCCGGGGATGTGCACAGAGCGTCGATGGGAGATACTGAAGCTGGGCCTGCTGCAAGCCATGAAATCCTACACAAAATCCCACCATAAGAAGGCTAGGGCTAGGAAACCTTGTTGGTGGACCAGGGAGGTGCAGGAGGGGGTGAGGGAAAAAAAGATGGCCTTTCAAAGGTACAAGTGCTCTTGTATGGAGTCAGACAGGGAGGAGTACCATAGGATCTCCAAAGAAGTCAGTAGGGTGCTAAGAGTGGCCAGAGCAGCTGAGGAGCTTCAGTTAGTGCAAGGGATCAGGGAGGGGGAGAAGGAATTTTATAGATATGTCAGGGAGAAAATGAAGGGTGTGGGGCAGATAAACAGGTTAAGAAAGGAAGGGGGTTGGGCAGAGGGGGGGGTAGAGCAAGCTGAAGTACTCAACAAGTGCTTCTGCTCCAGTCTTTACAAGGGAAAGGGATGGGCCGATGCTACGGGGAGACAGGATAGGGGCCAGGGATGGGGGGGGGCACTCACAGATGGTGAGATCTAGGTGGGGAGGGTGAGGGAGGCTCTCACGTCCTTGAGGACTGAGAAGGCCCAGGCCCAGATGGAATCCACCCCAGGGTTCAGAAGGAACTGGAGTATGTCCTGGCTGCTCCAGTGATGGAACTATTCAATTCCTCCCTTCAATCATGATGTGTTCCTCTGGACTGGAGGACAGCGCACATTGTGCCCCTCCACAAGAGTGGACCTCGGGATGATCTGGGAAATTACAAACCAGTTGGCCTGACATCCATAGTTGGGAAACTAATGGAGGCCATCTTGAAGGAAAGGATGGTGGAGTTTCTGGAGTCAAATGGCTTTCAAGATGAACGCCAACATGGGTTCGTCCGGGGGAGATCATGTTAAACCAAACTAGTCAAATTCTTTGGGTGACAAGATCTCTGGATGGTGGAAGGCCGGTTGATGTTCTGTTCCTGGACTTCAGCAAGGCTTTCGACTTGGTCCTGTATGAAAGACTGACATGTAAGCTGAGGAACCTAGGGGTGGGAGAAAAAAAATGGTGGGGTGGATTGTAAATTGGCTTAGTAACCAGCAGCAGAGGGTGGTGGTAGGGGGAGAGGCCTCAACTCAACAGAAGGGTCATCAGTGGGTCCCTCAAGGATCAGTGTTGGGCCCACTCCTGTTCGGTGCTTTCATAGCGGACATTGAGGATGGAGTTAGTAGCAAAATGAGCCTGTTAGCCGATGATTCCAAACTGGGAGCGGTGGCCGACAGCAAGGATGGGAGGAGGGTACTCCAGGAAGACTTGGTGAGGCTTGAAAGGTGGGTACACACTTGGCAACTGGGATTTAACACTTGGAAGTGTAGTGTATTACATTTAGGTATTAGGTACCCTGGGTATAAGTATCATTTGGGGGGAGAACAGCTGATGATCTCCAAGGAGGAAAAAGATCTGGGAGAGGTAACTGATGCCAAAATGAACAACTCAGAGCAGTGCAGAAGAGCAACTGCAAAGGCAAATAGAATGCTTGGGTGTATTGCTAGTGGGATAACTTTGAGGAGAAGGGAGGTTATACTGCCCCTGTACAATTCCTTGGTGAAGCCGCACCTGGAGTACTGTGTGCAGTTCTGGCGCCCTCACTTAGAGAGGGATGTTACTCTACTGGAGAGAGTCCAGAGAAGAGTGACAAAGATGATCGAAGGTATAGGGGAAAAGTCCTATAAAGAGAAGCTTAGGGAGCTGAATGTGTACTCCCTTGAAGACAGAAGGGACAGGGGACATGATAGAGGCCTTTAAATATTTGAAGGGGATCAATAGGGTAAACATGGAGGGTCTGCTCAAAATGAAGGGGGAAGGGACTATGAGGAGTCTTAGCCTAAAACTAGTAGGGGGAAGGTACAGAGGGGAAGTGAGGAGACACTGCTTCACAGAGAGGGTGGTGGCATTTTGGAACACGCTACCAGAAGAGCTGATGACAATGGAATTAGTGGGAGGATTCAAGAAGGGATGGAACAGGTACATGAGCAAGGCACAGGTTGGGGGGTTGGGAAGTGAACAGCAGGGGAGTTCTTGGGGGGGTACCTGAGAGCAAGGGATAAATGGGGGGCAGCAGCAGAGACTTAACTGTGTGCTGCATCTCGGCAAACGAGATACACCATTAGGCCTAATTTGTTGGCAACTTTGTATGTATGTATGTATGTATGTATGTATGTATATGCTTACAGCAATGAACCTAATATCTGTGCACTCTTGTTACATTTGTTACTTGTGCAGTATGTATTTCTGTACTTTATGTTAATGCTTGTTTGTATCATCCAATTTGTGTTCTATATTACTCCTGGTGCTTTGTTACTTTTTTCTCTGAGTATTATAAAACCCTATCTTTGTATTCTCCCAGGTTGTGCCTGAAAATAGGCAAATGTATGCCTAGTGCACTCCACCGGGTCAACAAAAAACAAATAATTACCTTTTCTTCGTCGTCTTGTTTAGAAACGTTTCTATTGACTGAGCAATTCGGATAATAAATATTAAAGTTTTGAGATCCGTTTCAGCATTCAGATTTTCATTGTGTAGTACTGCTAAAGTGATGTCATCGGTCATCTATGTACATTTCCAATGCATGAAGAAAAGACAAATACATGGGTTTCTTGGTGGTTTTACAACTGAGAAAATGTGATTGTCTTAATGAAGATTTAACGGGTGTGAGTCCAGGATTCTCAATGTTTCATTATTTGAATGTTTTTGCAGGTTTTCAATTCAAAATGAACATAAAATGTTTAAACTATGTTTTTTTTTTCCAACAATTCTTTCTGTTTAGTTTTAGAAACATAAAAGTTGATGGCAGATAAGGGCCACAGACCCACCGCGTTTGCCCTGTTTTGTATCTAGTGAATCCCAGATTAGCCTAATGGTTAGTCCCTTATTGTCCTCAGGCTTTCCGTGTGCCTGTCCCATGCCTTGTTGAAGCCTGTAACTGTTTCTGCCTCCACCATCTCAGCCGGCAGACTGTTCCATCTCTCCACCACCCCTCTGTAAAAGTACTTCCTCATGTTCCTCCTGAGGCCCCAATTTCATGTAGTGGCCTCTAGTTCTTGACACTGTTCATATTAATATTTAATTTGGTTTTGCCATTTTCTTCCCTGGTCCCGAGGCCCCAGCACATGAGTGATGTGCATGCCTGGAGGCACATGCATGCCCCGTGATGCTGGCTCAGCCCCTTCTACCCCTCCCTGTGGCTAACCCTGGAGCTCCCAAGGTTGGTGCCATCATCAGTCCTCCACCAGGAGGCAGCCAGTGACCGGGGAGCCTCTAATCCCTCCCAGAAGGAGAGAGCTGCCTTGCGGTGGCTTGATCTCACTCCTTGCCTTTCCCCAGGAAGACCCCTGACAACCTGGGATCATTCCCAAACCCAGGTCTCCGGCACAGCACCAGGTATGGCATCCAATGCCTCAACCTTCAGTGCCACTGGGCTGGTGAGCACTTTTTTCTGTGGAAAATTTCATCCACTTGCACTCTGTTTCTTCTCGTGAGGTATTCATGTTTCAGTCATGTCCCCCCTCTCTCTCCTCCAATGAGTACATGTTCAGCTCCCTCAGCCTGTCTCCACAGGGTTTATTGTGTAGGCCTCCCACCATCTTGGTTGCCCTCCTCTGTGCAGCCTCCACTTTGTTTATGTCCCTCTGGTGATGGGATCTCCGGAACTGGACGCAATACTCGAGATGAGACCTCACTAATGGTCTATACAGTGGGAGTATAACCGCCCTCCTTCTGCTGGTTATACCACTACCTACGCAACCCAGCATTCTGCTAACTCTTGCTACTGCCTTGTCGCATTGTTTGGCCTTCTTCAGGTAATCTGAGATGATGACACCCAGATCCCACTCTTGTTTGTACTTTGAAATGTGCTGTCCCCTAGCTTGTACACTGCCCCTGGGTTACTATTACCCATATACATAATCTTGCATTTTTTAGCATTGAATCCCAGCTGCAACTCCTTAGACCAGTGATCCAGTCTTTTTAGGTCCCTTTGCATTTTATCCACCCCATCCGGAGTGTCCGCCCTATTGCAGATTTTTGTGCTGTCTGCAAACAGGCAAACCTATCCTTCCAGCTCCTCAGCAATGTCATTGATGAAGTCGTTGAAGAGGACTGGGCCCAACACTTATCCCTGTGGTACTCTGCTGGTCACCCTTCCTTCTGCAGAACATGTGCCATTTACCGCCACCCTCTGAGTTCTGTTGCCTAGCCAGTTCCCCACCCATCTCAGTATCTTACACCCTACCCTCAGGCTCCCTAGTTTATTTAGAAGCCTTCTGTGTGGTACCGTATTGAAAGCATTGCTAAAATCCAGATATGCCACATTCACTGCCCTGCCCTGGTCCACCTCCCTGGTTACCCAGTTGAAGAATTCTATAACATTCATTTGGCATGACTTGCCCTCAGTGAAACCGTGTTGTCTTGGGTCTTGGAGATCGTTCACTGGTAGGTGGTCCACTATCCTTTCCTTCAGCATTTTTCCATTAATTTACATGCCACTGAGATTAGGCTTACTGGCCTGTGGTTTCCTGCCTCCTCCTTGCTACCACTCTTATGTAGTGGGACCACATCAGCCCTCCTCCAGTCCTCTGGCACCTCCCCCGTCTCCAATGATAGACTGAACAAAGCTGCCAGTGGTGCCGCCAACACCTCCCTCAGTTCCTTCAGCACCCTTTGGTGCACTCCATCTGGACCCATTGCCTTATCTTATTTTATTTCTGATAGTTCCCTGAGGATTCTTTCCTCTGAGAATGGACTAGTGTCTGCCTCCCTACCCTTTGTGTCCCTCACCTTTAAAGATGGGCCGTTCCCTTCCCCCTCCTCAGTGAATACTGAACAGAAATAATCGTTCAGTACTTCTGCCTTGAGTACATTATCCTCCATGCACCCCCTTCCATACTTTTCAGCCTGGTAATACTCCCCCCCGATGTTTTCTATCTCTTATGTACCTAAAGAATATTTTATTATTGTTTTTTATTGAATCTGCCAAGTTTTCTTACGTTTGTGCTTTCGCCAACCTAACTGCCTTCCCTGCTACTCTCTGTTTTACTTGGTAACTCTCCCTGTCTTCTGCTGCCTGAGTCTGCTTGTAAGTCCTGAAGGCCACCCTCTTATCCCTAACCTTTTCATCCACTTCCCCAGAGAACCAAAGTGGCCTCCTTTTTCTCTTTCCTTCGGTTAGCTGTTTGACAGAGTTTTGTTGCATCCTGTATGGCTGCCTTAATTGTTTTCAACTGCTCCCCCATTGTTGACATACCTGTGACTCCTCCTAGGGTCGCTCTTATGAAATCTTCCATTTTGACATAGTCCACTCTTTAAAAATCTAGGCAGAGTTTTTGCCCTTGTGGGTTTGTCTCGTGCTCAGCTAGTACCTCAAACTACATTGTCTGGTGATCACTGTTTCCCAGATGGTCCCCCAGTGTGTCCTTTCCCACATTTTCCCTGTTTGAAAGCACTAGGTCAAATATTGCCCCTTCCATAGTTGGGTCTGTGACTAGCTGGTTTAGGAACAATCATGGTCACTCATTGGATCTGGTATTCCTACTGGGGATGGAGATCTCCGATCTGGTGGTGGAGCCAGTCAGATGGTCGGACCATCATACTATAAGGTTCACTTTTGAGGCTCCCCCTAATAGACCTGTCTCTACAGAGATGGTCCGGTACTGCCCTTTAAGGGGTTTGACTTGGATGGCAACCTCCCATAAGAAGGCAGAATATTCCTGTCCCGGTAGATCACCACTACACAGAATTGACTGGCTCAGCTCTTCCGGACTGTTGACAGGTTGTGCAATCCAACCTGTCTTCAGACCTGAGGAGTGTTTTCACAAAGTAAGTGTGATGAGTTTGCTCGGTTCTTCTCAGGTAAGATTGCCACCATCGGGTCCAAGATCTGTTCAGTGCCCTCTTGTAGGTGTTGTGGAGGTTGGCAGGAGGTTGCAAGTGCCCAGTTTGTCTGGTCCAACTTTGGCTAGTTGTTGATCACTGACATTGTGAGGATCATCCATGATATGCGACCAACCTACTATAGTTTGGACCCAGCCCCAGTACGTCTCCTTGTGGGGTGTGTTGAGGTGATCAGCTCAGTCCTGGCTGATATAGTCTGGTGCTTATTGGAGACAGGGGTATTTCTGGATCCCCTGAAGGAGGCGGTTGTGAGACCTCTCCTAAAGAAATCCTCCCTCGACCCTGATTGCTTAGCTAACTACAGACCTGTCTCTAACCCACTGTTTTTGGGCAAGGTTATTGAGAAGGTGGCTGCGTTGCAACTGGAGGATCATCTTTTTTTTTTTTTTATACTTTATTTTTAAATTTTCATATGAGCACACACATGACAGTTTCCATATCCAGGATATTCCCGTTAATAACATTATAATGAAAATGGATATGTGATCCCTACCCTTAATCAAAGGATACATGCATCTTGGATATATTGATACCACATTGAGGGGTATTCTAAAGGCTATAATAGTAATTCTAAGTTATATCCAAAGTTAAGCTGTGTGATAAGCCGATGAGCAGTGTGACTAATTCAGAAACACTTAAAAGTCCGGTTAAAGTCCAGAAATTTCATGCCTCCCAAGAGGCTTGTGGTATCACACTATACCCTAAAGGGAAGACAATAATCTCCATTTATATAATTATAGGCAGCATAATAATCATGCAGCATGAACATGCCCCAAAAAAGCATAAACCATTTACTTATCCAACAATTGCTCCCAATATTTTAACAGTTAATGAAGGAGCTGTAAGAAAGAAAGCTCTAGGAAAATTCTGTCAGCTAAATGACCTA
This sequence comes from Neoceratodus forsteri, assembly GCA_016271365.2. Classification (NCBI taxonomy): domain Eukaryota; kingdom Metazoa; phylum Chordata; order Ceratodontiformes; family Ceratodontidae; genus Neoceratodus; species Neoceratodus forsteri. Next base: position 978,811,749 of record CM057452.1, on the reverse strand, counting down.
AATAAAATAGCCCCAACATACAGAATAAGAGGACTAAAGAGCCCCATGAGAGCCCTAAGCTTTTAATTTGGCAACAGGTAATAGGGCTAAAACATCTACCATATAGTAACTTAATGTCCCAACGTTTAAGTTTTTTCAAGTTCAAACCAGTCTATGGAGCATTGAAGCATGGAAAATTGAAGACAGATCAGCCTTCCTCTGTCTTCTCGAGGTCCAGATCATCGTCACTCGGTTCGCTACGTTGGCCCCTGCAATTGGTGACATAACGAGTTGCCCATTTACCTGCTTCTCCACGATCTGAAAAAACCCAAACTTTGTCTTCATAAACTATTTTTAGCCTGGCTGGGAATATCATAGCATGCACAATGTGGGTCTCCCTCAGCAGTTTCCTGGTAGCATCAAATTTTTGCAGTGCATTCTCGAGGCATAACTGATGTCGGGAAACAGGTACACATTTCAGTTGTCTTGCAAAATCAAACTTGCACATCTGGCTAAATTCAGAATTTTGTCATGAGTACCAACCCCATCAGTAATCAGTAGTAGTGTACACGGAATCTCCATTGTCTCCCTATAGCCTCTTGGGGTTATGCGGTATGCTTTTTGGACTGCAAAGTGAATATTTGCCCTCCAGGCACCAATTTCTCTCTAAGCCAGTCCTGTATGAATGTAAGGGGGTGGTCTCCCTCGATCCTCTCAGGAAGTCTCTGAATTCTGATATGCAAGGAACAGGCCTGGTTTTCTAATGTTTCCAGGCGCCCTCGGAGATGAGTGTTCTCTTACGACCATTGTGGTCATGGACGCTGAGGACTCTGACTGTCTTTTTATGTCAAACATTTCAGTTTTTAATTCCGTGATGTCTGATTCCACCTCTTTAACTCTGGTGCTGAAAGTAACCATTTTAGCATTAAGATTTGTGATGACGGAAGTTATTCTTTGCAGCTTCACCCCAATCGAGGCCATAGTTTCCTCTGGCTCCTGCATTGAATCGGCCTGCTCTTCATGGCTGGTCCGCATGGGCTGAGACATCTGCCCCAATTTTCTTCTGGCTCCAACACCCTTATCTTTCCGAGGATTACCCATTTGTGAGTTCTGTAGGTCCTTTCTCCAATGGTCCAATTATTATTTATAAATATATGCTGAAAAAGGTCGGTTTTCAATAGTTTACAGCAAGTGTTAATAGCTGCAAAGAAACGCTGCCGCTCAACTGTGGCTCCACAGCGCCCCCCCCGGAGGATCATCTTACCAGTCATGATGTCTATGATCTGCTCTAGTCCAGATTTAGGAAGAGGCATAGCACCGAGACGGCACTGGTTTGGGTATTTAATGATCTTCTAATAGTGAGGGATCGGAGGAGCTGTTCGATCTTGGTCCTCCTTGATCTCTTTGTAGCATTTGACACTTTGTACCATGGAGTGTTACTGGACCACATGGGGTTGATCTGTGGAGTGTCAGGTACAGTCCTCAGGTGGTTTCAATCCTTCCTCACAGGCAGGACTCAGAGAGTGGTGCCAGGGATTTATTCCTCAGCCCCTCCCCCCCTGTCCTGTGGGGTTCTACAGGGCTCCATATTGTCTCCCATGTTGTTTGCAGTGTATATGCTGCCATTGGGAGACATTATAAGGCAGTATGGGTTGAGTTTTCACTGCTATGCAGATGATACTCAGCTATATATGTCCTTTGTACCCAAGCAGGGTGGAGCTGTCTCAGTCTTTAATAGCTGCCCCTCCGAGATCCAGGACTGGATGAGTGCTAACTGGCTGAGGTTGAACCTGGATAAGATTGAGGTGTTGGTGGTGGACCAAGATCATCAGGGTGTGGGGTTGTCGGCTGGACAGCCGTTTGGGCTTTGGCTTGGGGGAACCAGCTGGTGACCTCAGACCAGGTGCAAAATCTGGGCGTTGTGCTTGACAGTGGTTTGACTCTTAAGTCTCAGGTGTCTGCTGTTGTCAAGACCTCGTTTTACCATCTGAAGAACATCGCCTGGAATAAGCATTTGGTCCCACCTGCTGAACTTCCAACTTTAGTCCATGCCTTTGTGACCTCCTACCTTGACTACTGCAATGCAACCATGCAAGATTATGTCTGACTGCCCCCCCTTTCAAATACTAAAAGACTGTGCCTCTATACACTGGTTATAGATAACTATATCAACTATATATTCTCTATATTTATTAAGATGGCTTCCTATAACATTATGATACAGCATTGTTTCAAATAATAAAATAATTTCATGCTTTTAGTCTTTTTCACCTTTTTTTTATACACTTTATTTCTTCTCCCCCTTTACCTGAGGAACTCTCTCCAGCATCTGCCTAACCCGCTCTCTACCTCCCACAGTGGCGACCACAACTACTCCCTCACTCCGACCAGACTGCACCCCCGGATCTAAGCCCCCATGGAGAATGGCTGCCCCATCCTCCCAGGACACTCTATCTATAGTGTAGTGATCCCTATTGGAGTGGAGGACAAGGGAGAGTGAGGAGCCCAGCACTGGGAGTGTGGAGCTGGTGTCAGTGCCTTCGCCTATCCTCTGGAGGGGGGGGTCCGTTTTTCCATTTTCCCCAATGCTTGGTTGTGCAATGGCGTCAGTGGCACTAATGCTAATGCCTGCTGAAGCACCGCCCCTCACAATGCATAGTGACGCAAACTCGGCTATCCCCTGGTCTCCACCAGAGGTTGCCCCTGTGCGACGGAGCCCCTAGAGCCCTCCTTGGGAAGAGAGAGCAGTCCTTTGGATGCTCAATCTCTTCCCTCCCCTGCCGACCCTTGATGACCCAAGCTCATCCTGAACCCAGGTCACCGGCGTAGCACGAGGTGTGGCATCTAGCGCCTCAACCCTCAGCGCCACTGGGCCGACCCAGTCTTTTTCACCTTGAGTCACATTTTTTTGCTACTATAGACACTGTGTTGGTCTGGTGTAATTATTATTAAGCCTGGTGTATTTATTATTAAGCACTATGCGTTTTTAGCATAATTAATTGTGAATCATTATGCTTGCTTGCACGCATGTGCAAGAAACATAGTGCCACCATATGAGTTTCGTAGGTATGCCTCCCCCGCTTCCAAAGCTGTGCTCCTTTTTGTAGGTGTAGCCGCACCCTACCAACGAATGTCCGAGCTGTCTATGACAGCAGTTCAAATGCAGTGGCGTACAGTTCAGAGAAAACAACCGCTACAATCAGCGGTGGTAACGTATAGGCAATTTGCATACTGCTGTCAGCAGTATGCAAATTGTCTACACGTAACCACTGCATCTGAACTGCTGTGGTAGACAGCTCATTTAAATTGTTTTGCAGTGTTTGTGCCTTGGTAAGTATCACCCGACAGCAGTTGAATTATGCTTAATGTTAAGATTTTTGTTTAGCTTTGTGGTTTCCTACATCTTGCAGTATTTGTTACCTGGTCCACCATTGAAGTTTTGTTTTGGTTTGGTGGCACTGGCAGCCTCTTAAAGTTGCGTGATGGTCTACCTGCTCATGCACACTGATCTTACTTTGTACATGAACGTGCAAGGTAGCATGCTCACTCAAGCTATCCTATTACAACGAGTTGAGTGAAAGCTGATCCTGTCAGACTCAGACCATGAAGATGTCTGAGATACTTCTGCATTACTTAGTGTGTTTCTCTGACAGGGAATTAAAGCTGGAATTGCTGATGAAAGGACCATCATTTACTAGTCATCTTCCCCATGTACTGAGTCATCTGATGCAAGTCAGCGTCACAATGAGCAGCTGTGTTTGCACCCCCCCCCTTTTTTATCTGCTTGTCTTGACCCCCACCTCTGTTATGGATCGAAGTGTAAATTCTAACCAAAAGAAATAGTAACTGTTATATGGGCATTTGTTTCTGCTGTCTCCGAATCTGTTGATGTTACTTTCATAATTCTCTGTGAAGTGTATCAAGTGCTCCGAAGTGGCAGCTGGCTGTGTCTCGGTGTCTGCTGCTTTTGAGTGCAGTAATATCTAGGAGCAGATTAATACAGTATTCTGAGTCCATTAGACAGAAATACTGTCACATTCCAGGTAGCCAAAAAATCTCAGTCAGAACTACTTCAAAATGTGTACTGGGAAAGCATGAACATCAGCTGGAGCATCACAAATGAAGCAGAGGAAAATAAGCACAATCTTTGAGCGGTATGTCCACTTATATTACAAATAAATTCATTTGGCCAGTGACTTTGTAATCAAATTTTATTGAGCAGTCATAATGTCGGTAGTGGACCTGCAACCCAAACATAGCGAGTGAGGTTTCAGTGAATCCTGAGAGTCAGGTTTTCAATTTCCTTTCATGAGTTAAATGTTGCAAAATGTAGTGTTAATTCCATAAAAGTCAAGAATGAAAACTACATTTTACAAGTGTATCTCATGAGCTGCTGCACTGTTGTTCAGAAACTTCAGAATGGCACTCAGTCCTGTTATAGATGAACACATATAGATAAGTTTTAAATTAGGTCAAATAGGGATAAGAGCAAGCACTCTCCCACAGAACCTATGGTTCTATGGAGGGCAGCATGTATCCTATTTGTTTGCTGACTGTTTTGCCTATCTGGTGTTAAAAGGCTTTTATCCTGCTACATCAATTGTGGATTTTTCATCTATGAGCAGATGGTGACGAGGTGCCGACCTACATGAACAGTTTGTGAGTACTATTTGGATTTGGTTTTGGCCCCATTTTTTGTGGCGTTTGCAGCCGCCTATATGCTTTTGTGTGGGCACCGTTGTTCAGAACATGAAGCAGATGGCCAGATAGCTGAGTTGTCAAGGTTCTGCTCCTTCGGCTGACTTGTGGAAGACGTGCTGCAACAATAATGCAAAGTGTCTCATCAGAAAAGATGTTGAACTGCTTAAAATGGTAACCCCTGACTTATTTTTCACACAAAAATGCACTTCTGCTTAATACAAAAGAAAAAAGGAAAACAAGGGGAACTCTTGGCACATCACGATTAATGCTATCCTTACCAGTACAGCTGCTGTTTAACCACCTCTAGCTCTTTCTAAGCAGTAATTTCACTAGTACAATTGCTTTGTACGACTGATAAATAGGGGATACATGATGGGCAGGAGTGTGATATGGAAAATATTCTCACTTCTGCAGAGTGAGCTCTGGATACTCACGAGTGCTAAAGGCATGAGTGAGAGTATCCACAGCTCACGTTGCAGGAGTGAGAATATTTTCCATAGCACACGATCTGGGCATCATGTGTGCGATTTATACAATAGGGTCTATTTTTGTGGTGTTTTCATTTTTTAGTAGCTTGTGTTTTTCATTTTTTTTTAAAGTTGCTGTTTTTTTCTGTGCTACTGGGTGTTATCCTTCTGCATTATTAGGTTTGTGTGAATGAGCTGCTTGTTATAGGTTGCTATTGGTTGGCTATTTGATGTGCCAGGAAAGCATGGAGTTTGATAGGCTGTGCTACATCTGGGGGCGGGTTGTAGCATCTGTTAACTATGGTGGCTACATTTGTCGGTTTGCTTGCTGGAGTTTAATGCTGCATAGCTTTTTGTAGCCTTATACAGTTTGCGGGAAGGTTTTTGTTTGGTTGATTAATTTTTGTGTAGGTTTAAAAAAGAAGGCTGTTGGCATTTTCGGGTGGGTGGGTGGCATTATGATAGTGCAGAAGACTTTACGGAGCCCTTGCAGAAGATATTGAAGAGTGATTTAGAAGTTGTTGGCTTGATCACGTTACTCTTTGAAAGATATTGCTATTTTTCGGATACTAAATGTAACAGATGGATTTGCAGCATACAATGATGGCAGGAGTGTTGGTGTGTAGTTTCTATGTGAATACAGACCTTGGAGTATGTAAAATGTTTCGGCTGCATGGGTGGGAAGCTGACATATGCACTGTGAGAATAAACAACAAGATAATGTAGCTAGTATGTGTATAAATGTAAGATTTTACATTTATACACATTGTGCATATGTCATCAGGCCATTTATTTCACTGGGGTGAGAAATACATGATTTTATCACACCACATATCAACTCACCCCTATTGTATAAATGCTGATTAGCACTAGCACTAGCCAGGTCATCTGCTTCATCGAAGCTGTAATCCGAGAATGATGATCTGTCGCTGTTTCATCCTGTCAGTGACAGAAAGCAGTTCAAAATTGTCTTGTCACACTCAATTTTATAGATTTGTCCAGACATAGAGTAGTAGTACTGGTTGCTAAACACTAGGGAACTGTGTTTTTTCTCATCTCTACATATTAGGCGTGTTGCTGCACTGTGCACATATTACAGATATGCAGCATACCTTAGGAGGTTTTGCCTTTGAATCTGTCAGAAGTGTCCCTGTTATTTAAAAACAGTCCATTTGTTAAAGGGATAATCTGAAACAGATGGCAAAACAGAGTGCTTGCAGGTTTTATGACCAGTAGGCCTTAACTGAAGATTTTTTCTTCTTTTTCTAAGTACTTAACCCGCATGTTTACTGACAAAATAATAAGTAAACAGCTAATCACAGATTTGACCATGTTAAACATTTAAACTGCATGTTCAAACAGTAATGGAATGCTGATGTTGGCTCCAGATTCCATAATGTCAGCATTCTAGGACGGTCTTCATGCAGTTAATCACTGTGTTAGTGGGAAGGCTATACTAGTATATTAAACAAAGATTAATTTAATGTAGATTTCATTGAACTGACCAATCAGATTATTCTAGTGAAATCTACATTGCTATAATATAAACTGGCTACTAGGCACATTCTAATTTTAGCTGATTAAGCCAGCCAGTCAGCGCAGAGATAGGGTTATCACTAGTGACACCAATGGCAAGGGTTCTAGAATGAGCCTGGGACACAGGGAGATGGCTGGGGTGAGGAGGAGGAGGATTGAGTATTAAAGAACATGCATTCCTCCTCCAGAGAGAGAGGGTGGCAACACCTCAGTCTGCTACCACTATCTGTGGGTGCACAGGTGGTTGTGCAGCAGCCAGGGTGTGCAGGGGGAAGGACAGTGTTAATTGCTTAGCACAGATGTGTGCTTCCATGACAAAGTCTGGACTCATTTTCTCATGCTGATGTCCACATGGTAAATGGAATATATGCAGCAGCAAGATGGCCCACATTGCCAGAAGGCAGTGTATCTGTAAATGTTATCTGATCTCTGATAATGAAGAATCCCTGTGTAAAATATCATAAGATAAAAAAGAAGAAAACCTTAATAGCAGGCCTTTAGGGTCAGTATGTTTTCCTTGGGGGGGGGGAGGCACACAGGATTTATTTTCCTTATTGATATTAGCTACATACCAGGAGCACCCTTGAAAGTATAACTCAGCTGATTCTGTAACCCTGAGTTGTGCAGGTTATGTCTTGAATTTCTAAATGAGATGCAAACATGCAAGAGTGAGTAGTGTTGTTATAGAGGTAACCCCCACAAAAAAAAACTGCAGAAAGAGGTGCACTTGTGTAACCCCTAGGTGGCACTATCCCAAGGGCTACTACCCCTGCCTGCTTGGCTACTGACAGGTTGAGGGGCCTAGGTTCTATGACGGGTGCCTCCACCCAGAGGTCAGGGTTGGTAGTGGTTAAACTAACTTGGGCACAGCCCTCTGGGACACTGTGACCCCCCCTTTGTTCCCACTAGTGGCCCACACAGTACGTGGGAATTGCCTTCCCAATACCCCACATATGCACACTTTCTACACATATAGATACCACTTACCCTTGAGACTGATTCTGCAGCATGTCTCTGACGACCCCCTGTAAAACAAAATTAAGCAACATACACAACACAATGCAATGCTGGTTCTATATGAACTGACACCACAGACTGTATATACTGTAGTTCAATAACAACAAATCTGATTTATTTAGGGGACAGTAACATGGGAGGGGTCAATCAGGTTGATTTGGTTTGGCAAGGTTCAAATCACAGTACTGTGCATACATATAGGGTCCAAAATGTCACTTCTCTGGGTACCCAGGATGGGGGGGGGGGCTAGCCAGGTCCGTTGCCCGGGGTTGGCCAGCTGGTGCAGATGGATGGGTCTCTGCAAGGAGAAAATACACGCACAGCACACAATTGTAATCCGGGAGCTGGATGGCTCAGTCCACAGAAAGAAAATACAAAGCAATCAAGTGACATACTTTGATTAAATAAAGGTACAGGGAGCTACCCTGATTTGTACTCACGATACCCAGAGCTGAGAACAGGATGGAGAATGTTCGGTCTGGATTATCAGACAAGCAGGGTATGGAGATAAGGCCCTCGTGACAGGGCCCAACTGCATTTGAAACAGGTGGATTCAGTCCAAATCAAGTTGGGTTCTGCTTTCAGCTTCAGCACACAAGTCACAGTACAGGGGAAATAAGATCGAGATTCCCCACAAGCACCAAGCACATTCATATAAAGGAAATTACTATACCAGGCCAGCTGCTCCTTGAACCCCGATCGCAAAACACTGCAAAACCCGGGAGCACTCACAGCAGCTTCAATTCCTGACAGGCCGATCGCACTTCAACAGATCTTCGGTCTTCTACAGGGCAAGCCTGGTTCTGCACTTCTTCTTCTTCCAAAACTCTGGTTCAGCCAAATGCACACTCTCTAATGGCTGCAGGCCGACTTTAGGGCCTTCCATGCGCTTCCCGCATGAACTACATGCAGCACCGGCACATAGCTCCTTCTCCTCTCACAGTCACCTCGCACCTGGCTTCTGCCCCAACAGTTCAGGGCATTTCCTTTGGCTTCACACAAGTTCAGTTGGTTGAATAGGCTTTCAATTACTGCAGGGCTCTCTATATTGGTGCAAAAATGTGCCACGGTCCAAACTACAACTCCCAGAGGCACCTGCCATGCATCCCCTTGATAGCAGGCTCCAGGCACGTGTCCAAGTTCTGGTTGGCCCAAGCAGTCTCCATTTTAGGGCTCCCCTAACCCAATTGGTCCAGCTCAACAGTTCAGGTCCAAAATGGAGGGGCAAAACACACAGAGTCCCAGCTGCAAGAAAGGCAAGTTAGACAAACTGCAATTTTACTAATACTCTAAATGATTTCAGGCAAACAGTTACATCTTTAGACAGTGCTCCCTCTGCGCTCTTAGCGACTGCAGAAATGGAGCAATCAGACAGCAGCTCAGGTGGGATTTGAGCATTAAACACATAGTCTCCCCATTCAAACTAATTAAGCCTGCGAGCAGGCAGCTCTTAAAGGGACAGTAGCAGAGGCTCTAAAAGCACTCACAGAGCCCACATTTAAGCGGCATTACGCTGAACACCAGCTAGTCAGGGAGTACTTAGGCAAGCTCCGGGAAGGCTTTTAGAAACCCCCATTTGTAGGGGGGTTACACCCTTCCTGGCCTGAAAAAACTTGGTATCTATGTCAAGTAGGTACCCTTATGACACTTTAAAGCAGGTTGTTACATACATTTATATCACCAACAGTTGAGACTTGCATCATTTTAAACAACAGTCAACATATTAAACCTTTGTTTGTTCACCAAGGAAAATGGGGGGGGGCTGCATCATACATGGGAGGAGATGGTGAAACTGAGGAGGGGGGGACCCTTACCGATTGGCAGGTCTGGGGAGGGGGGACATCACTGGCAGGTGTAGGGAAGGCAAAGCAGGGGAACGAGGTAGCAGAGGTGGAAATCATGGCAGAGAGAGTGAGGGAAGCCCTCAGGTTCCTTAAGACAGAGAAAGCACCAGGGCCGGATAAATTACATCCCAGAGTGCTGAAGGAACTGGCGGATGTCCTGGCGAAACCCCTGGCAGAACTCTTCAGCATCTGTCTGACGACAGGGTGGGTGCCCCAGGACTGGTAGGTGGCGCATATAGTGCCTATCCACAAGGGGGGATCAAGGGATGTGGCAGAGAACTACAGGCCCATCAGCCTGACATCGGTGGTGGGCAAGGTGATGGAGAGCATTGTCAAGGAGAGACTGGGGGGGACCTGGAAAAGTTGGGGTGCCTGGATTATAGACAGCATGGATTTGTCCTGGGGTAATCATGTCAGACAAATCTTGTGGAGTTCTATGACTGGGTGACAAGTGCCTTGGACCTAGGTAGACCAGTGGACGTCCTCTTTCTTGACTTCAGCAAGGTGTTTGACTCTGTTCCTCATGGAGGCCTGTTGGATAATCTGGGAGAAATGGGGGTGGGGAACCAGATGATCAGATGGATAGGAAATTGGCTCCGGAACCGGATGGTAGGAGGGATAGTCTCATCCCCAAGGAGGGTCATTAGTGGAGTCCCTCAGGGATTGGTCCTTGGGCTCCTCCTGTTCAATGCCTACATCTCTGACATAAGGAAGGGTATCAGGAGTGAGATGAGTCTCTTTGCGGATGACTCAAAACTGGGGGCGGTGGTGGATGGGGAGGAGGGGAGGGTGGCCCTACAGAGGGACCTGGAAGCTCTGGAAAGGTGGTCTAGAAAGCAGAAGCTGAGGTTCAATGCAGGAAAATGCAAGGTACTGCACCTGGGAGTCAGAAACCCGGGCCAAGTGTACACCCTGGGGGGGGGATGCTACAAGTCACGATGGCTGAGAGGGACCTGGGGGTGGTGGTGGATGTCAAGATGAACAACTTGGAGACTTGTAGGAGGGCAGCAGCAAAGGCCAACAGGATGCTTGGATGTATCGCTAGGGGGCTCACCTCCAGAAGGAAGGAAGTGATACTCCCACTGTATAACTGCCTGGTGAGGCCACACCTCGAGTACTGCATGCAGTTTTGGAGGCCACATTTAAAGAGGGACATTGAACTCCTGGAGAGGATCCAGAGGAGGGAAACCAAAATGATTTGGGGCTTGTGGGATAGGACCTATGGGGAGAGGCTTGAAGAGCTAAATATGTACACAGTGGAAGAGAGAAGGGACTGGGGGGACATGATAGAAGTCTTCAGGTACATGAACGGGGTAAATAGGGGAGGAGCAGTCAGGGTGCTCTGAAGGAAGGAGGGGGGCAACTAGAGGGCATGGGTGGAAGCTGGAGGGGGGAGATTCAGGTGAGAAAGGAGGAGGTGCTACTTCACTGACAGAGTGGTGGAGCCATGGAATGTGCTGCCCAGGGGGCTGGTGGAGGCAGAAATGGTGGAGGGGCTCAAGAGGGGGTTGGACAGGCACAGGGGAAGGGTTCTGGAAGCAAAAACCAGTGCAGTGAGAAAATCCGGGACTGGGAAGGCAGAAGCCAGAGATGGAGGGGGGGGGGCAGCAAGGTCAGCTCCCAGGGTGGGGACTGACCAAATGAGCAGACACGAAAGACCGTTAGGCCTATTCTGCTGGCATTTTAGTATGTCAGTATGTTAGTACATACACTTATACTGTATTATGCAGCTTACTACTAGTTACACAACATTATATATACAAATTATTTTGAAATCAGGTCATTACTTCCTACACACTGAAGAGAGGGGGCCCTTCCCTATCAGCTACCTTGGGGCTGGATGGGGCAGGGGCACCAAATCTGGAGGGCAACACAAGTAACCTGGAGTTAGCACTTATGCTCAGTTTGGGCAATGAGCTTGGGGACACATATACTCCTTTGTGGACCAAGTTGAGAGGTAAATCTACAGGCCTCACAGGGGAATCATAGCTTAAGCACACTATAGGCTTTACAGCTAAACCAGTCTTTCTAGGGGGAACTGTTACAGTCTCTGCATTTTTATCCTCACTTTCAGCATGGTCTTTTCTTGCCAGGGGAGTTTCTTTTGGGGTAGTAAGGCTAGAACTTGGGGCACTTTCAGCTCCAGAATTTGCAATTTCTGAATTCACATCATTTAGCTCACCGGGAGAGTGTTCTGACACTGGTAGTGAACCATCAGGGCACTTGAGATACTCTTCTTGCTCTGGTATATCACCAGTCTGTCCCAGTTCATCATTCTCCTCCTCTGAAAGCTCATACAGTTCCACCTTGCACAGTGATTCCATGTCATCTGACTTGACACTCTGCACTTCACTTTCTGGGACCATTGGCTCCAAGGACAAAGCTGGGGGCTTAGGCAGTCCAGAAGGCCCAGCTTCATCTCCATAATTGACTAGGGGGTTACTTTGAAACAACTGACTTAGTTCGTAAGAAGGGTAGTATCCAAAATTGCACTCACTTTCCTCTGAAGTAGACTGACAGTCATTTTCAATTGGGATTTGCTGTGGAGAAAACTTTAACTCAGCATCTGTAGGTGCAGACTCTCTCTGCCTTTGCTTAGCAGCAACTCAGGTCACTGGTCCGGGGGAGCACTTTCTGGGGGCGCAGACTCAATCAATATTTAGCCAATGGGCAGCAAATGATTTTGATGCATTGTCTTAGCATCTTTTGAATTATTTTCGAGCCTTACTTTGTACACAGGCAGATCATCCAGTTTACCCACTACAATGTGAGGGAGATGATGCCACTTGTCAGCAATCTTGTGTTTGCCATGCAGTCCCAGATTTCTTAGCAATACACAGTCTCCCTCCTGGAGTTCTTGTGCTTTCACCTTTTTATCGTACCTTTCTTTGTTGGCCAGATTTCTTTTGGCAGCCATGGTTTGAGCCAGTTGGTATGCATGATTCAGCTGGGCCTTTAACCTTTGCACATACTGTAAATAATTATCAGCTCGAACCCCATCAGGAGAAACTCCGAAACAAACATTTACTGGTAGTCGGTCCTCTCTTCCAAATGTAAGGCGGTAGGGGAAGAATCCAGTGGCATCACTTTTGGTGCAGTTGTAGGAATGCACCAAGGTGCTAATTTGTTGGCTCCATCTGGGCTTGTCTTTTGGGTGGAGGGTGCCCAGCATATCCAACAGAGTGCGGTTAAAATGTTCAGGCTGTGGGTCCACCTGGGGGGTGGTAAGGAGTGGTTCTGGAGTTTCGCACTCCCCACAGAGAAAGCATCTCTTTGATCAAATGACTCTCAAAGTCTCTCCCTTGATCAGAATGGATTCTTTGCAGAGCCCCATAGTGAACAAAAAAGTTTTCTACTAGTACCTTTGCCACTGTGGAGGCCTTTTGGTCCTTGGTTGGAAAAGCTTAGGCATACCTCATAAAATGGTCAGTGACCACTAGCACATTTCTAATATTTCTTTGATCTGGCTCCAAACTCAGAAAGTCAATACAAACCAGCTCCATGGGGGCGCTGGTGGTGATGTTAACAAGGGGGGAACCCTCTGGGGCAAGGCTTTCCTTTGTAAATAGTGACAAGTTTGAATGGTTTGCTCAACATCAGCCCCTATCTTAGGCCAATAGAATCTGGATCTCACCAAGTCAAGTATTCTGTCTACACCAAAGTGCCCCATGTGGTTGTGTAGGGACCTTAGCACCAAGTCTCGGAAGGCAGTGGGCAAAACTAGCTGTTGTTTGTCTATTTGTCCCCCTCTGTCTACTGTTTCTCTGTATAACAGTCGATTAATCAGTTTCAACTTAGGACCTTCCTTGTATAACAATGCAGTTCTCAAATCAGTGAAGCATAACTTGGATACATCTTTCCCTGTGTAGAGGGCTTCTAGAGCTGATTTGATCATAGGATCTCGGGATTGAGCCCGTTGAAGACTGTCATTGTCTAGCTGAGGAAATGCACCAATGCCTAATGCAGAAAAGTGACAATAAGCAGCAGGTATGCAATTCTCAGATGGGTCCCAAGCAATCCACCAGACAGTCCACTGCATCTGTGGACATTTGTTCCTCCCTGTCAAACTTCTGACAGAGTGCTAGAATATCAGGTTCTGACAGTCTGACCCAGTCATTCCAGGGAACAGGCCTCCAGGAGAGAGCATCAGCATCTATGTGGTTCAGGCCTGCTCTGTATTCAACAGCATAATCATATGTAGCTAATGCGGAAAGCCATCTATGGCCAGTAGCATCCAACTTGGCTGAAGTCTGCACATAGGTCAAAGGATTATTATCAGTTTTTACCAGTATCTTAGCCCCATACAAGTACTCATGGAATTGGTCAACAATGGCCCACTTCAAAGCTAGGAACTCTAACTTATGTACAGGATAGTTCTTTTGAGATGGGGTCAGACTTCTGCTGACAAAGGCCACTGGTCTCAGGCCATTCTCGTGCTCTTGGTACAACACAGCCCCCAAACCTTGCAGACTAGCATCAGTGTGTAGGACACAAGGTTTTGCTGGATCTGCATATGCAAGGACAGGAGCGTGGGTAAGTTGATATATAATCTCATGAAAAGCAGCTTCACAATCAGATGTCCATCGTGCCCCAAAAACTTAATTGGGATGGAAATACACTCTCTCAGCCTCAGGGGAAGCCGACCTCTTGTATTTTTTGTTGGTAGGAGGGTAACCTTGAGTAAGATTAAGTAGAGGACAAATCACTCTCGAATAGTCCTTGATGAACCAGCGATAGTAGCCACAAAATCCCAGGAATCTTTGAGTTCTTTTAGATTGTGGGGCTGTGGCCAGGCGGTCAAGGCCTCAACTTTACTCGGGTCTGTTTCTATTCACTCGGTGGATACTATGTGTTCCACATATTTACAGAGGTTTGGAAAAATTGACATTTATCGATGGATAGTTTAAGGCCAAAGTCTTCCAGTCAGTCCAACACCTTGACCAATCTGCTCTCATATTCCTCCAGTGAGCTGCCAAACACAATAACATCATCTAGGTATACCAGGCACTCCAATAAGTTCATGTCCCCCACTGCACGCTCCATCAGTCATTGAAAAGTGGCTGAGGCACCTGAAATCCCTTGAGGCATCCTCATGAACTCATATAAACCAAGTGGACAGATAAAGGCTGTCTTCTCATGGTCTTCTGGGGCCATCGGAATCTGGTAGTACCCACTGCGAAGATCCAGCATGGAGAACCACTTGCTACCGTTCAGACAGTCAGACTCTAAAGCATCCTGAATGTGGGGCATTGTATACTGATCAGGGATAGTCCACTGGTTCAAGGTGCGAAAATCCATGCACATCCTTACTGTCCCATTCTTTTTTCTCACTACCACGATAGGTGAAGCATGTGGGCTTCTGGATTCTTGTATTATACCAGCAGCAAGCATTCTGTGCAGATGCCATCTCACATTATCTACAACAGCAGGTGCCAGGCGTTGAGATCTCTCATGAAATGGCCTTTCTTCATGCAGCTGGATATGGTGCTCAGCTCTTTGCACACATCCTACGTCCCATTCCTTTAAAGAAAACACCTGGTCTTTCTGGGCAAGCTTCTCACTGATCCTCACTTTCCATTCAGCTGGCAATGGGGAGTCACCAAAATCGAACAAGTTGGGGGTCACTCTGTCACTCTTCCCCGAACACTTGTTACTGGGTAACACTGTAGTATTTGCACAATGCACATTAGCCAGGGTGCAACCTCTATTTACTTGAATCTCTCCATCAGACACATTATGAACTTGAACCATTACTCTTCTGGCATAAGCATAGGCTCTGGCAGGCAAAATACTTGGCTTGACCAACAGTCCCTCTGGCAATTATAACTATAGCGGCTTTCAAGATTTCTGGGAACTGAGAGAATTGCAAGGATGAGTAAAATATCTTCGACAGGAGAATAGTTAACTCATAAAGTACTGTACATGGCCACATAGTTGCACGTTTACTGTATCCCCACCCATCCTAGTCTTTCCCAGGACCCTTTTCTCATAATGGAGGGTTTCCTTCACAGTGACATGCTTAAAATAGAATTTGGGAAGATTGGTGCAAGGGCCAGGTTGGTTACTTTGTCTGGTAAGGTCATCATCATTGTCCTCAGGTACCTTGTCAGGAGGGAGAGCCGAGCTCAGTTCGGTAAAGACCTCATTGAAGTTGTTTGCTATTTCGAATGGTGCAGTGGTGATCATCCTGTTTGTGTAAAGCATTATCGTTATTGATTTGTCATTGCTGCCAAGGAGGTCTTTAGGCTGGCTCAAAATTTCTTCCCATTACTCCAGTTTCTATTCTGCTGATCCTTATAGAAGTCTGCTTTAGCTTTCCTAACCTCACTGGTACACTTGTTGTGGGCTTCTTTATATCTTTGAAGGTCTGCAGATGACCCAGTGCTCCTTGCTCTTGTCCAGAGATGGTCCCTCCCTCGTAGTTTGGTAAGTAATGTTGGGGTAATCCACCCAGATGAGGTACACTTGCTGGTTAGTTTTTTTTTTGGCGGGGGAGAAGGTCGAAGATGAAGATGTCCTCTCGGTTTCAGCTCATCACGTGATCCCCCGTGATGGCAGTTTTTATTATTCCCTATTGTTCTTCCACCCCTCTTTCCTGCCCATTTGCTAGTGCATTCCTTAGGTACCCACCCATTTTGACAAAGTCAGCCCTCCTAAAGCCCAGGACCTTTGCCTTTGTATGGCTTGACTCTACTGCTGTTTATTATGAACCATACTGTTCGTGGTCGCTAGTTCTCAGATGGCTATCCACTTCTAAATCTGTGATCCTCTCTCCATCTCCATTCAAGAGTACCAGGTCTATGATTGCTCTCTCCCAACTGGGTTCCAATACTAACTGTCTAAGGCATGCCCCCTGCAGGGCATCGATAATGACCACGCCCTTGAATGTGGTTACAGCAAATGTGCTATAGTTAACATCTGGCATATTCAGGTCCCCCATCAACAACATCTCCCCTTTTTCTGCCAATCTAAGGATACCTTTTATCATTTCCTTGTCCATTTCCTCCCCCTGAGATGGGGTCTATATACAACCCCCATGTGGATTGTGGTGCCATTGCCTGTCTCCAAGTTGACCCACGGTGCCTCCTCTCTTCCCCATTTACCCTTTAGTTCTGTTGCTTTGATTCCTTCCCTTATGTAGAGAGCTACTCCTGCTCCTGTTTTACCCTCCCTGTCCCTCCTATATAGATTGTGTACCCTGGTATGTTTACATCCTAGTCATGGTTCTGTGTGTACCATGTTTCTGTGACTGCCATGATATCCAGGTGTTCCTCTTTCATCAAGGCCACTAGTTCAGGAAGCTTGTTACTCAGACTATGGGCATTTGTACTCATTACTCTCCATTTTTTGATGGCTTTACCTCTTGTAGCCACATCCCTACCTTTACTGACTTTGCCGTCTCCATTTACCCCTGTTCTGCTCCCTATTGACCTGTCTACCTTGGTGTTTATGTCGCTAACTACCCTGTTTTGTGGGGGGAGGCTGGGAGTTCCCTGCTTTTTATCAGTGCATCCCCCCCTTGGCTAGTTTAAATGCTTGCTAATGAAGCATTTAAACCGATCACCTAGAAGATTGGTTCCCTTCTCGGACAGATGCAGACCATTGTGCCAGTATAGGCAGGTATCCCTCCAGGTGGAACCCCAGTCCCCAATGAAGCCAAAACCATGTGCTCTGCACCAATCTTTTCAACCATTCATTGAATTGCATGGTGCAGAGTACCCTCGCATCACCCATGCCATAGACAGGCAGCACCTCTGAGAAGGATACTGTGTGTGCTACTTGCCTAAGACCCCTCCTCAACTCCACAAACTCCTCCTTCACTGATCTAATCCCATGCTCAGCCAAGTCATTTGCCCTAGGTGGACAATGACGTCCATCTCCATCTCCCATGCAGCTGCTCTCATGATCCTGAGGATTTGCTTCCTGTCCCTCTAAGCCATGGCACCAGGCAGGCACCTTACTTCACTTTCCCATGCCCCCCAGTTCTATCCCCCTAATAACTGAGTTCCCCCACCAGGAGCTGCTTCCTTTCCCTGTGGTGTCCTGTGCCACCTTCCTGTGGGCCTTCCTTGTGACGGTTGCCAGCAACCTCCTCAGTCTCCACTGTGGGTGCCTCCAGAGGGGAATTATGCTCCACCAGAATGGTGTATGGATTATGGAGCAGTACAACTCAAGGGATGCGCCTCTGTTCCACCACTTCTACCCTCCCTGAGTCCACTGTGATCCAACTGCTGCTCTTTCTTGGCAACCTCTGAGGCAGCGGTGGTGGTCCTGGTGTTCCCTGGGTGGGGGAGGTTCCCCTACTCCTGTCCAGTTTGGCCTGGAGATGGGCAAACTCCTCCCTCAGAGCAGAGAGTTGTCTGCAAATAGGGCAGCATCTCATCCTCCAGAAAGCCTCCTGGAAGACTGCTGCCCCATAGCCAGTGCATTGCACTACTCCCCATATATCTGTCTTCTTTCCTGTTTATCCTGTGTAAATTTTTTTTTTGTAGTTAGTGTGTGCCCTTTTACCATCAATGCAGTGTGCTGTGCTGGTAAGGATATGACAGTTGTATGCCCTTTGCCCTCTTGAGGAAATGATGTCAGAACGCCTGGTATAAAGGAAATGACACCGGGGAGGGGTTGGGCCTAAGCCGTGCCCTCCAGAAACAATCAGTTACAAGCTCTGACCCACCACTATGATAAGTGTTGACCTTACTTTCAGCAAGACAAGCCGTACAACAATTTAACAGAGAAAATACCCAGCAAAACAAACAGAGAAAAATCAAGCAGTTGAGCTTAACACTGGTAAGCCTCCTCTGACCCAATACAACCTGGTAGTGTGTGCTCTGAAAGCAATCAGGGGAACAGTTTCCACCACCTGGGGCTCTGTCTGGGTTCAAATACACAAACTGCAGGCTTTGCTATGACAACTCCTCAGCCACCAGTAAATTATTTAAAAATAGTTTGATGTAAACTGTCACAAAATACTAATAGACAGTCCAGCTACCCACAAGGGAAAACCAAATGCGCAGTATTTCAATCCTAGTGAAGTTACTCACTAGATAAGCAGTTTTGCAAACCCCCTTCTTGATTAAAAACTAAATAAATAAACAGAAAGCAATACCAAGTGTAAAAGTTAAAGTAAGGTACACCTCCCTCAGATTTGAGCAAGAGTGAGCGTTGTTGCAGATTTCTAGTTCAATGTAGTGTCTTCCACACAGCTCTCAGTTGTTTCAAAGCAGCTTTCTCCAACTTCAAGAAGATGGGCCTTAATCTTATGACCATTTCCCATTTGGATTTTAACAGCCAGGCACTCACAATCACTTGTACAATCTCGGCCGATCAGGTTTGTTTGCTGATAGATCTGGCAGTCACCACCCATTTTGCCTTGTCAATCCTCCCTAAATAGGTTTTACACCTGTAGAGCAATTGTAGAATCGGGTATCTTGGAGGTGAGCCATGTTTCATGCTTGTCATTAAACTATACAAAACACTACAATAAGCTAACTTCTGTCTTGCAAAAGGGGTGGGGCAGGAAGGCTGGCCTGACTAGGAATGAATAAGAAGGTACCCCTTGCTGGACCACTTTCCAGATTTTATCAGGCCCTCTTTTTCCCTTTCATGATCTGTTATCAGTCTGCCTGCAGAGCAATCAGCATATCCTCTCCTGCAAGGGGAGGGGCTGCCAAGACAAACTGTGAATGAAGACAAATCCTTTCATGGCTCATTTCACAGCCAGCCTTCAAGAGTCCCCCACCCCCACCCTGGAGGAGTGAAGAAACAGTACTTTCCTGTGATATACATAACCTCTTCTCACACTTCTTTATTTATTTCAAATATGGAACCAGGAAAGGGATTTAAGGGATATAATATCTAAACAATGGAGATTTAAATATCTAAGCAACAGATATGAATAATGAATGGTCTCATCACTTTGGAAATAAAAGCACTGCGCAGTTGGTCTGCTGAGATTCCCACTGCCCATTACAGATTGCAGTGCTGTGCACCTTAAAGCATTTGGAGAGCACATGATGTACAGTATTCCATGAGCACTGAGGCACTGTAATTTGTGCTCTGTTATTTCTGTCTACTCAGCAGCAGTTCCTCCTCCCTCCCTACGTCTTAGCTGGGAATCAAGAGTAAATCTGAGTTTCATTTTCACTGCTGCTTTTCTCCATCTGCAGCTCTTCCAAACACCACCCATTTCAGATTGCTGTGAACAAGGCAAGAAAAGCAGTCTGATTATTGGTACGCAGCAGCTGAAAGAAGTAAGTGTCTCTTCATCTTACAAATCTCATTAAAGTGGGGAATTGGTATCAGTTATGTGGGGTATGTGTGCAAATGATGAGTGTAGAGAGAGGGTTCAGTTCTGAGCTCAAGCATAGGCACCAGGCAATCTGTTACAGGCAGAGATTTCTGAAACCAATAAGGCAGACGACTGAGCTGATGAAAACAAAAAGATTTAAAGTAACAGTGTGACTGAATGTTTTGTATTAATCTTCTTTTCTTTCCATAATTCCCAGTGGTGTAAATGGGTGAAATTGAAAGTCTGACTCACTTCCAGGAGCAAATTGGGAAAAGACTGCTCCTTTGTAAAATATTATTTCCCAAAAGTCATACAACTGCTGCAAGCAGAACTACAAATAGCAGACAACGTGTTACACATTTTTACAAGTTGTTATTGTAACTTTTTATTTCTGAAGTATTTCTTTTGCAAATAAGAAAAGTTTCTGTGAGATACTTTTCTGCTGGATGTGTGGTAACACTTTGCATGGCAGCTGACATATCTAATTCTATTCCTCCCACTACCTCATTAGCACTGTGACCTCACTGACAGTGACATCAGCGATGACTGATCTGGCAGCTACTAAATGGCTTTCTGAGCAGCTATGATGTCACAGTCACTGAGGTCACAATACTGATGATGTAATGGGAGGATCAGAGCTAGATATGCCAGCTGTCAGGTAGAGTGCTATTTTACACACTGTACCTACTAACATCAGGCACATAATCTCCTAAGTAATCAAAGGGAGAAGAAAAAGTATCTCAGATATAAAAGTAAATAGTTGACTGCTTTTAAAAACGAATAGTAATTTAAGCAGTACCCTAGCTCTTTAAACAAATGCAACATATAATGAGGAAATGTTGATCCTTCATCAGAGGGGGTGGACTCCCCCAGTGATTTTATTTCCTCTTCCAATGCTGACCACTTAGATGGTAATGATGGTCTTCCTTTGGCTGTGAGGGTGGACAAGTAACTGCCATCCCAAATGTCACTTCTTGTGCAGGAGTGCATGAATGCAGGGCAACTACAACTTCACACTTTCCCTCCTTGGTAGCCAAGTGCCCACCTTTGTTTTCTGCAAGAACCTGAGTCAGCCTCCTTGTGGGAGGGGCTTACACACAAATGCCAGAACGTTGATAGCAGATATAAGAGTTGCCGCTAGGCCAGTGTAGCTTCATTATGACAGGGAACAGTCAGCACACAGTCTCACACCCAAGTACGGGACTGGTCCCAAACTGCACTTTTTGTGCAAAAATATGTTTTTTTTACTTACTGTTTACTGCAGTATAATAGATTGTATCAGGAAGATTTTACTGAGTTCTAAGTTGATAATTCCTGTAACTAGAAATCCCAGAATCCCCTGCAGATGACATATGAGGAGGGCTGCAGCAATTGGAGATTTAATAGCTTGCAGTGCATGTTAGGGTTGTTATATGCTCTTGGGCAGGATTCACAAAATGACGTAAAGCATGGTGCAAATGTTTTTGCTGCGCTTTGAGGTTGTGCCGGTGTGAAATGTTGCTATTCACAGTCAGAAAATGCACCACGCTACCTGACTGTGAATAGGGCTGGGACAGGGCAGCAGTAACCCAGGAAACCCACTGATAACTACAGTACTGCTGCCCAGCCAGCCATGCAGGATACTGGCCCCTGCAATGAATTGCCCAGCATTACTATGTCCCATTCACCCAAGCACCCATGTAAATGAGCCCATTGGGCATGCAAGGTGCTATGTAGCCATTTGCATTCCTATTATGGGCCCTTTTACATGGGCTGTGAGGGAGTTTTGTGCCCCCCAACATGGACTGCCATTGCCGTATTTAGACAAAAATCTCCCTGGCAATCTACTGTTCCCACCCCATCCACGATCACTGATCACCATCCCCTTATTAATGAAAACATCTCCCTAGTGGTCTATTAGTCCCTTCCCATCCCCAATCACAGATCACCAGTTGCTGTCCCCTTATCAATTAAAACATCTCCCTAGTGGTCTAGTGGTCCCTCCCTGTCATCGATCGCCAATTGCCATCTCCTTATTAAGGAAACAACCTCGCTGGTTGTCTAGTGGTCCACCCAACACACACAATTGCCAATCATCAGCCCATCGAAACAGTAACAAGGAAAGGTAGTGGTAGAGAGGTCCCCTTCTCTGCTCTTATCACCAAATGCTGGCCCATAGTTTAAAAACTGAATTCCCCAGTAGTCTAGTTGTCCCTGCTCCTTCCCCCTTTCACTGATTGCCATCCCGTATTGAAAAAAAAGTATTTCACTGGTAGTTCACTGGTCCTTCCCCTCTCCCAATTCACAAATCGCTGACTCATATTGAAAAAGTGTTTCCCTGGTAGTCTAGTTGTCCCACCCCCTCCCATTCACTAATCGCCGTCCCATATTAAATAAGTATTTCCCTGGTAGTCCCATGGTCCCTCCCCCTCCTCCATTCACTAATCACTGTTCCATATTAAAATAAGTATTTCCCTGGTAATCTAGTGGTCACTTCCCCTTCCTACTTTCACCGATCGCTGGCCCATATTGAAATAAGTATTTCCCTGGTAATCTAGTGGTCACTTCCCCCTCCTACTTTCACCAATCACTGTCCCATATTGAAATAAGTATTTCCCTGGTAATCTAGTGGTCACTTCCCCTTCCTACTTTCACCGATCGCTGGCCCATATTGAAATAAGTATTTCCCTGGTAGTCTAGTGGTCACTGCCCCTCCTACTTTCACCAATCACTGGCCCATATTGAAATAAGTATTTCCCTGGTAGTCTAGTGGTCACTGCCCCTCCTACTTTCACCAATCACTGGCCCATATTGAAATAAGTATTTCCCTGGTAGTCCCATGGTCCCTCCCCCTCCTCCATTCACTAATCACTGTTCCATATTAAAATAAGTATTTCCCTGGTAATCTAGTGGTCACTTCCCCTTCCTACTTTCACCGATCGCTGGCCCATATTGAAATAAGTATTTCCCTGGTAATCTAGTGGTCACTTCCCCCTCCTACTTTCACCAATCACTGTCCCATATTGAAATAAGTATTTCCCTGGTAATCTAGTGGTCACTTCCCCTTCCTACTTTCACCGATCGCTGGCCCATATTGAAATAAGTATTTCCCTGGTAGTCTAGTGGTCACTGCCCCTCCTACTTTCACCAATCACTGGCCCATATTGAAATAAGTATTTCCCTGGTAGTCTAGTGGTCCTGACCCCCTCCTCCATACACTGATTGCCATCCCCTATTGAAATAACTATTTCCTTGGTAGTCCAGTGGCCCCCTTCCCTCATTCACCAATCCAAAGTCCATATTGAAAAAGTAATACCCTGGTTTTCTAGTGTCTCCTCCCCCCCTGCCAATTGCTGGCCCAAGAACTGAAAAATAAATGATTCCCTATTGCTAGTGGTTCCCCCTGATCGCTGGCTCGAATACTTAAGATATATGTATCCTTGGTGGCTAGTGCTCCCTCCCCCCAGGATCACTGATTGCCAGTCTGAGTAAAAATTACTAGACCCTGCTGGCTAGTGGTCCATCCCCCCACCCGATCACCCGTCCAATACATTGAAAATATTAGCATTGGTGTCCAGTGGTTCTCTCCCTCCAACATCCTGATTCCTGGTAAAAGAAAATTCCCCAGTTCCCTGGTGGTCTAGTGGACTCCCAGCCAATCAGGGGTCGACCCACCACCTTGCTTCCCCCCAATCCCCATCCCCAGCCAGCAACCAGCATAGCCCTCCTTTCACCTTCACATATGGTTGCCGACTGAGCTCTCAATCAGGGCACATGCAAGTAAGAATCAGTTGAATAACAAAATGTCACAAACACCAGCATCCTTTCAACTGCATTTTTGCAACTCAGACATACTTTAAATAACAAAAAACATTACGGAACTTATCTTGAAAAGTTTGGTGGCCAGCACAAGACAAGAATACAGCAACTTTAGAAGATATACAAAAGAACTGACTGACAGTAGCACTTCTGCTGGTCTGGGCATGTACTCAACTCCCATTATGCCTTGCATGAGTGGGGTCATTACCTCTGCAATGGAGTGAAACAGGTTTTACACAAGTGCAAAACAGAGAGAAGCAACTTCATTTAAATTTAAATTAGGATGAAATTAGGGGGTGTAAGAGAGGGAATAATTGTTTATGCCTACAAACTACACAGATATACAGAAATAAGCTGAGAGAATTTTCCCTTTAATGCAGACATTAGGGTTGAAGAATGCAAAGTGTACAAAGTAAGGAAATGATAAACATTAGGTTTTGATTTATTTATTTATTTGTTCACCGGATGGTGCACTGGTCTAAGAGCCATTTTCAGGCATGACCCCGGCCATTGAGGATGGCACAGTATTACAAGCAAGTACAAAGGAGGATGGGATAAAGGCATACAAGGCATACAATAGACAGTGATTAAAAATATACAACATAATATACAGGATCTTTACATGATGATATATATAAAATTGCAGCACAATGTATAAATACAGTTTACAACAATAGCAGGTAGTAGCCAAGTTCTAATACAAATTAGGCTGGTAGGAGAATGAGTAATGGAAAAAAGTGCATCATGGCAGTATAACTATGGACCAAGAATAGAAAGGAGGTGAGGGGAGTAGTAAAGTAGTAATCAGTCGGGAAGGCAGGAGCAAGGGGTGAAGGACAGAAGGTGAGATCTAAGGAAAGAGTGGTAGAGTCCTGGAGAGTCAGTGGTTCTAAGTGGGGTGGGCAGATTGTTCCTGAGGGAAGGGGCTGCAGATGAGAAAGCCCATTTACCCATACAAGTGGAAACTAGGGGGCACTCAAGCATGGAGCCAGCTGCGAGGCACAGCTGTTGAACAAACACGCTCGGCCAGAGGAGGTGAGAGAGCAGAGAAGTAGCTCAGTTTTGGATGGCCTTTTTGACTGTGCTAGCCAGGAAATAGGTTCATCAGGGTGATAGGGGGAGCCAGCCCAGGGCCTGATAGAGCATGCAGTGGTGTGTTGAGTAAGGGGCCAAAAAGGCAAACCGACAGATGTTGTTATAGGTAGTGTTTAGCTGAGTCAGTTTAGAGGAGGATATATGGGTAAAAATAGGGGCACAGTAGTCAAGTAATGACAGGAGATTGGATGGGCGATAGCAAGCCGGGCTTTGGGAGTGAGATACCTAATAAGGTGGTAGCTGGCCCCCAATTTTTGATTTCTGTGGCATATGAGGATATCTTTGTGACTGGTGAAAGTAAGGGCAGGATCAAGGGTGACACCTAGATATTTAAAGGAGTGCACCGTATCAAGGGACGATCCATTGGAGGAAAGGATGGAGAGAGTGCTATAGGTTTGGGTGAGTTTTGCTAATCTGGGTTTTGAGCCAAAGAGCATTGTTTTGTTTTGTTTTTTAGTATTGACAAGTAGTTGTTTACAGTGAACCATTTATGGGTTTGGAGGCAGTTGGTGGTAAGGGATGAGGACAGATTAGCCAGGAATTTATCACTCAAGCAGAGGATAAGGTCATCCGCATGTAGCAGGGAGTGTCAGATAAGGCTGTCATGGGGGAGAGAATTTCTGAACAGGGAGAAGAAAACAGACCCCGGATGGATCCCCAAGAGCACCAGTGGAGACAGGCATCACAGATGATTTAGCTTCACCCACGCTGATCAACTGGGTACATTCAGAGAGGTAGTTGAGAAACCAGTCTGTGGTGTCAGGGGACAGACCAAGGCAGTATAGTTTGTTAAGGAGAATGTTGTGGTTCACCAAGTAGAATGCCTCGTAAAAGTCCACAAAGACAGCACCTGTTAAAATCCCTTCATCCATTTTACGAAGGATATGATCAAAGAAACAGGCTAGTGCAGTGGTGGTGCTGTGCCCTTTTCTGAATCTGGGTTGTTGAGGACACAAAAGGTTATATTTTGAAGCATATTCGGTTATCTGATTGAGCGTTTTTTAAAGTAATTTGCTGAGGGGGAGAGAATAGATATGGGGTGATAATTATCCATATTTGTGGGGTCACCAGACTTGAAAACAGGGACAGCCCTTGCCTGTTTCCATATCAGTGGGACTGTAGCTGTGACGAGTGAAAGGTTAAAGATTTTTGTGAGGGGTTTTGCAATTTCTAGTGCCACTATTTTGAGGAAGCGAGGGGAGAGGCCATTGCTACCAGCAGTACCCTTACTGTGGAGTCTTCTAAAGTGTACCTAGTGGAGATGGCCCATAAGAGGAATGAATGGCAACAGGAGTGAGTGGTCCCTTGGGCTGGGGTGGAGGGGCTGGGGTTGTGGGGAGGTAATTTGCTAAGGTATTATTCCAGGTTTGTAAACTTGTGGTTTAGTGCATCAGCAACATTGACTGGGTTTGTCAAGAGGCCAGTGGAGGCGGCAAGTTGAAAAGGGGACTTTTTTCTCCCAGGGGTAATTAGGGAGCAAATAGTTGACCAGAAATGACTAGGGTTGCTGAGGCTACGAGATGGAAGATTACGAAGGTAAGTAGCCTTGCTAGTGTTTATACATCGTTTACATTGATTACATAGGTATCTATACTCATTCCAGATCTGGGGGAAGGGGGAGGCTTTAAAGACTGTCCACTTGACATCACACTCCTTCATTAGGCTTAGGAAGCCCTTTGAGAGCCAGTGGCTATCATCTCCACTGACTCTTCTGGTAGTCATTGGGAAATGCTTCTCCTGGATGTTGGAGAGGGCAGTGAGGAAGAAAGTTAATGCATTTGTAACATCTTTTAAGAGGTAGTATGGATCCCAGTTTATGGCCAAGATCTTAATGATTCAGTGGTGTGGTGTTCCTAGGGAATGTCAACCATAATGCCCATGCCCTCCCCCCTGCCTCCTCCTGTCTGAAGCACAAGTTATATCTCCAAGTCAGTGTTTCATAGGCATATACTCTTTGGAGGTAGAGAAGTATGGCTTGCCTCGTGACTGACAGAATTAGTCATAGCTTTCTGCATGTACAGTATAACATTGTTTGCTCAGGGAAGGGTGTGTGTGTTTAGGTTGACAGCATCAAGAAAAATTGTACCACTGATGTGCCAAGACTCCTGAGACTCAAAACTCTAATGGTTTTCATTTCCCAACCCTGTGCGCCTTGCATTCTTCAACCCTAGTGTCTACATGAATGAGTTACATATGAACATACGAACATATGAATGTGCCAGCAGAAACAGTTTATTTCTCTTCTCTTTCATATAGTGTAAATGCATCCGCATTCATTACAGTACCTTTGGGACCTACGCAAAATTGAATGATCAGAATAGTGGAGATATCTCTAACCCTCCATCACCAACCAGCTTAAGAAGTGAAAGTCAACAGTGTCTTAATACCGGTTATTGCACCATTACACTGTACCATCCTTGAATAGATAATAATAAAGATATCTTACCTGGATCCTGGGGATTCTGTGATCCGGGTTGGGAGGCTCGAGGGAACATATATTTATACAGTACCTGCAAAACAGGAATAGCAATGGGATCACAAAGGATCTGCAGCTTTTTAGTTACTAACTGGGACAAACAAGGTAGTATAAGCATAAAGAAAACAAGCATTTGTCAATGCCGAATGTTGTCTCTCTGGCATTGGTAGTGCAGGAGTTAGAGATGCATACTAGGAATGGCAGTGAAGCATTGAACTGACACCAACCCCACCTTCACCCTGCAGACACTGACAGGTGTTGGGGTTTGCCTTTGGGTCATCAGCTATAATGCTCATGCCATTTAACCTCACCCTACCCTGTAGACATTGACAAGCGTTGTGGTGTGTTTTGGGGTCTTTGGGCTTTATACTTACCCCATTCCATAAGGAAATACTCTGAGATGGTGCAGTATAGGAGAATAGGATGAACTTTAGGGCCAAACACTCCAAGGCACAGCTCAATGCTTGTCACTGGCTGCAGGGTGGGTGGGGGTGGAATGGCATGAGGATTACAGCCAATGATCCCAAGTCACACCCCTGACGCCTGTCAGTTTCTACAGGGTGGGATGTTACAGTTGGAAACCCTAACGTCGTAGGCATTTGTTGGTACTTTCACTCCAAATTTTCAACATGGGCTTTCTGTGACCCCACCTCATGAAGAGCAGCACTATCAGTATGTTAGCCGAAAGGTGGTTTTACACAGTGACTATGCCATTTGGTGACACAGGCACAAAAACACATTTTGGGCAGGATGTGAAAAGTGACAACTGTATTGTTCATGAGAAGGTGTAAAACAATGGCAGTGCTGAAAATCTGGAGTGAAAATATGAAAAATTGGTGAACCCATGAGCAGGTATAGAAACTGCGCAACACACGTCTGTAACCCAATTATTTTGGGAATTTTTTTAACCACATTTTCAACATAGGCATTTTGGGACCTCCCCTCATGAACAGTGGCACTGTGATTTTGTTAATCTGTCTCAAAAGTTGATTTCCCACAGCGACCACGCCATTGTGTGCCACAGGTGTGAAAACACATTTTGGGCAGGATGCGAGAACTGACAGCTGTACTGTTCATAAGGAGATGTGAAAAAATGCCAGTGTTGAAAATCTGGCATGAAAATACTGCAAATTTGCAAAGTTACAAAGGTAAGTGGAAACTGCACAATGCATGCTTCTAACACAGTCATTTTATGGACTTTGACCACCAAATTTTCAACATAGGCATTTTAGGACCTCTGCTCATGAACAGTGCCACTGTCATTTTCTTAATCTGTCCCTAAAAGTGATCTCCCACAATGACTGTGCTATTCTGCGCCGTAAGTGTGAAAACACATTTTGGCTAGGATAAGTAAAATGACAGCTGTACTGTTCATAACGAGGTGTGGAAAATTGCTGATGTTGAAAATCTAGCATGAAAATATTAAAAATTCACGAAGTTATGAGCATGCGAGGAAACTGCACAATGCACGTTCATAAAACAGTCATTTTTTGTATTCTTTTCACCAAATTTGCAACATAGGGTTTTTGAGAGCCCACCTCATGAACAGTGGCACTGTCATTTCATTATTCAGTCCTGAAAGGTGATTCCGTACAGTGACTGCAAAATCACCTTTCAGAACCAAAGAAGGCCATGACAGTGACTGAATTTATGAGGAGGGGTCTAAATAACCCCATGTTGAAAATTTGTTGCCAAAATTCCCAAAAATACCTGAGATATACACCAAAGTTGGAAAAAAAAAACAATTTATTCCATTATACAGCTTACTGACATTTCTTCAGTTCGCGGTCAGCTTTGAAGAGTGCAGATGTATTCCCAGTCCATCGAAGATCATCGCGCCAGACTCCAGAGGTAAGTATGTGGTGGGGGGGGTGTAGGGAGTCAGGGTATGCAGAAGGTGGGTGCAGGTTGGGGGAGGGGGGTAGGAGAGACTGCGAGGGACTGTTTTCTTCTTTCACAGGTTTAGAAAAAAAAGATAATAAAGGTTGGTTTTCTTTTTTTACAGGTGTTTGGTACACTGGGGTGGGCTCCCAGTGTATCACCTACATTACAGGGAGGGGGACCACAGCTGATGGTGATTGGGCCCCCCCCATCAGCACAGAAATGGGTGGGGGGCACGCATTGTGCCGAGGGGAATTGGGCACCACCTCAGCACACAGCATAAATCAGGGTTGGGGACATTATGCCAACGGGGAGTGGGCTCCCCCATCAGTGGGAACTGAAGCCAATGGGATTGGGCCCCCTGTCAGCAAGGAAAGACTGTGTGGGGGGGTGCATGGTGCCAAGGGGGATTGGGCACCCCCTCGGCACACAAGCGGAATATAAGTGGGGGCATTATGCCGATGGGGAGTGGGCTCCCCATCGGCAAATGAAGTGGGTCGGGGCATTCTTCATGGCGGCAGTCAGTGCTGCCATGTTTAGTAAACCGCTTCACCAGGAAAGGCATGCCACTGTGTGAGAAGCTTGGCTCTCATTGCAGCAGATATTTTCTTTGATTTGGTGGCCAGTTTATGTGTTGCTGGTGTCAGTACCTGCAGCTGCCTTATTGGGGAATGTGGGACACACCTACTGATGCGTGCCCTACAGTTGCCCACAGTGACCGCACCTCCAAATCTGCTGCTACTGCAACATGTTGGCTGGTGCACAAACACAAGCCAACATAAAAATAATGTTTCTTCCAAGGGATCCCGCACTAAGTTTAACAACAGTTTCAGTTTCACAGCTGGAGCTTGCCCTAGAGTTTGGAACATTATGCAAAAAACAGAATGCAGAATGATGTTCAAAACTTCATAGTGTGGTCACGTGCACCTCTGCCCAATAGTAGCAGATTTATTTCTCAAACTGAGGTGAGCAGTGGCCACTAAAACTAACTAAATGACTAATAAAAAGTACTCATAAGGGGTAAAGATTTTTGGAAAAAAAACTTCACTATGACACAATAAACTGTTAGAACCATACAATATCAGTCATAGAATAATGTGACAAGTAATGTTCAAGCAATCAGGAGAAACTGATTTATGTATGAACCCTTTTCCAGGTTCTGGAAGGGGAGGAAAGGATGGGGATTGTTAAACCTAGGGAGGGAACCCTTGGAAGAAACAACATTACTGCTGGTGAGTTTTTTTTTTCTAACCTCAGGAATCCCTCACTAACTGTTTAACAACAGCAGACTCCATTGCAGTACATTGGGAGACTGAGTATTGAACCAATTTAGGGAATAGGTTCTGCAAGACAGCAGTGTCAGAACTGGCATCTCTTCTGGACTGAACGTCCAGACAGTAGTGCTTTGTAAAGATGTGTACTGCCTTCCAGATAGCTGCTTTGCATGTATCCTGAATGGAGACACCTCTGGATACTGTGACTGAGGCAGAGGTGCCTTTTATGGAGTAAGCACTCAGACCCTCTGGTGGAAGCTTGCTTGCTTTGCCATACCAGGACTGAATACAGGCTACTTTCCAGCAAGAAATGGTTCCCCTAGATGCTGGTTTGCTTTGCCTACCTTACCATAGATGAAAATAACTGAGAGTTTGTGGATCTAATATCCCTTGTGTGGTCCAAGTGTTCTCCAGAGCTGTTTTAACATCCAGAGAGTGGAGCTTCTGCTCCCCTGGAGTGGAGTACTCTGTAAAAAACACTGAGTGAGTGATCGACTGGTTCAGGTAAAATTCAGACACCACCTTGGGAAGGAATTTTCTATTGGTCCTCAGATCTAGCTTGTCCCTGTGCAATATGATGTAGTTGGGATCTGTAGAAAGGGCTTGGTGTTTGCTCATCCTTCTAGCTGAGGATAGTGCCACCTGGAAGATTATTTTCCAGGTGACATATTTCAGAGCAGCAGATGCCATATGTTCAAATGGTGCCTCCATCAGCTATGCAATGCATAGATTCAGGTCTCAAGGAGGCACTGGATCCCTAAAAGGAGGTTTTAGGTGAATTAGTCCTTTGAAGAACCTCTTAAATATGGCATGTGAGGCTGGGGTTCTATCCTTACCTGCCAAAATATATGCTGACGCTGCTGCCAAATGCACCTTCAGGGTTGAGGGCCAGGGATTGCAGGTGGATCAGATAGTCCAAAACAGTGGACAAGATTACCTAAAGAGGGTGAGCAGCCTGGAAGAGCACCACAGTGAAAATCTTTTCCACTTAAAAGTGTAGGGCTTCCTAGTTGCTGTCCTCCTGGAAACCTTGAGCACATGTAAGATCTTTTCTAAGAGGTCTAGTGCATAGAATTCTAGCTCTCCAGGTACCATGTTTTGAGATGCAGGGTTCTTGGTTCTGGGAATGCTTTCTTGCCCTGAGTCAGAGACAGCAGACTGTGTCTCCAGGGAAGGAGGATTGGTGGTCTGGAGAAGAGGGACAGAAGTAAGGAATACCAGTCTGCCTGGCCCAGTCTGGTGCCATCAGAATCATTATTGCAGCTCCCTCCTGCGTTTCAGTAGCACTCTCAGCAGAAGTGGAGTAGGGAATGCATAACGAAATTCCCCAGTCCACAAGAGGACTAGTATAGCAGTAATAATTTTATTGTTCGGTTATAACCCTTTACAATTTAAAAACTTGACACACAAGTGTACATTCATATAGTTTAAAAGACTGGATTTAGAATTACATGCAAAAATACATACAGCATAGTTAGACATGAACTTATCTGAAACAGGCAGACAGCAATTAATTTGGGGGCAAAAATATCCCAAGGCTTGTGCAAATTATTCTGACTTACATATTCTCTTTAACCTAACTCATTTTCTTCAATCAAATTCTATTTATTTATTTATTTTTATTTAGCTTTTGTTGACCGGGTATGTGCACTAGACAAATCCTGCCTATTTTCAGGCACTACCCGGGGGAGGGGGAGTACAGATGAATGCCAACTGACCTTGAACCAGATTAAGCTGTGGATGGTATTTTTAGTGAATGAGGGAAATTTGGCCAGGACACCAGGGAAATTCCCCTACTCTTTCGATAGTGCTAAGGGATCTTTAACATCCACCTGAACTACCACCAATCCAGGCAGATGGGACCGTTTAACGCCCCATCCGAAAGACGGCACCTCAGAAGTGCAGCACCCCTCTCATGCTGCACTACAGTGTCAGTACTGGGATATTAACCCAAGTGCCAGATGTGGGAACTGAACCCACAGCCCTCTGATCTCCCGGCCTCAGAGGTGAGTGTGCTACCTACTGAGCCACCGACACTGCTGTTCTAGAAATGGCTTCAAGATAGGAGGTAACACTTTTAATTATTAGCTCATCATTAGAAGTAAAAAGTATGTTTAAGATTACAGCAGCATCATTAGACTGTATAGAATCCCACAGTGGCTGAAGCAACTTTGTTCTAAAGTTTGTGTACCATTTACAATCAAAAATAACATGGTGCAAATTTTCTAATTCTTGATTGTTGCATGCACAGCAGACAACCTGTTTGTCTAAAGCCTTACTGTACCTAACATTCAGTACGTTACTTGAAAACAATTCCATGTGATATTTAGTATATAGCTTTTTCTAATTGCTGTCAATGAGCACATCTGAGTAATATCTATACTGATGCATCACATCATTTTGTACTAACCAATGTGAAATATGAAAATTTCTAATTGCCCTTAGGTCTTGCACATGAAATTTCTCAGAGATTTTCTGAGTAATACATTTTTGACATTTAAGGCTTAAACCAATCCCCCTATCAGCATAGTTTCCCAGGAACTCCAGATCATTCATTTTCAGAATGTCCAGTATTTTCTTCAGTCAACTTGAGTGCAGATAGTTATGACTTTTACAGAAATATTTTTCTTTTATACATTTTTTTGGAATACTTCTATCATCGACTTGTAATAGTTTTAGCCAATGATTGGTCTTTCTGGCACAAACAAGAGCCTTTACCCCTGTAATCCCTAGTTCAACTCTAATCAATGGCGCAGGGACGGAATGTCCTAAATTCATACTGTTCCAGAGAGTTATAGTTATTAGCCTCCCATACTTCTGTGTTATAGAGAATCTGTGAATTATATTTTGCTTTAGCTGCCCATAATAATGGTTTAATTGTATTTCCCCCATATTTTTAATTAAATAAATTTAAAGAACTAGCAATTTGTTTTAATTTTACTTTCAGACCATTGATGTGTTTTTGCCAAGAGCCATTTGAGGAAAAGTTTAAACCAAGATAATTATAATGCCTCACTGTTTTTAGTTTCTTCTTACCAATATATCGTTTTTTTTTTATATCATTAGAACCAAAGATCAAAACCTGGCACTTACTTTCATTTACTTTAAGCTCATAGTCATTGACATACTTGTCCAAAATCTCCAGTTTTTTTTTTCAGAACAGAGTGTGTAAGGAAATTAAGACCAAATCATCCGCATAAGCTAAGGTGGCAGACTCATTTGTTAGTATTTTTGGAAAATCTGTTACTAAGTTTTCAAGTAAAACTAGCAATTTATTTATATATAAACAAAGCAGTAATGGTGCAAAGAAACATCCTTGCCTGACTCCTTTGTTGGTAAAAAAGTTTTGGAAAAGTCTGCCCAGAACCCACTCTAACCTGAGCCCAGGTGCCTGTGTACAGTTCTCTGATGAGGTTAATTAAGTTTGCCAAAATACCCCAATCTCTCATTTCTTTCCATAATATTTGCTGTGAAATTATGCCAAGGCTCAGATAAAGTCTATATAGAAACATAGAAACATAGACTTTGATGGCAGGTAAGTACTGCTTGGCCCAGCTAGTCTGCCCATTTCCCTGCCTAACTGATAAGCTGCAGATCCCAGTTAACCAACAGCCTATTTCTTCCTACCCCCACAAGAATTGCCTTATATCTGTCCCACGTATTCTTGAAGTCTCTCATAGTTTTAGACCCCACAACCTCCTCAGGAAGGCTGTTCCATGCGTCCACCACCCTCTCTGTGAAAAAATACTTCCTCACATTGCCCCTGAGCTGTCCCCCTCTATCTTCAAATTTGTGTCCCCTTGTTCTTGCACATCTCTTTTTCTGAAAGATGCTACCCTCTTGGACTTTATTGATTCCACTGAGGTACTTAAAAGTTTCAATCATGTCCCTTCTCTCCCTCCTTTCCTCAATGGTATACATATTAAGCTCCTTTAGTATCTCCTCGTATGGCTTCTCTTGCAGACCCTGCACCATTTTAGTTTCCCTCCTCTGGACTGCCTCCATCCTGTCTATGTCCTTGCAGAGATGGTGTCTCCAGAACTGGATGCAGTACTCCAGATGGGGTCTCACCAACTGTCTGTACAGAGGGATAACAACTTCTTGTTTTCTGCTGGTGATGCCTCTCCCAGTACATCCCAGTATCCCCCCAGCCCTCCCTACTGCCTTCTCACAATGCTTGCCAACCTTAAGGTCATCTGATATGATTACCCAAGGTCCCTTTCCATTTTTGTTGTTGTTACTACCCCCCCCCATTGTGTACTCTTCCCTTGGGTTTTTGTTTCCCAGGTGCATTATTTTGAACTTCTTTTCATTTACTCCAAGCTGCCATACTTCTGACCATTCCTCAAACCTTGCCAAGTCCCTTTTCATCCTTTCCACACCTCCTTGTGTATCAACCCTGTTGCAGATCTTTGTGTCATCTGCAAAGAGGCCTACTTTTCCTTCCAGTCCCTCTGCAATGTCACTTATAAAGACATTAAAAAAGGACTGGACCCAGTACTGAACCTGCCGGTACCCCATGAGTAACTCCCCTTTCTTCAGAGTGTACTTCGTTTACTATTACCTTCTGTGTCCTGTTGTCCAGCCAATGTTTTAACCAGGCTACCACCCTGGGACCCACTCCCAGGCTGGCTAATATGTACATTAATCTTTTGTGTGGGACTGTGTCAAATGCCTTGCTAAAGTCTAGATAGACCATGTCCACAGCCCCTCCCTGGTCTACAACTTTGATCACCCAGTCAAGGAAATTGATTAGATTCATCTGACATGACCTTCCCACTGTGAACCCATGCTGCCTTGGGTCCTGTGCCCCACTGACCTCTAGGTACTCAACAGTTCTTTCCTTCAGAAGTGACTCCATCACTTTCCCTACCACAGAGGTCAAACTGACAGGTCTGTAGTTTCCTGCCTCCGTCTTGCTCACACTTTTGTGAAGGAGAATCACATCTGCCCTCCTCCAGTCTTCAGGTACCACACCACCCTCCCAAGATTTGTTAGAAAGGGTAGTCAGTGGTGTCACTAGTTCTCCCCTTCATTCTTTTAGAATTATGTGGTGAATCCTGTCAGGCCCATTGCTTTTTCCACCTTCAGTTTTAAGAGTTCTTTCAGAACCCTATCTTCTGTGACAGGACTGGGACTGACCCCCTATCCAGAGTGCTTCTGTTAATTGAATTAGGTACCTCCCCCTCCTCCTCCTCTTTTGTGAATACTGAGCAGAAATATTCATCCAGTATCCCTGCTTTTTCATGTCCCTCTCGGCTCACCCACTGTCCATTCTTTTCAGCCTCACTATCCCTCCCTTTGTCTTTCTACTGTATGCTCCCTAATGTACTTATAAAAGGTTTTATCCCCCTTCTTAACCGAGTTGGCTATCTTTTCCTCAGTTTGGTCCTTTGCTATTCTGATTACCTTCCCTGCTTCCTTCTGCCTTAACTGGTACAGTTCTCTGTCCTGCTCCTTCTGTGTTTCCTTCTACTTCCTAAATGCTCTCTTTTTCTCCTTAACCTTCCCTGCCACCTTTTTTGAGAACCATAGTGGCTTTTTCTTTTGTTTTGATTTGTTTATTTGCTTCACACAAAGGCATGTTGCTTCTGTGATGGCAGATATGAAGTTTCCCCATTGTTGCTCCACTCCTTCTTCTTGCCTGTTTGCTTGTGCTTTTCTAAAGCACACTCCCATCTTGCCAAAGTCAGCCCTCCTGAAGTCCAGTACTTCACTTTTGAATGGCTTAACTCTGCAGCTGAGTTTATCATGAACCACACTGTATGGTAGTCACTTGTTCCCAGATGGCTACCCACTTCTAGATCTGAGATCCTCTGACTGTCCCCATTTGAGAGTATGAGGTCTAAGATTGCTCCCTCCGAAGTGGGTTCCAACAATAGCTGTCTGAGGCATGCCCCCTGTAGGGCATCAAGAATGGCCTGCTCTTGGATGTGGCTGCAGCAAAGGTGCTCCAGTTAGCATCTGGCATATTCAGGTCCCCCATCAACAGTAGCTCCCCTTTATCTGCCATCCTAAGGATGCCTTCTATTAAATTCTTGTCCATTCCCTCCCCCTGAGATAGGGGTCTGTATACTCCGCTATGCGGATTGTGGTACCATTTCCAGTCTCTGAGGTGTCCCACAGTACCTCCTCTCCTCCTTGTTTACTCCTTTGTTCCATTGCTTTTATCCCTTCCCTTACATAGAAAGCTACTCCTCCCTCTCTTCTATCCTCCCTGTCTCTTCTGTAGGTTGTGTACCCTGGTATGTTAACATCCCAGTCATGGTTCTCTGTGTACCATGTTTCTGTGACTGCCACAATATCCAGGCATCCCTCTTTCATCAAGGCCACCAGTTCAGGGAGCTTGTTGCCCAGACTATGGGCATTGGTACTCATTACCCTCCATTTCTTGATGGTCTTACCTCTTTTTGCCCCATCCCTGTCCTTATTGCCTTTGTTGTTTTCTCCATTTACCCTTGACCTTCTCCCTATCGATGTCTCTATCTTGATGTGTACCTCACTTACTATCCTGATTTATTTGGGGGGCACAAGGATTTCCCTACTCCTTTCTAGTGCCTCTCCTCCTTGGCTAGTTTAAATGCTTACTAATGAAGCATTTAAACCTATCACCTAGGATCCTGGTTCCCCTCCTGAACAGATGCAAACCATTGCACCAGTATAGGCCTGCATCACTCCAGGTGGACCCCCAGTCCCTAATGCAGCCAAACTCCTGAGCTCTGCACCAGTTTTTGAGCCACTGATTGAATCCCATGGTGTGGAGCACCCTAGCCTCACCCATGCCATAGACAGGCAGCACCTCCGAGAAGGTTACCATGCATGCTACTTGTCTAAGGCCCATCCCCAACTCCACAAACTCTTCCTGCACTGCTCTTATCCCTTTCCCAGCCAGGTCATTTGTCCCTAGATGAACAGTGACATTCAGCTCCCTCCTGTGTGCAGCTGCTCCCACGATCCTGAGGATTCACTCTTTGTCCCTCCAAGCCTGGGTACCAGGAAGGCACCTGACCTCCCTCTCCCCTTCCTTCCCCAGTTCTACCCTCCTAACAATGGAGTCCTCCACCAGGAGTTGCTTCCTTCCCCTGTGGGGTCCCATGCCACCGTTCCGTGGGTCTCCTTTGTGGAGGTTCCCAGCATCATCCTTGGTCTCCACTGTGGGTGCCTCCATAGAAGAACCACACTTTGCCAGATCGGCATATAAGCTACATAGATTTTCTGATTTCTAAGTTTAACATATTTCTCATAGAGATGGTGCAGTATATAACAATTGTCCATAGTGCTATATCCGGCATGGAAACCTGCTTGGTATTCTGACAATCCATCTAATAGTGCTATCTGCTCTTTTAATCCCACTAAAATAATTTTTGAGATGACCTTACCCATAATAAGTAACAATGATACTGGTCTATACATTTATGTGATGTTCTTATCTCCCTTCTTGTATACTGATATAATAGTAGCTTATTTCCAAGATGAGGGGAAGTCCAGCTTTTCACAGCAAATATTAAAATATCTTGTTAATATTGTTGCCCAGAGTGAAGAGGCAGATAGATATACCTCAGCTGGTATTGCATTGGGCCCAGCTACTGTATCTTTTTTTTAATTTTACTATAGCATAATATGTTTCTTGATATGTTATTGGATTCTAAGTGGCCACGGCAATATTTACATTGTTGTTATCTTCTGTAATATTGGGGTCATAAAACATAGCTCTATAATGTTTAATCCATTTTGCAATAGA
The DNA here is from genome assembly GCA_016271365.2 of Neoceratodus forsteri. Taxonomy (NCBI): domain Eukaryota; kingdom Metazoa; phylum Chordata; order Ceratodontiformes; family Ceratodontidae; genus Neoceratodus; species Neoceratodus forsteri. The sequence continues at coordinate 978,773,652 of CM057452.1, read as the reverse complement.
ATTAAAAGAGTATATTTCATATCTCAAGTTATTTGTTCCATTGGTAACCGAAAGCCAATAGGATTGTGGATTTCTATTTTTTATAATAGTGTGCATTCTTGCCCATTGTTTTTCATAATACTCTTTTAATTTCTTCACTAGTAAGGCTTTATATTTTTTCCCTTTTCCTTGTTAAGATTTTTACTATTAGTTCTTATTTCTTCATCTTTAAGAGATCTCAAGAAACCTTTTAATTTCTTCTTTGCCATACAACATTCCTTATCATACCATGTGCTGACATATTCCTACTTTGAATTCTGTGGAATAGCAACTTTTGGTGCTTCTCTTTTTTTCTTCAAACAAGTATCTATTATTTCATGAGAATTACACTCAGTATTTCCATTTAAAGTTATTTGAGAGAGAGTCTGTATAGTTTTTATCATTGTGTCTTCACATGAACTTTGCCACCTAATTTTATATTTATTCCTAATTTCACATATGGTTTCTGCACAACTCATTTGTTTGCAACTATCATGGTTATCATAAGTTTTGATTTTTATGGCTACTGGAAAATGGTCACTATCCATTCGCTTAGTTACAGCACAATGTTTCCATAGTTCTATGTCTCCATTCCAGAAGACAAAATCCAGAACCGAAGATCCTATCGAGCTAATATAACTGCCTTTTTTATCACCCTTAATTCTTCCATTTAATGGGGCAAAACAGTACATAATTAGAATATTTATCAAATTGGTGGTTTAAGGCTCTGAGCTGCAAATCTGGAGACCTATGTTTGAATCCCACAGCCCCTACTTGCATATACTGTGTCATCCTGAGCAAGTCACTTAACTTTCCTATGAGCCCAAGTTGCACCTGTAAACAAGCTTTCAGCTTAGTGGGACTCTCCTGGTTAAACAATTAGACAAAAAACCCTCTATTATACTGAAAAGCATTTGTATGGCATCAGTTGTGGCAACTATTATCTGAATAACCATCAAAATCACGAATTCTAGAATTAAAGTCTCCACACATCAATATGTGTTCACAGCCCGTAGTGGCCCAAGTTACATGAATAACTTCTTCCGGTGCCTCCCACAGTCCTTCAGAATAATGTTTCAATGTAGTAGGTGGAATTTAAGTATTAATAATACAACGTTTTCTTTGATAATATTGAACATACAATACTTGCATATTTTTATTTGCTGTAATCAATTCTACTTTTAAATTTTGATAACTTGATACCAGGAGTGTAAAATGTCAGACAGCCATTCAGAGTAACAGCCCTATCTTTTGGGTGCTAAGTTTCTGTAGACAAACAATTAAAAATGTTCTAATATACTGTATGCAATCCACATCTGCAAATTTTGACAATAGCCCAGGGCCCAGATATTCAAAAGGGTTACGCCATGCGCAACAGGGTTGCACATGCGCAAGTCCTACATTGCACCATTCTGCGATATTCAGCAGGAGGCAGTTGCACCACTGAAAACAGGTTGAGCAACAGCGCAATGCAAATGAATGCATGCTCAACAGGAGGAGAACCATGCATAAACTGCGCAACCCGATATTCAGTCGGGTTGTGCAGAGTTGTGCATGCGCAACCCCCAACCTGCGCCTGCACAACTTTGAGCCAAAAAAATAGGATCAAGTTGAGGGCCACCCACAGGTGAGCTGCTGTATTGCAGGGCACAACACAGCAGCTGCCACCCGTGGCTGGCCCCCAACTCAGTCCCTGTGCCCCCCCACCAGCCCGATCGTGGGCAGAATGTAAAAACAACCCCCACACATCTCCCGATGCCCGATCGTGGGCAGAAAGTATCATGAAACCTCCCCACATCTCCTGATGCCCGATCACGGGCAGAACATATCATAAACCCCCCACATCTCGATGCCCGATCGTGGGCAGAACATGAAACAACCCCCAATGCCCGATCATGGGCAGAATGTAAAAGCCCCCACGAATATCTCCCTGATGGTCAGTGGACCGTAATTCCCGATCAGCGGGCAGAATGTCAAGTTACAACCACCCCAAACATCTCCTGGTATCTAGTGTCCGCCCACCCCACCACCCACGAAGCCCCTCCACCCGCTCCCCGGCGGCGGCGGGCAGCATCCACCCGCCTGCGCCCCACACCCCCCGACTGGCTGTCCGGTAGGGCTGCCGCCCAGTGGTGCAGAGCTACAGCCAATGGGCATGCAGCCCATACCATACATGACAGTCCAGATTTGTGAATGATGTTCATTCCACAAATCTGAACTATCATGTGGATATGAGGCTGCATGCCCATTGGCTGTAGCTCTGCACCAATGGCGTCAGCCCTACCGACAGTCAGTCGGCGAGCAGCGGCGGCAGGCAGGTGGATGCTGCCGCCCGCCAGCTGCCGGGGAGCGGGGTGGAGGCTGAGTGGGTGGGGTGGAGGGGACACTAGACACCAGGAGATGTTTGGGGTTGTAACTTGACATTCTGCCCACGATCGGGCATTACGGTCCACTGGACCACCAAGGAGATATTCGGGTTGGGGGCTTTTTACATTCTGCCCGCGATCAGGCACTGGGGGTTGTTTCACGCTCTGCCCGCGATCGGGCATCGGAGATGTGGGGAGTGTATTCAGACATACTGCCCGCGATCGGGCATCGGAGCCGGGGGAATGTATTCAGACATACTGCACGCGATCGGGCATCGGGAGCTGTGGGGAATGTATTCAGACACACCGCCCGCATCGGGCTTCGGGAGATGTTAGGGGAAGAGTGTATACACACATACCGCCCGCGATCGGTTGCAGGCTGCGGCCGGTCCTCGACGCTGCCGCCTGGCAGGCGGCCAGGCGCAAGTCCTCGATCGGGCGCACCACATGCTAATGGCATGCAAATAGGGCCATAAATAGATGCAATGGCCCCCTGTGCCTTGCATGAATTATGGCCCCATTTGCATGTCACCTTTTGAATATCGAAATTTGGCGATGGCGCAATGGTACTTGCGCCACTGCAAGTTTACTGCTCAACTCTGACAACTTGCGGTGGCTCAAGTTCCACTGTGCCATGCACAGTGGCTGTGGCTGGGGGATGATATTCAAAGGAGTTGCTCAATAGCGCAACTCCTTTGAATATCGCCCCGGCCACACCCCTGCACAACTATTTTGAGCAGCGCAGGGGCTTGTGCCTCAGAATGGCGCAGTTTGAATATCTGGGCCCAGATATATTCCTATTTAACAAAACAGTCCTCTGATTTATTATTATTATGTGTCATGCATTCATTTGATTATCAATTCTCAGTAGCCAGTGTACCATATCCTTTAGCCACCTAGACATTATATGTACATATATATATATATATATATATATATATATATATATATATATCTGTATTCTCATCAGCTTTTCTTCTGATTTATTTTTGTTTTCTGTTGTTCATTATCCCTAGTTAAATGTATATAATTAATTATTGTATTTTGACATTGGTCTATAAGCACCATATGTAATCACATAGTATCCAGCATTTCAATGTTTTCTATGATCTTGTTGTACAAGCTCTGAAAAATTATAATGAGTACTACCTGATCAAAATTTAGTTCTGTGACCATTCTGTTTGCCTGGATAGCTTTCTTATCAAGTATTGGAACATTAAGTAGCTGTTCCAGCAAATCCACAGTTACTGTTCTTAACTTACTATCAGTTTCATTTTTGGATCTTGCTAATCCAAAAAGCAGCACTGTATTTGTGACCCTATTCTCCTCCAATATAATAAGTCTAGTGATGTCTTTGAAGAAGGTGGTACTATCAACAATGTGTAGGCCCACCCTGTCTGGGACTGTTGCCCTCTGAAGTATAAAATTGGCTATTCCAGCATTTTGAATCAAGGCATCCACTTGTCCATTTTTTGTTCATTTTTCCATCTATGGACATCCCTGATAATTAAATCAGCAGTGTTAATCTTCAGTGTCTGGGTAAACAAATTATACAGGACATTTTTAATTTTACCTGGAGTTTCTCTGGGAATAGGTTTAAGCCCAAAATACTGATTTGCCTAGTACTGTTTTTTCCTTTTTGGGACAGTCCATTAATCAGCCCTCTGTTAACATACTGAGGGCCAGATATTCAAAACTTTGCCCCGGGGCTAAATTAACACTGCCTGGTGGGCAAACTTAGCCCAGAGCACAAAGCAAGCTATATTCAAAAGGAATAGCCCAGGGCAAACAGCTTCTGAATATAGCATGGGAATGAGGCCAGGCAAACTGGGCTGGGAGTACAGTGCAAACTTAGCCCTGGAATAAGACAGCTCTGAATATAGCAACCAGGAAGTGCGAACCACAACAGCATCACAGTGCACAGCAAAGTGCAGGTAGGTAGAGGTGAACCATGTGGGGCCAATGTGAGTGCAGCAAATGTGTGGACGTAGTACAGCTGCAGGCAGCAGCACATGTGAAAGTACAGTGTTCAAAACTGTATAATATTCCTGGAACTGTTTGCACAGCGCTAACACATTTGTGCGGGTTTAGCACAGGGCAAAACCATTAGCCAGGTGCAAACACATTTGCCCCGTGCTAAACTTTGCCATATTCAAAAGTGACATGCAAATGAGCCTACTTAGGTAGTCTCTGGGCAAACATCCAGAATAGCATCTCATTATGCCCTGATTTGCATGCAGTTTGCCCAGCGTTACTGCAGGATCCCACAGCTCCATCTGTAGGTCAGTCTGGAAGTACAGGGGCTGGCCAGGTCTGACCACAGCTCCAACTGTAGGTCAGTCTGGCAGTGCATGATGATAGCTGTAGGCTACATGTAAACAGTACAGCATAGCATAGAATATTGTATCCCAGGGGACAACACAGCACAAGCACAGATGGTGCTGGTGCTGCATGCAACTGTCACACTGTAGGTCATGCTACAGTACACAGCAGACACTACAGTAGCCAGGAGGCCAGCAGTGTGTGGACACAGCACTGCCTATGGTGTGTAGGGCAGTGCTGATGACTGCACTGTACACAGTGACAGGCCCAACATGAAGGTGTTTACTGACAGTGGACATTACTGTTACACTGTTGTGTGACCCACAGATGCTGCACCGCTGGCATGGGATGCTCATAGTGACATATACATGTCTGACTTTGTGTGCTGTAGCAGTTGTACAGCTGTGCGGGTACATGGCCGGGGGGGGCATATATTATCAGAAAGGCACACTGGTGTTGGGGTATTCCTAATACTGGCCCATGTGCACTGCATGATGTGTCCCAGCCTTGTGGCCACACCTGGTCTGTGGCACAGCCTGGCCACCCATACACTCTCTCCTCAACATCCTCCATGCCCACAGTGCTGCATGTGTTTGCTTGCATCTATTGGTGTCCACAGAAGAGTGGTCCACAGGTGAGTGCTGTATGGCGACACTACCATGCTGTCCACTGGTGGCAGAGTCACCAATTACTGCCTGGCATGGCTGGGACTGGTGGCAGATGATGGCATCATTGTGATGCCATCAGTGAGCAGCGTGTTTCCCTCTATGTCTGGCTTTGTCTGTGTGTCATATTTATTTGTTAGGGTCACGCAAAGTCATGCAAAAGTCAGGCAAACACCGCACAAAGCCAACATGTCATGCAAAGCTGATTGCCCAGGGTTAAGACTACCTTTTCCTGGGTGGTAATATGCACCGCGCTAAGTGTCGCACTAAGTCACACAAAACCACTTTGCACTGTGCTAGTCGCTGAATATAGCATTGCACCTGTATTCATGTACATACCACCTCAGTTTGCCCCTTGCATACATTATGATTTTGCCCGGCGCTAATGCAGTTTGCATGTGCTATTTGGCCTTTTGAATATAGCAAACCCATGCTAATCCTGCGCTAAACCTGCGCAAACATTTTTTGTCCGGCACAAAGTTTTTAATATCTGGCCCTGAGTCTTGTAACCCCTCATTCTGAGTGAGTCATTGCTTAACCAGATGTGATTAGCAATTCTAGGTGCTGATCAAAAAATAAGTACTCAATCATTACCCTTTTCATCCTTATCTTTCCACAGTTGAATAATATCCATAAGATTTATATCTGCACCAGTTACTGCCCTTAATAGATTCACAATCGTATATTTAATAGCACCCGTGACAATAGTTTCTCTAACTTCATAACTGTACAGAGTCAAAATTGCACTCATCTAATTCTATCAAGTTACCCTCAACTTTCTGTGTTGTATTATAATTATTGTCCAAGTTGATAAATAATTACTGAGTTTTTGATTATCATATTGCTTGTTGTTCAGTTCTCTAAAATTTTGTAGATCTTTATCAAACTTTAACTGCTCAGCTATTATTTCCAGCACAGCCAATTGTGAGCATGGCATTTCTGAATTAGGCAAACATGCTGTTACATCAGGCGTCTGTGAAGAAGAACTGTCCTTTTGCTCAAATAAGACAAGTGACTGAGTAACACTTCATTGTACTATGACTTCTTTGTTTCTTCAATTACTTTATTTTTCTCTTTTTTCCCTTGTCTAAGATTTTTCCCCTTTTCCTTATTCTGATAGTCTTTAAGCACAACCTTTTTGCCTATATCGTCTTGTTTTTCTACCTTTTTACCTTTTTCTTTTCTTTTCCTTTACTTTGTTTTTAATTGGTGAATCTGGTATACAAATAGAAAAATCTGGTCTGATGTTATTTGTTTCTTCTAAGACATAGGATGTAGAGCCACTTGTGGGAGCAGATGACTGACTTTTAATAATATGTCATCAAGTCTGCTGCCATTAATTACAATATTCTCCTTAAGAGTGTTTATCTCATATCTAAAATTAAAAAAAATGGTCAAGTTCATTAAATGAGCTGCTTAAAGATTACAAACACATTTCTTCAATTCTTCAATTATTCCAAAGGAATAATTTAAGACAGACTCTGTTAATTCCTGACTTACTGCTATATTATGAGCCAGAGCCATAGTTTCCCCTTTTTCTACTCCTTTGCCTGAAATAGAATTAATTTGTTTAAGACGAATAATATTTTATTCCTGTAAATCATTTGGCAATAATTTCTAAATCCGTATGCCAACCTGAGTTTTGTTAGACTCATTGAAGTAATCTGGAGAAAAGTCAAGTGACTGTGATGCAGAGTATTTAAAACTGGCTTTAGTCGTTGGCATATTCTCATGGTTTTGCTCATCCAACATTATTGGCTCACCTTTTTCATCAGGTGTAACATTCTCGGGTTTTTTTACCAGGTGTAATATTCTCAATTAGCCCACACAGATTGGGAGAAGCAGACAGCTGTGTTAGTTCTTTCAGGCAGTCAGTTGTAATAAATTGAGAATCAGATGTCACATCAAGCTCAATTAGATCAGCTTGACTGACTAAACCAGTTTGAACTCTACTTGTATTCTGTATCATAACTGCACAATTGTTTTCTAATTGTGTTTCTGCTATTGTGATTGTTTGTGTTGCAGAAATGGAATCCAGCATTACTAGGTCATTCTGAACAGACTCAGTGTCTGGAATAATAGTTAACTTTTTTGTGTAAAATGGTCCATTATTTTAGTTTGTTTACCTCTTTTATTTTTTTTTTGTACCTTTTTTTCCCCAATCAATTGCTTTGGGCTCTTTTTCTCTTTTTCACCCTTTATTGTTTTGGCTTTTTTCCCTAAATGTCCTTCTCAGACTTTTTTGCTATTTTTTACCACTAAATTGGGAGTAGAGTGAGATTCTAAATATTCATGGTCTGTTCCATTTTCCATCTCAATTTGACCATATGAGAAGTGTAAATTAGTGCAATCAATGGAAGTCAATGAATTAATTTCAGCCTTGAAAGTTTGTTTCCTTGTTAGAACCATATTTGTAGTATCAAGTCTAGCCAATCTAAATAACTTAAGTTCTACCACTGCTAGACTTATTACACAAAGATGTAAATGTGAATATGTAAATAAATGGTATAGATTTTACTGTTACAGATGACACTGCAGATTATTTATAATTAAACAACTTATAGCAATATAGTAGAAAAAAATGCCCCACATCAAGTTGTATCCCAATCAATAATAAAACACTTAGGTAGAGACACTAATAAAATGTAATTAGTTCAACACGTTCAACAATTCCTTAAAAGGTCCCAATAAAGTGATAAGTGCAGCAATAGATATATGACATTTTCCTCAGTTGGCAAAAAATGTGCAAAACAGCTTTTAAAGAATAATTTTAACAAAGTCAATGTCCTGTCTTTAAAGGAAATAATGAAAAATATCTTTGTTTATCTCCACCATGCAAGCAAGGCTCCAAGCAGCTGCGTCTAGAACTATATTTCATTTTTATTCAGCTTTTCTTCTGCACATCAAATTTTTCCATGTGCAGTAATTTATACTAGCACACTAGGACTAGAGAAAGATAATCAGAATCACTTTTCAGTCTCTGCCCTTTGTTCTACATTATTTAAATACAAAAACAACACAAATAGCCAGGGTAGCTATATAAGTATGTGTGGATATTATACATTTTTTGCTGAAACTTACTTTTCTGTGATGCAGGCAGTTTATTTGATTGAAACAAGGCACTCTACCACATTTGGCTATTTCTTGGAGTCAGCTTGGTTTTTAGTAGAGCCCAGCTTCAACAGTACTTGGCGGTACTTCTTTAATAGCTATAAATCTTAGCAACTCCACTTTCAGCTTTAACGCGTGGTAACACATAGTAGACTAACGACTGAGTTTCAGTTTACAAACCGTCATCACTCACAGCCCGCAAACTCCAGACTGCAGAGTCGAAAATGTAACTTAGGAGTCTGCTACTTTACTCTATATGCCATCACTACCACCAGGGCTCCAGATAAGAATGTTGGGTGTGAGTATTTTACTCCTCACTTTTAAAGTGAGGTGAGTAAAACCAGTTTCAGATGCTTACAAATGACTCGGTGCATTTGGCTGAAGAGTACATTTTTGGGAAATGACCATATTTTTAGTAGGTAGTCTTTTGTTAACTGTTATGCTAAAACATCAGTACCATTATACCTACTAGTAGTAGTATTCTACTACTGATGTTTTAGCACAACAGTTAACAAAAGACCTACTAGTAGTAAGTAAGTAGACACCTCTTGAAACAGTTTTGCAGCCACCGTCAGTCAGCAGGACTAGTGACTGGGAAAATCCATCAGCCAGGCCCTACAGATTTTTATACTGTGTTGTGACACAGTATAAAAGTATGTAGGGCTAGAGGATTTTCCCAGTCACTAGCCCAGTAGTCCTACTGGCTGCAAAACTTAATTTTGAACCGAGAGAGAGAAAGAGAGAGAGAGATAGTAGATCTAATCCTCCAACATCAGAGTGTTGCAAATCAAATTAGGGAGTGGGGGTGACTGATGGTGACAGCAGTCTCACATATTCTCTGATCGTGACACACACCATCTGGAAATTCAGGGAAGATGCTGTGCATTCTCAGGGTAGAAATAGGAACTGACCTACTATTCAAATGCTGGAGCCTGGTTTATTTTTCATAAATCAGTATAAAAGTGTGGATTTTCCTGATCACTAGCCCTGCTGGCTAATGGCTGCAAAACTTAATTTTGAGCTCTTGAGTTTGCTGACATTACAGCCAGACTGTATACACAGTATACACAAACACACACTTCTGTTTAAAATAATTTATTTTATTGCAAAGAATGAACTGAGGACCCTGTGGTATTGATAATTTTACAGACTGGCTGACACTGCAGACTTAAAAAAGACCCTCAGCTACCCACAGCAGACAATACAATACTAATGCCATGCTATGGGGAACAAATCCAACAATGCCAGACATCCCCTCGGGACGTAGCTAACACCGCAAGGCATCCACGACATGCGTCAGATGCCACAAACCATCCCCATTCTGAAACACATCACCTCTTAAATGTAATTAAAATTTTAGACCCACACCATGACATGACCCCTCTCAGATGATCTAAAACATCTGCTGACTCCATGAGATAATGAATAAGACCAGTAGTGACCAAGTTTCAGCCCTCATTATGCAACATTGATGCTGCATAGAACACAACACAAAAGGATTGGATGGTGTGGACCATAAATTTAAAAACATTTATTTCAATAATTGATCATACAGAAAACATTTAGCAAGCCTAAGCACTGATGTTTGCTTATATGTTAACGCCATACAGTCAGTATTCTCCAGTGCTATAACGTGAGGCCCCATCGGTCTGACTCTTCATACCCCGCCGCAAAATGCCGCATTCACAGCAGATAGGGCCCAACTTTAAAATAATGGAGCACAAACACTGACCACATGGTGTTGACATAGAAGCAATCACTGATTTCTAGGTTTGCTAGAGAAGCATGGGGTTTCTTTATAAGTGTGCCAGACAATGAATAGGACAGTGTACATACTCCCAAATAGAATAGAATTGTGCCTGCCATGGTAAAGAAAGCAACTGAAAAATACAGTCCAAGTCAGAGACAGATCATCACCAGTTATTAACTCCACGCTGTTGGGAAGTTCATGAACTGCTGAATCCAGCCTGCCTATTCACTATCTGTCTGCCGTGCTCTATGGAATTACTGCCCAATTACACAGTGAAGAGATTACTGTGTAAGATACACCAGCCAATCACAGGACACCATCTTGGTGGGCTCTGTGAAGGCTGCAAATGCATGTGTTTCTCTGACAATGAATGGCACGGGGGTGTTGGCCATGAGGACGAATTTTTTTTTAAAGCCGAATGCAACATTTTGAGGTGGATCAAGTGCACTATACCATGGAATGCAGATGTGTATTTGATATGCTATTTTAGACAGAAACAGAGCGTAACTGATGATTTTAGAAGCATAAATGGACCCTGTACGCAGCGTATGTGGAGCCCTGGCTACTGCAACCATAATCATCTTTGGCTTTGTATTTCATTGACAGCCATAAGACAATAAGTGCATGAACGCTAGGCGATATCGTGGACAAGGCTAGCCAACTGGTCGCAAGCTGCTTCTACTTGTGCAACTTACAAAGCTTGCTGTGCCAGGCTTTTTAGGCCCAAATGCTGCATACATTTTATCTATGGGACAAACTACATGATCATGAAATCATGTGACCACTTCTGCCTACCTTCCATCCAATCCAGTAACTGTTGTAAAATGTAAACTTTTTTACTACGCTAAACTCATTAACTTCTAAAATGATTAAATCAATTAAAATAATCACTAACTATGAAACATAAGATGTAAGTGCCACCAGTACAACATGTATAACACACACTAAAAAACACTCACTTTAAAATCCAAGCATTTGCTTTTTAAAATGGGTTTTAAAAATGGGGTTCCCTCTGAAGTAATTTTTTAATGCAGTTTACACAGTCTATAGCATCTCTTCATTGTTCCACTTGGTACTTATTGATGCCGCCATAACTGTGTCTATAATTATGACTGTAGTTATCTGTTGGAAATGTCTTTCTGATGGTGCAGTTTTATTTTATTGTGCCCAACCATCTCAAGTGGTCCCATTTGACTTGCTGCAGTGTTTCACCACTTGCGGATGTCCCTGGCCATCAAACGGGGTATCTTCCTACAGCAGGTCAAAAAGAAGGACGCAAAAGAAATCTGCATGACAGGGAGTTTGCTTGTAAGATGAACTGAAAAGGAAACAAACTTTTGTCCAGGCAATGATGGCATACCTTTTATAAATCTTTGTATAAGCAATGTCTCACTACTTCTCTGCCCTACTCCACAGGACAGAGAGCATGTAGCAAGCATCCGTCTCTAACCAGATGGAAATTGCTCCTTATCCAAATAGTCAAAAGGACTAGTGCATCCTCTGGGACTGTTTCCACTGAGGGAGACCTGCAACAGAAGTTGGGGAGCTGGTTGTTTTCCCAAGACACGAACATGTCCACCTCTGTTGCTCCCCACGTTCTGAACACTTCGGAGAGCACTTGTTTGTTCAGAGCTCATTCATGATTTCCTTGACTGATTCTGCATAGTGAGTCTGCCAAGACATTGTCCTTGCCTGGCAGATGGATTGCAGACAATTGCGTTTGCAGAGAGTAAGCCTGACTCCAGCTCTTCATTGCTTCTGTGCACAGTTTGAAAGATCTTGTCTCTCCTTATTTGTTGATGTAGTACATAGTGGTGGTATTGTCTGTCCTTACCTGGACAGGCTGGCCTCTGATGTGGGAGGAAAAAGCTTTCATTGCCAGATACACCACCCTGAGTTCCAGGAAATTTATATGTTCCTGGGACTCTAGTGAGGTCCATACTCCAGTTATGGAGAGATCTCCTAGATGGCTTCTCCACCCATGGAAGGAGGCATCCATAGTGAGCACTACCATGGGTGACTGCTGGAGGAAGAGAACTCTTTCCTGAAGGTTTTCCTCTTCCTTTTACCACTGTAGTGCCCTTAAAGGAAAACTATATCCTCATATCATTTAAATTTTATTTGTTTCCATGCCAGAAGACAACTCCTTTCCAATATCTGTTAGGGCTATATGTGTTATCTTTAGTTTGTTTTCACTACTCATGGTAGCCCCTGTGACTGCCCTGGGGGGTCTCCATTTCATGGTTGTTGAAATCACATTGTCCAAGAAAACTGTATAAGTATATGTGAACATGATGTCAGATAGACCATTTGTATCATGTATCTCTATGTTGAAAGAACACATACCCTGCACAAACTCTCTGGAATACATATACTGAATGACGTTTAAAGGGAAAAACCCTGCATTACAACTCAGATATGAACATATAAAAACATCAACAGAAACAGGCCTAACAGTCTGCCAAGTCTGCTCGATTGTGCAGCTAGCCCCTCAACTTGCAGCTGCCCCACCCTCCCTCCTGCTCCTCTAAATTATCCCACCCCTCACTCTATCCCATCTCCTCTTAAAACCCCCAACCATACTATAAGCAACCACCTCCTCAGGCAGGCCATTCCGCCTATCCCCCACTCGTTCAGTGAAAAAGTGTCTCCTAATTTCCCTCCGGAATCTTCCCCCCACCAATCTCAACCTGCGCCCTCTCATGTCCCTCCCACTTCTAATCTGAAAGATCCTTTCTGTATCAGTTTTGTTAATACCCTTTAAGTATTTAAAAGTTTCATCATATCCCCCCATCCCTCCTTTCCTCCAGTGAATACATGTTAAGCTCACTCAGCCTGTCCCTGTAGGACTTACCCTGTAGACCCTGGATCATCTTTGTTGCCCTGCACTGTACCCCCACTAATAATCTGATGTCTTTCTTCAGGAAAAGGTGCCAGTACTATACACAATATTCCAGGTGTGGTCTGACCAGTGACCTGTACAGAAGAAGAATCACCTCCCTGTTCCTGGATGAGATACCCCTCGCTATACATCCCAGCATCTTGTTGGCTTTTGCTGCTGTCCTCCTGCACCGTGCTGAGTTGTTCATATTCTCCGTTATAATCACCCTGAGATCTTTTTCCTCCCTGGTGCTTTCCAACTGAACCCCTCCCAACTGATAGCTCGTTTTCTGGTTCCTAGTTCAAAAGTGCAGTACTCTGCACTTCTTGGCGTTGAACCCCAGCTGCCATGTTTCCGACCACTCCTGTAGTTTGGTCAAGTCATCCTGCAGCTCTTTCCACCCATCCACATCATCCCCCACAGCTCCCATTTTAGTATTGTCTGTGAACAGACTGATCTTAATCCGGATCCCATATGAGATATTCGCTATGAATATCCCAAACATCACCAGTCCCAATACCAATCCCTGTGGCACTCCACTCGTCACATCCCTTGGTGATGAGAGCTCCCCCCACCACCACCACCCTCTGCTGCCTTCCCTTCAGTCAACTGGTAATCCATCTGACATTTTTTTTCCCACCCCGGTATCCTCCAGCTTCCCCAGCCTCCCATGTGGCACCACATCAAAGGCCTTGCTGAAATCCAACTACAGGACATCCACTGTGTGGCTCTTGTCCAGTTCCCTGGTCACCCAGTCATAGTACTCGACTAGATTTGTTTGGCATAATCTTCCCGAGACAAACCCATGTTGCTGACCATCCTGGAGCCCATTGTCCTCAAACAATGCCACCAGCCTCTCTTTCAGGACTGTCTCCATGAGCTTTCCCACAGTCGATGTGAGGCTCACTAGTCTGAAGTTCCCTGGCTCATCCCTAGGGCCACTTTTGTGAAAGGGCACCACATGGGCCATCCTCCAGTCTTCTGGTACACATCCTGTGTCCAGGGAGGTATTAAACAGGTTAGTCAGTGGTCCCACCAGGATCCCTGCTAGTTCTTTTAGCACAATAGGGTGAATGCCATCTGAACCAGGTGTCTTGTCTACCCTCAGTGCCCTTTTTTTTCCAGAACCCTGGCCTCTATGTAATCTGCATCAGTCACACCCTCCTCTGCCGGCCTCCCATCTCCCCCTAGGTATCTGCCCCCCTTTCTCCTTCATGAACACAGAACAGAAGTACTCATTTAGTGCCTCTGACTGATCCCCCTCCTTCTCCACCCACCCACAGTCTGATCCTTGTTCTTCCTTCTCTCCCTAATGTATTTGAAGAAGTCCTTTTCACCATTCTTATTGCCTTGTGCCATCTTCAGCTCTCTCAAAGCCTTGGCCGCTCTGACCAGCCTACTTACCTCCCTAGACCTCTTCGTATACTCCTCCTTGTCTCCTGCCTCTCCCGATTTCTTGAGTCTCTGGAATGCTTTTCTCTTGGCCCTCATACCCTACATGACCTCCTGAGTTAACCAACCGGTCTTCTTTGCCTTGCCCTTTTTGCTAAGTGCCTTTGTACACATCCCAGTAGCTTTCACCAGCCCTGTCTTAATAATCTCCCACTTTCGACAAACATCCATGTTAAGCTGAAAACCTGCCTGGTGCCTACCTACAATCTCCCCCATCTTTTTAAAGTCCACCCCTTTAAAATTGATCACCCTGGTTCCTTTACCCCCCTTTTCCCTTCCCATATTGAGTGTGAATCACACCGTGTGGTGGTCACTCCTAGCCAGAGGGTCCTCCACCTCCAGATCCCTAACAGCCTCTCCATTTGATAATACCAGGTCCAAAGTTTTCCTTCTCTAGTCTTTTCTCTGACCAGCTGCACCAGGAAGCTGTCCAGAACTGCATCTAATCTGACCTGTTTCCTTTTACTCATGGTGGTTGGGGTGCTCCAATCCACCGCCGGTAGATTGAGGTCTCCCACCACCACTGTTTTCCCCTTCCTGCAGACGCTTCTAATCTGATCAGCTAATTCCCTATCCAGATCCTCCACTTGTGCTGGTGGCCTGTACACTATCTCCATCCTCAGTGTCCTTTTCTTTGAGTCCTGGAACTGCATCCATAGGGCCTCAGTCCTGCCTTCTTCCCCCTCTGCTCTTACACATCTTATCCCTTCTTGCACATAGATTGCCACTCCCTATCCTTCCCGAATATCCTATACCCTGGGTTCATCATATCCCAGTCCCAGTACTCAGTAGACCATGTTTCCTTGATGGCCACAATATTCACCCTCGCCACTGCCAAGAGTGCCTGCAACTCAGCTGATTTGTTATCTAAGCTTCTCATATTCAGTGAGACCACCCTCCAACCCATCTCCTTCCCTTCCTCTCCTTGCTTCCCCTCTCTCCTATTACCCCACTGTGCAACTTCCTTGAATCCTTTCCTGATAGCTTGGGGGGTATGCTTGTTTGGCCCTTCTCTTCAGGATCCCAACCTATCAACCATCCACTTGCCACCCCCCACCTAGTTTAAATCCACCTTCATTGCTATATACCCCTCTAACTTTTGCTTTAATACCCCCTTCCCCTCCCCATTCAAGTGCAGCCTGTTCCCTGCCTATAGAATCATTATTGTCCCAGGTTCTGCCCCATCCACCCACTACCCTGGACCCCATGGATTTGCACCACTCCCCCAGCCATGTGTTGAACTACCCAATCCTCCGTTTTCTTGCTGTACTTGCACAGAGTACTGGGAGCACCTCTGAGAAGGCCACTGACCCCCCTATCCCTTCGCACAGCCATCCCATATTCTCAAACCCCTCCCTCACTACCTCCTCCATTTCCCTGATAGTTTGCAAAGCTCACTGAAGGTAAAAGTAGTATTTCATACCTTCTTGCAGCTTTTTTCTTTGAAGACTAATTAAGCAGACAGGCATACCGGGGAGTTTAAAGGTTGATCATGCATCATGTTCTCATATGCTAATGTATCTCCTAGGGACAATGAGATTTCAACAACCATGCAATGGAGTCTCCCAGGACAGTTACAGGGCCCTAGTATGAGGTGTGAAAACATACTAGGCAGTTGCATGCATCTCTAACAGCTACATGAAAAGAGATGTCTGTTGACATGGAAACAAATAAAATTTAGAATATAAGAGGGTGTAGTTTTTCTTTAACAGGCACTTTGACATGGGCACCAACATTGACAGAGGGTCTCACTTTTGGGACCAGTGGGCCCCTAAGTGATACTGGACATCCTTCACCTGAAATCTGGCACCACTGTTTTGGAGCAGGTCATGTGCCCCAGCAACTGCAGAAAATCCCTTGGAGGTCTTTCCTGCTGTATTTTGAAGGACTTTGCCAGTTTTATCAGGTTGGCTACTCTCTCCCTTGGGAGGAAAGTCTTTCCCTGAACGGTATCCAGCTTTCCTTCCATAAAGTTCAGTACCTGTACAGGGTCTAGTTGAGACTTTTGGAGGTTCACCCAGAAACTCAACTCCTCCGGGGTGTGTTGGGTGAGGGACAGAAAGGTCTTGTCCTTTTGATAGGACTGATCTGAAACCAACCCATCATTTAAGCAGAGCAAGACCACAACCCCTTGTCTCCTCAAATGTGCCGCTACTACTGCTAGGCACTCTGTGAAGACTTTGGGGGCCAATGACAGGCTGAAGGGAAGGGCCATGAAGTGATAGTAGCGATCACCCACTCTGAACTCGAGGTATTTCCTGTGAGAGGGTCTTATTGAAATGTGAAAATAGGCATCCTTCAGATCCAATGACCCCCACCAATGACCTTGTTGCAAGGATGGAATTACTGTTCTTATAGGGGTGTGCAAATAAATGTTTTTAATACTTGCCCCAGGGCAAGTGGTGGTCTAAAAATTACTTGCCCACTAAAATGTTGTATTTGTCCTACCACTATAGATAGACTGGTTAAAAATGACATTTTAAACAACCAAAATTACACTGTAAATTCATTGTTCTTGCCTTGTGATATGAATCTTAAGTGCAAAAGAAAGAAAATGAAAAAAAAGGGTCAGTTCTTTCTGTTCCTTCCACTACATCCTCAACACAATGAGAGGCAAGGCACTGACTCTGACTGACTGTGTTATCACCAGACCAGTAACCAAGGAGATGCATTGACTACTAGTATTCTGTTTCACATGAAGAAGCAGGGATTGACTCTTCTTGGTGTTACTACTGCAAATTTTCCTGCATTTTTTTTTGTTAACTTACTTACCATTGCTAAATTAGTTACCAATAAAAAATACAGGAAATTTTGCAGTAGTAACACCAAGAAGAGCTGATCCCCACTTCTTCATGTGGAACAGAATACTAGCTGTGAGAAATCAAATGCATCTCCTTGGTTAACTAACTTGTGAAATTCATAGAGTTTAGCCAGCCTGCAAGGGTTGTTTGTGGTGCCTCAGTGTGTTTGTTCACTTTCCTGATGTGTTGAAGCCTGAGGAGTAACAGATAACTTTTTTAAGCCTCTGAATAGAGCACTGCCCACACAGATCACACAAAGCATTAGCAATCCCAACTGAATTGTTGTACTGTAGTTGCATTTGAATGGGATTGGCTGCCAGCACCAATAATCCTACCTTGACCTTACCAGATTTGAGATGTGTAACAGCAGATTATACAACTGTCATTCACTTTTTTTTAATTTCACCCCTCCATCTCATTCACGACAACAAAACTGACAAAGAAATTAGAGAACGGACAGGCCAAGCTTCAAAAGAAGCCAGCAGGCCACTTGGCTAGAGTGCAACAGCAGGCTTATTTCTGTTTATTTATTTCATGCCAACACAACAGCAGCATTCACAGTATAGTTCAATTTGTCTAATCCATAATACCCTGGCCTTGGACCCAGTTTCTCCTTTATTTGCCTTAATGGATAAAAATACTTTTGATAGGGATCTGCGTTCAACAACATCTATACGGTTAGTTATCCCCAAGATTAAATTAAAATTGGGAATGTATGCTCTTTCCAACTATGGACCAGTATATTGGAATAAATTACCTTCTTCTTTGCAGTAAATTGTTAGTAAGGATGTTTTTAAATGTCAGTGTCAGTGGCTCAGTAGGTAGCCGGGAGATCAGAGGGCTGTGGGTTCAGTTCCCACATCTGGCACTTGGGTTAATATCCCAGTACTGACACTGTAGTGCAGCATAAGAGGGGTGCTGCACTTGTGAGGTGACGTCTTTCAGATGAGGTGTTAAACTGAGGTCCCATCTGCCTGGATTGGTGGTAGTTCAGGTGGATGTTAAAGATCCCATGGCACCTATTAAAGAGAGTAGGGAAATTTTCCCAGTGTCCTGGCCAAAATTCCATCATTCACTAAAAATACCACCAACAGCTTAATCTGGTTCAAGGTCAGTTTGCATTCATCTGTATCCCTCTCTCTGGGGTCGTGCTTGAAAATAGGCAGGATTTGTCTAGTGCACTTACCCACTCAACAAAAGCTAAATAAATAAAATAAAATAAATAAATAAATTATCTGCAAGACAGTATTTTTTAAATATGCTGAAATGTGGCTGTTATTAATACATTATCTGTATTATCTGTATATGTTTGTACGTTATTTGTATTGTAGTTAACAGCTTGACTGTATTTTTATAACAGTCCTGGGTCACATTTGAAAATGGGCCTTGGCTCATATTGCTTACCTGGTAAACAAGAGTTAAAATAAATACATAAAAAACACCAGGGTCTCCTCACTGGCATGCCACAGAGCAGAGGGCCAAGGGGCAATGCAACTTACTGTGCAGACAAAAAGCAGGGCTGCTTGGTTGAGTTCATGGCAGGCTTTAAGTTTCTAAAAGAAAATAGTGTGTCTACAGACTCTGCAGCAAAATCAAAAGATGATGGGGTGGGGCTCACAGATACTATAAGGGTGTACAGTAGTATAGGGACACATCGTGATGGGGTCAAATAAATTGTTATAAGGGCATAGTGAGTGACAGAAGTGATGGAGTCTGGGAGGGAGGTGGGCACAAACTTGTTGCATGCTCTGTCCTGTCTCTCAGTGCAAAGACCAATATCCATATGGATTCCAAATGACTGTATATGCAAGTGCCCACAATCCCCCGCCCAAGCCAGCACACAGTTTTCTCTGGGCACCACACACAGCATCCTAACATCCCACAGGAGGAAGGACAGAACAAACTGTCTGAAAAGAGGAAGGGTAGGAGTGACTCAGGCCCAAACAATTCACAACCAAAACATTGAGGCACAGTACACAACACTTCCACCACTGCCGGCCCACCTGTCCGGAATGCATGTCTGTGTGGGCAACCCAGCAGCATTACACCCCGACTCCCAAACTGCTCCCAAATCAAGAAAGGGTTGGGGGTGAGTTCAGCAAGCCACAATGATAACTAGCTAAGCTTACCATTTAGTAAGTTGCTTCGTGGTGGGGCAGTGCAGTGCAATCAGAGTGATCCTGAGAGTGGAAGAGTGAATGAACCAGGCAGTCCACAACCACAACATAATGGTCCAATGGTGCACAAACTGCAAACAGCCCAAAAAGCCAAGCAAGCATCAAAAAAGAACCAACAACACAGCGCCACTCTTGCTTTGGCTCTGACTACTGCAAACTTAAAACACTGATGACTTGCCAGAGGACCATGTCCTGAAGGTCCATTCTTCCACCACAGGGTCTATAATCCACACCCTGTTAGTACTGCCATAGAACTGAACATAATTAAACTGACTCCCTCCTTGACTACTGACCCGACCTAACAACTCCATATCCGTGCCTGCAATCACAACTCCTGAAAAAAAAAAACAACAACAGTCATCGGTGTGGGCACATACTTCTTAGTTATACAGGTGGGGGGATGGAGCGGAAACAGACAAACATCCATCCACTTGACAGACTTGTTCACACTTAAGCCAGATCCCTAAATCTTACTGTACCCACCTGTTTAAATTTGATTTGGATTTCCTCAATCAGATCGCCCTTGAGTCAATGGCATCTTAACCAAGTAGTGACTCCTCTGATTGTGCATTGATGACATGTACCATTGGTCCTTTCTGCCATCACAGTAAGATTCTCCTCCTCCTCTGACCCGATTGTGGCCAGTGAAATATGTGATCAATGTTGCTATGCTGCAGAGCACAGAAGAGATGAATCAGAGGTACGCAAGGATCTACAGTTCTATAGATGGCAGGGGGTGGGGTGGTAGGGGACTGATGAATGGCAAGAGTACAAAAAACAAAAAATTGTCTTTGCAGCCCAGGGGAAAGAAACTGAGGTGGGGGGAAAAACACCCCAAAAATCACTTGTCCTCAGGCAGATGTCAGCAGATCAAATTATCTGCCTGAGAGTAGTTTTAGGTTAGCCTCGGATGTCGGGCAATGCAATTTGCACACCTCTGTGTTTTTAGTGCTGTCTTGAATGTTTCCTTCTCTAAATGTTTGTTCAGAAAACTGAGATCTAAAATTGGTCGCCACTCCCCATTTTTCTTGTGGGTGAGGCAATATCTGAAGTATAGTCCCCTCCCAATTTTTTTTGAGGGGGGGACTGCTTCCACTGAATTTGCAAGTAGCATCTTTTTCACCTTTAACTCCAGCAGAATTCTCTCCGCTGGTGTATGAGGAAAGGCTTTGTGAGTCTGCTGCTTTGGATACCTTTTGAACTGCAGAAAGAGACCCTGACCCACTACTTCCAGAATCCACCTGTCCATGGTAATATTTTCCCAGGCTTGGAAATAGTGGGTTAATCTTCCTCCCACTGGCAATGGTTGGGTGACCCATTCACACTTGTCAGGGATCTTGTTTCATCTGAGACTTGGGAGCTGGAGTGGCACTTCCATGTTTGGAGGCCCTTCTGCCCCTACATCTGAAGATGCCCCTCTGGGGGGTATAGTTGTAGGTCACATAAGCACTGGGATAGTAACTTCTACCCCTACCTTCCCTACTGTAATACCTTTGGGAAGTGGAGACTTCTTCCTTGTCAGTATTGCTTTTGTAAGTGGTTTTGTATTCATCCAGTTTTTCATGCAAGTCTCTGTCCTGTCACCAAGCAATGAATTTCCCTCACATGAAAAATCCATGGCTTTTGTCTGAGTGTAATGGAAAAGTTTGTAGTTCTAATCCAAGCAAACCACAGAAATGGTGGTGGCAGAGTGGAAAAAATTGCTGGAGTAAGTAATCTCACTGAAAACTGTGGGGAGCTTTTAGAAGGGAGTGGGACAGGGTCGAAGGGAAGGTCTATTCTGTGGGAGGGTGGAGGAAGAGGAGGGAGGATTGGATAGGGGAAGAGAAATCTGGGGGAAAAATGGGTGGGGGCAGCTAAAGTGGAATACACTGTGTGCTGCATACTTGAGAAGACTTGATAGACCACAATGCCTGTTTCTGCTGGCATGTTCGTAAGTTCATATGTAAACCTTCTGGGAGACACTGTGTGCGCCATGACTCTGGAAGCAGTATCATTGGTGTCTACAGCCATATGGAATTGGCACTTGCTGACATCCATGGCAGTTTTGGCTGCATCTGCCAGGTCCCATGCCAAATGCCCAGGTGGTTTCTCGCTAATGACCATTACAGAACTTCAAAGTACCTTTTTGTTAACTCTCTCCTGGTTCCTGCCCAGAGGAATCTTTTCCTCTGGTCTTTTCGGCAGGGCCACTTGATGCAGTGTGGACCTGACGTCATTCTGTGCGAGACTGGGAGATTTTTTGCCTGTTTTTTTCTCCTGGTCCCTACCCTGTGAGGGCACTGACACAGAGGACTTATGTCCAGATGGATGTCATGCTTATACACGCCACCCTCAAGCACCCACATCACCTTCCCCACCCTCAACTCCACATGAGGAGCCATTATGCTTTACTGCCCATGCTTCCACAGGCAGCAACGCATGTGGGCATCACTGCCCTGTAACCCGCCCCTCCCAGAGGAGGACATCATCCATTGAGATGCTTAATCCTACCTCCCCCAGCTGACCTCTGGTGACACGAACCCGTTTCCAAACCTGGAGCGCCAGCGTGGCACAAGGTGTGACATCCAGTGCCTCAACCCTCAGCGCCACCGGGCTGGCTCCTCCAAAGTGCCTTTTGATACTGAGCTGAATAGACCATATAAGTTGCCTGTATTATCAGCAAAGAAGCTAAAGCACACACTTTTTTCCTCATGCTGTCCAGTTTTCTAGAATCTGTCTTGAAGCTGGAAGGAATGGGGTACCTTAGCCTTGTCCAAGGCAGCAGTTTAAATTACTCTTTCATTGTCAGGGTGACTGTATAAGTACTCAGCACCCTGTTTGTCCACCTGGTACTTTTTCTCAATTTTTTTTGTCAATACCCGCAGCTGACATGGGGCTAACAAGACCTTGAAGGTAGCTTTCTTTAGAGACATGTGGACAGGCAGAGGCAATCTTTTTGTTGAGGCCAGAACCATGATATCTAAAAATTCAACATCATCTTCATCCCTCTGCCTTCTCCTGAGGAAAGAGATAGAGAGTATTTGCCATCCACCTCACAAATGTAAAATGGGAGGTATAGTCTTCTGAAGACCGAAGATGGGAACCAAACCCCTGATCAGGGGAGCAGTTTGGCTTCATAGGATCCCCTTCCTTCTCCTTATTATCATCATCTTAATACATTTCTGCCTCCTACCCCAAAGGCATCACTTCAGATTTTGGGTCTGGGGGGGGGGGGCTGGCATGGTCATGCAGGTGCCCATAACTTTGAAAACCTGGAAAACTTGCCATGCTTTTAGTCATGTCCTCAAATGAGGGAAAGTTACGTTTGCACACTCCTTTGCCTTTTCAACAGGAGGGACAGTGACATACTTTTCCTTATGTGTTTTCTTAGCAGGCTTCAAATCCAATGCCTGCCTACTGTCTACTCGTGTCTCCTTTTCCCTACAGCAGGAGAGGCAGTGATATGCTTTACTTATGTTTTTTCTTAATAGGCACTGTCTCTTATGTCTGCTGTGTGGCTCTTTTAACTTTTGTGGTATCAGGGCCCCCCTGACAGACATACTGACTTCAGTGACTTTACTCTGAGGGGCGGGACCCTAACCTGAGCCTTGCAGTGATGAGGAGTCATGAAATGAGGCCATTATCCTCTTAAGCTTTTGGCAATAGGAACGAAAAAAACAGCAAACTTAGGGCACAGTACAACTGTAAGGAGGTTGCAGCCCCAACATCTGAATGCAAAACGTGGCTATCTACCATTGCCCAAAATCAAATTTGTTTGTTTGGGTTTTTTTTTGCCTATGGATCCTAGCATGCTGCCTATAAATATAATAGAATGTGTTGGCTCCTAAAAGCGGAGCTGATCCAATTGAAAAAATGCCACTAGAGTGAAGTCCTGGTTCCTAAGCCATACAGAACCGGGCCACACAAAACCCAAAATAAGAAACCCCATAGGTCAGCTTTATAGATATATATATATATATATATATATATATGGAATTGGAGACACCCCTCAAACAGACAACAGCTACCTATCTAATGCAGAGAAAATGAAAAACTGACTAAAGCAAATAACAATTTTTCCAGAGCCAATAGGGCTGCAGGTGAGGAATTTGGTGTACAAATATTGGAAATTGCCAAAGTTATGAGCCTGCATTAGCAAAATGTAATGTAGGCTCATGAATTTGTTGCTTTGTAATATTTGTAAACCCAAATTTTCAACATAGCCATGTTATGACCCTATCTCATGAAGGGCAGAGCAGATATTCAACTCCTGCCCCAAAGGTGATGTGTTTTTTCCTGTTCACCTTGTATTTCCAATATCTGTTAATCTGCTGGTGTGGTATTGCTGGGGAGGGCTACTTGGGGAGGGAAATGGATAGGCACAGCTTCTCAGAGGGTTGTACCCTGCTACAATGTAACCCATTGCCATATATTCTCTTGCTTGAGGCACCTTGGTATACAAAATTAATCACCCTCAGCCTAGGCCCCCACCAAAGGTTAGTCAGCTATGGCAGGGTGGAGTATGGTGGGACTGTGCCCCTCCCAAAAAAACTTATATCTCTGAATTGAGTCTTGTAAATCAATTCACAATTATGGCACATTTTTGCAATGGGTAGACTAACGTGCAAGACAAAAGGTAGTAAAATGAAAATGTGGCAGCAGTGAGATGTTTACAAAAATATACAAATTCTGTTCAGAGCTGATACGGCTGCTCAGAGCGACGGGAGCGTGGCAAGAGTGAGTGAAAGAATACTCAGAGCTCTTGCCATGCTTCGCTGCACCTGAGTATGTCGTGCACATGTGGAAGTAAATGCAGAAATACCACATTAAAGTAGTATAGTGCATGCTGACTATATAAGGGAGCTCACCAGTCTGCACAAGCATATTGTTATTAGAATGAATCAAAAACTAAAAAGTAGCTATTCAGTTAATTATGGAACTAAGAAAAAATATTCACACATGACACTGAATTATTAATAAAATAAAATCTAAAAAGTATTATTAGAATGAAACATTGGAAACTTTTGAAAACAAATGACTTTGTAGAGTGAAGCTCAAAAATTATAAACTGGCATGTTGTTTACTCCCTATGAACTGCCATGGAAAGACGTGTGTACGAGCACAACCCTGTTTTATTAAGACCACGGAAGTGGGCTACAGCTACTTCTGATGCCATAATTAAGGTGGCTTCCTGCCTGCAACAAATTTGTATTTGCTTTCTCAGAGAAAAGGGTCCATATTGATCTTTTCACCTACTGTAGGCCTGTAAATGGGTGTTGCAGGCTCCCTAATATGAAAAACAGCTGATCGCTCTTCTCTCTATCCCCACCAGCAATTTGAAGTGCTTTAAAAATAACTTATGTAGTTCTTAAAAGCACATGTATTGGAATCAAGTAGACATGAAACTGTTTAGGAGAAATCAACTTCTGTGACACTAACAATCTACTTTCAGCTGCGCAAAAAAATTGAATTAATGACTATTTTATTGACTGGTGGATGCATCACATCATTATATATGGAATAATAAAAACATTTATTCATTTTCTGTTTTAGTCCTGGCCCGGTGGCACTGAGAGTTGAGGCACTGGATGCACACCGCAATCCGGGTTCGTGACGGACTCGCAGCCGGGGTAGGCGGGGAGGGTGGAGCATCCGCAGGACAGCCTCCTCTCCTGGGGAGGGGATCCAGGGATGCTCAGTGTACTGATGACCCCAGATGGAGATTGGGGATAATGCAGGTACACCAGCCGACATAAGAGCGGAGTGCAGCAAATGCCAGCAGGAAAGCCATGCGGAGGCATCATTGCACACTACACTCCGAGGGGGAACTAACAGAGGAAAAATTCCCTTTGTAGCACTGTAGAGATGAAGGGGACTCCAGGAGCAGGCCCACATCCTATTACCGGCACAGCTCACCAGGGGACTCCCATGGCCAACCTGACACCAAGGTAGGTCCCTCTAATTTCAGAAAAGGCTGCCATGGGAGGGCGGGCCCTCCCCCGGGGGGGATGTTACAGGGTCTGGACCTGCCTGGGTGTTCAAGGGGATGAAGCTGGTAGCAAGGGTTCAGGCAGGGAGTAGGGGCCTCTGCAGAGTGAGTACTCCCAGAAGGATGCCCGGGCCACACAGGGGTGCATAAATAAAGTAAAAAAAAAATGTGTGTTTTAATGTTTTTCACAACTGGGTCCTTTTGTATTATAACAATAATGCATGCCATGGAAAGGGTTATTATGAGATTTATGAGATTTACCCATTTCCTATGTGGCTGAAGGCACATGGCTGCACCTCATGCCACATCACAACAGGAGGCACAGGTAACTTTCCCACTGACCAGCACTCGGTGATATCTTATCACTTAAACATCTACTATTAGTCCCACTCCTACATCTCCTGGTGGCAAGTCTATCTGGACTTTTCCTACTGGCAGTGGCCCCATAGCCTGGCATACCACCTCAGCAGTAGTAAGGCAACGCCTTCCTCTGATGACAACGCTAACAACTTTCAGATTGTCATCACCAACAAGCTCCATATGATCCAGTGTGCCACTGAGAACACAAAGTGCATATAGTTGGTATCAGTTAATGAAGACCCCTCACGTGCAATGTAATGCTATACATTTAATATATTTACATTTTTAGGATTTTTGATGCATACCTTGTTTTATTTTTTTTTTGGGGGTATGCTTATGTAATTTGAAAATCAATTTAGCAAGACACAGCAAAAATTTAGAAAGTGGCATGCATGTAAAGCGGAGACTACATGAGGGTATACAGTATGTCCTGAGGTCAGTGATGAGTAGTAACTATTACTGTAGCTCACACTGGCAGTGCTCCCAGATTGATTTGCCACTTTTCCTGTAACTCCAGGGCAATTTTCCCGTAGATTACATTATTTTCTATGGAAGTCAAATTGCCCTGTTTTCTTGTATAACCAATGCAAGACTATGGGGAGAATTTCCCTGTAGATGGCTCCAAATGCCTGTAAAATACAGGAATCCCTGTAAATCTGAGAGGCTTGCACTGGGCTGTGGCTGTCATGGTGGGATTTGTAGGCTCCTTCACAACACCACAAACAGCAAGCCACAGCAGATGCATGCCAACAGCACCTTCAACTAGTAAGCGATAATAATTCATATTCATTGCTGACCTTAAGACTTTCTTAACCCCTATTTGTGGTCAGCTTTCAACATGACACTTACTGTATTCGTAGATGAAATAGGTTTGCTGAATTCTGGAAGCCGAGCCAAATGTATGGGTTTAAAGCCAAACGGAAGTTTCCAATGGCCTATTTCTCTAACCCTTAGTGAGAAGACTGTTTATAATTCAGTATGACCATACTTGTGTACCACCAGTTAAATGTCTTGACTGGCTGCAGCTAATTATTTAATTGACTAAATACTATTAAAATTATTTTTCTATCAGGGCCTGTAGCTGATGATTCAGTCTTAAAATTTGTCCAGTAGCAGCAAGTAGAGGAGAAGACCATATTTCTCAATTACCAGATTTAGAAGTGGGTAGCTATCTGGGAACAAGCGACCACCAGTGTGGTTCATGATTAACACAGCCATACAATCAAGTCATACAAAAGCAAAAGTACTAGACTTTGGGAGGGCTGACTTTGGGAAAATGAGAGAGTGCCTCTGAAAAGCACTAGCAAACAGGCAAGAAGGAGGGGTGGAGGAAAATTGGGGAGTGATCAAAACAGCCATCACAGAGGCAACAAGCCTTTGTGTAAAAAAAATCAATAAAACACAATGAAGGAAAAAAACGCTATGGTTCACAAAAGAGGTGGCAGGGAAGGTTAAGGAGAAAAGGGCAGCATTCAGGAAATATAAGGAAACACAGAAGGAGCAGGACAGAGAACTTTATCAGTTAAAGCAGAAAGAGGCTGGGAAGGCCATCAGAATAGCAAAGGCCCAAACCGAGGAAAGGATAGCCAATTCTGTTAAGAAGGGGGATAAGACCTTTTATAGGTACATTAGGTAGCAAAGAAAGACCAAAGGAGGGATACTGAAGCTTAATAAAGGGGAGGGAATGTGGGTAGAGGGTGACAGTGAAAAAGCAGCGATACTGAACAAATATTTCTGCTCAGTATTCACAAAAGAAGAGGAGGGGGAGTTACCTAAACCAAACAAGAGAAACACTCTGAAGATGGGGGTTGATACCAGTCCTTTTACAGAAGAAAGGGTTCTGAAAGAACTAATAAAATTGAAGGTGGACAAAGCAATGGGGCCTGATGGGATTCACCCAAGAAGGGTAGAACTAGTGACATCGCTGACTACTGTCTTTAACAAATCATGGGAGGATGGGGTGGTACCGGAGGACTGGAGGAGGGCAGATGTGATTCCTCTTCACAAAAGTGGGAGCAGGACAGAGGCAGGAAACAACAGACCAGTTAGTTTGACCTCAGTGGTAGGGAAAATGATGGAATCACTTCTGAAGGAAAGAATTGTTGAGTACCTAGAGGCCAGTGGGGCACAGGACCTGAGGCAGCATGGATTCATGAGGGAAGGTCGTGTCAGATGAATCTAATAGATTTCTTTGACTGGGTGACCAAAGTAGTAGACCAGGGAGGGGTTGTGGATGTGGCCTACCTAGATTTTAGCAAGGCATTTGATACAGTCCCACACAAAATATTAATACACAAGATAGCCAGCCTTGGAATGGGTCCCAAGGTGGTAGCCTGGATAAAAAATTTGCTAGACAACAGAACGCAAAGGGTAGTAGAAAATGGAGTACACAGTGAAGAAATGAAGGTTACTAGCAGGGTACCGCAGGGTTCAGTACTGGGACCGGTCCTTTTTAATGTCTTTATAAGTGACATTGCAGAGGAACTGGAAGGAAAAGTATGTCTCT
The DNA here is from genome assembly GCA_016271365.2 of Neoceratodus forsteri. NCBI lineage: Eukaryota > Metazoa > Chordata > Ceratodontiformes > Ceratodontidae > Neoceratodus > Neoceratodus forsteri. The sequence goes on along the minus strand of CM057452.1, from coordinate 978,745,272 downwards.
TTGCAGATGACACAAAGATCTGCAACAAGGTTGATACACAAGATGGAGTGGAAAGGATGAGATGGGACTTAGCAAGGTTGGAGGAATGGTCAAATGTATGGCAGCTCAGATTCAATGCAAAGAAGTGCAAGGTAATGCCCATGGGAAACAAAAACCCAGGGGAAGCGTACACAATGGGGGGGTGAGATACTGACAACAGTAAAAATAGAAAGGGACCTGGGGTAATTACATCAGATGACCTAAAGGTGGACAAGCAATGGAGAAGGCAGTAAGGAAGGCTGGGGGATACTGGGATGCATAGGAAGAGGCATCAATAGTAGAAAACAGGAAGTTATTATCCTCTGTACAGACAGTTGGTGAGACCCCATCTGAGTACTGTGTGCAGTTCTGAGACTTCATCTCCGCAAAGACATAGACAGAGTGGAGGCTGTCCAGAGGAGGGAACTAAAATGGTGCAGGGTCTGCACCAGAAGACATACTAAGAAAGATTAAAGGAGCTTAATATGTATACTCTTGAGGAAAGAAGGGAGAGAGGGACATGATAGAAACCTTCAAGTACCTCAAGGAATTAACAAAGTCCAAGAGGGTAGCATCTCCAGAAAAGAGATGTGCAAGAACAAGGGGCACAATTTGAAGATAGAGGGGACGTTGCGTGTAATGTGGAGGAAGTATTTTTTCACTGAGAGGGTTGTGGATGATGGAACAGCCTCCTGAGGAGGTCATGGAGTCAAGAACAGTGGGGACTTCTTAAGAATGCATGGGACAGGCATAAGGCAGTCCTAGGGGTGGGTAAGAGGAAGTAAGCTGTTGGTTAACTAGGATCTGCAGCTTATCTGTTAGGTAGGAAAATGGGCAGACTAGGTGGGCCAAGTGGTCCTTATCTGCCATCAAATTCTATGTTTCTATGTTTCTAGGAAGTGGGAATTTGGTAGAAAGGCCCTTGAATTTGCAGCATCATATACAACATGTACTTTGCATACTTGCCTTTCCCTCTCCCTTGTCCCTAAGAGCTCCCGTATGTTTTGCTGGGTACTACAGTTGTTGAATCATTATAGCCCTAGAAGTCTCTCACATGACTATGTCCACTGTGACACAGAAAAGAGCCACATCATGCAAACTGCAGCTACTGCACAGCAGAGACCAATATTATATATCTGAAACCAGGGAAAAAAATAACAGGAGCTGTGATGGGCAGGAGGTAGACACTGGTCCCTTCTCTGAGGAGAGAGTCCTGAAAGCACTCGCTAACCTGAAGGTTGACAAAGCCATGGGGCCAGATGACTTTCATCCAAGGGTATTGAGAGAGCTCAGGGAGGTACTGGCTACACCTCTGACAGTCCTTTTTAACAAATCACTGGAGACTGGAGAGGTCCTTGTGGACTGGAGATGGGAATATGTAGCCCCACTTCACAAAAGTGGTAGCAGGGAAGAGGCTGGGAATTATAGGCCTGTCAGCCTAACATCAATGGTGGGAAAATTAATGGAAATACTGCTAAAGGAAATGATAGTGGAATATCTTGAATCTAGTAGATTACAAGATCTGAGGCAACATGGATTCACAGAAGGGTGGTCATGCCAAACAAATTTGATATCTTTCTTTGACTGGGTGATAAAGGAGTTTGATCAGGGTGGAGCTGTGGATGTGGCCTATCTAGATTTCAGTAAGGTTTTCAACACTGTTCTACATAGGAGACTAGTAAGCAAGCTGGGTAGCTAAGGGGTGGGTAACAAGGTGGTAAACTGAGTAAGAAATTGGTTAGGGGATAGGAGGTAGAGGATAGTTGTAAACAGAGTCCACTCTGAAGAAGGGAGCATGCCCAATCGGTACCTCAGGGTTCAGTGCTAGGACCTGTCTTCTTTAATGTCTTTATAAGTGACATTGCAGAGGAGCTAGAAGGGAAGGTATTCCTGTTTGCAGAAGACAGCAAGATCTGCAACAGGCTGGGCTTTCCAGTAGGGGTGGAAAGAATATGCAGAGACCTGAAAAATTGGAGGAATAGTCAAGGGTATACCAACTGGCTTTCAATGCAAAAAAGTTCAAAATAATGCACTTATGGCATAGAACTCGAAGGGCAGAGTACAGAATGGGTGAAGTGTTACTGACAATGACAAAGCAGGAACAAGACCTGGAAGGTAATTATATCAGATGACCTAAAATTTGCCAGGCAGTGTGACAAGGCAGTCAGGAGGGCCAGTGTGATGCTGGGGTGCACAGGTAGGGGAATCACCAACAGAAAGACTGATGTGGTGTTGTCTTTGTATAGATCACTGGTAAGACATCGCCTTGAGTATTGTGTCCAGTTCAGTAGACCATATCTCTGGAAATGCATTGACTGAGTGGAGGCAGTCCAGAGGGGGGGCAACTAAAATCATATCGGGTCTGCATCAAAAGCACAATGAGAAGAGACTAAAAGACCTCAGTATCTGCACCCTGGAGAAGAGGAGGAAGAGGGGAGATTTGATAGAGACCTTTAAGTACCTCATGGGGGTAAATAAGGTGCTAGAGGGGAGTATTTTTTAAAGAAAAAGGCAAGCTAGAACAAGGGGCCAAGCTATGATGCAGGAGGGGGATAGATTCAGAAGGGATGTGAGGAAGTACTTCTTCACAGAAAAGTGGTGGATTCCTGGAACAACCTTCCAGTGGAAGAGTTGGGGTGCAAACAGTGGTGGGGTTCAAAAATGCCTGGGTTAGGCACAAGGGAATTAGAGAGGTAAGGTTGTAGATGAAACAGGGTCTATGGCAAGCATGAAGAGAAATAAAAATTGAACAAATGGACAGACTGGGTGGGCCAGGCGGCCTTTATCTGCTGTCAGATTCTATGTTTCTATGTAACAGCCAGCTCTATACACAACGTTCTTTCACAACTTTTTTTTTACATTTTGACCCCAAATTTTCAGCATAATCTTTTTATGGCCACTGCCCTCCTGAACATGACAAATGTCATTTATAAAATCCATTGCAAAAAAAACCTATGTTAATGCACTAGTTAGAGTTCAACTTAACACCACATAAGTAGGGAACTATGGCATTTGAGTTTCCATCCCTAGTTCTCCACCTTCAAGCAGCAAAAGGACAAGTCCATACAAGCAACCACAAACAGCCATCATGAGGTAAGACAAACAACCTGTAAAATCCACATTTTCTCCAGTTATCGATGACCCCCAAAAGTCTTAATTTTGGCTAGTTGAGCATTTTTTCACTTTTGTAATATTGCCCCTGCCTAACGGGCGGCCATACAGTTTTCAGGATCCAGAGATTCAGGCAACAACTCTGCACCTTCCAAATTTCAGGTAAATCAGTTGTATGGGGCGGAGTTGTTAAAGTACAATAACTTGGGTTTAGTGCTTTTTCAACTCATATACAGGAGCAATCAGAAACAGTGATGGGATCTTCCTTGGGGTTCTTAACACTAATGCCCACCCTCTATCTTAAGCAAGCAAAGACAGACATGATCTATGTGTGAAGAAAACTACTGTTGGTGACATGTGGTGAGTTATACTTCTTTACCTCTGAAGGGTATATCACTCTGAGACATTGACTTTGTGCTTTGGACAGGAGGCTATGGGCTGCAGGAGGAGGGGGTGGTCATCACAGTTGACAAACCCAAGGAGTCCCCCACCACCAATTCACCAACACTCGAGAGGCCTAAACTCCTAATATTTTTTTCATTTCCCTACTTTGTGCTCTTTGTACTCTTCAACTCTAATGTCCGCATTAACGTAATTTTTTGCAGTGAACTTCCCTTCTTTCAGAAACAGTGCAGTTGCATCCTCATTCATGCACGTCTCTTCAGGACTTGCATGAACAGTTGCAGACCAGACGCTCTAGACCCAGTGCCAAGGGAATATTCCTCCAAGCCCCATACTTCTGTGTTGCTATGGATGCAAAGAATCTGAGGGGCTGCAGAAGCACAGGGGCAACTGGATATTGCACTTCTATGTGGCTACATATGGGGACATGCTGGGTCAAGAGTCCAAGCAGCTATGGATGCAGAGGCTGGTTACTTGTTGCATATGTAGCACAACACTGCACCACCCATGCCCAGGCTGGAGTAGTGACCATGACAGCCCTGTCCCCCCAGCTGGTTTACTGAGCTTGCCCCTGAACATAGCTTACTGGAATGGGATCATAAAGAGATACTTACTGGGCCAACAGCTGGCTTTGCACACATTTCTTCATAACTGTTTTTTTTTCAGACATTTTGACCCCATATTTTTAACACAGACTTTTTATAATCTCTTCTCAACAGGACAGGTGTAATTTGTAAAATACTGTCCGAAACATCATGTCGTGCCACAAGAGCAATAACACATTTCAGACAGGATTTCAAAAATTACATCTATCAAGTTTCTTAGATAGGGTCAAATAAAGGCTATGTTATGAAAATCGGGGGTCAAAACACTGAAAATTAGCAAAGTTATGAATGCGTGTTGAAAAAATCCAATGTTCATTTATAACTTTTTAAATATTGTAACCCTAAATTTTCAACATAGTCTTTTTATGACCTCATGAACCTGGCTAGTAAAATTTTTCAATTTATGACTGAAGGGTGATTTCACTTAGAGATGGATTTTTAAAATGTCACCACCCTCATGTTGAGAATTTGGGGCCAAAAGTTTGAAAAATAGCAAGGGTACAGAGTGGACATTGAAAAATTTCAATGTTCACTCATAACTCTGACATTTTACCATATTTTCACCAAATGTTCAACATAGTCATTTTGTAACCCCACATCATGAACCTGGTAATTGAATTTTTTCAAATTCTGCCCAAAAGAGGATTTTGCATAGCAACTGCAAGATCCATTTTTGGGCCAGATTTTAAAAATTTCATCTACCTTGTTCATAAGATGGGGTCTCAAAAAGGCTTTATTGGAAATGTGATGCAAAAATATTTAAAAATGTCAAAGTTAGGAGTAAAAGTTCAAAACACAGTTTGCAAGTGTGCTTCAAGGAAGAGGACATCTTTTTCCATGAGAGTGGATCTACACTGAGGGACCCTTTGTAGGTGAATGAGGATGTGAGGAGTTATGGTTGCTGAGTGGGGTGGTCAGAGGGTTACTGATCAACTAGGGACCATTTTCTTCTTTTCAGGTTAAAAAGAAAACAAATCATAAATTAACATCTTTGAGACAGTTTTCTTATTTTAAGGGGTACTAACACTGGGAATTGGGCACCTCATTGTCATTAGAGTCTTTAGTGGCACCAGGGATGGGCACCCTGGTGTAGCCAGCTATGTGTGGAGAGTGGGTGGTGGACCAAGGAGGAGGGCCAATTACAGCAGTACCAATGGTGGGCACCGAGGTCCACTTCCTATTCAGAGGGGGTTATCTCACTTGGCAACTCTGGTGGGCATGCCAGTGTTAGTATTTACAAAAGTGTAACAGCCAGTGGAATTGGACACCCAATGGCTGTTTTTAGTTTTTAAAAACGTGGGTCGAAAAGAAGGGGCTATAGGTGGTGGGATTGGCACCCACCATCTGGTAATATTAAAATGAAACATGGGGTGGGAGGGGAATACCTGCATCAGGACTGGGCACCCACCATCCGGTGATTGTAATAGTGGCTGGGGAGCATTCTGATGGGTTTGTGCGTTAGCAATGTGAGTAAAAGTGTTTTTTTTTCACACTGCTTTTGCCAGCCAGCTGACAAAAGCAGTGTAAAGGAACTCACTTTTGATGAAATCACTTTCAGTTTCCCCTCAAACTGATCTTGTCAGGCAGCTGAAAAAAGCAGTTTGAAGGAAATCACTTTCACTTCTAATGTTAATGCAAAAATCAAGGTATCCTTAGAATGTTCTGTTTTGAACTAAGCATGCACAGAAAAAAGCACAATTTTTAACTTGTATTTTAAAAACTATACAAGCTAAAAACTTCAAACTTGTGAAAGCACTAGGCATGGGTGGGTAATGAAATACCCAACCCTCAAGACCACCCATGGGTACCTTTAAACTAACTGAAAAATACCCTAATGAAAATTGGGAAGTTAGTTTGGGTCAGGTAGTTACTACCTGATTCATTCTACTACCTGATTACCCAAACCTGACTATAACAGAAAAAATATCACTTTCCCTGGTGGTCTAGCAGACCCCCTCCCTATCCCCAATCTGCCTGTATTAGTAATATAAATATCACTTTCTCTGGTGGTCTAGTGAACCCCTCTCCCTATCCCCAATCTGCTCATATTAAAATATCACTTTCTCTGGAGGACTAGCAGACCCCCCCATTCCCAATCTGCCTGTATCAAAATATCACTTTTCCTGCTGGTCTAGTGGACCCCCCTCCCTATCCTCAGTCTGCCTGTATCACTTTCTCTGGTGGTCTAGTGGACCCCCTCCCTATCCTCAATCTGCCCATATTAAAAAATATCACTTTCCTTGGTGATCTAGCAGTCCCCCCCACATCTCCGATCTGCCCATATTAATATAATTATCACTTTCCCTGGTGATCTAGTGTACCCTCCACCTCAGCAGGCAGTGCCCCATCACCTCACTCCCCCTGTCCCATCCATGAGCCAGCACCAGGCACAGTTCTCCAATCTCTCTCATCATGGCTGGCCATCAACTTTTCATGTCAGTGAATGACCGTGTACTTGTACAAGTATGTGCTCATTCATTGACCTCACAGGTGACAGCTCAGTTAGTGTCTGTCCGTGGTGGAGAGCAGAGGGCTCTCCCAGTTGCTGGCTCAGGGTTGTGGTGGGGGGAATAGCATGGTGGGCCCCACTCTGCCATTCCCCCCTTTGCAACCCTGAGCCAGCGACTGGACAGCCCTCCACTCTTCATCACGGCTGACTGCCAACTGAGCTGTCATGTCAATGAATGAGCGTTTACTTGTACAAGTGTGCCATCATTAATTGACATGACAGCTCAATTAGCAGCTGGCCTTGATGGAGAGCAGAGGGCTGTGCTGGTCACAAGCTTGGGGTGGGATGGGGGAAGTGGGGTGGTGGGGCATTGAGACCACCAGGGAAAGTGAGAATTACATTAAAAAGGGCAGATCGGGAATAGGGAGGGGGGTCTGCTAGACCATCAGGGAAACTGATAATTATATTAATACAGACAGATCCAGGATAGTGAGGGGGGATCCACTAGACCACATGAGAAAGTCATTTTTTTTATTTATATGAAGATGGCAGATCGGGATAGGGAGGGGGTCCGGTAATGTTGTAATCAGGTAGGGTAAACCATTACCCATCTCAGATTACCCAAGCAGAGAATTACACTGTTTTGTATGGCAGGGTAATACATTACCTGAATGTCCCTGCCTTGCAAAAAAATAGGTGATACCTGACCTACCCGATCCAGCTACCCATTGGAGCCCTGCCTAGAAAACACACAGCTTGGGCCAGACTATCAACCCGTAAATTTTAGGTTTTAAAAAAATAACATTTCCTTAGTTACAAGTGAGCAAAAAAAAATCTCTTAATTTGGTTGAATTTTAGCATTTTTATACCTCTAACTTTGCCACTGACCCGACAGACACAAAATGTTAAGGATCCAGAGACCCTGGACCAGACTCTATGCCTACCAAATTTTGGGCAAATCTACTGAATTGCGGCAGAGTTATTAATGTGTACAAGTTGGGATTTTACATACAAGTGCTTACTCAAACCTAATACGCAGGCACTATTGCGCCTGTATAAGATGTCTGTCTGTCTGTCTATCTATCTATCTATCTATCTATCGATCTATCTATTCTTTGCAAAAAAATCCATTAATGCACCAGTTAGGGTTAAGATTACAGTGACAAAAGGAAGGAAATGTGGTATTAGGGTTTCCAACGTAACCCCCCCAGCACACACACACACACACACACACACACGCACCAGAAGCAAAGCTGGGGTGGAGTCTTCTTTGGGGTTACCAATCCCAAAGCTCACCCCACTGTATACACTCCTGAAGCATACACATCTGTGCCCATCACATCTGAGCTTTCTTGCTACCACAATGGGCTTTTCTTCAGTTGTGGGGGTGTTAGGGCTGGAAACCCTAAAACCACTATAAATTGCTTGTCCACCTTAGGTATGCTCTTATTACTGTTGCAATAAAGTTGACCTCTCCTACCTGCTGTATTTTAACTGTACTTGCTTGAATCTGTATCTGTATGTACCATAATGTACTTGCCTGCTGTATATACCCCTATCTGTTTTGTAATGTCTACATTCCTTGTCTATTGCCTTACAACGTGGAACCTTTGTAAACGAGCTTTTAGCTCAAAGGTGTTATCTGAGATTCCAATAAATAAATATATAAAACCACATTTCCCTACTTTTGTCGCTGTAGTCTTAGCCCTAAATGGTGCATTAACATAGGTTTTTGCAAAGGATCTCCTTTCTTTTTTGAACTAGTATAATTGGATCCTCATTTGCTTGTGGAAGCACAGGGTCCTCTGGGCCCTGCCCTCCCATCCCTCCATGATGCAGACCTGTATGTTGCTGTGTAAGCACTGGGCCCTCCAAGCCCTGTGCTTGCACTTGCAGCAAAACAACAACCAGATTGTCAGCATAGCCTTCTTATTATCCCACCTCATTAACCCAATACTGAAAATCTTCAAATCACCACTGAAATGTTATTGCACATCAACAGAACATCATTCCACACCACACCACAGGTGTGAAAACACAGTTTTGGCAGGATTTGAAAAATGACAGCTGTTGCATTCATGAAGTGGTGTAAAAAAATGATTATGTTGAAAATTTGGGGTAAATATTTCAAATTACCAAAGTTACGAGCGAGCATAGCAAAATTTCAACAGATGTGCATAAGATTGCCATTTCTGCATATTTTGACCCTAAATTTTCAACATAGAATTTTTATGACCCCACTTTATGAACAAGGGCAGTGAAAATTTTTGAAATCCACCCAAAAGGTGATTTTACCAAGTGCCTGCAAAAATCACCTTTTGGGATGGGTTTACATACTTCCAGTGCCTTTGTTCATGATGTGGGGTCCCAAAAAGACCATGTTGAAAATGTAGTGTAAAAATATGCAAGAATGGGTAAAGGTGTGTATCAAATTTGAAAACCGCATTGAAATATATTAAACCACACTTACAGTATCTCAGTTTCTCATATTGCAGTCTGTGGTTCCAGCAGCAAGGGATGAGCCTTCAATCAGAGAGTGGAACTTCACTCTGGGACCTTTTCAGGTGAGTGAGGGTATGTTGGGGGGCTGCGGGATTGTGGGTGCTCAGTGGAAGGGTGAGGGGGGCCTGATCAGTGAGGGACCGGTTTCTTTTTTTATAGGTTTAAAACCAAAAAAAGGACATTGAGGGACCATTTTCTTTATTTAAGAGAGGATGGTGATTGGAGGGTGGGGGTGCCACTATACACCAGGGAAAGACAAACTGTTAATGGGGATGGTGACTGAAGGGTGTAGGGTACCACTAGACACCAGGGAAATACAAAAGTTAATGAGGACAGCAATTGTAGAGTGGGAGTGCCACTAGACACCTGGGAAAGATTTAGTCATTACGGGGACAGCAATCAGAGGGCAGGGCGTACCACTAGACACCAAGGAAAAGTAAAATAATTATGGGAGCGGCAGTTGGAGGGTGGGAGTACCACAAGACTCCTGAAAAATACTAAAGTTAATGGGGACAGCGATCAGAGGGGGTGCCACTAGACATCAGGGAAAGATATAATCATTATGAAGATGGTGATTGGAGGGTGGGGGTCACCACTAGACACAAGAGAAAAGTAAAATAATTACCCGGACAGCAATTAGAGGGTGGGGGGTGTCAATAAACACCAGGGAAAGATTTAATCATTACAGGGATGGTGACCAGAGAGTGGGGGGCACCGCTGAACACCAGGGAAAAGTAAAATAATTATGGTGATGGCAATTGGAGTGTGGTGGGTGCCACCGGACACCAGGGGAACTATGAAAATGAATATGAGGAAGGTGATCAGAGGGTGGGAGTGCTGCTACACACCAGGGAAAAAGAGGGATTTATGGCTTGGCAAATTCCCATGTTTTCCTATTGGAATTGGCAAATTTTAATTTTAGTATATTTTTTATATAATTATGTATTATTTTTGAGTACTGATAAAAAATGCATTTACATTAAAATCTGCCTCTGGAACTTGAAAATAGAAAAAAGAAGTGATCATTTTTCATATGAATGAAAAAGGCCATACGAAACAAGCAGAAGCAAGTCACAAAAAAGGATTTAAAATGTAAAAAAAGCATTTGGGGGTCTCAGTTTTCCAACAGTTAAGTGCAAAATCCACCTAACAGACTTCCAATGACTAGGACAGATATTTTGGCATCTCTGCAGGATGTCATTTTTATGGGTTTTAAAATAACAAAAAAATGGAACAAGATGGTGGCAAGCAAAAAAGGATTTTTTCCTCGTGAAAAGGGATTGGCTCTATACAAAAAAGGTTCTTTTTTATATAGCTGTCTTGAAGTGCTTACTAAGCATGCTCAGAACAGACATTTTATAAATTCTTAACCTTGCAATGGATTAATATTTTTTCACCGAACCAGCAAAAGGCACACCTATGGCCAAGAGCTTTCTTCCCTGAAAATTTCAAACCATCTGGGCACTAGCAGCTGACAAAAAAATTCTTCAAAACTCCCCCCAAAAATTCACTTTTTTTTTGCTATTCAGATCTCAGAATACGCACATCTGATCATAGAAACATAGAAATATAGAAATTGTCAGCAGATAAGGACTGCTAGGCCCATCCAGTCTGCCCATAGGCCCTAAACATGTATGCATCCACTCACTCTAAGTGGTCAATGGCTTTTCATCACTCCCTTGCCGCCCAAGGTTTCCCTGTGCTTGTCCCAGGCATATTTAAACTCCTCCACTATGCCTGCCCCTACCACCACTTGTGGCAGACTATTCCAAGCATTCACCATCCTCTCCATGTAGAAGAACTTCCTCACGTTACCTCTTAATCTCCCCCCCTCCAATTTCATATCGTGCCCCCTCGTTCTGGTATCTTTTCTACACTGGAAAAGATCTCCCAACTGCACCTTGTTTATGCCCTTGAGGTACCTAAACGTTTCTATCATGTCACTCTTTCTCTCCTCTCCTCCAGTGAGTACATATTGAGGTCTCTTAGTCTCTCTTCATATGTTTTGTGATGCAAACCATGCACCATCTTTGTTGCCCTTCTCTGGACAGCCTCCACCATGTTTATGTCCTTACACATGTGTGGTCTCCAGTACTGCACACAGTTCTCCAGATGAGGCCTTACTAGTGTTTTATACAATGGCATCACCACTTCCTGCCTCCTACTAGAAATACCTCTGTCTGTGCACCCCAGCATGCCACTGGCCCTCCCTGTAGCCTTTGCACACTGCTTTGATACCTTCAGGTTATCAGATATGATAACCCCTAAGTTCCTCTCCTCTTTGGTGATGGCCAGCACCTCCCCACCATCCTGTAGGTCTCCCCAGGATTCCCCCTACCCAGGTGCATTATCTTGCACTTTTTTGCATTGAACCTCAGTTGCCACACTTCTGACCATCTTTCAAGCTTCTCCAGGTCCCTCTTCATTATCTGCACCCCTTCTGGAATATCCACCCTGTTGCAAATCTTGGTGTCATCTGTAAATAGGAAGACCTTTCCTTCCAGCCCCTCTGCAATGTCATTAATAAAGACATTGAACAGGACTGGTCCCAGTACTGATCCTTGTGGCACTCCACTGGTCACCCATCTCTCCCCATGTTGGATCCCATTTACCACCACCCTCTGCCTTCTGTCTGTCAGCCAGTTTCTAACCCACTGTATCACCTTATGCCCCATACCAAGACTACTCATAGAAACACAGAAACATAGACATTGATGGCAGATAAGGACTGCAAGGCCCATCCAGTCTGCCATTTCTTTTTCTACCTTGTGAATGTGCCATATGCATGTACTCTGTCAATGGCCTATCTATTCATACTCATCTATATTGCTCCCTTATGCCTATCCCATGCCTGTTTGAAACCTTGCACTGTATTCATATCCACCACTTCCTGAGGTAGTCTGTTCCATGCATCTATCATCCTTTCTGTGAAAAAGAACTTCCTCACATTACTCCTTAATTGGCCTCCCTCTATTCTCATGCTGTGTCCTCTTGTTCTGCTATTTTTCTTGTATTGAAACATGCTAGACTCTTTCACCTTGTTAATGCCCTTAAGGTGTTTGAATGTTTCGATCATATCACCTCTCTCGCTACTTTTCTCTATGGTATACATATTGAGCTCCATTAATCTGTCCTCATTTGTTTTCTGATGCAGTCCCTGCACCCGTTTTGGTTGCCCTTCTCTGGACTGCTTCCATTTTCTTAATGTCCTTGTGAAGGTGCAGCCTCCCGTACTGCATGCAGTACTCCAGATGGGGCCTAACCAGTGTCTTGTAAAGAGGGATTATTACCTCCCTCTTACGACTTGTGATACCCCTACTTATACACCCCAACATCACCCTAGCCTTACCTACTGCTTTAGTGGTCTGCTTGGATGATTTCAGGTCATCTGTGATGATGATGCCCAAGTCTCTTTCTTCCCTTGTGATTACCAGCAACTCTCCTCCCAACCTATAGGTGGCTTCAGGGTTTCTCTTCCCTATGTGCATGATCTTGCACTTCTTTGCGTTAAAACCCAGTTGCCACTCTTCTGATCATTTTGCCAGTTTATCCAGATGTCTTCTCATTCTACCCACCCCATCTGGATCATCTACTCTGTTGCAGATCTTAGTGTCATCTGCAAACAGACAAACCTTATCCTCCAGTCCATCTGCAATGTCATTGATCAAGATATTGAAGATGACTGGCCCCAGGAATGATCCCTGAGGTAGCCCACTTGTGACTTGCATCTGTTCTGACTGTATACCATTTACTATCACTCTCTGTTTTCTGCCTGCCAACCAGTTTGCCACCCAGTTGACCAACTTCTGACCCACTCCAAGCCTACCCATCTTATTAATCAATCTTCTATGTGGAACAGTATCAAAAGCTTTGCTGAAGTCAAGGTAGGCGACATCAACTGCACCCCCTTTGTCCACCAATCTGGTTACCCAGTCAAAGAAATCTATGAGATTAGTTTGACAGGACCTTCCTTTTGTAAACCCATGCTGTCTTGGATCCTGTGCTCCTATGGATTCCAGGTGTTGCTCTATCCTTTCCTTAAGGAGTGCCTCCATATTCTTGCCCACTACTGAGGTAAGACTGACTGGTCTGTAGATCCCTGCCTCCTCCCTGCTACCACTCTTATGGGGTGGGATCACATGAGTCCTTCAGTTTTCTGGAACCTCTCCTGTGCTCAGAGACTCACTAAACAGTTCTGCTAATGGCTCTCCTAGTTCCACCCTTAGCTTCTTTAGTACACTAGGATGTATGCCATCCAGTCCCATTGCCTTGTCCACCCTGAGCTTATCGAGCTGTTGTAGGACCCTTTCTTTCGTGAAGAGACTTGTGCACACTTTCCTCCCCCCTGTGTCCATGGTGCGGAACTGTGGGCCCTGCCCTACCTTCTCCTCAGTAAATACTGAGCAGAAGTATCTATTTGGGAAAGATGCTTTTTCTTGGTCCTCTCCACACACTCCCCCTTATCCCCTTTGATCTTAGCAATACCCCCTGTGGACTTTCTCCTTTCACTAATGTATCTATAGAAAGTCTTGTCCCCTTCTTTTACTGTTCATGCTAGTGTTTCCTCGGTTTGGGCCTTTGCCTGCCTTACTGCCTTCCCTGCTTCCCTTATAGAAGTTTGGTATGCCTCCCTATCTACATCCTGCTGCATTCCCTTATATTTCCTGAAGGTCAGTCTTTTGGCTCTGAACTTTTCTGCTACTGTTTTTGAGAACCAAAGTTGGTTCCTCCTTCTTTTGCTCTTGCATTTCTCTCTAACACAATGGGATGTTGCTTCAAGTATTATATCCTTAAGGCTTTCCTACTTTGCCTGTACCCCTCACCTGTATTTCTTCTTGCTAGGGCTAGCTTAACTATGTTGGCCATCTTATAAAAGTCAGCTCCTCTGAAGTTCCATATTTTTGCATTGGAATGGGATGATTTAGTTCTAGTGGCTGAATTGAACCATACCATGTGATGGTCACTGGCCCCCAGGTGACCTTCTACCTGGAGTTCTGTGATCCTTTCTCCTTTAGTCATTACTAGATCTAGGATAGCCCTGTCTCTTGTTGGTTGTTGTATCAGTTGTTTGAGGCCCTCCCCCAGCAGGGAATCCAGTGTGTGTCTAGTTCTGGTGGATATTCCTGCTTGTATTGACCAATCTGTATCTGGCATGTTGAAGTCTCCCATCATCAGAACCTCCACTTTGTTTGTTTGTTTGTTTAAAATTTATTTTTATACAGGTTAATCTGTTGGGGAAAATTCCCCATTTACAACAAATACCTGTGGTGATTACAATAAAAACAACAAACACAAGAATAAACAATACAATCACAATAACCTAAAAACAATTAAAACAAACATTTAAATAATTATACAATTCAGATTTAAAAATGTGTAGATCAGAAATTTCAGTCATTTGGTGAGGTAATTCATTCCATATCCTTGCTAAACTATTTTGTAACACCATATCCCCCATACGATTTATAATTTGAGTCATAGGCAATTTTCTAGTTGTCCTCCTAACTATATCTAAATATTTAGAATCTGAGTTCAAACATATCAAATGTCTTAAGGAATGCGTTTTTAAATGTATCAAACCATGACATGTCATAAGCCATAAGTATTCTCTTCGGGCTGACGGAAGTAACCGACCAAGTTCCTGGTAAACTAAACAATGATGAACTCGAGATTTATTATCCAAAATATACTTCCCCAATTTGTAATAAGTCTGGTCCAATTTGTGTCAAGATTTTTTGTAGGAATGCATATATAATGAAGAACCATAATCTAAAACAGGTAACAATAATTGTTTTACCAATTTAGTCTTTATATCCCTAGTCAAACATCCTGACACTCTTCTTAATGCTCCCAATCTTTGATTCACTTTTTTTATTTGTAACAAAATATGTTCTGAAAAGGAAAAACGATAATCAACCAAAACTCCCAAATATTTATAAGTGCTAACCCCTTGTACCTTTGTCCCATTTAAAAAACTAATCTTCAAATCAACAATATCTTTTTTTGCATAAGATCCTACAGAAAAAAATCATACTCTGAGTCTTTCCAGTACTCATTAAAAGTCCAGAAACTCTTATCTAAGTTTCAATGTTAGAAAAATCTGACTGGAGTCGCTGCCTCAGCTCTCCTGGACTATTAGCAGATGCAACCAACACTATGTCATCTGCATAAAGTCTGACATCAGTGTTGGTTACATATTCAGGAAGACCGTTAATATAGATATTAAATAACATAGGGCCCAAAATTGATCCTTGAGGTACACCTCGATATAATTCCAGGAGATCCAAGACAGCGGCACCACAGACCACCCTTTGTCTTCGATTTGTTAAAAATGATCTAAACCACTGTAAAGAATTATTATGTATCCCTATATTTTGTAATCTGAACAAAAGTGTTTCGTGATGAACTAAGTCAAAAGTTTTACTAAGGTCCACAAACATTGCCCCAGTTTGGTTTCCCTGGTTCAAAGATGTTGCCACCAGGTTACCAAAATCAAGTAGGGCAGTATTTGTGGACCTACCCCCCTCTGAAACCATACTGACAATTTGTTAATAACCCCAAATGGTCAAGGTATTGCACAAGCTGTTTATTTATCAGCTTCTCCAATACCTTTGACAAAATTGGAAGCAAAGTAATTGGTCTATAATTAGAAGGGACTGTAATGTCACCACCCTTGTGAATGGGAATAATTTCACCCATTTTCCAACAATCAGGTACAGTTGAAGATTGTATGCTCCAATTAAAAAAATAAGTAATTATAGGAGCTATAATATCATACCCCAGTTTCAAGAATTTGGGATCAATACCATCTATACCAGCACGTTTTGATGTTTTTAGATTTTTTAATTCTTTAACTACATCCTGTGCCCCTATATTTTTCAACTTAAAACCCCCATTGTTCATAACAGAAGTAACAGAGTGTGTACTTTCTTGGGCAATAGTCCCAAGAATAGGTATCTCTAAATCTGGTAGATCTTTAAAATAATAATTCAACAGATTAGCCACTTCTAAAGGATTATCTATCAAATTTTCTCCCACTACTAAATTAATTAAGGATTGAGTTTTTACTGGGCTTTTTAAATTAGAAATAACCTTCCAGAATTTATTTGGATCATATACATTACCAAAAGAACTCTGGAAGTATTCTTTTTTTGCCAATTTTACCTTTTGTTTACATTTATTTCGTCATTTTTTAAAAAGATCCCAATCCCCCTCCAATTTAGATTTTTTTAGCTTTTTTCCATATTTTATTTTTAATACGCAAATAGGTTTTCAGTTTTTCATTAAGCCATAATGGGTTTTTAGCATTATTACTCTTTTTTATTTTAGGGGCATGTATTTGAATTATATATAAAAAAGAATCAGAATTCGTGAATAGCTAAATCCAGATCCGAATCAAAAATATCCTTGACAAATCAAAATTTCTAAGGCTATCCCTAAATGATGATTCATTAAAGTGCCTTAAGTCACGTACCCAGAACTCACAATCTTCATTACTCCTAATTTTTTGGATTAACAAATGACATTGAATAGGGTTATGATCTCCTAAATTCAGTGGTAACACCTTACAGCCCTCAACCTTCAAATCATCTGAAATAAAAAATAAATCTAATATTGTTCCAGCTGTCCTATTATTTAAACTTCTTGTTGGATGTTGTATCAATTGTTGAAAATCTAGTATTTCAAAGTTAGATTTGAGTTTTTTACCTCTTGTTTGTCCCCAAGCTGCGTTAAAGTCTCCAGTTAGCACCACCCTTTGATCTTTCAATATCTCCAAAAGGGAATCAGCTAAAATATCAAATTTACTTACTTTAATTTTTGGAGGTACATAAAAAACTCCTACTAATAATTTTATTTTCAACAACCTTACAACCAAACAAACTATCCCTTCCACGTTTTCCCCAAATAATAATTGATATGGACCCAAAACATTCCTTAGATAAAGCAGCACTCCCCCTCCCCTTTTACCCCTATCCTGCCTTATCAAATTATATCCTGCCAATTCCTCTTCCTCATTAAGAATACCAGAATGCAGCCATGTCTCAGAAATAGCAAAAATATCACAAGATTTATCAGATACCCAAACCCTATATTCATCCATTTTACACACAAGACTCCTAGCAGTTTCATGAATAATTGTTATCCCTAACTGTTTTTTAGGTCCAGGATTACTTTCAACATCACCACACTGTATTAGGAGGACAGAGATAAACAGACTCATAGTTTTATTTTTACCATATTAAAAGGTCCTTTTTTAATCTTTAATAATCCAATGCGAATTTTTTGTAAATTTGCAAATGAATTTTGCCTCTTAACTATGTAATGGTGATCTTGAACATGCCCCCCCATGACCATAAATACTGTTCATTTACATATATTATTACAATTCACATCTATCGAATATGGGCTGATTAACCATAATCCCATTAATACCCAGCCCCCTATAATACTAAGTAAATGCATTGTTCAAAATTACAGTCCCTAAACACTAATCTGCTCAAACTCAGGATAAAATTACTATCAGTTTTTCTTCACCGAGTGGCGCTTGCGCCACTCACAGTGCTCGTGCCACAGGCTTTAGCTGTCATATTCTGTATATCTTCTAACAGTAATGTGTCTGTGTCCTCTCCCTGGTCTGGAGGCCTGTAGACAACCCCAGTTCATATGGCTTTCCCATTTCCTGTTTCCAGGGTGACCCACAGTTCTTCTGACTCCCTATGTGTATTCTTATTTTCTGTAGCTTTGATATTTTCATTGACATAAAGGACTACCCCCCTTTTTGCATCTTGGTCTCTTCTGAACTTTACATAGGTACTGAAGTCTCCCAAGTGTGGTTACTGGTGAACCATGTCTTGCTAATGGCTACTATGTCCAGTTTAGCCTCTGTCATTGTTGCCTGTAGGTCTGGGATCTTGTTTCCCAGACTGCAGGCATTTGTGTACATGATTTTACATTGGCCAGATTTCAGTGCATTAGTTGTTGAACAAGGTCCGGCGTTTCTCCTGTGCATCGTATGGGAAGCTAGACCTTTTTCCTTACCTGGTGATGCAAATGAACTACAAGCATGCTGAACTCCTGTTTGATCACTAGCTGAAGGGGGAGGAGTGTTCTTCCTGTTTTGATGCATCAGGTGCTGCACCCCTCTCCCCATTGGCTAGTTTAAATAGTCTGCAAAGATGTAAAACTTCTGTCCCAATGCAAGGACTCCTTCCTTAGTCAGATGCAGGCCATCAAATTTAAAGAACTTTTGCTCCCAAAACTGCTGCCAGTTACCTACATATTTGTGTCCTTTTTCCTGGCACCATCCCTTAAGCCACATGTTTAACTCCCCTATCTCTCCTTCTCTGACCTTTTGCCCATCTGCCACCCTCTCCCAAACCAGCAGGATCTCAGAGAAGGAGATGCCAGATGAAAAGGATGACAGTTTGTCTCCCAGTCTGGTCAGGTGTTCCTAGGTCTCCACAACTGACCAGCTGGAGAGATCGTTAGTCCCTATGTGTACCAGGACAGCAATGTTGTCTTCTGCTTCCTGAACAATTTTATCAATGCAATCAGAACTAAACTTGGCATGTCAAGAGATCTACCCAACAAAACTGCACGTGCAACATGCTTTCCAAATCTGTTGAATGGTTGCGATGTTATTAAAGTGAAAAAATTGGTGTTTAACATTAAACTGCCTACTTAACCCTACAGTGGTGCTACTGCGCCACAACAATATATATATATATATATATAATTAATAGGTGGGACTTTTCCCCATAGGAATGGTTAGTAGTTATTTCCCTGTATACCCTGTATACCCTTTCCTTGTTTTTGCAATTGTGATTAAAACTACCATACCATTTGGCTGGTACAAACAAGCCTAGTCTTACATTTTTGATGTTGTCTTTGTTTATTTTTGTAGCAGGCTATACTGTCTCACCAGTCTAATTGTAATTATAGTTATATGAGGATCACATCCAATGTCAGTTTTACAGATGTTTTTATATACAGTGCCCACAAGAAGTGCTTTGATGCAGTGACACTGTTTTCGGCAATATTCCCTACACTGTACACAGTGTTTCAAGTCCACCCAATACCAGGCAATTAGTTTCATTCTGCAAGCACCAAACTCTCATATAGCCCCCCCCCATATCACCATTTTTTTAATTCTTTGATGGTTCAAGTTGGACGCCGGACCCATCAAGTAGTTGGGGGAAGAGGGCCAGATTTTTTTAACTCCCTGGCAGACCAGGTTGGGCACCAGACCTTTCAGGTAGTTGGGGAGAAGGTCATATATTTTTTTATTCCTTGATGGGCCAGGTTTGACATCAGACCTGTTAGGTAGTCTGAGGGAGTGAGGGCGACAGACTTTTTTAATTCCCTGACAGGCTGGATTGGTCTTGGGATTTGTCAAGTTGTTGAAGGGAGGGGGAAAGGTATTTCTTTTATTCCCTGGGTTTGGCCTTGTACTCATCAGGTAGTTGGGTGGGGGAGTGCCAACATTTTTTTTTAACTCTAACAGATTGTTTTTAGCACTGGACTCATTAGAGGCAGTTGTGGCAGGGGAGCACCTATTTATTTATTCCCTGATGAGCCAGGTTAGACACTGGGCCCATCAAGTAGTTTGCAGAAGGAGGCAGATTTTGTTTTTATTCCCTGACAGGCCAGGTTGTGCACTGGACCATTCTGTTGTTAAGCAGAATGGGTTGGAGTGTGCATGGCAGTGTGATCCCTTTGTACACAATGGGATGAGTGCAGAGTTGAGACTGAGCACTGAGAGAAGGCAAGAGTGAAAGAGTTAGAGTGAGGCAGTGGAGCTGGGATCTCAGATACTTGGGGTTACAGCTTCAGAAGTGTGTGCCATTTGTCACCCTTCATCCAGTCTTCCATGCTAGAGCACTGCATGCTAGAGGAGGAGATGACTGAACAGGCTGGTAGCAGCAGAGTGGCTGCAGCCCCAAACCTTATGTGCAGTGATTGAACCCTTGACTGTGACCTGAGTTGACTGGCTGGGGTAAAGCAATGTTTTTCAACCCTGTCTATTCCACTTTCCACTCATTGCTTTTCTCCTGTTCCTTCTTGTCTCTTTGTGGCTTAATACACAGGCTAGGTTGGGCATGGGACCCATCAGGTAGTTGAAGAGAAGGGCCTAGTTCAAACAAGGGTGAACACTCAAAGGATACCTCAGCAGAACAGTGAATGCTAAATAATCTCAAATAAGATGTCTTCTATAAATTATTGATCTAGGTCAGGAGGAAGGGAAAAACTGCCTATAATGGATCTTTGGGGACTATGGGGTGGATTAAGGAGGAGGAAAGATTGATAAAATTGGGGTAGGCACTTGACACGGTACCAGGAGCCAGCCATTATTTTTCTAAAATAAAATAAGCACACCCTGGAGCCCATAGCACAATGCAAAAAGTCATTTATTTGACCTAAAGTCACAAACCATGGGATGGGTGCAGACACAAGACATTATCAAGGTGCCCAGCACTTCAGTTAAAGGAGCTAGCACTTCAATCAAAGGAGCTTTATCAGGGGGTAGGCTCTTGTACTGTGAGTCACCCTTTATATGTGATGACACTGCATGAGTAATTTGCATAGAAATTTTCATTACCATATTTAAAGCTATGTCTTCCATAACTAAGGGGTCTCTAATCCAATCACCTCTTGTACCACATACAAAAAAGTTTTTATGACAGTGAAATTTCTTTTTGCAAAAGACCAACATAGCAAATGTGATTAAAACTAGGGTTTACAAAAAGATGACAAAAGAAAGTATATGACAGCTAAAAAAAATTATTTTCATGCAATCCCATCAATCAATCAATTAGTTCTTTATTTATAAAACATTATTCCAAAAGATCATTGTGTTGGACAATAATCAACAAACAACATTCAACAGAAAATATATCTCATAAAAACATATTAAAACACAATACTAAAAGCAGGACTGTAAATATCAAACTTTTTTAACTACCAAAAAATGCTGACTGAAATAAATAGGTTTTTAAGGCTGATTTAAATCCAAGTGAACAGAGGTGGTATATTGGCTGTATCTTCTATCTTGGTCCCCATCTGGAGGCAGTAAACCACTAAAGGGACCACCCCTGTGTGCATACTGCTAGATGCAGAGGATCCCCTGCAGACTTCAAGTTTCTACCAATGAGACTTAAAAAAGAAACGGAGAAAAGAAAGAAAAATATATCACAATGAGACAGTCATTTATTACAAAAGCGCACTAGAACATAATACACATATGTATTTGATCATATTAGAAACGTAAAGTAATTTTTTCATCTCTCTCCATTACCTTTCCTGTTGACCCTGAATTTTCAAGATGGGCATATCGCCACTCCATCTATTGGACACATAAGTGTAATTTTATATACCCACCCTAAACTCTTGAGGTCAGCTGGACCAGAAATGGACAAGTTATGGCCTAAAGTTTAAACAAGAGGAAACAATATTTCCACCTTGTAGCATGAAAATGAAAACATCTCTCATACTCAGTCTTTTATTTGGCCACTGGCCTGCCCAAACCTGATGGCTATTCCTGATATGTGTATGACCATCAGGGTGCCCAAACCTGGTGGCCATTTAATTCATGAACCTCCCTTCCAACCTCTTAAACATGTCACCCACTCCCTCCTCCCTACACCAAGGTACCTTTAGGGGTCCTACCATTGTAATCCTCCAACCGACTAACGATATGCACTCTACTGTCATGTCAAATGAGTCTGATTGACTTCTTTTGACTGGATCACTAAGACAGTAGACAGGGGCCAAGCAGTAGACATCCTCTGTCTGGATTTCAACAAGATCTTTGACTCTGTGCCCCACAAAATGTTGATCAGGAAGTGGGCAGATCTTGGGGTTAGGGTTAAGATGGCCAGATGAGTGGAAAAATGACTGAGGGACAGAATCCAGAGGGGGTTGTTGTGGGGGGAGTTATCTGGCACCAAAGAGGTCACCAGTGTGGTCCCGCAGGACTTGGTGCTGGGGCCAGTGTTGTTCAATGTCTTCATCAGTGACATTGGGAATGGCACTAAGGGCAAAATGTGCCTATTCACAGATGACACCAAGCTGTGCTGAAGAGTGAACACAACTGAAAAGATACAGGATGATCTGGAAAAGCTAGAGAAGTGGTCCAGGATCTGGCAGCTTGGCTTAAATGCCAAGAAATGCAAAGTTATGCACATTGGAGCCAAGAATCCCAGGACAGAGTACTACCTGGGTGGAATCCAAGTATCTGCATCAGAGGAGGAGAATGACCTGGGAGTGATGATCACTAGTGACCTGAAGCACTCCACACAGTGCAAGAAAGTTGCAGTAAGGGTAAACAAGATGCTGTGATGCATAGCTAGGAGGATCAGTAGCAGGAGAGTGGAGGTTATACTGCCCTTGTACAGGTCATTGGTGAGGTCACATCTAGAGTATAGAGTTCAGTACTAGTGCCCTCACCTCAGAAGGGACATTAACCTGCTGGAGAAGGTTCAGAGGAGGGTTACAAAGGTGACAGCAGGTCAGCAGGGCAAGGCATATAAGGAGAGGTTGAGGGCACTGAACATGTACTCCCCTGGAGGACAGGAGGGGGGGACATGATTTGGAACTTCAAGTACTTGAAAGGGATAAATAACGTGGATAAGGAGAGTCTCTTTAAGCTGAGTGGCAACCATAACTTGAGGTGGCACAGTCTTAAACTGGAGCGGAGGGGGGAGTTTAAAAGGGAGGTCAAAAAGCACTTCTTCACAGAGAGGATGGTAGACACTTGGAAAGTGCTGCCTAAAGAGGTGGTCTCATTGAATACAGTATACAGCTTCAAAATAGGCTGGGATAGGCATAAGGGAAAGGGAAGGATCATGGGTAGGGAGGATGGGAGGAGTGGGGAGGGGGGCAGGGACAGTAGCTCAAGTTGTGGACCTGGCAATATGAGTAGACTTGATAGACCAAATGGCCTTCTTCTGCTGGCTTCTTTGTATGTTTGTATGTACTGCATCTAAGACATGACTGAAATGAATATAGTTTTTCAGAACTTACGGGTTTTAATAACTTTTTTTTAATATTTTGAACCCACATTCTCAACAGAGACTTTTCATGAACCTGAGCACTGTAACTTTTCAAATCCTGGCCAAATCATTGATTTATGATTGGACTATGAAACAGTGTTTCAGTTAGGATTTGAAAAATTACAGCTGTCAGGATCATGGGGAGGGTTAAAAAATGCCACATTGAGAATCTGGGGTCAAAATCTCAAAATGCAATGACATTATGAACAAAAGTTGAAAATAAACTAACACCCAAAAACAATAGTGCCAACAGTGAAATACATTTCTACTTTGATTCACAACTTTTTTTTTTTTAAGATTTTGACCCCAAATTTTCAATTTGTTTTTTTTCACCCTAGCTCATGAGCTTCACAGTGGTTGTTTTTCAAATCCTGCCTGAAACATTGTTTCACGGATATTCTGTAAAACAGCTTTTCATGTGGGATTCGAAAAAGACAGCGGTCATATTCATGAGGTGGGTGAAAAAGGACCAAGTTGAAAATGTGGGGTGAAAATCTAAAAAAAAACACAAAGTTAGGGCACACAAACTTATGTTAGAACTGCCTCAGGCCTGCATTTCTTGCTTTGCACATTTAGGCCATACACAAAGCAAATTGGATCCTATGGGCCCTATAGGAAGCAAGTTAGGACTTACCTCATAGAATTTGATGGCAGATAAGGACCGCTTGGCCCACCCAGTCTGTCCATTTCCCTACCTAATGGATAAGCTGCAGATCCTAGTTAACCAGCCGCCTACTTCTTCCTACACCCACCCCCTAGAATTGCCTTATGACTGTCCCATGCATGCTTGAATTCCACCACTGTTTTTGACTCCACAACCTCCTCCGGAAAGCCGTTCCATGCATCCATAACCCTCTCTGTGAAAAATACTTCCTTAAATTACCTCTGAGCTGCCCCCTCTATATTCAAATTGTGCCCTTGTTCTTGCACACCTCTTTTTTGAAAGATGCTACCCTCTTGGACTTTGTTGATTCCCTAGAGGTACTTGAAAGTTTCTATCATGTCCCCCCTCTCCCTCCTTTCCTCGAGGCTACATATATTAAGCTCCTTAAGTCTCTCTTCATATGTCTTCCGGTGCAGACCCTGCACCATTTTGGTTGCCCTTCTTTGGACAGCTTCCATCCTGTCTATGTCTTTGTGGAGACTGTATCTCCAGAACTGCACACAGTACTCCAGATGGGGTCTCACCAGCTGTCTGTACAGAGGGATAATAACTTCCTGTTTTCTACTGGTGATGCCTCTCCCTATGCATCCCAGTATCCCCTCAGCCCTCCTTGCTGCCCTCTCACATTGCTTGCCCACCTTTAGGTCATCTGATATGACTACCCCAGGTCCCTTTCCATTTTTGTTGTTGTTAGTATCTCACCCCCCATTGTATATTCTTCCCCTGGGTTTTTGTTTCCCAGGTGCATCGCCTTGCACTTCTTAGCACTGAATCTAAGCTGCCATACATTTGACCATTCCTCTAACCTTGCCAATTCCCTTCTCATCCTTTCCACCCCACCTTGTGCATCAACTCTGTTGCAGATCTTTGTGTCATCTGCAAAGAGACATACTTTTCCTTCCAGTCCCTTTGCAATGTCACTTATAAAGATATTGAAGAGGACCGGTCCTAATACTGAACCCTGCGGTACCCCACTAGTAACCCCCCTTTCTTCAGAGTGGGCTCCATTTACTATTACTCTATGTGTCCTATTCTCCAGCCAATTCTTTACCCAGGCTGTCATCTAGGGACCCACTCCCAGGCTGGCTAACTTGTATATTAATCTTTTGTATGGGACTGTGTCAAATGCCTTGCTAAAGTCTAGGTAGGCCATGTCCACAGCCCCTCCCTGATCTACTACTTTGGTCACCAAGTCAAAGAAATCTATCAGATTTGTCTGATAGATTTCTTTGACTGGGTGACCAAAATAGTAGATCATGAATTGCACAGGGCCCAAAGGGATCTGCTTGTCCTGCTTCACACAGGGCCTAAAGACCCCTGCATGAAGCAAGGTAAGACTTAGCTCCATAAAACAAGAAAATAGCTCACCTTCAGGTGGTGCAGAGGTAAAGGTGCTAGTGGCTGGTAAGTGAAACCATAGTTAAAGTCCAGAAAGAGCAAAAGCTCCTGCACCCAACAACTTTATCAAGACTATGTATGATGATTAAAAATAGAAAAAAACTGCGTTAGAAAATACAATCCAAAATGTGGCAGTACAGCATCAAATTGCTACTTATCACCAATTGCCCCAGTGCTCCGATGAAATTGTTCGTCAGGGGACAGGCTTCTGGTGACATTTCCTGCCTTAGATACCTGGTTGCCATGGTCTCAACTAATTGGGTGGGCTACTGATTGGCACGCCAAGGTATGGCAGGACTTGAACCTGTAGCTTCACCAACTACAAAACAGGTGTAAGTGCAAAATGCATACCACAGGTTAAAATGACTTACAAATAATAGTTTCAAGCATTGTTATCAAAATAATCCAAAAGTCAAGGAATTACTGCTTTACATAGATCACACAGTATGCGCTACAATCTCATTATGTGCACTGCACATTTTAAAGTCTGCAGTGAACAAATTGGTCATACAAATTGAATTACTATGAAAGCAGATAAAATATCATTAGAAACAAGGAAAGGGTTATAGAAAATCCTGACTAGATACAGCATTCCTTTTACTATTCAGATCGGAATAATTAAACAGATGTGGTTTCATTCCTGTTTAAATTATAAACAGGGCTTTTGGTCCCATACACAATTAAGACCGTTGGGTGGTAGTGAGCCTCAACAGAAAAATCCAGTAACTTTCTCTCTGGAGTTATTTTTTCTGTGTCTGTCCACCCTTCTCCTCCCCACCAGATCTGGTTGTATATGTTCAATGACCATGTACTGTAAAGCATCTGGATTGCTGCTGTGGCAATGTAACAACTTTTCTCCAACAGGTGTTTCTTCCTTTTTATTTCTGATGTCTCTAATATGTTCCTATATTCTTAAACAAACAGATCTAACTATTTTCCCAATGTACAATTTAAAACAAGGACACCAGAGGATATAGACAACGAATTATGTGCCATACGTAATGAATTCACATACTTCAACAGTTTTGTTCAACAGAGGGCAGGCTTCTGATGATATTCCCTGCCTTAAATAACTGGTTGAAGTGGTCTCAACCGATTGGGTGGGCTATTTACACTTGATTGGCACTCCAAGGTATGCTTCATACAGGGCCCAAAGACCTTCGTATGAAGCAAGTCAGGACTTATCTCCCATAGGGCCCTGTATGAAACAACTTCAGAATAATTCCTTGTTTTTCAGAACTGCACCATGTTGCATTGTGCAGGACCCACAGGACTCTGGGTGATTCATCCACCAAGGTACTATGTCTATCTAAAAAATACAGGAAATTCATGGCAAAAGACTATGTTAATGCACCAGTTAGGATTAGTATACATCCAAAGTAGAAAATCCAATGTTATGGATTTTTTTTAAACCCTAACTCCCTCCCCCCACACCACCCCATGAATTCCACTGAACTGAATGCCAAAGCACAGTCCCGATCCCAATTCTGAAGGGCCTCATTCAATACATGGGGCCTGTTTAGTACAGGACCCAAAGACCTCCGTGCATTCTTCTTTCTGAACCTGTATGAGACAAGTAAGGACTTCAATCTTAATTTGCACAGGGCCTAAGGGCTGTGTGTGAAGCTAGCTGGTGCTGAGCTTCTGCTTTGCACAGGACCAAAGGGCCCCATATGAAGCAAGTTACAAATACTTTTCATATTTTTTCAAATACTAAGAATATCAACTTAATTCATTCAGGGCCCTTCAGGCTTGGGACCTGAATAGTGCTTTGGCATTCAGTTCAGTGGTGTTTAAGGAGGCGGTGCATGGGGTGAAGGGAGTTAGGGTTTAGACCATTCACAATATTGAATGTTCCTACTTTTAATGTTTCAAAAACATTAACTGATGCATTACCATAGTTTTTTTGCCATGAATGTCTTTATGTTCTTAATCTGGTTCTTTCATCATGTGCCCATTATAGCATTTCTTAACTGGATGTGGTACATGGCTGTTTGGGATGCCTGAACATTCCTACCCTGATGTGCACATGCATAGAAACTAGTGTCAACTGGCTAAGAGGGTAGCAGCAGAAAGAGAAAAAGAGGGAGCAGTCTTATGCCTGATCAGTGGTGTCGAAAAGATCACACAGACAGAGATGTTTGAGCTGGTGTCCTCTAATATAGTAAGGGGACACATTGTGTCACTCAGATGTGGCAAATGTAGAGGTTAAGTTAAGAGGCAAGTCACCCCCCAGAGACAGTGGAAATGAAGAAAGTACAGGACTTTGAGGTAAGACTGAGCACATTTTTGATAACCAAGGAAATTTAAGGTCACAAATGAAAATTAGAGTTTCAATTGTCATAAAAAAAATCTAATTGCAGGGTACCCTGGACAGTACAGTTAATGCAGATTCTCTATAAACTAATTACATCCATACATCAATGTATTCATTCCTGCTTATGATACAGAGAGGGTGGTGTATACCAGATGGACTGTAGTTCCTTCCAACTATTAAATTACTATTTATAAAATGGCAGAAAACAATGGAGCAATCTGATTGGTTATTTACGGTGCAATGTAGAACTACATGTAGGACTGTGGCCTTATGCCTAACTATGCCCATGGGATTGCAATTATAATAGTACAATGCACTCCCCATCCTGTCATATTGCTTACATAAGACATGGAGAAGATATACTTTTTCTCTTGAGAAAACATGTTTCAGTTTCTGATTGCTATTGATTGACCATATGTCATTTCAATTTTTATAAAAATATGCAGAATAAATACACAACTATGGTGCACACAGGAGAAATAAATACAATTTTTAAAACAAAGAGAGTGGACAGTTGATTTGAAAGTTCATTTTTTCCTCTTGTAAGTCCATACAGACTGTCAAGTAAGCAGCTTAGCAGCAGTTAATTTTTGAGTTTACGCATGCTTGTTGAACTCCTTGGGATGGCAGGCTTTGAGGGGGTGTGACACTGTCTATCTAATGCAGAGTACTCTGTATGGGGCTCGACAGCATCACACCAATACTCAGCCAGGCTGGTTCTGACGCTGTTTTGACTGCAGTGGTCTGCACTTGAAAAGAAAAAGCTGCACCAATCAGGAGCCAGATTTTTCCTTTCATCTGCAGGTCACTGCAGAGCAAACAGCTGTTTGCATGAGGATTTCTGATCCTGACTTACCATAGAAACAAAGAATTTGATGGCAGATAAGGACCGCTTGGCCCACCTAG
Source organism: Neoceratodus forsteri (assembly GCA_016271365.2). NCBI lineage: Eukaryota > Metazoa > Chordata > Ceratodontiformes > Ceratodontidae > Neoceratodus > Neoceratodus forsteri. The sequence continues at coordinate 978,716,849 of CM057452.1, read as the reverse complement.
TCTGCCCATTTCCCTACCTAATGGACAAGCTGCAGGTCCTAGTTAACCAACAGCCTACTTCCTCCTACCCCCCACTAGAATTGCCTTATGTCTGTCCCATGCATTCTTGAATTCCCCCACTGTTTTTGACTCTACGACCTCCTCAGGAAGGCTGTTCCATGTATCCACAACCCTCTCTGTGAAGAAATACTTCTTCACATTACCTCTGAGCCGTCTTCCCTCTATATTCAAATTGTGCCCCCTTGTTTTTGCACATCTCTTTTTCTGAAAGATGCTACCCTCTTGGAATTTTGGACTTTGTTGATTTCCTTGAGGTATTTGAAAATTTCTATCATGTCCCCCCCCCCACTTCCTTTTGTCGAGGCTATACATCTTTAGTTCCTTTAGCCTTTCTTCACAGTTCTTCTGATGCAGACCCTGCATCATTTTGGTTGCCCTCCTCTGGACAGCCTCCACCCTGTCTATGTCCTTGCGGAGATGGGGTCTCCAGTACTTTACACAGTACTCCAGATGTGGTCTTACCAACTGTCTGTACAGAGGGCCAACAACTTCCTGTTTTCTACTGGTGATGCCTCTCCCTATGCATCCCAGCATCCCCCCAGCCCTCCTTACTGCCTTCTCACATTGCTGGCCCACCTTTAGGTCATCTGATATGACTACCCCCAGGTCCCTTTCCATTTTTGTTGTTGTCAATATCTCACCCCCTATTGTGTACTCTTCCCCTGGGTTTTTGTTTCCCAGGTGCATTACTTTGCACTTCTTTGCACTGAATCTAAGCTGCCATACATTTGACCATTCCTCCAACCTTGCCAAGTCCCTTTTCATCCTTTCCACCCCACCTTGCGTATCAACCCTGTTGCAGATATGTGTGTCATCTGCAAAGAGACATACTTTCCCTTAGATTGGGGGAAACTCATTTAATATTTTACAAAACAAGACTCCATTTTCAATGGAACAAGTTCTTTTTCTTAGCTCTTGAAAACATAAAGCTACCAACTTTCTGAGGTCTAAAACTGGGACAGTTCATCCTGATCATATCCTTTGGAACTTTGTTTCAATGGGGAGACGTAGCTCAGCAGGGCGTAGCTCAGCTGTGAAGGCTGTAACTGAATGAATTGGGTCCACTGACTGCACTTGTAAGGGGTGGCATGTTTAAATGCCCCAGCAATTTAAGGTACTTACTACACACATTTTCAATTTGGAACCAAGCAAAAGAGAAGACTTGAGGGGACTAGAGTGATTTAAACAGGGAACAGAGCTACTACTAGAGGCAAGCAGCTGTGAACATGAACGGAGCCACGTGCCTGCCTTTGGAGCAGAGAAGTTTTGACTGTGGTGGTGTTTGGCATTGCTGGCAATTGGAGCACTGCTTCCCTGCTTGACTGAGTTTAGGACAGTATGGAATCTCAATAATCTAAAGGCATACTACCGACTGGCATCTTCTATGTGTAAGATCTTTCATTAGTTCAGTCACTCGGTCAGGTATTTGCACTGTCTTTGCTTGCAAAGCTTCTTAGTCCACTGCAGCAGCATTTTAGATAATCAGTGTATGTGGGTGGGTGTCGGGACTCTGAAGTGTTGTTGCCAGGGATGGGGATGGGTCTGAGTTTAGAATGTGCACAAGGCAGGTTTCATGTTTACATTTTACTAGCATGGGTTTTGCTAGTTGCTCAAAAATTTACAGTCAGAATTCAGGCAAGGGGGTGGGGTGTAATTAAGTAGAATGTGACACCTTTATTTTGACCAGAGGTGGGGAGAGGGGCTCTACCATGCCCCAACATTCTCAGGATATAAACTCAAAATGTATGCCCTTTCAGAAATGTTGTCTTGGCAGCCCCTCAATTTAACCCTTGCAAGGTTGCAGACTCACCAAACATCTGTCCTCCATAGCTGAAATACATTCATTTTCATTCTAATTCTTTCAGCAGCCTAAGGGTTAAACAAATTCCCCTTTGAAGCTGCCACAGTTAGCACCAGTTTAGGTTATGTGTGGACAATCAGCTCTCCTTCCCCACCTGGTAGTGCTTTAGTGATTCCAGAAACAGTTAGTTTAACTCTGAAGTCGGGTGGCTGGGGGAGAGCAGATTGCTAACAAGCTGCACCCTTTGTGTTTGACTGCGCAGTGGAGAAATTGGGTGATGTTGTCCCTTCCTGTAGTATTGGCACCTCTGTGACGACTGTCCTGACTGAGCACAGTCTGCTCTGTGTTGTCTGATTCTCAGAGAAAGCTGTGCTTGAACAGTCAGTTAATGCAAGTAAGCAAGTTATTTTATAGCTCTCTTAAGTTTTTAATTGATGCTTTATTTGTGTCCCAGAGGATTCCAGAAAGAACTTGACTTTTTGGGCTTGTCTTTTTTTCATCTAGGTAGCAAGTTCAGGAAACAGTTCAGAAATGAAATTTTATTCTGTGTAAGAGTTGCTTTCTTCCAAATGTTATAAATACTGCCACTGATAAAATGCTGAAACTGGATAACATATTCAAATTAAAGAATAGACAGTGCAAAAATGCTTAGAGAATGTAATATGATCTTCACAGGCTACTGAAGGAGGGTTTGAAACCATTCAGAAAATGTTAACAGCATACTGCCAGCAATTCCAAACACTTGTAATACAAAAGATTTGACAATTTGGAGCAAAACTACCAACTACTGGACTACAGTATCCTTGTTTCAGAAACAGCATTTCATATATGGCAGTAATGTTACAACACAAGCCAACCAAGAATTAAGGATTTATCACGAACGGAATAGAAAGAATATGTAACAATCACAGCAAACCTCTCCATGGAACAACACCAAGCACAGAATTCTAGATCTATTCCCTGTATCATGTTCCAAAAGCAGGATTCTAAATTGATATTGTGTACAGTTTGTGTTCAGTCTGATGCTTAAAATGTGTGTTGATACACAGAATCCCCACTGTGTGGTGGATAACAAGCATTTGTCAATGCCGAATGTTGTCTTGCTGGCATTGGCATTGGTAGTGCAGGAGTTAGAGAGATGCATAATAGGAATGGCAGAGAAGTATTGAACTTATGCCAACCCACCCCATCCTGCAGAGACTGACAGGCATTTAGGGTGTCCTTTTGGAGTGTTTAGTAGTGCAGTCGCGGGGAAAACATTTTTTGGGCAGGATGTGAAAATGACAGCTGTACAGTTCATAAGGAGGTGTTTAAAAAAAAAAAAAAATGCAGTTTTGAAAATCTGGCATGTAAATATAGCAAATTTAAGGGTTACAGGGTGTGGGAAATATGCAACACACGGCAACACTAGCATTTTATGGGCTGCCGCAACAAATTTTCAACATAAGCATTTTAGCACCTCTGCTCATGTACAGTGTCACTGTTATTTCCTCAAAGTGTCCCAAGAAGTGATTTCGTACAGTGACCATGCTATTCTGCGCCAGAAGTGCGAAAACACATTTTGGGCAGGATATGTGAAATGACAACTGTACTGTTCATCAAGAGGTGTGAAAAAATGGCAATGGTGACAATCCAGAGTGAAAATATCACAAATGCACGACGGTACGAGGATGCGTGCAATCTGCCAACGCACGCTCATAACACAGTCATTTTATGGAATATCATCACCAAATTTTCAACATAGACATTTTTGGACCTCTGTTCATGAAATGTGTCGCTGTCATTTTCATAATCTGGCCCAAACACTGATTTCCCTGAGCAACTGTGCTATTGTGCGCCGGAAGTGCGGAAACACATTTTGGGCAGGATGTTGAAAATGACAGCTGTACTGTTCATGAGGAGGTGTGCAAAAATGACAATGCTGAAAATCTGGGGCTAAAATATTGCGAATGCATGAAGTTACGAGCCTGTGTAGCAACTGCGCAATGCACACTCATAAAACAGGCATTTGTTGGATTTTTTTTCCACCAAATTTGGAACATAGGCTTTTTGAGAGGCCACCTCTGAACACTGGCACTGTCATTTTGTTAATGGGTCCTGAAAGGTGATTTTGTGCACTGACTGCAAAATCACCTTTTGAGGCTGATTAACACCATGACAGTGATAGAATTCATGAGGAGAGGCCCCAAAAACCTCATGTTGAAAATTTGGAGCCAAAATTCCAACAAATGCCCGATATATGCAGCAAAGTTGAAAAAATCCTATTCATTCCATTATACAGCTTATTGGCATTTCCTCAGTTCACGGTCAGCTTTGAAGAGAGCAGACATATTCCCGGTCCACTGAAGATCATTGTGCCAGACTCCAGAGGTATGTATGGTGTGAGGGGGGGTGAGGGGAGGCAGGGTGCGCAGTGGGTGGGTGCGGGTTGTGGGAGGGGGGCTGTGAGAAGCGCCGTGGGACCGTTTTTATTTTGCAGGTAAAAAAAAAAAAAAAATGATGATGTGGGACGTTTGCCATGCTGGGGTGGGTTCCCAGCATGGCAGAAGGATGGCTGGGGGGCCATGGAGCCAGCGGGGATTGGGCACCCCCATCGGCAGATGACGTGGGACGTTTGCCATGCTGGGGTGGGCTCCCAGTGTGGCAGCAAACAGGGGGGGGCATGACACGGTGTAAGCACACAGCGGTGGTTTTCTTTGAAGAGAAGACCACCGCTGTCATACACAGCACCGGTGCGGATTGGTGCAGGACTGCCACACCTGCTCTAGGGAGCAGGGGATTGCTCAGGAGAGGCACACTTCCAAAGTGCCCCATTCTCCCAAGACGTTCCTTGCACATGCGCGCAAGCGAACGTAAAAAGGTTTCTGCTTTGGGAATGTGACAGTGAATAGTTCTAGGATTCCGGGCTCCGTGTCCCATGGACAGGTTTGCTGTTACTATCTTGCTATTCTGTTCCTGTTTAATCTGTAATGGGAGTTGGGACTTTCAGTATCAGCTGGCCTACCTGGTCACAAAACCCAGTAAATGTGACTGATCTTTCTTAGTGCCCTTTATTCTGCTGTGCTACCTCAAATCATACATTTCCACTTTCTTTGTTTCAGATGTATTTAACATTAGTGTATGTAGGTGTAGGGGTCCCTGTCTAAGTGTTGCAGTTGCTTGGGACTGGTCTGAGAATGTACAGACAACTGGAATAATGTAAAGTTTAGTCTCTTTTTGTTTTCTGTGCTCGAAAAGTTACTTTCAGACAACCTGCCAAGGGAAAATATTAAATCATTTTAAGTAACCTGTGACAGGTACATTTTAAGACCTACTAATGTTCTGCTTTTCAGTCTCAGAAGCATACTGTAACACACACACACACACACACACACACACACACACACACACACACACACACACACACACACTTCAATAATTGTATTAGAGAACTTATTGTAACAAACTAGTTTGCTTTCTAAGAATATATAAGATCGCAGCACTTTTTTTTAATCGTGTCAGTTTTTCACCCTAAGCCTGGGACCTGCAGACCAATGTTGATGTACTGACCTTGGGTTTTCAAACCTATATATTCTTAGAAATCGGACTTGTCCATGAGTTAAAAATGTTATCAAATTGTGTGTGTGTGTGTGTGTGTGTGTGTGTGTGTTTACATGACCTGCTTTTGAGACTGAAATGCTAAACATTAGTAGGTCTTAAGTCCATTTATTTGCTACATGGTAAAGTTTTTTTTTTTTTTTTTGTCCCTGGCAGGTTGTCTGGAAAGAGAATTTCAGTCAATATGGGCAGTTGGTGAAGATGGTGAACTGAATTTTTTTTTTTTTTTTTCAATATTTCCCTTGAGTTGCGACTATTAGTATGGTACAGCTAGTTTGTCTTGAGCTTGATTAATGTTTCAGCAAGGGAAACATATTAATTCCACCATGCCACACTGTTATTGCATGCTATCTGCATTACATCTTTACATTTCGCCACAGACCAAGTGACGCTTGTGTCGGGGAAGGGGGGGCATGGACAGCACTGGTGGGAGGGTAACTGTGTGGCAGCATGGTGTACAAATCTGAAATGCCTGGTTACACTCCTCTTGATGTCTCCGCCATGTCCTGCTCTCTCTCATTCTAAAGTTTCTCTCACCCGTGCGGAGCAGCCCGCAGCCTAAGCTCTGTATGGGCTGGGAGTATTGAGTGCCCAAAGGCACTTTTACTGTAAGTGCGATCTGACCATGCTGGCTGGGAGGAGGCATGTTCCTCACCTGCCTCCTCGATGTCCCTCTATCTCTGTGATCATGCTGGTGGACTCCCTTCCCCCCACCTGCCAACATTGGGTTGCTCAGCTCCCACATGGTCTGTATCCTCCCCTCATCCTTTAATATGGCACACTGGGTGCCCACTCCAGTGTGCCAAAACCTGCTGTGCTATTTTCAACACTGGGATGCCCACTCTCGGTGTCAGATGCACCCCCCCACCACATATTCTCCAACCTCAAGGTGCCCAATCCCCGGGGTGGCATTGATCCCCCTTGAACCCCCCCAGTAGTCTGGCACACTGGGAACCCATCCCAGTGTGCCAAAATCCATAGTTTCCCTGCAAAAAAAACAGAAAACAGACCCACAACATCTTTGTTTGTTTTATTTTGTTTTGTTTTAAATATGAAAAGAAAGAAAACGGTCCCTCGTAGTTGCCTCTGGCCCCCCTCCCCCAACCTGCACCCTCCCTCTGCACAAACCCCACCTCCCCACACCTGCTTTTACCCATACTTACCTCTAGAGGTCAGGACCAGTGATCTTCAGTGGACTGGGAACTTGTCTGTACTCTACAAAAGCTGACCGCAAACTGAAGAAATGACGGTAAGTTCTATAATGGCAGTGAATGGGGGGGGGGGGGAGTTCAATTTAGGTTGATATCTTAGCCATTTTGGGGAGTTTTGGTCCCACATTTTCAACATGGGGTTCTTGGGACCCCACCTCATGAATGCAGTCACTGTCATTTTGTTTCTTGGTCCCAAAAGGTGATTTCTTGATCACTGTGCGGAATCGCCTTTTGGGACCTGTTAACGAAACGACAGTGCCACTGTTCATGAGGTAGGGTCCGAAAAAGCCCTTGTTGCAAATTTGGTGGAAAAAAAAATCCCCAAAAATTACTGTTATGAGCATCTGTTGTGCAGTTTCTGTGCACACTCATAACGGCATTGCTTTATTTTATTTTTTTTAATTTTCACTCCAAATTTCCATCATTGCCGTTTTTTTCACACCCCAGCTGTCATTTTTTGTGCCCTTCCCAAAATGTTTTTTTTTTTTTTTTTTTGCACCTGTGGCACAGAATGGTGTGATCTCTGTTTGAAATCAACTTTTGGGACAGATTAATGAAATTCCAATGCCACTGTTCATGAGGGGAGGTCCCAAAAGGGCCATGTTGAAAATATGGTGAAAACATTCAAAAAAATTACTGTATTATGAGCATGCGTTACACAGTTTCTACACACATTTGTAACTTCACCACTTTCTCATATTTCCACTCCAGATTTTCAGCATTGTAATTTCTCCACACCCCCTCATGAATAGTACAGCTGTTATTTTTCACATCCTGCCTGAAATGTGTTTTCGCACCTGTGGCACCGAATGACACACTCGCTGTGCGAAATCACCTTTTGGGATTGAATAACAAAATGATACTGGCACTGTTGATGAGGTGGTGTCGCAAAAAGCCTATGTTGAAAATTTGAAGCAAAAATACCAACAAACACCTGGGGTGTTAGGGTTTCCCACCTTAATGCCCACCTTTAAAATGCAAGACAGAGGAATATACAGAGAAAAATATGGGAGGCATGTACAAGAGCAATACCGACAAACTCTCAGCATTGACAAATGCTTGTTTCTTTTGTCACAAGACAACCATAGCACATTTTATAAATCTTCTTCCACCATCAGCACAAATTGGGTTCAATAAAACTTCCATACAATCTGTTAGAGATGTCTGGTATACTTTCAACTTATCTAAAATTTATACAGCCCTCTATCTTGTATATAAAGGACAATTAAAGATTACTTGATATATAACTTTACTGTGTCCTGTTTTTTACAAAGGCACTCACAATTTTCAGTGTTCAAATTTCCTGCACATCTTGCTTCAATTATTTTAAAGGTTAAGACTCAAATCTGCAGTGCATTATTATTTGCTGCTCTTCAGGCAGGAAAGGAAGTTGGAGATATAATTCACAACCATGGCAATTATATTTGGCATACCACAAGGAAATTTTGGATTTTTTTTTTTACCAATGCCAGTTATTTATTATTTTTTTTCTATTATTTGAAATAATGAGAAATTACAATTCTTAATAAAGCTTTTATATGCTAATGAAATACTAATACCTCCTAGGGACTCTTTCCAGAGTCTCCAAAGGTTAACTTCTTTCAGGATTCCTTCCAGTTTAGTAAGCCATGGAGAATAATTCTCCTGCATTACATTTTTTCTGTTAAGCAATATCTAGGCCAGGGATTTGTTTCATTATTTAGGATTTTTATCCAATAGTATACCATTCTTAGGTTTAATTAAGGCTAGAAGAGGGAGCCTACCCTGTTCTGTATGTACAGTATATTCTGGCCAAGATCTGCTAACTATAAGCAGTCAAAAATAGAATCATGACAATGAGACCTCAATCAATTGTGGTGAATAATAACCCCAAACCTTGGCACCGCAAAGCATTATTAAATTAATTTTGGCCTCGGCTGCTTGTAAAGCTAGAATTGCAGTCATACCTCCATATAAGGAGTTAAACCTAAAGCATAACTTCAGAGTTTTGATTTTATTTTACTGTGTTTTTAGATGTTGTGTCCATTTACCATAAGCAGTACATTTTATTCTAAGATCGACATTCATTTACAGATTCCAAAACAGTATCCTTCAAGTAGAATTTGTATAATTATTTTCTCCAAAGATCATTACTTTTGTCAAAGTTTAGACTTAATTTATGGCTTGTACACAATTAATTAAAACTTGATAACTTTCACTGAAGACCAAATGGAGATAAACAAAATTGCTCCATATCATCAGTGTGTGTGCTGGCAACAGACTAGACTTTCTTAAGATGTTTGGTGAATGACAATTTACAGTGTCAAGTTGTTCCAAGATCTCATTAACAGAAACATTAAAAAGGAAGGGGGGAGGGGGTCTAGTCAGCAGCCTGCTTGACTCCTTGACTTGAGGTAAAAGCTTCTGTGAGGTAATCTTGAAGATCAAATCTTGTGAAAGTTTTTTGTGTCAGTATACAGTTGTATAATTGCTAAAAGATGATTTAGTTCCCAACTTTGCCTTTTCCTCAACTATAAACACACCACAGACCCAAGACAACCTTATGGGGTAATCCTAATTTTAAAATCATTAGTAAAGTTCTTTCACCTAGTTGGCTACCTTACTTAGGGAAACTTACAGCCTAGTTAAAGAAGGTGGATCATGGCTTTCCATTGTTGAACTCATGTACAAGTTTAATATTCCAAATATTTATGCTTTCAAGGTTTCCCCACTGAGACACCTTCTTTTATAGGTACTGGGAAAAGATCCTTCCCCATCAGTCTGCCCCTCCTTCCCAAGAAAACTGAGCCACTTAGTGGGCCTTCCACAGGCTGTCTCCAAAATCTATGGGATTCTGTTTGATTGGATCTACCCGGACTGCTTTGGCTCTATGTCCTACTGGTCTACCTTCTTTTCAGATCTCATTACAGACTGGCTGGCCCTATGGCATAATTGCCACAGGTTTATATCCCAAGACAGATTGAGGCTTATGCAGATGCACATACTTCATAATCTATATTATTCTCCTCAAAAGCTAGCCAAACTAGGCTTAGTACCCTCACCTTTATGTATTCGCTGCTACAAGAGGAGGGCACGTTACACTATATTTTATGGTCCTGTCCTGTAGTGGCCCCCCATGAGCCAATAGTCACCAAAAATTGGATCTTCTCTGAGGTCTAGCAGAATTGTTTACCCTTGAAATTTGCCTGTTGAGTGATTTCTTGGGAATTATGGTTCTTAATTGGAAATATTACAAGGCTCTTATTTCCATGTCAGTTAAAAAACTGGTATTGAGGCATTGGATAGATCAGGAAGAAATTTCTTATGGTGAATGGCTTACTGAACTTTTAGCTAATCTTAGAACAGAGAAGACAATAGCAAGCCTGACTAATAGATTAGGAAAGTTCAAGAAATCTGGGACCCCTTTTATTCTTTTTACTCTTTATGATTAATTTGCACCGGTACTTTTTAATTATGACAAGCTAACCCCCCCCCCGGAGATGCTGTGCTGGGAGGGTTAGGTAGGTGAAGGGACAAGGGAGGGGATGGAGGGAAATATGGGCTAGGGTGGGGAGGGCAGATTTATTGCGATACAGTAGCTCCATTTAATTGTTCCTAATAGAATTGTATTTGTCCTCTGCCTGGAAAAAATTCTCAAACTTTAAATTGAGAAAATAAAAAGATGATTTAGCTCTAGTTCTTTTTTCTTTTAACTTTTCCAAATATTTCTCTCTATTGAATCAAATACTGATTTGAAATAAACACAAATGGTATATATATAATTAAAAATTTCCATTTTTCAATAAGATGGGCTAAAACATAAATGTGATCTATACTTGAAAAACTCTGTCTGAATCCAGTGTGCAAATGAAAAATATTATTGCTATTTACCCATAACTGTATTGTTTATTAACTTTTTTGTGTAGATTTTTAATATTGTGTTTAATAAACTGATAGATCTAAAGCTTCTGAGATCATTCATATCTATTTTTTTGAATAAGGGAACCATTACATAGATTTACACCAGTTAGCTGGAAAGTCAATCTGTGAGACCCTTATTAAAGAATCCAAACATTCAGATGCAATTTAAAGACATCTGAATTAATCCCATCAGTCCTGGTGCTTTATTTGGTTTATTAGCCAGTATAGCTTCTTTTACTTTGAAAAAGGAAAATTGTTCACAATTGATACACAAGAAGGCATGGAAAGGATGAGAAGGGACTTGGCAAGGTTGGAGGAATGGTCAGAAGTATGGCAGCTAGGATTCAGTGCAAAGAAGTGCAAAATAATGTACCTGGGAAACAAGAACCCAGGGGAAGAGTACACAATGGGGGGGGGGTAGTAACAACAAAAAAAGAAAGGGACCTGGGGGTAATCATATCAGATGACCTTAAGGTTAGCAAGCAATGCGAGAAGGCAGTAGGGAAGGCTGGGAGTACACTGGGATGCATAGGGAGAGGCATCGGCAGCAGAAAACAAGAAGTTGTTATCCCTCTGTACAGACAGTTGGTGAGACCCCATCTGGAGTACTGTGTCCAGTTCTGGAGACCCCATCTCTGCAAGGACATAGACAGGATAGAGGCAGTCCAGAGCAGGGCAACTAAAATGGTGCAGGGTCTGCAAGAGAAGCCATATGAGTAGAGACTAAAGGAGCTTAATGTGTATACCCTTGAGGAAAGAGGGGAGATGAGGGGACATGATAGAAACTTTTAAGTACCTCAGTGGAAATTTTGGTGTTCCAGAGCAATGCTGCTCTGTATCTGAATTCTGGCCCATGCTCATGCACATGACTAGTTCTTTCAATGGACTGTTTGCAGAGGAGCAAGAGAAGGGGTTGTCCATGTATATAAATAGCTTGGATAAGCATTGGGGTGTACTTCCATGTAAAATTTTGCACATGCAATTTGCTAGGGCTAACTGGGCTTCTGTTCTGGTTGGCAGCCATCCAAGTCATTCAAAATTGGTGTATTGGTGGGACCATGGGCCTTATGAGGATGCAAATTTGGCAACCTTGTGGGATAAGAATGTTTTCTTTGTGCATATTGTGAGGTGAGTGGCATTCATAATGATGGAACCATGCTCTATCAGGGATGACTTACTAATTTTCCTTTTTTCAATTTCAACCATACTTTGTGGAGAAAAAAGTAGTTCCTCAAAATATTGTTTCACCGATGTGTCCAGCCATAAACATTTTTTCCAGAAAACCTCGAGTTTGATTAGGTACATGTCTCATGTTATTTAAATTCAAGGACATATCAAAATTTAGCATTATTATAATTGCACTGTGATCACTCTCTGTGCATAATAATAATACTGTAAAAGCTTTCATCATATCAATATCTAATGTTTGGGTAAGTAAAAAAAATCAATGCCACTTTTGCTATTACAAGAATAGCTTGTGAATTCCCACTAAGGGTCAAACAGAGTAGTATGGTCATTCAAAGTAATTAAGTCATAAGATTCAAGTAAGGATTCTAGCTTCATACCATTATCATGTTTGTGTACAGTACATCTTTACATTTTCTATCTGTGTTGTCATGCATGGAAACTCGGAGAAACAGATCCAAAAATAGTAGTATGTGCTGTCATTCTGGAGTTGAAATCCCCTACAATTAGTATGGCAATATTTTAATTTCCCTTTAAAACTTCTTTTTTTGTAATTCAAATGTTATTGATTTTTAAAAAATTCACAAAATAATTCATGCAACCAACAATAAGAGGTAAAGAGTAAAACCATAGCATTTCACACAACAAAAACTACATGCATGCCAAGTAAATCTATATACAATAAGATCAGGGGCCCGATTCACAAAACATTGCCCTGGCAAAAACCCAGTTTGCTCCATGCAAACTGGGTTTTACCTAAAGCAATATTTACAAAAACCCAGTTTGCACCTGCAAACTGAGTTTGAGCTGGAGCAAAGTTTTGATGGGCTGCAATGCAAAAGATGGGAAGGGGACCTGAATATTGGCACAGTCCCATTCACTAAGCATTTTCTTCATGCAGGGGCCCTCTTGCAGGGTTCCCTTGCATGGAGAAAATATTGCCGACTGAGACATAGAGATATAGAAACAAAAGCTGTTGGCAAAAAACAAAGGACCTTCCAGCCCACCCAGTTTGCCCTAAGGTCCCTACCTGCTGTGCTACCATTGACCCTAATAGATCTCTGGCCTTAACCCCCCCCCAGCCCTGTTATTGAGGGCGCCCTTTTGCCTATCCCATGCATGTTTGAAACCTGTTACTGTTTCAGTACTCATCACCTCTGCTGGCGGGCTGTTCCAGATGACCACCACCCTTTCTTTAAAGAAATATTACCTCACATCCCCTTTCAAATTTCCCCTAGCTGCATTAGGCCACTGCTCACAACAACCTTTGGTTAACTGCTGCAACACTCTGTTTCAGTTCTGGTCACTATCCATCTCCCTATCTGCAGGTTTTAAATTTAAATTCCCCTAACTGTAATAGGCCATCACCTTTATATCCATCAGTCCTGTAGTATCCCCATGGCCATCCTTGGTGTTCTCCACTACTCTCCTCTAGCTCTCCTTTTCTTTCTTCCCACCTCTCCCCCCTCACTTCTGAGCCCATTCCAACACCTCCCCCTCTGATTCCTGCCCCCTTTGTGACAACTCTTCCCCTGCCTCTGTTTCCCCACACCTCCCCTCCTCTCAGCCTCACTGTACTCTACCTTTCCAATTCACACAGGATTTTTTAAAAGCTCTCTCCTAAACTTGGAGGCTATTCACAGGGGTTCCATGTCATAATAGCAATTGCAAAACAGCGATCGCTATTATGGCGAGTGTATATCACCAAAAAGTAAATCAGTGATATACACTTCTAGGCGACCCAACATCTGGAAATACAAAAAGTGCTTTTGTGGGGAACTTTTCCCCCTGCAACCCCCCTGATTTAGGATTCTCAACTCCTGGGGGTGAATGTTGGGAAGGGGACACAGTCCAGATTTAAAAATTTTTTTTTTTTTTTTTTAAGTCACATAGCTGCTGGCAGCAGCAAAATTTCTACCTTCCCAGTCCCAGCCCCAAACCCAGTACCTGCTGAGCCTGCTAGCCACCTACGCCACCACAATACACAGTTAGCTCAGTGGTGGCAGCAGGCACACCAGTCCCCTAAAACCCCTTTGCAGTACCTCCCTTTCCCCTTGCTATCCCCCCCCCCTTTTCCGGTTGCCCTTCCCTATGCTCGCTTTCACATAGGGTCACTACTCTTGCTGGGTAGCTCATTGGGAAAGCACTGAATATGAGTCACTGTTTTGATGGTCATCCATATTCTAACACTATCCTCGCTGGATACCATTTGCAGGCTATGCTCCCTCTCACCCCCTCCTGTGAATCTCACCTCACTGCTGCTGTCTTGAACACAAAAATTGGGACTCACACAAGCTCTTTCTATTCCTTCTTCTACTGCTGGCTGGTGACATTGAACTAAACCCTGGCCCCTCCTCCATCCCCTCCCATCACCTTTGGCACATCCTAAAGGACTGAGAATATTCCCATATCAATGTCCAGAGTTTACTTCCTAAATTGTACAAACTAAAAATATGGGTAACTCGGCACTTCCCTGACCTACTATGTATCTCTGAAACATGGCTTTCCTTCCACATCCCTGACAATCAGCTGGCCCTTCCTGACTTTACCTTCCATTAGCAAGACCATGGTAAAAGGGGTGGCGGTGTCGCTATTTACTCCTGCAATGCCCTGTCCTACACTATTTACCATATGGAAGCATGCATGCGGCGTCTGGCCTCATTACGCCCCAGGGCGGTCCGGTATAGCACAATACCGCCCACCCTGTTAGGTATTATTGCTCATCTATTTACCATATGGAAGCACGCATGCGGCGTTGGGCCTCATTATGCCCCAGGGCGGTCTGGTATAGCACAATACCGCCCACCCTGTTGGGTATTATTGCTCATCTATTTACCATATGGAAGCAATTCCCCATTCCCATGAGCTTCTTGTAGCCAAACTCCATTTTCCATCCTCCATGCCCCTTTTTGTGGGCATTTTATATGCCTCCCCAAAACTTCCCCTCTTCTTCCCTATTCTCCTGCATCACTTGCTGCTACAGGTGAACTTATCCTCCTTGGAGACTTTAATCTAGACTGGCTTTCCCCCCTCATCTCTCAACTCTTGTTAGCAGATTGAGGCCTTAAACCTGACTTGGTTGATAAATGAACCTACTTGCCCTAACCTTCGGTCCCAGACTCACTACCTGCTCAAGTGGGTGCTCTTGACCCACCCCCACCATATCTGCACTGCTGGTATACTACCCGACGTGCTCAGTGACCACTGCCCCACCTTCTGCATCAGTAAGTTTTGTCCTCCTCCCAATCCTCCCAAACACATCCAGTATCAGCCCCTCAGATCCCTTGACTTGAGCAAACTTCTTCAAGACCTAGCCTCGGCCGACTGGTCCCCTGTCCTCTACTCCTTCTCCATTGATGCTGCCCTTACCCACTTTACATCCATTTTTCTAAAAGTCTGGGAAACCCATGCCCCTCTAAAATCCAACAGAGTCAAACATTTCCACCATCCCTGGATCATTCCTGAAATCTTGTCCATGTGTAAATCCTGTGATCTCTTGTGGCGCATATTCAAAATGTCATGCAGCCCAGTCGACCTTCAGACTTAACGTACCCTCTACAACAGTTGCACTTAGTGCCAAGTCAGAATTCTTCAAAGCTAATTTGCAAGACTCGAACAACACTTCTTCCTCCTTCTGGAAGGATCTCTGGTCGCTCATTCACCCCTCCTTTAACCCCCCCACCCAATCTCAGTGTGGCAGGATCACTAGTTACTTATCCTTCCCTTGTTTCTGAAGCTCTAAACAAGTTCTTCACAACCTGTGCTGTACCGGATATTCCTCCCACTTCCCAGTCATTTCCCCTTCCCCTCATAGCCCTCTAATTTCCACATACAGTTGATATCCCCCCCTCTGAAGTTTATAGAGCCCTCATCTCCCTCAACCCCTCTAAATCTAGCCCTGATGGCTTTCACCCTAAGATCCTTATAATCTCAGCTCCCTCAGTTGTCACCCCTTAACCTTCATGTCCAATCTGTCGATCTCCTCTGCTACTGTCCCCTTGGCTTGGAAGTCAGCTATGGTCCTCCCCCTTTTTCAAAGGGGGATGCAACTGCTCCTGGCAACTACTGTCCCATATCACTTTTCCCCTCACTTGCCAAGGTCCAAGAGTCTGTGGTCCCCTCAAGGCTAAACAAGTTCCTCACTGCCTCCAACATTCTGTCCCCTGTCCAGTCTGGATTTAGAAAGCATCAGTCTACCACCACCTCCCTTCTCCACTTCACTGAAGCCATCCATGCTGCTGTGGATCAAGATTACATCACCTCGGCCATTTTCCTTGACTTAGCGAAGGCCTTTGATTCCTTGTCCCACCCTCTCCTCCTAAACAAACTGAGTGCCTCTGGCCTCTCACCACCCACTGTGTCTTGGTTCAGATCCCATTTAACTGGACGATCCCAATCAGTAAAAATAAACCACATCCTATCCTCTTTTCTCTCCCCATCACTTCAGGAGTACCCCAAGGCTCGATCCAAGGGTCTATTCTATTCTCTCTGTTCATTAATAACCTCTCTTCTGTATGCACCCATGCCAAGATCCACATGTACATGAACGATACCACCCTTTTCCTCTCTGGTCCATCTGTTTCAACCATTCAAACCCCCCCCCCCCAACAAGAGGACATCACTGCAGTTACCTCATGGTTCCTTGCAAATTGTCTAAAGCTAAACATCAATAAGACTGTTGCCATGACCTTTGGAACTAAGCAAAAACTCACTAGGATTCAATCTCTACCCTCCTTCCTCTCCAGTGTGAATACTCCCCTCAAAAATGTCCCAGTATATAAGTACCTCAGGGTTTGGCTTGATCCCTCTCTCGACTTCTCTTCCCACTTTAATGCTCTCCACTCCAAACTGCATCCTAAACTAGGGCTGCTCTACTGTCACAAGGCTAGTCTTCCCCTCTCTGTTAGATGTAACCTTTTGATTAAATGGAGTCTCCCTACCTTCAGTTCTGCAGACGTGGTCTACAGTGCTGCCCTTGTGACCTCCCTCTCCAAATTTGTCATCCTCTACCATGCCTTTTGTTGATTTGCCTCTAACTCCCCCCCATCTAACTCACCAGTGTGACCTATTCTCTTCCCCATCCCTCCAATCCATCTCTCAGAGATGCATTTCATACTCCTCCACCCTCATATCTAAGTTCTGGTTTGGGACTCTCCCTCCATACCTTTCATCTCTCCTCAAATCTGCTACCCCCTCCCCGTACAATTCACAGTCTATCGGTGCCTGTTCTTGTGTACTTCCATGAGTCTGCACCTCAGTCAGCAAATTGGCCTTCTCTTACAGGCTTCCTAACCCTCTGGAACAGCATCCCCCCCTCCAAACCTGCCTCACCCCCTCCTTTCCTGCCCTTAAGCACTTACTCAGACCAACCACTACCTCACCCTGCACCTATCCTCATCCCAAGTACCCTTCTCTCTCTGCTACCTCCTTTCTTACATCTCCCTTTCTCCATATTAATCCTTTATTTTACTCTGTGATATTACCCCCCTGCTGATATCCTCTTATCGTGTCCTTGCCTCATAATTATTTGCATATATACACTGTATCATATTGTAAATTACTGCATGTAAATAGCATTTTGTTTATGTACAACTGCGTCACTATGTCGTTATATTATGTCTTCCCTCCGTTGTAGCTATACTCTTTTCCCGGGTTATACCTGGAAATGAGTTTTTGCTCATGGTACCTTTCCCGGTTATCAAATTGTAAATCAATAAAATCTTCCCCCTTCCAGCTTCATATCGTGCCCTCTTGTCCTTGAGCAAAGTCGGTTAAAGTTGTCGGTTTTTATTCCACAAATAGTTCCGTTTGTCGGTTCGGGACTCTGTCTGTGGTACTGTAAGTACTTAGGATAGTTATTGTGTGGAAAGTGTAAAGCTGTATTTTTTTTTTGGTTGGTTCAGCTGAACCAATCCTTTAGAAAAATCTTTGTGAAAAAAATTTAGTGCATGGTTCCCGGTCCATATCGGTTTAAAAAAAAAAAAAAAAAAGATGTGAATTGAATGTTTTATTCCAACACCAATAAAATGGTGTGAAACCGATAGGGGAGTCTTGCCTGGTGGTTGCCGTATAAAGGGTAAGTTTTGTTAGGTTGGCCATGTCTGAGAAACCCAAGAAAAAAAACGGGCCCACTGTGTTTCAACACTGCAGTGTGTGTGTGTGTGTGTGTGTGTGTGTGTGTGTGTGTGTGTGTGTGTGGGGAGATATTTGCTAAGGTCAAGTCCCCACACCACTTGTGTTTACTATCTGGGGTCTGACCACCTCGATTCAGACTACCAAATTTGCAAGAATTTCCCTAAGTCTACTTTAGATAAATGGTTGAGTAGACTTGGGGAGAAGGAGGCCAAGAAATACGCTGACCCGGAAGGCCGGCCCGGTTCGGTTCCTACTGAACCAGAAGGAGTGCCCTCTGACCAGGGCGATACTACTTCGGGCAAGTGGAGAGCTGATCCTGAGAGATCGGTTCCTACTAAAAGAAAGCGCAAGGATAAATTAGCCTGTTTGGATCCAGATCTTCATGTTCTGACTGCTGAAGAGATAGCCAGAGTGATCTGGATTGTTGAATCGCTTCATCCGGTTCCTACCGATCTGGTGCCTTCTGGCAGGGGTTCGGTCAGTTCCCCCGGTTCAGGATTATTCCCCTGAAGATTTTTACGAACCAGAGTTTGATGAGGAGGGGGATTTTTGAAGAGGATGATTATGACGGTGAAAGTCTGAATGTGCCTGTGGAACTGGACATCTCCCCAGACAGACCTTCTGGTGTTTCCTGTCCTAGGCTTTCTAAGTCCCCTCCCCACTTTCTGTTTTTACAGAAAAGTGGCTCAAACCCTCCGGCTTCTTATAGAGGAGGCTGTGGAGGATAGGGAGGAACCTCATTTTGTTGAGATGATGGACATCCCAGAGTATAAGAGACTGTCTATTCCCCTCCATAAGTCCTTTGGGAAACAGAAAAATTCTAAGGTCTCCTAACTCTGTACCTCCTACTGACAACAGAATGGACAAGAAGTACACCTTGTCAGGCTCGGATACGGAGTTTTTCTATCAGCAATACAGCCATGTTGGGGTAGTGCAGGCTGCAGCCTGTGACAAGGCAAACATTCCCTTGGCTTCACACCCCCCCCCGGACAAAGACTCCAGGAAGATATATGCCATGGCAGAGAAGCAGTACATGGCATCATCCTTGGGACTCAGGCAGGCTAACTATATGGCCTATACAGCCAGGTACCAGAAGTCCAGGTGGGACACTGTACTTGCACTGGCTAAACAGGCTTTCCTTCAGCTAGCCAAGGAGCTGGAGGGGGTGGCTACTGATAGGATCGAGGCATCAAAGGTACAATTTCATGCTGCTGTGGACTCCAATGATGTGTCTTCCAGACTCATGGCTACATCTGTGACTCTTTGGAGAATGGCTTGGCTCAGATGTACTAGCCTTTCACAGGACACCCGGACTAAGGCCATGGATTTCCCTGTGGTGGGTAATTCTCTGTTTGGGGAGCAGATGGAGAATTACATGAAGAAAATGGATGAGAACAGGACCACCTATAGGAGTGCCCAGGCCAAGGAGAGGCAGGCAACTCCTCAAAGGCAGCAAGCTAGGGGCAGGGGCAGACCTTTTCACAGGCCTTTCTACCAAGTTCAGGCCTCTTCTTCCTTTTCTCAGAGGGGGTTCTTCAGAGGGAGAGGCAGAAGGAGGATGAGCAGGGCTGCATCCACCCCTCCGCCTAAGGCTCCTGCCAAGCAGACACCCTGATGTGTCAGCCCGAGTCGACTCCCCCATTCCGGTAGGTGGCAGGCTGGCTTACTTTGTCCAGGACTGGATGTCTGTTACCTCAGACAAGTGGGTCCTGGAGGTTGTAAGCCAGGGGCTGGTTCTCAGTTTCAAAAAATTTTTGAAACTGAGACCCAGATCCTTTCCACCTGCAAATACATCAGAAACCCTTGCTCTAGAGGCAGAGAATTGCCTCTCTACTGGCTTTAAGAGCCATAGAGTGAGTTCCTACCCCATACAGGGGCAAAGGGCTGTACTCCAGGTACTTCCTTACCCCAAAAAAGACAGGGGAGTGGTGACCCATCCTAGATCTAAGATACCTAAGCAAGCACCTACTAAAGCCAAAATTCAAAATGGTGACTCTGGGAATAATTCTTCCCTCTCTGAGGGCAGGAGACTGGCTAGCCTCCCTGGACCTCAAGGATGCCTATTTTCACATTCCCATCAGGCACTCCCACAGAAAGTAGCTCAGGTTCGAATTGCCCTCAGGCCATTATCAGTTCAGAGCAATGCCCTTTGGCCTAACTTCAGCTCCAAGGGAGTTTACAAAGTGCCTTGCAGTAGTGGTGGCCTTTTTAAGAAAGAAAAGGATTTCTATCTTTCCATACCTGGATGATTGACTCCTGGTGGGCCAGTCCCCAGATCAAGTCAAGTCACATCTACAGGTTACCCAGCAAGTTCCCACTTCCCTGGGGTTCCTTCTCAATCTTCCCAAGTCGGTTCTCGAGCCAGTACAACTCCTCACTTTTATAGGAGCAGAGCTGGACACACTCAAGGCAAGAGCTTTCCTTCCTCTGGAAAGGGCAAAAGCCATCTCTCAGCTGGCCTCTTCCTTACTCCTTCTGGTTTCTCGACCAGCAAGGCATTTTCTACAGCTTTTGGGCAACATGGCAGCTTCCACGGCAGTGGTCCAAGGGCCAAGTTTCAGATGAGGGACATTCAGTTCCATCTGAGGACCTTTTGGTCCCAAAGGAAAGATCCTCTTACCAAACTAGTTCCTGTTACTCAGACCTTAATTCAGGCTCTTCAATGGTGGTAGGACCTGGACAATCTGAGGTAAAGTGTTCCATTTGTTACTCAGATTCACTCTGTGGTTCTTACCACAGATGCTTCCCTTTTGGGGTGGGGAGCCCATCTGGTGGCTCTCGCAGCCCAGGGACTGTGGTCCCCTCAGGAATCCCTTCTTCATATCAACCTCCTGGAGCTCAGGGCAGTACTTCTTGCCTTGCAAGCTTTCTCTCGGTCAGTACAGAACAAGGTGGTTCAAATCAGGATGGACAACACTACCAACATGTGGTACATCAACAAGCAGGGAGGCACTCAGTCCATGGCCTTGTGTACGGAGGCAATGAAAATATGGTCCCTAGCTTATTCCCTACAGACCTCTCTGGTAGCAGTCCACCTCCTAGGAAAGGACAATATGCTAGCAGATGCATTCAGCATGATTTCCCAGGCCCATCACGAATGGTCTCTGGATCCTTTGGTGTTTGAAAGTGATTTTCTCAAGGTGGGGCACTCTAGAGATGGATCTCTTTGCAGCCCCAGACAATCACCAACTTCCTCTGTTTTTGTTGCAGACCCCCAGTCTTGGGCTCAGTCCCTCTGGATGCTCTGATTTTGAACTGGGAAGGGACATTTTTTTATGCCTTCCCTCCCTTCCCTTTACTGTTCAAGGTTCTAGCTAAGGTAAGATCACAGCCTTGCAAAGTGATTCTGATTACTCCAGACTGGGCCAGGCAGCCTTGGTACCCCCTGTTGCTGTCCCTAACAGTCCATCTTCCCCTGTCTCTTTCCAGGAATCACAACCTGTTAACCTCCTCTCAGGGGAGCATTTGGTACCCAAATCTTCGGTCACTCAATCTCAAGGCATGGCTCTTGAAGAGTTGGAGTATGCAGACTTGCATCTGTCCCAAGGGGTTCTGGTATTCTCAAAGCATCTCGAAAGCCTGCCACCAGAAAAACTTACAACTCCAAATGGAAAAGGTTCAGCATTTGGTGTTCCAAGAAGCATATATATCCCCAGATACTGCTGAGTTGTCTACAGTTCTGGATTATATGGTTCACCTTAATGGCCTAGGCCTCAAACCAGCTACTCTCAAAGTTCATTTGTCAGCTGTTTCTGCTTTCCTGTCAGTGTGGAAGACTTCCTTTCTGTCATCTCACCCTGTATTCTGCAAATTTTTCAAAGGATTGCTTCATACCAATCCCCCCTTTTAGGGATCCTGCTCCTGCCTGGGATTTGAATATTTGCATTGCTCAGCCTATGCAATCCCCCCTGTTGAGCCTATGTCCTCAGCAGAGCTCAAGTACTTGACTTGTAAAACTGTGTTTTGGTTGCTGTTACCTCTGCCAGACATATTAATGAATTGCAAGCCCTGTCATTTGAGCCTGACTTCATTTCATTCCATAGAGATAAGGTTGTCCTTAGAAACAATAGAAGGTTCTTACCCAAAGTGGTTTCAGATTTCCACTTAAACCAATCCATGTCTCTTCCTGTGTTCTTCACTGATCATACCTCCTCAGGAGAGTGAAGGCTACATAGTTTGGATGTTAAAAAAAGGCCCTTAGTTACCATATAGAACATACAAAGGGTCACAGGTTTGACTCCCTCCAGTTGTTCCTCACTTATGGGGAAGTAGGTAAGGGCAAACCTGCTACCAAGAGAATCATTGCCAGGTGGATTGTGTCCTGTATCCAATTCTGCTATGAGAAACTGGGAAAGATTTTACCCTCAGGCCTGAGGGCTCATTCCACTAGAGGTACAGCTGCATCTCTGGCTGCAGCCAGGGATATTCCCTTATTAGAAATTTGCCAAGCAGCCACCTGGAAAACAGTTTATACCTTCACTAAGCATTACTCTCTGGATATCCAGGCTAGAAGTGATGCTAGGTTTGGCACAGCAGTACTTCAAAGCCTATTCCCAAAGTAGGGTCTGTCCCTCCTCCTTGGAGGTACTGCTTAGTAGTCTGAAATTGCCAGAATACAGTAAGACTTCATGTTGTCTGAAGAAACAATTACTCACCTTAGTAATTATGTTTTTTCTAATGGAGTCTTGCTGTATTCTGACCTCTCTCCCCCCGCCTCCCCTCTCAGAACCTGTTTTGGGAAGTGGGTGGGCAGGTGCAGTGTTGCACCCCAGGGGTGTCTTCAGCCCACTTTCTGTTGTGTTGGGTGCTTTGTGTTTGATTAGTTAAGAGTTTTTATGCTTTATTGCTTGGTTTTTTTGGTCTTTGGGTTTCCTAACTTGAGTCTTTTAGGAATCTAAAGCCTTTGTTGGCAGTTGGCTAGTAGGAATTTTACAATTTTCACATTATCTAGTCAGTGAGTTTTAGCTCGTAAGAATCTGATGGTTTGGTTTAAAAGTATTACAGACAGAGTTTTCAACCGAGCTCGAGCCCAACGTTCTATGCCTGGCATAGAATTTTAACCCTTCACTCTCTGGGGCAGTTCAAGTGCTGGAGCTAACTGCAATTGTCAGAATACAGCAAGACTCCATTAAAAGAAACCTAATTACTAAGGTGAGTAATTTTTTTCTTTTAGGCTGTAGACAGATAGGGTGGAGAAGTCTGTCCACAGTCTGAAAGAGCTGAGCTGGTCTATTTCTCCCTGCTGCAATCTCCCTGGACAGGAACTCTGCCTTCTTTTAGTTTATTGCCCTTTGCTAGTCACTGTGGTGATTTCTCAAAGCCAGTCTATCCTCTCTAGCCGGGTCCTCTATCATTAATGCTCCAACCTCTGACCCATGTTCTTCATCACCCTGAGAATCCCTGTCAAACCATGGGGGTCGGCCGAGAAGATCTAGGTCATAAATAGACCAGTGTGATGGCATCGAATGCCTTGGAGATGGCCCTGTTGTAGGCTGCCACCAAGTCACCCAATCCCACCACACTAACAGCACTAACACTGGAAAAATCAACCACTGCCATCAGTCCCTCTGGGGACAATCCCCTTAAAGGGTGGTAGCTAATCATCTCAACAGGGGAGGGACCATCAGGGTGAGCCCTGAATGAGAACTTCACCCTACAGTGATTGGACCAAATGACCCAATCAGTCTCAAGATCAGTCACCCAAGACCCATTGAGAATACCAGGTCCAAGGTGTGGCCATGATGGTGGGCCGCAGAGGCAACTGCCTGTGTCAGGCCCAGGAATGTCATTAGCTGGAGGAGGTTAGAACCAACTTGCAAGGATTTGTCAGAGGCCGTGGGGTAACAGATGAACACATACACCGATGTCAGATTTAAAGCTTCAGCAATGCATTTTATTCAGCAATATACAGAACAAACTAAGAGCAGACTTGTTAGACAAAATAAACAAAAATAAGCTTAATTTCAGCAAGTTCAGAAATACGTTCCAAAAACAACAGTACTAGCAGTAACTTGCCTGTATAGGTGCTTCCCTTTCAACACCCTACTCGAATCTGACTAGAATCTCTTTCTGGGCAGAATATAAAGAGGACTGGGCTTTCAGATTGGTCCTCCCTATCTGTCAATCGAACAAGAATATAACTTTATATTTCTCTACATTTGCAAGCACCTTTTGTTATGTTACATGTATTAAAACAATATAAACATGCTGTGCATTACTTTAAAACCTAATATAAATGTCTGGATCCAGAATGTAAACTTTTACTGTTCGGTAAGCCCCTCCTCCAGCAGGTGTCTGCATAAGAATAGTTCAGATAAGGCCGTCCGGCTCTTAGAGATGAGCTGCAGGACTGGTGCACTGAAGGATCTTTGTCTGCTTGGTCAAGAAAAACAGACAACCGTTTATGGGGTAAATCTTCATTTTCCCTTATATGCGCATAAGAAGAAAACATGAACTCTTGATTTGTAACCCTCTAATCCAACGTATTGCCCCATTTCTCAATATGCAAGCCATTATTACCACGGAGCTTGCAGACTGTGCGATAATGTGCACGGCCGAAAGGCCACTTTATATTTCACAGTCACACAGCTTTAAGGAAAGAAGTCACACCGCTGAGCAGCATTTTTTTTTTTTTTTTTTTTTTTAACATGAATGCAACCTCCGGTGGCAACTTCTTGTACGCTCTGCTCCTATTTCTTTGCCAACAGGATGGCTTAAGAAATGTAAACGGAGCATCATTTTTACTAAAACAAAATTACTACTGCCCGGTAAACTTCTCTTCACTACTATCCATATATGGCAGTGAAGTTCTTCACAGTGTTTACTGAAAAGCTTGAACTCTCTCTACATTTTTATTTAGAAAACTGCAGTTTTGTAGTTTTTAATTATATGGGCCATTTACATACAGCACAGTCTGACAGTGCAATTATCTAACGGCTGACCTAAGCGTTACAAGTTGTTTCATTTACGGCATTTGTTTACTCTCTCCTGTATATAAAACAGCAAAGTAAAAACCACTCCCAGGGCAGGACATTACTCGGGATAAGTGAAACTGCACAACAAGGAAAAGGGGTGGTGGTGGTGGTGGTGGTGGTGGTGGTGGTGGTGGTGGTGGTGGTGGTGGTGGTGGTGATGATGATGATGATGATGATGAGTGACCGGCCCATGTAAACGTACACAAGATGACAAGACAAGGGACATAAAACATGAGGGTATTTTGTGCAGTGTTCCAGATAAGGCCCTTCCACATTCTTCTCCCCACCTAAGACAAAAACAATAGGTTTTTTTCTATGATTTCACTGTTCATCCCCATCCACACCTATTCATCAAATCTCTCCTAGGGAGAGATGGAACCAAAGCCCACCCATCTCCTAAGGCTCCACCTTGGGGTCCCTATTATATACTTTCTTTAATGAACAGAATTGTGAAATAAACTGTGTATTCTACATTACCCTAAGGTCTGATGATAGGTGTGTCATTTTCTTTTTCTGTCCCATACCTAGGCAGAAAATCTGCATTACTGTGGGCACTACCCCATGGTGTTTAATCGTAAATCTATAGGGCTGTAACGCCAGGTACCAGGCCATAATGCAAGGGTTGCAGTCCTTCATTACATGAAGCCAGCATAGGGGGTTGTGATCAGTCCACAACTCAAATTCAGCTCCCCAGAGATAGAAACGGAGTGCCTCAATAGCCCACTGTACCTCTAGGCACTCCTCCTCTATTGTGGAATAGTGAGTTTCCCCTTCGTGCAGCTTCTGGCTTACTTAAATGATCTGGTGCTTCTCTCCATCAATAATTTGGGTTAAGTCTGCCCCTATACTACAACTGGATGCATCGGTTTGCAGTATAAAAGGCTGAGTAAAATCTGGAGCACGTAAGATTGGTGAGGAACAGAGCTTTGCTTTAATAGTACAGAAAGCTTCCTCACATTCAGGGGATCACACAAATTTTCTCTGGTTTGTTTTTCTTTGTTAAATCAGTGAGGGGACTAGCTAATGTAGAAAATGTGGGGATAAAATGATGGTAATAGCCAGCTAATCCCAAGAAGGATCTTATATCTTTCTTTGTTATGGGCCGTGGGCTATTAGCCACTGCTTCTATTTTGCTTACCTCAGGCTTTAGGTGGCCCCCTCCAATTTGAAACCCAAAATATTTAGTTTCCTGCATGGCCAATGAGCACTTAGATGAATTAATAGTTAGGCCAGCCTCAGTGATAGCAGATAATACCAGGAAAAGATGTCGTTTTTGTTCAGTCCATGAAAGACTGAAGATCACCACATCATCCAAATACGCTGCACTATAGGCCACATGTGGTGTTAAAATCCTGTCCATGACCCTTTGAAAGGAGGCTGGCACACCGTGTGGACCTAAAGGCATTACTGTGAATTGGAATAGGTCTATGTGGGTGCTGAATGCCATTTTCTCTCTGGCATCAGCATCTAGAGGTATCTGCCAATAGCCTTTAGTTAAATCTAAAGTGCGAATATACTGGGCATTACCTAAATGATCAAAAATATCATTTATGCGGGGCATTGGGTAGCTGTCAAACTTCAATATGGCATTCAAATGCCTGAAGTCAAGACACAGCCATACCCCCCCCCCCTTTTTCCCCAACCACCACCATGGGAAAGCTGCACTCACTATGTGATGGTTCTATAATGCCTAAGTGCTGCATTTTTCTTAGCTCTTTTATCACATCCTCCCTGACCCTTTCTGGCAACTGGCATGGTTTTTGCCTAATGGGTATATTCTAGGTTACAGCTATGTGGTGAACCACATTTTTAGGTCTTCCCGGTGTCCCTGTAAAGGTTTTTCTGTAAGTCTGTAACAAGGTCTGTAACTCTGCTGCTTGTTGTGGTGCTAACTGAGGATTAATGTTAATATCAGCCAGTTCTTCTGAAGATTCTAGTCATTAATAAGCAATGTTTAATTCACTGTCTGTGGATTCAGGATGGATATAACCACAAAACTGAGGAACTCTGTCAACCCAGTGTTTAAGGAGATTGGCATGGTAAATGCTTCTTTTCTTTCTTTTGTCAGGTAACTCCACTTCACAAGTTACAGGTTCCATCCATCTAGTTATTATATACAGGCCTTGCCATTTCATGAATAATTTATTGTCTGAAGATGGTGGTAGTAGTAAGAGAACTTTATCTCCCTCTGAAAACTCTTTGTGTCCAGTTTCCTTATCATAGTGACATTTCTGTACCTCCTGTTGTCTCTTATTGGTGTAGTGTGCCTTTTGTACATACTTGGCTATTCTTTGCCTAAGTTGGTTCAAATAATCATTGGGCATCAAGCTGTTTGGGGTTTTTCCCTCTTCCCATTCGTCTTCAATGAGATCTAAGGGGCCTCAGTGGCTATGCCAGTACAGCAACTCGAAAGGAGAAAACCATGTCAAGGCTTGGGGTACCTCTCTGTAAGCAAACATTAAATAGAGCAAAAACTGATCCCATTTATTCCCTTCCTCCTGCACATACTTTTGCAGCATCTTATTTAAAGTTGGCTGAAATGCTCAACCAGGCCATCCATTTGTGAATGATAAGGTGCAGTATGAATGGCTTCAACACCTAATGTCTGGTAGAGCCGTTTCAACATAACTGAACAAAAGTTGCTACCCGTGTCAGTCAAGATTTCCCAGGGTATGTCCACCCAGCTAAAGATCTTACTAAGTTCATCTGCAATCTTTGGGGCAGTGACACACTGGAGGGGAATAACCTTTGGATATTGTGCAGTGTAGTCAGACCACGAGAATATATGTAATATGTATTGCCCTTTGAACTTCTGGGTAGGGGCTCCACAACATCCATAGCAATACGGTCAAATGGTGTTGTAACCAATGGCATTGGAAGTAAGGGTACTTTATCCTTTTTACCAATTTTTGGCAACCCTCTGGCATTCACAACAACTGTTACAGTACTCTGCAACATGTTCATGAATACCAGGCCAAAAATAAATGGTACAACAGGCGACTAAGTGTACAATCTCTACCTAAATGACCCGTCATGGGTATATCGTGTGCTATCTCTAGCAACTGTTGCCTATACGCCTGGGGTACTAAGAGCTGCTTAACTTCTTCTCCTGTCCAGGGATTGATACATATACGATATAATAAACCTTTATCCACTCTATATTTGTCTGACTGAAGGCCAGCAGTATCCGTAACCTGTGGAAAAAAACATTGTAATCTAATATCCTGTTTTTGTGCAATTTTAAATTAATTCCCCTTCACCATAGCTAACACTTTTTCATCATAAACAACATTATTCTTATCACATTTACTCTGAGTCCATATATATTTTTCTCTTCTTTTCTGATGTCTTGGTTTCCTGTTCTTCCCTAAGGGTCCATGTATATCTTGTGCAAAAGGAACTAATTGCTCCAATGTATCTTTTGTTTTTACTTGGGATTGAGTCACAACAGCACAGACATTGGAAGTTACTAAAGACTGAAAGTGAGGGTGGTCATGTCCAATAAGCACCGGGACGGGCGGGTTTGAGACAATTCCCACCATTAGCTGTTGTTCCCGACCCTGTATAATTAAGGTAGTTTCCTGTAAAGGGTAGTAATGAACGTCCCCATGAATGCAAGTCACCCCAGTAGTTGGCCCGCCAGTTACTGGATACTGTTTCAGAATATTAACTTGAATTAATGTCTGCTTTCTCCCAGAATCTAGTAGCCCTTGCACTGTTTTATGTCTGATTTGTACAGGAACTAAGAATTGGCCCCAATTTGCCAAGGCTAGATGTGTAGGTTCCGATCTTTTTCTTGGGCAGAATTGGGCTATGTGTCCTTTCCCATTACATTCCCAGCAAATTATGTCAGGGTTGTACCCCCTTCCTGATTTTAGCATAAGATTTTATCTAGTAGTAGTAGTAGTATAAGTAGTACTGAGAACAACATGAGTTGAGGTAGTTCTTACCATAAATTCTTGGGTACCAGAGTTCCCTGTTCTTTTTTGTCGATGTGGTCTAGCAGCCAAATAGTCCTCAGCCAACTGGATAGCAACATCTGCAGCCTCTGGGCGGTACTCCTTCACCCAGAGTTGGACACCTTGAGGCAGGATGCGAATAAATTGTTCTAATATGATGGCTTCTAACATCTGGTCTGGAGTTCTTGTACTAGGTTGTAACCATTTAACACACAAATCCTTCAATTGAGTGTAGGCATCTTGTGGGTTATCTGCGGCCTGAAACCTGTAAGCTCTAAATCATTGATGATAGGTTTCTGTATTAATGTCGTATCGTTTAAGGATGGCCTGTTTCACCTGATCATAGTCATTGGCATGGGCTACATCTACATGGCTGTAGGCCAACTGGGCTTTACCGGTCAAGTAGGGGGCCAGCCAGATGACCCATTGGTCCCTTGGCCAAGCACATGCAATTGCCACTCTCTCAACTGTCCTAACATAGGCCACAATATCATCAGTTTCACTAACTTAATGTTTTTCTGACCCCTGACAGGAGGGCTAGGGGGTCGGTTGGCACCCAGGGCTTGGATGGCAGGAAGCGTGTCCATCCATTGTGCCTCACTTTCTTTTCGATACCTTTTTTTCCTCTGTCTCTCCATTTCTACTTGGTGTAAACATAGCCATCTGAGTAATTTGTGTGTCTCCTCAGGGGGTACTTCCTCTTCTGGCCCTCCCCCACTCGCTTGAGACCCTGGTTCAGTTGTCTCTTCTTCCATCTTTGGGATTTGCTATAACCCCTTCCTTTGGACCACTGGATCCAGATCTGGTAGTAGTGGTATCTTATAGGTAGCTGTCACTGATCTTGTGGCCACACCAGGAAGTCTGGGAATGTCTGCCTTGTCCTGTAGTATCGGTTGTCCACCAGAGCCTTAGTCCAGACCCTCCAGTTGGAGAATGGCACCAACTGATCCCACCACTGCCACCATGTGTCAGAGTCCATGGGGTAACAGATGGACACATACACCAATGTCAGATTTAGAGCTTCAGCAATGCATTTTATTCAACAATATACAGAACAAAATAAGAGCGGACTTGTTCGGCAAAATAAAAATAAGTTTAATTTCAGCAAGTTCAGAAATACTTTCCAAAAACAACAGTACTAGCAGTAACTAGCCTGTATAGGTTCTTCCCTTTCAACACCCTACTCGAATCTGACTAGAATCTCTTTCTGGGCAGAATATAAAGAGGACTGGGCTTTCAGATTGGTCCTCCCTATCTGTCAATCAAACAAGAATATAGCTTTATATTTCTCTACATTTGCAAGCACCTTTTGTTATGTTACATGTATTAAAACAATATAAACATGCTGTGCATTACTTTAAAACCTAATATAAATGTCTGGATCCGGAATGTAAACTTTTATCATTCGGTAAGTCCCTCCTCCAGCAAGTCTCTGCAAAAGAATAGTTCAGATAAGGCCGTCTGGCTCTTTGAGAGGAGCTGCAGGACTGTTGCACCGAAGGATCTTACTTGTCTGCTTGGTCAAGAAAAACAGACAACCGTTTATGGGGTAAATCTTCATTTTCCCTTATATGCGCATAAAAAGAAAACATGAACTCTTGATTTGCAACCCTCTAACCCAATGTATTGTCCCGTTTCTCAATATGCAAGCCGCTATTACCACGGAGCTTGCAGACTGTGCGATAATGTGCATGGCTGAAAGGCCACTTTATATATTACAGTTGCACAACTTTAAGGAAAGAAGTCGCACCACCAAGGAGCATTTTTTTAACATGAATGCAACTTCCGGTGGCAGCTCCTTGTACGATCTGCTCCTATTTCTTTGCCAACAGGATGGTTTAAGAAACTTAAATGGAGCATAATTTTTACTAAAACAAAAATACTACTGCCTGACAAACTTCTCTTCACTACTATCCATATACGGCAGTGAAATTCTACACAGTGTTTACTGAAAAGCTTGAACTCTCTTTACATTTTTTATTAGAAAACAGCAGTTTTGTAGTTTTTAATTATATGGGCCATGTATATACAGCACAGTCCAACAGTACAATTATCTAATGGCTGACCTAAGCGTTACAAGTTGTTCCATTTATGACGTTTGTTTACTCTGTCCTGTATATAAAACAGCAACAAAAAAAAAAACACTCGCAGGGCAGGCCATTACTCGGGATAAGTGAGATTGCACAACAAGGAAAAGGGGGGGGGGATTCATAAGACAAAAAAAAAAAAAGAAAACATGGGTGGCCGGCCCATGTAAACGTGCACAAGATGATAAGACGAGGGACATAAAACATGAGGGTATTTTGTGCAGTTCCACTAGTGTTCGAAATAAGGCCCTTCCACAGGATTCATCATTGATCCAGGCATTGAAGTCACCCAGTATAAGCCATCTGGGATACTCCAATAGCATGTCAATGATGAAGTCCTCCACCTTCTGCAGAAATTCCCCCCCCCAACCCCTGAAGGCGGTAAACAAGGAGAATTCTGCAACCTACACCTGGACTCCCACGCACCGCCACACATTCAAACGACCTGGCAGAACATATCAAATGTACGGAGAAGTTCAAGTCGGATCTAAAACAGATGGCTACACTCCTGCCCCTGCGATCCCTCCTCAGGCAGTGTACCACGGAATACCCGGCCAGGACCAACACCTCTAAAACTGGCCTCTCGTCATCTCCCAACCAGGTTTCTGTGATGCACGCCAGGTTCACTGTAGAGGTCAAGTCCGACATAATTGCGGTCTTATTCCTCATTGACCTGGCATTTTACAACACTGCCCGAAAGGGATGAAGGCAGACTGTAGGCCCTCTAGCTGCCTGCTCACATGGTCTGGTGGGAGCCTTAGGAACAGAAGCCAAATATGTTGGGCCTCTCTCAAGGCTCTGTTTCATCCTAGAGTGCCTCCTATTCCGAACCACCCCAATCCCTCTCACCTCTGTTAAGTTCCTGGTCTCCACCCCCTGAGGGTACCCACCTCCCTAAAATGCCTTATAGTGATAGCAGGGAGGATTGGGTCAGAGAAGGGATGGAGGTCATGCAGCAGGACTGCTGGGTAGCTAATCCAGAGGGGCTCAAGACTCCTGCACATGACCAAATAACCAAACATCTAAAATGAATTCTAAATAATAACCAACCAAATACTAATGAGCAAAATAAACACACTTATAACAAATTACAATCCTAATTATTCATTCACACATCACCCATAAAGAAAATACAATAACTTCCCTACCCAAACACTCACCAATCATATACTATCTAAATCCCAAAATTATCACCCACAATCCACCCACCCAAATTAAAACTACAAGCATTTTTGCAGTCTAGAGAGGAAATGAGTGTTAATTGAGCATATAATAAATACTCTTGTCAGGGGAAAGTCCAAAATGTAAACCGAGCAAGGCAAAATATGGAGTTCAGTGCTACAGGGATTTCCAAGAAACCAGTTCTTTCAAATCCCAATACAGCTCGCTCACACCATGCTGTTAGGTTGTTCCAATTTTTTTGAAAAATGACTACTGTATATCCACTGTAACACAGTTTAAGGAGACACACTCTCCCTGGGAGAGCAAGCTTTAGATGTTACAACTCCCAGAACTCTCATTTATGTTGGGGTTACAAACGTTGAGGCAATAATGAATCAAACTCACCGGCTTGCAAGTCCAACTTCACCGCTTGGCTCTTCTCTCACCAGCACCGAGGGCAGTCGGGACAGATCTTCTTTGGGCTTCAGCTACACCCACCAACAAAATCCACAGTAATTTGGTCCACAGTTGTACTGGCATCTTGGTTTTGATGAAGCAGGGCCTGCATTGCCACACCATGGGCTCCTTTCTTCAAGAGTCCTCAGAGACGGTTCCTGGGAATGTTAGTGGATCAAACTCTGGAGAATTCCTCCAGTACTCCAGACAAGGCTGACCCCAGTAGATCCTCACCATTTTGGCAACTGCTATGGCAATCTGAGATGATGGCTTCAGCCAGCAGATTCAGCACAGTCTCACAGTCCCTATAGAAACTGTCATACACACCACATGGTTCCCTCCATGCCTCTTTGGATTTCTTCGCCATCCTAGAAGCTTTCTCACTTCAGCAACAATGGAATTTTGCACTCAGACCTGACTGAAAAACAAAAAAGTTAGCTCCTAAAAAGTTACTCCCTTTCCCGACCCTTTCTGAAGCTAAAACCCTAACTAGCAACTATACTAAATTAACAGCAGAACATAAACTTTTGGACACCAGACTTAAATAAAGTAGCCACAAATGTTGAACTCTGCCAAATTAAAACTCCTATAGTGCAAATAGGTATAAAAGGGGATTAAGGTATTCCACAATCCTGTCTTTAATTTCTATAACCTTACCTACCACTGAAGTCAGGCTGACTGGTCTGTAGTTTTCTGCCTCCTCCCTATCCCCACTTTTGTGTAGTGGGACCACATCCACCCTACTGCAGTCCTCTGGCACTTCCTCTGTTTCCAGTGATAGATTGAACAGGGCCATTAAAGGTCCAGCCAGTTCCCCTCTTAGCTCCTTCAGTACCCTGAGTTGAACCCCATCTGGCCCCATTGCCTTGTTTATTTTTAGTTTTGAGACCTGGGGGTATTCCACACAACCCTAGTGACTACCAAAGGTACTGTTGATTGCTGTCCCAAGTTTGTAATAATAGTTTCCCTGGTGGTCAAGTGCCCCCCGTCCAAATCACTGATCTCTGTCTGTATGGTTTAACAAAACAGCAGAATGCCTTGGTGCTAGTGGACCCCCTTTGCCAATCGCTGGCCCAATACCAGAAATAAATATATCCACAACCTTCCCTGGTGGTTTAGTGGACCCCCCCATTGCCAATCACCAGTCGCCAGCCCATGACAAAAAAGGCTGTCTCCTTGGTGGTCTAGTGATCCCTCCCCTGTCCCAATTGCTGATCACCGTTCCTATAGTACTAAAGGAAGGTAGAGTATTGTATTGCCTGATGGCAGTGGTTACCTCCTTCCTTCCCGATCACCATGCCCACAGGTAAAAAAAAACAAACAAATGTATGCCCTGATGGTATTTGTTTCCCCCTGCCCCCTGTGTTCTCCAATCCCCAGCCCATTATAAATGAAATAGTTCAATTTTATTTTTTGTCTGTCAGGTCATCGGGTTGGGGGAAGACCGCTAGCCACCAAGGAAACTATTTTTTTATAACAGGCTGGTGATTGGAAAATGGGGGGAACAAATACCACCAGGGCATACATTACGTTTTTTTTTTTTTTTTTGTAACTGTGGGCACAGCACTCTGTGATCGGGGAAGGGGGGGGGGCCACTGCCACCAGGAAACACAATACTGAACCTTCCTTTTAGAAGTATGGGAACAGCAATCCGCAATCTGGACAGGGCAGGGACCACTAGACCACATGGCAACAGTCTTTTTCTGTCACTGACCAGTAATTAGTGATGGGAGGGCCACTAAACCACCAGGGACGATTGCAGATGTATTTATTTATTGGATTGGGCCAACAGTTGGTGAGGGGGGGTTCCATGAACGCCAGAGAATCCTGTTGCTTTGTTAAACTATACAGACATCGATCAGCGATTGGGATCGTCGGGACTACTGGACTGCCAGGAACTGAGACTGTGTCTGGCAGGGGCTGGGGGGGTGCTCTGTGCCACCTGCAGTCTATGTAAATGGGTCCATAAAAGGCCTGCAAATGGCCACATAGTGCCTTGCTTGCCCAATGGGCTCACTTACATGTCTGCATTAGTGAATAGGATATAGAGCACCTGTGCTAGTCATTGTGAGGCCATTCTACTGGCTGGATGTCGGTGCAGCACTAGTAGGGTTAGCGGTGAATTTCCATAGTTAGTGCTGTCCTGCCATGGCCCTGTTATCTGACTTTGAATAGCAAGAGTTCACACCTGCTCAACCACAAAGCACAGTGCAAAGTTTTGCGTGTGCTTTGCAAGTTTTTGTGAATCCTGCCCCAAGTCTCTAAATCTTCTATAATCTTGGTTTCCAGCATCTTCCAAATATTTTTCTGATAAGAATTTGATGATTTTGGTGGAATATAGACATTCAAAATTAAGACTACCCCTACCCTCATAAATGGGGCCCAGGCCCTTACCCTCAGACTCACCCCAGACCCCTCTAGGAGCCCTCTCTATCTCACCACAGCCTACGTTCCCCCAAAGAACCAGCACCCAGCCCTGATATCTTTAACGGACTACCTAGCCACCCTCCACCATAAGGCAGAACAAGTCCTAGTGGGGGACCTTAATGTAAATTGGCTCAGCTCCTCCTCATCCACTACCAGAGACTCATTTGCCACCCAAGATCTGACACAACTCGTCACCCAGCCCACAAGACTTAACCCTAAGAGTGGTACCAGCACCCTGCTGGATGTTATTATAACTAACCGACCCCATAAAATCCAAAACATCCAGGTCCTCCCAGACTCCCTGAGTGACTGCTCCCCTATCCTATTCCACTGGGTAGCCCCCAATCCCAAGCCCAAAGCCCAGACCACCCTCCGCAGGCGCCTCCGTCCTGGTGGGCTGAAGAAACTTAAGGCACTCCTCACCCAGATAGACTGGTCCCCCATTCAGCAGGCAACCAACATTGATACTGCCCTCACCTTTTTCACTCACACCTTCAACATGGCCTGTGATCTCTTTGCACCCTTAACCCATCGGTCCAAAACAGAGCACCCTGGGTTAGCCGGCCCTCCTACAATTACTTAGAAACCAGGATTACCTCTGGCACCTTGCCACTGAAACAGGTCGCCTGTCTGATGAGGCAAGCATACAATGCAGCGAAATAAATGCTCATGGGCCATCAGGAAAGCCAAGGCAGACCATTACCAGGCCTCCCCACACCTCCTCCTGGGGCTCAGCCCGGACCTTCTGGGATAATATTAAGCAACTCAATGGTAAAGCTTGCTCCCCTGCCCCATCCCAGCTCACTAGAAATGGCACAACCTCCACCGAGCCTGCCACCATAGCTAACTGGTTCAACACCACTTTCACTGACCTGAGCTCAGTCCTCCCTAGTAATTTCTTTGACCCTCCCTCCAGCCAAACTTCCCCATGTTCTCCAGCACCCCAGCTTCCTCCTGCGAAAGATTTCCACCCAGGAAGCCAGACCCATCCTAATCAAAGCTCTCAATGGCAACAATCCCGGCAGTGACTCACTGGACCCCAGCATCCTCAGGCTGGTGCTAGATGAAGTCCTTACCTCTCACAAGCCTAATTAACCAGTCACTCTGCCTGGGACAATTTCCCTACAGCTTGAAAGCAGCCATTATCACACCTATTCATAAAGGTGACAGGTCATGACCAACAACTTCGACCAATCTCCATCCTCCCTCCCTCTCTAAAGCCCTGGAAAGTGGTGGCCATTCAAATCACTGATTATCTGGCTAAGCATAACACCTTATGCCCAGAGCAACATAGCTTCGTCACGGGTCACAGTACCAGCACTGCCATATGAATTCTCCAACTTCACACTCCTCCTTGGATACCAGCTCCCTAGCTGGTGCAGTGTTCATTGACCTCTCAAAGGCTTTCGACACTGTCTCCCATCCACTGCTGCTGAATGCACTCTGCCTCACTGGTCTCTGGCTGGCCCCTGGCATGGTGTGCTAGCTATCTTGACACTCGATCCCAGTGTGTCAAGATTAATAACACACTCTCATACCGTCCCATTCTCTCTGGGGTCCCAAGGCTCCATCCTGGGCCCCTTCTCTTCTCGCTGTATCTGAACACCCTGCCCAGTGCATGCTCTGGCAAAATTCTGCTGTATGCAGGCGACGCTGTCCTTTTGCCACCCACTGTAATCCCATCTCCCTACAGGACTCCCTACAGCAGTCTTTCAACAGTGCCGAGCTTGGTTTTAAGGGCGCCAGACTCGTCATCAATCTTAAGAAAACCAAAACTATGCTCTTTTCACACCCCCAAAACAAAGCTAGCAACCACCACTCTATATCCTTCAAGCACCAACCAACCACTGGAACAGAGTCTGCTCCACAAATACCTTGGGGTTACCTTTGATTCCAGCCCTCACATTTTCCACAACCACATCGGCCTAACATCACCACCAACACACAGCTTGCTCCTATTCCACCATAAAACCTGCCTTCCCCAAATGCTCTCCGGCTAGCTGTTACATCGTCCGTTTCTGTCCTTGTAGACTATGGTCTACCAGTATGCAGTGCTGCCAACACCACTGCACTCAATAAAATTCACCTAACCCTGAATAAAGTGTGCAGATTGATTACTGGTGCCCCCAGCTCACACACACCTGTCATCTATATATCGATGCTAACCTGCATACCCTGGATGAACGGCTCCGATACCAGACCTGTCTCCTCACCAAAAACCTACTGGGCTCCCCCCCTGGGAGTAGCGGCATCCATCCACAGAGCCCTCCCACCATTGCAACACGGTCTTCCTACAAGACCACTCTAAAGGTCCCCAGAGCGAGAACCAGCCGTGGCCAGAGGTCCTTCAGCTATAGAGCCCCAACCTGGTTTAACTCTCTCCCTGCCACCATCACCAATGCCATCACCATCTCCACATTCAAAACCGCACTTCAGAACCACATCTTCAGCACTCGTAACTGCTCCTGTCTCTAAACATAGCCTCCACCTCTTTTCTCTTGACAATCCCCAGGCAGCTCTCACCCAACCATCCCTCCACCACTTCCCTGTACACCCATGCCTAGGTTTAACCTGGCCAGTGCCAGCTGTTTTCAATGTTTATCTACCAGAATGCTCACTTGATACCGACGTGTAATACCTGTTATCAATTATATGTACCCTGTACCCAATTGTATTTGTCTGACCACAATGTGACGTGGCACCTCTGGTGAATGCCTATTGATTTTTTGCAAATCTTTGCTATGTAACCGAAACGCAATGTATGTCTTTATGTGACGAAGTACCTTTGGAAACGAGCCTCTGTCTCAAAGGTTGTAAACTGATTCTTAAATAAATAAATAAAAAATAAGACTGAAGAAACTGTTAGTATAATTTAGGCTAGTTTGAAGCTGTGTTCCAATGAAACTAGTTTGAATAAGTTTAAGCTTGGGGGAATTTCAACCAACATTGCTAGACCCCTAACTGAGCAACCATGTTGAGATGTTTTAAAGGCTGGTGAAAAAAAAACAAATCTTGATATCCATTCATTTTACATTCAGAAAGTAACAATGTCTCCTGTAAAGATATTATTTTGAAACCTTTTATGAATTTTAGCTGTTCTAGGTCAGTCAACTTTATAAATAATTGAGCAATATTCCAAGAAATACAATTAATAACAGTGTTTGAAGGTGTACATAACATTTAGTGAGACAGAAGGAATAGAACCTGAAGTATCCAGTAAGTTTTCCAAAAATGTACTGGTATTATGTTTAGTGGAAGTGCCAAGTCAATGGGTGAACCCTTCTGTTTGCGTTAGTCTGTGATTTTGAAGGTGGGAGAGAGAGATTTTCATTTTGCCTTGCTCTTGGTAATTCAGATGATGACTCTGCATCCACAACATGGATGCCTAGATTGTCCAAACATTCTTCCCTTGAAAGAATTTCTTATGCCAAGATTTCATCTCTTACCCAAATATTTAACTGCAAGCTCTCAAGCTCAACCTTCTGTCGCTCCACCCTTCAGATAACTCCATCACATAAAATTGAAATCTAACAGTTAGAGCATAAAACATTAACAAAATAAGATAATGACCTTTGGCTTTTATCCATGTACAGTATGAATGTAGTCCAAGTAGACTAAATCAGATTGGTTCTGTTCCTTCTGACATATTGTTCAGATGGGATCTAATATTCCCAACTGAATTGAGAAGTTGCGCCACCTCTGATCAGCTTCATTACTACTAATAACCGGTTTCCAAGAGACTGGAGGGTCTGTTTTAATACTTAACTCCTCTAGCCTTTTAAATGGGGCCCAGATAGACTTTGCCATGTCTACTGTAAGTCTTGTATTATGAAAATAGGGGTGGTGGTGCTTATAAAATCTCTAAAGGCATACAATATAATTGTGGTGTTTACAGGTATACCTAATTCAGTAGTAAATACATGTTGCACTAACACTTTTAGATTGTGATTATTTTCATAAGGCTTTCTGTAAACTCTCTGTATTCCTAATAGAATCTCACTTCCTTCCACTAAAATTCCTTTCCCTACCCCTTTTCTGAGGTTAGGATTAGGGTTGTTGATATTTTCCAACAGACTCTGGGGATTTGATTTATGGCCTTCCCCAAGCTAGGCTTAGAAGGATTAAAAAGGATTTATGTTTTCTGGATTTGACTGTACTTTTGAAGTACTCTGGGTAGTATGGGTCTCTTGGCTGAAATTGGCAACATCAGTTAATTAGAACTTTCTTTTGTTTTGATTTCTATTTTTCTTCATGTTCTTCTTTCTCTTATCCTTTTTTACCCTTCTGTTTACCTTTTGCAGCTTTTGGGGATTCTGGAAAAAGTATTTCAGAAAACAAGACATAGTTGCCTTGCTTTTTATCTGACTTCTCTAACACGCAGTTTAGAAGTTTTGGTTGGTTAGCTGAAGAATCTTTAACATCCTCCAATTCTGCTTTTAGCAGCAGGTAGCTGGGGAAGAATAAACAGCTTAAACAAGTACAGCAATCTTTAGTATTTGGTTTTGTCTGCTTTTTAGCAGCTTAAAAAAATGAACAATATTCAGATAAGATTCCTATGTAGATGTTTTGGTTTAAGACAGATATTAAGGATTGTTATATGTTTCTTTTATGCCTTTAATCACAAACAGTGAGAGAATGAGCATTTATATGACATGGAGAAAGGAACAATAGGATTTGTAAATGGCATATTACTGTGATTTATAAGTAACGTTTTGCTGAAAGTTAGGTACTGATGGTTAGATTAACAACAGGCTTTTCCATTTTTCTCATACTGATTTAATCTCTTTTAGAAATCTGATATTATATTCACAGTGGAAAACTGGTACTGGCTCTGGGATGTCATTCTTAGGGTAGTTTGTAGTGCAACTTTCCATGTTCATCATGTGTGTGGGGGAACATTGCTAATGGTATTATACCAATGATAATTACCAAAGTGAATTTTCTTATACTATTTATATATAAAATTAAATTTTGCATTCACCTATGATGATCAAAGTAGGAGTTGTACAACCACAGTAGACTTCAAGAGAAGGGACCTCTATTAAACCTTGCAGGGCCGCAGACTGATATATCAGTCCAAAATTCCTGTACAGTCTAATTCTGTTGGCAGCCTAAGTGTTAACTTTGAGGAAGAAATGTAACCTAAAGCATCAAGGATTAAAAAGTAAGCATGGGGACCTGGTTGAGGATGCATTAGATATATTTACCACAACTATGTACACACAGAGTTTTGATCTGTACTGTAAAAAAGTGTTTTACTGTATGTCGCTGCATGCTGGGGCATGTGTTTGTAAGGTTCTAGTAATGCAAATTTATTTAAGACTAATAAGATTTTGTTTTAATTATTTAAATAGGTACACCATGACATCTCTGAAGAAGCCCCTAAAGGGGGCAAAACTTCGGGGGATCTCACCAAAGACATGGTGATCTGCATGTAATCTTGGTTATGAAATACATAATTTTTTTTTAATTTCGTAAACTTTATTGAAAAATGTTGTATGCATTATTATACAAAAACATACAGGAATGCAAGTAGAAGCGAACATTCAAGCTCTAGCTCCATCCCTGCCTAACCCCCATGCACACCCCCATTAGTAGTTATAGGAGACAGGAACAAAGTACAAATTTTAAAAAGCATATACGTTCATTTGCCTGAAATAGAATAGATGTTATCCCAAGGTGGACAACCAGGCATCCATAAACCCTAGTGAGTAACATATGATTGGTAGCATTTTCTCATAGATGCTATTGTGCACTCTATGTGCAAAATCTCCAGCATCTCCTGGTGCCATTCTGCAAAGGATGGAATATACTGACCCATCCAGTGCTGCAGTATGATTATCTTACTGACCATAGTGATCAAAGCAAAGTGATAACGCCTGGCTCCCATTAGAGTCTGGGTATTCAGCTCTAGGAGACATCTCTCCTTTTGAAAGCTTCATCCAGGCCCAAAATGGGGCCCAGCACATTTATTATCTTCTGCACAAAACATTGGGCTTTAGAACAGCCTGATAGAATATGCAGAAGGGTACTCACTCCAGAATCACATCTAGTGCAGTCGGACAAGTTCAGGAGTGCCCACCTGTGTAGTTTCACCACAGTATTATAAAGGGCATGGAAATTTTTAAATTGATTAAAGCGATAGCCATCATACTTGATGTAACAAGGGGTGTTTCACCAGACTGCTTTCCATTGTTGCACATCCAGTCTCCAGTCCAAGGCCTCCAACCAATATTTGGAAAGAGAACCGTTTCTATGTGGCCATGCTTTAGTAAGTGTCTGGTAAATCGTGGAGATGGCATGTCGGTTAGCTTTGAGCTCTCCCAGCTCCGACAGAGTAATACAGGGATTGTCCATTGGGATTATCTTTGTTAGCTTTTACTGGAGTAGGTGTCAAACCTAGTAATTGGAAAAAAAGTATCCTTTTTATCTAACCCATATGTCTGTTTGAGAAGTGGAAAGGAAGCCCAACCTTGATCCTGGCACAGATTAGAGACCTGAATGGTACCTTTGTTTTGCCGAGTGGCTTTATGAAGTGTACGAGAACCAACAATTTTGCACTCCAGAATGTGAAGCATGGATTGTTTAAAAGTAAAGCCAAAGACAAATAAGTGCTCCACTCAAAATGTTACTGCAGCCATGCCAAAGAAAATGCAAAATACACTCCTCACCATTAGATCAGACACAGACCATGCCCCAGGTGCCCCAGCACTTCATTCTATTTGTGCTTCATTAGGGGGCAGCACCCTAGATTCAGAGGCAACCTTTAATACAAAAAAATATAGTGACATCATAATTGTGTGACCCCATCAAACAATGACATTATAAACATGTTGCACAAACTTAACATACAAAAAAGTTGTTCCATCATACCAATAAGCATACTTGATCGAGTGCGTTTTAGTAGATATATTTGTTTTTTAAACATAAGTTCATGAGTAACTGGAAACTCATTACACATGTGAACAACTTAGTCAATTCAAAATTAGTCAACCAAATCCATTAATGCTATTTCTTTGGTAACCTTGAATCACAATTTTCCTTATTTTAACAAAGAGATAGAAATGAAAAGAGACCAAGAAAGACAGACCAGGAGTCAGAAGCTTAGTCCACATTAAGCCTTTCTATGCCATTGATTGCATTTTTGTGGTAATAAAAAGGATACCCTGCATACTCCGATAAACTCCAGATGCAAGAGAGAAAAAGAAAAAAGCTGACTGCAAATCTCATCAGGCACCAATGTACAGCATCTTTTCATACCAACACCAACATGAAAAATACAGAGTCAAACTGGTGTAAGAAACAAAATGCCAGCAACACTTACAAAGTGTAAGGGGAAGGAAAGACCTATGTGGGGGAGGGGGTGTTGGAGGGACAGGCATGAGTAGCCCAGCAGTAATTATTGATCACATTCCACTCTCTTATATGATTCTGTATCTCCGATCATAAATAAGCTTTCAAATTCCAGTTCTGATTTAGTTCCTCAGGCTGCAGTGCCTTTAAGGAGAAAATCCAGTAACTCTTCCTTTGCAGGAGCCTATTAAAAATGATCACCTCCCCTTCACCCAATTCTAACCTGCTCCAATCCCATAAACTTAATGTTTATAAGATTCATAAGATAGAGTTCAGGTTCATATAACATTAGCTTTATTAAGACCTGCACCGTTATAATAATATTTGATATTTATTTAATGTACAATAGTATCTAGTGTGTGCTTAAACTGATTCATCTAGTTACAAGACACCACGCATTCTGGTAATGTATTCCATTGCGTAACCACTCTCTGTGAAAACCAATTTCCCCTCAAGTTTCTAATGTAATTGTTGCCTTTGATCTGATATTGGTGACCTTTATTAGCTATTAATTCAGACCTTTTTATTTAAGCCCACACATTCCCAAAGATTGGCCTCTCTAAATGCTTTATAAACCAGGCACATATCGCCTCTAAATCTTCTTTATTGTAGAGAGTATGTTGCTAGGATCACTGTTGTGTTTATGTAACAAATGTTCCGCTACTGGACTCTCCAACTCAACATTTTTAATGTCCCTAATGGGCTCCTGAATGTGTATTTTCTACAGTTTCACAGCTCTTCCAATATACAACTTGAAACAGTACACCAAAGTGCATATACTGTATATGTTGTGGTACAGAGATGAATTGTCAAATTTGCACTATTCTGTTATTTGTGGGTGCCTGAAATGTAGTGCCTTGGTGACAATGAATCCATACACTACAATTACCACATTTATGCATCCCACTTGGTCTAATAGGTAGCCATGATTCCAAAATGGTATCTTTGCTTGCAAATTATACATATTACCAAAAATACATAAGGATTTACTTAATCCTCCTATGAGGCCTATAGTTTCGGGAGAGGGCTCTTTAACAAATAACTTATGTGAGATTCTTTATTTTTTTCTGAAATGAAGTGTCTGCTGCCTGAAATTGTACACTAGAGATACAATGGATATACTGTACAAATTTCATGATTTTTGTTGGGAACCAGATTATAAATGGTTAACAACTGATGTAGAATCATTATTATTATTATAATAATAATAATAATAATTTTAGTGTCTTTCAAATACCAAGGCGCTGTACAGATAAATCATAAAATCAAAGTATACATATAAAATCAACAATTAGAACAGCATCAGTCAATAAAAGCCTTATTCCATAAAAAAGTCTTAAAATCCCGCTTGAAGGCTTCCACAGTCATGCATTTCTAAGCCAGTGAGGCAGAGAGCTCCAGAGGGTAGGGGCTACTTAACCCAAAGGCCCAGCCCCAGAGGACTCTTCACTCCAACCCTCGGAACCTCTAGCAACCCCTCGTCGGCTGAACGGAGCTGTCACATGGGGCTGTAAGGGACCAGAAGCTCTTTCAAGTAGTCTGGGCCAAGTCCATGCAGGGCTTTGAAG
Organism: Neoceratodus forsteri; assembly: GCA_016271365.2. Lineage (NCBI taxonomy): Eukaryota > Metazoa > Chordata > Ceratodontiformes > Ceratodontidae > Neoceratodus > Neoceratodus forsteri. The sequence goes on along the minus strand of CM057452.1, from coordinate 978,672,975 downwards.
GTCAAAAGACCTACTTTAAAGGTGTTCCACCACTGTATAGGCAGCCAGTGCAGATCGCGCAGCACAGGGGTGATATGTGTCCTTCTAGTCACCCCCGTCATTAACCTTGCAGCAGCGTTCTGCACTAGCTGCAAGCAGCGGATATCAACCCCAGGAAGCCCCAAGTAAAGGGAGTTGCAATAGTCAAGGCAAGATGTCACAAAAGCATGGACTAACATGGGTAAGTCGCTGGATGGAACAAGGTGTTTCACCCTGGCGATGTTCCTAAGATGGTGAAATGCGGACTTGATGACTGCTGACACCTGATGACGAAGAGTCAGCCCATCGTCAAGTACCACTCCCAGGTTACGCACCCATTCAGAGGAAAGGATCAGATCCCCAGCAATACGCCAGAGGGCTGACTGGACCCCAACCCACCTATCCCATGCCCCGGATCCACGACCAAAACCTTAGTCTTACCGTTCAACTTTAACCAGCTCACATTCATCCAGTCCTGGTTCAGCGAGGCAGCTATTAAATACCAGAGAGAGCACTAGCCTGGTCGGGGCCAAAAGAAAGGTAGAGCTGGGTATCATCAGCATAGCAGTGAAACCTCAGCCCATACCTTCTTACAATGTCTCCGAGGGGCAGCATATACACTGCAAACAACATGGGGGAGAGCACCGAACCCTGGGGGACACCATAATGTAGAGGGAAAGGGTCAGAGGAAAAATATCCCCGACACAACTCTCTGCATTCTCCCATATAGAAAAGATGAAAACTATTTGAGCACTGTACAAGACAGGCCACAGATGGACTCCAGATGTTCGAGCAGAACCCCATGGTCTACAGTGTTGAATGCTGAAAAGAGATCAAGGAGGACCAATATAGAGCGGTTCCTCTGATCTCTCACCATCAGGAGATCATTGAGCACCCGAACCAGAGCGGTCTCGGTACTATGCCTCTTACAAAAACCAGACTGGAGAGGTTCATAGATATTTTGGATGGTCAAATGGTCCTCCAGCTGGTTTGCCACTACCTTCTCAATAACCTTCCCAATAAAGGGTAGGTTAGAGATTGGTCTGTAGTTGGAAAAAACATCTGGGTCCAAAGAAGCCTTCTTCAAAGAGTCACCACAGCTTCCTTTAGAGGAGCTAGAAACTCACCCAATTCTAGGGAGCACCAGATTATTTGAACCAGAAAGCGGGCCGGCAGTCTCAACACAACCCAAAATTAGGGAGGTAGGGCCCGGATCTAAACTACAGCACGTAGGGCGCATCCCCTGGATGATCCGCATAATATCACTAAAAGTCGGCAGGTCAAAGGAACACCAGGAGACAGAGGAATTCGTGACCAAACGCCGACCAAAAGCTTCCCCCTTAGAGTGTGTTGGATGGATCTCGGATTTGATGTCGGCAACCTTATTCGCAAAGAATCAAGTGATCTCATCACACTCCTTCTGTGAAAAAGCTTGACAGAGCTGGAGACATCCATTATCAGGATAGTCTGGAGGCATGTAGGTATTATCTGTCACAAGATCCATTTTGTGCTAATATGCCAACAAACGTTGTTATGGAAGGCTTAGAGTTTGTTCTTACCCACAACAATTTTGAGTTTAATTCCACAGAAATGTGGTACAACCATGGGAGCCTCAATGGCTCTCTCTTATGCCAATATGTTTTTGGGGTTCTGGGAGGAGCAACTTGTCTTCAATAAACTCCAGTCCCTACATAGACAAAATCACAAAATGGTGTAGATGTATTGATGATATTGTGTGTGTGTGTGTGTGTGTGTGTGTGTGTGTGTGTGTGGTCAGTGGCTGATGAGGAGATAGCATTATTTATGGATTGGCTGAACCACAATGATAGTAATCTAAGATTTACACACAGGTCAGATCCAGTTGAAATTGATTTTTTGGATGTTACACTATCTTGAGGGAATGGAACAGTTGCTACAAGGGGATATTGTAAACCGTCGGCCACAAATAATTTACTTTTTGTCCACTAGCTCACATCCTAGGTCCCTTAAGAATTTGATCCCATATATCCAGTGTTTTTAATTAGATAAACTTTATTGAAAATTCAACCATCAGACAAAATAGTACAATACAGTGCAACCTGAATATACTCCTTCCCCCACAACCCTTGCCCTCCCTAACCCAGCCCGTCCTCTCTAGTGGAGCCGTCACAAAACCATACCAACACAGTAATTGATCACAAGAGTTCACTGTCTTATAAACAACATAGAAACCAGCTAACAAGTGCCATGTAGCCAAATATATAGTCACATCCTGCTATAAAAAGGAGAGAACCTAAATTGTATAAAGGGTGTAGAACTTTCCCCATCTTATATCACAAAGAGGGAGCCTATGTCTTAAATGTGCTGTCATGCGTTCCACTCTAAGACTAAATAGCAGTTCCTGGAGCCATTCCTGATATGAGATAGAAGCCTGGTTGAGCCAGTGCTGCATAACCACTTTTTTAATGAAAAGAGATATGAAAGCCATATAACATTTCCATTCTCTGATTGAAACAGACCTATAATCCCCTAAAACGCATATTTCCATCTGAAATAACCCCTGTAATCCCAATAACTGGTCCCCTTTAGTTTCAATTAGATACCGTAAAGGAGCTACTTTAGAACACTGCCAAAAAATGTGTAGAGTAGAACCCTTGTCCTGTCCACATCTAGTGCAGGCAGAAGAGGGTAGCCTACCCATCCGGGCTAGCTTTCTGGGAGTGTAATAAAGATTATTCAAAATACTGAATTGGGTGACCCTCAATCTATCATGGGAAGCATAGCAATAAAGGTCAGACCAAATAGTTTGCCATTGTGAAGGGGATAAGGAGAATACAGTGTCCCATGAGGGAGAAAAAACATCTAAATCTGGGAAGATCTTGGCAAAGAGTAAAGAATACAAAGCGGACACTGCATGTGGCTTGAGGACCCAATCAGTAATTTGAGATAAGAACTCTGAAAAATCCATGGTCCAGCTGCCTGGCCCAAACCAGTGATCTAACACATGTCATAACTGGAAGACTTTAAAGGCATATTGACTCCGTAGTTGGAGAAGATTCATTTATGCTATAGTTGACATGAGGTTTCCTCCTGACAACAAATCACATACTTGAACATTAGCCAATTGAGGAAACCAAGCCATAGTAAGGATGCACACCCCCCATCTGAAAGTTACAATTATATAATATAGGTTGGGAGATGTCCTTGGATATGTGGTGTTTCAGCAAGGCCCAAAATTGAGAATACACTCTGAGTGAGGTTCCCATGATAATAGCATGCAGACCCAAAGGGGAGCGATTTCAGGGGAGTGAAAAACAAGGATGATGGAGTCCAAACTTATTTGGAGCAGCCAGTTCCAAATTCAACCATATGGGTGTATAAGAAGAGGAGAGGAGAGGCCTGGGTGCATGGAGAAAGCCATCGAAACATCTTGTTTAAATGGCTAGCAAAATAATAGATAAAAAAAAAAAATGAAGCAGTTTGAGACCGGCAAGAGTCTTAGGAACTGCGAGTTTCCTGTAAGCGCAGCGTAACATTTTCTTATCCCAAATAAATTCTGTAATCATGCGACAAATACACTGAAACCAGGCTGGGAGAGCCAGAGGTTTAACATATTAATAGGATAAAAAAGGTGGGGAAGAACATTCATCTTAATAATAGAAACTCGTCCCCACAAAGACAAAGGAAGAGCTTGCCACCGTTGGAGATCCTGCTGCAGTTTACCCACCAGATCATCTAAGTTGAATTTGCACATTGCAGAGGAGTCTTTAGACAGATACAGACCAAGATATTTAATGCACTGAGGGGACCAAGTCATGCCCATCGAAATAATAGTGTCTTTAGGCACAGTTGATGTAAGAGGCATAATTCACGTCTTATTGAGGTTCTGTTTGTAGTTGGATAGTCGACCAAATTCCTCTACAATGTGCAATGCAGCCAGCAAGGAGGTTTTGGGGTGGGTGATGTGAAGTAAAATATTATCTGCAAACACCAACAAACTCAGTCTATAGGGGCCCACGGAAATACCCGTTTGCTCAGGGCAGAATTTTAATTTCAATATAAGAGGTTCTAAATACAAATTGAAAAGAAAAGGGGACAAGGGACAACCATGCCGAGTTCTGGAAAATAAACCAAATGAAGCAGAAAACACCCCACTACAATAAATCTTGACTGTTGGGGAGAAATATAAAACATGAATCCACCTGAGAAAAGTCTTCAGAAAGCCAAATTTCTCAAGTGTTAGTCACGTGGGAGTTTTTATTTCTATCAAAAGCTTTCTCCACATCCAGGGAAACCAATGCCATGGAAGAGATAGAGTCCCTGGATGTGGAGAAGATATGAGCTAGCTTTTGGAGATGATCCACATACATTCTGGAGGCAACAAATCCAACTTGCTCTCTACTGATGAGTCCAGCCCAAACCTGGTCAACCCTGCAAGCAAGAGTTATGGTTAAAATCTTGATGTCAGAATTTATTAATGAAATGGGCTTATAATTAGACACCAAATCAGAGGGTCTACCAGGCTTGAGCAAAAGGATAATCAGCGCCTCCAGGATGGTGGGATCAGAAATACCAGAGTCAAAAATAAAGAAGCAGAATCTGTGAAGAAGAACCAGCTTGGTAGAAAAAGTTTTATAGAAATTAGCTGAGAAACCATCCAGCCCGGGAGTTTTATCTGGAGACAGGGATGAGATGGTTGTCCGGATTTCCTCTTCTGATACGGGGCAGGACAAAAACACCTACTGAGTGTTTGACAATATTGGTAAAGGAATAGTATTACAATTTTCCATAATAGGCTTTGATGGAGGGGAAGGATTAGGACTGTATAGGTATTTATAAAATGACACAAACTCTTGGGCAATCTCCCTAGGCCTGGTTTTCGGCATGCCATCAGGGGACCTAACTGCTGAAATTAATCTAGAGGCTTCCTGCTTCTGGTGATGCAGTGCAAGCAGGCAACTCGACTTCTCCCCCTGATAAATGTATTTGGACTGCGTCTTGAGAATTGCGTATTCATCCTTCTCTCTCATAAGGTCTGCATACCGATCTCTGAGGACCGTTGTTGTATCAAAGACTCTGGAGTGTGGGGAGATAGCAGATGTTCAATATCAATAATATGCCTCAAGAGATCTGCGTCCACATGTATGCACTGATGTTTATGCTTGCAGGAAAGCCTAATAAACTCCCCTATAAGAAAACATTTAAGGGCTGCCCATTCTAGATCCCTCTTTTCCACAGTACCCAAATTTTGTTGGGAAAATAATACAATTTGCTCTTTTATGCACTCCACCACAAATTTATTATTCAAGAGTTGGTTATTGAATTTCCAAGATGTATCTCTCTGTAGATTAGGGACCAATGAGAGCCGCGCCCATACTGGGGAATGGTCCGGGATAACCCTGGCTATTACTTCACTATCCAGCACCCCACTCCAGACAGATTGACTTAAAATAAAGCCAAGTCTGGAATATGACCTGTGTACTAGAGAATAGAATGTGTACACCTTGTCCTGTGGATGAAATATCTGCCAGAGATCACATAAACTAAAGATTCCATCATGTCTCAGATGGAGCACTGGATGGAAAACAACCCTTGTGAGGGACCACTGGATCTATCCAGATTGGAAGTGAGGGTTACATTCCAATCTCCCCCAGTAATAAGGGGAACAGGAAGAAAGGATGATAAAAGACCCACCAGCATCATCATAAAAAAAAAAAAAATAATAAAAAAAAAAAGGGATTTGATGTGTTGGGGCTGTATACACTGCCAATCAGACCAATCCAGAATGCCCCAAACAAAAATATATCTGTCCTGGGGATCCAAGAGGCATTGCTGACATTGAAAAGAAACCATTTTATTAACTAGAATGGCTATACCCATACTAGATGTATTAAAACCTGCCCTACCATTTGTCTACGGAACAAATTGCCCTCTGAAGACAGAAGATGGGTTTCCTGCAGGAAGGCAATGTGACTTTGTAATTGAGACAGATGTTTAAGAATCTGGTAGCGTTTAGATGGGGAACTGGCCCCTTTAACATTCCAAGCTACATATTTCAGATTGTTAGTCATTCTCAAGGAAAACTATAGAACTCAAAGTAATGCAAGGAATATACACAGTATTAAGATAAAACCCATCCCAACAGGTGGCTCCACGTTCCCTCCCCCTCTCACACACATCCCTCAACATCCCTCCTCCTCCAGCCCCTCCTTCGAGACCCCTTTTCCTGCAATACAAAAGCAAGACAAACTCCAATGTACAAAACATTAAAGAAACCACCAAATCCCCTAACCCCATATCCTATTCTGACTAATCTGCCAGAAAATAAAGACTGCTACCCCACAGCCAGTAGGAAAGGGGTATCCCACCCTCAATCCAGCTCTTGCCAGCAGTCCCCAACAGTAGCACCTAACTACCCACCACCCCCTCCCACTCCAGCCCACCCCCAATAATGAACAATATAACTATTACAGTAACATTAAGCTTGGTAACTGGTAGATCTTAGAGTCCTGGTTAGTTAGAATAAATATCAGAAGTAGAAAAACAACCTCGAGGTTAAACATCCACCCCAGATTAAGACTTCTACTACAGTCATAAACTGAAAAGCAACCTGAAATTACCACACAAAAATAAAGTTTTGGTCACATTAGTGGCTGCCAGTCAAGGGTCATAAGACAACAATAAATCTGCCAGGTTATCCATCCCAAATAACTGAAAGAGGTACAAATCTTAATGAGGCAGCCAGGGTTTAGTCTTTGGTTGCAACAGATAAACAGAGTAACAACCAAAATTAGGAGGAGAGCTGGCAGTATCGCTCCTAAACCCAGGATGTCATAATAATATAAAGTTCAGCCCATAAACCATTACCACTGAGTCCAAAATCTGGAAGCCAATTGATGAGATGAACATCCAGCCCAGAAATGGATTGTAAAGTCCGAGGTGCAGGTGCCATCAATGAAGAAAGAGGAGGATAAGAGGTCTGTTATCCGACCAGTCCAGGAGTGCACCTAGTAGGGAGAGGTTGGGAGGGGTGTGAAGAAATCCCAGCAAGGCAGCCAAAGGCCACATAGCAGGCTTCGATAGGGAAACCAAAATGGTGCAAGTAATCCCTGGCTCACACTGGTGAAAGTCTCGAAGTGCACAATGGTCAGTAGTCGCACCCAATCTCACCTCCTTCCCATCAGTCATGAATCCCCCCATCAAGCATGGTGCCAAAAGTACGTACACACCGGGGCAAAATTCCAAAACGAGGTGCTGGATTTCATCAGTGCAACCCTGCAGCAACTTGGAATAAGTCCAGTCTTGTGCACCGGCCGGTGCAAACAATCGTAAGATAGCTTCACCCTCCATTGATAACAGCTCAAAACAGGCGAGTAGCTAAGGACCCCATCTCACCACCACAGAGGGGCCACTCCAACACTGCAGACCAGCATTCATAGAAAGCAGCATCAGCAAGTGGAGACTCCGCATATATCCTCACAAAGTCCTAGGTGAATAGGAAGAGCAGGCAATGCTGAAAATAAAAGCCAAAATTATGTTTGTATCATGATGGGAGATGCTGTAGATACCAGGAGCAAGTCCCAGCAGGAAAGAGTCCTTACCACTCTTTTTTTAAAAAGCTATGGGAATAATCTCTTCAATTTGGGAGTAGCTTGTTCGGCCGAATCAAGAGACCCAGGAACCTTGATGGGATACTGACAGCCTGGCTGGGTACAGGACACAAAATCTAATTCCTGTAGCTATTAGTTTAGTAACAAGTGGGTGATATGTAGCTCTCTTTTGTCAAGTGATAGAAGGCAGGTCTTGTGAAAACCACAGATTGGAGTCTTCCCATGACACCTGCTGAAGCTCTCATACCTTTGTGAGTATATACTGTATTGTTTATCCAGATAATTTAACAGTTGCATGATGAAGGGTCGGGGAGAGGAGCCAACCGGAGGTTTGGGGTGCAGCAATCTGTGGGCTCGCTCAACTACATAAATCAGGTTGTTAGCAGAAGGCACCACTACTTTTGTCAGCAATTTCTGAGCAAAAAGTACTGGAGTGGAACCCTTTGCTTTCTCAGGAAGGCCAAAGACACTGTTGTTCCTTCTGCTTTGGCATTCTAAGTCCTCCAGTTTAGCTTCCATTTTGGCAAAGTGCTGATGGAGAGAAATAATGTCGGGTTCCATCCTATCCCTCCATTTTTCAAGGGAAGAGTCTCGGGTGGCCATGTCTGCAATGGCTTTGGTAGCTTTGGTGAGGTCCAATCGCATGGATTTCAATTCTGCTGTGAGCTTCTGTAAAGAAGATTTAAAAGGAGCAAATTCTACCAAAAAAGCATTCCTCAGACAGTAGGGCAGAAGCCTCACTAGTAGTAGGAGGGCTAGCAGTAGAGCTCTTACTGGCCATTATGCTCTGGCCTTTGGAGTGCTTTGAACTTTTATCCAGTGTAGCAGGTAGTGTATGATGGGGGTGCACCTGGCACATTTTGGCGTTCATTCTGGCACTGGTTCAGGGATTTCTGGAGCCAGGTACGGATTTCAATTATACCGTGCAGATCTATGATATGTTACCAAGTTCAGTGGAGGGAAAATTACAGTTGTAGCTGGTAAATTTAAGTAATTTATGTAGATTGGAGTGGGAGCGTAAGTCGGAGGCAGCTACTCCAAGGACTGCATCACGTGACTCCCCCATACATCTAATTTGTCAGGCTGAGATGAAATTGCTCTGAATTTGATGCATTCCATACACAAGCACAGAAGCTAAGGGAATGTCTTCTAGAGAGAAGCTATGAACCAGAGATCTTAGATGAAGCCTATCAAAAAGCAGCTATTTTAGATCAAAAGGACCTTTAAAAACCTAAGGTCTGGTCACGTAGAGAACAAAATAGTTAATTTTGTTACAGAATACAACTACAGTACCTGGCAGGTAAGACTGGAAACATAGTGACTCAGTGCTAGTCCATACTGTTAAGTGACCCACTATTGGCACCTCATATTGGTGACAAACCCATGGTCTCTTTTTTTAGTAGAGGCCCTGAAAGATGTATTTGTTTTAAGCCAGTTTGCAAGCAGAGATCCCGTCTTACAATCATGGCTACCCATTAAACCACAGGTGTACAACATATAGCCCACGGGCCACAACCAGCCCCCGAGATGATTTTTATGCGGCCCGCAGACAGATGCACAAGTTCTGTTTTAGTTATTTAATTTTCCCCTTCTCCATGTTGCCAAAACTGTAATTGTAAAAGTTTCAGTGAAAATGTACCTCAGTTATGCCTGGTTCTTGACGTAGATGCCAACGTAGATCCCACTAGTTCACTAGCACTACAAAACTAGGGAATTCACTGATGCTGCTACTCATTGACAGACTCAATGCCGATTGCATGGTTTTTGCTGATGAACTAAATGCTGCCTGTTGTCTTCATCTGCATTGTGTTTGTGTGGGCAACTAGCCGAGGTGTCCAGGGCATATCTGGACAAGTTTTCTGCTCAAGTACCAGAAAAACAGGTAACTCTATGATGCTGCTGAAATCTAAAACGCATGGCGGGTGGTGATGAAAAACTCTGCCAACTGCCTGGTTGTCGTTGATGGACTCAATGGACAGTTGACTGGTTCCTGTCTATGGCATTTTTTTGTGGGGGGGATACAAATTTCTGTTCATTATCTGTTTCTCTGATACAGGGCTGAAAAGTCATAGTATGTACATGTGAGTGTGTGGGATTCTGACTCGACAGATGGTTGCCTGGTTCTCATCTTGTGAGCATGCATTTTCGCTATTGAGTTTAAATAAGTCAAAATTAAGAAGCAGGATTATGGATGGAAATCTGGAGGCTGTTATGCAGCTAGCCATCTCAAAACTGAAATGGGACATTCAGAAGCTGGTGTTCAGTGGCCATTGCAACACTTCACATTAATAACAGGTAAGTTCAACTTTGCTACTGAGACAGATGTAACTTTAATGGTTTGTGACAGATAAATACACTACCTTTTTTTTTTTTTTTTAATTTCAGAATGCACTTTCAGGAACTACTCATCTGACCAAGATAGAAGGTATGAATGTCAACTTTACTTTTTTTTTATTTTCAGTCTTTTTAAAAAATTTTTAAACAATTTCATTAAAGTAAACAAAATTGAAAATCAAATACATTAAAATAAATGCAATAAAAAAAAACATACATATGGTTTGTCTTTCTTTCATTTATTGAATGTTTATCATAGGTTGTGTCGCTGTTGATGTTGGCCCTCTGTCAGTGGCCCTAGACACTGACCACATTTCCAAGTCTGGCCCCATAACAAAAAAAGTTGTGCACCACTGCATTAGATGAAGCGGGATGCATAAATTTAGTAATTGTAGTGTATGCATTCATTGCCACCAAGGCACTTCATTTCAGGCACCCACAAATAACAGAATAGTGCAAATTTAATATTTCATCTCTTGCACCATGACATATACCATATATGCACTTTGGTGTAACTGTTTTAAGTTGTATGTCAGAAGAACTGTGAGACTGCCTAAAATATGCATTCAGGAGCACATTAGGGACATCAAAAAATGTCCAATTAGAGAGCCCAGTAGCTGAACATTTCTTACAGAACCACAGTAGTGATCCTAGCAATATTAAAGATCAACTGCAGATATATTACAAACATATTATAAACTTTACTCCTTTTTCCCTAACATAAGGACAACCAGGCCTTATTTATTACATACGAAATGAAGAAATTCCCATTTGTCATGTACAGATACTATTCTAATGCTATCCTATTTGAAGATTTCACAGAAAATCCCTCAGACATTTTTAAACCAGCTGGCAGAATCTTGGGTGAGTGCTCATTCAATTCGGGCAACAATGACATCATTTTCCTCAAGGTCCTGGCAGCTCAACACACAGATGCGCGCACACACACACACACACACACACACACACACACACACACACACACATTGCAAAATAGCAACAACTCATGTTTACTTTCAATTTTCTGAGCATCTTTGCCTATTGAATTGTATTGATACAGCATTACAGATAAATAATTAGTTACTTCACAGATTAATCAGTAATGGCGTGATGGTCTGCATCTGTCCAGGGGTGGAACCAGGATCCTAGGTGAGAGGTTTAAATGCTTCATTGGCAAGCATTTAAACTAGCCGGGGGGGGGGGGAGGCACTGAAAAGGAGCAGGGAAATCCCAGCCTTCCCCCACAAAACACGGTAATTAGTGAGGTAAACACCAAGGCAGAGAAGTCATTAGGGAGCAGGACAGAGGTAAATAAAAAAAAAAAAAAAAAAAAAAAAGGCAAAGGCAGTTAGGACAGGAATGGGGCTAAAAGGGGTAAGGCCATCAAAAAGTGGAGGGTGATGAGTACCAATGCCTGTAGTCTGTGTAACAAGCTCCCTGAACTAGTGACCTTGATGGAAGAGGGTTGCCTGGATATTGTGGCTGTCACAGAAACATGGTACACAGAGAACCATGACTGAGATATCAACATACCAGGATACATAATCTACAGGAGGGACAGGGAGGGTAAAAGAGGATGAGGAGTAGCTCTCTATGTAAATTAAGGGATCAAAGCAACAGAACTAAAGAGTAAACAGGGAGCAGATGAGGCACTCTGGGTCACCCTGGAGACAGGAAATTGCACCACAATCTGCATGGGGGTTGCATAGAGACCCCCATCTCAGGGGGAGGGAATGGACAAGAAAATGATAGAAGGCATCCTTAGAATGGCTGAAAAAGGGGAGATATTGTTGGTGGGGGACCTTAATATGCCAGATGTTAACTGGAGCACCTTTGCTACAGGCATGTCCAAGAGCAGGGTCATTCTTGATGCCCTACAAGGGGCATGCCTCAGACAGCTAGTATTGAAACCCACTCAGGAGGGAGCAATCTTAGACCTGGTAGTCTCAAATAGGGATGGAGAAAAAATCTCAGATTTAGAAGTGGGTAGCCATCTGGGAACAAGCGACCACCACACAGTGTGGTTCACGATAAACACAGCCATACAATCAAGCCATACAAAAGCAAGAGTATTAGACTTTAGGAGGGCTGACTTTGGGGAAAATGAGAGAGTGCCTCAGAAAAGCACTAGCAAACAGGCAAGAAGGAGGGGTGGGGAGAAACAATGGGGAGTAATCAAAACAGCCATCACAGAGGCAACAAGCCTTTGTGTAAAGCAAATCAACAAAACACAATGAAGGAAAAACCGCTATGGTTCTCAAAAGAGGTGGTAGGGAAGGTTAAGGAGAAAAGGATAGCATTCAGGAAATATAAGGAAAGCAGAAGGAGCAGGACAGAGAACTTTATCAGTTAAAGCAGAAAGAGGCAGGAAGGCAGTCAGATTAGCAAAGGCCCAAACCGAGTAATGGATAGCCAACTCTGTTAAGAAGGGGATAAGACCTTGTATAGGTACATTAGGGAGTGAAAAAAGACCAAAGGAGGGATACTGAGGCTTAATAAAGGGGAGGGAAAGTGGGTAGAGGGTGACAGTGAAAAAGCAGGGATACTGAACAAATATTTCTGCTCAGTGTTCACAAAGGAAGAGGAAGGGGAGGTACCCAAACCAAACAAGAGAAACACTTTGAAGACGGGGGTTGATACCAGTCCATTTACAGAAGAAAGGGTTCTGAAAGAACTAATAAAATTGAAAGTGGACAAAGCAATGGGGCCTGATGGGATTCACCCAAGAATTCTAAAAGAACTAAGGGTAGAACTAGTGACACCATTGACTACTCTCTTTAACAAATCATGGGAGGATGGGGTGGTACCTGAGGACTGGAGGAGGGTGGATGTGATTCTTCTTCACAAAAGTGGGAGCAGGACAGAGACAGGAAACTACTAACCAGTTAGTTTCAACTCAGTGGTAGGGAAAATGATGAAATCACTTCTGAAGGAAAGAATTGTTGAGTACCTAGAGGCCAGTGGGGCAGAGGACACAAGGCAGCATGGAATCACAATGGGAAGGTCGTGTCAGATGAATCTAATAGATTTCTTTGACTGGGTGACCAAAGTAGTAAACCAGGGAGGGGCTGTGGACATGGCCTACCTAGATTTTAGCAAGGCATTAGATGCAGTCCCACACAAAAGATTAATACACAAGTTAGCCAGCCTTGGCGTGGGTCCCAAGGTGGTAGCCTGGCTAAAAAATTGGCTAGGCAACAGGACGCAAAGGGTAGTAGTAAATGGAGTCCACAGTGAATAAAGGAGGGTTACTAGCGGGGTACCGAGGGTTCAGTACTGGGACCGGTCCTTTTTAATGTCTTTATAAGTGACATTGCAGAGGAACTGGAAGGAAAAGTATGTCTCTTTGCAGATGACACAAAGATCTGCAACAGGGTTGATACACCAGATGGAGTGGAAAGGATGAGAAGGGACTTGGCAAGGTTGGAGGAATGGTCAAATGTATGGCAGGTCAGATTCAATGCAAAGAAGTGCAAGGTAATGCACCTGGGAAACAAAAAACCAGGGGAAGAGTACACAGTGGGGGTGAGATACTGACAACAGTAAAAATGGAAAGGGATCTGGGGTTAATTATATCAGATGACCTAAAGGTGGGCAAGCAATGTGAGAAGGCAGTAAGGAAGTCTGGGGGGATAATGGGATGCATAAGGAGAGGCATCAATAGTAGAAAACAGGAAGTTGTTGTCCCTCTGTACAAACAGTTGGTGAGACCCCATCTGGAGTACTGTGTGCAGTTCTGGAGACCCCATCTCTGCAAAGACATAGACAGAGTGGAGGCTGTCCAGAGGAGGGCAACCAAAATGGTGCAGGGTCTGCACCAGAAGACGTATGAAGAAAGACTAAAGGAGCTTAAGGAAAGAAGGAGAGGGACATGATAGAAACTTTCCAAGTACCTCAAGGGAATCAACAAAGTCCAAGAGGGTAGCATCTTTCAGAAAAAGAGATGTGCAAGAACTAGGGGGCACAATTTGAAAATAGAGGGGGGACAGCTCAGAGGTAATGTGAGGAAGTATTTTTTCATGGAGAGGGTTGTGGATGCATGGAACAGGCTCCCCGAGGAGGCTGTGGAGTCAAGAACAGTGGATGAATTCAAGAATGCATAGGACAGACATAAGGTAGTCCTAGTAGGGGGGTAGGAGGAAGTAAGCTGTTGGTTAACTAGGATCTGCAGCTTATCTGTTAGGTAGGAAAATGGGCAAACTAGGTGGGCCAAGCGGTCCTTATCTGCCGTCAAATTCTATGTTGCTATGTTATAGGGGACATTACTTTAACATAAGGAGGCAGCAATTGGGGTTTCATTCTGGGCAGGAAGAGAACAAACAAAACAAAAATGTTTATGTTAAGAGCCTGTCATGTTGTTGTTTTTTTTTTTTTTTTTTCTGAGGGACCAGTCTTGGGGCCCACACTATTCAATGTATATGTGTGGGACATGCAGGTATCATGTAGTGCCTGGATTTGTAAGTACGCTGACGACAGCAAGCTTGGCTCTATAGTCAGCAATGCACAGGACGCTCTTGTATTACAGGAAAATCCAGATGTGCTATCCTCATGTGCTGATGCCAATAAACTGCACTTTAACGTTAGTAAATGTAAGGTAATGCATCTGGGGAACAGTATCCCACAGTTTCAGTATAGACTAAAGGGAAATATACTACTAGAAACTACTCAGGAAAGGGACTTGGGGATAACTGTTAGTAACAACCTGTCGTTCCATATTCACTCCATGGGCATTGCTCAAAAGTGCTATAGGATAATTGGATGCATATGTAGAATGACCTATGTGTCCTAATGCCCCTGTACACTGTCCTTGTGAGACCTCTCCTAGATTATTGTTCCCCTTTTAGCTCTCCACACCTGGTAAGGGATAGGACTATCCTAGAGAAGGTACAGAGAAGATTGACAAGAAGTGTAAATGGTATGAGGGATAAATGATATGGTGATAGATTGGAGGCGCTCGGGCTGTTCTCAGTTGAATATAGGAGAATTAAAGGGGGCATGTGTTATGTATATAGCAAATATGATAACTTATACATAATGGTAGCAGTAGGGTTAGAATCCTGTAATAGGTCTGTAAATAATAGAACACATGACAAACAGCTCAAAGGGACCAGTTACAAAACCAACAAAAGGGGAGGTTGGTTTAGTCAGAAAGTGGTGTCTGTATGGAACAGTTTACTGAGCGAGGTAGTAAATAGAGGTGGGCAAAGTGGCCAAAATTCACTCCACAAAGTGATTCATGGAGTAATGTGGAATCCACGATGTAATCCGCAACGTGAAGTGGAGTACTTCGAGTCATAATGAGGAATGCAAAGTCCATTGAAACCAATGACTTTACGTTACTCTACCTTCCCCCAAACATTTCTAAGTCAATTTTAATGTGAAGTACATAGAAATCAATGTACTTCACATCACTTAGCATTGTTATTGAGCTCCAAGGCGAATTGTGCAGTGATTCATGGGATTGCAGGTCACATGGGCTTTAGATTGTTCTACACAGCCTCAGTTCTATGGTGTGTGTGTGTGTGTGTGTGTGTGTGTGTGTGTGTGTGTGTGTGTGTGTGTAGATGCAGACAGTTTCCTTCCAGAGCTCTGCAATTCAAATCCTCTAAAGGAGGCAATATAGCACAGTGGTTTAAGGCTCTAAGCTGCAGACCTGGGTTTGAAGCCCACAGCCCACTTGCATACTGTGTGACCCTGAGAAAGTCACTTAACTTCCTTGTGCTCCCAGGTCGCACCTGTAAATAAGCTTTCAGCTTAGTGTCTCTCTCTTGGCAAAAAAAAAAAAAAAATTAAAAGCTGTTTAAAAAAACCTTTTTGAGCCATTTTTTTTGCTCAAAATGTAGTACACTGATTGTAGGAAACCTTCCTGTGCTCGTATCATCGAGTGTTTGTTTGTATGTGGATTTTGAATATTAATTTAGAACATTCAGTCTGTGTACTGACAGGCACTTGAAGTGTGCTTTGGGGAAGGGGCGTATCTGTGATGGAGGCAGGTTAAAACTGGGAGAAAAAGGCAGTCTTTCTGTTTTGGTTATGTTTTTCTTGTATGACTGTGTTAATGTGCACACAGTAATATTTTCAGTAATTCTTGACTTTTTTTGCTGATTGTTGTAGCGCAGCAGTGCATAATTTCAGTTTGTTTAAAATATTTGGTTATATTACTGAAGTTTTTAAATTGCTACTCATTACTTGCAGTGTGTGTGTAAGTGTGCATGCGACATGTACCATCAAATCAGACACATTTTATTGTGCCACAGAGTAATTGCAGCAGCGTGAACCTGCTATCCACTGCACATGTGTGATTTTGTTCTGCTTTGTGGTATCTTAGTTTTGGACTGTTACTACAGTGCACTGCAGCCCAACCGGCAAAAGATATTCTTTTCCAGATTGGATTGTGACTTGTGAGCACTGGTTAAGGTGGTGTTGTGACTTTGCGTCTGCATCTCTTCTTGATTGCGCAGCTCAATGTTAATCTGTCTGTGCTTTTGCATCTGTTTAGTGCCCAGTCTCCCAGTCTCCATCTGCAAGCCACAGTTTTTTTTTTTTTTTTTTTTTGCTTCAGATCCACCAGCCCAGACTGAAAGTTCAGAAACCTAAATTTGTTTAGAATTTTCCACTGGTGATCCCCCAAAATGCCCGCAAACAGACGTGCAAGCAAAGCTGTTTTTGGCCATGGCACTGCTGCTAGTGGCAAGATTGTCCATGGGCGTGGTAGTATGCAGAAGTGCATAGCTGATGTCAGTAAAGGGATTTCTCCATCAATATTTTTTACAGCGCAATCTGTTGCTTCTCTCATAGTTGGAGGAGATATTTTCCCTGCTGGTGGTGTTAGTGCAGTTTCTGCTGGCATGAGTATTGTACCTCAAGTTCCACTTCTGACCAGTTAACCATTTCAAAAAATTTAGCTGATTTCTAAAGCTGTGACTGACAGTGTAGATGATGTCACACTCCCCATTAACATCCCCATGGTAGTTGAACATGATTCTGATCCTGGCAACAATAACTCACAATGTCACATTACTTCCAGTGCTGTTGAGGTCATGCCTTTGCCATCCAATGATTCAAAGTGTGGTGAAAAATATCGGGGGGTGATGATGCTGCTGCTGTGGTTGGAACATGTTCTACACATGACAGCATCCAAGCTGAAAATGTGGATGATTTTGATGAATATGATAATGATGTCCGTGACCCAAGTTGGGAATCGGAGAAGAAGAGTCAAGGTGGCTGTGTCTGGGTGATCAGAGTAGCACTGGTGATCAATGTAGTATGTCTAGTGCAAGTGATACATCAACCCCTGTACATAAAATGGGGAAAATAACTTCTTTGTGGACTTGTCACCTGTGCACCCCTCTTCATTACACGTCCACCCCTCCATCCCCAGCCATTCGCAGAGCAGAGCCATTTGTCACACCCCATGCAAAACATGTAAATCAGCCCACGTTGGAGAGTGTTTTTGCCCGTAACCTCCTGCCTGCCTACCTGCCTGAAGCATGAGACCTACACTGTTTAAGTCATGTGATGTGTGCGGGCTGCCTGTTAAGTCTCACTCCGCCTTAAAGCAAAATAAGGCATAGTGCACAACGCAAAGTCATAATTACAATGCAAAGTGACGAAGTGAGGGTTTAAAATGGGCACTTTGCATAGCGGAATACTAACGTGAAGTGGCCACTTAGTGTCCACTTCATGGGTGGAATTTTACTTTGCTGCATGTCTAGTAGTAAATAGTGGTTCTGTAGATACTTTCAAGAGGAGGTTGGATAGTTTTATGGGTGAAAGGTATAGGCATTTCCACTGATATTGCGTCGAGTCTCAATAGATCTTATGACCTCTAGACTTGTATTTAAAGTATGAAATACAGAGCACCAAGTGTTGATCAGCTTAGGGAAAGTGACAGATATTTACTCATGATGTTTTACTGGAATATTTTGAGTTCAGACAACATCTCTGAGATTGCATGTTTCACAGGGGAAAACAATTACTGTCTCCAAAGACCCAAATAGCAGGGGACAATCACTGCTACTCTGTCCAGTTTAAAATGGATACTTCAGCACTACTTCTCCAATGACCCTCTCTCTGTATACATCACTCCTTATGTCCTTCAGTCAGCTCTCAAATGCCTTTCCTTCTGTCCTCTAGTCTCAGACGCTGGCCCTTCTATAGCTATTTTGCACTTCACACAGCAGTGTCAGTATGATGTCCCACACTGTGTCCTCCTGTTGCCACGCCCATGTCCACGTCCATGTCCTCTTTGGGCTTCAGAACTTTGACATGCCAACCCAGTGATGACACAGCCAAATGGCTGTCCACTTCAGTTTCAGGTTAAGCTTCCATGCTCACTGATCTCTGACTTTTCCTATCTTAAAGACAAGTGAAAACTTCCAAGTGCATTAACTTCCACAACAAAACAGAAATGTATAAAATGGACGTATAATCCTCATGAGGCAAGGCGTACCATATGTAGGGTGATGGCATACATTGTGTAATGTGTGTATTGCTGGTCTGCAGAGCTCCACATTGTGATGTCACAGGCTGCCCTTTGCCCTCATTTGCCCACATGGAGTATTGCAATATGGGCAGGGTGGCCAGGACAGTACAGAGCTGTGCAATGCACTGGGCTTCCAAGAGGAAACCTGGCCTGGTCACAAAGAGAATTTCCTGCTCTGCAGCAACAGGGGATTATGGGATATAGCTGTCCGCAGACAAGGCTGCTTTACCCTAATAGGAAACCAGAATTTTTCTGTAGAAAAGGCACTGACCGCCAGCTACATGTCATTAAACTACCATTTCAAGGAGGTGGTTATGGCACTGCTAGCTTCCCTAAATGATGTCACACTGGGAGGAGGGTGGGTACAACAGAAGTAACTGACTAATAAGTGCACTTAGCAGCATTCATGCTGAAGATTATGGCTGTGCATCCCATTTAGTAAGCAGTAATGATCAAAGTATCCTGTGGAAGAAACCAGCATGACTTAATGAGGGCAGGTAGTCTCAAATGAACTTGATTTGCTTTTCCAGCTCTGTGACACAGGTGGTGGACAAGGGACAGGAAGTCAACATTTTGTACCTGGACTTTAGTAAGGCCTTTGACTCAGTGACACATGGGCTTATCCAGAAATTGTTGGAAACAGGTATACAGAATGACAGACCAAATGGATTGGTAAGTGACTCTCAGGACAAAAAGAGTCATCCTAAATGATAGTCTGTGAGATCAGGAAAGCCAGAAGAGGAGTAACCCACATACCTTACAGCAGTCACTCATTTCAGTGGATGTCTCTCCTTTTAACCCTCAAAAGTGGCTTGTCCCAAATCTTTCAATTGAAGAGATGCCCTCCACAGAGGAGATGCTGCAAATACTGACTTCAAGGCTGAAATTCTTAACATTCTATGAAGCTAAACCAAATTAAACTTTGAACAAATAAAGTTATTAGTTTCCACAGAGTTTTGAGCTTGCATCTTCATGTTTAATTATATTTCCCTCATTTAGAGTGTCTGTGTCATCATTTCAGTGACAAAAGGCTGAGAGGTATGACTGCCACAAAGGTCTCTCCATCAGTGATACTGGGCTCAGGTTACAGGGTCAAGTGAGTTGGTTCACTGGTGACACTAAACTCTGTGGGAGGATCAATACTGAACAGGGGAACGGTAGTATAAAAAGGGGTGTAAGAAATCTGGAACAGTGGTCTAACACATAGCAACTAAACCTCTGTGCCAAAAAATGGTAAAGTGCTGCACTTTGGAAACAAAAATCTGAAGGTGCAGCCCCCTCGGGCTTCTGCAGGACATCCATGTGGCTAAGCTCTGCTGCTTGTCGGCCACTTCTCCACTGCCCTGACTGCTGCCCCCCCAGCTGCTGAAAGGCACAGCCCCTCGGGCTTCTGCAGGACATCCGTGTGGCTCGGCTCTGCTGCTTGCCAGCGTTTCTCCAGTGCCCTGACCGCTGCCCGCCCAGCCACTGCAAGATGCTGCCCCCTCAGGCTTCTGCAGGACATCTTTGTGGCTCAGATCTGCTGCTTGCCAGTCACTTCTCCACTGCCCTGATTGCTGCCCCCCCCAGCTGCTGCAAGGCGCAGCCTCCTCAGGCATCTGCAGGACATCTGTGCGGCTCAGCTCTGCTACTTGCCGGTTGCTTCTCCACTGCCCTGTTTGCTGCCCGCTCAGCCATTGCATGGTACACTGCACCTGGCTTGAAAGCTGTGAAACTGATTGGCTCCTCTGGGCTGTAGCTGGTCTCCCATTGGCCGCTACAGCTCACTGCTCCTTTACTATTGGACTGCTATTTCTCTCAGCGCTCCACTTTTAAACTGTAAAAGCATGTAAACTGTAAATTATTTTTTTTTTTTTTTTTGCTCTTACATATCTTTATCTTAGTTGTGTAATTTGGGTCCTAATTTACATCAACTGTGCATGCTTGTATCTAGTGACTTCAACTATGTGATATTTAAAGTTATTGCTGACTTGTTTAATGTTTATAGTTACTAGTTTAAATTATTTCAACTGCCTTTCTTAATTCCACCTCCTGCTTCAGAATTTATTGCAGCTGCTTTCTCTATTTCTGCCACCCGCCTCTGATCCCCCACTCTCAGTCCCTCAGACCCTCACTCTCCCAGCTTCTGCTTTCTACCCACCTTGTTCCTCTGCCCGCCATTGCAACTGCCAGTTTTCCAACCTGCTCCTGCCTGCTTTTCCAGCTGCTCTTACCCATGCTGCCCCTAGTCAACTGCTTCCTCTCACAGACAGTCTCAGGCTCGCCCCGTGATTCCTTGCAGACAACCTAAGACATAATCCCTCCTGCTAATCTAGTCTCAGTCCCCCATGCCTTTGGTTTTAATTTAAATTATTCCGCCTTGCTTGACCCCCATGATTCCTCTTAACCCCTTGCTTTCCTCCAGAGCCACCTCACGCGTGACCCATGGCTCCTTGGAGCCAACCTAAGTCCTCTGCCATTCTAATTCACCTCTTTTTCTCAGCACTTTTGTCTCCATGGCACTGTTTGGCGCCATAGCCCAGACCCCCAACCCCTTCCAAGAATCTTTCTCTGTCCCCCTAGCTATGCCCACCATTTTCACCTACTTCTCCCTTCCATTGTTATTTACCTGGCCTCCCCCAGTTCTGTGCTGTCTGCTGACCCTAGTTGTTTAGTACTAACTCCTGCTCTGACTCTCTCCCCTATCAGGCACAGCCCCTCGGACTTCTGCAGGATATCAATGCAGCTCAGCTTTGTTGGTTGCCGGCTGCTTCTCCACTGCCCTGACCGCTGCCTGCCCAGCTGCTGCAAGGTACGCTGCACCCAGCTTGAACGCCATGAAACTGATTGATTGTTCTGGGCTGTAGCTGGTCTCCAACTGGCCGCTATAGCTCACTGCTCCTTTGCTATTGGACTGCTATTTTTTCTCAGTGCTCAGTGCGCTGGTTTTAAACTGTAAAAGCATGTAAACTGTCATTTTGTCCTGCTCACTGACCCGACCCCGACCTTGACCTCCATTAAATACTATTTTTAGGACACCTCCCTCCCCTGCTCCTCCTCCTGTGATTATCACATAGCCCTACACTTAAAGGGGCTACACTCTAACCTTTCTTCACTGCATTCACCTGTGCGACCACTTGGGACCCCTCCTTTCTGTGTTATTTTTCTTCCCACTTCTGGATCTCTTTCCTCTGGTGCCTACTGATACCCATATTCTCACCACTTCAACTGCATGATTGCCCTTCCTGACAGTGGTAATATCCTGATAACCCTTACATTTAAGGGCTGCAACTAAATATTTCTTTCCCCTTTCCTTCCTCCACCTCCTTCTTCATGACCTTAAGGCTACCCCTTCTACTACTTTACCTCCTTCTTCATGCTGCAGGGTGACCTCCCCCCACCCTGTGCTTTAACCCTCCTTGTGCCTGCTAACCTCCAGTTCAGTTACTTCCTCCATCACTTGCTCATTCTTGTTCCTGCTGTGCATTGCACCTACTCCCCCTTCATTTGCCATGACCAGGCAGCACCCACAATCACCTTGTCAGATGGGGGCCCACACCACTTCCCATAGGAATAATAATCCTTACTCTTCCAACCCTATCCTTCATTGATCAAGCAGGGATGTCTACAACAGCCCCCTATATCTTGAATGGTAACCACCTTTCTGTGTATGGATCCTTTATGTCCCCACTTTGCCTTGATCTTACTGGTCACCACAAGCACTGGGACTTGTCCCCATCCCCTTACAAGTGGCCAGGTGTAAACCACCCATTATGGTTGCCCACACTCTTGATCCTCCCAAGGATTTTCTTTGTTCAGGATAAATGCAATCTATGACGCACCCAGCGAAGGTGGCAACTTCGCAACAACAAATAACTAAAAGAATACCTTCGTAGGGTTGCACTCCTGTTATTACTGCTTGCAGGTAATATCCACCCTACTCCTGGACCACCGCAGAAGTCTTGCACCCCCCAGAGGAAAGTAGGATCAATCACAATTGTGTCACTCAGCATTTGTAGCCTCCTACCTAAACTTGATCATCTAAAGGTATGGATCGCCCAACACAACCCTGATATCCTTTCTATTGTAGAAACATGGATCTCCCTGAAAATACCCGACATGTCTGTCTCTATTCTGGGCTACTCAGTCTTCAGGCAGGACCACCTATTGAAAAGAGTAGGAGGAGGATGTGCAATATATCTTAGGGATGGAATTCAGGACCTCACCCTACCGCTGCCCACCACCGATAGCAATGTTCAGACAAACCCCATTAAAATGCTACTAGGTGCTCACAATAAAGCCTTCCCTGTGTTGTCAGTCTATATTTCTACTCGACTGAAAACTGCTGGCCTTGACTCATTCCTGCACTGCTTGAGTAGCCTAGGTCTTAACTCTGAAGTAATAGTGCTCGGTGACTTCAACGTCAATTGACTTGC
This sequence comes from Neoceratodus forsteri, assembly GCA_016271365.2. NCBI lineage: Eukaryota > Metazoa > Chordata > Ceratodontiformes > Ceratodontidae > Neoceratodus > Neoceratodus forsteri. Next base: position 978,650,134 of record CM057452.1, on the reverse strand, counting down.
ACCAGATGCCAGCCCTTTTATATATGTAAGCTCCACCGTCCACCTCACTCAGCTTGTTGAGTCACCCACAAGGGTAAACTATAAGACTGGATCAGGCACCCGACTGGACTGGGTCCCTCTCTAACCACCCTGATCTCATCTCCAACACCTCAGTACTCCCAGATGGTTTAAGTGACCATTCCCCTGTTCTATTCTGCTGGGCCAATAAATTCTCCAAGCCCCCCACTAGAATAATTACCACCAGGGTCCTTACCTGGGGTCACCTGGATCTCCTGAAATCCAACCTCCAACACCTGCATTAGTCCTCTGTCTTTACACTTGTGACGTCAATGCTGCCTTTGAACAATTTATACTTCAATTCAATGCTGTGTGTGACAGACATGCTCTTTACTGAACATGTAAAATGAAAGGGCATGATAACCCATGGATCTCCCCAGATCTCATTGAACTCTTGAAAACCAGAGACCACCTGTGGCACAGGGCCTGGCCCACAGGGAAACAGTCTGATGTTCAGCGCTATAAACAAGCAAGAAACAAATGCACTTGAGCTATCCTCATTGCAAAAAAGTAGCTACTACAAAGAAACCCTGTCTTGCACATGGAATGACGGCAGAAAGTTTTGGAACAACCTCAAAGAAATCACTGGGGAAAGCTTCTAAAACACCCCCCTTCATGTTGAGCATCGGTGGTAAACCTTCCACTGACCCAAGAGACATTGCTAACACTTTCAATGATGCATTTACAGACCTGAGCAGCATCTTCCCTCCTGACTATGTTTGCCAGACTAGCAATTCTGATTTAGAGATGCAATGAAATTAAATCCCACCCGTGAAGTAGGTGCAAAGTAGCCCACTTCGCGTTACTATCTGGATATGTGACGAACCCATTGAAAACCTCTACTTCACCACTTCACCTTGTAATAATGGTGATAATGACTTCGTTTTGCTCAATCTGCCTTACTTCGCTTTAAAGGCGGAGTGAGAATTTACAGGCAGCCTACACACATCACATGGCTTACACAGTCTATTTCACATGCTTCAGTCAGGTAGGAAGTGAACCATGCTTGAAAGAGAGTTTCGCTTTTGCCTTGAGTCATCATTTGCATCTTGGACAGACAAAAAAAAAGGATTTTGATCCCCTACTTTTGCAGTTAATCTTTTTATTGTAGTTATTGTGATTATACATACAAATACACTACATTCTCCAATATACTCTTACATAAATTCTTAATGGCAGAAGGAAAAAAACATGTTGTCTGAAGTATTATACAATGATATTAAAGTGGAAAACAGATGTTGAGAAAACAATATGTAGCAGTACAATCTGTATGATGGAGAGAAAATATGGCAATTTATGATTCAAGGGGGTAAAAGGAGTAGATACAAACAAGAAATATGAGTAGTTGTGATTGTACTTCTATTATGCTGTAATTTAATACAAGTATGTGTAAGATTGTATAAAGGAAGAACATAAAAAAAGAAAAATATCTAAGAAAGTGAACAAGAATGAAGAGGGAAAGGGAAGAAGAAAAGGAGATAAAAAGATAGAAAGAGAGGAGATGAAGAAGGAATGAAAGAGCTAGAAGCGAGATTCCAATGTGAACATATAACAACCCATGGATTAAGTGACGATATGTGTAGACGTGTTTAAATAGTTAAAGTCCTGCCAGCATTTATTATATAAATTAAGTCGGTCAGAGGCTAAGTGTAACATGCGATCAAGGATGGCATATTGAGACAGTTGTTTGAGAATATCCGGGATGGTAGGAATGATGTCTGTGTCAGTGGCTCAGCAGGTAGCACACTTGCCTCTGAGGCCGGGAGATCAGTAGTCTATGGGTTCTATCCCCACACCAGGCACTTGGGTTAATATCGCAATACTGACACTGTAGTGCAGCATGAGGGGGGTGCTGCACTCCTGAGGTGCCGTCTTTCGGGTGAGACGTTAAACCGAGGTCCCATCTGCCTGTTCTGGTGGTAGTTCAGGTGGATGTTAAAGATCCCATGGCACTTCTCAAAGAGCAGGGGAATTTCCCTGGTGCAGTGGCCAAATTTCCTCCATTCACGAAAATAAAATACCACCAACAGCTTAATCTGGTTCAAGGTCAATTGGCATTCATCTGTATCCCCTCCCCAGGGTCATGCCTGAAAATAGGCAGAATTTGTCTAGTGCACTTACCCGGTCAACAAAAAATAAATAAAATAAAAATAAATAAATGTTGGAGCTCCAATGCATTAGTATAAGGCGTTTAACTTGAAGGAATAGTAGGGATAACCACCTATTCTGAGAATGGGATATTTGGTGTGAATGAGCATTGAAAATACCAAGTATGCAATGTTTTGGATCTAATGCAAAGGATACACCAATCGCTTTAATTGCAAAGAAATGAATATGATGCCAAAGATTGTGTATGGGAGGACAATGCCATAAAATATGTAGCAAATTGCCATTGGGGGAGTTACAATGCCAACATTTATTGTTGTTCATTAAGCCCATTTTTTGCAAAATCTCAGGAGTTCTGTACCATAGATGTAGAATTTTGATTTGTATGGGTGAACTGTGATTATCCTTGAAAGATTTATGGCAGGATATCCAGCAGTTATGCCACTGTGAATTGTTTGTTTGTTATAATTTAAAAGGGTACTCCATTTATTTTTTGCAATGATGGATTGATCTGGAACTGTATTTCTGATATAATTGAAAATGATACTATTTAATTTAGAGTTTGTTTTGATCCATTTATTTGATCCATTTTTATTTATTTATTTATTGGTTTCTTTTTCCTAAAAAAAAAAAAAAAAAAATTATCTGAGGATCAGTTACAGGATTTTTAGTACTGTAAATTAATAAAAAGAGAACTAAGAGAGTTTCAGTAGCAGACAAGTAGTGGAATTGCAGTATAATGTGGGGAGTGGTACAATGCAGTGGCTGTGGGGCAGCCATATTCAGGCAGACCTTCTGGACACTGAGGTGCTGCCCTATCTGCATGCATCTCTCTGGACTGCGGGATGAGGTAGCCAAACCCGGAGCGGAAGTAAACTGGGTCAGGAGTACCATCACCCCTATCCAGGGACCACCTAGTCCAATGCAGCTGCCTCAAAGGATGCCGAGAACGAGGAGCACTTGGATGACAGTGGGCTCAGGGAGGGTTAGAGCAGTCAGGCAGAGGCAGATCCCAGATCCTATTCCTCTCAAGAACTCATATGCCACACTGGCAAATGAGGACAACCAAATAGAGGTACCCAGAGAAGTGGAAGGAAAGGATGTGGAGGTTAGCCAAGGAGGTGACCTCAGTGGGGAAAGCAGTGGACCCCAGAGGAGGAGGAAGAATCCTGGTGGGGGACTCCATCATAAGAGGGATCCAGCTAGGAACACAGGAGGGAGGAGGTGAGGTGCTCACCAGGTGCCACGGCATGGAGGGATGGAAGGAAGATACTGGGGATCACTGGGAAGGCAAGACGGGAGGGTGAGCTGGATGTAATTATCCACCTAGGTACCAATGATTTGGCAAATGGGAGCCAAAGGAAGTTCAGGAAGAGTTTAGGAAACTGGGGAGGGGTCTCAGCAAGTAGCTACTTCTGTCACTTTCTCAGAAGTACTACCTGTGAGAGGCAAGGAGAGATAGAGTGCATGCACCAGGAACTTTAACTCATGGTTGAAGAACTGGTGCTGTGAGGAAGGGTTTGGATTCATTGGTGACTGGGGACCCACCTGGAGGGATGGAGGTTTGTTCAAGCCTGACGGCCTGCATCCATCCTGGAGGGGAATCCAAGCACTCAATGATAAGTTTAAATGCTACATTGACAAGCATTTAAACTAGCAAAGGGGGGTGGCAGGCCAGCAAGGAGGGTACCTACTTGCTCACCCCCACAGCTAGCAGTGGAACCAGTGAACCAGAGGAGTGGCTATCTCTGCAAAGCAGTGTGCAAAAGATGGAGATTAGTGTTCAAAAGGTGGATAAGCAGAAAAGGGGCAAAATTCAGCAGAAGGGCAGACAGCAAGGAGAACCAGGGATAAATGAAAACCAAGGAAGGGGCTGGAGTAGAACAGTGAAGCAGTCTAGGGAGGTCAAATCATGGAAAGCCATGTGTGCAAATGCCAGGAGCCTTAGCAACAAGATGGAAGATCTGGAGGCTGTCATGGTACAGTCGGACCTGGACATTGTGGCCATCACTGAAACCTGGTGTAATGATAACTATGACTGGGAGATGGCCATACCTGGCTACAACATATTCAGAAGAGACAGAGCAGGCAGGAAGGGAGGAGGAGGAGTGGCACTGTATGTGAAAAATGACATAAGGGCCACAGAGATCCAGGAGGAACAAAATGGGGGAGAGATACTGTGGATTAAGCTGGAAAGGAAAATGGGGCAAGCCATCCACTCAGGTGTGGTCTATAGACCACCAGCCCAGGAGGAAGAAACAGATAGGGAGCTGATGCTAGTCATCCAAAGGATGGCAGACAAGGGTGAGATAGTACTGGTTGGAGACTTCAATATTCCAGACGTGGACTGGAGCATCCCAGCAGCAGCATCAACTAGGAGCAGATTTATCCTGAACTCCCTTCAGGGTGCCTTCCTCAAGCAACTGGTCATGGAACCAACTCGGCAGAAGGCAATACTGGACCTTCTGCTCACAAACAGGGACAGTGTGATGGGGTAACAGTGGGGGAGCACCTGGCACAGTGACCACCAGTCATTGTGGTTTGAAATCACAGAAAGAGCAGAACCAAACCACACAAAACACGATCCTGGATTTTAGGGGCAGACTTTGGGAAAATGGGGAGATACTTGAAAGAGGCATTAAGGAATGGGACAGGAATCAGGGGTTGAGGAACAGTGGGCAGTATTTAAAATGGGATTATAAGAACAACAGAATTATGCATTAAGCAGGTTAGCAAGAGGAAAAGGAAGAGGAGACCATTATGGTTTTCCAAAGAGGTAGCAAAGAAAGTGAAAGCCAAAAGATTGCATTCAGGCAATACAAAAAGACACAGGCAGAAGGGATAGGGAGAAGTACCAGGAGAAACAAAGGAGGCAGGGAAGTCAGTAAGGGAAGCCAAAGCTCAGACAGAAGAACACATTGTAAAATCAGTGGGTAAAGGGGACAAAACCTTTTACAGGTACATAAGTGAAAAAAGAAAGACAAAGGGAGGGATAGTGAGACTGAAGGGGGAGGATGGGAGCCGTGTGGAGGATGACAACAGTAAAGCTGACATATTGAACAGGTATTTCTGCTCAGTCTTTACTGAGGAAGAGGGGGGTAATGGGTCTGAAGGGAGTACAAGGGGTGAGAATGGTACAGAAATGGACACAAGTCCCTTTACACGAGAAAGGGTCCTGAAGGAACTGGAAGTAATAGGAGTTGACAAAGCAATGGGGCCAGATGGGTGCACCCAGGGTCCTAAAGAACTAAGAGAGGTGGTGGCTGAACCTCTGGCTATCCTGTTTAGCCAATCACTGGAAACAGGAGGTACCCAAAGACTGAGGACAGCAGATGTAGTCCCTTATACAAAAGTGGGAACAAAGAGGAAGCAGGGAACTACAGACCAGTCAGCCTCACCTTGGTAGTGGGAAAGATCATGGGAGCACTACTGAAGGAGAGATTGGTGGAACATCTGGTTGTCAATGGACTACAGGACCCAAGGCAGCATGGTTTCACCAGGGGAGGTCATGTCAGACCAACCTCATTGAATTTTTGACTGGGTGACTAGGAAGGTGGATCAGGGAGGGCAGTGGATATGGCCTATCTGGACTTCAGCAAGGCCTTTGACACTGTGCCACATAGAAGACTATTACACAAACTGGGGAATATGGGTGTGGGCAGGACAGTAGTGTGGTGGGTAGGTAACTGGCTGGGTGGCAGGACACAGAGGGTGGTGGTAAATGGCTGTCACTCCACAGAGGGAAGAGTGACCAGTGGGGTACCACAGGGATCAGTGCTGGGACCGGTCCTAGTCAACATCTTTATCAGTGATATTGCGCAGGATCTAGAAGGCAGAATTTCACTGTTCGCTGATGACACAAAGCTCTGTAACAGAGTAGACACACCAGAGGGTGTAGACAGAATGAGAAGGACCTGCAGAAACTTGAAGAATGGTCAAGGGTTTGGCAGTTGAAATTCAATGCAAAGAAGTGCAAGATAATGCATATGGGGCACAAAACTCTGGCACAATATATCAGTTGGGGTGAGGATATAGCATGCACCAAGCAGGAAAAGGATCTTGGGGTTGTCATCTCTGATGACCTCCAAGGTAGGGAAACAGTGTGACAAGGCATCAGGTAAAGCAAATAGGATGCTGGGATGTATAGGCAGGGCATCACCAGCAGGAAAGGGAGGTCATAATTCCACTATACAAGACACTAGTGAGGCCCCACCTGGAGTACAGTGTACAGTTCTGGAGACCATACCACGTAAGGACATAGACAGAGTAGAGAAGGTTCAGAGGAGGGAAACAAAGATGGTGCATGGATTGCATCACAAGTCCTATGAAGACAGGTTGAAGGAACTGAACATGTACTCCTGGAGGAGAGGAGGGGAGAGAGGGATATGATAGAGACATACAGGTATCTTACAGGAGGAACAGGGTGCAGGAAAACACTATTTTTAAGCGAAAAAGATGTTCCAGGACTAGAGGGCATGGGATGAAGTTGGAGGAGGACGATTCAGAGGAAACATGAGAAAGAATTTCTTCACAGAACGGGTGGTGGACAAGTGGAACACCCTGCCAGAGGAAGTGGTGAGGGCTGAAACAATCACGGGATTTAAGAATGCATGGGATAGACATAAAGGAATTCTAGAGGTCAGGGGTAAGGGGAAACAGACTTCTAGGAAAACAAACTGAACTTACAAGCTCAAATGGGCAGACTGGGTGGGCCATAGGCCCTTATTTGCTGACACTGTCTATGTATCTATGTATTTACCCCCCACCTCGGCTGGTCACTTTTACGAATTTTGCAAACTTGGATGAAAATTCCTTCCTCCTGGATATATCAAACATTGACTGGTCGGGCATATACCATGCAGTGAATGTAGAAGATGCCCTAAATGCATTTCTACAGCAGCTTCTCCCTGTGCACAACAAGCATGCGCCAAAAGCCATGCGAAGAGTCAGGGGAAAACTAACCAGATGGCTCCATAAAGATCTACAACAACTTCGACGCAGGGACAAACTCTGGAAAATCTTCAAAAGCTCTGGGTTGCCTAGAGACTACTCTATATACAGATAGCAAAGGAATTCCTGCAGGAAGAACATAAGGCTAGCTAAAAGCTTGTACTATCAGAACTTGCTAAAAAACTCAGCCCATGATTCCCGTAAATTCTGGGGGCACATAAAAACCTTCCTGGGGACACCTCAATCAGTTACACCCTCTGATATAGTTATAAGCGGCTCCCATTGTAATAACCCCATCACCATAGCAAATGCTTTCAACAATATGTTCTCTGACCTCTCATCCTATACCAGTGCACTGCCATCAGCAACCTCACTTCTAACAATGTGCCTCCTTCTCGGACTCTGCCTCCCACACCAGTAACCCTAAACCTTACCCCTGTACTTCAAAGCCATTACTAGCACTCAGGTTCTGAACCTTCTAAAGAAAATATCGAATATACCAATCCTGGTTCTGACCAACTCAACCTCGCCTGTTAAAACTAGCGAGCATTTTATCTCTAAACCACTAGCAAGAATTTTCACTTTGTCCCTTACCAGTGGCATAATCCCAGACCTATGGAAAATGGCCAGGATCTCACCAATCTACAGAAAAGGGAACAAAAATGACATCTCCAATTACAGGCCTATTGCAATACTATCCCCTCTTAGCAAAATCCATGAAAAACTGTTTGCCACACAGATCCAGGGATTCCTTGATTCTACTGAGCAGCTCAATGATGCACAGCATGGGTTCAGGAAAAACCACAGCACTACGACGGCTCTAGCTAAGTTCACCACAGACATCCTCTCTGACATGGATCAAGGAAGGCTCACAGGGGCTGTCTTAATTGACCTTACCAAGGCGTTTGACCTTGTGGACCACCCCCTGCTCCTATTCACCCTCTGGAAAATAGGCTGCACCTCCCCTGTACTCAACTGGTTTAGGAGCTACCTGACAAACAGGTCTCAGGCTGTTAAGTTCAATTCAGCCATTTTCTCCACAGTGAAAATGAACATCGGAGTTCCCCAAGGCTCTATTCTGGGTCCTCTTCTATTCACACTATTTATTAACAACCTCCCAGATGAAATACCTGCCTGCTCCTTGCTTCCCTATGCGGATGACCTGGTCATCTTTGCCAGCTCACACAATATTGAGCACATTAACTTATCACTAAATATAGCCTACTCCAGCGTCCAGAAATGATTAAACTCACACCGCCTTATTCTCAATTCCACCAAGACAAATGCCATGTTACTAGGCATTACACAAAAGCTTTGATCGTGTACCACCCCCCCTCTGAATATCCTAGATCTAAATAGAAATCCTCTACAGGTGGTTACCTCCTTCCATTACCTGGGCATCCTACTGGACCAATCTCTTGATTTTAAATCTACACATCCAAACCACATGCAAAAATGTGAATTGCAAGCTGGGAGCAGCCTACAGAACGAGCTATATGCTTACATCTTCTGCTAAGCTAGCCATAGCCAGGGGGATCCTGCTACCTACGCTTACCTATTGTGCGCCCATACTTCTGCCCACAAATCTGCTCTGCACAAATGGGATGTAACCTACAATAATATATGCCAGTACGCTGCTAAAGCTCCACGACTTCTTCATCACTGCCAGCTATACACTGACCTTGGGTGGCTCTCCCCCTCGGCAACCAGGAGCTACTACCTGGGCTGTCTAAATGACTCTATTCTCAGACAAAGACAGCCTGCAGCACTTGCTAAATTACTTCTTCCTTCAATTCCTAACTGTGAGCTAAGATCAGCAGACAAAGCCTTTCTGGATGTTCCCCGCTGTCATACCAAAAAAGGAACTGGCTCCTTCCAATATGCAGCCCCTAAGTTGTGGAACCAGCTTCCTCTGGACCTCAGAAATGCACCCTCGCACCCTGCCTTCAAGCATGGGCTGAGACTTCACCTGGCCACCCTTGATCAATGCACCTGCTTCGACCCTACCTGATCTTCACATCTCCCCTGTTTCTACTCCTTCCCCTTGCTACCTGTCTTCTCACTTCTCTCTTCCCCCTCCTCCTAAGACTTACCCCTTTCCTTAAGTTCCCCTATCTTTTATCTCCTTATCAAATATCCATTTGATGCAATTGTACTAGATAGATATGTCTTTTGTGAATGATTGCCTTATTTAACTGTTGTGTGTTATTCTCTTAACTATCATTTTTTTCCGCTATCTGGGCACTGTCTAAATAGACTACAGCCAGACGTTGGTACTGTAAGGTTCACTTTCCCCTTCCCCTTTTTCCTCTACTCTTTACCACTGAACGTCCACGGCCAGGGACTGTTACCAGCTCGTATGCACAGTCTCGGAACCACGAGCTTGACTGCACTTACCCTCCTACTACTGCTGAAGCTGTAAGTGCGCCGTATTTTCTCTCCCGTCCACTGCCTCCCATTTCTCTCATGCCCAACAGTGGGAGCATGAACCCGGTGACCCCCTATCCTGCTGCCGCAAAAACCGCTGGTATATCTCTCAAATTCCATGGGCTGCCTGCTGCTGCTTGCCAGTTTATGGCTCCTTCCTACCCAACTTAGCCTTCTAACTCACTGCTGGGTGTCTTAATTATCTCCCCTGATATGGCTCACCCTCCCTCCTCCATACCACATTACTGGCTGTCTACTCCCGTCACAATCTCCTTGGCCTGTACCCTTCCCTGCCACTCCACACCATCTGGCCCAGCAGGTTAACCACAAACCCGGCTAATATCTAGTGCTTTTTCCGGTAAAGCCGTAAGTTTCCCTTACAGCTCTGACTCCCTGATCCTGACCCTTTACTAGTACCAACACTCCCCTGTAACCTCCTTGTACTGTATTGTTTGTTCATTGCCTAGACTAGCCTACATCATGTTAGCCTAGCTGAAATTGCCTCTGTATATGTAATGAATGTACTCTGTACTGATTGCCTCAATTGTAATGTTGCTTCCTTGTGTTATCCTGTATTGTACTCTCCCGGGTCGTGCCTGAAAATAGTCACCTGCTGGCTAGCACACCTACCCGGTAAACAAAAGCTAAATAAATAAAAGTATCATATATAGATTGATGAGGAATAGTAGGAAGATAAAGGTTCCATGTCGTGTGTAACTGTAAATATTTCCAGAAATCGTGCTGGGGAAGATTCCATTGTTTGTGCAGGTCAGAAAAGGATTTTAATTTGAGAATCTGAGATATAAGTATATCCTTCAAGAAACAAATGCCCCTGTTTTTCCAATTAAAACAAAAAATTGGGTGATTATCAAGAGTGATGTTGCGGTTCCACCAAATGGGGGTATATATGAGAGGGCCTGGGTTGGATTCAAGATGTTTATGAATTATTTTCCAGTAGTATATGAATGATGCTATAGTAGGGTGAGATTTTAAATTGGGGGGGAGAGGGTTATAAATGGGGAAAAAAAGTGGTGACATTGCCCGGACATAGAGATGTTTCCATATTGACCCACAATGGTGATTTATTGCTGGGTTTAATAAACCATTTGACAGTTTGGGGAGTGCAGAAGGCCCACAAATATGCTTGGAACTGGGGGAGCCCAAAGCCCCCTTTGGACCAGTGGGAACGCAGTTTGTTACAACTAAATCTGGGAATTTTGCCTTCCCATAAAAAATTGCCAATTATATAATTAACTCTGACAAAAAAAAAATGTAGGGAGGGTTAAAAAGATATTAGAAAATTGATACAGTATTTTGGAAGCTATTGACATCTTGATAGCAGAGATTTTCCTATTAAAAGAGAGGTTAAGCAGTTTCCATCTGTTGAGTGTTTTTAATATTTGCTAATAACTGGGAAAGATTGGCGTTCCATATCTTGCCTAATTTAGAGGTGATCTGTATTCCAAGGTAAGAGATACCTTGAGGGGCCCAATGAAAACCTAATATTGTATTCATAGAAGGGTTACAAAAACTGTTCAATGGCATTGTTTCTGATTTGTTTAGATTCAGAGCTAGCCCAGAAAGTGAAGTAAAGTTACCAAGTAACTTGATACCCTACTTTTAACATGTCCCAGATGATGTGTATTGGACTTTTTTTTTTTTTTTTAACGCTGAAATAGGGGGTGTACTAAATGATTTCTCTTGCTGGACACATTTGGACTCTGACTGACACCATGACTACCTATGATTATTAATGGGTCATCATCATCATCTTCAACAACAAGAACTGCTACATCACAACTTTTTTGAAGTGTGGGCATTCAGCACCAACAGACCCAGACACAGCCAACTTGACTTTCTTTTTCTCTGGTCCCCAACAGGGGTCACTGACATCATCATTATATTCGTCATCCACATCCACAATTTCAGCTTGGATGCTGTGCTGTGGAGAACATGTTCCAACCACAGCATCATTATCGTCTGATATTTTTGCACCACACTTATATATTTTCTAAAATGATTAACTGGTCAGAAGTGGAACTCGGGGCAGAAATACTCATGCCAGCAGCAACTGCACTAACACCACCTGTGGGGACAACATCATCTCCTCCAACTATCACTGAAGCAACAGATTGCATTGTGAAAAACATTGACAGAGAAATCTCTTTACTGACATCAGCTATGCACTTCTGCGTACTACCACGCCCATGGCCAATCTTCCACTGGCAATGGTGCCATGGCCAGAAACAGCTTTGCTTGCAAGCTCTTTGCAGGCATTTTTGGGGATCACCAAGAAAATTCTAAACAAATTTAGATTTATAAACTTTCAGTTTGGGGTAGATGGGAAGCCAAAAAAAAAACAACTGTGACTTGTAGATGGAGATTGGGCACTAAACAGATGCAAACACACAGACAGATTAAAATTGCACTGCGCAATAAAAAGATGCAGACACAAAGGCACAACAACACCTTAACCAGTGCTCACAAATCCAAAACTGGAAAATAATACCTTTTGCCATGGGGATGGGGAGTGCACTGCAGTAACAGTCCACTACTAAGATACCACAAAACAGTGCAAAATAATGCAGACAGGTTTGAAGTCCTACAATTTCTGTGTGGCACAATAAAATGTGCCTGACTTGATGGCATGCATTGCGCACACACACTCACAAACACACTACAGGCAATGTGCAGCAAATTGAAAACTTCAGTAGTATAACCAAATCTTTTAAACAAACTGAAATTATGCACTGCACCATAGCAATCAGCAAAAAGAAATATCAAAAATTACTGAAAATGTTACTGTGTACATGAACACAGTTATACAACAAAAATATATAACCAAAACAGTTAGAAAGACTGCCCTTCTTCCAGTTAATCTACCTCCATCACAGATACGCCCCTCCTCCCAATCACACTTCAACAGTGTCTGTCAGTACACAGACTGAGTATTCTAAATTGACATTCAAAATCCACACAAAAACAATAAAAACTCGATGATTTGATCACAGGAGGGTTTCCTATAAACGATGTACTAAATTTTGAGCAAAACAAATGGCTCAAAAAGGCTTTTTGAATGGTTTTTAGAGGGTCTGACTCTCAGAGCTCTGAGAGCACTATCTGCAGCTACCACTACACACACACTACACAAAAATGAGGCTGTGCAGAACAATCTAGAGCTCATGTGACCTGCAATCCCATGAATCACTGCAGAATTCACCTTAGAGCTCACAAACAAGGCAAAGTAATAAGAAGTACATTGAAATCAATGTACTTTGCATTAAAATTGGTGTAGAAGTGGTTGGGGAAAGGCAGAGTAATGTGAAGTCAGTGCTTCCAATGGACTTCGTGATAATAATTGGAAAGCAGAGTACACCGCTTCACGTTGTGGATTACTCTGCGAATTCTGCTTTGATACGCAAATTGCTCTGCATAGCAGATTTTGGCCTCTTCGTCCACCTCTATTCTGATTCCTATGGTAATGCTGCCCAGTCCCCCATGTACCATTTTACTTCAGGGCCATCTCTGCCTCCTAAGCTAGGAAATACCTCCTCAGGGTTCTGGGCAAGTCAAGATCTAGCGGAGATTCTCTGGATCTCAAATTTCTTGAGCTCATTCTTGATGAGATCCTTACATCCTTAACCTATATATTTCACTTATCACTTTGACACTCACAATTCTCGAAATTGTGGAAGGCTGCAACAGTTACATTTGTGCATTAGGGTGGTGACCGTACCTTACACAGGAACTATTGCTCGATCTCCTTCCTCCCTCCACTCTTTAAAGCCTTGGAAAGAGTAGTGGCAGACCAGCTGAGCAAATACCTAGGAAAATATCAGCTGCAATGCAAAGAGCAGCACGGTTTTAGAATCGGGCATAGTGCCACAACAGCCTTGCTAGAATTCACAGGCTTTATCCATCACTCCTTTGATCAAGGTCACCTTGTTGGTGCGGCCTTTGTCGACTTAACCAAGGCATTCAACCCGGTGAATCATGCCCACCTGGTTGATCAACTTTCTGCCACTGGTCTCTCAATTGACACAGTACAGTGATTTAATAGTTACCTGTGTGACCGCTCACAGCAGGTGAAGATTGGCAACATCCTTTGTGATAGTTGACCTGTTCGTTCTGGGGTCCCCCAAGGCTCCATTCTGGGACCCCCCTTTGTTTAGTGTATTTCTCAACAAACTCCCTCTTGTCTGTCCTGTCCATATTCTGTTGTCTGCAGATGGTGCTGTTGTCTTCACCAGTAATCCTGATCCCAAAGCATTTGAGAGGCTACAGAAAAACTTCTCAGACATCGAAAGATGATTCCACAAGCATAAACTCATAATGAACTACAAAAAGATGAAAATAATGCTATTCTCCAACCCACAAAATAGACATATAGTTCCTATCCTCTATCAATCAGCAATAAAGTGGGCTCTCCCCTAGAACTGCTGCAGCACTTTAAGTATCTAGGGGTCACGGTTGACAGTGCCCTGTCTTACGCCGTCCACATTGACAATGTCGCCAAGGCTGTCAACTTGCACATGGGACTCCTTTACAGACACAAATATAGCCTGACCACTGAAGCCCTCAAATTAGCCATTCATAGCTCTGTCATATCACTTACAGACTATGGGCTTGCCATCTATGGGTCAGCCATGGAAACATCCCTCCACCGCATCACTGTGGCACTCAATAAAGCCTGCCATCTCCTAACTGGCTGCACCTGATTGACCCATACCTGTGACATGTATGCCCAGGCTGATTGGCTCCACTTCAAGGGCAGGCTAATGTATCACACCTGTCTGCTAGCAAAAAAAAAATAAGCCTTGGAATGATGCCCCCAGGTGTTCAGAAACTCCTCACCCCGTTCTCTAACCTTCACCACACCAGAAGCTTGATTAACCAGGTATTCAAAATTCCCTGCTATCATACCTCAAGGTCAGAGATCCTTTGCCCACTGTGCTCTGCTCTGGTTTAATTCACTTCACATTGATATCTCCTCAGTATCCATGTTGGGAGCATTTAAACGACTCCTCAGACAACATCTTGTTGCTATGACTAGCTGTGACTGCTTTCACTAGGAGTCCCTACATTCTTATCCCTCTATTCCTGGGCCCTTTACTCCCATTCTGGCTCCATGCACCCTCCCTCTCTTTTACCTTCCTTATCTCCCTATCACCTCCTTTCACCCTCCCTTTACATCACTCACCCCTTCACCATCCCCCCACCTTTCCCTCCCTACTTCACCACTCCGCCGCTCCTTGACTAGACCCTCTGGGGCTGAAGTCTCCCCCAGGCCACTTGCCCCATTCCTTCCTCCCTTCTCCTCACCTTAGGCTGGGCCTGGGTTGCTCCCCTGGCTCCACCCTCCTGTTATCCTGCTTGCTAATCCCCATCTCCTACCTGTGTTCTATGGATCTTTCTCAGTTACTTTAATTCCCCTAGTTGTCATCACCTCTGAAATGCACCCTCGACTTGGCCTTTTGGGCTGCAACTCTCCAGTGCTATCTGACCTTGGATCCTACCCTCTGAATCCACCGCTCCCATCTCTCCTGCTGTGCTTCTGTCCTGCCCTTGTGTCTCCCTTAATTATGTTGTCTTGAGCATGCACAAGCAACATCTTGTGGTAGTATGAGAAATGCAAAGGTGTGTCAGTGTTGGCGAATGCAGGGCACGCTTTAGAAGGTGTGTGCCTCATTCCCCAATTAGCCAGCATGCTAGCGCTGACACAAGAATTATGCAAAGTGCCTGCAACTTGAGAGAAATGTGCCGCTGCAATCAGAGGCGAGCTCGTCATGCAGCGGCACAGATGACACACCTCCTATAAGTGCATTTCCTGGTGAAACATTTCAATAAACATGGAAGTGGCAGGAGAGCAAACAGCTGTTTGCATTGTAACATCTCCACCTCGCCATCCACCAGTCCCTGCCTGAAAAGTGGGAGGAGGCACTTTCCTCACCTGCCTCCTCCATGTCCTGCTGCCTCTGACTTGAACGTTTCTCCCAGCTGAGCGGAGCAGACCACAGCCTAAGCTCCGTATGGGCTGGGAGTATTCCGTGCCTGAAGCACTTTTTCTAAGTGTGATCGATTGCGCTGGTGGACCCCCTTCCACCACCTGCTGACATCAGGGTGCCTAATCCCCAAGTCAACCTATATCTTCCTCATCCTTTAATGTGGTACACTGGGAGCCCACCCAAGTGTGCCAAAACCTGCTGTGGTGTTTCCGACACAGGGATGCTCAATCCCAGTGTTGGATGCACCTTTCCCAAACATATCCTCTGACCTCAGGGTACTCAATCCCTGGGTCAGCATTGATCCCCCCCAGTACTGTGGCACACTGGGAGCCCACCCCAGCATGCTGAAATCCACACTTTCCCTGTAAAAAAAAAAAAAAAAAATAAATAAAAATAAAATAAATAAAATAAAAAAGAAAGAAGGATCCACAACGTGTCTCTTTTTTTTTTTTAAACCTGAAAAAAAAGAAAATGGTCCCTCATCATTGCCGCTGGCCCCCTTCCCCAACCTGCACCTTACCTCTGTGCACCCCACCTCCCGCACCCCCTTTACCCATACTTACCTGCAGAGGTTGGGAGTAGCAATCTTCAGAGGACCAGAAACCCATCTGCAAACTGAAGAAATGATGGTTAAGTCCTATAATGGCACTGAATGGGGGTCAATTTAGGTTGATATCTCAGCCATTTTTGGGAGTTTTGGTCCCACATTTTCAACATGGGGTTCTTGGGACCCCACCTCATGAACACAGTCACTGTCATTTCATTATTTGGTCCCGAAAGGTCATTTCACAGTCACTGCGTGGAATCACCTCTCGGGACCGATTAACAAAATTGCAGTGCCACTGTTCATGATGTGGGCTCCCAAAAAGCCTATGTTGCAAATTTGGTGAAAAAATTCCAAAAAATGACTGTGTTATGAGCATGCATTGCACAGTTTCCATGCACACTCATAACTTCGACAATTTTTTTTATTATTGTTGTACTTTGTGTTCCTCTCCCATTATGTATCTCTATGCTCTGTACCTACAAGTGTCTCAGTCTGTTTATTACTGATTCTGTATGTTCACCCAGTCCCACCTTGAAAATGAGCTTGCTCAATGGTGTTCCACCTGGTAAAATAAAGATTGATTGATTTGTAATATTTTCACTCCAGATTTTCAATATTGCCATTTTTTCACACCTACTTATGAACAGTACAGCTGTCATTTTTCATATCCTGCCTGAAATGTGTGTTTGCACATCTGGCACACAGTGGCACGGTCGCTGTGGGAAATCAACAGTCAGGACAGATTAACAAAACCACAGTGCCACTGTTCATGAGCAGAGGTCCCAAAATGCCTATGGTATGTTGAAAATTTGGTTAAAAAAATCCCCCAAATAATTGTGTTATGGGCATGCATTGCATAGTTTCTACGCACGCTCGTGACTTCACCAATTTTTCAAATTTTCACTCCAGATTTTCAACATTACCATTTTTTACACCTCCTCGTGAATGGTACAGGTGTCAGTTTTCACATACTGCCTGAAATATGTTTTCACACCTGTGGTGCCAAGTGGTACAGTCACTGTGCAAAGTCACCTGTTGTCTAATGAACTGACAGTGCCATTGTTCATGAGGTGGGGTCACAAAAAGTCCATGTTGAAAATTTGGAGTGAAAATACCAACAAATGCCTGGGGCATTAGGGTTTCTGACTGTAATGCCCCACCCTGTAGATACTGACAGGCATCAGGGGTGTGACTTGGTTTTGTTGGCTGTAATGCTCATGCCACTCCACCCCCACCCTGCAGCCAGTGACAGGCATCGAGGTGTGCCTTGGACTCTTTGGCCCCAAAGTTCGTCCCATTCTTCTATACTGCACCCATCGGGGTGAGTGTAAGGCCTGAAGACCCTAAGGCACACCGCAACACTTGTCGGTGTCTGTAGGGTAGGGTGAGGTGAAATGGCATGAGTGTTATGGCTGATGACCCAAAGGCACACCCTAATGCCTGTCAATCTCTGCAGGGTGGGGGTGGGGTTGGCATCATTTCAATATTTCACTGCCATTCCTATTATGCATCTCTCTAACTCCTGCACTACCAATGCAAATGCCAGAGAGACAACATTCATCATTGACAAATGCTTGTTTATTCTCATTTTATGCAAGCCCCATGGCATACAGTTGTACTATACCATGAGAGTATAAGCCTTCCAGGTCCCATAGTGTCTTAGTTAACCTCCTCTTGATACGCTTATACTCGTGTACAGTTTTTGCACCTTAAGGATTTTGTATGTTTTCAGTAGTCTGTCTATATGAGCCCCTTAACCGAAGTGTTTTATTTATCAGTAGATTGCTTGTCTTAGCCTACTACTTGAATTGTTTTCTCTCCTATACTATTTCCTCTGACATGGTACATATGTAAAGAGCTTGTAGTTCAAATGTGTTAATCCTAGATATAATTAATAAACAAATAAATAGATAAATGCATAAATAAATAAGAATAGTGCATCTAAGGGGGCAACATTTATTTGTTTGTTTGTTTACCGGGTAGGTGCACTGATCCCAGGGACCATTTTCAGGCATGACCTGGGCCACAAAGATGGCACAGTAAGTGATACATACAGTACAATATATAGATAGAGGAATGAGGTAGATACATAGGGCATGATGAATACAGTTGATACTGGCAGTACAGGAGATACGCGTTGGTCAAACAGGATACAATGGGTATAGAGTGTACATTGGTAACAAAGGTTGCAATAGGTACAAACAATACAATATTAAAGAGCTACTGACGCCTCAAAGAAAAATTTGAAAAACATAATTAGGTAAAATTCTGCTTATATTCCATATGTATTCTAGATTTATCCTCCCCATTATTTATTACTGAGGAAATGTGCATGAATACATGATTTTTATCCCTTACAGTTACTTTAAAGTTAATCAGCCTCTATAGCTTACTCCCTACTTAAAGTCATAATGCTCTGCTGTGATATCACAATTTGTTGCCATGAGAGTAACTGTGATGTCACAAGCAGTGCATTATGACCTCAGGTAGGGGAGACAGCAACAGAGATAGATGAACTCTTCAGGAGCAATAATCCTGTTTTCATGCAGATGACCTCAGCAATAAATAATGGGGAGGAGGATTAAAGAACTAATGTGAAATACAAGTTGAACTTTTTCTAAATATTATGTTTTGTTGCAGTTCGCCTGAAGGTGTCAGCTGCTCTTTAAAGGGTACCTATACAAGCAGTTTTTTAAAACTGCAAACTCCAGAATCTGGCTTAATGGTGAAGTAAAGTAAAGGCTGCTGTTTATATTTATGCTAAAACTGCATTTATGTAAATAACATAAATGCAGTTTCATAGCTTTTGAAAAAATGTAAACATCAGCCTTTCACTTTCAAAAAAGCAGCCTAGGTTTCTGCCTAAGAGTCTGCCAAGTGTGTTAAGTGATGAGTCATGATGACATCATCAGAGCCAGAGCCAGAGACCCACATAGATTCCAATAGTGCTAACTAGTTCTTCTTTCCCTCTTTGTTTTGAATTGTTGTACCAGAATGATCAACACCATGTGTTAACTTGTGGATTATTTTGATCAGTACACGTTAGGCTATGATTTTGTTCATATTGTTTACTTTAACTTGCTGAACATGCTTTGCAATCCAGTTGACTTTCTCTTTGGCAAACTGCAGTACAGTGCAATAGTTCAAATACCTGATGATCTAGTGGTTATGTGATGCCCTGAATTTTGTTTTTTTGTTAACCAGGAGAGACACATTAAGCTGAAAGCTTGTTTATAGGAGTGGTCTGGCAGCACATGGAGGTTTAGTGACTTGCTCAGGGACACACAGCAAAGTAGTGGTCTGGTTCAATTCCAAAGCTCATGCTCTCTTATTAATCCACAAATAAGGCTTTCTTTTTCCACATGAACCCCCTGCACCTAGCCCAGGGTTTTAAATAATTGATTAGCAGTTTTTTTCTTGGGGCAATGCTAGCTGTACAGAAAGTATTTATATAGGTTTTCTAGAAGTGTTATGTTTGTTAAACACAGTGAGGCAAGTGCTATGTATTTTCACAATATTTTAGCACTTTTATGAGCAAAACGCTAATCAGTTTTTGGAGTTAAATAAATCCCTGTAGCCTGCCATCTGTTGAGTGCCCCACCATCCATACACTGCCCTTAGTACTGCCTGGGGCCACATATGTGCATGAGGTCTCATGAAGAGAATCGTCACACCTCAGATTGTAATTGTGTAACTCAGAGAGTTGTGCACACCTATACCAATATGCATCATCAGCTAGCACTGTTAAAAATGCCTCCCAAATCACTGTCCAGTCCACATGCTCAATGTTTGGCTTCTGTTCCCACAGTAAACATTGAGTGGATCACCACCCTTCTGCACAGTGAAGACAGTATGTACAGTTCCCCTGTTCTGTTTTTTTCCCTGCCTCATTAACCAACAACTAGGTCTTCCTGAAGGGACCAAGCAATAAGCATCATGACCCACCAGAAAAACTGTTGTTCATACCCTCATAAGGGCTGTACTTACTATGGATAACAATATTATTAGCAGGAGAGGCATACTAATGCCTTTAGTGAATCCACCTGACTTCCAGTGCCAGTCTACTCCTTTACCTGTGATCTACAGAACCCCACAGGACAGTTCTCAGCAATTCTTCTCCAGTACTTTTCTGTGCTTTACTCCACAATGCGAGTTGGCTGGCTACTCCCTTACAAATCCTGAATGAGCTATACACAACCCTCAATACTGTCCTAACAAATGTCAACATCCTCCCCC
Organism: Neoceratodus forsteri; assembly: GCA_016271365.2. NCBI lineage: Eukaryota > Metazoa > Chordata > Ceratodontiformes > Ceratodontidae > Neoceratodus > Neoceratodus forsteri. The sequence continues at coordinate 978,629,806 of CM057452.1, read as the reverse complement.
AACCAAGGGTAATCTCCCTACACTGAATTCAAGTAACAGTTTAGGTGCAGCCCTGCCACTCTGAGTATTTGTCATCACTGGCTGCTGTCATCCACAGTCAGGTAGTGATAACGATGCTGGCAGCCCCACATTTCAGATCTCACAGTGATCTGCTCAACGTCCTCCTTCCTGTTTTCAACTAACCTGGATATAGCTGCACCCTGCTGGAATGGCTTCTTCAGTCCCTCTCTGGCATTCATTTTTCTTACCTGCTCCCCACACCAAAAACTGGTGAACTCACTACCCTTCAGCATCATGAATGTGGTTAGTACAGTCTGCAGTGTTATTTTTACACATTAATAATAAACATGATCTTCTGGTAAGCCAGGCTGATAGCAGCATGGTACAAGTGGAAAAATAGGCTTTCCTACCCATATAAGCTCTAAGCCACCTATGATTAGGCACTATTAAATGATGTGAATAATGATATGCACACCCATAATTTAACAGTGATGAATTAGAGGCTACCTTTGTCTTTTAAAAATAGGAAAGCCCACCATTCCCCTTGTTCTCTGCTGCTATCAGCCTGACTTACTGGAAAGATATGTTTATATTTGATATATCAAAAAAAAAAACGGAGACTGTACTGCCTGCATTCATGATGCAGAAGGGTGATGATCTCACCAGTGTTTGGTGTGAGGAGGAGTAGTAAAGAATGAATAACTACCAGAGGGGGACTGAGAAGGCCACTCCTGTAAGGTACTGCTATATTCAGGGATTGGGGAAGACAGAAGAGGAGAAATATGAGCAGATCACTGTGAGAAATAAGATGCGGGGCTGCCAGCACCATGATCCCTAGCTGACCCCATTGTCCTGGCCAACATTCCCCTTCCCATAAAACTAGTTCATGAAATTGTCCAAGGCTGTGGATGGATATTAATGTATGAAATGGCTGCCACTACACATTCAGTCACTTCACTACCAGTCTAGTATTGCTTGTAAAGCACTTTGAGATACAATGTCTATGAAAAGCACTATATAAATGTCGATTATTATTATTATTTCCCATGGACAAAAGAAGACAAGACAACCATATATTTGATTTTCAAGAAAGTATGAACTCTAACATTGGACTGCACAAGAACTTTGCTACAAAAAAGTGGTGGATCTAGGGGGTGGTGAAGGGTGTGGCTGCAACCCCAACATTGTAACATAATTGCTTGTTGCTGCTGCATTTCACTTTGTTGAAGAAGTCTGATTTATAGATTGTACAAATGTTTACATTCTAACTATGGATTACATTTGTAGGTTCTGTCAAAAATGTACTAGTAATGAATAACAGCGGAAAATATGAAGGTTCAATAAAAATGTTAAAAAGTGCATATTAAGCATGCACACCACCCCAGCACCCTCATTGTAGCATCCTGGATCCACCATAACCACTGGACCACCAGGTTATTCAAGATTTGTACTGCACTGTGGTTTGCCACAGAGAAAGTCTGCTAGATTAAAACACAGTTTCAGCATGTTAAACAAAATAAACAGAACTATAGCCTAACATGTGTATTATACAAAATAATGCACATGGTCTCGACCATTAGGGTAAAACAATTATATACAAAGGGAAAAAAGAACTAGTTAGCACTATAGAGAGCCATATATATCTCTCTGACTTTGGCTCCAATGATGTCATCACTTAACACATTTGGCGGCCCTTTTAGGAATCAGTTAAGAGAGTTTTTTTGAACTTGGAAGGCTGATTTTACAATTTTCAAATGCTCTGGAACCGCATTTAGGTAAATTATATAAATGTAGTTGTAGCATTAATGAATACAGCAGCCTTTCCTTTAGTCACCTACGGAATCAGATTTTTGAGTAGTTTGTTGTCAAAATGTTGTTTAGGTATCCTTTAAGTGCAGTAAAAGTGAAGTACAGGCAGGCCCTTAGGGGCTCAGCATAGAACAAAAGGCAATAAATCGAGATGGGGAGAAGGGGAAAAGGCAGTCACCCCAGAGATCACCTCACAAGCAGTTGAATTTGGCCTCATCCAGTAACTAAGCTTTGAAGTGGGTCTTAAAGGAGGAGAAGGAGCTGAGAGAGCGGAGGGAGGATAACAGTTTGTTTCGTACCTTAGTATCAGTGCTAGACAAGGCATTACTACCCAGGCAAGTGGAGGTCCTAGGAACTTCCAGAGGTGGTAATGTGGATTTCTGGAGGAAGGGAGCAGCAGCCTTAAGTTGGATCAGGGAGAAGTAGGGGGATAGATTATGTAAGTAATAATACCCAACAGGGTGGGCTTTATTGGGATATAACAGACTGCCAAGGGGCGTAATGAGTCTCGACGTCGCAAGCGGAGGGCCTTATAGCCCCTGGAAGGTCCGCTATATCCCATAACGCCCACCCTGGAGGGTATTATTACACTTAGAAAATGGTTTGTAAGATTTTAAATAAAATGTAATTAAAGTAAAGAAGAAGCTGACTAAATGTGAAAGACAGAATAACACTACATATTTTTGGTGAAGTAGTCCCTGGGTGCTGCTGTTTAGGAAAGCCTGTCTCATTGATCTGGCTTTTTCTCCCATGTATTTATGGGACCTGTAGTCCTGTGATGCGAGGTCATGAAAGGGACAGTTAAAAACATTGTTTATTGAAAAAAAAAATAAAGATTCTGAAGACATTGTTTGAGCTAAATAGAAGACAAAGTGCTTGTTTTACAGGTACAGTCAGGCTGGTGAGTTGCAATTTTTGTGAGAGAGGGAGCGAGCGAGAGTTGGTGGGCATCGGGAAGAAGCGCAGTGAGGAAAGACAGGAGCGGGACTTTTGTGAATTGCGTCCCGTAGATGGAGTCTGGTTGTGGGTTGGGAGGTTTGTGACAGAGGCCGGGGATCATAGGTCGGGAGGGGCCTGAGTGCTTCAGTAGCGTCAGGTTTTCGGTTGGGGGGATGGAATGTAAAACATGTGTACAATTTGTTTTTTTTTAATACTGAAAATCCTGATTCTTTTTTTTACGGTGACTGCTTTGTATAGTTACGAGGGGTGGGGCCTTTGGATTGGCGTCTCGCTCAGAGAGAAAAAAATGGTGGCATTGTTTAAATTAAAGTGGTGATTTGTTGGGCAGAGCTGGCACTTGTTTTGTACTGGGCATTGTTAAGAAATAACACCGGTGCTACAGTGCCTAAGTCAATCAGAATCTAGGTTTTTCGAGACCCATTTTCTAATGCTTCTTAGAGCATTATCGGCAATACACCCAAGGGCGTAGTTATGCCTGGCTTGTAGGGGGAGCCAGCCTAGGGATTGGTAAAGGGTGCAGTGGTGGTGCAGAGTAAGGTGCCAATAAGTGCAAACCTACATATGTTATTGTAAGCAGTGTTAAGCCTAGTGAGCAGGAGTGAGGAGGTGTGGGAGTATATGGGGGTGCAGTAATCAAGTAGAGGGAGCAGGTTACCTTGGGCAATAGCATGTCAAGCTTCAGAAGTCAGGCTATGCTTGAGATGGTAGGCTGCCCCCAGTTTCTGTTTAATGCACTGGACAGTTAAATTAATATGAGTATCGAAAGTCAAGGAGGGGTCAAGGATGACTCCCAGTTATTGAAAACAAGGGACATCTTGCAAAGGGGGACCGTCCGGTGAAAGGAGATTACTCAGTGGAGGAAGGCCACCTGGGTTATAATAAACAACAGTTTGAAAGCAGCACTGAATGTAAGAAGGCTAGTAGGATGTTAAGATGTATTGGGCTTAGAGTTGTGCGAAATCGAAAAATTACACCTAGCATAATTTCCACATTATGCTAAATATTTCGTATAGGTATAATGTAATTTTGCCCCCAGTCCAGTTTTCATGCAAAGTGCATAATTGTGCCCAAATTACGCCAGTTTCGGACCCAGGAGGCAAAATTTAGTCATTTACCTTAATTATGCCGATGTTTTATGATTACGCTGGCATAATTGCAGTGCATTGTGGGTAGATAGTCGAAATCTCATGTGCAGTATGTTTCCTGCACAGCATATTGTCTGTTGAATCAGACAGCAGTTCAGTGTGGTGTATCACAGCCAATAAAACCTTCAAAAACCTCTTAATTTGTGATTTTGGGGAGTTAATATGCTTACAAAATCGACAGTTTAGTTCCTAGTGCTGCTAGTAAATATTTTTTTGTTTTTGTATTTTTGGAGAATAGTTAAACTTAGTGTTTTAGTTTTCTCTGTGTCTGTGAGGGAGTGAGTGGGGGAGTGTCGACTGTGTGTGTGTGTGTGTGTGTGTGTGTGTGTGTGTGTGTGTGTGTTGTTGTGAAATGAAAGCAGAGCAGGCTAGTTCCTAAGATTTGACACATTTCTCACAAGTTGTAAGTGAGTTTCTGTAATTTCTTTTAAGTCTGAAGATCTGTAGTTTCTGTGCTACTTATTTGTTATATTTTTCTTACGTAGTGACTGTTTTTTGGGTCACTTTATCTGAACAGTTACTACATTCTTCTGACTCAGTAGTTCTGTTCCTGTTTCCCTTTGCTGAATCACTTTTGGGATTTATTTTCTTTATTGAAAGTATTCCTGTCCATATCCAGGTACACTGAATTGTTCATAGAAATAAAAATTGTGATCTAGCCTCTGCGTTGCAGTGCTCCTGTTTTTTGATTGAATTTGCTTACCATATTAACCCTTTCCTCCCTGTTTCACCACTGTTGTTTACTACCTGACCTAGCCGGCTACTATATAAAAATGAATATGCCTGCCAAGATACATTCAGGTAAAGGTGCTAGGGTGGGAGGTGGCTCAAAGAAGTCTGATGGAAAAAGCAAACCTATTTGTGAATATGTGCCCTCTGTGGCCTCTGCCTCTGCCGTTGCTGCTGTTGCAGACAGTAGTAGCAAAATCGAAGTTAGAAGTGGCTTGAAGTCTGTGACTCAGTTTTTTACTGCCCAGTCTGTAGCTAGTATGCTTGTAGGGTATATTACTGGAAATAAGGGAGACACTCGCAGTGGAGGCACATAGGTCCAGGTGGAGGTCGAAAAAGTTGTCAGTGTGACTGTTGTTCCTGCTCAAGGAGGAGCTGATGGGGTGAGGGTGATAGTGTCCAGCTTCAGTCTGTTTCTCTGGGAGGAGATAAGGAAAGTCACTCCCCCCACAGTGAGGAGATGCCAGAGAAGGGAAAAGTTTGTCTGGCAGTAGACAGTGATAAGGATGAGGAGGAGAATATAATGTTTTAGTACAGATGATGATGAGATGTTGTATCCCCTGTGGCAGCCAGAAGTGAAAAAGATAAAGGGTGATGAATATGTAGCCCATTTAGATGACAAGACTGAGGGTGAGGATATCAGCAAGCCTACAACATGCAGTCCAGTCACCCATCCTCCCAAATGTAGCATGGTGGATATCATGCAAGCAGCACAAAAAGCAAAAACTTCCATACCTTTAGCTATGCTGTCCAAGTCTCAGTCCCATCATGTCAAATCTAGAAATGCAAAGTCCCTAGTTTGGGATTTTTTCATTCTTGATGCAGCTGATGACACCATGGCAATCCGTCAAGCTGTATCAAGCATGTGTATCTCGTGGAAAAAATGGCAGCCACCTAGGCACCGGTTGGCAGTACGTCCACTTGAAAATAAGCACCCATTGCACTGGCACCAACACCAGAAAGATACCCGAGCTGTTGGCGGGACTTCCCTTGTCAAGCTTTATGTTAGTGACAGCAGTGCAATAGAGCAGGAGGAGGGAGGGCTGAGTGGGTTGGTGGAGGAGGAGAAGTGTGAGGAATCATTTTCTCTCCTGAGCAGTGGACATAGTAACAGTGGAGCTGCCACTCCCTTGAGTCATAAAAGTACACCATCAGGCCCCAAATCCAGCAAAATAACCAGTTTCATACATGCTGCACATCCTAGGCCCAAAGAGACACATGGTACCCAAGCAAGAACAACATTGGTGGCACAAGTGAAGCGTTTTTCTCAACCCACTGTCATGATGCAGCCCACATTGAGGAGTGTGTTTGAGCGGCACTCAAAGTACCCCCCCAATTATGCTGCTGTACATGAGCTAAATGCAGCCACAGCTGAAATGCTTGCCATCGACCTATTGCCCTTCTCCTTTGTGGAGAATGCAGGATTCCACCATTTGATGGCCCGTGACTGTCTCAAATGGCAAGTGCCATCGCTAACATATTTCTCCAAACATGCCATGACCGAACTCTACAGCAGAGTTTCACAGTCTGTCCTACATGCCATGAAGCATTCTTCCTCAAAATATATCCACTTTAGTATGGATATGTGGACAGGTGGGCAGACAGCGGGCAGCTCATATCTGTGCATAACAGCACACTTGGACACAGGTACCTGGGGTGGTTGTTGATTTGTGCCTTGGCAAAAGCTACATAAAGCAAAATTGTGGTGGTAGCAATGTGCCTAGTATTTGACAGAATGCAACCATAACTATGCTAAGTATTACAGGGTCTCACACTGGTGAGAAAATGCTGAATGTGCTGCTAAATAACATTGATGAGTGGATCAATGCACAGTTACTCGCAGCTGGGTTAATTGCCAGTGACAATGGCTCCAGTGTTGTTAAGTGCATTAGTGACAGTGGTTTTTTCAGAGTTCCCTGCCTGGCACACTGCCTTAATCTAGTTGTGCAGCAATTTCTGAACCAGGATGAAATAAAAGAAACTGTGGCTGTTGCCAGACGTATCTATGTTCACTTTGCCCATTCTGCAAAGGCCCGTGACCATCTGTGTGAGCTATAGCACACTAACCATCTGCCTCAGCACTGTATGAAGCTTGATGTTGTTACCAGGTGGAACTCCACGCTGTACATGCTGTCTCAGCTTTATGAGCAGTATAAGGCAGTTTCAGATAACCTACTGCTGCACACCAACCGGGACAGTGCTGGAGTGTCCATCGCCCTAACAACAGAGCAGTGGCAACAAATGGATGGCATAATATGCATTCTGCATCCATTTGAGCAAGCAACACAGGCTCTGAGTGGGGACACTGCCTGCATAAGTCAGTCAATACCCTTGATATGTGTGCTGAAGCAGACACTGGTAAATGTCCGTCACCAGATGCAGGAAAGTGATAATCAGAGTTCTGTTCATGCAATGGGTCACATGCTCCATATACTGGACAGTAATACACTTATCTGTGACACTATGCAGTCTAATGAGTTTGCAGTTGCTACCATGCTGGATCCATGGTTCAAATGTGGCTTGCCTGCCATGATTGAAGGGGATTGTGTGCCAGTGGAGAAATTGACCAATTACGTTCTCAGACGGATACATGGGGCACAGATGAAAAATGCAGAGACAGAGAAGGCACATAAAGAAATACCAGATGTTGCTACCACCAGCAGTAAATCATCAGAGGCCACCAAACTGGACAAAACATCAAAGTCACAGCACAGCATGGCAGGTAATCCCATTTGGGATGCTCTGTACCAGGTGGGCATTGAAGAAATTGAAGAGAAGGAGGAGGAGCATGATAAGACAGCAGGACTCAGGGCAGCACAACTTATAGAGGATGCCTACATAGGAGACAGCAAGCATCTTGGCATCACAGATGAGCCACTGGTGTACTGGAGCAGCAAAGTGAGTGAGTGGCCTGCACTGGCATCTGTTGCTTTTAAATACCTCAGCTGCCCACCATCCAGTATCAGTGTGGAACAGGTGTTCAGTTCTGCTGGGGCCATTGTGCATGACTGTAGGACAAAACTGTCACCGAACAGTGTTTCCATCCTAACATTTATAAAAATAAATGAGGCTGACATTCCACATAACACAATTATTTCGATGGTGTTGCCCCAAGAACTGTCTCGAGGACGATGATGACAACAAAGACGTCCACAGTGGTAAGGCCTCTACTAGCAGGGAGGTAGATGAAGCAGCAATGCTGACTGAATTTCCACCTGGTGATAACTCCAGTCTTGAAGACTGTGAGGGCTGCTTCATGGATGATGTGTCACTGGAAGAAGGCTAAAGGTGTTGTGCCCCCCCCCCACAGCCAGCACTAGCACCCCCATTTTCACATATACCTCCTCCATGACACCATGAATGAATGTCTAGTGAGTGTACCACCACTATATATACGTCAATGACAACTTAGTTGGACAGTGCACAGCCAGTACTACATTACTCAGTATACTGTACATTAATGTTGCCTCTGAGTCCAGCTAAATTACTCCTCCTCCTCCTCCTCCAGCAGTCTTCCACCAAAAAGAACTGTATGTTTTTAGTTGTCAGCAGTGGCCCACACCTCGCAGGAGCAGCACCTCGATCCAGCGTTCACACATCAGGATGGAAGACTTCTATTTAGTCACCAATGCTGCACAGAGATGGGATGCTTTGGCAAATGTCCACCAGAAAACCAAGCCACCATTCCACTTCAAGTACTTTGTACCTGTCTGGCAATAATAAAAAAATAAAACCTTTATAGCATTGTTACAACAACTGGGTACCCCCCCCCCACACCATCATTACAGAAAGCTGTCGTTACATCAGGGAATGGCTGTTAATCTGAACACTTGACATGAACAGACTATGTCTGATGAGCACAGCCAGTGCCCAGCAGCCAGATTTGGACAGAAGTAACATACCATGCACCCCAGCAGCGGAAATCCTGAATATTGACAGAGCCATATATAAGATAGTTACTGTCAAAGTCTGACATCTCTGTCCTGCAGTAACCACAAACTTAATACTTAACCATATCTACCAGCCTGACCTCAACCACCTCCTTCCGCCCACCCACTCGACCACCAAAGACCATCACAAATTAAGAAATACCACCAGTTTATGAATTGCACACTTATTGAACAGCAGCAGCAGCCAGGGCCAGCCTTAGCTAGGTGCAAACTGTGCCCCTGCACCTTGGGGGCCCATACTTTTTTTCTTGAGGAAAAAAAATAATTTAAAACATTTAAAAATGCTTACATTTTGTTAGAAAATGTTTACCAGTAAATGAAAGTGGAAGACTACTGCCTCTGTTACTGTTACAAAAGGTGGGGGCAGCTTTGCTGCAGTGGAAAATATCAGGTTAAAGCAGCAGTACTACGAAATCAGGAAGTAAACTATCAAAATTCTGTTTTTCGGCTATAAGCATGTGGCCAGAGTTCCAGTTTCCATACCTGTAAATGTTTTTTTCCAGTCGTCTTTAGTTTTTTAGATATTTGCAATTTATTTGAAGTGTTGTAGCGCTACAACAAATATGGTGACTGATTAATTTTCAGCTGAGCTTTTTCTTCAGGTCGCATCACATCTTTTGACAACAGCAGAGGGACCCTCTGCTGACCATTCCTGATGTCCCTGCAAGTGATATAGATCTGCAGTTGGCAGCAGAGGGGATTCCAGTGCAACATGCTTAGTGGCAGAAACGCAAACAAAAGCAGAGAATAACTGAGCAAATTACTTGGCGCTAGTACAATGCTGGCGAGAAAGAATACCAGGTATATGATTAGCAGGACACAGGGAACAAACTGTCAAAAGAGTGCCATATTTTTTTTCATAGTACTGCTGCTTTAAGTAAGTGCTAATGGTCGTACTTTACATCTCCCGGTTCGCAATCAACTGAGAAAGCAGCAGCAGGTGGAATTAAATACAAGTTTAAGTCACAGTAGGACCATTTTGCAGGAGGATGTATTTTTTTCATCGTGGTAAAGAGGCTTATGTTGTACGTTAGGCAGCAGCACCACACTTAGACCCAAAAAGCATTTAAATGGTGCAGAAAACAGCACATTTGGGTCCACATGGTGCGTGTGAGCCATGTAACTGCATATGTGACACCTTATTTCTGTCTCAATGTACTGTGCACTTTTTTTGGAAACATTTCTGGACTTGTAGGCTCTGTTTGGCACTGGAAGCAGTGAGTTACAGGCAGAAATATTGTGCAAACAGGCCCTAAAACAGCTATTTAATGTCTGGGTGGTGGTGGGGGACACTCTAAAACAACATGGCTGAGACCAGATTCCACTCTCAGTTTAATGTACCATTTTTCCTGCAACTTTTCTAGACATTTACTGCCTGTGCTACACGGGTAGAACCAAGATGCGAGCGAAAAACAGTTGCAAGCAGTGGACCAGAGAGCATCATTTTGGTCCGGGTGGGGGTTTGGGCGCCATAAAACATCATGGCTGGGACCTGATTTCAGTCTCAGTGTACTGTGCAATTTTTTTGGAAACATTTCTGGACTTGTGGGACATGTTTTGAACCAGCAGAACCACACTTAAGCCCTAAAAGCATTTAAGCAGTGCAGAAAATGGCACATTTGGGTCCACATGATAGGTGAGAGCCATGTAACTGCATGTGACACCTGATTTCTGTCTCAATGTACTGTGCAATTTTTTGGGAAACATTTCTGGACTTGTAGGCCCTGTTTGGCACCAACAGCAGTGAGTTTCATGGCTGGGACCTAATTTCAGTCTCAATGTACTGTGAAATTTTTTTGGAAACATTTCTGGACTTGTGAGACAGGTTTTGAACTGCCAGAACCACACTTATGCTCTAAAAACATTTCAGCAGTGCAGAAAACAACACATTTGGGTCCGCATGATAGGTGTGAGCCTGTAACTACTCAATGTACTGTGCAATTGTTTTGGAAACATTTCTGAACTTGTAGGCCCTGTTTGGCACCGGCAGCAGTGAGCTTCAGGCAGAAATATTGTGCAAACAGGCCCTAAATGGATATTTAAGGTCTGGGGTGGGGCACCCTGAAACATCATGGCTGAGACCTGATTTCGGTCTTGATTTACTGTAACATTTTTTGGGAAACATTTCTGGAATTATGGGCCATGTTAGACAGTGGCAACACTCTGTCTCACTCTACAGTGTCAATGTCATCCTAATTTTTTCCGGTCATACTATATTTCACGTCTTATCAGGCCTACTCTGCACAGCATGGCTTCAAGAGGCTGTGTTAAACTGTAGCCCTACTAGAGCACATTTTGGACCGGGTGGTGGTGGTGGTGGTGGTGTGGTTGGGCACTGTAACACCGAGTTAACATTGTAATTTGTGGTAAGCGCAAGCTATGGGACAAACGTATTTATCACAAAAAAAATTTACATTATGTTTAACTTCACAATTAAAGTGCTTATGTTTCTATGATTGTTGTGTACATATTCATTCACACTGATCCTGCACACAGTCAAAACAACTGCTGCAAGCCCACAACATCACACATAGCTTTGGGAAAAAATTGTGTTCCTAGGAACAATTTACAAATTACAATACTTGACATTTGGGGAAAGGAGGAGGAAATACACACAAGTCAGAAGGACTAACATAAACCAAGTAGAAAGGTACAGTAATTATGGGTAAAAAAGACTAAAAGTGACTGACGGACAGTAACACATGACAGTGAGCACATCGGGTCAGGTCAGGGACAGGGTATACATATGAAAGAGGAAAGGAAGGGAGCATAAACATTGCATAGCACACAAAAAACTGGACAAAAACAAATGAAAGGATATAGAAGAGGACAGAAAATACTGTGTGTGTGTGTGTGTGTGTGTGTGTGTGTGTGTGTGTGTGTGTGTGTATATGTGTGTGTGTGTGTGTGTGTGTGTGTGTATGTATGTATATATATATATATATATATATATATATGTATATATATATATATATGTATATATTTGATTTTTTTTTTTTTAAGAGGGTACAGATGAGAGAAGAGTAACAGTAAGACAGCAAGGACAAGAGAAAGAAAAGAAAAGAAAGAAAAAGGTTGTTGCCAGTGCAGCACTGACTGGTCTGGAGGCTGACCATTATACTGTGCCGGCGCCAGGTGCACATTCTGCTCTGCCCTGCCACCACCACCACCACCATGCAGCGCCGTCAGAAGCTCAAACATTTTCTCTTGCTCCTGAAGGAGTTTCCTGAGGTCCCTCTTGACCTCCTCTCAGAAATCGGTGAACTCACTGCACAGAGCTCCCACCTCTCTGCTCAATGCTCTCAGGTCTTCAATGCTCACTGCTGCTGGTGCTGGCACTGGGACGACTGCAGGCTGTGCTGGGTCCCCACCATGAACATGGTGATGCCTCTGTTTCTGGGGTGAGGGTGATGGGGGCTCTGCACCTACCTCCTGCTGCTGCTGCTGCCTTCTGCGGTGCCTATGCTGAACACTGGCCCTCGCCTCCTGCTGGCCCTCTTCCCCTTCTACTTGCTCAGCAGCACCCTGGACCCCTCTACCTGCTGCAAGCTCTTTTTGTTTTGAAGCCAATCTCTAGCGTGATGGTTGTGCTGCAGATGGCTCCATTGGCCACCAGTCCCAAAATGACCCCTGGTCTTGCCCCTTCTGACTGATCTGCCACACAAGTTGCAGATCACTATTGAATTGTCATTTAGGTTTTTCCTGAAAAAAAACACCACACAGCTGATGACACTTTCTGTGTGTGTGGGGGCAACAGCTGCTTCTGGGGAGTAGGAGCTGCATTCTCCTGCTGGGAGGTGGGGGACACATGCTCCTGCTGCTGTTGGGGGGGGGGCACAGACATAAGGCCCGCCTATCAATATGGACACTGGGTGGGGGCTGGTCTAGCTGCCTTCTTCCGCTCTTGAATTCTCCATTATAATCTCTATCTCCTTCTTTACTACAACTCCCCCAAAAAAAAAAAGAGAAGAAGAAAGGAATTTTATACACACACACACACACACACACACACACACACAGTACAAAAGAGAAATAAATATAAGAATGAAGAAAAAACACTAACTGAAAATATTAACTTTTTCAACTAATGGGGAACAGATCAGAAATCAAATAAGCTGCAAATGCAAACACACACACAATCCACTACTTTTTAGAAACTCTCCTGCTGTAATGTCTCTCCTCTCCTACTTCCGACTAAGCTGAAACAGCTCTAAAGGAAGTAGAATTAGTCTGCCTTCCTGCCTAAGTGCAGTCACCCATGTGACCAGCAGTCTGCTAGATGGAAAGTCATGTGATAAGTTTGTTTCCCCCAATTTCGCTTGATACTTACATGGGGAATAATGTGCAGACAAAAGGAGTAATTGCAAGCATAATTTCACAGGTGAAATTTCACCATTGGGGCATAATTGTGAGAAATGTTTCATGTGGCGAAATTGGTGCTTTTGCTGGAATTTCGCAGGCGTAGTAAAATTTTGTTGCATCTCTAATCAGTCGTGATTTCACTAGTGGCAACAAACAGGTGATGTTGCACCTCTAAAGGTCATTGGTTAGACCATACTTGTAGTACTGCATACGGGTTTGTAACCTGCATCTGAAGAAAGACAGGGAGAGGTTAGAGACTATTCAGTGGAAAGTTAACAAAAAAATGATCTCAAGGCAGCAAAGCAAGCCTATCAGTAATAAATGAGTTGTCTTAACAAGTACCTGCTGGAAGAAAGGAGGAAAACAAGACAAGATGGAAATCTGAAAACATACACAGGGTCACAATGAGGAGGGCTCAGTTTCTAAGTTATTTAATGCAAGGAACCAGGGGGCATAACCTTAAAGTAGTGGGGTGAGTGGAATTTAAGAAGGATGTCAAACACTAGTTCTTCACTGAGAGTGCAGGGGTGGATATAGCAGAATATCTGTAACTACTGTGTAGGGACGTTCTAGTGCAAACTTCAAACTAAGATTGACAGTTTCCATTGAATTGGGCATCCAAGAGTGTCATGATGTACCATGTTCATGACACGGCCATGGCAGCTAGCTTGATAAGGCTACTCAGCCTGCTACACAGTAGCTAGCAGCTACCATGTGCAGATGGTGTTCTTGATGATTGATGGAGGTACTGCTGATTTAAAAGGCTGCAAAGAAACAAATCTTCTGTACAGGGGCCGAGTTCCTTTTCTGAAAACTGAACACAGTAGTGAAGTGTGGGTTAAATGAATAACATGAATACAGGGCATAAAATAAACACTATTTGCATCAAATAATATTGCAATTTTAGAATTTCTTGGCATTTAGAATTTAACTTAGAAGGCATCATTAACAATAATGCTTATGTGCAGATAACACATGATTGAGAATTGTTATCCCCGTTTTACGTTCGCTTGCACGCATGCGCAAGGAACGTTTTGGGAGAATGGGACACTTTGGAGGTGTGCCCTCCTGCAATCCCCTGCTCCATTGAGCAGGCATGGCAGTCCTGCACTCAATCAGATGCTGTGCTGTGGATGACAGCAGTGGTCTTCTCTTCAAAGAAAACCACCGCTGTCATACACAGCGCAGCCTCATGCCCAAAACTTTGCTGCCACGCTGGGTGCCCACCGCAGCATGGCCAATGTCCTCGTCATCTGCTGGCCGGGTGCCCAATCCCCGTCGGCTCCACCCAGCCATCCTTCTGCCACGCTGGGGCCCACCCCAGCGTGGCAAGCGTCCGTCCGCGTCTTCTGCCGGCGGGGTGCCCAATCCCCGTCTGCTCCCGACCCCAGCCATCCTTCTGCCACGCAGAGGCCCTCCCAGGGTAAGCAAACGATCACGTCGTCTAGTTTTTTTTTTTTTTTTTTTTTTTTTTTAACCTGTAAATTGAAAGCGGTCCCACGGCGCTTCTCCCAGGCCCCTCCCACAACCCGCACCACCCACTGCGCACCCGCCTCCCCACATCCCCCTCACCTCATACTTACCTCTGGAGCTCGGCGCGATGATCTTCGGTGGACCGGGAACACGTCTGCACTCTTCAAAGCCGACCGCGAACTGAGGAAATGCTGGTAAGCTGTATAATGGGCTAGATAGGGGGTTTTCAACTTTATTGCATATCTCAGGCATTTTTTGGAATTTTTGCACCAAATTTTCAACATGGGGTTTTTGGGACCCCTTCTCATGAAGGATGTCACTGTCATGCCGTTATTGGGGCCCGAAGGGTGACTTCACAGTCAATGCGCAGTCACTGCGCGAAATCACCCTTCAGGCCTGAATAATGCCATGACAGTGACATCATTCATGAGAAGGGGTCCCAAAAACCCCATGTTGAAAGTCTGGTGCAAAAATTCCAAAATATGACTATTTTACGAGCGTGCGTTGCACAGTTCCTATGCAGGCTCGTAAGTTCGAGAATTTTCAATATTTTCACTCCAGATTTTCAACATTGCCATTTTACTACACCTCCTTATGAGCAGTACAGCTGTCATTTTTCACGTCCTTCCCAAAACGTGTTTCTGCCCATGTAGTGCACAATGGCGCAGTCGGTGTGCGAAATCAATGTATGGGACATTAAGAAAATCACAGTGACACTGTTCATTAGCAGAGGTCTTAAAATGGCTATGTTGAAAATTTGGTGAAAAAATTCCTAAAAATGACTTTTACGAGCATGCGTTGCGCAGTTCCTACGCACGCTCGTAAGTTCGTGAATTTTCAATATTTGCACTGCAATGGCTTCCAAATACCTAAACAGCACATAGAAGTAAGCAACATTCAGCATTGACAAATGCTTGTACTTCTTTGTCACTGATTTTTTTTTTTTAAACCATGTCCAAGTGCCAAATACCACTGCAAATACCTGCAAGCGAATGTTCAGTATTGACAAATGCTTATTTTATTTAGAATACTTTCTTCTTCTTTACCAGCTGGCCCCCATCAATCCTCCTCACTCATCCAGCTGCACCACCTGCCATTCCCAAGACGTACACCTCTCCCACTTACACCCTGGCTTACCCCCCCCCGGGTGGGGCCATCGAGAGGGGCTGCAGACACCCAACAGAGACTAGGGAGGTGTTTGAGGTAGATTGCTATGGTCAGCAGTGTGGGGCCTGTGGGGGAGGGGGTGGATGTCCACCTGCAGCAGCTGGTACTCCATTTTCTTGTTTTTCTCCCCAGTGGATGCTGAGAAGGGCTCCTGGCATGCACGTATAGTATGTGTGAGTGTTGCATGTCATAGCCCATCTGTGTCCTTCCTCAGTTCTGCAGTTCTGCTTGCACTGCCACCTGTGGTCACCTAGGTGGCAGTACCACAGCAGATTCCAATCTCCCTCTTCCCCAAGGTGGAGAGTGCCCCCTGGGATTCTTAACTCATCTCCCTCGGCCAACCTTCTTGTTTGTATCGGGACATTGCGCTGCTTGTGAACACGAACGCTGGTCTCCCACTGCATACTAATGAGGCTCCTTTGTTCTCCTCCTCAATATAGGCCCACTGCTCCCTCACAGCCCGCTCTCTCCCGGAAGGTTCGGAGCTCCCTCCCAGAGCCAAAAGTCATGGTGGTGGTGCTTAAGAGGTAATTTAAGCAACCTCTTCCAGCACCTGTGAGGGGGGTTAGCCCATCGACGCATGTCGACTGCCCCGCCCGCCCCAGCCACCCTCCCACCCAGGGTCGTCCCTTTGTTTATAGTCCCTACCTGATGACATCACTTCCTGCTGCTTGAAATACTAAGTCCCCATTTTCCCCTTTGCAGGTTATACCTGCCAGCCACTAGAGGGACCCTCTGTTGCTACCTCTAACTCTTAGAGTTTTGATAGCCTCCCCCCTTTTATCCTTGGACCCTCTAATTTCCGGTCCTCTCCCCTTCTCTCCCAGCACTCTTGACCCCCACACCTGCTCCTAAACTTGCCTATTCCTGGGCCCCCTCCCTTCCACCCCCCAAGCCCATATCTGGTTTAACCCCTATTCTGGATTTCTCCAACAACCTATCCCTCTTCCTACCCTCCTGACCACATTGGGCCTGTCTGCTCCCCCTCCCACCCCAGTTGCTGTACTACATCCTGCCTGGACCTCCTTCCATTACAGCTGTGCCCTTTCTTCAAGTGGCCTCTAGGAGTCACTATTAAGCACCTCTTTCTGGTCCCAAACCTACCCTGTGTCCTGGCCTCTGAACGTGGTGCACGGCTCGTACCTAGGTCCTGTGACCAACTGCCCAGAGTTGGTCTTGAACCTGGTACCCTGGCCACCAGAATCCGTGTCACTACCACTACTGCAAAGTGGCATCCACACTTGCTGAGTGACACAAAAACAACTTCAACCTACCACCCAGCTACAACCACAAGCAATATGTTAGCCCTCTTATTACAATGCCTCCCCTTCATCCTCACACTGGCTCCATTGTCTCTCCAACCTAAGACCCCTGGCACAATGGCTTCGATCCTACTATTCTTCTGGAGCTAGCCCAGCCACACCCTACTCTCATCGCCTGCCCCAGTCATCAACACCCTCCCCCCCAGTCCTCTCCCTACTACTACCTCCTCGGGCACCCACTGGAGACTTATCCTCTACACGTTCACAGCCTGGAAAACCCTGCCCACCCCATGTGCCCAAAAGCACCCCCCCTCCACAAGCCATATGTATCGAAAGCTCACCTCCTACCGTCGCCTGGCCAGGGCTGTGGTTATACTACTACTACTACTTCTGACAGGCAATATTCATCCGAACCCTGGCCCAGCTCCCTCTAACCTCCAACAGGGACACCCGGGCTGTGCATTGCTTCTATGAATATATGCAGCCTGATGAAAAAACTAGATTCCCTCCAATGTTGGGTCACCTCACATAGGCCAGATGTCATCACGGTGGTGGAAACCTGGCTATCAAAATCCACACCAGACGCATTTGTCACTATTCCTGGGTACACCCTCTACAGGGAGGATCGAGTAGGTAGAAGGGGGGGCTGTGCAATATACACCAGGGAATCTCTCACTGGACTGACACTCCCTGCCCCAGCTCTAGCCTATAGAGCTCAGGCCCTTACCCTCAAACTGACTCGGACCCTCCAGTGGTCCCCTCTATCTCACCCGCTAGCACATTCCCCAAAACAAACTGTGGCACTGGCTTCACTAACTGACTATCTTTCGACCCTACACACAGCTGATCAAGTCCTTGTAGGTGACCTGAATGTTAACTGGCTCAGCTCATCCATCAACACCACCCGCGGACTCTTTTGCAGCAATTGACATGTCCCAACTAGTCTCCCAACCCACCAGGATTAACACAAAGAAAGGTACCAGCACTCTGCTAGATGTGGTCATCACCAACCGCCCCCTACAAATCCATGATATCCAGGTCCTTCCAGACTCTATTAGCGATCACTCCCTGATCACCTTCCACTGGGCCACCCCCACTTCCAAACCCACGGCTCATCCCACTCCTCGTCAGTGCCTCAGACCTGGTGGGCTAAAAGGCCTTAAGCTACATCTTGCCCAAATTAATTGGGCTCCAATACATCACGCCCCAGATGTTGACTCCGCCCTTACCTTCTTCACCCAAACCTTCAACAATGCCTGTGACATCTTTGCCCCCATGACAGCAGTCCTGACCAAAGTTCGTAATGCCCCCTGGATTACCCCGTCACTGCTGCAACTACTCAAACTCAGGGATAACCTGTGGCACCTGGCCACTGAAACAGGCCGTGCTGCAGACAGACAGGCCTACAACGCTGCTAGAAACAAATGCACATGGGCTATTAGGAAAGCAAAAGCTGATCACTATCAGGCGGCGCTTACCTCCTCCTGGGGGTGGGGCAGAACGTTTTGGGACAACATTAAGCAACTAAATGGGAGCACACGTTCTCCTCCCCCTTCCCAGATCAACATTGAAGGCTCTGTCTCCACTGACCCTGCCCACATAGCCAACTTCCTCAACACATCATTCACCGACCTTAGTTCGGTCCTCCCCAGTGACTTCTTTGACCCTCCTTCAACTGTACCTGCCCCTGACATTCAATATCCTAGCTTCCACTTATGTAGGGTGACTCCACAGGAAGCTAGGCCCCACCTGCTTCAAGCTCTTAAGAGTAATAATATTGGCAGCGACTCCCTGGACCAGGTCCTGGCCCCCCTCACTACCCTGCTCAACAAGTCCCTCTGCCTGGGTCAATTCCCTTCAGGCTGGAAAACTGCCTCAGTCTTGCCCATACACAAAGGTGGTGACAGGTCCTCAGCCGGGAACTACCGGCCTATTTCCATCATTCCACCCCTCTCCAAAGCCCTTGAAAAACTAGTGGCAACCCAAATCACAGATTACCTGACCAAATACAACATCCTCTGTCATGAACAGCACGGATTCCGTGCAGGTTATAGTACCAGCACTGCCCTTATTGAGTTCTCAAATTTTCTTCATTCCTCACTTGACTCAGGCTCACTAGCAGGGGCAGTGTTTATTGACCTCTCAAAGGCTTTCGACACTGTCTCCCACCCCCTATTGTTGGATGCCCTCAACAGCATCGGCTTTGCCGCCGGCCCAGTCGCTTGGTGCTCCAGCTACTTGTTGGACCGCTCTCAGCATGTTAGAATTCATGGGACCATATCCAATACATGCCCCATCCAATCAGGAGTGCCCCAGGGTTCCATCCTAGGCCCTCTTCTCTTCTCTCTATACCTCAATACCTTGCCCAGTGCATGCACGGGTAAAATCCTGCTGTACGCAGATGATGCCGTCCTCTTTGCCTCCCACCGAAACCCCATTGCCCTTCAAGAATCCTTGCAACTAGCCTTC
Source organism: Neoceratodus forsteri (assembly GCA_016271365.2). Taxonomy (NCBI): domain Eukaryota; kingdom Metazoa; phylum Chordata; order Ceratodontiformes; family Ceratodontidae; genus Neoceratodus; species Neoceratodus forsteri. Next base: position 978,610,480 of record CM057452.1, on the reverse strand, counting down.
AATGATGCTGAAGCCTGGTTCAAAGAGCACAGACTTGTGGTCAATCCAAAGAAAACCAAATCCATGCTCTTTGCCCACCCTCAAAACAAACTCAGTAATTTCCCACTCCGTATCCTCCCTGGCTCTAAACTTCCTCTCAAGCTAGTCCACCTGTACAAGTACCTTGGGGTCTCCTTTGACTCTGCCCTCACTTTCCATGACCACATTGATACTCTAGCCTCAGCTACAAATACTCGGCTAGGTATCCTTTATCGCCATAAACACTGCCTCCCCCCTGAGGCCCTCCAACTAGCTGTCACCTCCTCAATCTTGTCCCTTGTGGACTATGGCCTACCTGTCTATGGTGCCGCGGATATGACCGCCCTCAATAAAATTCGACACACCTTGAACAAGGCCTGTAGATTAATCATGGGAGCCACCAGATTAACCCATACCTGCCAGCTATATGACTTTGCTAAGCTGCTCAACCTGGACGAGCGGCTCAGATACCAAGCCTGCCTCCTAACTAAAAAAACACTCCTTGGTCTATCCCCTCCCGGTCTGACTGCCTCTATCCACCTAGCTCGACCCTTAGTCCAAACTCGTAGCTCCTCCAGGGCCACCCTGTCTATCCCAAGAACCAGGACCACCCATGGTCAACGGTCCCTCTATTACAGAGCCCCACCTGGTATAATACTCCCCAGCTCCATCACCGATACACGTTCAATCTCCAGCTTCAAAACCGCGCCGAAGTCAACTGTTTAACATGCGTAGCTGTGCTTGTCCCCGGTCATAGGTGTTGAGACCTTGTACCAGACAAAACTCACTGAGTAGCTTCACAATCAACAACTGACAAAACTCACAAAGTGGCTTGCCCCCTCCTCTCATTTTTCTACCCCGTCCCATAGCCACCTGTTTTTACTATCCGAGCAGCCCCTGCTCATGACTTGTTGCCTGCCTAACCAATGTGTGCTTACCTCTCAATCCTATCTGAATAACTGTATAAACCTGTAAATACCTAACCTGTTACACTGTTATTGTAAACAAAGTAACTACAGCATATATCTGCCTAAACTGTTGCCTGCTATGATGTGTGTGTGTGTGTGTGTGTGTAAAAAAAAAAAAAAAAAAAATGCTGTTATCTACAATGTTGTAATGAAATGTTGTTTGTGTTTGTCCTCTTTGTGACGAGGTACCTTTGGAAACGAGCCTCTGGCTCAAAGGTTGTAAACTGATGTATAAATAAATAAATAAACTCAGGCTAGTTCCCAAACTTGGGTCATCAGCATTGTGAGTGGTAGCACTATTGCTGTGCCAGCTGGCTAACTTTTGATACCTTTAGTCTGCTGATACTTTGAACTATGAACCATGACCTTAGAAAGGGTCCATGTGAATACCTAGCACAGCATGAGTAAACCTTGTTTAGAAGATGGTCAAAAAGTGAAACTATGAATGAGAAATCCTGAGAATATACTCTCATGAAGTACTTTTAAATGTACAGCACTATATAAATGTGCCAGTTCCATATCTTTAGTTGAAAGCCTATGAATATATATAATACACAAAAGTTAGTGCCACAATCAAAACTTTAAAAATAAAGTAAAAAAAAAACTTTAATATATACAGTATAAAGCAATTTATACATTTATTTTATCATAATTAAAGACTGCCTTCCTCCGAAGAAAGAACCTTATAGATTATAAAAATATCAGAAACTATAAATTGATTTTGAATAAGGAATAAATAACCACACAGAGGCAGAAAAAATTAAATATGTACTTTATTTTGTGAATCTTCATATATCACACAATAAAGGAAGACAGAATTGAATGAATACTACAAGGAGAAATAAAAAAAAAATGATACTTATTTCCTGAGCTGCATCCAACTGTTTTTGTCGTTTCATATATTGTATCCTGTCTGCCCCTTGGGGCTTACCTGGACTAATCTTTGTTAGGCAGTTAGCTAACATGGCAAGCGTGATGCCCAGTCCATGCATCCTTACTACCCATGATGTCATGTTCACGTTATTTGCCCAGTTTGCCAGGAGTACTTGTTTTTTAACTGGGCATTAAACTGATCTAATACACAGGTAACAACTAGTCAGACTGCAGGCTCATTCTTACCCTTTCAGGACATATTACAGTAGGCACTCGTAAAATATGAAAGCCAGTCTCATGCTCCAAAGCAGTGAAGTTCTATATTTGGTTAGTCCATTTCCCGGGGTTCTCTAATATTTTAGTAAAACATTTTCATTTTAAATTTGTTTCAGTTTTTAAAATGGAAATCTTCAATATGATTTTTAATATGTTTTCCTGTGTCAGTTATGGTTTTAAGAGTTTCTTCTCAAGTACTTTGTGTGCCAAAAGTGCTCAGCTATGTTTATGGCTTTTAATTTAATAAATTCACCAGATCTAATGGAAAAATGTGGTCTAACACTCTTCAAAAGGAGACCTGTTCCGAGACTGCATAATAAACAGCTTGAAGTAAAAACTTATAAAACCAGCAAAAGGGGAAACTTTTTCCCAATAAGAGCATCCATTGTATGGAATACCTTGCCACAAGAATTGGTAGAGGCAACTAGTGCCACTGTCTTTAAAAACAAATTAGATGTTTGGTTGAGGGATAATAGATAAATAACGTCCCGCATAGTATGGGGAACAGTCTCGATGGGCTCTGGCCTTCTTCTGTTCTTTCATGCCAAGTAATACCAAGTAAGCTTTGCTTTGCAGTTGTCTCTCCCAAAACACTCAAAAAGGCACTCTAATAACCATAAAAGATACTGTAACTGCATGCAGTTCTGGAGACCTCATCTCTGAAAGGATATCAACAGGGTGGAGGCAGTCCAGAGAAGGGCAATGAAAATGGTGCAGGGGCTACATCAGAAACCATACGAGGAGAGATTGAGAGAACTCAATATGTATACTCTGGATGACAGGAGGGAAAGGGGCTATGATAGAGACATTCAAATACCTCAAGACAATCAACATATTCAGGAGGGCAGTATCTTTCATAAAAGGAGATGTGCAAGAACAAGGGGTCACAATATGAGGCGGGAGAGGAGAAGACTCGAGGGCAATGTGAGGAAGTATTTTTTTCACAGAAAGGGTGGTGCGTGCATGGAACAGCCTCCTGGAGGAGGTTGTGGGGCCAAAAACAGTTGTTGAATTAAAGAATGCATGGGACAGGCAGAAGGAAAAACTAATGGTAGGAAGGAGGAGGTAGGCAGCAGATAAATAGGATCTGGATCTTATACAGAATGTAGGGAAATGGGCAGACTAGGTGGACCAGGTGGGCCTTATCTGCCATCAAGTTCTATGTTTCTATAACTGTTCATATAAACATATCAGTTTGAATCATACAGCCGTCAAGCTCTAGAGGAAAAATGTGCACTTCTGCTACCTGATGGCTAGTACAGAGTACATTACTTTCTTCGTCTCAGGACAGTGCAGTGCAAAATGTATTTTTCCTTTGTTTCTTCTTTTTTGATTTATTGCAGGTTGAAGAAACAATAATGGCAAACTTGAACCCCGTGACTAGTGAAGTTGTTGCCCTGGGAATCGCATTAAGCCAAGTAATGGACCAAAAAGATGACCAAGCCAGAACTGTCACTGTTGAGATTTTAAACTCCCACTCCTCCTACGAATTTTCACACCCGGTGTAAGTGCTGTTTCATTTTGCTGAAAGCTGAAAACAGCTAGATGGTCTATGTTTAGCAGAAGTAAAATCTTGTACCCCAAAACAGGATGAGCTCAGGCTAGCACCATAGCTTCGCACTAGTATGTTGCGGTCCCACACTAGAGAATCAGGTTTGGGAACAACCTCAGTCTGTCATTGATTGGGCTGATGAAGTGCAACAGGTATGCCACAGGGCAATAAGTGCATTACCTGGGGAGGGATCCCTGAGTTAGATTGCTCTTCAGCATCCCATGGCTCAGCAACAAGTAGGATATATCATCAGTGCCAGTGGCTCAGTAGGTAACACGTTTGCCTGCGAGACTGGAAGATCAGGAAGCTGTGGGTTCTAGCCCCACACCAGGGACTTGAGGTAATAATCATAAAATCATAACAAACATTATTGTGCAGTATATGGGGGGTTACACTGCTGAGGTGCTGTGTTCCGGATGAGATGTTAAACCATGATCACTTCTGCCTGTCTATGCTCACTATACAGGAGGAAATAAAAGATCCCATGATACATATTGAAGAAGGGCAGGACAGCTTCCGTTGTGTCAAGGCCAACGTCTCCCATCAATAAAAACTGGTCCATACAACCAGTTGTTACTTTTGTTCTTCTTAAGGCTGAAAGCATAAAACATCACACAGATGGTCTACCTTTTGAACACTACAATTTACATACTTTTACCATTATACCATTTTTATTTACTGAAATGTTTCACCAGGAAGGCACAGTGAGCGACAAGTCTCTCATCTACCAGGGCGATCTGGGGGGAAGGGGAACAATAGGAATGAGACATTAAACATTTAAGTTACAAGACCAAAATTAAAATACAGTTGTAAGGTAGGTGTTACAAACAGTGTTACAACAGTGTTGTGCATAATAAGTAGAAAGAGTGGACAATAATAAGTGCCGGGTTTATAAATAGACAAGTGTTTACATGAAAGAAAAGGGGGAAAGGAGAGGGAGGGGGGTGAGGTTGGGGAAGGGGGGAATCATGTCCTTGGAGACCCCTTCAGGATGTGAGGAACCCTGCATGGGGACTGGGGGGACCAGAGAGAAGGGGATAAGGCTCCCAGAGAGACCACTTCAGGATGTGGGGAACCCTGCAAGAGGGCTGTGGGGCTAGATAGAAAGGGAGATAAGGCTATAGGGATTTAAAGAGGGAGGAGAGAGAAGGATGGGGTGTAACTTAATGCTAGGAGGGGGAATAGGACCTAACCCAAGAGAGGACCCTTCAGGATGAGGGGTACCCTGCAAGGGGGTTGGGGAAGATCAGTAGATGGGGATTAAGAGAGTGATAGGAGAGGGAGGGAGGCAGGGAGTGAGAACTGAACCATTGAGGGGAAGAGAATTCACACCTTTGGAGGGGATGAGGTCTAATCAATAGTCCATCAGGATGCATTTGACCCTGCTAGTAGTCATGGAAATCCAAGACAGAGGCTAGATAGAAGAGGGGGGATATGCTTAGGCTCAGTTGGACCCCTTCAGGATGATGAGAACCCTGCAAGGGGACTGCAATGGCCAAGGAGAAAGGTAGATGGGGGAGGTGAAGGAGAGGAGACAAGACCAGGAGCAGTAGGACCCCCTCAGGATGCTGAAAACCCTGCAAGGGGACTGCGAATGCTAGGGAGAAAAAGTAGAATGGGGAAGGGGAATAAGAGGAGACATACCTAGGCCCAGTAGGGCCCCTTCAGGATGTTGACAATCCTGCAAGGGGACTGCAAAGGATAGGGGAACAGGTAGATGGGGGAGGTGGAAGGAGAGGAGACAAGTCTAGATGCAGTAGGACCCCTTCAGGATGCTGAGAACCCTGTAAGAGGACTGCAAGTCTAGGGAGAAAGGAGGGATGGTGGAGGAAGGGAGTAGATGAGAGATACAAGCCCTTTGTCGGGTAGGACAGCGACCCATGGAGAGCATTTGGGGTCTCTTACATTCTGTGAGAGATGAAGGGAGGCCAGTAAGGGGGAGCAATTTGGGGGAAGGGGAGGAGAGCTATACATATTGGGGGTGGGAGTGCACAGGGTAAAATGAAGGTGCCAGTAGAGGGATAGGGTTTGTCCAGGGCTTAGAGGAGGGAAATGGGGAGGTACATGGCAGGGGCAGCTATGTGCAAGGTAATTATTGAGGGAAGAGCTGATGGAGTAGGCAGAGGATGAGTGCCGGATTTGAGGGGGGAGGGAATTCCAAATTTTTGGGAGGTGGTGAGAGTAACCGGATTGGCCGATTTGGGTGGACTACTTCATGGATGCGCTTCTGCTGTAACTGCGTATGCGCGAGTATCATGCATGCACAGTTTCGCTGTCACCATCTTTTGAATGGAAACCTGTCACTGCTCTGAAACCAGTGCTCCAATGTCACCTCTGCTCTGTGACCTGTGCTTCTGCCATTCTGATATCGCCATCGACACTGCTCTGAGAGCCATGCTGCTGCCACTCTGCTACCTGGACAGGTAAGAGCTCAAAGCAGCCGTATCAGCTCTGACTAGAATTTGTTTATTTTATACACTGCTCATCTTGCAAGTTGCCTCTCTTTGATGCTGCTTTTAAGCAAACTAAATGTCTAGCCTCACACTAAATTGTTTACTGCTTTCTTTTTCTGTCATTCCTGGGCTTTGTATGATGCGAACTTAGCCTCTGTCATTCCATAGTGTTGAGTTACTAGCACATCCTGTATGATATAACTGGTACTGTAGAATATTCAGGAAACCTAGGAACTGACAACACTAGTGTGAAGAAGGTGGAATACCAGGCAGACTCACTGGCAGTAAAAAGATGTAATAACAATAACTTCCTTAACCCTCCTACTCAAAAAATACTCAAAACCTATCAGAAGAGCTGGAGCCACTGAAGGGATAAACAGGAGGGATGTTTTAACTGAACTAGGGGGTGATTAACTACCTTTTTCAAATACCTGTACTTTACACCCCCAGATACTTGATGATTGCCTCAGGGTATAACATGTAAAAACTTTCTATCCCTTCAGATGGCCAGTGTTAGTCCGTTGGTCACCCCATCTCCAATCTGAGTAATCACCACCCTTTACCCCCATCCCAGACTTTTTGCTAGCTTGCTCCTGGCAGTGAGTTGGGTGCCTTAACCATGTTTGCCAATCCTTCTACCTCCCTAGAAACATAGAAGTTGATGGCAGAAAAGGACCACAAGGCCCATCCAGTCTGCCCATTTTACCAATTTAATCCACACCCCCGTCCCCTAAGATCCATTATGAGCAGGTTGGCCCTCTTCCTGACCTGGATCAATGATTTATGATGGCCATCTGTAGCAATACCTGCTAGCCCAGCTATTCCCCCTCCCACAGTGTGCCATGCCACCTGCAGTAAAAGTACAATGATCAAAAACTGAGTGCACAGTTAGGCATGCAACCAGGGGCTAGGGGATGGAGCAATGCCTGCCACTGATGACACTAGGCAGTCTGATTGGCCAGGATTGTTACAGATTACCCCCTCAAATTGGGGGATCATAGGGGGCCCAATGTTCACATAATGAATATTTGGTGATTGGGTGTTAGGTTAGGGAATGGGAGGATTGCCAAATATGGTGTCTGTTCCTAATTTTCATTTTTCTTCTTCAAAAATAAAACTCTGGGAAGATGTGGACAAGGAGTGGAGGGTGACAGATGACAGTGGCTGGGAGTGGGGTGGCCATGGGACTTGCCCAGGCCACCTGTAGAAGGATAGAGGCATTTTAACATTTATCTAGGTCCTGAGTAAAAATATTACAGGTAATGGAATATTCTTAGTATTTGGTCCCAAGTACTTGTAACCCTATCAGGCATCATGCTTAACATTTTTTGCACTTATCCACCCAGGAAAGTAATGTCCACCTGCACTGGCCCCCCAATGATTTCACTAGCCCCAATCTTACTTTAAAATAAAAAATTAAAAAAAAATACAGTGACACAGGTATGATGTTTGTGACAGCATTTGTTTACTGTTTGTTATTTAGTTGATCTGTTTTTTCACATTTGCCAGTAAGTTCACCAGCTCTCCTCCCTCACATTCCCTCTCATGCTTTGCTGCCCACCACAGCTGCAAGATTTTTTGTCCCAGGGATTCTTTACTCTGCCCCAACAAGTTCACCAGCCCTCTCCCCTCGTATTTCTTCTTGTGCTGCCCACGATAGCTGCAAGAGATGGTGTCCTGGAAATTCTCCATCCACCACATAGTGAGTTCACCAGCCTTCCCCCCTTCAAATTCCCTCTCTGCTTTTCACAACAGGTGCAAGATTTTTGTACCAAAAGGATTCTTTCATCCACCACACAGTAAGATTACTAACCCTCCAATTCCCTTCCTGCTTTTACCACTCATGACTTCCCATCACAGCTGACAGGAGTCTGGCCATTCCTTAGTTGCCTGATCAAAGATACAACAAAGTGAGGCAGTTCAATATACAGTATGTAGCCTGAAGCCTCTGCTAATTTTAAACTCTGATAGATTTTTTTTTATTTCTACTCCTTGCATCTTATATAGTACTGAATTATTTAGTGAAAGCTAAAATCCACCACCACCACCCCTGCACAGTCTCTGCATTGTGTTTTATTCTCCTCTCATGACAGTTGGCTTAATCCATAGGTAACACCCAGGTTCTCTGATGGTTACTAGAACCCTGTTAGTTTGTGGGCTGCTAGGTAGGCAGCCTGGGCAGTAAAGAGTTAAACTTCTTGGGCAGTCCTGGCAGCTTCTGCCAGTAATTCTGACAGAGGTTCCAAGTGGGAATGACTTTCACAGCAGCATAAGCCATGATAGAATGTTGCTGTAGTAGTCAGTTTCCTGCCGCACAGCAGTAAAGTTAGCTTGGGTGCTGACTAAGCAGAGCCTCAGGAGAAGTACAATCTCTCTCCTGACCCCTTTTAGCCATTAGTTAGATCACAGAGAGAGACCTGCGGTCAAGTCGTGGCAGTGGCCTCCTCTTGTATGGTGCCCCGGAGGAGGTGAACAAATCCTGAAAGACATGGGTCCTGTAACCATGAGTAACTTATGGGGACATCCCATTTCTGAGAGACTCTTGAATAGGAAAGTGCTGCCCAGTTTGTGGAATGGCTAGGTTTTGCCCTGTCTCTCTCAGAGAATTCCTGCCTGTTGGAACAATTTTACCTCAGAACTGTTGAAGAACTGTTTTAAATGCTCAAATGGTGCCTTCACAGTTATGGATTTTTTTTGGAAAACAATTGCCTCCCCTCTATTCTGAAAGTCAGAACTACACTCACTTCTGTCTGGGATATGGGAAGCAAACTTTTCTCAGCTGGGATGAATTTTAGTGAAACTATTTCTCACAGTTTGGAGGACAGTCCTGTAAAATACTCTGTGGAGTTGGGACTTTGGTAATGGGGGGAGCCCAGCATTGCTTACCCCCGGGATCATTGTTCACATTTATTTTGGGCAAGCTCTGTTCTGTGTCCTTAGTCCAGAAGAGGGATGGATGGGAATCTTGTGTTTTGCCCTCTAAAGCAGGGGGTATTGGAACAAATGTGCTGGTAGTAAACCACTACTGTGGAATGCTTGGAATCTGTGTCCCATTCTGCACCTGCAGCCCCAGTGAACAAATTGTCTGTCAGTTCTGGTGTCAGACTAAAACCTACTACCTGGCTCTAGTTCTGATTGAGAGCATTCATCTGTGTGTGGACAGTGTGTTTAATGGTGCCCCCAGTGACATGGCCCACCCCAGTTCCCAGTAAAAAGATGTCTTTTTATGTGCCCTTCCTAACGAGATCTGAGGCATGTAAACCCCATAGCAAAGGGAGTGTGAAGACTGTCTCCTGCCAATTACCAACTGTGTTTAGCTCCACAACACATGAGAAAGGGCACGTGCTGGACTTGGTGTTCCACCTGGGGATGGAGATCTCGGACATGGAGGTGGATCTGGTCAGATGGTCAAACCATCACACCCTGAGGTTTAGTTTCATGATCCCCCAAAAAGGGCCTGCTCCCAAGGAAATGGTACAGTATCAACCTTTAAGACAGGTAACGCCTGAAGGCCTTACTGTATGTCGGTATTGGACCTTTCGGAGGTTCCGTTAGATAGTAGTGACCCAGGGCCCCTGGTGTTGGTGAGGCCCTGGATGCCATTGCTCAGTTTGTGTTTGCCCTTTGACCTCTTGCCCTGGTGTCCCATGGTTTGATGGGTCACTAAGGGTATTAAGGAGGCAAGAGCGAAGGTTGGAGAGACATTGGCGGAAAACTCACCTGGAGTCGGACAGGCTTAGATTGTTGGACCATTATGAGGTCTAGCAATCAACAATTCCCCATAAGAAGGCAGAGTTCCTGTCCAGGGAAATTGCTGCAGCAAAGAACAGACCAGCTTAGCTCTTCCAGACCATGGACAGACTGTGCAATCCAGCTGGTCTGCAAACTGGAGGAGCATTGTCACGAGAAAAGTGTGAAGAGTTTGCTCAGTTCTTTGCTGATAAGGTGTCCTCTATCAGTATAGAGATCAGCCAGTGCCTTCCCATAGGGCGTGATAGTGGCCCTCTGAGTGGTACTAATGCCCGGTTTGCCTGGTCTGCCTTTAGCCTGCCAGTAGTCATGGATACAGTGAGGATCATCCAGACTCTTCGACCGACCTGCTGTAATTTAGACATGGGCTTAACTCACCTTTTGGTGGTTGTGCTGAGGTTATCAGCCCTGTCCTAGCTCAGATAGTCTGGGTTTCCTTGGAGAGAGGGATCTTTCCTGATCCCTTAAAGGTAGCAGTGGTTAGGTCACTGCTGAAAAAGCCCTTCTTGGACCCAGAATGCCCTGCCAATTACAGACCAATCTCTAACCTACTTTTTGTAGGGAAGGTGATGGAGAAGGTGGTCGCTCTGTAGCTGGATGACCATTTAGCTAGCCATAATATCTTTGACCCTCTCCAGTATGGTTTCTGGAAAAAAACACAGCACCGAGACTGCCCTGGTGTGAGTACTTAATGATCTCCTGGTGGCAAGATATCAGAGAGCCCATTCCATCTAGGTTCTCCTTGATCTCTCGGCAGTTTTTGACACTGTGGACCATGGGGTATTGCTGGAACGCCTGCATTTTTTGTGGACTGGAGGGGGCAGTCCTCAACTGGTTTTGAATTTTCCTAGAGGTCAGATCACAAAGGGTGATATCAGGAATTTATTCCTCCTCCCCTTGGAGTCTGCCCTGTGGGGTACTGCAGGGTTCTTTGCTTTCCCCCATGTTGTTCACAGTGTACATGCTGCCACTGGGTGACAGTATCAGGCAGTACAAGCTGAATTTTCACTGTTATGCAGATGATACTCAACTGTACATGTCTTTTGTATCTCCCCAGGAGTGTGATACTGTCTCGGTGTTTAACAAAATCCTGCAGGAGATACAGAACTGGATGAGTGCTAGCTGGCTGATGTTGAACCCAGAGAAAACTGAGGTGTTAGTTGTGAACCCGGATCTGAAGATGGTTGGGTCATGGGTGGGAAAACCATCTGGCTTACAACTTGGTGGTGGCTTGCTCAGGGCCTCAAGCCAGGTGCATAATATAGGGGTGGTATTTGATGAAGGCCTGACTCTGAAAACTCAAGTATCGACCATAGTCAAGTCCTCCTTCTATCACCTTAGAAATATCGAGGTGAAACATCTGGTTCTGTCCGAGGATCTGCAAACATTGGTCCATGCCTTTGTCACCATTCGGTTGGACTACTGTAATGCCCTTTACCTGGGGCTACTGAGAGTGGATATTCGCCGTTTGCAGCTAGTGCAGAATGTGGCAGCCAGGTTGTTAACTGGAACCCTTAGATACAGTCACATAACACCTGTGCTGCGCAAACTGCACTGGCTGCCTATACAATGGCGAATCCCTTTCAAGGTCATGTTGCTGACATATAAAGCCTTACATGAACTAGGACCCAGTACCTGAAAGCCCTCCTATGTCCCTATTGCCCCTCCTGCTCACTCTAATCCTCTGGCAAGGGATTGCTAGAGGTTCCCAGGGTGCACTTGAAGACCTTTGGAGGAAAATCCTTTGCCTTTATGGCACCAACCCTGTGGAACACTCTCTACCTCATCAGATATGTGAAAGCCTGACCATGGAGGGATTTAAAAAATCCCTTAAAATACATTTTTTCAAGAATGCCTTTGTGGGGACATAAATGGTTTTATAAGTATATGTTTTATATTAATTATGAATTGTTTTTAGATATTTTATTGTGCTGTATTGCACAGGCACTTTGAACACTGGAAAAGTGCCTTTTATAAATAGAAATGTGCTTGCTTACTTGCTGTATTTCAAAGAAAAGGGTTACACATAAGTAACATAGCCAGACATTCAAATGGAGCTGGCCTTATCAGCTGCACAGATCCTTGAGAGAGGCGGGTCTCCAATATTGCTAGAGTCATATCTATCAACTATCATACAAAGAACAGTTCCCTATTTTACCTCAGTCAGAATGTGTTGTCAGCTGCTGAGGGGATTCAGTAAATTACATGTGGTTACGCTAGTTAACACTACTTAGCTGCTGCAGCCGAATACTGGATTCTGGTCAGGTTAATGTGACAGGGACCAGCCTGGCCTGTTCAGCTCAAAAGTTAAGACCAACACTGCCAGGCTCACTCTAACTTCAAAAGTTATTTATGCCAGTTTCAGTGACTGGGAGGGATAGAGTGAAACTTACCATGTCCCAAAGTCAGAAAACGTCCGTTGTCACAATCAATAGATCCCCGCCCTCTTCTACAGCAGACACACAGCTTTCACATGATGGTTCCCTCTTGATTGCCTCCTATGCATCATAAGCAGCTCAGACAGTGGAGACTGGCAGTAGGTGGCAACCAAATTAATCTGAATCAGTCAGAGGGCTTCACGAAGACCTAGGAGCTATTACTTTGTTTTGGTTCCATGAGAAAAAAAAAACAAGAAAACCCTGCAAACAAGGTTTCAAAATAGACACCCTTAAAGGGCAATTTCCTGACAATGGCTAGATCACATTAGCCAAACCAGGAAAGTTGAATGGCAATCGCACTGGCCCGAGGCAGTTTGCACTATGACCTGGGCCAGCAAAATAGTGTTAAAAGATTGACCCCTTCCCAATTGTTTATGGTAATCACTGAATAATATTTGGGCAGCACACACCCCTAAATTCTACCATCCCCTATCATTTGCAGTTATAATTCTGAGTATTCTTGACCCTATTATTGGTAGTATTCATGAAATAATATTAGGGTCATGTACTCCCTTAAATTGTACTGTTATATCCATTTCTAGTTCTCAGTATTCAGGCTCAAGTACTCGTGACCCTATTATTTGTGGTATTCACTTATAATATTTACGTTGTTCACAGCCCTTAATTTTACTGGCCCCATCATTTCCTTCTATAATTCTCAGTATACAGTAATCAACCCCTATTATTTGTGGTATTTAAATAATGTTCATGAAGTGCACACCCCCATAAATTGTATCATCACCAATTATTTGCATTTACTGTATAATTCTCAATATTTTGTCCCCAGTACTCGGACCCTATTATTTGTGGTATTCATTAAATAATATCTGGGCTGTGCACAATCGTAAATTGTACCATCTGCTACCATTTGTATTTATTTATCCTCTTTAATGAGGGCATCTCAACTTGTTTTTTCAGTCAACAAACAATGCTGACTGATCACTGAAAGGCAACAACACCTATGGGGTGGGATACAGCAGCCATTCGGACCAGCACCTTCCCCAAAAGTGTTCCATTATATGTATCCAGATGCCATCTGATCAGTATTCAGCCAGGGTTATTCATCTCTTATAACATTTAACATATGCATTTATAATTTGTTGCTGAGAATTGACAACTTACTGGTGTTGATGCTGTAGCTTTTTTTAAACACTCAAATCAAATTAAAAAGAAATTAACATTATACTTTTGATTTTATTAAATACCTTACCTTTAAAGTTGTTTTTCTTAAAGAGCAACTCTGCACTTAAGCATGTGCTTTTATAAAGAAGATGTTTCAGCTGTTACAATTTACTAGGCATTAAATGTTTTCATTTTCAAAGTTCCTCTCCAAGATTCACAACACATCTTGGTAGTAAATCTAAAAAGTCTGTATAGAAAATGTTTGAAAACATTTGCCTCTCCCCTGTTAACCTCAGAGTGCCTTTGTCTATGACATCATGGTACTCACCATGACAACGGACTGTGGTGTCACAAACAGCAATTGTGTGGCTAGCAAGGGAGAGTCAGATGCAATTTGAAAGACACTGTGACATAATTGCTACATCATCTACAATATTTAGTAGAGCAACAGTGGGGGAAAGTAAAACCAACAACAAAAACAATAAAGTTAAGGGGCAATTTGTGTAGTTCTAGAGTTTTTAAGCTTTTTATTAAAATAGAAAGTGGCTCTTGAAGTTACATTTTTTTCGAGACTTTCAATGAAATATATGACAACAAGCCAAATACTAAACAATATAGCTTACATATCCATAATGCTGCTGGCCACGTGCATTGCATATGTGCTTACACCTAGAGTGGGGTTCAGCTACATCCAGTCGCTCTATACAGATGGAATTATGATTTCAAGAGATTATTTTTCCAAGATTCAAGGTTCTTATTTAAAAACAAGAAAGATGGCACAAGCCAGTTGAGCTTTTAGTCATTTACAGTGGCTTCGTGCTATGGCTTAAGACACCATTTGATTATTTCTAGCATAAAATTGTACAAAACATACAAAAAGATATTCAAAAGTATTTCTAGTACAAAACTCTGCAAAACATACAAAATGATATTCAAGAGTTATGACTGCAATGAACAGTAATAAACAATAATTAAAGCTACAGTCATATATCTATATACGAGAATGACAGCAGATCAGAAAATTCTCATTACACCAATTTTTTATACTTTGCAAAGACTGTAATAACCCCTCAGATGGCCATAAGTACATAGGGAGAGAGTTCCAGTACTTTGAACCTTTATAAGTAAAAGTCCGACACCTTATAGAGTGTTTAGCAGCTGGAATAGGTTTCATAGAAGAGTATCGAGTCAGTCAGTGCTAGCCAAAAGGGACTCGCCACAGATCAGTGTTGATAGTCTCTTCAAAAATGGTCCACGCGCTGATCTAGAGATTTTTTGAAACCTTCCATGGTTGTACTGTATACAACTGATACAGGCAAAGAATTACACATGGTTACAACCCTCTGGTTGATTCATCTTCCTCTCCTGTTTGTTCTAAATATCTCCCCTCTCAACTGCAGCCCATGTGATCTTTTGTTTTTATTGTTATTCTTCCTGTTTAATCCAACACACTCAGGAGTCCCTTATCCTAGAATGCCTTATAAACTAGGCATAGATCCATTCTTGTCCACCTTTACTCCAATGAATACATATCTAACTCTGTCTACTTTTCATTAAATGATCTGTTGCTCAAATTTCTTATTTTTTTGGTAGCCCTTCTCCGGACCCCTTCAACCTACTCCTTCCCTTGTATTGTGGTGCACAAAATAGCATGTAATACTCTAATTGAGGTCAAACCAGGGATGAGTACAGTGGTACTATGACTCTAGATTCTTTACTTTTAATGTACCTAAGCATTCTATTTCCTTTTTGAGCTACCTCTTTTGCATGGCTATCAAAATGCAAATTGGTGGTTATAGATATTCCTAAATTTCTTTCCCTAGTACTGTAGTTGTTACATCCTTAATGGGAAAGAACTAGTATTTGGCAAGTTTGTTATTATGCCCCAGGTGCATAATTTGCACTTGTCTTCACTGAACTTTAATTTATGGTTTTTAGCCCCATGATTCCATGGTACATATTTCTTTTTGGAATTCAGTAATTGCCAATTCACGATTAACAATTGTCCCCAGCTTAGTGTCATCAGCAAGCTTGGTAATCCATGACACATATGATGTTTGTGTTATGGATACGTACATATTAAATAGTGTGGGTCCCAGGACAGATTCTTGGGGAACTCCGCTGGTCACATCTCTCCACTCAGAGTAGTATCCTCTAATTCACACCCATCATTTCTGATTATTTAACCATGTCCTGACCCATGTAACTATTTCAACTGGAATTTCAGTCTCAGTAGGTGTATCTACTAATCTTACTTCGAGAGGGCTCTTGCAGTAGGTAATTACATATAGGACTGACGCCGGCTGGTGGCAGGACCCCACGGAAAAATTTCTAGCTAGCAGTCCCTGGCAGGGACCACCCCCACGTCAGGTGACCGGCATCATATGACGTCGGTATAAAGGGGCGGTCCCAGATGCCCGCTTTCCAGTTCTTTCCCCAACAATAGCTCGTGCAGGCCTCACGGTTAAGTTTATATCGCTCAGTCCTGTTACTTCGTCGTTTTTCTCCGAATAGTTTCAGTATAAAATTTTATTCTTCTTTCATCAGGTGAATGTCAGTATATGTCGTCCCCTTCAAAGAAAAAGTGCGACTCGTGCGGCGCCCAACTGATTCACAAAGACGGTCACTCCCTCTGCCTTTTCTACCTAGGCCCCTACCACGCGGTCGACAAGTGTCCGCACTGCCTCCGATTCAATGCAGCCACCTGCAGACAACGCCAGCAGTCCCTTGAAGCCCATCTCCTCAAAAGGAAAATGTCTGCGATGGAGAAAGAGTTAGAAAACTCGCAGTATGCCGACTCCTTGAAGGGCATAAGAAGCAGGACAAGGAAAGGCACTGGGAGAAGGCCTCCTTCCGGCTCCAGCCGGAGTCGCGCCATGTAACATCCCTCTGGGGATCGCCACAGCAGCCTCCAAGGTTTTGAGGAGGCGCCGCCCACCCGACTGGTTCACGCTTGAGCCCGCCTGGCATCTCCAGGCAAAGGAGACCCAGCCCCAGTGCACCGCTGCCAGCAGGCCTGTGGCTTTCAGCGGGCACCCTTTAAGCCAGACGCCGGCTCCTCCGAGGCCGCTGGGAGAAGGCCACAGACGCCGACCCTTTGGGGTGGTGCAGCAGTGTCTCCTCAGACCGGGCCCTTTCATCCTCGGCCCGCCTCCGACGAGGGACCCCCGAAGCCGGATGCCGGCTCCTCTGGCATCCACCAGGATTCGGCCCATAAGCCATACGTCAGCTCCTCCAACATGTGCCGGGCCTCGGATCCTATGGCAGACCCTGCCATATCTATCATGCCAGGCTCCCTGCAGCCTTCGCTGCCATCAAGGGAGCCCCAGTCCCCCCCCCGCCTGACCCCGGGATTTTTCCCTCCATCCCCAGATGAGACTCGGGACCCTGGCTACCGT
Source organism: Neoceratodus forsteri (assembly GCA_016271365.2). NCBI lineage: Eukaryota > Metazoa > Chordata > Ceratodontiformes > Ceratodontidae > Neoceratodus > Neoceratodus forsteri. The sequence goes on along the minus strand of CM057452.1, from coordinate 978,593,632 downwards.
CTGATCCTCCCCGAAGAACCGGTTCGACGCCTGCTCCTGATGCCGGCTCCGACGCCGGCCCCGGCACCGGCTCCTCTGACGCCGGCCCCAGCACCAGCTCCTCCGACGCCAGCCCCAACACCTGCCCTGCCGACGCCAGTTCCGACACCGGCCCCTCCGATGCTGGCGGGGGACTTTCCTCTTCCTTCGGGCCCTCCACCCCACGGGCCTATCCCGGCTGATCCGCCCATGGAGTACCCGGCTGGGCCGTCTGTTCCGGCAGCTTCTCCAGTGCCTGGGTATCCACTGTCATATCAGACACCGGCCTTCCCAGGTCTGCAGTATCCTGTGCCACTGTACCCAGTGCCAACTCCTTCGACGCCACGGTACCCGACTCCTGTATACCCACAGCTGGGTTATGGATACTCCCCCTACGGATTTACTCCATACAACTATCCCCTTCCTACTCCTCCACTGCCCCCTAGGCTGCCAGTGGATCTTCAGGAGACTCTTGCCTCCTGGTGGGCTGAGGCCAAGGCTCAGCTCACCAAGGAAGTCAAGAGCCATCTTATGGTGACGGTGCCACCCCCTGCTCCTGTACACCCTAGAAGGCACTCTCCCTCTCCTCCTCTGGATTCCCGGGTTTTGCCCTCGGGATCCAGAGAAGGGCAGGACACGCATTCCGGGAACCCTCCCAAGGAACCCATTCCTCCTTCTAGGCGGGTTAGGGAGTCTTACTCTGTTTCAGATTCTTCCTCCCCTTCTCTCTCGGACTCCTCAGACGCTTCCGATGGATGTTCCAAGAAAGACGATGAGCCACGCTCTCTGTCCAGGTCCCGGCCGAGGACTCCTCCGAAGTAGCCTTCCTTCACGGAGTTGCTCAGGAAGATCCAGGAAGTCCATCAGTGGCATTCCTTAGAACCAGATCCTCAACAGGTAAAACTCGCTGAACATCTGGACTTGCCCCTTATGGCTCCTACCTTAGTGCCACCCTGGATCGAGCCTCATGCCCACCTTGTTTCCACTATTTGGAAGCAACCGTCGGCTTTAGCTCCACTTCCCAGGAAGTCGAACAGGCTATACCAGGCTCCGGAGGGTGTAGACTTTTTAGACTCTCACCCCCGTGCAGACTCGGTTGTGATTAGCGCCGCTCATGGCCGGTCAGCACACCCGAAACACTTGAGCTCTGCTCTCCTGGATAAGGAATCTCGCCTTCTGGATCAGTATGGAAGGAAGATCTATGCTTCTTCCACACTGGGGATTAGGGCCCTGAACTATGTAGCACATATGGGGGATTACCAGAAGGCCGTCCTTACCGAGGCGGAATCCAAGATCGACTCTTTGCCTGACTCTCAAGTCAAGCAGGAGTCGGCCGACCTGGTCCGTTCTGCTCGTTCAGCCAGTCGACACATTCTGAGGATGACCTACGATGCAGTGGACACCGCAGGATGGAGCTCTGCATTCGCCATAAGTCTTCAGCATCACGCATGGCTCCGTGTGTCAGGTCTGGTCCCGGAGGTGCAGTTAGCCATCCAAGAAGCACCTCTCAGGGGTTCTGTGCTTTTCGGTGGCGATGTCAAGGACATCATCACTGATTTGCAGGAGATGGGGATGGCCCTTAAATCCTAGGATTCAATGTACCATCCCCATCTCCCACAGCGCCGTCCCTTTCGCAGATGCAGCTGGCCTCAAGCGAAACCTCAGGGAAGGCAGGCCACTAAACGTCAGGCCCCCACTACTGCCAGGCCCTCGCTGCCCAAAAAAGCAATGGGTGCCCCAGCTGCGGCGCTGCCTCACACCACCTGACTCCTTTCCTCTCCCACTGCCTCCGGACGCCCCGGAGGAACCGGTAGGAGGGAGGTTCTCCCTCCACCTTCCGGGTTGGGAGAGGATAACTTCAGATTCATGGGTGCTTCAGATCATAGCAGAGGGGCACTCCATAGAGTTTCTACAGAAACCTCCACGTCACCCCCCTCTGAACTCCGCTTACTCAAGGGACCATCTTCCTTTGGTCAGGGAAGAAATCTCGGCACTCCTTGCGAAACAGGCTATAGAGCCCATCCCTCCTCACCTCTACAGGACGGGGTACATTCCCACTTCTTCCTTGTACCAAAGAAGACGGGAGATCTCGGACCTATTCTCAATCTCAGCTCCCTGAACTTGTATATGGAATACAAGAGGTTCAGGATGCTCTCCCTTCAATCCCTTTTGCCCCTGCTTTGGCCGGGCCAATGGCTTTGTGCACTAGATATGCAGGACGCGTACCTGCACATCCCCATTCACCCTTCGCACCGAATGTACCTCAGGTTTGTGTTCCAGGGGGTCCACTACCAATTCCGGGCACTTCCATTTGGTCTTTCCTCGGCCCCCCGAGTCTTTACCAAATGCCTGGCAGTGGTAGCGGCCCACCTGCATTCTTTGGGAGCTCAGGTTTTTCCCTACCTGGACGACTGGCTCCTGGCGGCTCTGTCCAGGGAGGAACTCCTGCATTTTCTCTCCCTCACCCAGCAGGTTTTCACTGGCCTGGGTATTACCATCAACCATTCCAAGTCTCACCTGAATCCTTCACAGAGGCTCCAGTTCATCGGGGCAATTCTCGATACAACTTTGTGCAAGGCCTTTCTGCCTCCAGACAGGGGAGCCTCCCTCCAGTCACAGATTTCCCTCCTATCGGAACACAGGAGGGTCCCGCCGAGGTCAGTGCTCTGTCTACTGGGGCTCATGGCAGCAGCCATCCCGATGGTTCCACGCGCACGCCTCTACATGAGAATCTCTCAGTGGACTCTTTGATCTCAGTGGGATCAACGAGTAGATGACCTAGAGCATCTGGTTCTGATCTCCTCGCCGATGGTAAGAGACTTGCAAGGGTGGATGGTTCGAGAGAACCTCTTCCGGGGGGGCCCCCTTTTTTCATCCTCCCCCCGATCAGACTCTGACCACGGATGCTTCAGGAGAAGGTTGGGGAGCCCATCTGGGTCCTCACTGAACCCAAGGCCTTTGGTCAAAGTTGGAGATAGTTCTCCACATCAATGTGCTCGAGCTTCGAGCAGTGCTGTATGCGCTCCAGGCCCTTCTCCAATACATCCTTCCCGGTCACCTAGCTGTCCAAACAGACAACATGTGCATGGTGTGGTACATCAACAAGTAGGGAGGAACTTGGTCCTACCCACTGTGCAGGGAAGCGATGAGGGTCTGGGATTGGGCAACACTCCACAACCTTCACCTCACAGCGATCCATGTTCTGGGAGTCGACAATGTCCTGGCAGACAGACTAAGTCGCTCATCGGCTCTTCCACATGAGTGGGAATTGGATGAAAAAGTTCTAAAAAGCATCTTCCAGATTTGGGGGACTCCTCAGATAAACCTGTTCACTTCCTTCCAAAACGCAAAGCTTCCAATCTTTTGCTCGCTCGCTCCAGAGTGAAGCGCTTTCTGGAGCGACGCTCTATCTCTAAGCTGGAAGGACAGATTCGTCTATGCTTTTCCCCCCAATTCCTCTGGTCCCTCATGTGCTACAGAAGCTTGCTTTTAGAAGGAAAAAGAATGATTCTGATCGCTCCTTTCTGGCCCAGGAAAATCTGGTTCTCTCTTCTACAACAATACTCAGAGGTTCCTCCTCTTCCTCTTCCTTTATCTCCAGGATTACTGACCCAGAATCAGGGGACCCTGGTCCATCCGGGACTCAAGTCCCTTCAACTTCATGCATGGCTCCTGCAGACCTAGCTCAAGCTCATTTTGGTGTTTCTCTGCTAAGGTGGCCGAGATTCTGGTGGAGGCTAGAAAGCCCTTCACTAGGTCCACCTATGCCATGAAATGGAAAAGATTTTCTGTCTGGGCTGTGTCCAGGAATGTGGAGCCCTTTTCCTGCCCTGCGACTATTCTGCTTGAGTACATGCGTCATCTTTTCGACCTGGGTCTCAGTCACTCCTCTTTGAAAGTCCATATGGTGGCTATTTCAGCCTACCATGTCCCTTTCACTGATAAGGCATTTGCCCAGCTGGAGGCACCCAAAACTTTCCACAGAGGGGTCCTTCATCTCAGGCCCCCTGTCCGAGCTCCAGCTCCGCCTTGGGACTTAAACTTTGTCCTCAAGAAACTTACCCTTCCTCCCTTTGAGCCTGCGGCTTCCGCAGACTTGAAGTTTTTATCATGGAAGATGCTCTTTTTGTTGGCCATTACTTCTTGCAGAATTTCTGAGCTCCAGGCCCTCATGTGCAAAATCCCTTATTTGATTTTTCACAAAGAACGAGTAGCTCTTCACACGAATCCTAATTTTTTTCCGAAGATGGTAGTGAAATCTACCTTGAATCAGTCTATTGAATTACCTGCTTTCTTCACGCAGTACTCCAATCAAGGAGAATACCTGCTCCATACCATGGATGTTCACAGGATTCTGAGATACTACACCAATAGGACGAATGATCTCAGAAAGACTGATCAGTTGTTCATCTCTTTCACTCACAAAAGAGAAGGCAATGCTGTCTCTAAGCAATGCCTATCAAAATGGTTGGCCCATTGCATCACTTTCTGTTTTGACAAGTACAACAAGACCCTCCTGGGTCAAGTCAGAGGTCACTCCACTCGTGGAGTTGCCACCTCTGCGGCTTGTTTTAAGAACGTGTCTGCGGCAGACATCTGTGTTGCCGCCACTTGGACTTCTGTCCATACATTTACTAAACATTACAGTTTGGACATTGCCTCTTGCCATAGAGCAGGCTTCGGGTTAGCGGTCTTGCAAGACCTCCTTTCTTGAGGTTTGCAAGCTTTCTTACTACTTATTGGTGTAGTTCCTCCTCCCGGTGCCTTTTCATTTGTTCCAGACTGCTTGGGATTCTGTCCTATATGTAATTACCTACTGCAAGAGCCCTCTCGAAGTAAGATAGTACAGTTACGTAAGAACTTACCGTAACAGTAGATCTTCGAGAGAGGCTCTTGCAGTACGTAATACCTTCCCGTCCTCCATCCCCCTAGGCTTTTTCAGCTCCTTTTCCATTGAGGGAAATATCTGCTTCTCTCTCATCCGGGCCTTCCAGGCCTGTGGCAGGAAAGAACTGGATGGCGGGCGTCCGGGACCGCCCCTTTATACTTACGTCATATGACGCCGGTCACCTGACATGGGGGCGGTCCCCGCCAGGGACTGCTAGCTAGAAATTTTTCCTTGGGGTCCTGCCGCCGGCCAGCGTCAGTCCTATATGTATTTACCTACTGCAAGAGCCTCTCTCGAAGATCTACTGTTACGGTAAGTTCTTGCGTAAGTGTACTTTTTCTTATGAGATACCAGGTCGAAGGCCTTGACATAATCCAAATACGCTACATCAACCAGGAGCCCCTAATCAAGTGCACTGCTAATAGGTTTATAAAAGTGCATTAGATTGGTAACATTTAATTTACCGGATGTAAATCCATGCTTTGACACATCAATGAATCCTTTAGCTCTTATTTGAGTTTAAATTTTTTTCATTTATCAACACCTCCATTATTTTTCCCAGCACAGATGTTAAGCTAATGGGCATGTAGTTCTCTACATTTTGCTTGCCCCTTTTTTACAGATCGAGGTCACATTGGTCTACCTCCATTCTGAAATAACAGCACCCTCCAATATGGATGAGCTATATAATGATGCCAATGGACCTGCCAATTCATGGACCAGTTCTTTTAGGACACTTGGATGTGTGTTGTCTGGCCCAGGAGATTTAATGGCTTTTATGTAGAGTAGTTTATTAATTATATCTTTTTCTAATATTGTTCTTGTATCTTGTATGATGCCATACACTTTAGTTGGTATATTAACATCTCCTGTTTTCTGCTGAAGAAATCTCTGTTGAATATTTATTGAATGTACTAGCCATTTCTTGTTCATCACTAATAGTTTCAGTACCTACTTTCAGTTGCTCTATATTTCTATGTCCCCCTCTCAAACTCCCTACATAGATGTAAAATAATTTTTGCCTTAATGGCCATCTTAACCTCTATATCACATTTTCGGTTTTTAATCATTTTTTTGCATTTCTTTTTTTTTTTTTTTTTATTTAGTTGTTTAACCAGGTATAGCACACTAAGCTGAAAGCTTTTTTACAGGAGCGACCTGGGAGCACAAGGAGGTTAAGTGACTTGCTCAGGATCACACAGTATGCAAGTGGAAGCTGTGGGATTCAAACCCAGGTCTGGTCTGCTGGATGAGTTCCTTGAATTATTCTTGTATGCATTCCAATTTTCTGGCATGTTTTTTTTTTTTCCTATATCTCCTAAAACTGTTTCTCTTTTTTCTCAGGCCACGTACTATATTTCTATTCATCCAAACTGGAATTCAACCTTTTTTTATCATATTTGACTTTTACAGGGCTAAATGTTTTAATGCAAAGCTCAAGTGTATGCTTTATTTTATTCCATTTCCATCAAGCAATTGCCCCTATAGGTCATTTTTCCAGTCCCAGCTCCTTAAGTATTTTCTCATCCCCTCATATTTGGCCTTGTTATAACATTTAACTATGGTTTTCCCATTAACAACTTCATAGTTTCCTTTTATATTAAATTGAATCATGTTGTGGTTGCTGTCGCCCTATGGTTCTCTAACCTTAGCACTTGCTATTTTGTCATCAAGATTACTGAAGACAGAGTCAAGTTTTTAGTCTCTTGGTGCCATCCTTGACATGTTGTTCCAAGTTTTTTATTAATACTATATCAAGTAATCTATTTACCCATGGATTTGTTGCTGTTAGGTACTCCCAGATTATGTATGGGAGATTGAAATCACCCATCAATATCAGTCTTCCTTCTGTCTCCAGCTCTTCGATTGCCTGCATAAAACATACATTCTCCTTGCTGTTCAAGCTTGGGGATCTATAGCATATTCCAATGGCTGTTTTTTCTATTATTTGTGGACATTTGTACCAATAGTTGTTCGACCATACCATGCTCATGATTCATAATCTCAATTTCCTGTGGTTCTGAACTATTTGAAATATAAAGTGCCACCATATCTCCTCTTTTGTCAGTATGCTCTTTGTGAAATAATTGGAATACTTGAATTTCCCTGTTCCAGTCATCCACACTCCACCATGATTCTGTGGCCCCACATATATGAAAATGTTCCTTGAGCAGTATTGTTTCAAGCTTGTCTTTTTATATTTTTCAGGCTCCTTACATTGATAAGTAGTGGTCTGAGTTATTTTTGTTGACTATCTATTCTGCTAATTTCCATAGTTATCATTTGGTGGAATAACAAATTCATCACCCAATGCAGACCTAAGGTTACTTTTAATCAAATGGATTTTAAGTAAATCCTGAAGATATGGAGGCAGTTTCTGTTTTATGTACTTCCATGTCAAAATAAGGATGCGCAAAATACACTTCTGATCCAGACTGTGCCACCCAAGGGACCTAGAAGCAAGTCATAGTGGTGGAGATGCTTGGGAAGTTGACGAATACACCTTGCAGATTTGTAATAGGCCCCACGTAGTTTAGAAAGATAAATTGAAGCAGCCACTGACATGAATTCAGACCTATAGTCTATTAAAGGAAGAATCATAGATTGAACTACAGTAACCTCAGTCAGATGTTGTTAGAGAAACAACCTTTCTGTTGGTACAAAATCCCTATTTAAGCATTTACCTTTTTAATGGTAATAGTTACATGATGGTCCCACTTGATCCACTCATCAAACCACAAGCCTAGGTATTTATCATGAGGAACTCTCTGAAAGACAGAACCTCTATGAGTAGTTATGTTCAAATTAGGGCTGGGTTTTAAATGAATGGGAGTACTGAACTGCATGACATGAGCTTTCCATTCATTCAGCATAAGCAAATCATGATGAAAAAAAAGTCTGAACCTCATTAAATGCCAACTTGAAAATTAGACTGTAAGTCTAAAATGTTTGAATTCCAATTGTAAATTACAGTGTCATCAGCATAAAGATGTAAGATTACATTTTTGGGGGCTAACTGGGGAGCAGTGGGCTCCGGACAGAACTCTGAGGGACTCCATTGCTCACATAGCCAACATCAGATTGTGTACCATTGCTAGAGACTGGCTGGCACCCACTGAATAAATAGCTATCTAGCCAGCTATAAAAATAGCAATTTTAATCTAAGAAACTCCCAGTTTTGAAACAAGAGTTTATAATTTATTGTGTCAAAGGCCTTGGAGAGAGCAATAAAAATTGCCCCCACTGTTTTTAGATGTTTAACTGCAATGTTTTTTTTCCAATCTTGTTCTAGGGCCTTCTGCAACACTGGGTACACTCTTTCACCACCAAAGCCATATTTGGGAATAAAAGAACAAAGCAGATGCAGTGTTTTCAACAGGAAGCAGTATGTTGGTGGAGTTTTGACGTACCTTTGTAAGCAGGCCAACTGTACCGTTGCACTCATGTTTTGTAACCCGTATGATTATTCTGATAAAATTTGTTTTGGCGTGGCTGTTCTGGATGGGACAGTTAAGCCCAACAGTGGTTTATACAATGATATGTTTGAACAATGGCCTGTTAGTGACACTTTTCAGAAAGGCAATGCTGAAGATGGTGAAACAATCGCAGTGCTGCAAAAAGGAATGAGTGTGTTTGCCACCATGTCTAATAATACCCACCCACTTATTAAGATGGAGGTTAGGCCCCCTGTGTGATAAGTTCACAGAAATTTAAGGCTTTGTGCCTCCGTACTCACTGGGAGAGGGGACAGAGAGACATCTGTTTTATGACTGTAAGAGAAATGCTACATAGCTTCATAGCATTCTGGTGGCACATAGTAATTCAGTCTTGTACACTCCTTCTGCCGAAGGGCAAGGATTATATCCCAGTTTGAGTACTGTTGCACAGGCGAGCATAACTTCTGGAATTATGTTACCCCCTACTCATACTACACAACTCCCAATGCTATTCTCCCTCGGGAATCTGTAATACCTAGTAAGCCTGAATGGTGTCTGCTTCCACTGTGTCACCAGTTACAGTGGTGCTCACCACGATTAGTCATCTTATCTTGCAGAATTTTGAAAAATTCTTCAGAAAACAGTTCAAATTTAAAGGGTACCTAAACAAGCAGTTTTTTAAAACTTCAAACTCCAAAATCTGGCTTCATGGGGAGGTAAAATAAAGTAATGTTTACACTTATGCTAAAACTGGATTCATGTAAATAACACGAATGCAGTTTCATAGCTTTTGAAAAATGTAAACATCAGCCTTTCACTTACAAAAAACAGCCTTGCCTGCTCCCTAAGATGTCTGCCAACTGTGTTAAGTGATGAGTCATGATGACATCATCGGAGCCAGAGCCAGAGACCAATATAGATTCCTATAGGCTAACTAGTTCTTCTTTCCCTCTTTGTTTTGAATTGTTTTACCAGAGTAATCAACACCATGTGTTAACATGTGGATTATTTTGATCAGTATGCATGTTAGGCTATGATTTTGTTCATTTTATTTAGTTCAACTTGCTGAAACTGTTTTGCAAACTAGCTGATGTTCTCTTTGGCAAACTGCAGAACAGTACAACACTTCAAATACCTGATCTAGTGATTATGTGATGCCCTGAATTTCTTTTGTTAACCAGGAGAGACACACTATGCTGAAGCCTTGTTTACAGATGTGGCCTGGCAGCACAAGGAAGTTAAATGACTTGCTCAGGGTCACACAGTGAAGTAGTGGGCTAGTCCAATTCCAAAACTCATGCATTTTTGTTAATCCACAAAAAAAGCTTCTCTTATATTTTTTTCCAAGTGAAACCCCTGCACCTAGCCTGCCTTCTGTTGAACACCCCACCAGCCATACCGTGTCTTTAGTACTGCCTGGGGCTGCATATGAGCTTGTGATCTCATGAAGAGAATTATCACACCTCAGACTGTGATCGTATGCCTCAGAGAGCTGTGCACACCTATACCTTTATGGATCATCAGCTGGCACTGTTAAAAAATACATTGCAAATCACACTTTAGTCCACTTTTTCAATGTTTGACTTCTGCTTCCACAGTAAACATTGAGTGGATCACCACCCTTCTGCACAGTGAAGGCAGTATGTACAGTTCCCCTGTTATGTTTTTGTCCCCCCTCATTAACCAACAAGTGGGTCTTTGTGAAAGGCCAAGCAATAAGCCTCAGGACTCACCAGAAAAACTGCTGTTCATGCCCTCATAAGGGCTGCACTTACTATGGATAACAATATTATTAGTAGGAGAGGCATACTAATGCCTTGAGCGAATCCACAAGACTTCCAGTGTCAGTCTACTCCTTCACTTGTGATCTGCAGAACCCTGCAGGACAGTTCCCTGCAAATCTTCTCCAGTACTTTTTAGTGCCCCACTCCACAATGTGAGCTGGTATGCTACCACACTTCTAAATCTTGAATGATCTATACACAACTCCCTCAATACTGTCCTAACAAATGTCAACACCCCCCCCCTCCACCTGAGGGTAATCTCCCTACAATGAATTCAAGTAACACTTTAAATGCAGCCCTGCCACTCTGAGTATTTATCATTGCTGGGTGTTCTCATTCACAGTCAGGTAGTGATCATGGTGCTGGCAGCCCTACATTTCAGATCTCACAGTGACCTGCTAAACATCCCCCTTCCTGTCTTCCATTAACCTGAAAAAACAGCTGTACCCTGCTGGAATGGCCTCTTCAGTCCCTCTCTGGCATTCATTCTTCTCTTCTGCTCCCCACATCAGAAACTGGTGAGCTCACTAGCCTTCTGCATCATGAATGCGGTTAGTACAGTCACTCGTGTCATTTTTACATATTAATAATAAACATGATCTTCTGGTAAGCCAGTCTGATAGCAGCAAGGCATAAAGGGAAACATATGCATTCCTACCCATATAAGATCTAATCCACCTGTGATTAAGCACTATTAAATGATGTGTATAATGATGTGCACACCCATTTAATAGTGCCTAATCAAAGCTAGGAAAGCCTGTAATTCCCCTTGTTCCCTGCTGCTATCAGCCTGACTTACTGGAAAGATTGTTTATGTCAAAAAACCTGGGGACTGTACTACCTACATTCATGATGCAAAACGGTGATGAGTTCACCAGTATTTGGTGTGAGGAGGAGAAGTGAGAATGAATACCAGAAGGGGACTGAGAAGGCCACTCCTGCAAGGTACTGCTATATTCAGGGAAGGGGAAGACAGAAGGAGAGAAATATGAACAGATCACTGTGAGATATAAGATGTGGGGCTGCCAGCACCATGATCACTACCTGACCCTATTGTCCTGGCCAACATTCCCCTTCCCATAAAACCAGTTCATGCAATTGTCCAAGGCTGTGTGTGTGGGTATTAATGTGTGAACTGGCTGCCACTACACATTCAGTCACTTCACTACCAGTCTAGCATTGCTTGTTAAGCACTTTGGGATACAATGTGTATGAAAAGCACTGTATAAATACTGATTGTTCTTATTGTTTACCATGGAAAAAGAAGAGAAGACAAGACAAGCATATTTTTGATTTCCAAGAAAGTATAAACTCTGGCATCTATTGGGTGGTGAAGGGTGCATCTGTAACCCCCCCCCACACTCGCTGTAAAGTATTCGCTTGTTGCTGCTGCATTTCACTTTGTTGAATAAGTCTGATTTATTGATTGTACAAATGTTTGCATTCAAAAATATGGATTACATTTGTAGTTTGTCAAAAACATACTAGAAAAGCATGATAGCAGAAAATATAAAGGTTTCATAAAAATGTTGAAAAGTGCATACAAAGTATGCACACACTTCCAGCACCCCATTGTAGCATCCTGGATCTGCAATAACCGACTAGACCATCAGGTTATTCAAGATTTGTACTGCACTGTGGTTTGCCAAAGAGAAAGTCAGTTGGATTAAAACACAATTTCAGCATGTTAAAGTAAACAAAATGAACAGAACCATAGCCTAACATGTGTATTGATCTAAATAATGTACATGGTTTTGAACATTTGGGTGAAACAATTCTATACAAAGGGAAAAAAAGAACTAGTTAGCACTATAGAGAGCAATATACCTGTAGCTCTCTCACTTTGGCTCAGTTGATGTCATCATTTAACACATTTGGTGGCCATTTTAAGAATCAGGTAAGGCAGTTTTTTTGAAATTAGAAGGCTGATTTTACATGTTTCAAATGCTTTGGATCCACATTTAGGTAACTTATATAAATGTAGTTTTAGCATTAACAAATTTGACAGCCTTTCCTTTAGTCCTGTTTGAGGTCAGATTTTTGAATAGTTTGTTGTCAAAATGTTGTTTAGGTATCCTTTAAAGGACATTGTCATGTAGGAAACTGAGACACTGCAGCTGACCCTGGTGGACACCACTGTAGGTTCTTCCACAAGTCAAGCGCCCTCTGTGTGAAGTAATGCTTTTGGATGTTTCCCATTATCCCCCCTCAGTTTACATCCATGCTTTCTATTCTGCTTGCACTTTCCAGCTCACATAACAATGCATGCTATAACCAGTCTATCACTATTAGTATTGAAGACACCAGGGTTATGTATGACTTGTGTCATTGTATACTTAATACATCATCTTATATAAATGTTGTGTACTGGAGTTCATTATGCAGCACCAGACAGAAGAGGAATGGGTGCTGCAGATTGACAGCAATCCAATGCTTTGTTGCTCACTTTGGAAATGTGTCCTATTCAGCATAATTAGAATATGTAGTTCATTAAGCTTTTGGCAAAAATAAAAGCTATACTTGAAAGTTAAATAACTGTGTTGTGTTTCTAGTGAAGCATTGGCCACTAGGAGGTTGTATACCCTAGTGGTTAGGGCACAGAGCTGTGACCCAGGATACCCAGCAGATCCAGGTTTGAATCCCACAGCTGCTACTTACATCCTTTTGACCCTGTGCAAGTCACTCCTGAGGTAACCTCTTTCAGAGGAGACTTTAAATCAAGGTCCCATCTGCCTGTACTAGTGGTTGGACTTTAATGATACCATGGCACTTCTCAAAAAAAAAGTTGGGGTATTTCCCCGGTGTCCTGGCTAAATTTCTCCCATTACCTATAAATACCATCAACATTTACCTCATTCAATATGTCAGTTTGAACCTGCATCTCCACCCCCCCCCCCGATTAGGCTGAAAATAGGCAGAATTCTAGCCCTCCTTTCCCTGTCAAAGGGACTATGCTTTCTGCTCCATCCAAACATGATAAAAAACTGACTTTGCTAGTAAAGCCACCTCATGGCTTTCTCACAACCTTCCACCTGCTTGAACACAATAAAAGCAGGTTCTGTTGATAAAGCTACTCCTGCAGCTCTCGCAACCCCTCCCACCTACCCAAATATGCACTATATATAGAGAAACAGCAAAATATGTCACACATCACACAAACTCAGTAAAATTATATAGGGGTCATTCATTTTGCCAGAAATCTTTAACATTTTGATACTTTAGTCCCTCCTTCCTCGAAGACTGTTTCTTCTCATTACAGATGATACTGGACATATACTACTAGGGGTGACAATTTACATCTAATTACAAATATCAATAATATTAATATTTTGTGGATTTTTACTTTGTTGACTATATCTGCTTATTTATGTCATCATAAGATGGTAAGTTTTGTACTTAATCATTTAGTTAAGTTTTTCATTTTTCTGTGCACTTTGGAGTTGTGAACAGCCTCCCTTCACTGTTGGGATAATGTGGTCATTTAAAGATTAAGGACTAGCTAAATATTTATTGTGCAGGTATTATATGATATGGTTGATGGCTAGTACCCAGCAATGAGGCTGTGAACTGCCACTTTATCAGTGGATGAGCCTGAGCTAAGCTTCAACCTTGGTGTCTCTTGGATGTTCAGGGGTCTACTAGAGTTGAGGCCATGGCTGCGGACTTAACTGGGATTTACCCTCCGTGTGGAGCAGAGGCCAGGACATCACCTTGTGTGCACCTTCTTCTTGAATTTGGAATAGTAATGGGTGGACAAAGATTTTTACTTCTTGTCTTTGTCCCTTGAAGATTTTGACAACCACAGTGGTGAGATCATTGCCAAACACCATATAATTTCTTGGTGACAGCAGCCATCAATCTGGAAGGAGATACCAGCTCAGAATCTGCTGACTTGTTAGAGATGTCCATTACCTTTTTAGTAACAAAGCTTTCTAGAACATTCTGATAGCATCTTCTTGTGATCCGGTCAAATCCCTGGCAGATCTCACAGTCCCTGATTTTGTGGGATATGCCCAACAACAAATGCAGATGGAATGAGCATCGTCCTTTGTAGATATTCTGGCAGCAAGTACAAAATCTAAACAAAGGTTCTTTTGACAGTAGCATGCAATGTTAAAGAAAGTTTATAAAAGAAAAGAACAGTTGATAAGAGACTGCATTATTTCTCGGCATGATTCAACAGGCACTTGACAGTGAGAACAAAAACTGAGGAGTGATGCAGTCGCCCATGTTATATAAGCGTCAATGATATATGCCACTGTGGGCGGCTTCCATCTAGCAAAAGACTCTCAGAGGTCTTGGTGCAGATGACTTACAGTTGCAGTATGCGACCCCATAGAGGAGATGTCCTTGATGAAGATCTGTCATGATCCAGAGGACCTGTGGAAGGTCGATGACAAACTGATGAGCCCTTAGACTGCAGCCAGAGTAACTCTGCCTCCATCTCTATCCTGCTTTATTCTTCTCACTCAAGATACTTTCTTGAAAAACCTTGCCTTGCAGACCTTCCCCACACCTTTTGGAAAACATGCTCTGACTCTGGCCAGATCTGTGTTCTTGAAAAATAGTCATAGATGTGCCATCTCTCTCTCTCTCTCTCTCTCTCTCACCTCCCTAAGAATATACATTTATAAGGTTTATTGTTCAGTCAAGGATCATTAAAATTAAATATCAACATATAAAAAAACACACAGAATTACATTTACAAATTTAAAAACACACAAGGTGAGACTGCACATTAAATAGTTCAGGTTACAATTACTTTCACAAGTTATTGTCAGTTCCACATCCTTCATTAACTTATTATGTATGATTTCAATATATTACTCTGTGCAATATCACATTGTGTTATTATTAATATAATTCACATATACACTAACATCCTATACAGCATGTTCTTTTATTGTATGCATTTACAGTTTTATCTGTATTTTATAAATAGCTTCCAAGTAAGCCGCTACACTTTAAATAATTATTTCATCATTGGTGGCGAATAATATTTGTAACAGTAACTCTTGATCATTTGTTTGTAAAGAGGACCAAAGTGAGTATGACCATTTTACTCGGGGTCTGACATACCACTTATAGTTAAAAATCACATGCTTTAAATTTTCTATTTGTTGTATATTGCAAGTGCAATAACAGGACTGGATGTCAGCTGTCCAACTGTAACTTGCATATAGCACTTTACTAGGAAATAAATAATTCCATATGATCTATAGTTTCCTTTGCTTGCTATCTGTCTGGACATCTAGATAGTACCTATATTGGTGGAAGACATCATTCTGTACAGGCCAGTGTGAGATGTGTAACTTGGCTAGTCATAGCCAACTCAGTTAAGAAGGGGGATAAAACCTTTTATAGGTACATCAGGGAGTGAAGGAAGACCAAGGAGGGATAGTGAGGCTTAATAAAGGGGAGGGAGGGTGGGCAGAGGGAGACTGTGAAAGGCAGAGATACTAAACAAATATTTTGCTCAGTATTTACAAAGGAAGAGGGAGGTACATAAAACAAACAGTAGTAACACTCTGGATACAGAAGTTGATACGGCCCATTTACAGAACAAAGGGTTCTGAAATAACTCTTAAAACTGAAGGTGGACAAAGCAATGGGGCCTGATGGGATTCATCCCAGAATTCTAAAAGAACTAAGGGTAGAACTAGTGACACCACTGACTACCCTTTTTAACAAATCATGGAAGGATGGGGTGGTACCCGAGGACTGGAGGAGGGCAGATGTGATTCCCCTTCACAAAAGTGGGAGCAAGGCAGAAGCAGGAAACTATAGTCCTGTTAGTTTAACCTCAGTGATAGGGAAAATGATGGAATCACTTCTAAAGGAAAGAATTGTCAAGTATCTAGAGGCTAGAGGGGCACAAGACCCTAGGCAGCATGGATTCACAGCAGGAAGGTCATGCCAGACGAATCTGATAGATTTCTTTGACTGGGTGACCAAAGTAGTAGATCAGGGAGGGGCTGTGGACATGGCCTACCTAGACTTTAGCAAGGCATTTGACACAGTCCCACACAAAAGATTAATATACAAGTTAGCCAGCCTGGGAGTGGGTCCCAAGATGACAGCCTGGGTAAAGAATTGGCTGTAGAATAGGACACAGAGAGTAATAGTAAATGGAGTCCACCAGAAGAAAGGAGGGTTACTAGTGGGGTACCGCAGGGTTCAGTATTAGGACGGTCCTCTTCAATGTCTTTATAGCGACATTGCAGAAGGACTGGAAGGAAAAGTATGTCTCTTTGCAGATGACACTAAGATCTGCAACAGAGTTGATGCACAGGGTGGGGTGGAAAGGATGAGAAGGGACTTGGCAAGGTTAGAGGAATGGTCAAATGTATGGCAGCTTAGATTCAATGCTAAGAAGTGCAAGATAATGCACCTGGGAAACAAAAACCCAGGGGAAGAGTACACAGTGGGGGGTGAGATACTAACAACAACAAAAATGGAAAGGGACCTGGGGGTAGTCATATCAGATGACCTAAAGACGGACAAGCAATGTGAGAGGGAAGCAAGGAGGGCTGGGGGGATACTGGGATGCATAGGGAGAGGCATCACCAGTAGAAAACAGGAAGTTATTATCCCTCTGTACAGATAGCTGGTGAGACCCCATCTGGAGTACTGTGTGCAGTTCTGGAGACCCAATCTCCTCAAAGACATAGACAGGATGGAAGCTGTCCAGAGGAGGGCAACTAAAATGGTGCAGGGTCTGCACCGGAAGACATATGAAGAGACTTAAGGAGCTTAATATGTATAGCCTCGAGGAAAGAAGGAGAGGGGGACATGATAGAAACGTTCAAGTACCTCAAGGGAATCAACAAAGTCCAAGAGGGTAGCATCTTTCAAAAAAGAGGTGTGCAAGAACAAGAGGGCACAATTTGAAGATAGAGGGTGGCAGTGCTCAGAGGTAATTTAAGGAAGTATTTTTTACAGAGAGGGTTGTGGATGCATGGAATGGCCTTCCGGAGGAGGTTGTGAGTCAAAATCAGTGGTGGAATTCAAGCATGCATGGGATAGTCATAAGGCAGTTCTGGGGGGTGGGGGTAGGAAGAAGTAGGCTGCTGGTTAACTAGGATCTGCAGCTTATCCAGTAGGTAGGGAAATGGGCAGACTGGGTGGGCCAAGCGGTCCTTATCTGCCGTCAAATTCTATGTTTCTGTGTTTCTATGTTTCTTTAAATCTTGATCATTATATTTCTCAATTATTTTTTGAGTAACAAATTTTTGGTATTTGTGACTTATAGCAATTCCTTTGTGAACATAGTTTCCTAGAAACTCCAGGTCATTTTCTTTCAAAATGTTCAAAATCTTTTTCAACCAGCTTGATTGTGGCAGCTTATTATTACTTCACTAATATTTTTCCTTTAAACACATATGTGGAATCTGATGTTACTCTAGATGCAAGTTTGATCCAATAAGTGATTTTTCTTGCTCAGGCCAAAGCTGTAATACTAGGTATTCCTAATTCTGCCCTTATCAGTGTCGCAGGCATGGATTGTCCAAAACCTAAACTTGATCTTAATAAATTCATAAGTGGAATTTTCAATACATCGGGCCTATTAGTATCCCAGACTTCTAGGTTATAGAGAGCCTGTGGGTTGTATTTTGCTCTTGCTGCCATTATAAGTGGCCTGATTGCATACCACCTTATTTTTTATTAAAGAGGCCTAATGAACTTGCAGTCTGAATAAGAATATAGTAATGACCTAAATGTTGCTATGGTAGGCAAGCTTCAAAGAAAATATCTACGTGACTTTTTCAGGTGGGAAAGCTGACTGAGTTTTAATAGAAACCTTAAAGATGAATATTTTTTACTTTGGCTACTAGCTGGGTTGTGCCTAGGGTTGCCACCTTTGGATGAGGTAAAAACCGGATCCTAAGCTCCGCCTCTAGCCCCATCCCTTTTCATGACTCATCATGCACTGTTCATCCAATAAAAGGCAACACTTAAAGCAGCAGTGAAATGAAAATGTTAAGATACTGTACAGTGCCTGTTGAAGTTATTTCCAAGGGTCTTCCTAATTTTTTATTTATTTATTGACATTGGTTAACCAGATAAACATGCAGAGATAAAATAAATCTCATTTACAGATATGATCTGGGGGGAGTAAGGGAAATACTGTAAATAGCATACAACAGTATACATACTTTATATCTTTATCTGCCTCCATTTCCTGTTCTTGTCCACAGTACTATTTCAAAGCCAAAAAAGTGATCATACTTTTTTCTTCTTCTGTGGAAAAATCATTTAAAACATTTAAAAATGCCTAAATTCTGTTAGAGATGAAAATGTTTACCAGCAAATTAAAGTGGAGGACAACTGATTCTGTTACTGTTACAAAAGGGGGTGGGCAGCTTTGCTGCTATGCCACTTAAGATGCAGTGGAAAGGTTAGCTTAAGTAAGTGCTAACGGTGTTAATGGCCATAACTTTACACCTCCCAGGGTGACTGCATTCACAAACAAAAGACTACACTGACAACATAACTTGTGTGTAACTGGGACATGTAGCTGAAACAATGAGTGATATGACAAAATGTGTTTCAAAAGTATGTGAGCACTCAAAATGTCTCAAAAACCTGAACAGCACAGAGCAAAACCAGATTACCTGATAGGGACCCTGAAAACCTGATCACCAGATAAAAAACCTGACAGGTGGCAACCCTAGTTGTGCCTGTAAACCGGCCTTGTGCCCAGTGGGCCTTACCCTATTACCAAAGAATTAAGTAAAATAAATAAAATAGCATGGAGAGACATAGCCAGCAGCCCAATGTGGATCACATAATTACTAGAGCACCTATGTTCTCGGTTTTCTGTTGAAATACATCGCTATTTTTACAGCAGATAATCTCCCCAATTTCTCCTAGACAGATGCCTTACTGTCTGGCATGGAACTTTTGAGCTTTAAGATGGGATGTCCTAGATATCAGACAAAATCTAACATATCTCAGCCGGGAGCTGGGCCCTCAAAACATGGGGCTGCACAGCAGCCTAACCCACCACCCTTGAATCACTACACTGATGATGGCAAGCATTAACATCCTCAATCCATAATATGGATAAAAAAAAAACATGAACACATACTGTACCTTGGGAGGTTGACTGAAGTAGAAAACGAGATGAACAGGAGGGGAACAGCTATTGAGGATACAAATTAACTCGCTGGTAAGGCAATAGCAGCCGCATCAACCTTTGTCAGGGAGCAAATTCTGCTCTGCTCAATAAGTGAACAGCTAGAAAATACTGTGAGGCCACCTAATGTTAGAGTTTTGGGCATTACAGAAGCATTGGAAGGAGATAACCCCATATCTTTTCTTGAGCAGTTTGCCTGAAGCTTTGGGCTTGAGGTATGTGGTGCTAATTCTCAAAGCATACTGCATAACCCCTCGTCATGCCACCTCTTTCACAGAAGGCCCAAGGACAATGCTCATGGTGACTGCCTCAGTAGGGGTTTTGAGATAACCTGCATGAGATCAAGGGACTGTGCACACTGATGACAACCAAATACTTTTCCTGGACTACTCATATACACCCACACCAAAAGGAAGTTCTTTGAAGTGCTGTGTGAAGCAAGTATTTCCTACTAGAGGTGGGCGGACCAGTTCGTCGAAATCCCCCCCCTCCCCTGAACCACTAGCAGCAATGAAAAGTGAACTGCTTTCAAACAGTTTTACTGTTCAGAGCAGTTTGGATAACTCCTTTTTTGCCTCCAATTCAGTTGGCAGCAACACAAGGAGTCAGAGGGTGGAGCGGGACTGACGTGTGGCGCGTGGGTAAGAGAGAGCTGTAGGAGGGAGCAGACAAAGAGCCATGGCTATTCAGTGGAGCCTGGGAACAAGAAACATCCCCATGTTTCTTCTGATGGCATCTGATTGAGTTGGTCAGGGAAAGTGAACTTTACATGCTGGGTGTTTGCTAGCAGTGTGTGGCAGACAGAGTGAAAAGCAACAGTTAGTCTGCACTGCTCTGTGTTGTTTGTCGTTGTCAGCAGCGCAATGACTATAAAAAAAAAAATTAGGGTCATCTCGTCCTGACTCTCATCCACAAGAATATAAAATAGAACTGAAGGAAAAATATGCGAAGCAAAAATGTAGGGTGGGGAAGGGGATGAGTTGGACAAGTGTGCCTTACTGACTGAGGTAGCAGGCAGACAATCTGCAGTTTTTATGTTTGCTTGCATGCATGTGCAAGAAACATAGTGCCATCACCGGAGATTTCGGAGGTGTGTCACCTCCTCCTCCAATTCAGTCAGTGTGCTGGCAGGCACGGCCCCTGTAAGCCAATGCATTTTGGAGCTGTCTATGACACGCTCCAAAAATGCAGTGCGCTGATTGAAAGGGGAGCTACGGCAGGTGAGCAGCGATAAGATAAGGCTGCTCACGTGCAGCTCCCCACAGACGCCCGCGGGCATGTGTGCCCCTAGCGCATGCACTGCTATATAGCTGACAGGGTGCCCAATCCCTCGGCCGAAGGGCTGCTGGGCCTCCTCTGCCTCCCCAAATGCCATAAAATGCCACGCTGGGTGCCCACCCCAGCGTGGCAATTAATCATAGCCGACGGGGTGCCCAATCCCATTGGCTGCATTGTCCTCCCCTCCCAGTAGTGATGCCACGCTGGGAGCCCACCCAGCGTGGCAAACAATTCGTAGGCGACGGGGGTGCCCAATCCCCGTCGGCTGAGCGGCCGCCTAACGTCCTTGTGCCACGCTGGGGAGCCCCACCCAGCGTGGCAAACGTCCACGTCCTGCCCGTTTTTTTTTCACCTGTGAAGAAAAAACGGTCCCACGGTGAGTCTCCGCCCCCTCCCACAACCCGCACCCACCCTGCGCACCCGGCCTCCCCACTCCCCCTCACCCCATACTTACCTCCGGACCTCAGCGATGATCTTGGTGGACCGGGAACACGCCTGCACTCTTCAAAGGTGACCGCGAACTGAGGAAATGCCGGTAAGCTGTATAATGGGCTAGATAGGGGGTTTCAACTTTATTGCATATCTCAGGCATTTTTGAATTTTGCACCAAATTTTCAACATGGGGCTTTTGGGACCCCTTCTCATGATTGATGTCACTGTCATGGTGTTATTCAGGCCCAAAGGATGATTTAGCGCGGTGACCGTATCACCCTTCAGACCCGAATAACGCCATGATAGTGACATCAATCATGAGAAGGGGTCTCAAAAACCCCATGTTGAAAATTTGGTGCCAAAATTCCCAAATGACTGTTTTACGAGCGTGCATTGCACAGTTCCTACGCAGGCTCGTAAGTTCACAAATTTTCAATATTTTCATTCCAGATTTTCAACATTGCCATTTTACCACACCTTCTTATGACTAGTACAGCTGTCATTTTTCACATCTCACCCAAAATGTGTTTCCGCCCATATGGCGCTGTTGGCGCCAGTTGGTGTGCTTAAATAAATGTACGGGACAAATTAAGAAAATCACAGTGACACTGTTCATGAGCAGAGGTCTTAAAATGGCTATGTTGAGAATTTGGTGAAAAAATTCCTAAAAATGACTTTTACGAGTGCGTTGCACAGTTCCTATGCATGCTCGTAAGTTTGCAAATTTAATATTTTCACTCCAGATTTTCAACACGTCCATTTTATTAAACTTCCTTATGAACAGTACAGCTGCAACTTTTCATATGTCGCCCAAAATGTGTTTTCGCACATGTAGCGCACAATGGTGCTGTTGGTGTGTGAAAGCAATGTTTAGGACAGATTAAGAAAATCACAGTTACACTGTTCATGAGCAGAGGTCTTAAAATGGCTATGTTGAAAATTTGGTGACAAAAGTCCATAAAATGACTGTGCTACAAGTGAGCATTGCACAGTTTCGATGCACCGTCGTTAGTTCATGACTTTGTAATATTTTCAGTCCAGATTTTCACCAGTGGCATTTTTCCACACTTCCTTATGAGCAGTACAGCTGCCATTTTCTCAACATGGCGAAGTGTGTTTTCCACACTTTCAGTGCAGAGATGCATGGTCGCTGGGGAAATCATTGTTCGGCACAGATAAAGAAAATCACAGTGATACTGTTCATGATCGGAGGCACCAAAATGCTTGAGTTGACAATCTGCTGTAAGAAATCCCCAACCTAATTATATTACGGGTGTGCGTTGCACAGTTTCTATGTACGCTCGTGACTTCACCATTTTTTTAAATATTTTTACTACACATTTGCAACATAGCCATTTTTTACACCTCCCCATGGAAGAGTACAGCTGTCATTTTTTACATCCTGTTCGGAATATATTTGCACCTGTGGTGCTAAATGCCGTAGTCACTGTGCATAAGCAGCTTTTGGCTAACAAACTGATATTCCCCCTGTTCATGAGGTGGGATCACAAAACAAACATGTTGAAAATTTGGAGTGAAAATACCAACGAATGCCTGAGGTATTAGGCTTTTCAACTATAACGCCCGACCCCATAGAGAATGACAGGCATCAGGGGTGTGACTTGGGATTCTTGCCTGTGATGCTCATACCATTCCACACCCTGCAGTCACT
The DNA here is from genome assembly GCA_016271365.2 of Neoceratodus forsteri. NCBI lineage: Eukaryota > Metazoa > Chordata > Ceratodontiformes > Ceratodontidae > Neoceratodus > Neoceratodus forsteri. Next base: position 978,570,984 of record CM057452.1, on the reverse strand, counting down.
GAGAGGCATCTAGGTGTGTCTTGGACTCTTCGGCCCCAAAGTTCACCCCATTCTCTATACGCACCCATCTCACCGTACTTCCTAATGGAATGGGGTGTGCATAAAGGGCCAAAAGATCCCAAGGCACACGTGACACTTAGTCAGTGTCTGCAGGGTGGGGTGTGGTGAAATGGCGTGGCCATTATGCCTGATGACCCAAAGGCACACCCCAATGCTGTCCGTATCTGCAAGGTGGTGGCGGGGTTGGCTTCAGTTCAATACTTCACTGCCATTCCTATTATGCAGCTGTCTAACTCCTACACTACCAATCCCAATGCCAGCAAGCAAACATTCGGCATTGACAAATGTTTTTTTTTTTTCTGTCCTGCAAAAAGAAAAGGCAAAAAAAAATGATAATCCTTGCTTTGGAAGGACTGTGTCATAGAGGGTTAGGCCAGGTTTGTGACCACTGAATCTTCAATTTGAACTCTAGCATTGTCTGTAGGTAGCACCAACCCTTGTAGTTTAGATATCAGTGTGAACCAGAATAATAAAGCAGACCTGTGTCTGGAATTCAGTTAAAATCTGACAGCCACCAGTGCCACTTGCATACTGTCTGAGTGACCACGAAGAAGTCAGTCAGCTGTCCTCCCTGTGCTACGTTGGGCACACTGACAAGCTTTGGCTCTGTGAGCCTTCTGTGGACTATAAATAAAAAAAAAATAATGCTTGCTTTGGAAGGAAAGGACTGTGTTGTGGAGGGTTAGACCAGATTTGTGAGCTCTGACTCTTCAATTTGAACTCTAGTGTTGTCTGTGTGGGTACTGGGTATGGGTAGCACCAGCCCTTTAAGTTTAGAGGTCCAGTGTGTGAACTCTGAACCAGGATAATATAGTAGACCTGTGCCTGAAATTCAGTTAAATCTGACAGCCACCAGTGTCACTTTCATACTGTCTGTGTGACCCTGAACAAGTCAGTCAGCTTTCCTCCCTGTGCTCCGTGGGGCACACCTACAAACTTCAGCTCAGTAGGCCTTCCATCGCATGGACTGTAAATAAAAAAAAAAAAAAACACAAATAAAGATAAATAATCCTTGCTTTGGAAGGAAAAGGACTGTGTCATAGAGGGTTAGGCCAGGTTTGTGACTTCTGAATCTTGAATTTCAACTTGAGCGTTGTCTATGGGTAGAAGCACCTGCCCTTATAGTTTAGAGGTCCAGTGTAACCTTGTGTGAAGCAGAATAATACAGCAGACCTACATAGAAACATAGAAACTGTCAGCAAATAAGGATCGCTAGGCCCATCCAGCCTGCCTGTAGGCCCCCATACATTGTATGTGGCCACTGACCCTATGTGATCAGACTTTTCATCACTCCCTCTCCTCTGAAGGTTCCCTCATGCCTCTTCCAGGCATGCTTAAACCCCTCCACTGTGCTTGCCCCCACTACCTCCTGTGGCAGACTATTCCAAGCATCGACTATCCTTTCTGTGTAGAAAAACTTCCTCATATTACCTCTTAATTTACCCCCCTCCAATTTCATAACATGCCCCCTTATTCTAGTACTTTCTCTACATTGGAAAAGGTCCCCCACCTGCATCTTGTTTACGCCCTTGAGATACTTGAAAGCTTCAGTCATGTTCTCCTGCTCTCTCCTCTCTTCCAGTTAGTACATATTGAGGTCCGTTAGTCTCACCTGATATGTTTTGTGGTACAACCCTTGAACCATCTTTGTCACCCTTCTTTGGATAGTCTCCACCTTGTTTATGTCCTTGTGCAGGTGTGGTCTCCAGAACTGCATGCAGTACTCCAGGTGAGGCCTTGCCAATGTTTTATACAATGGCATCACCACCTCCCACCTCCTGCTAGTGATACCCCTGCCTATGCACCTCAGCATGCCACTGGCCCTCCCTGCTGCCTTTGCGTACTGCTTTGATACCTTAAGGCCATCAGAGATGATAACCCCTGGTCCCTTTCCTCTTTGGCAACAGTCAGCTCCCCCCATCCTGTAGCTCTTCCCAGGTTTTCCTCTATCCAGGTACGTCATTTTGCAGTTCTTTGCATTGAACCTCAGTTGCCACATCTCCGACCATCTTTCTGGCTCCTCCAGGTCCCTTCTCATTTTCTGCACCCCTTCTGGACGAGCCACCCTGTTGCAGATCTTGGTGTCATCTGCAAACAAGCAGACCTTTCATTCCAGCCCCTCTGCAATGTCACTGATGAAGACACTGAACAGGACTGGTCCTAGTACTGATTCATGTGGTACACCGCTGGTCACTTCCCTCTCCCCAGATTGTACCTGGGGTATCTCCATCCTCTGTCTCCTTTCTGTTAACCAGTTCCTAACCCAGTTCATCACCTTGTCTTCCATGCACAGAATACCCATCTTGTTAACCAGCCTTCTATGTGGGACGGTGTTTAAAGGCTTTGCTGAAATCTAGGTAGGCAATGTCTACTGCCTCTCACTGATTTACTTCCCTAGTCACCCAATAAAAAAAAATCTATCCGATTCGTTTGACATGACCTTCCTGCTGTGAATCCATGTTGCCTCAGATCCTGGGCATCCCTGGATTCCAGGTGTGCCACTATACTTTCTTTCAGCAGTGTCTTCATGATCTTTCCCACCATTGAGGTGAGGCTGACCGTCCTGTAGTTCCCTGCCTCCTCCCTACTGCCGCTTTTGTGCAGTGGGACTACATGTGCCCTCCTCCAGTCCTCTGGAACAACACCCGTGTTGAGTGACTCTGTGAACAGGGCCGCCAGAGGTGCTGATAGTTCCCTTGGCAGCTCCCTTAATATCCTTGGGTGGATGCCATCTGGCCCCATGGCCTTATCCACCCTCAGCTTGGTGTCCACTTCTCCCCCCCCATTGCCTCTGCTACCCAACTGTGGTCCTTGACCCTTCCCCTCCTTAGTGAATACTGAGCAGAAGTAATTGTTCAGTATTTCTGAATTGTCCAGATCCCCCTCCTTACACTCTCCCTCCTCCCCTTTGAGTCTCGCAATCCCCCCAGATTTTCTTTTTTTCGCAGATGTACCTATAAAATGCCTTGTCCCCTTTTTTCACAGACTGTGCTAAACCCTCCTCTGTCTGCACCTTCGCTCTCCTAACAGCCTTCCCTGCTTCCCTTACACATTCAAGGTACACTTTCCTGTCCTTCTCCCTTTGGGTCCCCTTATATTTCTTGAAACGCAGTCTTTTAGCCCTGACTTTGTCCCCCCACCTCTTTAGAGAACCATAGTGGTTTCCTTCTTTTCCCTTTGGCCACTATCTTAGTGCATTGGTTTGTTATCTCCACTATGGCTCCCTTCAGTTTCTCCCATTGTTCCTCCACCCACTTTATTACCTCTCCCCTCCCCAGGACTGCTTGTATACATGTACCCATTTCAGTGAAATCCGCCTTCCTGAAATCTAATACTTGCCTGGCACCCGGTTAGAATAGCGCTACCAGAATAGTGCAAGGAAAGAGAGTGCTAGTCTGGATAGTGCTGCCATGGACAGCGAGAGGGGATTGACAGCGCTTGCAGTAAGCGCTTCCCTGGTCGCTGTCTGTGGTGCTGCCTCAGGATAAGGGTAGCATAATTCCAGAGGCTGGCCAAGCTGCTCCTGTGGCATGGAGGGCTGAGGCATGAAGCAGCTCGGCCGGGTGGCAGTGGAGACCAGTGTTCTAATCCTGGTTTCCATAGATTTTGCCTATCAGGACTAAAGTTGTTTTTACAAGGGGAAGTAGAAACAGTATTCCACGGCCCCACAATTTTCTTCTTGCCCCATGATCCACTCCCCCTGGAGTTAGGATCTATTAGTCTGAGGGGTGTGAAGGCAGAGCACCCAGCATCAAAGGGGGGCTCAAAACAAAAAGTAGTGGCATTTTTACCTCACAGTTCTTGACTGCGCTGTTGTGACTGGCACCATTCTGACCCAGTGCCCTTTTTCCCTTGTGTGGCTTAATTGAGTCCATGTCACCATGCTGAACCACACCATGTGGTGGTCACAGGACCCCAGCTGCCCTTCCACCTGTATTTCTTCAACTCTGTTCCCACTGGTCCATACCAGGTCCAGAATTGACTTGTCCCTAGTTGGTTCATGCACCAGCTGCCTGAGTCCAACCTACTGCAGGGATTCTAGGATGTCTGTGCTTCAGGATGAAGCAGCCTGTGCCTGAAATTCAGTCAAATCTAACAGCAACCTGTGCCATGTGCATACTGCCTGTGTAACCCCTGAACAAGTCAGTCAGCTCTCATCTCCTCACTGTGTTCCATGGGGCACACCTATAAGCTCCAGCTCAGTGGGCTTTCTGTCATGTGGACTATAAATAAAAAAAAAAAACATTTAAATAAATAATCCTTACTTTGGAAGGACTGTGTCCTAGAGGGTTTGGCCAGATTTGTGACCCCCTGAATCTTTAATTTGAACTCTAGCATTGTCTGTGGGTAGCACCAGCCCTTGTGGTTTAGAGCTGCAATGTTGTGAATCACAATAATATAGCTGACCTGTGTCTGAAATCCAGTTAAATCTGACAGCCGCTAGTGCCAGTTGCATACTGTATGTGTGATCCTGAACAACTCAGTCAGCTCTCCTCACTGTGCTCTGTGGGGCACACATACAAGCTATGGCTCAGCGGGACTTCCATCACATTGACTACAAGGAAAAACATGAATAAAAATAAATAATCCTTGCTTTGGAAGGACTGAGTTGTAGAGGGTTAGGCCAGGTGTGTGACCCCTGAATCTTCAAGTTGAGCTCTAGCATTGTCTGTGGGTAGCAGCTCCAGCCCTTATAGCTGGTCGAGTGTGAACTAGTCTTAAGCAGACCTGCGTCTGAAATTCAGTTATGTAGTACCAGCCCTTATAGTTTAGAAGTCCCATGTGTGTGAACCAGAATAATATAGCAGACCTGTGTCTGAAATAAAATCTGACAGCCACCAGTGTCACTTACATACTGTCTGTGTGACCCCAAACAAGTCAGTTAACTGTCCTCCCTGTGCTCCGTGGGGCACACCTACAAACTTCAGCTCAGTAGGCATTCCTGGTCTATAAAAAAATAAATAATCCTTGCTTTGAAAGGACTGAGTCATAGAGAGTTTGGCCAGGTTTGTGACCCCTGAACCTTCAATTTGAACTCTAGCATTCTCTGTGGGTAGCATCAGCTCTTACGGTTTATTGGTCCAGTATGAACCAGAATAATATAACAGATCTGTATCTGAATTTAAATTCAGTTCAGATCTGACAGCCACCTCCACTTACATACTGTCTTTGTGACTGTGACCCTCAGCAAGTCACTACAGACTGGCATTATGAGCACTCAAAACAATTGTAAAGCAAAAGCTGGGGGCAAACAAGGAAGGAAATGTAAGTTTATTCAGTAGTCTTGAAAAGAGTGACCCATTAAAAAGCAAAGTACAAGCACCACATTCTGTTGAAAGGGCTGAACTAAATAATAATGCTACTACTATCAATGTGCCGACTAACTCTCAAGATGCCAAAACCTCGGCAACTGGCATTGTACTGTCTATGTCAGAAGGACTCAGTAGTGCCACAGCAAACAAAGCTTCAAAAGAATCCAAGGCAAGAGTATGGTGTACAGTTCTGGAGACCTCACTTACAAAGGGATATTAATAGGGTGGAAAGAGACCAGAGGAGGGTGATCAAAATGGTGCATGGTATGCAACACAGGACATATGAGGAGAGGATTCATAGGTTTTATAGATGTATTACAAGTTGTGAGGTCTGTTTAGACCTATTATGACTCACCACTAAATTAGTGGTGATGCCTACATGTATCAGGGCCCATATGCATATCCAGTGCTTTTTTAAAACTGTCCATTGATTTATAAGAAACCACATTTTCAGGGAGAGAATGGAGGAGCTCGACCTATATCCACTGGAAACCAGGAGGGGGGCTATGATTGAAACTTTTAAATACCTGAAGGGAATGAACAAGGTGAGGGAAGGGAGTATATTCAAGATGAAAGACAATCCAAGAAGTAAGGGCACAGCTTGAAGCTGGAGTGTGGTGAATTCAGAGGAAAAAGGAGAGGGCCTTACTTCACTGAGAGGGTGGTTGGCCCCTGGAATGGGCTAACAGAGGGGGTGGTTAAGGCATCAACAGTGGGGGGATTAAAGAGTGCATGTGATAACTACATGGGTTAAACAAGAGAGGGAGTGTTAGGTACCCTGATGGGAAAGAGGGGCTGGGAATATACTGGGGGTGGCACAGAAGTGGGGTGTAGGGTGATAGAGTCAGGGCTACCTATGGGGAGGGAACAGGGGCAGACTAGATAGGCCAATGGGGTCCTTTTCTGTTGATAAATTTATATGATTCTATGATCTACTAGCAAGTTGTCTGAGAAAACTGCAAAAACAAAAGTATTCCAATTATACATGAAGTTAAAGGATTTACAGGTACAACTCACAGTGGAGTTGCTCAATTTGCAACACATGTATACCGAATAACTCAGTCTCCAAGTAACAGTGCTAGCCCTACTGAATCTGATGATGATGATGCCGACGACAATGGTCATGGTGATACTGATGATATGGATGAGCTTGTGAGTCTGACTTTACTTATTTCTCATTCTGCAGTGGCAATGTGAATAAAGAGAGTACTAATAATACAGTATCAACAGTGAAATAGAAAATGTTAAAAGCACAAGGCCAAAGAAAATGAAACAAAGTCTGATGATAGTGATAGTAATGGTGCTGATGCAGGGGATTCTGTGATTGTCTCACCCAATTATCCTGCGTCCTCCATTGACATGGCTTCACCAGTTAACTCCATCCACTCTAATCCTACTGAGCTTGTTACTAGACATAGACAGTCCACCTCTACTGTTTGGAATCATTTTTACATAAACCCCGATGATGCTAGTCAAGCTGTATGTGTGCACTGCAATACCTGTGTTAGTCGGAGGAAACATAAAGGCCATTTTGGAATCGCAACAATGACGCAACATCTTATGTGAATTCACCCTAGCTTTACATATGGTTCAAACAAGCAGTCTAACATTGGTGCCTGGAAATGGAGCAGGGCTCCCGGTGAACAGGAACATTCTGCTGAAACAGTAAGAGACACTAATCACCAGCCAAGGTCCAAAAAGATCCAAATGTCCCCCTTTGCCTCAAGATAATTCTGTAAGGTGCTCTGTTTTACCAGGCAATGCATGTAGTACAACACCTCCAAAAGATAGTCCTGGGAAGGTACCCTGCTCAGGTATAGAAACCAAAGTCTTAAGTGTGTGGGCTGTTATAAGCAGAAGTTCAATATCAGCAAACAAAGTGGACAGACATGCCAAATCCAGTTTCAAGTATTCTATTCATGATATGAGTGAAATGTTGGGCTCCACTATGAGTATGTTGTTTTATGTGATTTTCACGAATAAAACACTTGAAATTGGATTTGGTGTGGCTGTACACTTCGTTTGCTGACAACATACAACACCCCCAGCCAAATCTAACTTTACTCCTGATTAAGAGGCAATGGAAGTCAAAAGAGGTTTTTGAAAGAAAGTCTAAATATTCATGAAACCGTCTGACAATAACAGAAATGATTGTTCTTGATTTGCAGCTGTACTTTATTGTGGAAGACATGGATTTCCAAAGGATTACAGAATACTTAGACCCACAATATTTAATGCCAAGTAAAAACATATTTTTCAATAACTGTTGTGCCCAGGATGTATGATAGCTCACTACCTTAAAGGGAAACGTTCACATTAAAATACATTGCCGTAAGCTGCACGCCCTCAACCACCCGTGGCTGCCCCAAAAATGATGTGTCATGCGGGGAGCAGCTGCAAGTCTGTCATTTACAGTTATGTATCAGTGGAGCTTCTAAAAGCTCTGGTTTGGAGTGCTAATGTCTTGGTGCTATACCGAGACCAGATATAGGGTGGTTGTGGGTGTGCCGCTTGCAGCGCTGTATTCTAAAATGCCATGCAGAAAGGATGACAGGATCAACTAGATAAAATATAAAAATGCAAACAATCGCCAAAGGTAAAAATAACTATTTTTTCTTAATGTCCTAATCGGGCCCTGCCTCACTCTGAGATGGGGACCGGTCTAACGTGAATGTTTTCCTTAATGGACATTCCCTGGTGTTTCAGCAATCCCATGGCAAAGTCATAATTTTTTGCTCAGTACATGATGGTGATCTAAATATTTAAAATCCACATCTACAAACATGAGTTGCCATGCTTGTTTTTAAGTTACAATGGTGATACTTAACCTCTGTTTATGGAAAAAATCCAGGAGGGTCAGATTGTTTTATGTGGTTATAATATGAATATTTTAGATGTCAACATGAGTGTGAAAGAAAATGTGAAACAATGACACATCATTTGTCATGATGCTTGCTTCATTTTGTCCACAAATGCAAAAATAAAAAGTAAATTACCAATACTATGACAACCTCTTGAACTGATATTCCCAAAAAAAGGTGGAAATATTTGCATGTCTTTATACATAAAACCATTTCAAACCCATGTCATTTTCATAAAACATTTTTGGTTGATGAAGAATATGACCCTGCCACTCGTGTTCTCATAAAAGAGCGGAGCTTACCCGCAGCTGAAGGGGGGACTAGCGGCGGGTGCTGCTGCTACGGAGCCACTTCCACAATTAAGAGGGGAGTTTCTCTGACTGGAGCTGCAGCCAAGATTCTAGGACCATTGCCACACTTTGGGGGAGGCCACAGCAGCAGTCTGTGGCTGGCAGTGCAGCAAGTTTTTGGCAAGCAGCAGTCTCACGGCTGGTAGTGCCGAAAGTTTCAGGTTCCCAAAGGAGCCAATCAGAGTGGGGACATTTAGGCTCCTGGAGGAGCTAATCAGGAAAAAGAGTACCAGATTGGAAGAGCGGTTGGGCTTTAAAAGGCTCTGTAGCTGCTCATGTTCTCACAAAAGAGTGGAGCTTACCCGCAGTTGAAGGGGGTACTAGCGGCCAGTGCCACTGCTATGGAGCCGCTTCCACAAGCAAGAGGGGAAGTTTCTGTGACTGGAGCTTCAGCCAAGGTTCCGGAGCCATTGTCACACTTTGGGGAGGCCACAGCAGCAGTCCTTGGCTGGCAGTGCATCAAGTTTTCATCGAACAGCAGTCCCGCGGTTGGTAGTGCCGAAAGTCTTGGGCTCCCAGAGGAGCCAATCAGAGTGGGGACATTTGGGCTCCTGGAGGATCCAATCAGGGAAAAACAGTGCCAGATTAGAAGAGCAGCTGGGCTTTAAAAGGCCCTGCAGCCACTCGTGTTCTCACAAAAGAGCAGAGCTTACCCATAGCTGAAGGGGGGACTTGCGGCCAGTGCTGTTGCTATGGAGCTGCTTCCACAAGCAAGCAGGGAGTTTTTTTGTCCCGCCTGCCCACCCCGGCACTGACCTCTATTAAATGCTCAGGAAGTGTGGAGTCATCTTGAAGAAGACAACAGTAGAGTCCCAAGGAGAGCTGGAAGGTGCTGCCCTCTGGGGCAGAAGGACTCTAGGACTTACTGCAGAAAAGGCCTGATCACTACAACATTTAATTTTCATTTATTTCATTTTATTTGTTAACTGGGTAAGAGCACTGGGTAAATCAATACCCTTTTTTAGGTCTGACCTGAATACATACAATAAATCACAACATAGACACATATTTACATAAAACAATTGACTTTAACAAATAAAATCTAACCTATAACATCAAATATTGCATTTACATGCATCCAAACAAGTCAAATATTCTTTTAGCTTAGATTTAAACAAAACAAGGGAAGGACTTAATGCAGAAAAGGCTGATCACTGCTATAAGCCAATCTTGGACTGAGGAAACTGTTTTGGTGTGGCTAATCAGTGGTGATGGTCTTATTGCAGTAAGGAGCTGTTCACAAAGGCAAGCAGATCTTGGACTGGGTCTAATTTAATGAGATTAAGTAATGTGGAATGATGGCTAAGTTTCAGTAGGTTAAACATGTGTGCAGCATAGTAGTCATTTTAAATGTGTACAAATACAATTTAGGGATATGGGGAAAGGACAGTAGATAAAGCGTGTGCACAGCAAGAGCTCATCTTAAAGGTCGTGCAAATATAATTTAAAGATATTATAGCAACAGTATCTATCCCGCCTGTGAACTTCATGCTACAGCTTGTTTCTGAGGTGAGGGTTGGGATTCAGCTTGCTCTGAGGTCTTTAGTTCTAATTGGGAAGCATGGAGTGAGGGGCACAGGGTGGGAGGGATGGATCAGGGGAGGGACAATGGGAGCTGGTGGAGGGACAGAGTAGATGGGTACACTGGGGGGGTAAGGGACAGTATAAAGGGTGAAAGGACAGGAGGAGAGAGGGGGTTGGGGGCACAGAGGAGAGAGGATTGTGGGGTGTAACAACTGTGGTGCATCCATATTCATGATCACTCTGTGGAGGCTGGGGGAGTGCCCAGTTTGTCAAAGGTTAGGGAGGCCGGAGGCTGAACTATCATGGCTGAAAAAGGAAATGTATTGGTCAAAAGAGAAATGGAAAGGTGCTACACAGAAGGAATAGGGGTAGAGGACAGGAGTCAGGACAATAGAAAGGACAAGAGGTGGAACAAGCAGGACACTCTGGGGACCAGGGAGGAGTTGCAAAGACAGGAGTCGGGGGCACAATGGGCATGAATGCCAATGTAAATGAGCATAGATACACAACAGACTCAAACAGGTATTGGCCCTGAATGGAAATTATGGAATAGGAGCAAGTAGGTGGGAGGGAAGTAAAGAGGAGAAGGGAACTGTACCATGAAAAGCAGACAATTCCAGAGCTAAGGGTGGATCTCACAAAGGAGGTTTGAGATAGGAACAGGGGAGGAAATGAAAAAGGAAATGAAAAATAATATGGAGGGACAAGGTTTAAAGGTCAAGGGCAGAAATAGAAATGGGAAAGGAGCAGGTGGGGATGTCAAAGGAGGAGGGGATCATCAGCAGGAAAGGAGTCAGAGCACAGGTAGCCAGGTGGATGATGAGTTACAAGGAGGGAAGGATAGGGGGAAAGGCATAGATGGGGACTCGAGGAGACAGTGGGAGGGGGCCGACACAGGGAACCATCTGGGAGGGCAGGGGGATCAAGTGATAGGGGGTGCAGGGTTGGAGATAGGGGATGGTGAGGGGATGCAAGTAACACCAGAAGATGCCAAGTAAGGCATGCAGAGTCACCCTTGGGGTCAGGGCATGAAAAATTGGTGATAGTGTATGGGGAATCTATTATAAAAGGGATCTGCTGGTTAAGAAAGGGAGTGGCCTTTAAAGGTAGGTCAGTTTTTTGTGAGCCAGGAATGGAGGCATGCAGGGCGCTTCCAAAAATTAGGGAGTACATTAGGCTGACTGGGGGGAACCTCACCTGGTCTTGTACCTTGGAACATATGACATAGCCAGGGAGGAGGTACAAAAGAGATTCAAGGAGATAGCAAGAAGGTGCAAGGGGATGGTGAATTCCTTTGCTGTTTTAGAAGTTCTGCCAGTACACTGTGCCAGTATGGCTAGACAACTGAGAATCAAGGATTTCAACCACTGGCTGAGGCAGTGGTGCAAGAGGGATGGCTACAAATGTATAGGTGAGTGGGTGGGGGGCACGTGGATGGAGCAACACCTGTATGCAAGAGACAGGCTGCATATAAATGATGAGGGGGCTTGACTGTTGAGGGGTAAACTCCAGGGATACATAGATAAAATACTGGGGAGCAGTTTAAACTATGTGAAGGGGAGTGCGGAGCTAGGGGTGGTCCAGGGAAAGGGGCTGGTGGAACTTACCTAGCTCACACTCCCCCACAGCTGGGAGCAGGAGATGCCTGGGGGGACTGAAATGGAAAAAGATGGGACTGGTGGAAAGGGTTGCTAACAAATGCCAGGAGTCTTGGAAATAAAATGGCGGACCTCCAGGCGGCAGAGACAGCAGATGACTTGGACCTACTTGCAGTCACGGAGACCTGGTGAACTGACAACCACAGTTGGGAGGTGGAAATACCAGGGTACAGACTCTACAGAAGGGACAGGACAGGAAGAAGGGGGGAGGGGTTGTCCTGTATGTTAAGGAAGGGATTTGGGCAATGCTAAGTGGGGATAGGGATGGATCAGCGGAGACTCTATGGGTCACATTAAGCAGAACAGGGTGGAGGAGGCAGTGAGGGTAGGACTGGTCTACAGACCACCCAATCAAGGGAAAGAAGTGGATAGAGAGATCCTTAGGGAATTACAGGAGGTGGCCAGGAAAGAGCAAATTGTGGTGGTGAGAGATCTGAATCTACCAGACGTGGATTAGGAATCCCCGGCAGCACTACAGAAAGGAGTAGGGTGCTGTTAGAAGCCATGCAGTAATTGTTCATTCACCAGCTAGTTACAGAACCAACTAGGGGAGGGGCCATACTAGATCTGGTTATGACAAATGGGGAAGGTGTCGAGGAGGTGGAGGTAGGGGAAAATTTGGGCGACAGCGACCATAGGACGGTAAGTTTTAGAATTAGAAAGGGTCCAGTTAATTGAAGGCTGATACTGAGGAGAATATAGCAAGGGATGTGAAAAGGGGGATAAGAAGTTTTTCAGATATACAAGGGACAGAAGGAAGGGGAAGATGGGGATAACAAGGCTCAGGGGGGTAGAGGGGTGCTGGTAGAAGGGGATATGGAAAAGGCTAATGTTCTGAATGACTACTTCACATCAGTCTTCACACTGGAGGAGAGGAAGGCCCAGAGTTGAAAGGCAGCAGAAGGGAGGGAAGGGAAATGGACTCAAGTCCCTTTACAGAGGATATGATATTGGAAGAACTGGGGAAACTGCGGGTGGATAAAGCGATGGGCCCCGATATGATTCACCCGAGGGTGTTCAAGGAGCTAAAACAGGAATTTGTGGCACCGCTCACAAGGTTATTTAATATTTCACTGGCCAAGGGAAGGGTTCCTAAGGACTGGAAATTGGCTGAAGTGGTGCCATTACATAAAGGGGAAGGAAGAAAGAACCAGGAAACTACCGCCCAGTTAGCCTCACCTCTGTTGTAGGCAAGTTAATGGAGACACTTATTAAGGAAAGGCTGATAAAATATCTGGAGGTGGAAGGCCTCCTGGATGTCAACCAGCATGGATTCAGAGGCGGTAGGTCCTGCCAGACCAACATGGTTGAATTCTTTGACAGGGTTATGGAGATATGGGACCAGGACAGGGCAGAGGACATGGCCTACCTAGACTTCAGAAAGGCCTTTGACACCGTCCCCCACAGGAGGCTGGCAGACATAGTGGACAGCTTGGGAGTAGGGAGCACACTCACAAAATGGCTAGAACACTGGCTAGAGGGGAGGACACAAAGCATTGTGGTAAATGGGGTGCACTCCAAAAAGGAAAGAGTGATGAGTAGGGTTCCCCAGGGGGCAGTGCTGGGACCCATACTTTTCAACATTTACACTGGGGACATTACAGAGAGTTTACATGGGAGGGTGTGTCTGTTTGCAGATGATATGAAAATTTGTAATAGGGCTGATAGGACAGGGAGGTGGAAAGTATGAGAGAGGATCTGGCAAGATTGGAGGAGTGGGCAAAAAATGTGGCAGCTACAATTCAATGTAGGGAAATGCAGGATTATGCATATAGGGTGTAAAAACCCAAAGGCACAATACTGGCTTGGGGGAAGAACTGGGGGTAACGGATCAGGAAATGGACCTGAGGATCACTATTTCAGACAACCCGAAAGTTCAGTCAGTGCGACAGGGCAGTGGGGAAAGCACTCAGAATGTTAGCATGTATAGGGAGGGGTTTTACCAGCAGGAGGAGGGAGGTGATCATGCCACTATGAAAAACCACGGTCAGACCACACCTAGAATATCGGGTCCAGTTCTGGAGACCATACTTACAAGGGGACAAGGTCAGGCTGGGGAGGGTCCAGAGAAGGGCAACCAAAATGGTGGGGAGCTTCAGGGTAAATTCTATAGGAGAGACTGGGTGAACTGGGACTGTACACACTGGAGGAGAGGAGGGAGAGGGGGGATGTGGTTGAAACATTCAAGTACTTCAAAGGGATAAACAGAGTGAAGCTTGACAACATCTTTAGATTGAGTGAAAACATACCCACTAGGGGACATGCATTCAAACTGGAGGGGGGCAGATTAAGAGGTGATATCAGGGGGAAATTCTTTACTGAGTGGGTGGTTGGGCCGTGGAACAGACTGCCGGGATGGGTGGTGGCGGTGGAATCAGTGGACAAATTTAAAAGAGGTTGGGATACACACATGGTCCTAACCAACAGGGTGCAGATGGAGAATGGGGGGTAGAGGTCTTCCTAGGGGGGAAAATCGGGCAAACTGGATATGCCATGGGGTCTTTTTCTGCTGACAAATTTCTATGTTCTATGTTTACTATAGAAACAAAAAAGAAATACAGGGATCGCCATGCTTCTTTTGTTTATATCTGCTTTCAAAGTTGCAGCTTCAGAGGTGATCGGCTCAGGACAAAAATAATTGAAACATCCCAATAAAAAAATTAAACTTCAAGAAAGCTATTCAAATGTACATGCAGAATGGCAAGGACTTTAACATAAAATAAACAGTGTAACCAAAGACAGTCATATGTAGGTAAAGCACCTTGAATGATACCAACTGCTGCAACTGTGGGAGCTAATTTCCTTGTTGCATCCTGTATAAATTCTTAGCTGGACATGACATAATAGGATAAATCATTATTCGAATAATGCTTCCATATATTTAAGGACGTACTTGTGCCAGAAAACAACCTTGCAAACTTTTTCGAGAACATCAGAAAAATGGGAATTTGAAACACCAGGGAACATCTTTAAGTGAGGCATGCTCTGTGAGAGGCTGCGGACAAGGTAGTTCACTTTACTACTGACTGTGGACCAGCACCCAAGCCATTGCCTATCTTTCTCTTACTGCACACTTGTCAGTTTTGCAGTAACTCATCATCCTCTCTCACCACTCTGCCTGCTACCCCTACCACTTCAATCACTACTATTGCTACTACCAGTACTATCTCTCATAGCTCAAAAAAATCCTCATGTTTCAGAAAATTGCAGTTCTCCATCTATCTTACTTTCAAGACACACACACAGCACAGCCCATGCAGCAAGAACTGGAAAGACTAGTTAGTGATTGGGTCACTTCACAGGGTTTGAAAGTTTTTTATGGTGCTGACAGTGGTTCAAATATTTTTTTTTCTACCTCACTAACAACCATGTCTTCCAGTGTGGCCAAGCAATAAGCGCACGGACACACCAGAAAAATTGCTGTTTGTGCCCTCATATGGGCTGCATTTACTATGGATAATAATATTATTAGGCGGGGGAGGCATACTCATGACTTGAATGAATCCACACAACCTCCAGCACTGGTCTACCTCCTTACTTGTAATCAGTAGAACTCTGCAGGACAGTCCTCAGCAACCTTCCTCCAGAACTTGTCTGTGCCCTCTTCACAATGCTAGTTCACTACTCTTGTGAATCTTGAATGTGGTATACACATTCCCTTTGATTCTGCCTCAACAAACCATGGCACCCCAAAGGTAATCTCCCTACACTGAATCTAGGTACCAATTCAGGAGCTGCCCTTGCACTCTGAGTATTTTTCAGCGTTTGCTGCTCACATGCATGGTCAGGCAGCGATCACATTGCTGGCAGCCTCACATCTCAGATCTCACTATGATCTGCTCACTTTTCCCTCTCCTGTCTTCCCCCATCCCTGCCTATAGCTGTACCCTGCAGGAATGGTCTTCTCCATCTTTTTTTTTCTGTACTATATAACCTTGGTATGGCTTATATGTATCAGTTCATTATTTTAGATGCTCCTGTGAGCTTCCTAAATCAAATGGCAATGATGTTTCTCCACACAACCTTGCGTTTCTTTGTGTGCCACTGGGCTCCCTCTGACTTCTCTCTGGGAAGCTATGAAAATAATTTGAACTATGTAATCCATCTCTCTTCAAAAGTGGATCCTTGGTATGGTCTACATATATCAGTCCAATATTTTAGATGCTGCGGGGCTCCCTTTTATTCCTGTCTGGGAAGCCCTTGTCTGCTGCTTGGCTCCCTCTAAGTTTTCTGAGAGAGAAGTCAGATGGAGCCCAGCAGCGGAGAAGAAAACATATGGTTGTGTGGTGAAACGCCATTGTCATTTGATCAGGAGCATCTGAAATGTAGAACTAGTATATTTAGATGATAGCAAGGATACAGCAGAGAAAAAAAGTAGGTGAACTCTGATAACAACCTGTTGCTCTTTCTAATAGCACATGCCAGATAGTCCTGAAGAAGGAGAACCTCTCTGAAATGTTGACTATAGCATTCATTTGCATCTGCTTTTTGATGTTATGAGAAATAAATAACATCTAGCTTTAATATATAAACTGTGGTGAGTGAGTTTTATTCTCCAGTCTGTTTTTCTACATCTTCATTTTTCCGCCAGGAAAACATTATTACTGAAAAAACTATAAGATGATAACAAGTACTGCTGCTTTAAAATAGCTGCCTCTGTTACTGTGGTCCAACCCCAGACCTGCTACACAATCCCCTTCGTCTAAGGCATCATACCAGAAAACAGGAAAATGGCTCTCCTAACTCACATCCACAAAGGCAGCACAAACAATTCTGACTGAAAACTACAGTCCTACAGTATTTCGATACTTAGTACACTGGGCACGATTCAAGATAAGGTATTATATACTCAAACTGCAGTATACAGTACATTGAGAACTATGGCCTGCTTTCTGCTCAGCATGGTTTCCATAAACATCACAGTACCGATATGGCCCTAATCAGTTTTACCAATGCTGCTGCCTGTGTTGCCAACATGGAACAAGTTACAAGTGTTGTCTTTTTCCACCTCACAAAAGCCTCCAATCTGATTGATCACACATTTCTGCTGCACAAACTTCAAAATTTGGATTTTGGCAGTGACTCCCTATCCTGACTCTGAAGTTACCTCTCAAATTGTATGCAAAGTGCAAAGATAAAAACTGTGCTTCCCTCTTCCAGAGACATAATTGAAGGCATACCACAGGTTTCCATTCCTGGGCTCTGTCACAGACTGGTTCTCTACCAGAACTCAGTCTGGACTGCTACCAGTTTTCAAAACTCTTCAGATGCCTTAAAGGGTTACCTTGGTGTGCTGCCACCACTCATCCGCAACATCACTTGGGGTATCTCTAGGTCTGAATCCCACCAGAGCCACTGCTCGCACAATACAGTGCTCCTTTACCAAAGGGCAAATGACCCACCCCTTCAGTCACAGCTGAGAACACTTTGCCATAGATATGGTAACATTGTAGTCTGCTTCTTCAGAAATTGACCACAGATTTGCCAGTTTACCTTGGTTATCTATATCTGAAATGACTCAGTCACACAGTCACAGAAAGCATGAAGTATATAAAAGTAACATTTAATACTCCACAATATTTACATATGTTACAGGGTAATACACACCAAAGACTATAGGGAATACAATATTTCTAAGGAGATAAAACAATAAATCAAAGCAGCAAAACTGGTACCACACTCTGCCATAAAAAAGCTTCTTTATTTCATATCATACATAAATACATACTGCCAAGAACTAGAATAAATGCATTTGAATAGACAGAAGGCACACAGAATAAACTAATGCAAAGCTATCTAAATTCTAAGTAGAGTAGAAGAAACTTTCCACCAACTGGGAAGGAACTGGATACGTTATGGCATACTCAGACCAATGATGTTGCTAGCTCAGAATCCCCCCAAAATAATGAAACTCTAAGAGCAAATACATACAGAAATATCTTCGACTGGCCAGCCTACTACTTCTGCATCATCGTACATGCCTGTCTGATGTCACTGCCTGGATCATTTCTTTGATCTCTGAGGACCACCCTTTTCCAGATTGGGTCCAAAGTGGTTTTGTGAATTGAAGCCTGCTCCCTTTGTTATCCCAACTGGTTAAACCCACGGGGTGCCGTCTCACTCTGCCTTGGTCCTGTTTGCCTTCAGCATGTGTCTTTTTCTTTATGAAAGGAGTCCAGTCCTTTGAAGTTAAAACAAAACAAAAGCCTTATACAGGGCAGGAAAAGGATTGCTTACACAAAGGCCCCTCATAGCTGAGTGTCTCCTGGGCATGGGCTACAGTGGAATGTAATTTTCAGTTTCCACCAGACCTCCCACCTCAGCTGAAATACTTTACACATACAAGAAGACAATACACTGCAAGTCGTCATATGTCCATCCCCTGGAAAAATTAAAAACAAAACTTTTAGTGATGCTAAATTATGTTTTTTCATGTTAGCAGGTTTGCTCTACCTGCCAGGTCCCCAGCTCATTCTCTCTGTTTTAACAATTCATTAATTCTTTTTTTTTCTGTCTCCCTATCCTGACTAGCCCTAGTTCATGCCAACCCTCCCAGCCCTATCACCCTGGCTTTTCCCTGGTCTTACCTGCCTTCTCTTATAGTTTCCCATGGTTGTCTCCTTCATGGCAGGGGGCAGGGAGTCCCTCAACCCGCCAGTACCAGAATCCAACATTCGGTGGGGTACCTGAGTTGCCAGGTGCGGGGTCTGTGGAGGCCTGCAATTGTCCAGCTTGGCTGAGAGTTTTTTTCTGTTTTCTGTTTTGGGAGACTAGGCATGTGCTGACATCAAGGGGCGCACAGCAATGTCTGCCATGTTTCACCCTCCTCTGTAGCTTAGGCTGCATCACTCCTGGCCTCCATCAGAGGTTAGTTGAGCTCCAAGCTCTTGCCCACTCTCCTCCCCCCAGAGGAGGAGGAGGAGAGTGGTCCTATGATTGCTCAATCCCCCTCCTGCCAACTGGCCCTATGACACCTTGGGCTCATTTCCAAACCTGGGACACCAGCGTCATGAGCATTAGCGCTACCACGTGCTGCTGGGCTAGCAAATTTGTTAATTCTTTAATGAGCAGCTGACATCTTCAAGAGAACTTTAGCAAAATATAATATTTAGATGTAGTTCAGCTTGTATTTCACATTAATTCTTTATTCCTCCTCCCCATTATTTATTGCTGAGGTCATTTGCATGAAAACAGGATTTTTGCTCCTGAAGAGTTCACCTATTCCTGCTGCTGTCTCCCTACCTGAGGTCATAATGCACTGCTTGTGACATCACAGTTAATCTCATGGCAACAGATTGTGATGTCACAACAGAGCATTATGACATGAAGCAGGGAGTAAACTACAGAGGCAGATTGACTTTAAAGAAAATGCAAGGGATAAAAATCATGTATTCATGCACATTTTCTCAGTAATAAATAATGGGGAGGAGAAATCTACAATATATATGGAATACAAGCAGCATTTTAACTAAGTATTATGTTTTTCAAAGTTTTCTTTGCAGCATCAGTAGCTCTTTAAAGCATCTTCCATTCTTTGCTGAGCCACTAGTTGCTGCCTAGACAAACCACATGCACTACCATGTTTGGAACCACTGCAGTGTCTGATGTCCATGTTACAAAACTGCAGCACCAGGCTCCATCTTATACAATTTGGGGTTTTGCCTTCTGGTCCTATGGTGCCATGATAGGGGGTTGTGGTAGGTGACCAGTTTGAATACCCTCCCACACAAATATAGTTGCAGCTTCTACAGAGCCCAGAAGATACCCCTCCTCTCTGGCAGTAGCTTCCTGCTCAAGTACACAACTGGGTGTTCCTCCCTGGTGTGCGTGACCTGACCTCCCTGCCTCGAACCCAAGGTATGACACCTATGCCATTTCTAATTGACACTTCACCTCCTAGACAGTCAGTTCTGCTGCCTTCAGTTGGAGGAGCACCTTGTTCACCAATGGAGACAGAGTCGCTGATGTTATGGTGGGTAGCAACCTGGGGTCCTGTGATCATCATACGGTGTGGTTCAATGTGAGAACAGTGAAGGAATGAATCCACATGAAAGCAAGAGTCCTGGATTTCAGACAGGTTGACTTTGCAAAAATGGGGAAATGTCATCATCATCAACATACTTTACTTAATATAGTGCACTTCTTCATTGGGACTTAAGGCGATTTACAAAAACAAATTCATAGAACAATAAAACACAATTCATAAGCTAAAATACTATAAATTATTTGCTAGCAGGATCAGCTAATCTGGTTAGATGGAAAAGCCTGATTAAACAAAAAGGTTTCAGCTCCTGTTTAAAAGCTTGTAATAACTAAGTTTCTCTTATTGTCGAGGGAGGGAATTCCACAGGATTGGTGCGCTGAAGGAAAATGTACGAGCACCCGATTTCTTGAGATGAACCCTGAGAATTTCTAGGAAACCCTCATTAGCTGAGTGGAGGGGCAACTAGAGAGGCAGGGTTGTAGGAGGTCTTGCAAGTAGCCAGGCCTCTGACCATGCAGGGCTGTACAGAACAGCAAACTGACCTTGAAGGTGATCTGCCACCTAACCATCAGCCAGTGCTGAGAGCACAGCACAAGTGTAATATGGCACCATCTCAATAGACCGGTCAACAACCTGGCCGCCACATTCTGCACTAGCTGCAGGTGGTGAAGATCAACCCCATAGCCTCAGGTAGAGGGCATTTCAGTAATCAAGCTGGGAAATTACAAAGGCATGGACCAGGCATGGAACAGGGATGGCAGATCACTCGGGGTATCAGATGCTTAATCCTGGCAATGTTTCTTAGATGGTAATATGCATTTTGAACCACAGCCAACACTTGTCACTTAAGTGTCAAGCCACAGTCCAAAACAATGCCAAGGGTTTTCACTCTAACCTAGGAGAGCAACTGGGAATCCCCAAGCATCAGCCTGGAAACTCGAGCAAATTGCGCTTCCACCACTGGGTGACCATATTCCACCACTAGTACCTCAGTCTTTTACGGATTCACCCTCAACAGTTGGCTCTCATCCAGTCTTGAAACACAGAAACATAGGCTTTGACAGAAGATAAGGACTGTTTGGCCCACCCAGTCTGCCCATTTTCTTACCTATCAGATAAGCTGCAGATCCTAGTTTTACCAACAGCCTACTTTCTCCTACTTCCAACTGGAATTGCCTTATATCTGTCTCATGCATTCTTAAATTCGCCCACTGTTTTTGACCCCACAACCTCCTCAGAAAGGCCATTCCATGTGTCCACCACCCTCTCCGTGAAAAAAATACTTCCCCACATTGACCCTGAGTCATCCCCCCTCTATCGTTAAATTGTGCCCCTTTGTTCTTGCACATCTCTTTTTTTGAAAGATGCTACCCTCTTGGACTTTGTTGATTCCCTTGAGGTACTTGAAAGTTTCTATCGTGTCCCCCCTCTCCCTCCTTTCCTCAAAGGTATACACATTAAGGTCTTTTAGCCTCTCTTCATATGGCTTCTGATGTAGACCCAGCACCATTTTAGTTGCCCTCCTCTGGATTGCCTCCATCCTGTCTATGTTCTTGTGGAGATGGGGTACCCAGAACTGGTAGCAGTACTCCAGATGAGGTCTCAGCAACTGTCTGTACAGAGAGATAACAACTTCCTGTTTTCTACACGTGATGCCTCTCTCTATTCATCCCAGTATCCCCTCAGTCCTCCTTACTGCTTCTTACATTGCTTCCCTACCTTTATGTCATCTGATATGACTATCCCAGGTGCATTACTTTGCACATCTTTGCATTGAATCTAAGCTGCCATACTTCTGACCATTCCTCCAACCTTGTCAAGTCCCTTGTCATCCTTTCCACCTCCCCTTGCGTATCAACCCTGTTGCAGATCTTTATGTCATCTGCAAAGAGGCATACTCTTCCTTCTAGTCCCTCCACAATGTCACTTATAAAGACATTAAAGAGGACCAGTCCCAGTACTGAACCCTGTGGTACCCCATTAGTAACCCCCTTTTCTTTGGAGTGGACTCTGTTCACTATTACCCTCTGTGCCCTGTTGTCTAGCCAATCATTTACCCAGGTTACCACCCTGGGACCCACTCACAGGCTGGCTAACTTGTTTATTAATCTTTTGTATGGGATTGTGTCAAATGCCTTGCTAAAGTCTAGGTAGGCCATGTCCACAGCCCCTCCCTGGTCTACTAATTTGGCCACCCAGTCAAAGAAATCTATTAGATTTGGCTAACATGAGCTTCCCACTGTGAATCGATGCTGACCTGGGCCCTGTGCCCCGCTGGCCTCTAGGTACTCAACAGTTCTTTCTTTCAGAAGTGATTGCATCATTTTCCCCACCACTGAGGTCAAACTAACAGGTCTGTAGTATCCTGCATCTGCCTTGTTTCCACTTTTGTGAAGGGGAATCACATCTGCCCTTCTCCAGTCCTCAGGTACCACACACTCCTCCCATGATTTGTTAAAAAGGGTAGTCAGTGGTACCACTAGTTCTCCCCTTAGTTCTTTTAGAATTCTGGGATGAATCCCATCAGGACCAATTGCTTTGTCCACCTTCAGTTTTAGGAGTTCTTTCAGAACCCTTTCTTCTGTGAATGGACTGGTATCAACCCCCCATCCAATGTGCTTCTATTATTTGGTTTCGGTACCTCCTCCTCATCTTCTTTTGTGAATACTGAGCAGAACTATTCATTCAGTATCTCTGCTCTGCTCTGCTCAGCATGGCACTGATTACACACCAACTTTGCCTCCTGCTGCTCAGGTGCAAAAGACATGTATAGCTGAGTGGAGTTTGCATAGCAGTGGAAACTCAGCCCATATCGCCTTATAATGTCCCCTAGTGGCAACATATACACCATGAACAACATGGGGGACAAAATGGAACCCTGCAGAACCCCACATGGCCGGGGCAGAGGTGCAGAGGAAAAAATCCCAGACACCACCATCTGCGTCCTGCCAGTGAGGAATGATTGAAACCAGTTGAGGACTGTACCAGCTGATCCATAACAAACATGTAGGTGCTCCAGTAGTACCCCATGGTCCACAGTGTCAAATGCTGCTGAGAGATCAAGGAGAATAAGGATGGAATGACTTCTCTGGTCTCTCGCCACCAGGAGATCATTTAGCACCCGAACATGGGCAGTCTCGGTGCTACGCCCCTTCCTGAAACCTGACTGGAGAGGGTTGTAGATGTTGTGAGTTGACAAATGGGTCTCCAGTTGATGGTCTACCACATTCTCAATAACCTTACCAACAAAAGGAAGGTTAGAGATGGATCTGTAATTGGCCAGGCAGTCCGGGTCCAGTCAAGCTTTCTTCAAGAGGGGTCTTACTACCACCTCCTTTAAGAGCTCAGGGAAGACCCATGTCATTAAGGAGCACTAGTTTATACAGGCCAGGACCGGGCCAATGACATCAACACACCCCAGTAGGAGGCATATTGGTCCAGGGTCCAAATTACTGTAGGTGGGCCTCATCTCCTGGATGACCTTCACAACATCTACGACAGCCAGCTGGTCGAAGTCAGACCAGACAGACTGAGTACCCATGACCTCCAGCTCATCACTTCACGATCCTTTAGATGGCTCCAACTGGATCTCCGACCTGATGGAGGCAATCTTATCAGCAAAGAACACACCAAACTCATCACACCTTGATTGTGAAAAAGCTCCTCCAGACTAAAGACAGGCAGGATTACACAGCCTGTCAACAGTGCGAAAGACAATCTCCTTGGACAGGAACTCTGCATTCTTACAAGGGATTGCTGATTGATAATCCCTATCATTATTTCCCAACCCACCCTCCTATCCAACTGAAACAAGCTCTAGTCCCCATGAAACTTGTCTAGCTCTAGCACTTGACTTCTACTCCTGCTTGCCTATGGCGGCCTATCAAAATGATCCCTGTAGTTGTTCTCACGACTTATCTCTGCCCCTTTTTCTCTTCCCCTATATTCTACTCCCCCCAACTTTCTCTAACCCTCTTCCTTTTCCTCCCTACCATAATCTCCCTCTATCTGTTGGTTGACCCTGTATCTTTCTTTTTTCTCACCTGTCTTCTTTTTCCCCTCCTACACTCCTCTCTAGCATCCCAGCCCCCTAGCCCTCTCTTTGCTTCCCTTTCCCCTCATCCTTTAACTCCTCCTCCTTCTTATTTTAACTTCTCTCTCCTGTAGTCTATTCACTTTCCACTTCCAATGCTTCTTCTCAGATTTTTGCTTCTTATTTCTATACTGGTATATTCTATCTTGAGTATTATGCACCATATGGACCTAAACTGCACTTTAATTACTGTTATGTTTATTTACTATATGTACTGTGTATTTTTTGTCTGTATACATGTCTCAGGACCTCCTTGTGAATGAGCTTGCTCAATGGAGTTTTCCTGCAATAAACTTGAACTTGAACTTGAACTATAATGGGCAATCAATACAAGCTTATCCTCCCTCGATACAGACCTCCACCAGTGCCACTCCAGCCTTTGACTCCTTATCTTCATCTCCCTAAGTATCCCATCAAACCAGGGGGATCTCTGGTGTGAAGTAAGGGGTCAAACATGGACAGGTGTGATAGAGTCAAGGCTTCAGTATCAGTCCTGTTATAGGCTAGAACCAACTCCTCCGGCTCCTTGCACACACTCTTCATACCTGATAGGTCCAACACCACCATCAGACCCTGTGGGGTCAGACACCTTAAAGGGCAGTACTTGACTGTCTCCGTAGAGGAAGGTCTATGGGGAGAGGGTATTGAATGAGAACCTCACAGTATGGTGGTCTGACCAAATGACTGGTTTCACCATAAGGTCTGTGACCTCCATTCCTAGCAGGAAGACGAGGTCCAACGAGTGGTCATGTATATGGGTTGCAGCGGTAACAACCTGTGTTAGGCCCAACGAATACATGAGTTGGAGGAAGTCTTGATCAAACTGCAAGAGTTTGTCGTCGACCTGGGCATTGAAGTCACCTAGAATAATCCATCTGGGTGACT
Source organism: Neoceratodus forsteri (assembly GCA_016271365.2). Classification (NCBI taxonomy): domain Eukaryota; kingdom Metazoa; phylum Chordata; order Ceratodontiformes; family Ceratodontidae; genus Neoceratodus; species Neoceratodus forsteri. The sequence continues at coordinate 978,546,257 of CM057452.1, read as the reverse complement.
CCAACACCTATTCAATGATGAAGTCTGCAAATTCCTGCAGGAATTCCTTCTCATCCCCAGAAGGAGGGTAGATGAGAAAGCTCTTGCAACCTACACCTGCAGCCCATTGAGTGGCCACACATTTAAAGGACCTTGTTGTTTCCACAACGAGGGCTGAGAGGTTCAAGTCTGATTTGAAACAGATTGCCACACCCCCTCCCCTACAATCCTTTCTTGGGCAGCGAACCACCAAGTACCCAGCACGAATTGCCAATTCCAAGACTGGGCCAGCATTTTCATCCAGCCAGGTCTTGGTAATGCTAGCCAGATCAGATGTTGAAACAAGATCATCAATAATCATTGTCTTGTTCTTAATGGATCGGGCATTGCACAGCACTGCTCAAGAAGGATAGGCAGATGAGGCTGGTCCGGATACCTACCCACTAACCGTGGAGCCCTTGAGTATGGGTACAAGTCAGGGGAGACCCCATTCCTGGGCTCATTTCACCCCAGGGCTCCTCCTAGTTTCCACTACCTCAATCCATCTCATGAAAGCTCTGGCAGGGGATAAAGAAGGGGGGGGGGGTGTAGAGAAACAATGGGCTAACCATAAGGGAGCCATAGCAGAGGCAACAAGCCTTTGTGTTAGGCAACTACTGTAAGCAAAACAAAGAGAAAGAAAACACTATGGTTCTCAAAGGATGTGGCTGGTATGTAAGAGAGAAAATGCTAGCTTTTAGTTAGTACAAGGAAACACAGAGGGGGGAAGACAGGGAACTGTATCTGAAAAAAGCACAGGGAGGCAGGGAAAGCAGTCAGGAGTGCAAAGGCACAAACGGAGGAAAAAATAGTCCAGGCAATTAAGAAAGGAGACAAGATCTTTTTCAGTTACATTAATGAAAGAAAGAAGACCGGGGTGGGACTGTGAGGTTAAAAAGGAAGGGAGGGGTAGCTAGCCCAGTGGCACTGGGGGTTGAGGCACTGGATGCCACACCTCTCTCCTTGATGATGATCCATGCTCGAGAGTGAGCGTTGATTGCCAGGGGTCAGCTGGAGGGAAGGGAGGGTGATGGACTGAGTGTCTGCGGGACTGCTCTCCTTACCTGCATGGGTGGACTGCCACTCCTTGCTGAATAACTGTCACCAGGTGGATCCCTGAGAGATATTGGGGGATGGGGGAGCAACATGAAGGGTGGGCATTGTGGGCGGCAGGGTGCACAGGCTTCCACCCTTGCACATGCATACCGCAGGGAAAAGAGGGAGAAAAAGTGGAAAATGGAGCTGGCAGGCTCCATGATGGCCCATACATGCCCCTGTACCAGCCTCTCTTACTGCTGGACTGTGCTCCAGGGGAGGAGGAAGCTGGCACTCCTCTCTCCGGCCCCAGCACAGGGTGGTGGGGGTGTAATCCATGGCAGAACTACCAAGGGCAAGGCTGGATTGGGAGCAGCTGGGCTTGAAGGACGAGCCCTCTAAGGGGGGGCCGGAGCTGCCTGCCAGCTCCATGGAGGTGGACAAAATAGAATAAGAAAAAAAAAGAGGGAAGGGTGTGTACGGAGGGGGACCTAGAAAAAGCAGCAATCCTGAATGAATATTTTTGTTCAGTATTCACTGAAGAAGGGGAAGGAGAAGGACTACTGGGCAATAGGAGCACCAATGGGAGAGGGGTGAACACCTGTCCATTTACAGAGGACAGAGTCCTAAAGGAACTAGAGAATCTGAGCGGGAACAAGGCCATGGGGCCAGATGGGATACATCCCAGAATATTAGAAGAACTTAGAGAGGTACTGGCAGCACCACTAACAGCCCTATTCAACAAATTGATAGAGACAGGGGTGGTTCTAGGGGAATGGAGGAGGGTGACTGTAGTCCCTTTCTACAAAAGTGGGAACAGGGAAGAGGCTTACAACTACAGGACAGTCAGCCTGACCTCAGTGGGGGGAAATTAATGTAGTCACTGCTAAAGGAAAGGATTGTGATATTTTTTTAATTCAGTGGAGCACAGGATCTGAGACAGCATGCATTCAAAGTGGGAAGATCTTGTCAAACAAATCTGACAGATTTCTTTGACTGGGTGAACAGGGAAGAAGAAGATCAGGGATGGGCGGTGGATGTGGCCTACCTAGATTTCAGAAAGGCCTTAGACAATGTCCTACATAGAAGGTTGCTAAATAAGTTGGGCAGCCTGGGAGTGGGCCCAAAAATGGTAAACTGGGTCAGAAACTGGTTGAGTGACAGGACACAGAGGGTGGTGGTAAATGGTGTTCAATCTGAGGAGAGGGGGGTGACCAGTGGAGTGTCACAGGGATCCGTGCTGGGCCAGTCCTCTATAATGTCTTCATAAAGAACATTGCAGAGGGGTTGGAGGCAAAGGTATGCCTCTTTGCAGATAACACTAAGAGCAGGGTTGTCACTCTGGAGAGGGGAAAACATGAGAAAGGCCTTAAACATTCTTGAGGTGTAATTGAGAGTGTGGCAGATAAAATTCAATGCAAAGAAGTGCAAAATCATGCATCTGGGGCATAGAAATCCAAGGGAGGAGTAGAAGATTGGGGGAGAGGTACTGACAGCCACCAATCAAGAAAGGGATCTTGGGGTAATGATATCTGATGACTTAAAGGTAACCAAATAATGTGAGAAGGCTGTGGGGAGAGCCAGTGGGATGCTAGGGTGCACAGGGAGAGGTATCACCAGCAGAAAAAAGAAGGTGGTTATGCTACTGCACAGATCACTAGTAAGACCTCATCTGGAGTTCTGTGTCCAGTTCTGGAGGCCACATCTCTGGAAGGACATAGATAAAAATAGAGGCAGTCCAGAGAAGGGCAACAAAAATGGTGCAAGGACTGCACTGAAAGTCATATGAGGAAAGACTAGAGGACCTCAATATGTATTCCCTGGAGGGAGAGAGAGAGGGGGATATGATAGAGACATCCAAGTACCTCAGAGGTATAAACAAGGTACAGGAGGGTAGCATCTTTCAGAAAAGAAGATGTACAAGAACAAGGGGGCATGATGTGAGGCTTGAGGGGGGCAGGCTCAGGGGCAATGTAAGGAAATACTTTTTCACAGAAAGAGTAGTGGATGCTTGGATCAGCCTCCCTACGTAGGTGGCAAGGGCAAAAATGGTAGGGGAATTCAAGAATGCATGGGATAGACATGAGTACTCTCACAATAGGGAAGAGAGGGTAAGCGGCAGATCAACAAGGGTCTGCAGTTTTGCATTAGGTAGGGAAAAGGAGAAGACTAGGTGGGCCATGTGGTTCTTATCTGCCATCACCTTCTATGTTTCTGTGTTTCTATGTCACGCGCCTGATGTGATCCTCCCATGTGTGGCCGTAGTTGGCATTGTCATCCATGTACGTCACAGCAAAGTCTCCTGCCCCAAACAGAATGTGATACATGAGCCATTGAATTGTGGTTGAAGCATTCTTCATCCCGCATGACATTACTTGAAACTTGAGTAGGCCAAATGGAATGGGGAAGACCAACCTCTGTCTGGCTTCCGGGGTCAGCAGTACTCGCCAGTAGCACTTGCACATGTGATTGTGCTTCATGACTGTCAGATGGCAGCCAGCTAAGAAGGTGACAAGAGGGTTGGGCAGATCACTGCTGTCATGCGATCAGCACATGGGGGGGGGGTGCAAGGCAGGACGAACCACTAGACCACCAGAGCATATTACCAGTAATACAATCAGGCAATCAGTAAAACAACCAGGCAATGACTTCCCATGATGTCAGTGACCAGCATGGCCACTTACAACAGAGCCCCAGCCAACTACAAGCCTAATCATTTGGCATCTACTGGCATCAGACACTACACAAACTTGCAAAGCACTAAATCAGCAGCCCTAGATCTCCAGCACGGGTGGTTCAAAAAAAGTGGCAGTGAAACTGATCCTGAATCCCTTCAGCAAGTGTAAAGAGAAACGGTGCCAGAGCCTCAGCTTGACACCCACCTGGGCCTTTGAATACATGCTAGGGTGGGGAATGAGGAGGAGGACTGTCGCTCAGGCTCAAGCTCCATAATAGATTAAGCTAGCACCAACGATATTATGAGATTCCTGCACTGAACAGACAATAAAGTGTCAGGCATCACGAAGGACCTCCATCGGCTGGAATGATGATCAGTGAGGTGAAACCTGAGTAAGCCCCATGCAGGCGTACACCTTTCCTTCAGCAGATTGCTAGAAATTCCTGCACCATAGGGAGAGGGTCATGACCAGGAGGGCTGAAGATGTGGAAGCATGAGCCAGAAGAATAAATGCTCACCAGTTCAGATTCCTGGAGGGAGCACAGCAAGACAATGTAGCTAGCATCCCTGAAGTCTGGTTTAAAAAGGAACTGGCATTGGAAGAGGAAGCTGATTATACACACAGAGCACTTGGCCCAAAGCCTAAGCCAAGGGCTCCACCCAATCAAGTATTGTCAAGTTTTTTAACTATCCAGTGAAGGAAAAGATCCTCAGAACAGCATGGGACAAAAGAGACCTTAATCTGGATGGCAGCGCATTGATATTGACCAGGACAACCCTCCTCAAATGCTTGCCAAGTGCAAAAAGGTGCATTGTGCTACAAAGCAACTGAAGGACAAAGGTATCAAAGCCCAGATATGCTGTCCCACAAAACTGCTTGTTGTAATCCCTGATGGCCCAAAGCTTTATGACTCAGTCCTGGCAGCTGTAAAACATCTACAGGTGCAGGGGATAGAAATACCCAACCTACAGGAGGAGACAGTGGAGAAGGAGATCAGAGACATGATGTGGGACCTTGTATTCCCCAAGGGTTTGGGAAAAAAGTGCCACCTGATAGCTTGATTCCACTTCATACAGATCTGAAAAGGATTTCTCAATTCTCAACTAATGCTCAAAATGCACAAATGAGTAACATTCAGTTTACAAATCTACTTCAGTAACTCCTTCTGGCAACTGATAATCCCTTGCTCTTATACTCCCTGTGCATTGCTTCTGAGACAGCAAGGTACCCGATAAACGGTGACTCAGTCAGGCCTCCCATTTCTTTTAGGCCGCAACCCCCACCATGCTCTTCATGGCTGAACTTCTAGGCCTTGGCCTTCGCATGCTGTGTAGGAACCAGATTTTCACAAGATGGATGCTGAACAACGTGAACTTATTTCTGAGGGACATAACTAGAGATGGCACTAATTTGGGGACTTTGTGACAAAGACCCACTGTTGGCCAGAGCATATCAACCAATCACATGGCTTACCATCAAGTATAATGGCCACAAAGGTAAACAAACTTTTTGCCTCAAACCACAGAGAGAGCAAAGTCAGACTGAACTGTCTACACATCACTGCCTCATCTTGCTGATGGATGATGCACCATGAGGGGAGAGAGTGACAATTTGCTTCCATCTACCTTGGTTTAAGTTGCATAAAAAGGAACTCCATACAGCATACAGTCAGCAAAACAGGTGGTGGTAAGACTACTACAGGACTTCTATTGCCACGATTGGAGTATAGGCATTAAGGACTACCTAACAACAGGACAGGGGATGCGAGTATGGAAATTAAAACTTGTATTGGCAAGATGATGGGTATACAGAGGAGACCAGCTGCCAGACAGGAAACAAGGTTATGGGATTACTGTACATACTGCAATGTTTTACTTTCTTAAATAGAGAGGCTCACTCATAACAGGGCAACAAGGGCACTGGCCCAGTTCAAATACCACTGTCACCAAGTTCCACATTCACCCTACTTACAGGGGGGCAGTGCCTGGGCCAGCAAGGGGCCTCACTCCACATGGGGGGTTTCCTTGGCCATGAGCATGGGAAATGCCGCCTTACTAAGGGAGGTGGGGAAGTGGGGGGGGGCATAAGTCTAGAACTAACAAGAGGCCACATGAAGATGCAGATTGCCACTGGCACCCCAACCTAGCGTGGACCTGCATTGGGTATACCTCACTTAGGCGCCATAGCAGCTCCGGTAGATCACTACATCTAGAAGCCTACAGTTGTACCCTAAGGTACAGGTCTCATAGGGACCATTTATTCCAGTTAATATTCCATGCTAAAGTGTTAATTTTGGTTGTTTTTGTTTGTGATGAATGTTATGTGGGATATCACCAAAGTGGACAGGAACCTGAGGGTGGAGAGGAGGACCTCAGGGCATACATAACCTGCCTTAATATACAAAAATGATGGGATCACTCCATGCACATATACTCCCTGAATGTAAAAGGGATTAACAACATGAGCAAAAGGGGCAGGATCCTTGAGGAACTCTGCAGGCAACATTGTGATGTCGCGATGCTCCAGGAGACCCACCTTTCTGCCTCTGAACATTTAAAATTCTGAAGGAGCTGGGTAGGAATGGCCTTCTCTGATGCACATGCAACAGAGAAAAAGGCCGGGGTGGTCTTTTTTTCATAGATTCATAGATTCTGTCAGCAGATAAGGACCTCCTGGCCCACCTAGTCTATCTGCAAAATCCCACCTAACAGTGCTATCCAAGCTAGTACGGGGGCCCGCTGTCCATCTTTCTCCATTATCCAAGATATCCATGTGTTTATCCCATGCACACTTAAAACATGTGACTATAATTGTCCCCACCAACTTCACTGGAAGGCTGTTCCAATCGTCCACCACCCTTTCCATGAAGAATACCTTTCTCATGTTACCCCTGAACCGACCCCTCCACCTGCAAACTGTGACCCCTAATCCTAGAACATCTTTTTTTTTCCAGAAAATACTCTCCTCCTGCACCTTGTTTATTCCCCTGAGATATTTGAATGTCTCAGTCTTATCCCCCCACCTCCTCCTGTCCTCCAGGAAGTACAAGTTTAATTAGCCTCTCTTCATAGGTCTTCCAATGCAGGCCCTCTACCATTTTGGTTGCCCTCTTCTGCACCGTCTCCTCCCTGTCCCTGTCCTTTCAAAGATGGATCCTCCAGAACTGCATACAGTACTCAAGGTGTGGCCTCACCAACAAAGTATACAAGGGTAGTATTACCTCCCTCCTTATGCTGGTGATACCCCTCCAAATGCATCCAAGCATTTGGTTTGCTTTTCCCACTGCCTTCCCACACTGCTTCACCATTTTCAGGTCATCAGTGATGATAATTCCCAGGTCTCTCTCTTGCCTTGGGACCTCTAGTACCTCTCCACCCAAAGTATACTCTGCTCCCTGGTTTCTGTGCCCCAAGTACATAACCTTGCACTTCTTGGCATTGAATCATATCTGCCACCTTTCTGACCACTTTTCTAGCTTTTCTAGGTCCTCTGCCATCCTTTCTACCCCCCTATGTCTCCACCCTGCTGCAAATCTTTGTGTCATCCACAAACAGACATATCCTCTTTCCCAGTCCCGCTATCATGTCACTAGCATAGATACTGAAGAGTACAGAGCCCAACATGGACCCCTGTGGTACCCCGCTAGTCACCCTCCCCTCCCCAGAGTGTACCCCATTTACCACCACTCTTTGGCTCCTATCGCTAAGCCAGCTATCCACCTAATTCATGATTTTAATCCCCACCCCCCAGGCTGCTCAGTTTCATTACCAACCTTTTATGTGGGATGGTGTCGAAGGCCGTGCTGAAATCTAGATTGACCATGTCCACCGCTCCACCCTGGTCCACTATCCTGGTCAACTTGTCGAAGAACTCTATTAGGTTGGTCTGACAGGATCTCCCCTCTGTGAACCCATGCTGTCTCTGGTCCCACAGTCCACTGGTCTCAAGGTATTCTCCAATTCTTTCCTTTAGGAGTGATTCCATTACCTTGCCAACTACTGACGTCAGGCTTAACGGCCTGTAATTTCCTGGCTTCTCCCTGCTACCCACTTTGTGGAGTGGGACAATGTCAGCCCTCCTCCAGTCCCCTGGCACCTCTCCAGTTTCAAGAGACCAGTTGAACAGGGCTGCCAGGAGGTCAGCCAGTACCTCTCTGAGCTCCCTCAGCAACCTGGTACATTGCATCAGGGCTGTTGGCCTTGTCCACTCTTAACTTGGAAAATTCTCTTAGGACCCTATCCACATTGAAGGGGCTAGTGTCTACTTCCCAACTCTTCTTGCCATTGTTATGTAATTTAGGCCCATTTCCTACCCCCTCCTCCGTGAAGACAGAAACAAAGTATTTGTTCAATATGTCGGCCTTTTGGCCATCCTCCTCCATGGGGGCCCCTCCTTCACCCAGTAGTCTGATTACCCCTCTCCTGGCCTTCCTCCTTTCCCCAATGTACAGTGAAGCCCTCCAGGATGAAGTGCAGTGTCACAGGTTTCCTGCAAGACAAAAGGGATTAACGCCCACTGAAACTGCATTTTTTGCTGCAGTAACTCTACTGCAGAATTCTGCAGAGTTGGGCTTCATCCTGATGAGCTTCATTGTATCTGGGAAAAATGTTTTATGCCTCTCTTGACTGACTTTGCTATCCTTTCCTCTGTTACCGCTTTCGCCATTCTTACTTCCTTCCTTCCCCACTTCCCTTTGCCTCTCCAGGTAAGTTCTCCTATCCCTCTCCTCTTGTGTTTTTTTTTTGTACTGTCAAAAAGCTGTTTTCTTTGCCCCCACTCTTTCCACCATCTCCCAGGTAAACCAAAGTGGTTATCCTCCTTTTCCTGCCTTTGCTGACTTGTCTGGCACAATGTCTTGTAGACTTTTCAACCCCCCCCCCATTGCCACATATTGTTTTTCCATGCCTCTTAGTTCATGTAACCCTGCCAGGGCTTCCCTGAGGCATACTGCTGTTCTTCCAAAGTTGGCCCTCCTGATGTCCAAAACCCTTGTTCTCGTGTGGCTTGACTCTACCCCAGTCAATGTTTATACTAAACCACATTGCTTGATGGTCGCTGGTCCCCAGGTGGTCCCCCACAGTGACACTGGTCACACTGTCCCCATTTGTCAGAGCTAGGTCCAGTGTCACCCCCCTCCCAAGTGGGTTTCCTTACCAGTTGTTTGTGTAGCACCCTGTGACAGGGTAGAATAGGACCCTGTCCCATTTGTTATGGCGATAGTGTTTAAATGCAAGGATCTTTCTCGCAATTCTTTGCCTCTCTCTCTCTCTCTCTCTCTCTCTCTCAGTTTTGTGCCTCTTACTGCATCTCTTCTGTTCTCTGTGCAGCTAAATGCTGAATATTTTTCTCTCTGCTTCCCAGTCTCTTTTTGTTGTATAGCCCACCATTTGAAAAAGTCCATCAGGCTTTCAAGTTCTGTCATTGCTTGTTCTTTTTCCATGACTTGTGCTGGCCATTTGATAGTCCTCAGTCAAAGAAATAGACTTTTCCCCATTCTCTGGTCAGTGTTCCATTACCCACAGTTGCAAATCTGTAGGCAAGATGTTGATTACTCCATGGCAAATGTGTTAATGATCTGTGGGACTATTTTGCTGTCTGGTTGGATCCATTTTATCAGGAGTTCTCTGAGTCGGGTGAAGGCTTCTCAAGGATTGTCGACCGAGTTGTACCTCAGAGATCAAAATCTCTGATTGTAGGTCTCTCTGGACACGTAGTACCTTTTCAGGATTTTGCTTTTCACCAGGTCATAGTTTTCTGACTATGCAGTGTCCATACTGCTGTAGGCAAGCTGGGCTTTCCCTGTGAGGTAGGGCACCAGTCTGATTGTTCATTGCTACTTTGGCCACTGGCAGGCTGTGGCAAAGTTATCAGATATGCCTCAATATCATCTGAGGTACACAACTTTGTAAGTTTAATGGCCTTTAAGTTGCTTGCATTTTGTTGCTCATCTAGATCTGTGCTGGATCTTCTGCTTTCGATGGTTGGATGCCTTGCAAGCTATCAAAGGCAGAAGATCCAGCACAGATCCAGATGAGCAACAAAATGCAAGCAACTTAAAGGCAATTAAACTTACAAAGTTGTGTCCCTCAGATGATATTGAGGCATACCCGACAACCTTTGAAAGAGTTGCCATAGCCTGTCAGTGGCAAAGCAACAATGGACAATCAGACTGGTACCCTACTTCACAGGGAAAGCCCAGCTTGCCTACAGCAGTCTGGACACTGCAGTCAGAAAACTATGACCTGGTGAAAAGTGAAATCCTGAAAAGGAACGTCATCTCCAGAGAGACCTACAATAAGAGATTTCGATTTCAGAGGTACAACTCGGTTGACAAACCTCGAGAAGCCTTTACCCGACTCAGAGAATTCCTGAAAAAATGGATCCAACTAGGGAGCAAAACAGTCCCACCAATCATCGACACGTTTGCCATGGAGCAATTCAACATCTTGCTTACGGATGTACAGCTGTGGGCAATGAAACACCGACCAGAAAATGGGGAAAATGCTGTTTCTTTGGCTGAGGACTATCAAATGGCCAGCACAAGTCATGGAAAAAGAACAGGCAATGTCAGAACCTGAAAGCCTGATGGACTTTTTCAAATGGTGGGCTATACAACAAAAAGAGAATAAGAAGCAGAGAGAAAAAGAGATTCAGCATTTCGAGGTGGAGAGAAGAGAATAAATGCAGCGACATGCCCCTGCAGGAAGTCGAGGATGTCCCTGCTCCTAGATAATATTGCAGCCAGGATACTCCAATGCACATCTGGAAGACTGAAGTCGCCCATCAGCAGCAGCTCCCCTTTTTTGAGTTATCCTTTAGATCGCTTGCATCAACTCCCTATCCACTTCCTCCCACTACACTGGAGGTCTGTATACTACCCCTGCTATAATAGTGGCCCTTTCCACTTCTCAAGGGTGACCCACAGTACCTCTGCTCCCCTCTGTTCCCCTTGAATCTCAATAGCCTTTATGTGGCCCTGTACATACAGTGCTACCCCTCCACCTTTCATTCCTACTCTATCTCATCTGAATAGGTTATAACCTTGAATGACCATATCCTTTCCTTGGTTTGGGGATTTCACTTAGAAAGGGGCTACAGTTCCAGGTTCCACACATCCATGTAAATAAAACTGGATGATAGGTAATTGTCTCAGGAAGAATTAATGAGAAGGTGATTCATCTAGAGTCTCTGTATGCTCCCACACCTCCATCTGCTGAGTTCCTTAGAGGTCTATTTGGTAAACTGGTTACAATTACCTGAAGGTCAAGTACTGTGTGTGTGTGTGTGTGGGGGGGGTGGAGATGGAACTGCATAGAAAACAACAACCTAGACAGAACACCATCCTTTAACTGAGGTGACAAAGCATGTTCTAAATTACTTAGGGCACTAGTAGAGGGAGGAGGGTGGGCAGACCCTTGGAGACTGCAAAATCCCAAGGCAAAGGACTTCAGCTTCTTTTCACCTTCAAAGAATGCATACTCTAGAACAGACAGATTCTATACCCGAAAGCAGTGCACCTTCTTATTTCAGGAGATGGAAATCCACACACTAGTCAAATCAGACCACACCCTCATTACCTGCAAAATAAATTTGGGATCCACTGACTGTAAAAAGCTGTGGCATCTAAACACAGGCCTTTTAAACAAAAAATACTTTGTTAATGCCATTGGGGAGGTGATCAAGAATTATTTACAGAACAGAGAAGGAGACACCAAATTAAAATATACACAGGATGGTCTTAAAAACTATCCTTAGGGGGCAATTTATTTCCTATTCCACACACACACAAATTCTGGTCAGAGCCAAAATGGCTGTTACACTTTAACCCGATATAAGAAAAAAACACAAATACCTGGACTGGGTCTACAAGCCTGTTGGGCAGAAGCATCCCTGCTTAGCTCCCTCAGGGACCCCAGTGTGAACCTTTCTCTAGGAGAAGAAAGAGATGGGATGTTTATTTGCATAAGGAGGCCAACAGTTTGCAGAGATGGAGCTTCAGGCCACTGAACATACAGAAAACAAGCTTGTGGGTGTAGCCCAGCTCTTTATTCCCCTCACATCGGGTTAATGTATACAGTTATTTTAGCTTTGACTAGAGGTTGTTTATTACCAAAGACATTTTAAATAAAGTAGGATCTTTTCCCTGAGACGTTATGCACTGAAATAGTTTATGGCCCCAAAGAAGTTGCCATGGGAGTGATGTCATCCCTTCTCTAAGCCTTGGCTTCACTGGACTGAAAGGGGAGTTGTGAGTGACAGCTTACCCACTTAGCATAGTTAATAAGTAGGGGATCTCTTACCTGCACCCCAAAGAGCCTGGAATGGCGGTCCCAGTTCAACATGCAGTCGTACCTGTAAAATAAGAATAGTGATGGGGGTCACAAAGGATGCATAGTTCCTTAGGAAGAAAATATGACAGATAGGGAGGATAAACATGAAACAATACTTAACTGATGGACAGATCATCAGCATCCAGTCAGACCTGCAGAAATAAAGGGGAAATGGGTTAGTACGGGGAGCTGTAGTAGCCAGAGTAGAGACGTGAGTAGAGGAACAGTACAAGAGGTAGAGGATAAGAAAAGAAATTAAGAAACAGTTATTTTCAAGAAAAATCAGAGTTTAGGGTGGAAGTGAGAGATAAAAGTGAAAATGGAGAAGAAGGAAGTAAGAAAAGAAACAAGAAAGTACCGTAGAGAAATATGGGAGAAAAGTGAAGGGGGCAGGTTTACCCATCAAAAGCTACAATATCAGCACCCTGTAGTTTAATTTAATATAGCCCTGGTGTCGCAGTGTCGTCCTACTTGCTATTGATCTGTTGTTCCTTTCTGCCACTTGGTTTAATGTGCTCAGATAGGGCATTCTCAGGGTTACTTCTCTCTATGTCCCCCACGTTTCCACGCTTGGGCTTTAAACTTTCTTATGTTTTTTCTAACGTAAAAATCGCCACACAAATTCAGCCATGTACACAATTCCTGTGGTGGAGCCATTTATAAAGTTCCTGATCTGATTGATATAGTTGATCACTTCCTGGGGTGCCAGAAATGTCAGTCTCCCTAATAACATTACAATGCATGCAATTGCTGCATCTACCTGTATGTGTTCCGGGAGGGAAGAGGGCAGGAAGTCACATTTATTTTCGTTGTAGTGGCTGCATGCTTTTAACCACCTTGTCTCTGACATTACATCTTCACCTTTAGACAGCTCTAGGTAGTTCAACAGCATACTCGATTCAGCAATTCTGTCTTCCCTTGTTTGCGGTTAGCTGCTGTGTAACAAGAAGAAGATTGTAGAATTGTAGGATGCAGCAGCTTCCGCGGTGCGCCTTAGTGAATGCAAGCTGGCTAGGGAGGTGGGCACTTAGGTAGTTGTGAGGACACCTTTGGGTTCCGTTATTCAGATATTTACTGAAGAACTTAATAATTCCCAATGAACTATTTATCACCAGGACAATAAAAGTGTCTCAGGTGTATGCACGCAAGTAATTGGGCAAACAAACAAGAAGGAAAGTTTAATTCATAAAGATTAGGGAGGCATCGGCAGCGCTTCTGACACCAACTGCAACTTTATTTTGCATATTAAAATGAGCCCTTTTGAACATATGTAAATGTGTCCTCTTTTCACTAGTGTTTACAGTCCATCGCTTTCCTGATTGTTTTTGTGTTTATAATTTAGGTGCATCTCATTAGAAACCCCACTGTTTAAAAACATGTTTCACAAAGAAAGGTCAGTTACAGTTTTTCTTAGTACAGTACACTCTCGTTTATCCGACCGCCTTCGGAGACATCCGAAATTGTCGGATAATCGAGAGGACGGATAAACGAGAAATCAGCCTTAACCATTACGTGTTAAGCCAGCTCACATGCATACTGTATGTTCAAAACAGTATTGCAAGATCAAGTAAATGTAACCTGTTCATTATACTGTAACTCGGGTGGGGGTGCAGCAGAAGAGGCCATGCTTTAAAGTCGAGTAGAGAAATTTGCAAACTGGATGAGAGGGGAAAAAATTTCACTCAGAGGGCAGCAGGGGTTTGAAGCAGGCTACCAGAGGCCATGCAGAATTCATGCTCTGCTTTGTGCCAGGCAACACGAGGAAATAGAGCCATCCGATTTTGAGAAGTCCGTCTGATTACCGCTATCCAAGTGGATCATGGATTTGGGAAGGGGGGGACCCCAAGAGTGCTAGCAGCTGCCATGTAAACAGCAAGGATTTTTTTTTATTCTGTTACTCCCTCCGCCCAGCCTTAAGCGTTAAGTGTTGTGCCAGCTCACATGCATGCAGCGCTACTCCAGCCACTCCTTTTCCTGATTGCCAGTGTCCCAGGGTCCACTCCTGAAGCCAGGTCACCAGCACACATCAGCCCCATGCATAGCCCTTTGCAGTACAAGAAATTGTTTTCATTGCGCTGCTTACTATCCCCCCTCTCTTGCCTGAAGAGGTCTGTGTACAGGATACTTGTGGTTGCAGCACCTTTAGTATGGAATTTTTAGGTCTGATGTCTAAGTGTGATATTTGTGGGGGACAATCCAACCATCCATTAGATAGGGAGTTCGGATGAACGGAGGTCGGATAATTGGGAGTCTACTGTACTATGCTGGATTGCCTACCAACACCACTATCACCACCACCACCCCTCTATCTCCCCCCCAATAATACCTCCACATTATCATATCTTTAAAGTGTTCTAATCCAGTTTCCATGGGGATACTACACTGTAGGTACAGTAGCTATATAGACTCTACATTGATTGTTAATTTGAGACCTGTTTGGCTGGCCCAGTGGTGTTGAGGTTTGAGGCACTGGACTTCACACCTCACATCATGCCAGCAACCGGGTTTCGAGGATGAACTCTGGTTGCCTGGGGTTGGCTGGGGGAAGAGATGGTTGATCATCCAGATGACTGCTCTCCTCTACTGGGGTGGGTTTGTGGGGATGCCTCACTCTGTGGTGACACCCGGTGGAGACCAGGAGTGCCACAAGAAGCATGCCGTTTTGGGGGAGGCACCAGTGGAAGTCAGTGAGGACATGTCCCTCACACAGACGTCATTGCATGTCCGGCATCTCGGAGGCAATACAGGTGGAAAAATCCTGGTTGGTGGGGAGGTGATGGCGGATGCTCCAGGGCTGCTCCCACATGCTCCAGTGCTGGCTCTGACCCCTGACTTGACTCTCCATGATCCCTTCCTCCCCATATGAGGTCCATGGGGGGGCCCAGCACCTGATTCCTTGGTCAGGGGAGGGGTTCAGAAGGGATTCAGTCAGGGAGGTGCAGGATCGGCTGAGTAGGCCCTGCCAGAGAGATGCCTCACCAGTGACTGGAGCAAAAAAGAATGTACAAAAATTTGAGAACAGTTTAAAACAACCCCTTCACAACTATTATGGGATGTCCAAAACAGCTAATAAACCCACAACTACTAATTCCATAATACATGTGTAAACTCAGTGGGACCAGTTCTCAAAAAATTGGCACAAGCCACGTCAAAGGTGGCTTGCTCTGATTGCCAATGCACTAGGGACCCTGCATCTGATTTTCTATTGGGTACGATCCCAGTGGCTAATTCCCATGGCTTGTGGCAGCCTTGGTCCTGTACCAAACAGATGGTGCATTGTGCAGGTGTGCTGCAAGCTACGGGGCAGCCATGCGGCAAGAGTACCATGGACAGAAACTCCATGGTGGCTAATGCCCCTCCAAACCCCAATCTCCCATTATATTTATGTATATTACCTTGGTGGGCTAGCAGACCCTTCCAAGCCCCGATCTCCCATTGTATTTATTTAAATTCCCTGGTGCGCTAGTGGACCACCCTGGGCCCAATTCCCTGGTAAATGATATTCCCAACATCTTGGAAATCTATTGGACCCCCCCACCCAGCAGTGCCCTACCACTCTGCTCCCCCCACCCATAACCCAGCTGGTGACTGGCACAGCCCACCACCATGGCCAGCCACCAACTGAGCTATGAATGAGTGCATACTGTATATAGTACATGCTCAGTGACTGACAGTTGCAGTCAATCAATGAGCATATACTATATAGTATGTGCTCATTCGTAGCCAGTTGGTGGCTGGCCACGGTGGTGGCTGTGCCAGTCGCTGGCTGGGTTAAGGGAGGGGAGCAGGGTGGTAGGGCACTGCTGGGTGGGGGGGTCCAATAGATCACCAGTATGTTGGGGATATCATTTACCAGGGGATTGGAGCCAGGGTGGTCCACTAGCCCACCAGGGGAATTTAAATAAATACAATGGGGGATCAGGGCTTGGGGGGGTTCACTAGCCCACCAGGGAGTTTGTTTCACATACTGTACCAGGGATCAGGGCTGGGGGAGCAGCAGAACATAGGCGCCCCTCCCAGAGGATTGCTAAGTACCATTAGACCAGCCCTTGGCTGGTCTAACAATATTTAGACCATTGCCCTCTGGGTGAGTTTTGAGACTTCAAAATGTTGGGATATGGCAGCCTGCATCTGCCATAAGCCCTCTAGTGCCATGCCACAGCCCATTTTGTGGGGCAAGGCTGGTGCAAGTCCCCTTTGATACAGGCAGCCTGCTTTATAGAATAGCAATGGGCACATATTTTGATGCAAGGTGCCACTTGCATTAGAAATGTTTGACGTAGGCACCTTGTGTCCCTCTAAGGGCTTTGAGAATTAGCCCCAATATGTTCCAATAAATAATAATTTAAATGTTATTGTATAAATGTCTTGTTTGTGATTTGCTGCTAGGTAACAAGCCAATCTGAAAGCAGTGTTTCAACATCAGTAGTGGTTTTCTTTCAAAGATTAAAAACAATATACCCAGCAGGTAAAAAAAAAAATACATACATTATTTTTCCATTGTGTTAAGGTTGCCACAAGACAACAGAAAGATAACACAGACCCTTAATGGTACAAAGAAAACAGTGCCTTTTGTGAGAATGTTAATGGGTTGTTAAGCATGTGCCAGTCTAATTTCCCTCTTTACTTTGCTTATTAGGTAAAGTACTTCCTCGCTGTAATGAACAGACTCTGAGCCATAGCATGTGTTCGTTATAGCTCCCTGTTCGCTATATCGAGAAATGCTAAAAAGACAACAAGAAAACAACTGAGCACTTTGAACAGTACATCACAGTGCTGTATTTAACAGCATGCCTCCGCAGCATACCTCTATTATCCTCTTTCCCTTCATGTAAGTCATATGAAGAATGCTGATGTAGTATTTTGCCATTACACTGCCTTTATACCATACTTTTAACTTTCAGCTGCTGTGCCCCACCCACTCCCACCTGCTCACTTGAAATAAGACATTTCCCCTCCACCCAGCTGGCTGCACTTCCTTATTATTTAGATTTTTCTTGTAGTTACTATAGTTTACTTATTACAGTGTGATTTATTTATTTCCTCTTATTTCTTGTTTAGTATCTACTGTGCCAGCACGTCAATCAATCAATCAATCTTTATTTAACCAGGTGGAACACTATTAAGCAAGCTCATTTGCCAGGTAAGCCTTGGTAGTACACATAAGTAATTCAATAGAATAACAGAAACGCTTAGTCAATGCAACAGAGTAACATGGACAACCTGAAAAAAGGTTAAAGCACAGGGTGAAATAACAACTCAAGATACAACAAAAATAAAGAATTTATATACAATAAGCTGTCATATAGAACAACAGTTCTTAATATAACAATATTGCAAGTACTGGAATCAACCTGCTAGGCAATATGACAGAAATGTATGGAGGCACATAGAATAAAGGAAAAGGAAGGATGAAAGGTTGGAGGAAGGATGGGAGCTACTAGTATCACTGTAGTGACAGCAGTGCTATTAGCATCAGGGAAAACAGTTGCAGGGCTCAGAGAAGGCTGTTGAGTAAAACGATTTGAACTCTGCAAGATTAATTGGGTTAACCAATTTTAATGTTTTTTCGGATTTTATTCCATAACTGGGGCAGCACGTAGCTGAAGAAAGTTCAACCAAAACAAAATGGGATTTGACCTTATGTACAAATAGTGAGATGTAAGAGTAACTTCTCAGGGAGTAGTTACCTAAGGTGCAGCTAAGTAGCTTTGCAATTGTGATCATGATCAGAGGAGAGATGGTGTGTTGGGGGTGGGTGGATCTGGGCACCAAGAAAACAAGCTAATTGTTCAAACCTTTTAACACATACATAAAGAATACATTCTGGCCAGAACTGATAATCATTGTCCACACAGACAAATAGATGGAGTACAAAAACAAATATGGATGGTGTAGATATTTTTAGTTACTCTTAGAGTTGTACTATAGATCTTTATACTCCAAAGTCTTTCTGGTTACCACTGGCAATGTACGTACTCTGACACTAGCTTGTGTCAGAGCTGTATGCACGGGTACCATTTATTGATGGAAAGGAAAATAACATTACAAATCTGACTAGTTGAAGAAATATTTGACCGTTTAACAGCACACAAATTCTAAATAAGTTAATTGTTCAAGACAGTTAACATACTGTATATGTAACAAATTAATTCTGCCAAAACTGACATATATTGCCCACACAGATGACTAGAAGAGATACAAAAGAACCTAAACAGTGTGAAAACCTTTAATTCTGTGCTGTCATACCCCACTGACTCCCACCCACTCTTCCCCTCCGCATACCTGACTGCATTTACTTATTAACTTCTCTGAACAGTATTTATGTTTGATCTTGGCATGCTCCTCGCCTTGGAGTCACTCAAGATCATTGGCAAATATGGTTTTGTGAAAGTGACCAAGCACCAAATAAAGCAAGGAACCAGAATAAAATATTAATATTATAAACATACTTGTCCTTTTGAAGTTTATGTCTTTAACCTTTTTTTACCTTTTATTGTTTTCCAGACCTTCAGTTTGGTGATCATTGTGTAGCATTTATTCAGTTGGGGGTCCATGGTTGTGCTGCACAACTATGTAACTGAGGCTATGACGTTACTTGAGCTTTTTTCTTAATTACTGTTCAGGAGTGGATGATTAGGTGAAGCAGTTAGTTAACTAACTGTATTTTTTGTATCCCTTACTACCAGTTCTGACATGGGGTATTAGGCATGGACAGTGGCCGGCTTTCACTGACTCCATGCAGTTTTAATGAATACCAGAAAAATCACACAACAACCACTGATTTCACTATCCTCATGTTGTAAACAAGCATTTGTCAATGCCAAATGTTTGCTTGCTGGCATTGGCATTGGTAGTGTAGAAGTTACAGAGCTGCATAATAGGAATGGCAGCGAAGTATTGAACTGAAGCCAACCCCACCACCACCCTGCAGAGAGTGACAGGCATTGGGGTGTGCCTTTGGGTCGTCAGGCATAACGACCACACCATTCCACACACCCTACCCTGCAGACACTGACAAGTGTCACGGTGTGCCTTGGGGTCTTTGGTCCTTATGCGCACCCCATTCCATCAGGAAATACGGTGTGATGGGTGTGGTATAGGAGAATGGGGTAACGTTTGGGCCCGAAGAGTCCAAGGCACACCTTGATGCCTCTCACTGGCTGCAGGGTGTGGGTGGGGGTGGAATGGTATGAGCATTACAGGCAAGAATCCCAAGTCACACCCCTGATGCATGTCATTCTCTACAGGGTGGGGCATTATGGTCAGAAACCCTAACACCTCAGGCATTCGTTGGTATTTTCACTCCAAATTTTCAACATCTTTTTTTTGTGACCAACACCTCATGAACAGTGGCAATATCAGTTTGTTAGCCGAAAACTGCTTTTGCACAGACTACAGCATTTGGCACCACAGGTACAAAAACACATTCCGAACAGGATGTGAAAAATGACAGCGGTACTGTTCATGGGGAGGTGTAAAAAATGGCAATGTTGAAAATCTGGTGTGAAAATCTTGAAAAAACTGGTGAAGTCACGAGCGAGCATAGAAACTGTGCAACGCACACCCGTAATGTAACTAGTTTGGGGATTTTTTTACAGCAGATTCTTAACACAGGCATTTTGGGACCTCCGATCATGAACAGTGTCAGTGTGATTTTCTTTATCTGTCCCGAACAATGATTTCCCACAGCGACCACGCATTTCTGCACTGAAAGTGTGAAAACACATTTCGGCCATGTTGTGGAAAATGACAGCCGTACTGTTCATAAGGAGGTGTGGAAAAATGCCACTGGTGAAAATCTGGACTGAAAATACTACAAATTCATGAACTTACGAGGGTGCATGGAAACTGCATAATGCTCACTCGTAACACAGTCATTTTATGGAGTTTTGTCACCAAATTTTCAACATAGCCATTTTAAGACCTCTGCTCATGACCAGTGTCACTGTGATTTTCTTAATCTGTCCCAAACATTGTTTTTGCACACTGACTGCACCATTGTGTGCTACATGTGCGGAAACAAATTTTGGGCGAGATGTGAAAAATGGTAGCTGTACTGCTCATAAGGAAGTGTGGTAAAATGGTACTGTTGAAAATCTGGTGTGCAAATATTACAAATTCTCAAACTTGCCAGCGTGCATGTGAACTGCGCAGAATGTGCGCCCTAAAACAGTCATTTTGGGAATTTTTTCACCATTTTTCAACGCAGCCATTTTAACACCTCTGCTCATGATCAATGTCACTGTGATTTTCTTAATGTGTCCCATACATTGATTTCACACACCGACTGCGCCATTGTGCGCTACATGGGCAGAAACATGTTGTGGGCGAGATGTGAAAAATGACAGCTGTACTGCTCATAAGGAGGTGTGGTAAAATGGCAATGTTGAAAATCTGGAGTGAAAGTATTGAAAATTGCAAACTTAGGGAGCGCGTAGTGATCTCTGCAACATGCTCTTAAAACAGCCATTTTAGAATTTTTTCACCAAATTTTCAACATAGCCATTTTAAGACCTCTGCTCATGAACAGTGTCACTGTGATTTTCTTAATTTGTTCTGTACATTGATTTCACACACCGACTGCGCCATTGTGCGCTACATGGGCGGAAACACATTTTGGGTGAGATGTGAAGAATGACAGCTGTACTACTCATAAGAAGGTGTGGTAAAATGGCAATGTTGAAAATCTGGAGTGAAAATATTGAAAATTCTGAACTTACGAGTGTGCATAGGAACTGTGCAACGCACGCTCGTAAAACAGTCATTTTTTGGAATTTTTCCTCCAAATTTTTAAAATAGACTTCTTGAAGGCCCACCTTATGAACATTGGCAGTGTCATTTCATTAATTGGTCCTGAAAGGTGATTTTTCGCAGTGACTGCGAAATCACCCTTCCGGCCTGAATAACAACACAACAGTGACAGCATCCATGAGAAGGGATCCCAAAAACCCCATGTTGAAAAATTGGTGCCAAAATTCCAAAAAATGCCCAAGATATGCAGCAAAGTTGAAAATTCCCTATCTATTATATTATATTATATAGCTTACTGGAATTTCCTCAGTCCGTGGGAGGCTTTGAAGAGTGCAGACATGTTCACGGTCCACCGAAGATCATCGTGCCAGACTCCAGAGGTAAGTATGGGGTGGGAAGGGTGTGGGGAGCTAGGGTGCACAGTGGGTGGGTGCAGGTGGGGGCAGGGAGACTGCGAGGGACCGTTTTTTAATAAACAGTTTTTTTTTTGTTTTTCTAATTATTAAGACGACGCAGATCGTTTGCCATGCTGGGGTGGGCTCCCAGCGTGGCAGCTGAAGAGATGTTTGGGGCTGGAGCCGACAGAGGATTAGGCACCCCGTCGGGCATATGGGCTAGTGCCATGCTGGGGTGTGCTCTCAGCGGGGCAGCTGTAAGGCTGTTTTGGGGGGGGCTGGAGCCGACGGGAGATTGGGCACTTTTGTCGGCCATAGGGACGCTGCGTGACATTTGGGTGGGCCCCCAGCGCGGGCACCAGGAAAGTTTTTTGGGGGCAGTATGGAGCCGACGGGAAATTGGGCACTCCATCGGCTATACTGTATGTGCATGGGGAGCGATCAGCACGCAATATGCGTGGATGAGTGTTGAGGGGGGAGCTCTGCTCACTGAAGCGGAGCTCTCCCTTTCAACTGTATGCCACTGCATTTTCAGCTGTCATAGACAGCTGGAGTAGTGATTGACGCACTGCGACTGTGCCTGCAAACACACTGACTGAATTGGAAGAGGCTGACACACCTCTGGAAAACTTGGATGATGGCACTATGTTTCTTGCACATGCGTGCAAGCAAACATAAAAATATGCCATTCTCCTTGTTTGAAAAATGCTAGTGCTGGCAACCTTGAGTTATGCTTGTGCCTCACCCTATGAGAGTGGCAATATAAGGGAGCTGCTGTATTCATGAATGGCGAGATGTTAATACTGACGCTTTTTATTATAGCACACTTTTGATGTGCTGCACAACCACGTCATTGAGGATGTGACGTTACTTGAGCTTTTATGTTATTGCTATTCAGGAGAGGATGATCTGATTTGGAGCAGGTCCACACAGAGCTGAGTACAAGCCTGGATCAGCAGAGGCATGGTAATTGTTTCATCTCTGGAGAAAAACTCAAAAATGTACTATAATAAAAAGGGTCAATATTAACATCTCACCATTCGTGAATACAACTCCTTTATATTGCCACGCCCTTAGCTGAAGCAGTTAATTAACTAATTGTATGCTTTTGTATCCCTTACTAACAGTGCTGACAAGAGTTATTAGGAATAGATGGGCAGGCAGCTTTCACTGTCTCCATGCAGTTTTACTGAATACCAGAAAAATCACATAGCAACTCCACAGCATTGGAATGAGAGAAATGTAACCAGCAATTCATTCTCCTGAAGATAGGAGCTGGAGATGGTTGGAGGGTTCTGATGGCCTTGAGAGAATGTTATATGTATAAAATAGTGTGACAAGGGAAAGGGGGGGAAGAACAAAACACATTGCCTTGAATGGAAGGATGCAGACTGATTCCACTCCCTCCTAACAACACAGTTGTGCTATGTTAGGAATGTTGGTCACAGACCCCTTCTTCTGATAGCAATATATTAGCATAGCATCATGATGCAATGCAGCTGTAAAAAAGCAGTACTGGTGCTTCCAGTTTAAGGTGCAGGAATAGCTCCTTAAGTTGGAGACAGAATATAAACAGTCCAGCAACCCTGGATTACATCCCTGGATTAATGTGGCAAGGAGGGAACCAAATAAGTTAGCTCTAAGAAAAGCAGAGAACCGCCTCTGATTTTTAAATCAAAGATGTTATGAATGGGGAATAACGCCAGCAGACTTTTAGCCTTCAGGCTCAAAAACCGGGAAGCCAATAGGTACATTCAAAAACTTGTAAAAGGAGAGGGTATCCAGAGGGAATTTCACTCACCCAAGACTAATAGGAGAGGAAGCCTTTAAATTCTGTTCCGATGTGTACACTGCTGTGGCAAGAATAATTCAACCAGAGGCCATACAGCAGGTACTGGACAAGATTACCCTGCCACAGCTCACAGATGCTCAAAAAGAGGAACTAGAGGAGGCCTTCACAGCTACACAGCTTGGGGATGGGAGGTGGGTAAGAAATACCCTCAATACAGGACAGTTACCAGGGCCATGTGAGTTTATAGCAGAATTCTTTAAACAATTCACACCACAGCTCACCCCAGTTCTAGCTAAAGTCTGTCATGCTGTCCATGAAGAGTGGGAAATGCATGATTTGTGGGGAGATTCCATCATCACTGCACTACCCAAATGAGGTAAAGATACAGCTTAGTAAGAGGGTTACCATCCCATCTCACTCTTGATTCAGGGCACCAGGATCTTTTTGCTAAGGCAACTGGTGACAGAGTATACTGGGTGATCTCAGGAATAATCCACCCTTACCAAATCAAGTTCATACCAGGGTGCCATGTTCAATATAATATCAAGATGGTTCTCAATATCATCTCAGAATCCCATGGCCTTTCAAAAGGAGAACAACGAGCCACAATAGCAGTTGATGCCAAAAAGGTGTTTGATCACCTGGACTGTTTCTTTTTAGACACCACCTTAAGCAAATTCCAATTCTGAGAAAAATTCTGTTACTGGATAAAAAACCTTTATGCAAGCAAAGGAACCTGAGTAAAAGCAAATGGCACAATTTCAGAGAGATTCCAAATTAATAGGGGCATCAGGCAAATGTGCCCCATTTCTCCACTCCTGTTTGCAACTAGCCTCAACCCCTTGCTAAGTTATTGCAGGAATCCCAGAACATAAAGGGAATAGTAGTTGGAGGGGAGGAAATTAAAGTTTCAATGTATGTGGATGATACGCTATTGTATGTCTCAAACCTGATCCAGAATATTCCAAAAGAACTAAAACAAATTAACCAGTTCACTCAAGTCTCTGGCTTTAAAATAAATGAAACTAAATCAGAAATCATGCTGTTTGGGAGTATAGGCTATACTGCAACTGAAACAATACAGGAAACTGAGATGGACTAGAATGGGTTCTGCTATCTGGGAGTTTGAATTGCTCAGAACGGCTAAACTATATGATGCCAACTATGCCAGACTACTTGCAGACATACAAGTCGAGTGTGTCAGGTTGAAGAAACTGCCACTCTTGTTGGTAGATGAGCCAAAAACACCTAGGATAAATGTGCTCCTAGGGTTAAACTTCGAATTTTTGTCCATAACATTGAAACTGCCATCTCACTTTTGGAAATAATAAAAAACAAAGTCTAGCCAGAGCTGATAGGGCTGTGAAGAGCTACCAAATGACCAAAGTTATTTGCTTGTTGGTGCCATGTAGTGCTGTTTAGTCACAATCATCAAAAACTGGCATGCTGCTAATTCAGTCCTCTTGAATTTATTTAGTCAGAGTACATGTTGCTGCTGTGTGCATATGTGTGTGTGTGTGTGTGTGTGTGTGTGTGTGTATGTGTGTATATGAATATGTGTGCCCATAGGAATCAGATAGCTCACTGACTGCAGCTACACTGTCTGTAATCTGACACTGTAACCTGATTTTCAGAGGTTCGGTAAATTCCAGACAACACATAATGAGTTAACCCCTAGGTTTCTGAAAGAAATAGAATAAATCTATTAGACTGAGCTGGACAGATGATAGAAACAGCAGTTTAAAAAGGTTTTTTTTTGTTAATATCCTGAGAAGTTCTGAGGTAAAATACAGTAGCATCCCCCTCCCTTCAGATTCCTTTAACATACAGCAGCAAATAGCAAAAAATGCACTATTTTGCAGCTGGGGAGGAATACTTCCAAATGTCCAAATAGGGAGTTCCATGATCACCCATGTTAGAGCCACTGTCTGATCCCAATAGTGCTGTAGGCTTTCCCCCACAACCCTAAAAACTATGCCAACATTTATTTGGGGAGGGAAGAAAACAAGGCTTAAATGGGCCAGTTAATGAGTCTGAAACATAGCCTGTGGAACAGTGAGCTGCTTCAAGAGGGGCTGGGACACAGTAAGAGGGAGGGTTGGGGTGTAAGGAGGAAGGGGCAGCTGCAGAATAGGGCTACTAGCTACAAAATCAAGCAGACTCGATAGACCAAAAGGGCTTTTTTCTGATGGTAGTTTTCATATGTTTGTATGTTCGTATAAAAGGGGTTAGGAGTCCTAAACCAAAAAGCATACTATTGGGTGGCACAGCTACAACATTTTACACTTTACATGAGAGCACAGGAAGTCCCCTGTTGGGTTTTCCTGGAACAAACATGCTTGGGCCAGACCAGGATTGTGGATGCTATTTGTACTGAATGGTAGCTCCTCAAAAATGAAAACAATAACAACTCATGAGCTAAACTGCCAATTCAAACTTGGGGCCAGGTGTGTCACAGAGGGAAACTACACGGGAACATCAGTAAGCTCACTTCTGTCTGAGCATGTTTAGACTTTGCACTGATTAAACTTGATATGGGATTTTGCGGGGGAGGACCTTAGTAGACTAGGACAATGTTACGAAGGTGACACTTTAAAGTCTTTTGTCCAGTTATCATTAGAATTTGGGTTCCCAAGACATGACCACTTCAGGTGTATGCAACTGAGACATTATCTCACCACAGAACCTAGGACTACGACCCTAAAACAAGAAGAAAACCCTCTGCACCTCCTACTACATACCCTTGCAACCCAAAACCAAATGAGAAGTTCATCTCAATCATTTATAACACAGTAAGAAACTTAGGAGAGGGTCAGGTGGGATCCATAAATGCTAAATGGGCAAATTAAGCAGGGTCTAACCTCTCTAATAAAGGGTAGTGGAAGGTTTGGGAGATAGCACATAAGACCACAGCATCCACCACATTGCAAGAAGTGTGGGAGCTACAATTCAATGCAAAAAAGTAAAGTGCAAACTCATGCACTTGTGGAGCAGAAATTCAGGGGAGGTATGCAGGATTGGGGGGGTACTGGCAGCCACCAAGTAGGAATGGGGCCAGGGGGAACTCATATCAGATGACCCAAAGGCAACCAAACAATGTGAGAAGGCTGTGGGGAAAGACAGTGGGATTCTGGGATGCATTGGGAGCAGTATCACCAGCAGAAAGAAGGAGGTAGTAATGCCACTGTACAGATTGCTGGTGAGACCTCAGCTGAAGTATTGTGTCCAGTTCTGCAGATCACATCTCTGGAAGGACATAGAAAGACTGGAGGCAGTGCAGAGGAAGGCTACAAGGATGGTGCAGAGCCTGCATGAAAAAGTTTATGAAGAGAGGCTAGGGGAACTCAATATGTATTCCCTGAAGGAGAAGAGAAAGAGGGGGACATGATAGAAACATGCAAGTGCCTTAGGGTTTAAGCAAGGTACAAGAGAGCAGCACCTTCCAAAAAAGAAGATGTTCAAGAACAAGGGGCACGAAATAAAGTTAGAGGGGGGAGGTTCAGGGGTGACATGAGGAAGTACTTTCCCACTGAAAGAGTGGTGGATGCTTGTAATGGTCTCACAAAGGAGGTGGTGGGGCCAAAAACAGGGAATTCAAGAATGCACAGAACAGACATAAAGAATGGGTGGGCCACAGGGTCCATATCTGCCATCAACTTCTATGTTTCCATGTTTCTATGTGAGAATTTCATTGACAAATAATCATCAGGTATTTAAATACACCTACTATCTCAAAACTTTATGGAACCCACAGCTCTGACAAATGTTGGAGAGACTACAGGATGGTAGGAACACACAGACATCATTTTTGGAGCTGCCCTGCCCTCAAAGATTTCTGAGCCGAGGCTGGTGTGATTGCAGGTCAAATACTATCAATTACACCACACAATAAATTGCAACATTGAGTTCTAGGGCTAACCCCTCAAGGAGTGAGGGATAAAGGGAAAAACATATTTCTTCAATGTCTTTGTGGCAGCTTCCACTAAATCAGTTACCCAACTCTGGCTTCTAATCACCCCACCCTCCTTAGAACTCTGGCTCAAGAACTGCCAAACAATTCAAGAGATGGAAAGGGTTGTTGCACTGTTATGACACAACAAAGAAAAACATGTGGGTTTGTGGCTTTCTTTCATAAGCTACTTAGAAAATAAGGAGGAAAGAGAGATACTGGAAGTTCTGACCTGAGAGGACTAAGAGGATTTCCAAGGGGGTTCATTTACTGTAGGAATTTATGGCTGATGTAAATTAAGCTTTACCTCTCAGGTTATGCAGTAAACATGCCAGGCAACTTACCAGTGCAATCAGGTTCATGGCAGTTTTAGTTAAGAACATAAGATGAATTGTGCACTGTTTCAAAATTGTCTTTTTTACCCACAATGTTTGTTAAAGTTAGCTGTCCAATTTATGCATTTATTATTGTTTTCTTTTTTTTCTCTTTAATAGTTGAATGTAATGTCCAAGATGCTGTAATGTTCTGTGGGCATTGATCTTTATGAAAAAAAAAAAGAATAAACTTTGATTTAAAAAAAAATGCAACTAGGCAATCAGGCGGGAGGCACCACTAGGCCACCAAGGCATATTACCAGTAATACAACTGGGCAACTGTGGAGTGGGGAAAACCAGTAGACCACCTGAGCAAGTTAACAGTAATACAACTGGGCAATCAA
This sequence comes from Neoceratodus forsteri, assembly GCA_016271365.2. NCBI lineage: Eukaryota > Metazoa > Chordata > Ceratodontiformes > Ceratodontidae > Neoceratodus > Neoceratodus forsteri. The sequence continues at coordinate 978,518,588 of CM057452.1, read as the reverse complement.
AATGTGGGGGAACCCCTAGACCGGCAGGGCATGTTACCATTAATACAACTGGGCAGTCAGGGTGCAGGGGAACAACTAGACAACCAGGACATGTTATGAGTAATACAACTGGGTGATTGGGAGGGGGAACCATTAGACCACCAGAGAGTGATTAATGACTGTGAAAGGTGTGCTAAGGGCTATTGCACCACATGCAAATGAGCACCTAATGAGCATGCAGATGACCTCTTAGCACTTTGCATGCCCAATGAGCTCATTTGCATGCTCAGGCTAAATATAGCCCACAGAGGACCTAGCTCTGTCCCGTTTCAGGCAGCACTATCCCTGTGGCCCATGTGCAGACCTGCTCAGTGTTGGGACAGTGCAGAGCCACATAGCATGGTGCCGACAAGGCCCTGTATTCAGTCAGATAGTGCTGCTCTGGCAGGGAGCACTACTTGTCTGAATATCGCTCACAGCTGGGCGAGTGCAGGTGCAACGCAAATGGCTGCAATGCACTTGCGCCTGGATCTGAATATTGGGGGCATAGTATCTTCCAGCTAACTACTGTTACTTACAACAAAATAAAGTGGTAGTATATGCAGTATTGCCTTTTGTGTATCATGTTCTGTGGCTGGACAGATTAGCTTTTTATTGACAATCTGTTTTATATCTCAACCCCTGCCTACATGTTTGTCAGACTAGATCGCTTCCAGAACTCAGTCTGGACAGCTACCAGTTTTCACAGTCCTTCAGACATTAGAAAGGGCTACCATTCTATACAACTCAGCTGCAACCTCACTCTGGGAATCTCTAGGTTTGAATCCCACCAGAGTCACTGCTCACACAGTACAGTGTTCCTTACGAAATGGCAAATGACCCATCCCTTCTATCACAGCTGAGAACACTTTGCCCTGGATATGGTAACTTTGTAGCCTGCCTCTATGGAAATGGAACCCAGGTTTGCCAATTACCCCAGTTATCTATACCTAAAATAACTTAGTCACAGAAAGTATGAGGTACAGAAAAATAACATTTGATACTCCAAGATATTTACATATGTTATAAGATAATACCAAAGACTATGGGGAATACAGTATTTCTACAAAGATAAAATATGAGTTTGAAAAGCTAGAGGACACACAAAATAATCTAACTCAATGCTATCTAAATTCTAAGTAGAGTATAAGTTTACCCCCGACTGGGAACGTTTGATGTGTTATGGCAGACTTGAACCTGTGATGTTGCTACTGTAGTGCAGAATCCCAAAACATAACTAAACTCTAAAAGTAAGCATGCACAGAAATATCTTTGGCTGGCCAGCCACTACACCCACATCATCATACACAAGGCAACTGGTTTTTGGTTTTTACTAGAAAACCTGGCAAATATCCAGAATCTGGATTGTCTGCACACCGGTAAAAAAGAACAGTTTAGTACTTACTGTAGCAGTAGATCTTCAAGAGGATCTCTTTCATCAGGCCACACCTATGGAACTATAGCTGCCAGGCACTAGGACCACATGGAAACTTTTTGTCAGCTGTCTACTAGGGGGCCGCTGATGCTCACTGTATATATACATGGGGGGCCCAGCTCCCTCCTCAGTTTCCCACCAGAGACCATAATCGAAAGGCCTCCCTCTTGGGAATCAAAGAGAGAGCTGAAGGTTACAGCTACCAGGTGAGGCTGGAACAACAGGAAGTTCATCCGGGACAGAGCGAAGGATCTCTGAGTTTAAGGGTGATGGAGGGTAGGTCAGCATGGCCTGATGAATGAGATTCTCTCAAATATCTACAGTTACGGTAAGTACATAATTGTTCTGTATTCATCAGGCAGACACCTGCAACCTTTCCCTCTCCTCAGAATCCCTATATGAATCATTAGTCATTAAAATCACTCTTGACAAAAAAATCCATCAAAATCTGTTGCATCTACAACCCACCGAAAGCAGGCCTAAATGGTCTCCATAACCTCTCCCTTCTAGCCAATCAAATCCACTCAAGTAAACTAATTGTACTAGGTGACCTCAATTTAAATTGGACTGGCAACAAATCTTAGTATAAGCCCACTCTAGACTCATGTCAGCTACATAAAATCCTACAATCCCCTACAAAACTTAATCATAAAACAGGCAAACACACACTGATTGACTGGATTCTGGTCAAAAAACCTGAAAGAATCATCACATCAGGTGTTCTCACTGACTCAGTCAGAGACCATATAGCAACATATTGCCAATGGCACAATAGTACTCCCAATAACTCCTCACCTAGAATTATCTCCTACAGACATTGCACAAATCTTGACCCATATCCTTCTTACATGACCTATCAGCTATCAACTGGGCTTTCTTAGACACAACCTGTAATGTTAATGTGGCACTCAAATAATTTATAAAGGCCTTCACAGCTATCCTCGACATACATGCCCCACTACACACTCATAGAGTCAAACCTAAGAAATCACCTTGGCTCACCAGCAATATATTTACCTTGATGCACAAATAAGACACATCCTGGAATAAGTACAAAAAAACCAACCTTACCTCTGATTGGAATGAATAGCGATTTCTAAGAAATGCATGTAAGAAAGAAATACTCAGTGTCAAATCCCTCTACCTTAAAAATCAACAAATACATAGCCGGCCCAGTAGCGCTGAGGGTTGAGGCGCTGTATGCCATACCTTGCGCCATGCCAGCGACCCGGGTTCAGGAATGGATTCGGGTCATCGGTGGATTGACGGGGAGGATTAGGATCGAGCATCAGTAGACTGCTCTCCTAATCCTGGGGAGGGTTGGGGAAATCCACTGCACCGTAGCAGCCCCTGGGGATGCCAGATGTCACTACAGGCCAGTGGATATGTGGGGGGAGGAGCACGGCAGACATCGGCATACAGTGCCCGGACATTATTGCATGTCTGTGCTCCAGTGGGGTCACAATTAGGTGGAAAATGGCTGGGTGTGACCATGCAGCTTGATGGCTGCACCATGCCTTGCCAGGAGGACTCACATGGAATTGCACTGCGGGGGTCCAGGGCCGGTCTGGCTGGACAGAGTATGAGGAGACCCTCCAACAGACCAGCAACAGCCATGCTGGATCCCCCATCATGTGAGTGAGCCTGGTGCTCTCCCAGCTGGCAGGGCCAGCGGCTGGATGCCCCAAACAGTAGTCGCTGCAGCAGGCGAATAAATACGAATAATAATAAAAAAATACACAACCTGAGCAACGTCACATAATTCTGGCATTCAGTAAACTCTCTTATTAAAATAAGACAACCCCAACCCTTCCCCCCACCATTGACATCAATGGCACCAGGCACACTGACCCTTCTAATATTGCCAACTTCTTCAACAACTTTTGTTATGATCTGGACAGATACAGAACCAATGCCCCCCCCTCCACAATAAGCCCCATACATAAGAGAGACCCAAACAACCCACAATTCTACTTAAAAAGAGTTGCCTGTCTTGACGCTACAAGTTGCTTGCCACACAAAAAGTGGACAAACCTGCCAGCCCTAATGGCCTCTTACCCAAATTCCTTAAATTTCCCTCCTCAAATTGCTCTCCCCATCACCAAGCTATTTAACTTGTCCTTCTCAACTGGTACCATGCCCGTCCTATGGAAATCATCCACAGTCATCCCACTGCATAAGAAGGATAGTAAAACCTCTATTGAAAACTATCGCCCCATCTCTTTTCTCTCTGCTCTTGTTAAAGTAGAAGAAAAAATTGTCCACAGACAACTAGTGCAGTACATGCAGCAATACATAGATACATACATAGACACATAGACAGTGTCGGCAGATAAGAGCCTATGGCCCACCCAGTCTGCCCATTTGAGCTTGTAAGTTCAGTTTATGTTTTCCAAGAAGTCTGTTGCCCCTTACCTCGACCTCCAGAATTCCTTTAAGTCTATCCCATGCATTCTTAAATCCCATGATTGTTTCAGCCCCCACCACTTCCTCTGGCAGGGTGTTCCACTTGTCCACCACCCGTTCTGTGAAGAAATTCTTCCTCACGTTTCCTCTGAATCGTCCTCCCTCCAACTTCATCCCATGCCCTCTAGTCCTGGAACATCTTTTTGCTTAAAAATAGTGTATTCCTGCACCCTGATCCTCCCTGAAGATACTTGTATGTCTCTATCATATCCCCTCTCTCCCTCCTCTCCTCCAGGGAGTACATGTTCAGTTCCTTCAACCTGTCCTCATAGGACTTGTGATGCAATCCATGCACCATCTTTGTTGCCCTCCTCTGAACCTTCTCTATCCTGTCTATGTCCTTACAGGTAAGGTCTCCAGAACTTGTACAGTGTACTCTAGGTGGGGCCTCACTAGTGTCTTGTATAGTGGAATTATGACCTCCTTTTTCCTGCTGGTGATGCCCCTGCCTATGCATCTCAGCATCCTATTTGCTTTACCTGCTGCCTTGTCACACTGTTTCCCTGCCTTGAGGTCATCAGAGATGATAACCCCAAGATCCCTTTACTGGTTGGTACATGCTATATCCTCACCCTCCAACTGATATATTGTGCCAGGGTTTTTGTGCCCCATATGCATTATCTTGCACTTCCTTGCATTGAATTTCAACTGCCAAACCCCTGATCATTCTTCAAGTTTCTGCAGGTCCCTTCTCATTCTGTCTACACCCTCTGGTGTGTCTACTCTGTTACAGAGCTTTGTGTCATCAGCAAACAGTGAAATTCTGCCTCTAGGTCCTGCGCAATGTCACTGATGAAGATATTGAATAGGACCGGTCCCAGCACTGATCCCTGTGGTACCCCACTGGTCACTCTTCCCTCTGTGGACATCCTGATATGCCCAGAGAAGCATGGCTTTCATAAAGGGCACAGCACAGACACAGCCCTGATTGAATTCACCGATGCCATATACCACTGTATGGACAAGGGTCTTGAAGCTGGATCTGTGTTTGTGGACCTCTCCAAGACATTTGACCTGATTGACTATAAACTGCTCACTGACAGATTGCAAGACCTAGGCCTATGACAACCTGCTCTCCAATGATTCTCAGAGTACCTGTACCAAAGAAAGCAGTCTGTAAAAATAGGAAATGTTCTATCCTCTGTAAAAAGTAACATTAGTGATGTTCACCTGGGCTCCATATTGGGCCCTCTTCTTTTCACCATATTCATAAATAACGTCCCTACAGTCTGCAAACCCATACATACCCTCCATTCTGCAGATGATGCTGTTCTATTTACACACAGCAAAGATATTAACATTATAAACCAGTCTCTTACCTCCTGCCTTGCAAAGCTACCAGAATGTTCTTCAAAAAATGACCCTAAATCTCCCTAAAACCCAATCCATGTTATTTGGGACTAAGCACAGCCTAAGTAAGCTATTCCCCAATTTTTGTATCCTTACTGTAAATTGTTCCCCCTTATTAAACACTACTTTCTTCAAATACCTTGGTGTTCATCTCCATCCATCACTGTCTTTCGAGTCTTATATCAAGCACACTATATTACTTCTTCACCAGAAATTTGTCTGTCTCTACAGAATAAATAAATACTGTACCTAATACCTACTGCCAAAATTTGGATTGCAGTGGCAAACCTCATACCCTCCCTCAAATACAGCTCAGTCATCATCAACACCGTCAACAAATAGACATTACAAAAAAACTATGCCTGCTACTACAAAATTGGTAAATTTGTCGCTGGCAGCAGATCAAATACACACCATTGCCTAATTCTTGACTCCCTGGAGTGGCTTCCTCCCAACCTCAAAGCAAATCTGACATTGGCCACACTTGTTAAGAAAACTATGCAATCTGGCACACCTGCCTACCTAAAATTATCAACTTTCATTTGTTGATCTCCCTGCTTCCCAATCAACCGCAAATAATAACCTTGTAGTACCTACCGTATGTTACGTACAAATATGGGACAACAGTCCTTTACTTACCATGCGACATCAAACTGGAATTCACTTCCCCAAGCCATCAAAAAATCCTCCACCACATCTGCCTTTACAAAACTCCTGAAATTGCACTACTCATCAGGTCAAACATGCCACTGCTTCCAGTAACCTACTAAATTCTGCCCTCTACCCCTACTACATTTGTTTCACCTCAACCCCCTTCCTACCCCTTACCTTCCTCATCTCCCCACTAAGCACTTATCACACCACTCCAACAAACTATGCACTTATCCTGCTTCCCCCTCATACTGCCTCATTATCTCCCTCCTTCCATAAAACTGAAACTCTCTTTCACCGTCCCTCACCTTCTCCCTCTTCTCTCTCTATCTCCATCTCTTCTCCCTGTCCCTAAACCCTCTTGTCCATCCTTAACTATTTCTCCTGTTACCTTTATTCATTGCTTTTACTTCTCTTCCCTTTCCAACTCTGCACCAGTTATTTAGATTATCACTTGACTTGTACATTTTTCTACTGCTAATTTATTTTACTCAAAAATCAAATGTACTTTACTTATCAAATTGTGCCATAATTTACTGACATGTTGTATATATACCTATTGTATATTGTATGTTTCCTTTTATTTTATTTTGTACCACATCCTACCCTTTGTATGTGCTACTGCACCCGGGTCATGACTGAAAAAGGCACTTGTGCCAGTGCACTCACCCAGTCAACAAAGTTTAAATAAAATAAAATAAATCAGGCTACATCTACGGAACGAGTCCCAAGCAATACTGCCAAAGAGACATTCTAGGTGGCTGGAGGATATAGGCCTAAGAAAGGAGGCCTTGAAGCACAGCCAGGCCGAAGCCTACCCTTTTTCTAGAGGCAATGTCCAGACTGTAGTGTTTTGTGAAAGTGTGGACAGTACTTCAAGTTGCAGCAGCACAAATTTCTGCAACTGAAACATTCCTGAAACAGTCAACAGACATGGCCATGCCTCTGGTGGAATGGCCACACACCACACCAGGAAGTTCCTTACCGTACATCATATAACAGACAGTAATACAGTTGGCCAACCACTTGGACAAGCACTGATTAGAAACTGGAACACCCTCTTTCCCAGCATCAAAAGAAACAAAGAGTTTTGAGGACTTCCTGCAGTCCTTTGTACAATGAACATAATATCAGAGGGTTCTATGCACATCTAATATATGGAGCAGTGCTTCTAGGGATGGGTGAGTCAGCTGTGACCCAGTTCTGATTTCGACTCTGATTTATTTCCAAAATGTTCTGATTTACTCTGATAAATTGTAGACCAATTTTTAGTGTATCTGAATATGATGAATGCATCAGTATTATTCTTTTAAATACCTCTTTAAAAAAAATAAAAGGTAACTTAAAAAAAAAAGTTGTGTCTGTATTTTTGCGTCGTTTCAAGGTCTGCAAGCAACAAACAGCAATAAAAAAATAAATATGTAACACTCATTAGAACTGCAGTAGTGAGTCACTGAACAAGGAGGTCAGGGCAGGGTACCAAAAAAAGAACATTTTTTTACCAGTTTCTTACCAAAAAAACCCTGGACCCTCATGACTGACAAACTGCATGGAATGCAACACTCGTGATACTGGGGCACTGAAGGGAGCCAACCAATTAGGGTCTTTTTTGTTTGATTGACTGTTTTTCTTGCCAATCCTGTGTGTCAGTCAACAAATGATATTCATAGAAAACAGTGTATGCAGCTCATTTAGGGCTTTGTAGTGAAAGGGGGCAGTGTGTCAAACATTAATCAGAAAGACAGAGAGAGAGAAAGAGAGAGAGAGAGAGAGAGACCAATGAATTTAGCAGCAGAAAGACAACAGCAGAGTGTTGACCTTCTCTTAACATGCTTTTTGGTGGGAGACAGGCAGCATGAGCAAGATATTCAATGGGGCCCCAGCCAGCCCTCCCACCCTTTTGACTTGAGATAATATTTTTTTTATTTGTAATTATTTTGCATGCCTACTCGATGTTATAGCAAGCATCATGGGCCCCAAACCATTCCACACATTCCTGCCTGGCTGGCCAATTATTTTATCACTTTTTTTTTGTAACTTAATTTTTATCTGGTTGACCTTGCCCCCTACACACACACACACACACACACACACACCGTTGCATCGTTGCATTTTTGGGATATATTCAAGTTTTCACAACTAATAACTGCAGTCAACTGTGGTATACTTTCTTTTAGTAGAGGTGTTCGACTTCAACTGCCACCTACTCCTGCCAGAAGGCCCACCTGCCAGTCCCCAGCCCCCTGGTTGCTCCACCCCATTATCAAGCCTGCAGAGATCTGCATGGCTGCAGGACCTAAGGAATGTGGGGGCTGGCACTCACAGCCACTGTGCTCATAGGTTTTTCCCTTTGTGTTTCCCCCCCTTTGGTCCCACCCTCCTTCCCAGACGTCCAGCAATTCACTGCCTGTCTGCATTTTTAACTTGCTGAATAAACATATTAAACACCACATAGGTTCCCAAACTGGATGTGAAAAACACACACAGCAGTACATTTAATATGCACCATGACCTCACGAGAAGGAATATTTTTTACTTGATCTTTCTGTTACGGTTGCTGACCTTTGTTCTCCGAATTCAAAGAAATAAATAATTAAATTAAATATCATCACCATCAGCTTCAAACACCACCAAGGAAGCACCCTTATTAGGAGACACCTGTTGCAGCTGTTCATCATCATCACTTTTATATTCCTGCCACCATTCACTAAACTGGCAAGAGAATTTGTTGGGATTGACTTTTAGGAAGGTAAAGCACTGTACATTTTCAGGAGTAAGCCTTGTGCGGCTATCAGAAACAACATTTCCAGCCATGCTAAATACACACTCACAGTGAACAATAGTGGGAGGTCAACTAAGAAGCTTTATGGCAAAGGTAGATAGTGCAGGCCAGATGTTGTTCTTTCCTAGCCAGTACTCAAAAGGGGCATCAGTAATATTAATGAGTGGTTCTCATAAATAGGCATCTGCAATATCAGACAAAGACAAAGAAGGTGGTTCCATGACATATACATCTGAATTACAGTATCAGTTTCCATGAGTTTTTGACCAAAGATTGTGAGAGTCATCTGTGTGCTTTTCAGAAAGACATGCCTTTTTCAAGGGCTGTGAAAAAGACTTTGTGCAGGACTACCCGATGTTGATGGAGTACATGGTGACACTAAGTGAAAATTATTTCTGTCACCACCAATAGACAATGAAGCTAAGTGTCAAGAGGGAACAAATTCTCCATTTGGAGTAACAAAGTGTGTAAAAAGTTTCCTGCAACATTTACTTAATTTTTTTCTGTTGCCTGGTAATTGCTATGCTGCACTCACATTGCTGCGATGCAGCAAGCTAGGAGACGTGCGTCTCTCTGTCGGGGCAGACCACGGAGTGGATGTAAATGTTCTATAAATAACATTGCTGTCCTTCAGCCACACTGATGTTTATTTCCCCTAAACAAGACATGCATGTTTGGTAGTAAGTTATAAGGCTGGGAGGTTCAGTGTTGAAAAACAAAATAACTAGAAAAGCACCTGAGTGTTCATTTAGCACCTATCTGACTTGGTGCTCCCCAATAGCAAGGAACATTGTTGTAGAGTCAGGTACCTACTCTGTATTCAGGAGTGTTAATAAAAGTGCAAATATTTCCAAGGAACGTGTTGTTAATTACATTTTTTTTTTTGCCAAACTTCAAATGTCTTTTTTTTTTCTTTTCTTTGGGCTGTCAGGTTTTGGAATGCCGGGAGGTGTGAGAGGAAAGCACGCTCTCACTCTCTCACTCTCTCTCTGGTATTCTAAACTACTAGTCAGTCTATTCTATGTAAATAAGCAACCCCCCCCCCAAAAAAAAAACCTTGTCTCAAACAAACTGATGATTTTTTTGTTATATGTTTATTATTTGCACTTTGGGTTAGTCTTGCCAAATAACCAAATGGAAAGCTTATCTGCATCTAATATGGGTCTTCTTTAGGAGCCAGCGGACAAGGATTTTATACTGGAAGCTAGACCATGACATCATGAAATGGGAGTAGCCTAAACTAATTTGATATTCAGTTATTTCTTTTGTAAAAGAGTTGAATTTATAAATATTTGGAGGTATCTAGTTAATTGCCTTTCTTTTCTTGTATGTACTAAGATTTTGCTTCATAAAATTGTGCTAGAATAAATTACTTTTGTGGAAAAAGGGGTCAGATTACAAAGTCTTCATGGGGAGGGTATATAGGCCATTTGCCTGGGATGCAAAAGAGATTCGATGGTCAGAGGAGTGCTACTTGCACAAGAGAATGACATGCAAGCCTTCATGCCACCATGGTGTTAAAAAATTGGGAGGAAGCCCCATAAAGCCTATGATCCTTCCTAGCCTAAACCAGTGCTGGAATACTTGTGAGCATTTTTTTTCTTTCTATTCAATATTTTGTTTAATCTTTTTTTGTTTTGTTTATTTAATAAAAATGTTCACACAAGCTGTGTGTTAAGATTTCAACTCCTGTGTGTTGTCCATTGGTCTTACCCCATCCCTCCACACATCCACATCACATGATTCGGTTGTACTGTCAAATACAGCTCTTTCCTTTTCCTGTGCAATTGCTGAAATCAGCATGTTTTTGTATTTGAAATAAGAGGCACCAAGATCTGAAGGAAGCAGCTGTTGCAACTTCAACCAAGGGTCAAGAAGAGTTGAAAGAAGAACAGTTTTGCCTATTGTGATACTGTGGAAGTCCTCTGCAATTTTGGAATTATATCAGTTGGTCCATAAGGGATACACCAGATTTGTTTTCTTTTTGTTCAAAACCTCTACACCGCCTCCTGACTTCCTTGTTCAATACATTTATGATGGGAATAAGCTGGCTTAGAGTAGCATTCTTATGGGAACTGCACCTGCCTCTGGCACTGCAGACTGCAAGCCATGATTTTTGTAGTACAGTACCCAGTACAATCCCTTTTCTTTAGTTTTCTAATACTAAGAAAATGTTGAAACCACACTCGTCGCATAGCAGACAAAATGTGATAAGTGGAGCAAGCTGACAGGCTCAAATTATCCACCGTAGTGTCCCCTAAGAAGGTGGAGGCCATGGACACCAACTGCAAAGTCTTTGCCCTCTCTGAATCTGGGAGAACGAAGCTGCCCAGGGTCATAACTCCCAAGTTTAAGCCTCTGGCAACGATGAAGGAGGCGTAGAAGATGTGGCGGTTTGTTCCATTGGAGACAAAGACTGCTCTGCACGATGCAACCACTTGCTTGTCATGTGAATCTGTTATGGCCAAGGACCCCTCAATAGAAATAGTGGTGGGTCTGATGGAATTATGAACTGCCTTATCTGCAAGAGGAGGGGTTTCCCACTTGCAGGTATTTTTTTCCAAAAAAGGGAAACACTGCACTTCGGGTTTTGGCAGAGATTTTCTTTGGTCTACCCCTTCCCATTCTTGTTCAATAGTCTGGTCACAGTGAATAAAGTTTGTAAAACACTTTGGAGTGGAGGAGGATGCAGACATACTAGGGTTGACATCTAATGCCTCCAGGGATTGCACTTCCTTCAGCTGTAATGTCCTACACACCTCTGTTATCAAATAGGACAAAGATTTGATATCAAAGAAGGAAGGAATAGAAATCCTCCTCTTCAGCTTCGTCCACTCCCCTTCCTCCTCCTCCTCCTCCTCCTCAGAGGTTTCATTTTATTTTATTTATTTAGTTTTTGTTTACCGGGTAGGTGCGCTAGCCAAACAGGTGACTATTTTCAGGCACGACCTGGGAGGTACAGTAACAATACAGAGTTCAGTTACATAATACAGGGAAGCAGTAACAATACAGAGAACAGTTTTCAATAATTATTTTTATTTATTTATTTCATCCTCATCACCATCAAGTAACTTCTTTGGGTAAGTATTTTCCCCAAGATCCCTGATATCTTCATCCCGATCTTCTGTGTGGTCAGGGTCAGGGTCAGCCTGCAAATCTGTAATAGCAGCCCTATCTTGCTGTGGCACACCTGAATATGCCTGTGTGCCCTTCCCTGAACTGAGGAGCCCAGTTTGGGGTTGGGTGTGTTTGATGGGATGTCTTCAATCTCAATCTCAATCTTTATTTATTTGTTTAAGGCGCCTTTCTAAAACCAAGGCGCCTGTACAATACTAGATAAAACAATTTCAATAAAATACAATACTAAACAAACAATTACAAGTACAACAAACACCAATTTAAAGATCATTGTATGCTTTCTTAAAAAGGTGAGTCTTCAAAGATTCTTTAAAACTATGGACAGTAGGGCTTTCCCGCACCTGACAAGGTAGAGAATTCCACAGGGTTGGAGCCATAAAACTAAAAGATCTAGCTCCTGAGGTTTTTAAATGAACCCTGGGAATCTCTAACAATCCCTCATCAGTGGATCGGAGAGAGCGGGGGGGACAATAGGGATGAAGGAGATCTTTCAGGTAAACCGGTCCCTGATCATGTAGGGCCTTATAGGTCAGCAAACCGACCTTAAAGGTGATTCGCCAGTAAACTGGCAACCAGTGCAGACCACGGAGCACTGGCGCTATATGACTGGCCTGAAGAGCCAGTCAACAGCCTGGCTGCCGCATTCTGCACTAGCTGCAGACGGTGAATCTCAACCCCAGGAAGCCCTAGGTAGAGCGAGGTGCAATAGTCAAGGCAGGAGGTAACGAAAGCGTGAACCAAAGTTGGCAGATCGCCGGGGGGAACCAGGTGTTTCAGAAGACTGAAGCCCAAAAGCTCTTTTAAGAGCAGTAAGAAAGTTTTAAGCAATTCTGCTTTGCCACTGCCAACTGATACACCAGGTGCCCCCCCCAAACTCAGAGGTGCAGCTGGGGGTGGGGGAACGTAAGAGATGTATTACTTTGAGTAACATAGTGGGGGCAATAGGAACCCAGAGAAGAGGGTCAGATTACCCTCTTGCAGGTCTTACATCTCTTTTTTTTTCGGTTAATAAGTTTTTTATTGATTTGACTTTAACAAGCATTACATGGAATAAAGCTGCCGGATACATAACAATAATATTACAGACCTGTTACATATGTCTGTATGAATACAGTTAGAGGGGCAGGCTTGCAATAACTTGAGGAGCAGAGCCTAAACAAGCGGGCAACAAAATAACTGTATTTTTCCCTGGATGGACAAACAACATCTGTCCAGCCAGGAAGTAAACTATGGGGGTAATACCCTCTGGTGCTCATGTCCTGTAAACACCATTTACAGTAAATTGGCTTACCTGGACTATTCTCAATGCTACCTGCATTGCTGGCACAACTGTAGAGTTCTAAGATGGTCCAAGGCTGCTTACCTCCAGTCAGGAACTACAAAATACAAGAGAACACACACAAAGCAAACCTATCTAGAGATCATCAGTGAATAAACTAGCAATTACTCATAGTATTCCAAGTTGCTCTTAGCACAGGGGGCAGGTCTTACATCTCTTAAACGTTAGCGGTCTCTGATAACCCATGGTGTCAAAATAAAATAGCCCTGCAGGTGCCCAGGGTTAAAAGGCTAAAGTTTCCTTCCAAATGTAAATATAGAGGAATGCTGTCGTGATTCCCCCTCTGACTGTGAGGAAAAAACAGTAAAAGTCTGAAAGTGCACAGTTCTCAGCTGTGTCAGCTCCCAGGAGATAAAATATAGAGAAAACCCCAGTTAGAAGCAGAGCTGATGCACCTAGCACTAAGGAAGTGCAGGCGCACACTTTCAATGGTGCATGTATATAACATCAGTACGCCAGAGGAGGGTGCGTGCACAGCACAGGTGTGCGAATAGTGCACTGAAGCTAAGGAGCCTCTGAAGAGACAAGTGCATGCACCCAATGGACAGAAAAAAGAGAGGGAAAAGGGTGGGAAGCTGTGTGGATCAACGGAGCCAATAAAACTGACAAATGGTATGAAGTGCAGAAAAAAACTCCAGAAAACCACCAGAAAAGACTCTGAACATGTCCAAAGTTTAAGACTCTTGCTCCAGCAAGCTCCTTTTTTTGTGGTTAAATATTTTATCAGTTTCAGTTTAAAAGCAGTTACATTGTAAAAGGATGCTTATGACAGTACTGGAAACTTGTACAGTCAGTACAGATAAATGCAATATTTCTGAAAAGCTAAACAAGCATATAGAGTAACCGGATTTCTTTCAAGGACCTGAGCCTTTGTAGGCCCCCCCCCATGAGCTTACAACATTGCCTGGAGGAGTACACTGTGTAGGAGGCCAAACTGGCTGTGGCCAACGCAAACAAACAGAGTGCATCTGGACTTATCTGGGACTCCCTTGGGGAAAGCTCGGTGTTTGGACACACGGAATCATAGGAGGTCCAGAGTCAGCATCTGTGGAATGGGCCTGCATACAGAACAGAAGAACACACACACAAAGCATACAGTATAGATTGACAGGATTCTGAAAATACACACTAAACAACCTACTACAGTATATCATGCTGTAGTAATCTCTCCTGGGACTGCCTGGGACCTAAGGAACCTGAGGGGGAACTACTGGATTATCAACATTTCTCAGGCTATGGGATCCAAGCCAAAGAGGGCAGAGTTGACCTATTCCTTCCCTAGGCTTCAGATAGAGGAAAAAGGGTCACCATATAGTTATGTATCGGGGGAGGGTGTGGCCACTGTATGTGACATTCTGGACCAGTTTGCAAATTGCACCAGGCAATTACAGACCTCTAGAACTGAAGGGACTTCCCGCGTCCTCCATCTACAGAGGACGAGTCTTTAAACCTACATGCTTAGGGTGGCCAGAAATGTTTGCTGTGAGAGCCGCAGATGGTGGACAGAGGAGGGAATTCCCAATAGCAGCACCTCAGGGGTCAGAAGGACAGGTTTCTGATGTATTTCCAACCCCAACCTACATACCACCTTACACAAAGGCTGTATTACTCTGCAGTACCACAGTATGTGAATTAGATCTCCCCGGACCACCTGACATCTCCAGCAAAGGTCTTACTGAGTAAGCTTAGCCTTCTTAAGGAATGCTGGAGTCCTGTACCAAGAATGTAGGATCTTGTTCTGTATTAACTGACTTCTGGCATCAGGATATGCTGTGTGAGCAGACCACAGGCAGGACTTTCATTCCTGAGTGGTGATCTGAGTCTGCAGAGCCTACTCTCTCTTATTTTTGGATTCCAAGGACTGAGAAGGGAGAGTGGCCCTGAGGGCCACATACACACAGCTGGTCTGACCCCTCTCCAATTGGAGCCATTTCTCCACTGGGGAGGTAGGCAGGCCTGAGGGGAGCTGATGGGTATACCCTGTGACCGCACTTCTGAGTTGAAGGAAACACAAGAAGTCTGTGGGTGGGAACCCAATGAAATGCACGTAGCCCCTCAAAGGAGTCCAAGTTGCTAGAGCCAGGGATGTACAAACTTGCAGGAGCGTAAGACCTTTGGCTGCCCAGGTGGCCCATGCCATAGGTTCCTGACTGATGACAATATCCCTGTTATCCCACGGAGGAGTATTTTTTTTTTTAAACTGCTGAGGAAAATTAAAGGGGAAATGCCCCTCAAAAACAAATGAAGCAGATTGAAGGGGATATGTGCCCTCAAAAAGAACACGGAAGCACCTGCCAGTCAAAACACAGCAAAGAGACCCTAAAACTGGAGAGGAGGAGAGGAAGGTACCAATGCCTAAAGATGGAGGGAACCCCCTTGGAATGCCCTACTAAAAGTGCCAAAATAAAACAGGTACTTACCTGAGGCAGTTTTTTTTAAAGGAAGTCTGAGACCTATCTAGGAAACACACCCCTGAATTAGGTGGCAGATGTGGCCCCCAGTCCAAGCACAGGCAGTGGAAATGGGCAGAGCAGGTTAGCCAGTTTGAAAGCCGTACCTTAACAGGCTTGATTCTAATTTAGGGGTGCTCCCTGTCACCAGGTAGCCCTAACCTGCTATGCAGAATTTCAGCCCTAAAGCCTAGAAGCTGATTTTTCCTTCGGAGAAGCTTGTTAGATGTTTTCTCTTCAATGGCACAGCTAAGACCGGAGAGTTGCTGCTGTCCAGATTGCTCATGTGCTCAACATTCTAGGCTGATTCAGCCTTTGGGCTATGCCACTTCCATTAGTAGGGGTGCACATCACCCATCTGTAATGACTACCCACTGACAATGTGGAGCGCTACAGAACTTTTTTACTTTTGACAATTATGAAACGTTTTCTCTTTTCTCTCCTATCCATTTTTATGTTGGCGCACTTGCGCAGCCAACATCTTGTGGCAGTGGGGATTTGGAGGCGCAGTCACTGTTGGGTGAACGCAGGGCACGCATCAGTAGGTGCGTTCCTCATTCCCCAATCAGAGTGCATGCCGGCACCACACCATGTATACTAATGTGGTGAGCACATCTAAGGAAAGGTTCGCTGCAATCCGAGCAAAGCTCATCAGACACAGTGGACCCTTCCTACAGGCTCGCCACATTGTCAGCATGGAGGGCGCCACCCATCTGCCGACTTCAGGGGTGCCCAATCACCCTGCTGGTTTACTCTGGCTGCAACAATTAGCCGACAGGGGATCCCACTCCCCGTTGGCATAAAGCAGTTCCCCCCCATTTCTTATATGCCGAGGGGGGTGGCCAATCCCCCTCTGCTCTTGCCTCCTCCCCGCTTTCCTTGTGTGCTGACAGGGTGTCCAATCCCCATCGGCATAAATTAACCCCCTTTTTGTTGTGTGCCGGCGAGGGTGCCCAATCTCCCGTTGGCTGCAGCAACCCCAAACAGTTAGGTGGCATGCTGAGAGCCCACCCCAGCGTGCCAAGTCCCCTGGAAAAAAAAAAAAAACTGTCCCGCAATGTTAGATTTTTTTTTCCCTGTAACATAGAAACAGTTCCTCCCGCACCCACCCACTGTGCACCCTGCCTCCCCACACCACCCCTCACCCCATACTTAACTCCAGAGTCCAGCGCGACGATCTTCGGTGGACCTGGAACACGTCTGCACTCTTTGAAGCTGACTGCGAACTGAGGAAATGCTGGTAAGCTGTACAATGGAATAAATACGTTTTTTTTCAACTTTGTTGCATATCACGGGCATGTTTTGGAATTTTTGCACCAAATTTTCAACATGGGGTTTTTGGGACCCTTCCTCATGAATTCTGTTACAGTTATGACATTAATCGGTCCCGAAAGGTGATTCTGCAGTCACTGCGTGGAATCACCTTTTGGGACCGATTAACACAAGGACAGTGGCAGTGTTTATGAGGTGGGCTGTCAAAAAGCCTATGTTGCAAATTTGGTGGAAAAATCCCAAAAATGTCTGTTTTCGGAGCTGCATACAGTAGTTATACGCACGCCTCAGAACTTCCAATGACCAATATTTTCATGCCAGATTTTCAATATTGTCATTTTTCTACACCTCCTTGTGAACAGTACAGCTGTCATTTTTCACATCCTGGCCGAAATGTGTTTCCACACTTCCGGCATACAATACCGTGGTAGCTGTGGGAAATCAGTGTTTGGGGTAGATTATGAAAATGACAGTTACACTCTTCATGAGCAGAGGTCCTACAATGCCTATGCTGAAAATTTGGTGACGATACTCCGTAACACGACTGTGTTACGAGTGTACATTGTGCAGTTTGCACACATGCTCATAAGTTCGCGAATTTATAATATTTTCACTCCAGATTTTCAGCATTGCCATTGTTCTGCACCTCCTTATGAACAGTACAGCTGTCATTTTTCACATCAAGACCAAAATGTGTTTTCACAGTTCCGGCGCAGAATAGCGCGGTCGCAGTGGAACGTCCATGTTCGAGACACATTATGGAAATGACAGTGACACTGTTCATTAGCAGAGGTCCTAAAATGCCTATGTTGAAAATTTGGGGCCGACAGTCCATGCAATTAGTGTTTTACGAGCGTGCGTTACGCAGTTTGCATGCATGCTTGTGACTTCCTGTATTTGTAATATTTTCACTCCACATGTTCAAAATTGACGTTTTACCACACCTCCTTATGAACAGTACAGCTGTCATTTTACATATCCTGCCTGAAATGTGTTTTTGCATGTATACCTGACGACCCAAGGCACACCCCACTGCCTGTCGCTCTTTACAGGGTGGGGGTGGGGTTGGCGCCACTTCAATACTTCACTGCCATTCCTATTATGTGACTCTAGCTCCACTACTGCCAATGCCAATGCCAGCGTGACAACATTCGGCATTGACAAATGCTTGTTTTATTCTTTCACAATTGGTGAGGCAAACTAAGCACAAGTGCCTTCTATCAGGGGATGACCTGGGAGCACTGTGGAGGTTAGGTGACTTGTTCAGAGTCACATAGTATGCAAGTGGAGGTCATAGGAATCAAACACAGGCCTGCTGGATGTTCCAAGCCCATTCACAGCTTGTTACTCTAACCTCTAGACTATACTGCTATATATGCACAAGTTAAGCCTGTAATCCTTTTGTAACCTTCCTTTCTCTCTGATATGGTCTCAGTATTAAAAGATAAAATGCTATCTGGCATGGCCCTGTAAAAGATACCAGTCTCATCGGTATTAAAAATGTTTTTGTGAGAGTAATCAGCGAGGATCTGTGGGAGAACATCTGTTAGCCAGGGGTCAGCTGAGGGGTTATCAGAGTCCATTTTTTCCCCCATGGACAAATTTAAAAACAATGTTGTGCAGCTGCTTAAATCTGCACAACCAACCATCTGTAGGTGTGAAATCTTCCATGTCAAAACTCACAGATAGATTCTTTGCTTTTGTGATGAGCAGTGGACCAGAAATAGGGAGAACGGCAGCACAGCCGTGCTCAAACCAGTGAAGAAGTACTGTTCAGAAGAGACCGAGGTGCAAAAAGAGGGGGTGGAGTGGCCTTTTATGTCAATAAAAATATCAAAGCTACAGAAATTCAGAATACACATAAGGAGCCAGAAGAACTGTGGGTCACACTGGAAACAGGAAATGGGGCAGCCATACAAACTGAGGTTGTCTACAGGCCTCCAGACAAGGGAGAGGACATAGACACATCACTGTTAGAAGATATACAAAACATGACAGCTAAAGGGGAGGTTCTGATAATGGGAGACCTCAACATGCCAGATACAGATTGGTCAATACCAGCAGGAACATCTGCCAGAACTAGACGCATAGCGGATTCCCTGCAGGGGGTGGGCCTCATACAACTGGTACAACAACCCACAAGAGACAGGGCTATCCTAGATCTAGTACTGACTAACAAGGAAAGGATCACAGCTCTCCAGATAGAAGGTCACCTGGGAGCCAGTGACCATCACATGGTATGGTTCAATTTGGCCACTAGAACTAAAATATCCTATTCCAAGGAAACAATATGGGACTTCAGAGGAGCTGACTTTGATAAGATGGCCAACAGAGTTAAGCTAGCCCTGGCAAAAAGAAATACAGGTGAGGGGGTACAGGCAAAGTGGGCAGGTATTAAGGATGCAATACTTGAAGCAACATCCCATTGTGTTAGAGAGAAAAGGAAGTGCAAAAGAAGAAGGAAACCACTTTGGTTCTCAAAAACAGTAGCAGAAAATGTCAGAGCCAAAAGGCTGGCCTTCAGGAAATATAAGGGAACGCAGTGGGATGAAGATAGGGAGGCATACCAAACTTCCCTAAGGGAAGTAGGGAAGGCAGTAAGGCAGGCAAAGGCCCAAACCGAGGAAACACTAGGACGAACAGTAAAAGAAGGTAACAAGACTTTCTATAGATACATTAGTGAGAGGAGAAAGCCCAGAGGGATATTGCTAAGATCAAAGGGCATAAGGGCCGTGTGAAGAGGAGGACCATGTAAAAGCATCTATCCTAAATAGATACTTTTGCACAGTATTTACTGAAGAGAAGGTAGGGCAGGGCCCACAGATCAGCACCATGGACACAGGGGGGAGGGAGGTGTACACTAGTCCGTTTACAAAAGAAATGGTCCTACAAGAGCTCGATAAGATCAGGGTGGACAAGGCAATGGGACCTGATGGCATACATCCTAGGGTACTAAAGGAGCTACGGGTGGAACTAGCAGAACCATTATCAGAACTGTTTAGTGTGTCTCTGAGCACAGGAGAGGTCCCAGAAGACTGGAGAAGGGCTCATGTGATCCCACTCCACAAGAGTGGTAGCAGGGAGGAGGCAGGGAACTACAGACCAGTCAGTCTTACCTCAGTAGTGGGCAAGATTATGGAAGCACTCCTTAAGGAAAGGATAGTGCAACACCTGGAATCCATAGGAGCACAGAATCCAAGACAGCATGGGTTTACAACTGGAAGGTCCTGTCAAACTAATCTCATAGATTTCTTTGACTGGGTAACCAGAGTGGTGGACCAAGGGGGAGCAGTTGATGTTGCTTACCTTGACTTCGGCAAAGCTTTCGATACTGTTCCACATAGAAGATTGATTAATAAGCTGGGTAGGCTCAGGGTGGGTCAGAAGTTGGACAACTAGGTGGTTAACTGGTTGATGGGCAGAAAACAGAGAGTGGTGGTAAATAGTATACAGTCAGAAAAGATGCAAGTCACAAGAGGTGGACCTCAGGAATCAGTAATGGGGCCAGTCCTCTTCAATATCTGCATCAGTGACATTGCAGATGGACTGGAGGGTAAGGTTTGTCTATTTGCAGATGAGAACAAGATCTGCAACAGAGAAGATGATCCAGATGTGGTGGGCAGAATAAGAAGAGATCTGGATAAACTGGCAAAATGGTCGGAAGAGTGGCAACTGGGGTTTAAAGCAAAGAAGTGCAAGATCATGCACATAGGGAAGAGAAATCCTAAAGTTACCTATAAGTTGGGAGGGGAGTTGCTGGCAACCACAAGGGAAGAAAGAGACTTGGGCATCATCATCACAGGTGACCTGAAATCATCCAAGCAGACCACTGAAGCAGTAGGTAAGGCTAGGGGGATGTTGGGGTGTATTTGTAGGGGTATCAAAAGTCATAAGAGGGAGGTAATAATAATCCCTCTTCACAAGACACTGGTTAGGCCCCATGTGGAGTACTGCGTGCATACTGGAAGCCACACCTTCACAAGGACATTAACCAAATTGAGGCAGTCCAGAGTAGGGCAACCTAAATGGAGCAAGGACTGCATCAGAAAACATATGAGGACAGATTAATGGAGCTCAACATGTATAACCTAGAGCAAAGGAGGGAGAGAGGGGATATGATCTAAACATTCAAACACCTTAAGGGCATTTACAAGGTGAAAGAGTCTAACATGCTTCAATAAAAGAAAAATAGCAGGACAAGAGGACACATCATGAGATTAGAGGGAGGCCAATTAAGGGGTAATGTGAGGAAGTTCTTTTTCACAGAAAGGGTGGTGGATGCATGGAACGGCCTACCTCAGGAAGTGGTGGATATGAATACAGTGCAGGGCTTCAAACCGGCATGGGATAGGCATAAGGGAACAATACAGACGAATATGAATAGATAGGCAATTGACAGAGCAAAGGCCGATGGCACATTCATAAGGAAGAAAAAGAAATGGGCAGACTGGATGGGCCTTGTGGTCCTTATGTGCCGTCAACTTCTATGTTTCATCAACTGTAGTATTTATGTTGTTAGAGGTGGCTGTACAGATTAGACTACAATGCCAAGTCAAGCTGGCCTTAGGAGATTGTATGCAATGGCAATGTTTCGTAGTATCTGTTTGTTGTCCTGGATGAAGTGCGTGAGTGATTTTTTTTTTTTTTTTGTGATTCTCTTTATGCGCCCACCTATTGGGGCATCTCTCAGGCAATCCACACTCGGTTCCATGGCTCCATCGCCCACCTGAACCACTCCTCCACATACTGCATCGGGTTCAGGACCTGGGACCTCCCCCCAGCCCAACAGAGAGGCCCTAGAGTCCCCAGGGGAGAGTTGGAGGAAGCAGCCGACATTGGGCATGTGGCCAGGACCACTGGTGGTTGCTGTCGCCTCACCCGGATGTTTTTTTTTCTGCTTGTTTCTTGCCTCCATGGAGCATGGTGTGCAATGATGCCCGTGCATGGCTGCCCTGCTGGCGTCTACCATGCTCCATCACTCTTGTCTGGCTTGGTGTTCCTGCAATGCCCCTGATCTCCATCAGGGGCCACTAGGACATCAAGTAGCCCCTGGATCCCTTACCGGGAGAGGAGAGCTGTCCTCAGGATGCTCCATTCTCTCCCTCCCCTGCCGACCCCTGGCTCCCCGAGTCCGTCACCGAACCTGGGTAGCTGATGTGGCACGAGGTGTGGCGTCCAGTGCCTCAACCCTCAGCACCACTGGGCCGGCTGCATGAGTGATTTTGAGAAGCACTTGCCAAGGATGAAATTTAGACCAGTCCTGAGATTCTCATTTTGCTGATGTTGTTCTCCCAGTAGCTGATGCAGAAAGCTGTTGTGATATCTTGCATTTGTTTTGCTGTCAGGTTTCTAAGTCACAGATTAAACTCCCAGTCCCTGCCACTGACTGAGATTTTGTGCTTGGTTCCTGCGTTGTCATGCTCATGTTAGCAATCTAGTAAATCAGGTGTAATCCAGTTGTGCCCACCTTGAACTCTCTCTAACCTTATGGGAAACAGTTTCTTACAGCAATAAGGGGGTTTTGTCACAGTCTTGAGCTCTGAAGCAAAGCAAGACCATGCAGTTAATATATCAAGAATGAAAACAAGTCTGTTTTGGTTTTTATTTATTTGCAATTGTTGACCAGGAACGGCACACTAAACTGAGGTAGTTGTTTCTAGGTGTGTCCTGGGGTGGGTGGGTTATATCAACCTGTTTTATTGATGGGAGAATGTTGGCCATGACACCGGGGAAATTCCCCTACTCGTCAGAGGGGGAACCTCTGTCCAAGATGGCAGACGCACCCTTGCCTTCTGAGGAGGGAGCTATGGAGGTGGGAGATTTGGTCTCTGCTCCTACCTCTGACCGAGTGGAGACCACAATGCCAACAACTGAAAGAAGCTGAAAGATTCCACTCCCTCCCCCGAGGAGACCAGAGGTCGCGAGGGCCAGTCCTTGAAGCCCTCCCTGCCACAAGATACCCCTGAAGCTGAAAGATTCCACCCCTTCCCCCGAGGAGACCGGAGGTCGCGAGGGCCAGTCCTTGAAGCCCTCCCTGCCACAAGATACCCCTGAAGCTGAAAGATTCCACCCCCTCCCCCGAGGAGATCGGAGGTCGCGAGGGCCAGTTCTTGAAGCCCTCCCTGCCACAAGATACCCCCGAAGCTGAAAGGTAATTTGTACCTCTGTCCAGACAGCAGTCGCGACCGCTGGAAAAAGATTGCTCGGCTACCTCTGCTTTTTGGCGCCTTTTTCAAACAACGGCTGCTAGCACCCCTTTTCATGGGCGAAAACGCACTGTAGATTTGGTGCTCAGGCTTTGCCCCGCCGAACACTATGCGTTCGGCTCCCCACCGCCCCACCACCACCCTTGGTCAGCAATCAAATTTATTGGCAAAGGGAGTCAGGTGACGAGGCGAAATAACCTATCAGCTCACTTTTCCAGCTGCAGGTTATAGTAGGTTAACACTAGTGGCCACTGCAACATATCTATCTCTATCATCGTATATTATGTTATCCCTGCTACTAACAGCCCTCCTGACTTCAAGGATCCTTCAATATGCTCAACAACCCCCCCCCCCGAGGCACCAAATCCACACTACCACAACTTGTCCATTTTTTACTTATTTACCTATGATGACCTCAGACACTGTCTCACCAACACCTCACAAGCAAGCCAATCTGATCATACTGGCTTATACTCTCACGCTCTCACTCTGACCCTCACACCCTCACATGCTACACATTGCACCTTAGAGCTCCCCCACCCCCCAAGATCACAACCTCCCACCACCATGGCTAACCCCATAACCATCCCCCACACTTCCCTAGCCCTTCTAGCATGTGTCACTCCCAGTCTCCCAGTTCCTACCTCCAGTGATAAAAACCCCACATCCTACCAATCCCAATGACACTCATCCAAACTCTGCAGGTTGGCCCTCCTGCGGCACACCCTCCTACTTCTATTAATATCTGGCAATATCCACCCCAACCCAGGACCACCCAGCGCTAAGGCCTCTCCAAACCACCCTAGGGGTAGCCTACTGCTAGCTACTCTGAATATATGCAGCCTACCAAAAAAACTCACCCCTCTCCAAGGCTGGGTTGCCCAGCATACACCCGACATCCTAGCCCTCTCGGAGACCTGGTTCTCCGACAGAATACCCAATAATGCTGTTCCCCTCAGTAATTATTCCCTTTTCAGGGCCGATAGGGCCAGCAAGAGAGGCGTCAGCTGTGCAATTTATGTTAAATCCTCACTCCATGCCACTGAAGTTTACACTCCCACACCACAATATGGCGCCCAGACACTAACAGTCAAACTCAATCTGGGTTCCAAAATGCTCTACATCATTTCAGCCTACATCCCCCCGAGAAACCAAAAACTCACCTTTGATTCTATCCTCCATACTATCTCCCACCTACCCAATACTAGTGAACTCAACTTAATGGGTGACTTCAATGTCAACTGGCTATCCCCTGCCTCTTCCAGCTTTAAAGATACCGCACTGGCATACGACCTAACCCAACTCATCACCTCTCCTACCAGAAGGGACTATAGATCCGGGACCTCCACCCTTTTAGACCTTATTTTCACAAATAGGCTACAGAATCTCTCCCAAGCCTCGGTGCTTCCTGATTCTATTAGTGACCACTCCCCGGTGATCTGCTGATGGTCAGGCAAACTGCCCCCTGCCCCCCCAATAATCTCCATGCAGAGACGGCTAAAGAGAGGAGGCCTACGGAAACTCAAAGCCCCTCTAGCTACCTGTGATTGGCTCCCCATTTACACCATGCAGTCAGTAGACCTAGCACTTGCCCACTTTATAACCACCTTTAACAAGGCCTGTGACATTTTTGTGTAACCCCTAGATGGCGCTATCCCAGGGGCTACTACCCCTGCCTGATTTGCCACTAACAGGTTGAGGGGCCTGGATCCAATGGCGGTGCCTCCACCCAGAGGTCAGGGTTTGCAATAGTTAAACTAACTTGGTCACAGCCTCTGGGACACTGCAACCCCTTTCTTCCCACTAGTGGCCCACACAATATATCAGAATTACCTTCACAGTATACACTTACCCCCAGGTTGGTTCTGGCACTGGGACCTCCTGTGAAATGAGATCCAGTGCAACAATCACAGTACAGTACTTTAACATAGACAAATACCTCAGGCAGTATAACTTTGCTGAAACAAGCAGCTCTGATTTATTTAGGGGGATATAACAAGGACAGGGGGAAATCAGGTTAATTAGCTTATCACTCTAATAATCTACCTATGGCTCTATGCACAGGCCTATCCCTATCAGTTACTGTCCCTGGGTACCCAAGCCCTAGTGGCTAGTCCAAACCGTGGCAGCTGGTAGGGGCCCTTTCACACAGAGAAAAGGAGAATTAAACAGTCAGCAGTACAGTAATTCCATTTGGATTTAATGTGGCATCTCAACAGGGAGCGACCCTGAATTAGTACTCACGACCTCCAAATAAGATAGGGTCCTTCAATGTCAGCAGGGCTCACTTGAGGTACACAAACCTCTTCACACATCCATATAAAAGAAAGCACTATACCAGGCAGGCTGCATCTGTATCCCGATCGCAATTACTGCACAATACCGGAGAACACAGCAGATTCAGTTCCTGACAGACCGAGTGCAATTTTCGCAATTCCTCCAGTCTTCTACAGGGTGAGCCTGGTTTCTACTCTTCAGAGATCCTTTGATTCTTTTCGCAGGACGGATTCAGTCCTAACAAGCTGTTACACAAGCTGCAGACCGAACTCTGGGCCTTACACACGTTTTTGACTAAACTGCACACTGAAAAGCACAGGGCTCCTTCCTTCTTCACTGCCAAGCTCAACTGAAACTCCAACCGACAAAACGGGCACTTCCTTGAGTTCCTCCCAGTTCTTGACTGGATTGGCTGTCACCACAATAGACTGCTGCTGTTGGTCCAAAAGGCACTGAAGTCTAAACTACATCTCCAGAGTCACTGCCCATACAATCCTCTTGTGGCTGGCTCAGATTATGAGTCCAAGTTCTGATTCGTCCAAGGCACCATTTTAGAGCTAGCTTACCCCACACTGATTGGTCCAGTTCAGCAGTTCAAAACTAGAATGGGGAACTAGCAGACACAGTTCTGACTGCAAAGAAAGCAGGTTAGACAAACTGTAATCTCATTATTACTCTAAATAATTTCTGGCAAACAGTTACATCTTTCAGAAAGGTTCCTTTGCACTCTAGTGACTGCAAAATGAAGTGAATTGGCAGCAGCTCGAGTGGTACTCAGAGAAGCACACAGTCCCCCCATACAAACTAATTGTGTCTGCAAGCAGACAGCTCTTAAAGAGACAGTACCAGAGGCTCTAAAAACACTCACTTATAAATGGCTTAAATGCCAAACACCATTCAGGCTTGGAGCATTCAAGCAAGCTCCTGGAAGTCTTTTGGGAACCCCCATTTGCAGGGGGGTTACATTTGCCCCACTCACCAAACAAGTACTGAAAACCAGAACCACCCCTTGGATCACACCCTCACTACTTAACCTGCTCCAATTGAGGGACAACCTTTGGCATAAGGCCCTTGAATCTCAACGCACACATGATAGACAGCTATACCGAGCGGCCCGCAATGAATGTACATGGGCCATACGACAGGCTAAGGCTACTTACTACCAACAAACTCTAACTTCCTCTTGGGGAGATGGTAAAAAATTCTGGAGCAACATAAAAGAACTCAGTGGGAAATCCCGCTCCCCAACCCCCTCCCAACTCTCTATAAATGGAGAAGTCACACGTGACCCTTCCACTATAGCTGAAGCCCTTAACATCGCCTTCTTGGACCTTTCCCATATCCTCCCTCCTAATTTCTTCCACCTGTCCCCCACCTCCCCTGACACACCATCTAACTCAGATTCACTACCTTTCAGGCTGAGAGTCATCTCCTGCCGTGAGGCAAAACATTACATTTCCAAAGCTATTGCCAATTCCCATTACAGCAATGATTCTCTAGATCTTAAACTCATTCGGCTGACACTGGATGTCATACTACCCCACCTTACTAAAATTCTCAACCTCTCTCTCTGCCTCAGTCAGTTCCCTTCTACCTGGAAGAGTGCCATAATCACTCCTATTCTGAAGAGTGGCGACCCCACTTTCTCAAGCAACTATAGACCGATTTCTATACTTCCACCTCTCTCTAAAGCACTGGAAAAAATAGTCTCTGACCAGATTAACTGAACACCTAACTAAATATAACCTTTTCTGCCATGCTCAGCATGGCTTCCGGACAGGCCATAGCACTGTCACTGCACTTTCCGAGCTCACCTCGTTCATCCATGAGGCCCTAGACCAAGGATCTATTGCAGGTGCAATCTATGTGGATCTAACCAAGGCATTTGACACGGTCAGTCACGATCTTCTGCTTCGTGTCCTTCCACAACTGAATCTGGTCCCCAAGACAACTGCCTGGTTCAAGGACTACCTCTCAGGCCAGTCACAGCAAGTCAGGTTAAATTCCACCATCTTCTCTCACAAAGCAGTGCGCTCTGAGAACCCACAGGGGTCTATTCTCAGCCCTCTTCTCTTTTCCCTCTTTTTAAACTCACTTCCCAAGGCATGCAGTGGTCATATGCTCCTCTATGCGGATGATGCGGTACTATTTTGGAAACACCCTCAACCTAGCGCCCTACAGCAAGCCCTACAGGGTTTCTTCGGGGAGCTAGAGACATGGTTCGATGAGCACTGCCTGATCATCAACTATAAAAAAACTAAATCCATGATCTTTGCGCACCATCAAAGCCCACACAGCCAATCGGCACTCCTAATTAAAAACACACAAGGTACCCCCCTTGAACATGTTACTAACTTCAAATACCTGAGTATCACATTAGATACTTCCCTCTCCTACCATAGTCACATTCATCATCTTTCCTCCGCTGTCAACGCTAGAGTGGGAATCCTCTATAGACTTAAACACTGCTTACCCACACAGGCCTTGCATCTGGCAGTCTCCTCCTCAATCATCTCCCTAATTGACTATGGGATAGTGATATATGGATCAGCAGAACCCACTACACAACACAGTATTAACACTGCCCTGAATAAAGCCTGCCGATTAGTCACCGGCAGTGACTGTCTAACTCATACCTGTCACCTTTATGCCCTGACTGGTTGGCTAAACTTCCAACAAAGACTTAAGTACCACACCTGCATCCTCGCAAAAAAAATACAGCTCCAGCTAGCCCCTTTGGCCTTCTCCCCATAATCAGCCCAGTCCCCATCAGGCGTAATACATGACTCGCTACAAACTTCTCATTCCAGGTCCCCCACTGTAGAACATCACTGGGTCAAAGATCTTTCTGGTACCGTGCTCCCCTTTGGCTCAATGCTCTACCTCCTCGGCTCTCTCAGACCCATATCATCTCTCTATTCAAAGCAGGCCTCAAAGCTCACCTAACTGAGTCTGCAAACTGTGACTGTGGCTAGCTCTGCCCACCTAGTATGCTCCCTAACCCCCCTAATAACTGACTCAGGGTCTCCCAGACCCCATGAATCCTCATTCCTCCCATCTCTAACAAATGATACCCAGAAAGCTGCCTATCACTGTCTCTGGTGAACTAAGTTAAAGCCTGGACTGCACTGTCAGTACTGTTTGTAAATATTGCTTGAGTGTGTATGTTTTCTTGTATACTGCTTTATTACATATGTATCCTTGTATTTTGTTCTCCCTCCACCCCCTGTAACCGACGTGGAGCCTTTGCAAAAGAGTCTGTGACTCAAAGGATTGTAATTCCAATTATATGTAATAAATAAATAAATAAATAATAAACTGATGTTTTGCCTGTTGATGTTCCTACTACAACTTTAAGCTCTGCTGCTCATACTAAGGCTGCTATACCTAGCCCTCTGCTTGCTTCTTATGGAACTGATTTGCTGACTTGCGTGCCTACAATCGACTTGCCAGAGGATTTTACTTCATCTGATTCTGAAAATCACTGTTTGATAGCACAAGAGATCTGGGAGCGTTTTGCAATGGCGGAGCACCGTTTTGCTAGTGCAAAACTGAAAATGCATAGAGATATGCAACGCCTGAGAACCGACAGCACAGATGCATCTTCCACTCGGGTGGAAGCTCTTGAAGATTTACCTGACTTGTCTCCTTTCCTGCCTGTTGCTGTGACAGGCTCTGACCCAACCTGTGCGTCGGTAGCTGAAGCCCTACTGCCTGCTCCCCTGCCACCTGCAGAACAAATGGATTTGGTTTCCTTCTCAGAACCTGTTTCCATTACATTGCAGAGTTCCCCACATGGACAAGACTTCTCTACAGTAAATGCTCCCCTGCCGCCTGCAGTTCAAATGGATTCAGTTTCCTTTTCACTACCTGCTTCCATTAACTCACAGAGCTCCCTACATGTACAAGAATCATCTACTGTTAATATTAAAAAAGTGCCTACCTGGACTGTTGAATCGGTGCTGAGAGGTGCTGGCTGGGTTCAGGGTACTGCCCCAGGAAGTTGGAAGTCGGGTCCATCTCCAATACGGTCCCCCTGCCCTGAAGATTTTCTAGAGCTACAGAGCACTTTAGGCACTTCAAAAGTCACTACTGACCCTTGTGTCTCCCTCATGAACTGGAGCTTACACAGAACCCTGTGTTGGATTATCTGAAGGGTTCTCCACCCCAGGCTCCTTTTTCTACTATTTCTATAGAGGCTCTGGCTCCCCTACCACAAGCCCCCAAATATCGGGACCAAACCCGTTCATATTCTTCATTTTTAAATTTCCAATCCAGGCTGCTAAGAGACACAACTCTGTTCACCTGGCATACCTGGGGGTTATCTGAGCCACCTGATCGGATCTATATGGCGTACGCTTCTAAAGGATTCTTTAAAATTCTTTTCCCATGAATATGCGTTAGTTCACATCTCTGGTGAAACCACGTTTGACATTATGGTATGGTATGGTCAAATTTTATTTATACAGTGATATGGACATTAGGGTTCAAAATCCCTGTTCACAAGCTTACCTGTTTACATTATGCAAAATTATTACAACTATACATTTATAACAATACAAGTTACAGAAAAAGTACAAAACAATACATCATAGTTTTACAAACTCATCAATAACAGGCATGTTAGCATTTTAGATTTACATTAATTTCACCTATTACAACAACAACGAAAACTAAGTTCATGAATCAGACCATTTTTAAAAACATGATCAGTAGTTGTTAGTTCACATAAAAAATAGGAAGACAATTCCAGCTTTTAGCTACTTGATATTGAAGGGTCATTTCACTAAATCGATTTTTTACTTTGGTATTATTAAATCTCTAGCACCAGTTTTTCTTAAATTTAAACCATGTTTTGGTTTTGTAATTTGTTTTTAAGTTATCTAAAGATTGATTTTAAATATATTACAAACCTGATTTAACCAGATTCCCTAGCCCGTAAGTCTAATGGAATCCAACCCAAATCCATATACATAGTGCAATGATGAGTTTTAAAATCACACCTTAACACAAATCTTGCAAGCTTATTATAAAGTGTATCCAAGTTATTTAAATGTTTTCTTGCTGTATGTCTGTAAATATGACTTCCATAGTCAACAACCGGCATTATTAATTGATTGATCATGATCAATCTTGTTTCTCTTGTCATACAATTTGATATTCGTCTCATAGCTCCAATCTTAACATGTGTTTTCTTTATTAAATTTGTTATATGATATTGAAAAGTAAGACATTGATCTATATGTACCCCTAAATATTTATATGTTTCAGTTTGTTCTAAAAACTTACCCTCTTGTGTCTTTATATTTAATTTTGAAATTCCCTTTAAGTCCAATACAAATGACATAACCTGTGTCTTTTTACTATTAACTAATAAACCCAAAGATGAAAAGTGACCTTGCATGATGCTAAAGTCACTCTGTAAGTTTAGTCCTACTTCACTTGTAGTTTTTCCCTCTGCTACTAAAACTGTATCGTCTGCATATAGATGAATTTTTGAATATCCAATATTCTTTAGTAAGTCATTTAAATAGACTATGAACAGGAGGGGGCCCAGGATAGATCCCTGGGGAACCCCTCTCGTTACATAGTCCATTCTTGACTGGTGTCCATTTAGGACAGCAAATTGTGATCTTTTATCAAGGTATGATATAAACCAATTACAGGTTTCTTACTCCACCCCTATTTTCATTAATGAGTTTATCAAAATACTATGGTTTACTAAATCAAATGCTTTAGATAGGTCCACGTATACTGCACCCACGGACTTCTCTTCCCCAGAGGGTTGCTATGAGATCCAAAAGTCAGTGAGTGCGGTGAGCCATGGACCTACCTGCCTAAAACCATACTGTTGTTGAGTCAATTTATTATATTTTTCCAAGTAGTCCATTAACTGATTGTGGACAATTTTTCACATAACTTGGCTACTGTGGACAACAAGGCTATTGGACAGTAATTTGAAACACCCTTTGGATCCCTCCCTTATCTATTGGTATCACTTTGGCTAATTTCCAACTAGAAGAACTGTCCCTCTCTTAGACTCCAATTAAAATGTCCTTAGTATAGGTGACAATTCCATAGCAGCCTCTTTAATAATTTATTATCTATTCTATCTGGGCCACTTGCTTTATTTATTTTTAATCTATTTATATTTTTAGAACTTCTTTGTTTATCACTCTCTTAAACCTGAATTTGGGTTCTTTCTCATCTTGGGGACTCTCACCCTTTACTTCATTCAAGGTATTAATTTTAGTTATGAGATCTAATTTCAGATCGGGAGGTTTATAGAATAATCATTCAAAATTTCCGTAGCTTTATTTGTTTCAGACACTTTTCCATTCTGACTCAATTTTATTTCACTTTGTTTACTATTTGGATTCATAAGATTTTTATAACAGACCAATAAGCACCTGGATTTGTTGATTCTTTAATCCATGTTTATAATAATGAGCTTTTGATTTCCTGATTTCCTGTATTACTGATTCCTTAACCTTTGTATTGTTCCCAAATTTCACTATTTAATGTTTTATTTGCTTTTTCCAATAATGATTTCTAATCCTAATCATTTTTTTAATTTTTACAGTTAGCCATGGTAAATGTTTTATTCTATGATTTACTTTTTTATATGGGACAAATTTATCACAAGCATTAATAAACACTGTTGTAAATTCTAATACAGCCTCATTTAAATCTGGGATAAGAAAAATCCTATACCAAGGGAGTCCCTGAAGATACTTTCTAAATGATAAACTGTTAAATTTTAAATAACATCTTTTAGGTATTTGTGGTACTGATTTTATGGGAATAGAATTTTTAATCATAGAAAATACACACTTAACTATATTGTGGTCTCCTAAACTGGGGGCACATACACTTTTCTCCAAAATTGTCAATTCAGGTGAAACAAACATCAAATCCAAAATATTACCTTTACTTAATAAGGAACATTTCCTTGTAGGTGTATCTATAATTTTCATCAGGTTTAAACAGCTCATTGATTTTCCAATTTTGACCCTAGGACAACCTCAAGCTGCGTTGAAATCATCACCCAGAACTACTTGTAGTTGACCAGGAGTTCCATTAAAACATGTGAAAATTTGTCAAAATGGATAGGGTTTATTTTAGGTGGAGAGTAAACTACTCCGATAACAATTTTAATTCTTGTATCTCAATTAATAGGCATTCAATGCCCTCAATTGACCCGAGAACAACATTTTGGAGTTGCCAATTGAATGATTTATGTACACTAAACTCCCCCATATTCCCGATCCTTCCTAAAGTGGTAGAAGTCACTTAATTCTATTTCTTTATATTCAATTCCCTTTTAACCAAGTTTCCATTTACATTATTATGTCCGACTTCATCATGCCCAGGATCTAAAATAGTCCATTTTATTTATCATACTCGAGCATTGTCTAGGACCATTTTAATTACAGGACCTGGGTTCAATTCAATATCTCCACAGAGCCAAGGACAATAACAATGCCCGTTACTGAACAGATATACCCTGCTTGGATTACCATGTCCTTAACAAGAAGTTATTCTCTGATGAGGTTGAAAGGGTTTCATCGTGAGGTCAGCTTAGCTGTTTGTAACTGAAATTATTAGAACAATTTACATGAGCACTTGATCTTTTCATCAAAACATCAGCTCTCATGATAACAAGTAGCTGAACAACACAGACCAAACCACTATCAACCCCATCATCTTAGATGACAACATCTTTTCATTTTACAGCTGTGTCCAAATACAAAAGAAATAATCTGTAGATGCCTGTTTATAAAGTAAAAACAATCAGAACATTAACATTTTTATTTAGGTAACAGTACCTTACATAAGTCAATGTTACCAAAATCTAAACCCCAAACTGGAACTTATTTAAGCATTAAACATCTTATTTAAGGTTACCATATACTGTTATATAAGTGTTTATTAAGGTATGTTTAGAGTTATGGTAAGCTTAACTAATAATATACTCTCAGGAGTAACTCCTCATCGCTAATTACTATCAGAGACAATGCAAAAAATCAACAATATATTTAGAATAAATACTTTCTCATTTAATACTCTAAAGCTTCTTTTTAAATCAGTTTGTAGTCTCAGATACTTTAAACAATAGTTTTGATCTGTTACCCGTTTTATAAGTTTCCAGATTACCTGCTTTTTAAAATGATACAAACTTATTCCCATTTCTCTTCCGAGTGGTGCTCGCGCAATAGCAGCGCAAGCCTTTTATGTTGTTACTGCCCCTCCTCCTGCACTGATGAAATTAACAAAAGTCCCACCAAGAACAGCTGATGACACTCTCCAAACCTCAGTAATCAGGCTTTTGCTAGCAGGGCTGCTGCAGGAAGGAGCTTAGGCACAGAAATACACTGTCACACACATGCACAGAGTTCTTTTAGTCTGGCTGCAGTTGCTGTTAATGTGAGATGTTAACACAGCGTACCTGTTTGTTTTCTAGCAGCACAGGCCTTTTATGTTGTTACGCCCCTCCTCCTGCACTGATGAAATTAAAAAAAGTCCCACCAAGCAAAGCTGATGACACTCTCCAAACCTCAGTAATCAGGCTCTTGCTAGCAGGGCTGCTGCAGGAAGGAGCTTAGGCACAGAAATACACTGTCACACACAAGCACAGAGTTCTTTTAGTCTGGCTGCAGTTGCTGTTAATGTGAGATGTTAACACAGTGTACCTGTTCATTTTCTAGCAGCACAGGCCTTTTATATTGTAACTGCCCCTCCTCCTGCACTGATGAAATTAACAAAAGTCCAAACATCTAGGGGATTGGAGCATTTTTGGTCAAAGTATAATTCTCTGCGGACTACTGCATTATGGACCCCATTTCAGGCTATTCCTCTTTTAAACCTACTTTTAAGACGATCACTATTCTGTTTGAAATGAGGAGTTGAGGTGGAGGATATTGTATATTGGCTGAAACAGCGTTGTGACGTCAAGGGACAGCCTGAAAACATTTTGGATACCGAGAACATTTGGACTGGGGGCCGGAAGTTTAAAGTCTTGTTACGATCTAATAATTCTGGGGTTGTACATTTGCCTCTTTTTTCATAGGCCGAGATAGGTGGGTCTTGTTCTACCCGGGTCAGCCAAAGGCTTGCTATCAGTGTGGTGACCCTGCACATCTTAGTAATGTATGTGATAAAATGAAATGCAACATCTGTGGGGAATTGGGCCATGTAGGGGCACACTGTTTGAATGAATGTAAATGTAACCTATGTGACGAACAGGGGCACACCTTTCAGAACTGTAAATGGGCTGCGCATAACCAGGAATTTCACGATGGTGGAGTGGACCAGCACTTTATTATTACACAGGCGCAGAAGGCCCGTCTCTGGACCACCTTGGCTGTACCTCCCCCTAAGGCAGCCCAGCCCTTACTGCAGGCTTCAGTGCCTGTTGTATCCTCTGAGGTTGTACCTCAGATAGTTTCCTACGGATGACCCCTTGCTTGAGATTTCTCCTGTCCTGATCCTGCCCAGTCTAATTTTCCTGTTCAGGAACCGGTCCCAGGTCCAAGTATGCCCCCTCCCCGAGTGCTTACAAGTGTCATACATAGAAGGTCACTAAGAAATAACCTCGGTTGCACCATCTCCCTGTGGGTGGTCCGGAACCCCCAGTGCCCTTATCTAATTCTTTTGAACTTCTCCAACCCCTTTCTGATGACGCTGGAGGTGAGTTGGACTCTTCCTCCATAGCTTCTTCTCTCCCTGATGGTACCACTGACTCTGAGTTGCAACTTGGTGCTGGCCTTTCTCAGAAGTGAAAGGCCAGAGTAAAACTTAAAGGGAAGAAGGTGGTTGGGAAAAGGAAATTGTAAAATGTATTTTTTGTCTGTTTTCCTTTTTTTTGGTGCTATGTTTCACTTTGTTTGCCATACTATTAATGTAAATAGTATGAAGCATATGGCTAAAAGGAGATTGATTTTTTCCTTTCTACGGCTTTTGCCTTTGGGTTTAATTTTATTACAGGATACAAGACTTCATACTACACATGAGATCTGACAAGCACAACAGGACTGGTTACTGGGTCCTTCTTTTTGGTCGGTTGGTCAGGACTCTTGTTCGGGACTGGGAATTTTAATTAATATCCCAGACTTCCATTTGCTAAAATTGTTTGATCTAGCCCTGGTAGAGAGCTATTATTAGATTTTGTCATTGGGTCCTGTCCCTACCGGGTGATAAACATTAATGCCCCTCAAATCAAAACTGAGCATAGCTTTATTTACTTTGCTTCATCCTTATTTGCACTTCCTTTCAGGTATTGTTTGCTGGTGACTTTAATTGTGGCTTGAGTATTCAAGATAAGAGCTCCTTTGCTGCTACAAAGAAACTGTTTTGTGATTCCCATGAATTGGGTAAACTGGTTGAGTCACCCACTAAAGGACTCCTATCTCTCCTTTACTACACAACACACCCCTACCTTCCAAAAGGGTAAACTAGCCACCGTATTGATTATGTGTTTCCTCTCCTACAGTACCAATTATTTCTGCCAAAGTTCAAGCTGTTGAGTTTTCTGATCATAAGCTGCTTTCTGTTGGTTTTGTTCTGTTTGTCTCTTCCATAAAGGTCCAGGTATTTGGAAATTCAACACATCTTTGTTGCAGATTCTGATATTTATGCAGTTCCTTCTGTCGCTCATACAAGCCCGTAAATCTTTTTTATTTGTTATGAAGATCCTGTTCAGTGGTGGTTAGACATGAAACATGATCTGGTCACTTTTTAAAACTTACAGTCATTTAAAATGTGGGGGAATACTAGACTATTTGCAGAAGAGGGTACATTGTCAGTCATTATTAACCATAACGTACAAGATGGGGCAAGATTTTACTCAACAAATAAAGTCCTACAGAATGATATGTTGACTTTCTAATTACGGCAATCACAGCGACTTTTTACCAACATAAATTCTGTACTGTTGAACACATGATGTTATTTGTCCTTTTGAATCTAATTCCCGTCAGACTGCCGAAAAATATAGACGTGTCTTCTAAATTCAGAAGGGACCTTATTTCCTCACAACTGAGATTTGTCATATTGTAACAAAGTATACTACAGCCCTTTTCCTCCCCCTCCTGCTGTGGCTGGTAACAGTGCGACTTTGTATAGTGGCCTTGATATCCCAGCTCCCTCACAGCTATGTCAGGACCAGGCTTGTTCTCCTATCACGGAGCAGGATTTGACATTGGCTATTTCTTCACTACCTGTACAAAGAACTCCTGGTCTGGATGGTCTCCCTGCTGGCTTATATAAGGTGCTGGTGACCATTTGGCACCAGATCTTTCATCTGTGTTTAATTCTCTGTTAACATGTGAATCTCCCTTTGGAATTTACTAAGGGTACTTTGATTTACATTTATAAACAGAAAGGTGATATTCATTCTCTAGAAATTGGCGACCTTTATGTATGTTGAACACCGACTTTAAGCTCTTAATGAAAATGATTGTGAAGTGTTTGGTGAAGATAGCGGAGGTGGTTTGCATCCCCCAATCCTGTTCTGTGCCTCAAGGAGAATTTCTGATCATTTGATCCTCTTACGAGAAATATTTTCTCATGGCTATGCAGGTCTAGCTTTGGGACTTGTTGTCTCCGTAGATCAGAAGGCTGCTTTTGATTTGGTTAGGCATGATTTTTTATGGGAAGCACTTCATTTTCTGCATGTACCTGATGCTATGGTATGCTGGATTCGTGCTTTCTGTAGAACGGCTACTGTTGTGTCTGTAGTGAATGGTTGGATAGGACCCATGATCCCCATAAAAAGGGGGGGTTCGTCAGGGCTGACCTTTAAGTCCGTTGTTATATGTATTTTTTCTTGATGTTTTGCTCCATCGGTTGAATACTAATTCTCAGATTTGGGCTATTTCTAGTTGTGCTTCATGCTTGCCTTATAAGGCGATCACTTATGCAGATGATGTTTGTTTTCTTGTAGCTGATGCAGCCTCAGTGGTTCATTCTCTCTATGAGTGCTCTATTTTTGGAAACTTCTCTGGTGCTGTTATAAATTGCACTAAAAGTCTGGTTATTCAGGTCAGTTCAGTAACCTCCCCCTCGGACCGTATCGTCCCGTTACGTTTAGTTGAGGGCCCTATTCGCACTTTGGGAATTTTTTTGGGGACACAGGACTCAGATTTTTAACTGGAATGTTAAACTGCAACAAAGGTAAACTTCGGTGGCCTCCTGGAACCAGGGGCAGATAGGGAAAAGAAACATGTTTTCTTAATTAAAACTATTTGATCTCCACTTTCCTTTTTTTGAGTTATGTATTCCCATTCCATGATAGCTAGAAACTGCTGTCTTTAGCCTGTGTTTTCAGGCTCTTTGGGGTAGTAGGTTAAACCCGATAAAGCGGAATATCACTTATTTACCTATCCCTGGGGTAGGCGTTGTATGGTTAACCCTTTGTTATTTTTCTTGTATTTTTCACTGCAAACCTTAGGCCTTTTTGATTCATGCCCAAAGGGGTGGGAACCTTGGTTTATGCCTCTTGCAGGATTTGGTTTCATCAATGGAAACTAATTCCTTAACTGTGTTAAGACAAACTGTTGGTATACCAACTTACGTAAAACATATGTTTTTACCTCTCAAACAATGGAAGGTGTCTGTTCAGATGTTATTAAACCATTCATATAAAGTTTTATATAAGAACTTACTCCTGACAGTTTGTGCTGTATCAGTACCCTTTGATAAGTGTCCTGGTCAACACCTCCCTTCCCTTTTGTTATTGTGGAGATGTAAGAGGGTTCCAGCCAAAATGTGGGATTTTCATTGGCTTTCATGCCATGAAAAGATTAATGTAAAATCAAATCATAAACATAAGCAGTCCCAAGATAGAATGTGTTCTCGCTTATTATGTATTACAGAACTTGAAACTATCCCTCATTTATTTTTGACTGTTCCTTTATCAAAATTGGTGGTCCTTTTGGCACAGGCATGGGATACCCTCTTGCTTCAGTCAGTTACTTATTTGAATCTTGTATCTGGGTTTTCTCCCCAGTGGTCAAAATAGCACCAGGACACTCTGAACCTTGTTTTTGTCTGCATTAAATGGAATATTTGGATGGTGCGTTGCATGTTTTCTTTACAGCAAAAGGACTGCTCCTATTTGGAGCTCAAAAAAAAGATTGTACAAGATTTAAAAGAAATTTATGAGCATGAACGTACTCTATACTCAGATATGACTCTTTTGGAACTTTGGAAAGCCCTTCCTTGGATCACTGACTCTGATTTTGCAGTTGCCTGAATGATTGTATAATACTTATCCTGTTTTTCCTTTTTTTTGTATTATGCTTTGTGTACTATTGTATGATTTTTGTCTCAATAAAACTTTCCCTACTCTGTAGATGGGTGGCGCTGTCCATCGGCTTACAGAGATGGCGGGGCTCAGTTCGGAGCTGGTGTTTGAGGAAGCTGGACGCGTTTGCAGGGAGGATACTGGTTTGGTGTTGGGAGATGACCAGCAACATGCTTCCCTAGCGAAGGACATGGAGAAACCAAGTGGAAATATCAAGATTATCTAGTACGATCTTAGTTGCAGATACTGAGGTGTCATCATGCTCAAATACAGATTTAGAAAATAAACAGATTTACCTGCAGCAGCAGTTTTTCCTCTTGGAGGAAGAATTACAATCAGAACAACTCGGACAGGATGCTGAAAAAAAAAAGAAAACGCAGTCTGGAGAATGTTTCTTCTCATTTGCCAAAAGTTTTTTTGGCTGGTTCAACGTCACAGGAAGATGCCCAGTGGAACCCTTTAGAGAAGTACGAGGTTCCGGGAGATTCAGGATGGTCCCCTGACCGTGCACTACGAGAAGCGGGATGGCACCAATGCCCAACTGGTGACTGGAGTGCTGACGCAATACCGGACAAGGAGTCCGGTTCGAGAGTTGCTTCCGCCCCTGTATTACCATCGACTTCCCCAGTCGACATTATTTTGAAGGATTTACAAAACATGACAGGATTACAGGATGGGCCTTTACCGGTGGAGCAAGGGTTTACAACTACAGGTAATTTAAATTCTGAGTCTTCTCACACTGAACTTCCAAATGCTATCTTGGGGATTGCAGAGAATTTAGAACAGTCAGATAAGACTTCTGAAACTGGGCTTGAAGATTCAGACTCACAAGGGCTCAGACAGATGCAGAGACCAGAGCATATTCAACACCCTTCTTATGCAGATTTATTTAGTAAGCCTATAGAGTTAGCTAAACGTCGAAATGTGATAAGACTGAGATATCTGGGAGGCATAGATATTGTCCCAGACAGGTATTTTGTGGGGCAAATTTTGCTAACGCAATCACTAGGTTTTACACCTTCAAGTCTATGCCCTGATTCATGCCCTAGAACATACTTTTGATGTCAGTTTTAGGTCTCCTGAAATTTTGGAGCGTTTCTGGATTAAACATATGACAGTCAAAACTAATCCCTTATGGACACCTCTTCAGGTGATCCCTTTGACAAAGCAATCTTTTGAGTTATAACTGTGTTATTTAGGAATGAAGAGTTAATATCTCAGATATTTTTATTGGTTAGAAAAGCATTGTGAACTGCAAGGAACCCCAGACCCTATTTTAGATGCTGAGAGGTTTTAGAATGGGGGTGGAAAAAAAATAAATTAGCCCAAACTGCAGATGGTTTAGAACATCTACCAAATTGTTTTATATTGGCAGAGATAAGAGTTTTATTTTTACCCAGGACAGTGGAAAAAATGCTTTAAATGTGGATCCCTAGACATCTTAGTTCTACTTGTACTGTACAACACTATACTTTTTGTGGAGACACGAACATTCCAGTGTTCACTGTATTAACAATCCAAAATGTGATCTTTGTGATGAAGGTGGACATAATTTTACAAGTGCCCATGGGCTGCACATAATACAGGGAAGCGGATTATGGTATCCAAGATTTTTATGTACATAGGGCAACAAAACAACTTGCTTGGCTCCACCTCCATTCCTGTCAGACCCACAACTCCAGAGAAAGCAGCAAAGCAAAGGTAGGTATTCTAGCAGTGTGGATCTTGATATCTCTTCCTCTTCACAAGGTGTAAATGTGACACTTGTGTCCCCTGATCCACCTCGGCACTCATGGAGCGAACGAGATGGGAGGGTGTCTATGTCACCCCCCCAGCCTTCTGTGACTATGGTTCCCTCTGATCCTAGTAATGAGGACACTCCTTGTACATGCACTGCACTCATGTCTGGTTTACTAGTAACGTTGGATGTTCCTGTCAGTGAAAACAGATTCTCAGTTTTACCGGTTGATGCAGACAAGGAAGATTTTGATTCTGATACAGCTTCTATGGCCTCCTCCCAAATGGAGATTGCTTTTGCCCAGACACCAATGTCTGCATTATTGGTAAAGTTAAGAAAAACATGGTTCCCACCCTAGAGTAGGTACCAGAAAAGCACTAGACTATCCACAA
Organism: Neoceratodus forsteri; assembly: GCA_016271365.2. Taxonomy (NCBI): domain Eukaryota; kingdom Metazoa; phylum Chordata; order Ceratodontiformes; family Ceratodontidae; genus Neoceratodus; species Neoceratodus forsteri. Next base: position 978,477,768 of record CM057452.1, on the reverse strand, counting down.
CTGGTACTTAAATCACTGCTTCATCGAAACCTCTATCGGCTATGATTTAAATATAGCCAGCTTAAACACTAACAGCATACGTTCGAAGTAAGGAGGTTAGCTATTTTTGAACTATTTTCCTCTCTACAATATGACATAGTGTTTTTACAAGACACTAGATTGTATTCATTACAGGATTTTACTACTGCTTCTGAGGCCTGGATATGGGGGCCAAGTTTTGGTCGGGGAGAAGACCGCTGTTCAGGTCTAGGGATTTGTTTACTACCCCAACTATAAAAGTTACCCATATGGTAGATTTTTTCCAGGCTGGGCCTATTTGTTGGATGTCACCATAGCTACTACTGATTTTCAGTTAATTAATATTTATGGCCCTCAAACAAAAACTGGAAGAATTTCCTTATTAAAACAAATATGTCCATATCCTTTTACCAGTAAAAATGTTTTGTTTGGGGGAGATTTATATTAATTGTACAAATCAAGACAGACATTTTTCCACTGCAAAGCTATATTGTGATACAAATTTTAAACTCTTTGCTTAAACAGTCTGACTTACTTGATGTTTTCTTCTCACACTAAGGCCCCACATACTTTTTCAGGAAAGAAATCTTCCAGTATTGACTATTGGTTCTTATCTTCCTCTTTGCAGACTAGAGATCCTAAGGTATTATTAGTTGCACCGTCTGATCATGTTCTTTGAGTGTCACCTATCAAATTGTCAGGCAACTTCTAGGGATCGGGTACTGGAAGTTAAATTTATCCTTATTAGACATACCAGAGGTTATGGAAGGGTTTCAAGCCATTATTACAGCATGTAAGTCAGTATTGTGTTTATATGATGACAGGCAAGCTTGGTGGGAGGATGCAAAACAAGAATTTCGGATTTATTTTCAGTCAATAGGGAGGTTAATGGGTAGATATAGATCACAGGAATATTCTGCTACCAGAAGGTGTTTATTTTCTTTTCAGAAGCGTATTTTGAAAGGTTTAGAATATGATAATCAGGAATTTTTGTGTTTAAAATCTAAACTTACCAAACTCCAATATGACCGTATGTCCTCCTCACGGCAGGAATAAAGGTTTGGAGTTACTGGTACTCAAGCACATACGAATCCATTTGATTTTTGTAATGCTTCAAGACAACGAAAAGATATAAAATCACTTAAATTACATACAGGAGAAGTAATACATAATAAGGATGATATACTGGTGGAAGTTGCCAGGTACTTTGAGAGTTTATTTTCTGCAGACCCACTACTTTCTAGTTCTAATATAGAGGGATGGTTAAATTCTTGACCTCTTCAAACAGTTCCTGACTATCTTTTACCAACTTTAACACAACAAATCTCAGTGTGAGAAGTTAGAGATGTCATTTCTTGTTTACCAATAGGGAATGCCCCAGGTTTTGATGGGCTCCCAAATGAATTTTATAAGCTATTGTTACCATTTTTGGCAGATGAGATGGCTAATCTTTTCACATATAGTTCACAATCCAGGACCTTGCCTGCCAGTATGTCTTTAGGATTGGTAATTTTACCTTATAAAAATGGTGACAGAGACGCTATTGGGAACTGGAGGCCAATCACTCTCCTAAATAGTGATTACAAAATACTTGCAAAACTTTTATGCAATCGTTTATCTATTTGTTTAGCGACTTTGATCCATTCAACCCAGTTTTGTTCCGTACCAAATCAAACCATTACAGATGGTCTTATTTTGTTGAGAGAAATATTTTCTAGAGGCCTTTCAGGAGAACTTATGTGTTTTATCCTTAGTCTGGGCCAAAGGCAAGCATTTGATAAAGTCTCACATGATTATATGTGGGCATGTCTTACAAAAATGAAGTTCCCTATAGAGTTTATTGCTTGGCTAAAAACCTGTTATAAGGCTGCCTTAGCAACCCCATTAGTGAATGGTTGGGTAGGTAAATCTGTACCAGTTACTAGAGGTATGCGACAAGGGTGTCCTTTGAGCCCCCTACTTTATATTCTGACATTAGAACCTCTTCTTGCTAGAATCAATGCAACAGATGATATTAGAGGACTATCCATAAATAGTTCTTGTATAGAAGTCAAGACAATAGCTTATGCTGATGACCTTTGCATTGTTTTGGCAGATCTCCCATCATGCCATGCTACTGCGGCCTTGCTGATGGCATACGAGGAGTGTTCAGGATCAAAGCTAAATCTGAACAAAAGTAAGTATTTTTCTCTTACTATAGAACCATTAAATCTTACTGACTTCCCAGACATCCCAGTAAGTACTGGAGCCCGTAAAATTTTAGGGATTTATTGGGGTATGGTTAACCCAGCAGGATATTACTGGGATCTCCTTTTGAAAGTAGTGAATTCTAAGGTTCAAATCTGGAATAAATGGAGAATGTCCAAGAAGAAAGGGTATATATGGTAAAGACATTTTGTTAAGCAAATTTTTACATTTGGGTGCGTTTTCCCCTCCGATGTTAATGGATACTGTTATTTACAGTATATTTTTCAACAATTTGGGGTAGTAGGCTGAACCCAATAAAGAGGAATGCTATATCAAGATTTTAGACTAGGAGGATTAGAATGGTGAACCTCGATAGTTTTTTTTCTCTTTATTTGTTACAAAAAACATTTGTCCTTTATTAAACAAGGTTGGGTAGATTTGGGAGGGTTGGGTGTGGGATACCATTTCTCCCTGGATTATTCCTAGGAACCTTCTAAAGTATACAAAACATAAATCTGTGGGAGACTTCCAGATTATTTTAAATCCTGTTTTCAAAAATAAAAGAATGGGTGTCTTAGAATACACCTGAAACATATCACAGGAAGACTTTGTATAATAATATGGAAAGGTTTTTCTTTATTCCCTAGCCTTTTCTGATTGTCCAACTCTCGAACTTACAGATTGCTCATATGTTGACTTCAGAGATAATACCTACACATATGTGGGATGTGACATGGCTTAGTGCACATCAAAAGCTGAATGTCTAGGGAACCTAAAACATAAAAGGTATTTTGGTCAGAGGATGTCAAGGCGAAATATGTGCATGGCATCTATTGAAACTGTGCAGCATTTATTTTTGATTGTCCTTATGTGGCTGAATTTTGGTCTTGTGCAATTACACAATGGAAAGGTATGCATTTAAAACATCTTACTCAAGAGATTTTGTTTCTAGGAATTTTTCCCCAACCCTGGAGCCATTATTTTCTGGACACAATCCATGTAATTTTATCATGTATTAAATACCACATTTGACAGACCCGATGTGCCTGGTCTTTACAGCAACAATATTTGACCCCAATACAACTGTTTGGGAAAATACAAGCCTCCATATTAAAAATGATAAATTTTGAAAAGATTCATGTTCCTCAGCCTCTATACAAAACCTACAGGAAACATTTAAATTGGCTTGATACAGGGTGATTGGAGTATTAGTTTTTTTTCTATATGTATTCTTTTTTTTGGAGTATAGATGTTTCTCCGTGAAATTGAATAAAGACTATATTGGGAGACTATGGTCCAAATAGACATTTTAGCCTTCCACAAACTTGGTATGCAGTTATTTTTTTTAATCATTTGGCATGTTTCCAGTATACAATGTGACTCTGGAGGGTTTAAATTTATTGTCTATACTGCATTTGTATGAAGTAATATATTTCAGTTTGCTCTGATTTTTTACATTAACAAAAAATGTTATATAAATCTTGTTTTTATAATTTAAACTTTATTAATGCATTTCCTTTATAAAGGCCAGTTACAGCAAATCAGGATTTAACGTAGCACATACACAGTAGGAACTGCCCAACCCACCCCTGCCACCCCACCCCCCTTACAGCAGCAACAGACAATATAGCCTAAAGTGCAGTGCGTAATTCTGTTGGACATATGAGTAATACCAAGGTGTGATATAAACCTCCATGAGACAACAAGAGTAAGGAATAGAGGATCCATATCTTACCATATGCTGCAAATCTATTATGAAGACTTGCAATTGCCCTCTCTGTACGAAGATTAGCAATGATTTCATGTAACCATTACTGGAAGGAAGGAGCAGATTGGTCCTTCCAATGATGTAGAATGAGTTTCTTAACTGAGAGAGCAACCATGGAAATATGGTATTTCCTGATTCTAACACTAACCAGGGACATGTCCCCTAGAAGACACACCTCCAGAGTAAAATACTCCTGTAGGCCCAGTAGGGGATCGAGAGACATCTTAATCGAATTCCATAAGGAGAAAACTTTGGGACAGAACCAGAACAAATGCAGGAGAGTACCCTCTTCTTGTAAGCACTTAGTACATATACTAGAGTTCGAGATGCCCCATTTTTTTAATTTAATAGGGGTACAATACATGTTATGTAAAATATGGTATTACATGAGATGCAATCTATCTTGGGAAACATACTTATGACAGGATCTCCATAGGGATTGCCAGTCCAACTGGTATTGAGGGAGGAGTGAGTTCCAGAAGCTAGTAGATCCAAAGGAGTCCCCATATTTTTTATAGTACAACACCCTGTATAGCTTGGATACTATGCCTGAGGACCCAGACAATAGGGAGGTTTCAGAAATAAGGGCTGACACCTTCTGAGAGGGGAGAGAATTCCCCAGAGCTACAGTGAGAATGTGTCTTAACTGCATGACCTTAAAGTGAGATGAGACCGAATGAGGAACTTGTCTATAATCCACGTGGGACAACCAGTGCCCTTCCCCATCTACCAGGAAAGCAGTTTTCTATCGCCTAATTGAGGCAACCAGTTGCAAGGAATCCACTTTCCATTAAAAGTAAAGGTTGGGGAATTCCAAATAGACTGAGCTAAATTAGTCTGAAAGGAATAGTGAAGAAATAAACATAACTGTGTGTAAACTCTTAAGAAATACCTATTGTGGTGCAGTCAGCCATCTTTACATGGGACAGTTTGAGGTAAAATAAGTTTAAGGGATCCAGGCGCTTAGATTTAATTACGTCTAACTCAATCTTAAGCCATACTGGTTGTGACATGTCAGGGCCTGGGGATATCCATCTCAGACATTTTGCTAGATGACTGGCCCAGTAGTATAATGCCATATGGGGAATCTTCAGCCCCCCTCAGATTCTGGGGCAGCTAGTTTGTAATAGGCCAAACAGGGATATTTATCAGCCCAGATAAATCTGGTAAATAAACCGTGCAACTTCTTTAACCAGCGATGGGAATAAAAGATTTGAGAAGGGATAAAGGGTAATAAATTCTAGAAATACATTCATCTTAATAATGTTAATCCTGCCCCATAATGATATGGGAAGTTTAGACCATCTGTCAAGGTTGTGAATAATAACCTGTGAGAGAGAATCAGATTATCTTTAACCCACACTAAGGGGTTACGGGATAGCTTTATGCCCAAGCATTTAATTGCTCTAGGAGTCCAACCTAGGCCTAGGAGGCAAATGTCATCCTTAAATACCTTGTGGTTTAATGGGAAAAATAAGGATTTACTAGCATTCAACTTGTAGTTGGATAGCTCACTAAACCTGGCTATTTCATTCAGCAAGGGTGGTATTGAAGAAACCGGATGGGAGAGATGTATCAGCAAATCATCTACGTATGCAGTGAGTTTAATCTCATGACGCCCAACTCTAATACCTTGTATAGAAATATTTTGGAGAATGTTTTGAATGAGGAATTCCAGGTACAAGTTAAACAAAAGAGGTGATGGGGGCAACCCTGCCTAGTACCTGAATGAAGTGGGAAGTAGTTAGAGAAGGCCTCATTGGCTGAAATTCTTGCTGTAGGGGATTTATATAATGTGGCAACCCAGGATATGAACACATGAGGAAATTTAAAGGCACTCAGTACCTTAAAGAGAAAACTCCAATTCATCCGGTCAAATGCCTTCTCGGCACCCATGGAGACCAAGCCTGCAGGTAAGTTGGCATCTCTGGTAGTCAAGAAGACGTGAGATAATGTACGCAAATGATCTGCTGAAGAGCGTCCCTTCATAAAACCTACCTGATTCATACTTATTAACTCTGGGAGCACCACGGATAACCTATTAGCTAAAATCTTGAGAGGATCTTAATATCCTGATTTAGAGAGATATAGGCTTATAGCTCTGATTGAGCTCAGGTCCTTGTCTGGCTTGGGAGAAGTACTATCAAGACTTCAAAGAGATGGCAGTCAACCTCCATCCCAGATAGGATGTGCTGAAATAATATATTAAGTATTGGTAATAAAAGTTCTTGAAATGTTTTATAGAAAAGGAAGAAAATCCATCAGACCCAGGAGTTTTATCTGAGGGTAAACCAATAATAACCTTGGTGATTTCCTCCCGAGTTATAGGAGAGACCAGAAAGTCTATGTAATATTCTGGGAGAGGGCAGAAGCAAATTCGTCAGATACTTCTCCATGCTTACAGGGCTAGGGGGGTGCTCCATGTCCCCGTACAGCGTTTTGTAGTATGCTGCAAATTCTTGAACTATCTCAGTGGGAGATGTTTTCAGAGATCCATCTACAGATGCCCTGATGGAAGGGATAAATCTCGCTGATTCTTGTTGTTTAATACGGAGTGCCAAAAGGCACCCTGCCTTCTCACCTTGATCAGTATAACTAGCTTTAGTGTATATGATAGCTAACTCTGCCTTTTCCTGGAGTAATTCTAAATATTTGTCTCTCAACCCTAGGAGCTTCACCTTATCCTCTTCTGGAAAGTTAACCGAGACATTGGATTCGAGATCCCAAATTTGGGATAACAAGGACAATAATTATCTTTCCCTAGCTCTTTTCCTAGCCACTGAGAGGCTAATAAGAAAGCCTCTCATGTAAGCCTTGAAAGCCCCCCATATGATATCCAGTTTTGCACTATTTAAAGGGTTGGACAAAAAAAAGCCTCAATGTAGCTTCTATGGTATTACAATAATTAGAGTCTTTAAGCAGTTGGTCATTAAGCTTCCATCTTTTTTCTCTCTTTGACACATCCTGGATTGTCAGATCACACAGCACCAAACAGTGGTCAGAGACAGGGCCAGGCTGTATCAATGAGGACCTAACCCCAGGCAGGAGAGTCTGAGAAATAAATATGTAGTCAATACGGGACTGTGAGCCGTGTGCTAAAGACCTGTATGTGAACTCCTTGGAATATGGATTTAGGACACGCCAGACATCACAGAGCCTGCATTGATCCAGTAGGTCTCTAAAGCCCTCTGACCTGGGAGACCCCCCTGATGCACCACCTGACCTGTCAAGGTTTGAGTCTACAACTTGATTGAAGTCACCCCCCAGGATAATCCTTATGGGAAGGAAAGGCAGGATTACATTTATGAGTCTCATGAAGTAGGCAGGATCATCTGCATTAGGTCCATATATGCTGCCCAATAGCAGAGGTATTGAACAGAGAGTGCCCATAACTAAAACGAACCTAACCTCGGGATCCCTGATAATATGAGTTGAAATGAAGGGAATGACCCTGTTAATAATGTTCATAACCCCACAGCTGTTTGAGGAGCCTTGCGCCTCATACACCAACCCCACTTGTTACCTCTTCACTTTTGAGGCTTCTGCTTCTAATAGGTGCGATTCCTGTAGAAAAGTAACCTGAGTGCCTAGTAGACTTAAGTGCTTGAGAACCTGATATTGTTTAGATTTTTTCCTCATCCCCTTGATGTTCCACGTTGCAAAAGTCACCTCCTTGGCCATCTACTAAAGACTACTAAGAATGATAGATCCGGCTCTGCACTCAGGGTGTACAGCACAAATAATTAAACCTCACCTGTTGCTGCTGTAAGGTCCTCCCACCACCCCAGCCCCCCCACCTGGAACCTGAGTTTAAACCCTCCAATACACCCCCACCCCCAACAAGAACACATAGCCCTCCTCCCAACCCCCAAACTGTCACAAGCAACGCCAGCACACTGGATCATATCCTCCTCTCACCCCCGAACATATTCCCTGCTAATGATCATCATTCATATCACAAGATATAAAGCAGTTAATGAACTGCATTAATGAGGACATAATGTCTAAAGAGCAGTCTTGGGTTTCCAGGGCCTATGAACAATTGTTAGCGGGTCCACTAGTTATCGCGAGAGGAAAATGAAACTGGATGACATAAATGTGAATATGGCAGGTCACCACAAGAGTCTAGAGAGGGAGTTGGAAAACGCTTGTTCCCCATGGGGAACTACCTCATGAACCAGAGCCAGAGAAAAAACTGACACAGAGGGGTGAGCCCATCATCGAGATGAGAACATGAGAAAGCAAAAACCAGATGAGAAGTGAAACAGGATCCAGAAATGGGAAAATAATGGGAGTAACTACCAAGGGGTTGCTGACCCCTAATTCCGACCCCCCCACCACAAAACCAGGACGACATAGCAGTTAAAAGCAGTCCCTCTCAAGGCAAAATGACCGGACCTGCGTTACATGGGTGAACCGCGCCCTCTTGTGGTCGTAACCTGATCCAGCCCACCTGCCAGGGGCACCCTGAAAGCCCGGAACCACTCAGAGGTCTGAAATCCCAACATATAAAACCTGATCAGAAGGCATAACCCAGAACGTTCCCCTGTATGCTCCCCCTAGAAACTAAACAAGCAACATTATCTCGGATGCAGTCCGAAACAAACCCTCTGGGAGCCCCTCCAAGGACTCTCCCTGAAACACTATTCACACCCATAGGCCAGGGCCTGAAAAAAGTAAAGTCAGGCCGTCTACTAGTAGTCCAGTTCTATTAGAGAGCATAGACTCAATTGAATTCCGTCTTTAGAAAGAGCATTGTCCAGACAAAAAATTAAGTAACAGTTCACTCAGAAGTTCCCGGTGAATCCCGAAGATCAGGAAGCCCTCTCAGGTCGTCTGGAACAGATCTGGCAACGCCGACTTAAGACTTAGTAACGCAACTTCAGGATCCTCGAAACTGAGCCATGAGCCATTTACTGAGACTTGTAACTTCGCTGGATACCCCATCCTGAACTTTAATCCCGCCACTATAATCTTAGATACAATCATGTGGAAGGCTTTCCATTTCAATCGGACCAAGCCAGGGATGTCTTGAACAATTCTCAGCTTCACCTTCTCCCATCTGACTCCTTGCAGGGCCTTGACTTTCTGTAGAAATGCTGCTTTTCTAGGTAGTTCAGAAAGTGGCTAATGATGGGGCGAGGTGCATCAGGTGGGGTTTGAGTCGCATGAGACAGTGGGCCCGTTCTATCATTTATGTTGGGCCAAAGGGAGAGGGACCAGTGACCCTTTCTACCAGCTTCTGGACAAAGACTACGGTATTCTGGCCTTCTTCCCCTTCGGGGAGCCCGAGAATTACCACATTATTTCTCCGACTATGGCCTTCCAAATCTTCGAGTTTTGCTTCAAGACGAGATAGCTTTTGTTTTGTTAACAGAAGCTCAGGATCCAGACTTTCCAATTTTCTCTCGATCGAAATTATTCGGGCAGTGTTGTCTGATACTGTCGTGGAGACTTCCTCTAACTTTCTGGAGAGGGATTTCAGGTCGATTGCCATATCTTTCATCTCTTCCCAGAATGGTTTGAATTCCTCCAAGAATTTGCTAAGCGTTAAGGGCTCTTGGTCCCCAGCTTGACACGAAGTTTCCGGTTTGTCTGGGCCACTCGAGGCTCGGGATTTCTTTGAGGCCTTCTCAGGAGTGGCGGGGGGGTATGTTTCTGCAGGACTTTCTTCATATAAGCCTCCATTTACCACACAGATACCCAAAACAGGAGCACAAGCTGTTCAGAGACAAGGAGAACTCGTAGGCAGGGGAATTAGATAAAATTTAACAATATTAAATGACGAGTTTATATTCGGGAGGCAGGAGCTTAGCGGAGGAGCATCTACTCAGCACTATGCATCACGTGATCTCCAAATGTTATATAAATCTTGGTAGAAGAGGCCGCTTGACCTCATTATAATTATATTTTTCTTGTTATGTAATTTCTTTGTTTCTATTTTTATGTTTGTAACACTATTCTATTGAATATTTGTTTAGGAGGCTTGTTTTATAGTCTCCTTCTTTTCTAAGGATAGGGAGAGGGGGTTTCTTTCCCTCAGTTTAATTCTTTTGGAGTGTTCATTATGTATTAGTGTACTTGGATATATATGACGGTATTGTTCTTCACTTTTGTTATGTTTTGTTTTTTATTCAGTATGATGCAATACTGTTTTGTTGAAATTTTGATATATTTGTTTCAATAAAAAATTCCCCTACTCTTGTAATGGGGGAGGGAGGAGGTGAGTTATAACGCTTTACTGTTACATTCAAGATTATTATATGAATTACTACTTGTTTATTGTTTTTGCTTTTTTTTTCCCTTTATGGTTATGTATAATGTAATACTGATTTTGTATGTATATTGTCATGATTTTGTTATGATTTCAATAAAAAATTCCCTAATCTCCTGTGGAGTCCCTTACATCCTGGCCTTTCCGCCAAGATGGCTGTCTCTGGAGGTGCAGGGAGGGACATAGAGGTGCTGGAGAGGCAGAGGAGCTGGTCTCCTCCTGTCTCTGTATTGCAAGAGACCATAATCGCTGAAGACTGTACATCTCTTCCTGACCAATGGATTTTCGTGCTGGATTGACTATTTCTCCTGCTACTACAGTGGATCAATGTAAGCAGATGATCAGCACTAAGCGATTTCTCTACAATACCTGTGGAACCATTGTCTACAGAACCTGACCCAGCTTTGCCAGTTATTACTACTCCTCAGACTTCATCTGATGTAGATTCTCTTTTGCTACTAGAAGAACAACGCTACTACGCAACAAGACTCGGCTTTTAGCTCTTAAAGCTAAGACTGCCTCACAGCCTATGGTCTCACTTGTGACTCACCCTTCAAAAATGCAACTTCTGACACCTCAAAACAGGCATTGACACTTCTGCATTCCCGACAGCCCTAGCGGCTTCCAGTGCTCCTCAGATGCTGGCTCAAGCTGCTTCTCCTGATACGATCTCCTCCGGTGACACTTCTACAGACACTGTGCTGCCTGGAGAGATTCATACCCCAACTTCCCTAACTGTAACTCAGACCTTGGAGTGGTCTGTTGACTCTGCTCTCTCGGCTGTAGGGTGGGAAAAGGATCCAACTATCGGGACATGGCGCTCCGGTCCTTCCCTTATCAGTACATGTTTACAAACCACGGCATTCTCAATAGCTTCACAGAGAGAGAGAATCCAACGGACAATCACTTAGACCTTTCTTTGACTCCCACATTATGCCTCACTTAAAATCCAATTCTGAATCTGCTGTCTGAACATTCATACGTTCAGCCACAATGCCAGTCACCCCAGGGCCCTGGGTCTCGACCTCAGCCAGCTGCACAGACATCTTCTTCGACTGCTTCTGCCTCAGACTTATGCTTCTTGTTTTCAAGTACCTATACAACAGGATAAAAGACATAATGCAGTTAGACTGCAATATTTGGGGGCCTGTCAGAGTTTCCTGATCGTTTTTTTGTGGGACGTACTTTATTGAAAGATTCTATGAAGTTTGCTGCCTCTGAAATTCATGCTTTGATACATGTTTCTTCAGAAACACATTTTAATATTGGCTTTAAAACTTTAGTTGGGCTAGAAACATTTTGACTTAAATTTCAAGAGTTATAATCTTCCCTCTTATGGGCCCCCTTTTAGTGCCATTCCTTTAACCAGGTCTACCCAGAAAATTATTACTATTTTATTTTGGAATGAGGTGTTAGCCTGAATGACATATCAGTGGTTAAAACAAAGGTGTAAGGTTCTTTCTGACCCTGAAGCTATTTTTGACTCCAAAAATTTGTGGACTGGGGGAGTGGAAAGTGAGAGACATGCTTCGAACTTCATACACAGGGATTCACCATCTGCCCAATAGTTTTATGCTTAGTAAAGACAGGGGAGTGCTTTTTTATCCTGGTCAGCCAAAGGAATGCTAGAAATGTGGTTCCACTGCTCATATAAGTAGCATTTGTGACATGGTAAAGTGCTCAGTTTGTAGAGGCCTTGTACACACAGGTTACCAGTGTGTGGAAGAGCCCACTGTGTTCTTTGAGACGACTTGGGTCACACCTTTCAAAACTGCACCTGGCTGCACTACTCCCAACCCTAGCAGATGGGGAAGAACAGAGATTGCTTATCACAGTAGTGCAACGTGCCAGAATTACTGGTACCTCTTCTGTTCCACAGCATTCTTGACACTTTCCACCCTCCTCTATGGCTCTACACGCCAATATTCCTGCAACAAAAACCCTTCTCATATTGACAAGAAGTCCACCCCTACCCTGAACCCTGTACCACCAATGCTACCTACAGACCCCCCTGCCTGGAAGTTCAGATCAACTTGCCATACCCACTGTTCCATCCCCTAATACACCAGTCAGAATAATGGAACCCTTCCCCCCAAACCTTTCGTTCCTCCTACTAGAGTTACAAGAGGATCTAAGAAAGTAGGTTCACCCTCTTCTAAGGCTTTGAAAACAGACAACATTACTCTGGTCAATAGAGTTGAATTGCTATGCCATCCACAGGAAAACACTGACTCTGACACTTACGTACTTTCATCCCAACCCGAAGTCACCACGGATACAGAAGTCACTGTAGATAATGTGGGATCTCAGAAAAGGAAGGCGAAAGCCAAAGTAAAACACAAAGAGAGTACCCCTAGGAAAGGTAGACCCAGGTGAATGTAAGTAGCCCTATGAGATTTAGCCTGCTTCTTTCTCTTGTAATTATGTCATCCACCTTTTCTATCCACACTGTTAATGTTAACAGTATTAAAAAACAACCTAAGAGGGATGCTGTTTTTTTCCCTTTTTACCCTGCCTCACTGCAGGGGTAATCCTCCTGCAAGATGTTAGATTTCACACAATTCCAGAGGTTTACAGAGCCCAAAGGGCCTGGTTCTCTGGACCTTCATACTGGTCCTTTGGGCATGAACCCTGTTCAGTCTTAGGTATACTATTTAGTATCCCGGATGTTTCAGTAAAAAACATTTTGGACCTATACCCTGGTCGATTTCTACTTTCAGATGTTACAATCTCCTCTGTTCCTTTTGAATCATAAACATATATGCTACCCAGACAAAGTAACATAGAATTGAACTACTGAAGCTTATTTTACACCTATACACTTCTATGTATATTGTTTGGGGTGACTTCAACTGTGTTTATCCACCAGGGATAAATCTTCAACCTCTAAAACTACTAAATTATTTTGTGATGCTAATTTTTGAAACAACCACTAAGCTCCACAAAAATTACAAGATGCTTATTTGTCCTTCACCAAGCAACACACTCCCACCTTTCATAAGGGATCATTGGCTACCGTTATACATTTTTCTTTATTTCTCCACACTTACAGTATTTGCTGCTACAATACTAGTAGCAAATTTACAGATCATATTTTATTATTAGTCTCCTCGGTCTTAGGATTGCCAAAATATTTGGTCCAGGACATGGAAATCGAATACCACCTTTTTAAGGATTCACAATTGTTACTACAGCTTTCAGACTACATAAAGGACAAAGAAATCAGTTTTTTTCTGTATGATGATTAAGGCTGTATTTTATTTATACAAAAATGGTATGATTTCCTGGCGTTTATACAGCAACTCTAAATAATTTCACGGATACATCACTAATTTCAAATTTCGTTTTTACTTCAATAAATATAAAATAAGTTGCACAACTAAAAAAACAGCAGTTAAAATTGATTACAATAATTACAAACATTAATTATTTTGCTTCAGCATTGAATACATCTTTATATTTTCGGACTTTATACTACGTCGAATATCAGTCAACACAGAACCGTAATGAGAAAATAATCTCTCAACACTGGCACTATGGACAGGTACACTCAAACAGCTAAGAGCAATGTTTGACAAGTTTGGGAATCTTTCTTTACAGTCCTGCCAGAATCCAACAATATCTATGTTACAATATATGAAAGTGCTGCCTTGTATCTCTTGAATGTAGGATCTTAGCTCTGATCTTGCCTTTATATTTTCATCAAATAGAGGAATGCTGTCACAAATTGCCTCTTCTATCATTGCAAGGTTTCGTGCCCTCGATGGATTAAAAATTCTAACCGCAGCAGAAAATTTGGCAGCTGACTGATGAAATCTGCCATGTTTAGTCATGTAGTCCGTGATTGGGTACTATGGCTAAAAATTAGTTTATTGGCTTTGACCTTCAGATTAGTGACGGCCCAATTAAGATCTTGGGAATTTTATATGGGGATGGATCTTTAGATATTCTCAATTGGACTCCTAAACTGGAACTTGCCCAGTCAAAAGTTTCACTCTGGAACACCTGGAAACTAAGTAGAAGGAAAAGGGTCTATATGATTTAATCTTATTTGCTCCCTATTTTTCTTTTTTTGCCTACACACCCCACCCAGAAGCCTTGAGGCAAGATTGTTGAGCATTTTCTTTCAGGCTCTGTGGGGTAGCCATCTTAACCCTGTCAAATGTCCTATAACATACCTACCCCTCCAGGAGGGAGGGAGGTCTTAATATGGTCCAGTCCATATTTTTTTACAGTAGCATTTTCCTTATGACTAATATCAGACCTCTTCTAGTTAACTGTGATATAGGCTGAGTTTCTTGACTCATGTGACCCTTGGTTTCATCAGTGGAACTTAAATACTTTAAAGACACTCAAACATATTCCGACTGTTCCTACCTATGTTAGGGACACCTTTTTTCATCTCAAGCAATGGCACATCACTAGCCACATGATGATAACTTGTACGAGGAAGGCTTTATATAACTATTTATTAGATCATACTTGTACAGATCTTGTAGTATTTCCCAAATGTCTGAATCAACATATAAACGATCTCTATACCCTGTTGTGCAATCCTAGAATCCCCCAAAAGATGTGGGATTTACACTGGCTCAGTCGCCATGAGAGAATTAACATTAAGGCTAATCATAAACACAAACAAATGAATGAAAGACTTTGTTCTAGACCAGATTGTACACAGCAGGATGAGACTATTCCACCTATCTTTTGCTGTTCTTATATCACTGGCTTTTGGACATTGCTAGCCACAAAGTGGTGAGAACCATTGTTTTCATCTATTACATATGAAATGTTACGATATGGTTCCTATCCAATTGCTTGGAGGAAGTGTAATGTGGATACTTTCAATTTACTTTTTGTGGTCTTAAAATGGTATGTTTGGACTGCTTGATGTCTCTTTACTTTGCAGCAACAGGATGTATCTCACCATACAGTAATCCAGGGGGTTGAATGAGATTTGAGAGAAGTGTGTTATTCTGAAATGCAAAACATGTCACTTAAGTCTTTGTTGGATTTCTGGAAACTCATGCCATGGATTACTGATTCTGATTTTCCTGTTACATGATTTTCTTGTTGTTTATTGGATTGTTTTCTCAGTTTTTCTGCTAATAAAAATTTCCCCTACTCCTGCAGTAGGGGAACCCTTGTCTGTAAGATGGCTATACAGCAGGAGAGTTGAGGATGGATGTGGAAGAGGCTGGGGAGTTGGACTCCCAGACCTTATCAAAGAGACTGCAGACATTAGGAAATAGTAGCTGAAATTGTGGAGGATCAAGTTTGTTCTGCTGAACAGAGAGAAGTGCCGACAGGAGCTAAGATGAATTCAGTCAGGACAACTGAAGAGGAGAATGTGGAGGAGATGGGGCATGATATTGCAAATGTTTGTAATTTACAGTTAAAAGAAAAATGTTGGTTTTTACAACAACAGTTGTTGCACGAGAAGGCTCAGTATCTAAAAAGAATGGAGCAACTACAGGCGAAACTATGTAAAACACAGAGGGAGACGGAAGCTGTCATGGCCCAGGAGCCAGCTGCTGACAGTTCAGAACAGCCAGGTGCTGCTGACATAGCAGCATCAAAGGGAGCCGCTGAGCAACTTACGAGCCAACACAGCACTGAAACTGAAGCAATTCCTGAGGACAGTAATGGTTTAAAGCATAATGCCACAGCGACAGATGGGATCCAGGAATGTGAAAATTATAATATAGAAACCACAGCAAAAACAGTCACAAAGGTGGGGAAGCTGTTAGAAATGGCATATACAAGCCGCAAAAGGCTTGACCTAAAACAACACCTCGCAACCAAAAATATGGAGACACTGCTGGCCAGACTGGAGCAACAGCACAGGAAAATGATAAGTAAACCAGATAATATGAACAAACAAAATGGAATACAAAATCAAACCACAGACCCAGATAATGAACCATGGTCACCAGAGGGTGCTTTATCAATGACTGGATGGATACAAAATAAGGAGGGTAAGTGGGTTTCAGACCCCACAGATTCTACAGTAGTAACATATGCTAGCACAACAAGTAAGGAAAATGTGGTACCACAGGAAAGTAATGCTACACTGCATCATCTGAAACAGGGGCCCCTCAAGAAAAAGAAATACAGAATAATGACTTGGCACTAATACTTGATGATGCTAACAGTAAGAATGAAACAGTAATAATTTCAGTGACTAGGACTACACAGAAGACTGAAAGTGAAACGGAGTATGCAAGAGAAACTAGTCCTGAAAGAATGGGGCCTAAATAAACGATTTTAAAAAACCATGAAGGGAGAACATGGTTTTAACCACTGTTTAAATTATCTGATCTTTTCAAAAAAAAAAAAATGGGAGCTGGTCCCCGAAAAATGCTGTACGTTTGATCTATAAAGGTGGTCTGGAACACGACCCAGATAGAACATCTATAGCTGGGACACTGTTAAAAGGATCCATGAATGTTATATTTGTTATGTTTCAATGTAGGAGTGCTCCTTGGAGTGAAATGTTCACACTAGTACTACATGCATCACTCCAAGAATCACCTATTAGAAATGAAAATCTGGGCCATTCCAGGTAGGCCTTGTTATAATGACATTATAACATATTATTTTTCTATTTAGTTTTTGTTGACCGGGTAAGTGCACTAGACAAATCCTGCTTATTTTCAGGCATGACCCAGGAGAGGGGAATACAGATGAATGCCAACTGACCTTGAACCAGGTTAAGCTGTTGGTGGTATTTTAGTGAATGAGGATATTTGGCCAGGACACTGGGAAATTCCCTGCTCTTCGATAAAGTGCCATGGGATCTTAAACATCCACCTGAACTACCACCAATCCAGGCAGATGGGACCTCGGTTTAACATCTCATCCGAAAGACGGCACCTCAGAAATGCAGCACCCTCTCATGCTGCACTACAGTGTCAGTACTGGGATATTAACCCAAGTGCCAGATGTGGGAACTGAACCCATAGCCCTCTGATCTCCCGGCCTCAGAGGCGAATGTGCTACCTACTGAGCCACTGACACTGACTACTATATATTATTCTATATATTATATCAAACAAAGGACGAAGTCCTGGCCCCCCTGACTAGAATAATTAACCTCTCCCTAACATCAGGTATATTCCTGAGATTTGAAAAGCAGCAGTGGTAACCCAAATTTTCAAAAGCAGGGATAAACTACTACACACCAATTACAAGCCTATTTCTATTTTACCACCCATCTCCAAAGTGCTGGAGTGAATAGTCTATGATCAACTGATAGACTACCTAGACAAACACCAGCTACAGTGTGCTCAGCAACATGGATTTCATAAACAACACAGCATTACAACAGCGCTGCTAGAGTTTACGGGCTACATACATGACACACTAAATCAAGGGCACTTGGTGGACGCAATATATATTGACCTCACCAAGGCCTTTGATATAATCAACCATTGTCTCCTCTTACATAACTAATCAGTACCGGCGTATCAGCTGACTCACTGCCATGGTTCAGTAACTACCTAACTGGGAGGGAACAAAAAGTAAAAACAGGCAAAACTCTATCCGACAGCCAAAAAGTCACAACCGGAGTGCCACAGGGCTCCATCTTGGGGCTTCTGCTATTCAGTTTATTCCTGAATCAACGCCCTCAAGTATGTAATGAAGAAATCCTCCTATATGCCGATGATGCGGTCCTATACACAAGTCACCATGACCCTAGCATCACTGAACAACAGCTACAGTCACAATTCAAAAACATAGGAGATTGGTTCCTGAATACGAAGTTGCGACTAACTCACAAAAAAAACAAGACCATGTTATTTGCCTCCGCACATAACAAACACAAATCTACAACACTAACAATAACAAATAAACAGTGTGAATCACTTGAGATGGCCAGACACTTCAAATACCTTGGCATCACGCTCAATAGCACACTCTCCTACTCCCTCCATATTGACCAAATTGCGAAAAATGCTAACAGGAAACTTGGACAACTCTACAGGCATAGACACTGCCTAAATGATGCTGCCCTTAACCTAGCAATTACCAGCTTAGTCTTCTCATCCGTTGACTATGGACTCCTTGTATACAGTGCAGCCTCCAATACAACCCTAAAAAGTCTAGCTACCGCACTAAATATGACGTGTAGACTTCAGCTTGGTGCCCCTAAACTAACCCATACATGTGACACTCACAAACTGAGTGGCTGGACCTTAACAATTGGATTCTGTACCAAACATGTACCCAGGCTAAAAAAAGCAACCCTCAGGCTAACCTTGGGTGGTGCCCAGAACATACTCTGCCCAGCTGTATAGCCTAGAGGTTAGAGGAACGAGGTATGAATGAGCCTGATACATCCAGCAGACCAGACCTGAGTTTGATTCTCACAACCTCCACTTGCATACTGTGTGACTCTGAGCAAGTCACTTAACCGCCCAGTGCTCCCAGGTCACCCCTAAAAATGGGCACTTGTGCCTAGTGTGCCTTACCTGGTTACCAAAGACTTAAATAAAAAAAAAAAAAAACAAGCAGGCCAACCAGAGCTACTAATAGAAGCAACTTCAAAGTCCCCTTCTGCAAAACCTCACAGGACCAGAAATCTTTTGGATACCGGCCCCGCTTGCCATGAACTCTCTACCCCTGGACCTGGTAGAGATCCCCAGCATTGGCCTATTTAAGTTAAAACTCCATTCCCACATAACCAGCCAAAGAAATTGTTCCTGGTTCATTTAAGCTCGAAACCACTCCAAAGGCCTTGCCCTACCCCAACTTACACTTTGTCACAGCTTCTCAATTACGGTACCTATCTACGTCAATTTCCTCGCCCTCCTCTCCCTTGTACTGCCTCTCACCCACTTTTAGGAACGGCGAGAGCATTGAACAGAATATGCAGTGCTCTTGCCACACTGGGTGAGCTGTAGTAATGGTGTGGCAGTTACAGTACTGCACATGCATGATATTAAGCACATGTGCAGTTTTGCTAAGTCAGCTAGTGCACAATGTGGTAGCACTGGCATAGCTAGGCATGTGCAATACTTGCATGTGTACGGTTTGATGTCAGTGCCGCCATGTTGTGCACGGCAGCCATTACCTTCACAATTGCAGCAAGAAAAAGTAGTGTGCCAGGAAGGGGTGTGTTTATGGCCTGCAGAGGAAGGCCACATAAACACAATCATTGTAAACTGTGGCAGAGCACTGTGGAAGCAAACTGGACAACTGTACTGTACAGTCTTGTGCTTTTATAGAAATCTGAGATGGCATAATGTTGATGGAGTTCTGCCCACACAGCTGTAAAAATGGAAGGTCCTGGAATGCAGTGTTGAGGGTGGTGGCATGTGAATATGTTCTGCTAATGTGAAATTTAAATTTGTTTTGCTGCAAACCAAAAACATCTCTTACACCATTCTTACAAATTCATTTTGAAAATTTCTAATATCTAGTGACTGAAACATGAGTTTTAAAAACAGTTCGTAAAATTTTTTGTTATTAAGAAATATATGATTTGACGGAGTTACTATCTGAGTCCAGTCCCCCAAATTCTCTCAGGGACTTTACCAATTGAGCTCCTGTACTGAATTCAGAGGGACTAGATTTAATTCAGTTCAGTCAGATAATGGGCTCAGTTGTCATACTTTCATTCCTCTCCCTTGCTGTAGCTAGTGGTAAGGACATTTGAGTGCAGTTTTCAAATTATCGTTTTGCTGCATGTAGGGTATTTTGTTAGATTTGTCTACATCATGATTATCATAACCACTTTAGGATCCTTGTGGGAGTCCACAAACTCACTGGTGCAAATCTTTCTAGACTTCAGTAAAGATTTTGATCTAGCCCCTCCCAAGCAATTAAAAGAAAAATTACATAACTTAGGAATTCAATGACAAATTGTTTACTGGGTAAATGCATGGCTGACAAATGAAACCCAAAGAGTAGAAATTAATGAATTTAAGTCTGATGTTGGTAGAGTGGACAGTGGAGTCCCACAGGGGTTGGTGTTGAGACCAATGTAGCTCAGCATTTACAAAACGGACATGGGTATAAACATAAGTTACTCGGTACAAACATTTGCAGATGTCCCCAACCTGGGAGACATTTTTGAACAGGTTATCAAAACAAATCACTGCCCAAACAAGCATTTGTCAATGCCGAACGTTCGTTTGCAGGTATTTGCAGTGGTGTCAGGCATGTATGGTGCTTTACCCTAATGCCCTGTGCGATTGCTGGTATTTGCACAATAAATTGTCAGCATAGCCTTTTGTTACCCCATTGTGAGCTACATGGTGGAAACACGTTTTGGGCAGGATGTGAAAAATGACAGCTATTACTGCTCATAAGGAAGTGTGGTAAAATGGCAATGTTGAAAATCTGGAGTGGAAATATTGAAAATTATAAAAGCTAGGAGGCGTGTATGGGAACCTGTGCAATGCACGCTCATAAAACAGTCATTGTTAGAATTTTTTCACCAAATTGTCAACATTGGCATTTTAAAACCTCTTCTAATGAACAGTGTCACTGTAATTGGCTTACTGTGTGCCATACATTGATTTTGCAATAACGACTGCTCACTGTGCACTACATGGGCGGAAACACGCTTGGGCAGGATGTGAAAAATGACAGCTGTACTGCTCACAAGGAGGTGTGGTAAAATGGCAATGTTGAAAATCTGAGTGAAAATATTGAAAATTCGCAAACTTACGAGCATGCGTAGGAACTGCACAGCGCGCTGCGTAAAACGGTTATTTTAGGAATTTGGTCACCAAATTTTCAACATTGCCATTTGAAGACCTCTGCTCATGAACAGTGACACTGTGATTTTCTTAATGTGTCCCATACACTGAGTTCACCACGGCGACTGTGCCATTTAATACTTTTCATGGTGGAAACACGTCTTGGGCAGATCATGAAAATGACATGCAGTGCTCATAAGGAGGTGTGAGGCAAAATGGCAATGTTGAAAGTGTGGAGTGAAAATATTGAAAATTCGCAAACTTACGAGCGTGCATAGGAACTGTGCAATGAACACTCATAAAACAGTCATTTCTAGGAATTTTGTCACCAAATTTTCAACACAGCCATTTTAAGACCTCTGCTCATGATCAGTGCCACTGTGATTTTCTTAATGTGTCCCATACATTGAGTTCGCACAGACTGCGCCATTGTGCGCTACATGGGCGGAAACACGTTTTGGGCAGGATGTGAAAAATGACAGCTGTACTGCTCATGAGGAGGTGTGGTAAAATGCCAATGTTGAAAATCTGGAGTGGAAATATTGAAAATCCGCAAACCTACAAGCGTGCGTGGGAACTGTGCAACGCACGCTCAAAAAACAGTCATTTTTAGGAATTTTTTCACCAAATTTTCAGCATTGCCATTTTAAAACCTCTGCTAATGAACAGTATCACTGTGATTTTCTTACTGTGTCCTATACATTGATTTAGCACACCGACTGTGCCATTGTGCACTACATGGGTGGAAATACGTTTTGGGCAGGATGTGGAAAATGACAGCTGTACTGCTCATAAGGAGGTGTGGTAAAATGACAAAGTTGAAAATGTGGAGTGAAAATATTGAAAATTTGCAAACTTACGAGCGTGCATAGGAACTGTGCAATGAACACTCGTAAAACAGTCATTTCTAGGAATTTTGTTACCAAATTTTCAACATTGCCATTTTAAGACCTCTGCTAATGAACAGTGTCACTGTGATTTTCTTAGTGTGTCCCATACATTGATTTCTCACACGGACTGCGCTATTGTGCGCTATATGGGCAGAAACACGTTTTGGGCAGGATGTGAAAAATGACAGCTGTACTGCTCATGAGGAGGTGTGGTAAAAAAGCAATGTTGAAAATCTGGAGTGAAAATATTGAAAATTCGCAAACTTATGAGCGTGCGTAGGAACTGCACCGCACACTCGTAAAACAGTCATTTTTAGGAATTTTTTCACCAAATTTTCAACATAGCCATTTTAAGACCTCTGCTCATGAACAGTGTCACTGTGATTTTCTTAATGTGTCCCATACATTGATTTCACACACCGACTGCGCCATTGTGCGCTACATGGGCGGAAACACGTTTTGGGTGAGATGTAAAAAGACAGCTGTACTACTCATAAGAAGGTGTGATAAAATGGTAATGTTGAAAATCTGGAGTAGAAATATTGAAAATTCGCAAACCTCTGAGGCGTGCATAGGAACTGCATAGCATACTCGTAAAACAGTCATTTTTGAATATTTGCAAATTTTCAACATGGGGTTTGGGACCCCTTCTCCATGAATGATGTCACTGTCATGGCACTATTCAGGCCGAAGGGTGATTTTTGCCAGTGACTGTGAAATCACTCTTGAGGCGACTAACACCATGACAGTGACATCTTTCATGAAGGGTCCCAAAACCCATGTTGAAAATTTGGTGCAAAATTCCAAAAAATGCTGAGATATGCAATAAAGTTGAAACCCCTATCTAGCCCATTATACAGCTTACGACATTTCTTCAGTTCGCGGTCACCTTTGAAGAGTGCAGGCGTGTTCCCAGTCTACTGAGATCGTCGCACGAGTCTGGAGGCAAGTATGGGGTGGGGGTGTGAGAGCTGGGTGCACAGTGGGTGGAGTGCGGGTTGTGGGGGGCTGGGAGGCAGCACCGTGGGACCGTTTTATTTTACAGATTTAAAAAAAACAAGATGATGTGGGGACGTTTGCCATGCTGGGGTGAGCTCCAAGCGTGGCAGAGAAGATGGCTGGGGGACCCGAGGAGCTGACAGGATTAGGCATCCCCTTGAAGGCAAACACGGGGGTTAAGGAGACGACAGGGGATTGGGCACCCCTGTCGCAAACAACGGAACGCTTGCCACGCTGGGGTGGGCTCCAGTGTGGCAGCAGGATGGGGCTTTGGGGGTCCGTGGAGCTGACGGGGATTGGCACCCGTACGGCAAAACAACGCTTGCCACACTGGGGTGGGCTTCAGCATGGCACCAAAGCTTTGGGGCGGTGTGGCGTGTGCGGGGGCGCATGATGCAGTGGGGCGGGCGTGGTGTGGTGCTCAGTATGGCAGCGGTGCTTTGCTTTGAAGCAGAGGAACACCGCTGTCATACAGAGCTCCTGCACCCATTGGTGCAGGACCGCCACACCTGCTCAAGGGAGTAGTGCATTGGATGGGAGAGGCACACCTCCAAAGTGTGCTACTCTCCCAAAACGTTCTTTGCCCATGCTCGCAAGCGAACGTAAAAATGTGATTATATTATAGTATGGACACAGAAATGGAAGATACAAGTAAATGTGGTGTAGTGAAATACAAATGATACACTTTAGAAAAAAATAAATGCATGCGTTACTATTTTAATGGGATGTGAACTGAAGTCACCAAACAAAAAATAGATCTTGGAATCATAAGAACAAACAAATTAGATAGCACAGCCCAGTGCTGAGCAATAGCTGCTAGGGCAAATAAAAGTTTAGAATATATAAGCAGCAGTTTTGTGTCCAGGAGCAGTTCAGTGATGATTCTTTTGTACAAAACCCTGATTATTTATTTTATTTATTTTACAATTTTTGGCCAGGAAAGGCACATTAAGCCAATGCATGTTTTCAGGTGCATTCTGGAAACACGGAAATTGTGTGATTTGCTCACAGTTACACAGTATGCAAGTGGTTGCTGTATGATTCAAATTCAGCTCTCCAGGTGTGCAGCTCAGTGTTCTCAACCACTACACTGTACTACCTGCCACATTTAGTTAGGTCACTTTATATTATGGCAGCCAAAGCAGGGCACCACACAAGAACGTGACATACAGTTGGTTGAGAGGGTGCAGAGAAGAGCTACTAGAATGAGAAGAGGTATGGAAACTGAGTGTTATAAAAGCAAATTAAAAGAGACAGGCTCATTCACTCTGAAGAAATATGCATAAAAAGAGGGTTTACATTAATATGGGACAGCAATAATGCTGAACAACTGAGGAATAATCTAAACAAAGACTATAGAGAGAATGTGAGAACATGAGCTTGTAGTAAGCAATTCAGAAATATGAGGATCAAAACCAACAGAATGAAATACTTTTATACTCAAATAGTTGTGAGTGGATGCAATAATTTACTACAGAAAATAATTGGCAGTAAAGTACTATTTAAAAATAGGATAGATAATGATAGTATATGAAAGGAAGAAATTCAGTTAGAAACTACCACTTAGAAGTGGAAGAAGTGTCGAGGGGCTCTGTGGCCTTCTTCTGTGTGAAGCATCAGTTCAAGAATTTGGTGGGTAATTTTGACCAATATTTTTATACTATTTTAGACTGTCCTTTACCTACAAACTTATGCGATATTCTTCTTTCTCTGTTTCAATTCTATTTCAGTACTTTTCACCTTTGAAATAATAAAGGCGTTCCTTTTAATATGGCTCAGACCAGGTTTTCATCACTATTTCCAGGTGTTTTTTAACACCTACTGTTTCATAGGGTGAGTGAGCTCTGCCTTCTGCATGCTAGTTCATTTTATTCACAACAGAAGTGATTTTAAACAATTGATGTAAAAGAACAATTGAGAATGCTGATGAAAATCTGGCCCAAGCTATATTAAAATGAATGCTCCTTTTATTACTTCAGATATGAAAAAAGTACTAAAGCGGACTCAGATTGTGAAAAGAAGAGTATCATACAAGTCAATAGGTAAAGCAAAATCTAAATAGAATAAAAGGTATCGGTCAAAATGTTCACCAAATTCATGCACTGCTGTTTTATGTACCCCAGTACTGACCTCAGTAAACTGTGGATGGCAAAAAAGTGTCTATCATCTAATAGACTGAAAAACAAGTGTTGCTTTAAAATGTAGCAGAAAGTTACACATTACAAGGGAAATGACTTGTTCAATGTCAGGCCCAATTCTTTTTCAGAAAGATAGGAAGCAGGGTATTCCCTATGCCTAGCAGTAAACTTATACCATAAAGATAAATATTTTAATCAAAACAAGTTTATGCAAGCCCAGTCTCTGTGTATGTCATATAAGGCAGGCTATTTAGTGTTTTTTAAGAACGTTTTCCAGTATCTGTTTGAAATACAGTGCAGCATATTACTGGCATTGCTGAAAAGAAGGTTTGCCAATGAAGAGCATGCCAATTTGTCCTGGAGCCCAACCAGGAATATAGTAGCTAGGAGAATGGGGGGGATGCAAGGGAGGGCCCACTGACATCACACAAGGGCGGAGACATACAGAAGGAGCACTGGCCACTGACTGAGGGGGGGAGGGCCTGGGGAGGGGTCTGAGATAAAGGCCACTAGGGGCACTTAAGGGCATGCAGTGGTAGTTTTGCCCTCTTTCTTTGCTGGAAATTCAGAGTTTTCAGCACATTCATTGGCACAGGTAGGGCACAGTTGCATATTTTGGCGAAGATGGATGATTTTATCAAGCTAAGCTGTAGTAGCTGATGCATACGCAAAAAATCTCTGGTCACAGGTTTAGGATGCTGCTTAGTAGTTTGCTTGGGTAGGTCTGCAGCGAGCCTTTGGTTGGCGTTAACACGGCAGTGTACGAGCTGTTTGGTGGTTGTTTCAGAATGGGCCCTTGGGACACAGAGAACACAGTTTCAGGCAATGCAGTAGCGTGGGAATAGGAATTACTGTTCTTTGTTTGCCCTGAGGGCTGCAGCAAGCATGTGGTTAGGTGTAACATGGCATTGGAGCGAGTTGTGTCAGGCTGTCGTGAGAAGGGGGGGACTGGCAGCCAAAGCCAGTGTGGTTTGAGCAAGGCGGTAGCAGGGTTTAAGGGGTCCAGGAGATTTGTTTGATGGGATCGAATTGATAGTTTGGGGGAGATCTGGGGCAGGCATAGCTGGTATGAGCAGTGAGGTGAATGGGGCCATGGAGGCGTGCGCCTTCATGGACCCACCGACAGAGGAAAGAGGATAAGGGTGCGTCTGCGACCCAGAAGCTATCTGATTGTGCACTTGATGGCAGGCTGGTGGCACATTTTGAAGCAGAGAAGCTTACCAGGCAGCACAGTGTGTCGCATGGTCATGGCCGCCATTTTCCTTGCCGAGATAGGGGATGGCAGTGGAGCACATGGCAGGGAGGAGGGTGGAGTCAGGGGGATGAAATGAAGGGACTGAATTTTAACAAAACTGGGCCAGCACTCAGACTGTAGATGGCTAGTAGGCCTGCTATAGGCCCAGATCGCCATGTGGGTACAGGCCGTGGAGGCATGCTGAGACACGGACGCCTGCCAACGGAGGTGCGGCCTGGGCACGGGATGGCCTGTGTGCGCCTTTGGTGGGTGAACGACGAGATCTACCAGGCAATGTGGTGTGCTGCAGGTGCACACCACCAATGCCCAGAAGAAGCCCTTGGGAGTGCTTTGGACCACTTGGTGGGCCTGAGGCGTGGTCGGGGGTGCACTCAAAGCGAAATGGAGGCTTGTGGCCAGGCCTAGAGTGAAGTGGACAGCTAGGCCTGAGTAGGCATGGACCACCACATGGTGGGGAAGGGCATCTTGGCCTGACCACGGTGCATGGATGCCCGTGGCAGGCGGGATTGCCTAAGAAGACAATAGGGGTTTAAATCAGCTTGCTGGGGCAAGTTTCTGCTCTAGGAATATTTACTATTTTGATGATTGCAACTTGGTGGATCTCACTAGTCACTTTGAGCATTTACTAGCCATTTCTAGTCCTAATTTACATGTGTATTTATGGTGCATTAGTATAGCGGGCATAATGTTTTAGTGGACAGCGGTATTTTCTGTGTATGTTTTTCTATTTGGCTATGAAGTTGGTGGTATATGGGAATGAGGGAGAGTTATGGTGGGGGGATCATTGGTCGCTGTGGGTTGCAGGCGGGCTGGGGAGGACACTCTGCCAGATGGAAGGAGGGTTATTATTGTGATCCAGGGCTAGTAGCTGCTCACAGGGACTGGCCAACGAAGAGGTGTGGAATATACAATGGCAAGGGCCAAGGATCTAGTTTTGAGGCTGGAAAGAGGCACCAGTGGGGTGGGGCACCAGTGGGGGGGTACTAGCTCGGGACTGGGCTGTAGACGGATTATTGCCCAGTATGTGCAGCAAGATGGAGGCTGAAAAGGTGGAGAGGGACAGGGGGCCAGATCGCTGTGTGGGGGACCTATCTCACAAAGTTTTTGTATGCTGCTAGGGAAGGATGGCACCAAAGAGAGCCCCGACGTCCAGCGCTAACATGCTTGTGGAAGCTGCAAAACTGATGGCACAAGTGACCAAGTTGATGGAGGCAGCTAAGAAGGGAGGCCGAGGAGGAGGCTCAGAGAAATGGAAAGAGAGGGACAGTGGGTCGGCTTGGAAAAGACAATAAACGACCGAGGAGGGCGGGACCCAGTGCTCTGACAGCGCCATGGCCAGGGACAGAACCAGACAAGATTCCGACCAAGCAGCTCACAAAAGGGGGTAAGGATAAGGTAGATATGAATAACGAGGCAAATTTACAGGAGTATATTGAGGGGTTGTTGGGTGACATGGGGAAGGAGGGAGTGTCCAAAACTGAATCAGCGTTGCGGGCCATTAAAGAAAAGAAAGACGGAGACAAAGAGGTGTTGGACTCACCTAGTGGGGCACACAAGCTGTACGACGGCCCACCAGATTTCACCCTGGGTGACCACTTTCCAGCGTCATTCAAAGAGTAAATTTGGAAGAGTGAGTATGTTGATATCTAAGGGCTGGTGGCTGTAGAGACAGCCACTAAATATGAGCAGAAGGAGTCAATGGGTAAGTTGGACATGGCAGTAGCATTGGCAGTGGTGGTGCACAAGACAGAGGAGGCCAGGTTTAAAAGGAAAAATATTGACACATGGCAAGCGGGGTCCTTGATCTATAGTGCTTTGGTGCTCAAGAAACAGCCCAATCTAACAATCTCACTGCTCACCTATTTGGCAATCATCAGGGACGTGTTCTGGGCAAAACTAGGTTTTGGGTGGCTCAAGTACGACAAGGCATTCTGGTGATGCATGGCAGCAAAGGGCAACTTGAGGTGGGATTGCACCCACACTGAGCTCTGGGTTAGGACTTTGTCAGGAGCGGCAGTGAGGCAGGGAACTGAACAGGTAAAAAAGGGGGGTGCAAGCCCAGGGTGCCAAGACATATTGGGCTTACAATTGGGCCTCATGTAACTGGACCAGCTGCAAGTTCCAGCACAGCTGCTCACAGTGTGGGGGGGTCGCACCCAGCCACAGACTGTAAGGTAGCTGGCGACAAAGGGGGACCAGTCAGTGGGCAGGCTCAGGGCCGCTTTTCAGAACAGCAGGGGGGAGCCGCAGGAGTCGGGGCCCAGGAGAGGAGCTTATGGAAGCAATTACAGATGGAACTAGACTAGAACAGCTGGAACAGAAGTGGGGTTATGGTCTAGCACACATCCATTAAGCGGGTGGTGGTGGATCACTGGACTAAGTCTTATCCCGATAAGAAAGGGAGAGTTGTTAGAAGGGTTTTCTGAGGGTTTTGTACTGGGTTTTGGGGGCATGAGTGGGGATGCGGGCTAGAATTTGGAATCTTTATAAGGAAAAGACATTGCCTGGGAGAAGATCTAGAAAGGAGTGAGGGCAGGGAGGGTGGAGGGGCACTGTCCCAGCCCCGAATGACTTTCTGGGTGTCACCTGGTTTGGTACCCAAGAAGCAGGAATGGGACTTCAGACTAATCCATCACCTGTCCTACCGAAGGAGGGTCAGTGAATGGAGGATTCCAGAAAATCTCAGCATGGTCTCTTACACATCAGTGGACCAACGATAGAGCTGATACAGGCGGTGGGGGGGGGCATGGTTGGTCAAGACGGACATTGAATCTGCATTCTGGCTGCTATCAGTGCGATCAGCAGACTGGGACCTTCTCGGTTTTCAGTTTGAGGGAGGCTTGTACTTCGACAAGGCAATGCCCATGGGATGTTCCGTGACCTGTGCAACGTTCGAGGTTTTCAGCTCATGGGTACAGTGGGTGTTTGGATGGTGGTATGGACACAGAAGGGTAGTCCATTACTTGGATGATTTTCTATTGATAGGGTCCAGTCAGGCCGAGGCAGGTAAGATGTTAGCAGATTTCCAGGATATGTGCAGGACAATAGGAATCCCATTAGCAGCCGGAAAAAACTGAGGGCCCGGCGCGTAGGCTAGAGTTCCTGGGGATCGAGGTGAACACGGAAGAAGAGTGTTTTTGCCTTCCAGGGGTTAAAGTAGCACAGCTGAAAGGGCTGCTTACATCCGTGGGTGGGAGGAGGAGGAGGGTGCCGCTGGTACAGGTACAACAGCTACTGGGGCACCTTAATTTCACCTGCAAAGCCATAAGTCCAGGCAGGGCATTTACTAGGAGGTTGGGGAGGGTCACGGGAAAAACAAAGCTACCTCATCACTGGGTTAACATCAACAGAGGGGTGAAGGAAGACTTACAGGTATGGGAGACATTCCTGGAATCTTACAACGGGTTGACATTTTAGCAAGAGGACTGGGCCTCCAACACAGACCTGGAGCTGTACACAGATGCAGCCAGGGGCCTGGGGATGGGGGCCTATTTTCAAGGGGAATGGATCTTGGAGGCTTGGCCGGCTAAATGGCAAGGATGGGGATGGATGAAGGACATCACGTTCCTCAAAATGTTCCCGATTTGGGTAGCTTTGGAAGTATGGGGTACATGAATGGCAAGGCATCGCATAGTGTTCTGGTGTGACAACAAGAGCATGGTGGAGGTGATTAATAGACAGATGGGTATGACAGAATCGGTAGGGGTAAACATAGAATTTGACAGCAGATAAGGACCGCTTGGCCCACCCAGTCTGGCCATTTCCCTACCTAATGGTTAAGCTGCAGATCCTAGTTAACCAGCAACCTACTTCTTCCTACCCCCATCCCCTAGAATTGCCTTATGACTGTCCCATGCATGCTTGCATTCCACCACTGTTTTTGACTCCACAACCTCCTCCGGAAGGCTGTTCTATGCATTCCCAACCCTCTCTGTGAAAAAATACTTCCTTAAATTACCTCTGAGCCGCCCCCCTCTATCTTCAAATTGTGCTCCCTTGTTCTTGCACACCTCTTTTTGAAAGATGCTACCCTCTTGGACTTTGTTGATTCCCTTGAGGTACTTGAAAGTTTCTATCATATCCCCTCTCTCCTTTCCTCGAGGCTATACATATTAGCTCCTTAAGTCTCTCTTCATATGTCTTCTGGTGCAGACCCTGCACCATTTAGTAATGCTGAGGCATGATTCTGTTGGGTTTACAGCTCAACCTGTCTTTCAGAGCAAGGCACATCGAGGGTGCATGAACCAGGTAGCTGACTGTCTTTCTCATTTTCAGATGGAGCGCTTCTGAGAGCTGGCACCACAGACCAGGATACTGGATCAGCTGTGGGAGGTTGGAGAGAGAAAGCAGGGCATTATACAAAGGGTCATGGGCAGCTGGCACCTTAAGGGCAAATTTATTTATTTATTACATTTTGGTGACTGGGTAGGCCACTGAGCACTGAAGGTCCCTTTTTCAAAGAAAGAAGATGAGAAGATGTGGGCAGGTTTTCAGATGTTCAGGGCCAGAATGGGATGGGAGATGGGCCAACCAGTTAAGGAAGAGGTATTGCAATACGTAGTGGAGAAATGGGAGAAAGGGCTAGGCACACCACTATGGGGTCCAGCTGGTGGGAATCAGCTGGGTTTGCACGGATAGGGTTGGGTAGATGTGATGGCCAGCTGGACCATCAGACGGATGGTAGCGGACTGGCAGGGAGTCAGGAAAACGGCATCGATAGGAGAAGGCCCTGATGGAGCCCCACTCATGAAGGTGATGCTGGTGGTCGGCCAAGTATGCAGTTCGGCAAATGAGGCCTGCCTGTTCAGGACAGACTTGTCATCATTGCAAAGAGGCTTTTGGGTCGGGGAAATGGTAGCTCCCAGGAAAGGGGGCAACTGATGCAGGCTGCAGGAGAAGTGTGTGAGGTTGGGAGAGGAAGGTAAGAATTCTGCTGCTGAGGTCAAAGATGAACCAGGTAGGGAAGGAGTCATGGTGGAGCTGCAGAGAGAGAGGACAACAGAGGTATGCACAGTCTAGGCAGTGTGGCTTATGAGAGGATCAGAGGGCGAGGAAAGGGGCCCTGGTTTGTGCATGGGAACGGGTCCCCAGTGACAGGTTTCCAGGTGGAGGCAGTCCTGAAGAAGGTATTGGCATTTGTGGGTGAGAATCCCGATGAGTTTTCCTCCCATTCCTTCTGAATAGGGGTGGCTTCAGAGGCAGCAGGGTTAGGTGCAGGTGAGGAGGAGGTCATGAGTATAGGGAGATGGGCATCAAACTGTTATAAAAGATACTTAAGGTATTGACGGTGGCTAACTGGTATCCTCATTTTTCTCTCCTCTGCAGACTCCAAGAGGCAGGTATGGATCATGGGGCACTCTTTTATCTACTGGGCAGAGAGATTTGCAGATGCCACAAGAATGGGGATGCAACTGAAACTGGGAATCGAGCACACAAAAGTGAGATGGTGGGGCCTGAGGGGCATGAGGTGGCCCCAGCTGCTGCCTTTGTTAAAAGAGATGTGGGTTCGGTGGCCCATTCTGGATTGTATCATAATTCATCTAGGGGGCAACGACTTGGAGACTATGCCATGGGGATCCTTGATGAAGGTCATTTTAGCGGATCTTGAAAGGGTGAAGAGCTGGTGGCCCAGGGTGGTACTTGGTTGGTCCGAGATTACATCTCGGAGGGTGTGGAGAGGGGCAAAGAGGTCCAAGGCAGTGGAGGTAGTGAGAAAGCACTTGAACAGAAAAGTAGCCAGGGCAGTGATCGAGATGGGGGGGGGATCCATATACAACACAGGGATATTTCATATGATCAAAGCAGTGTACAGATCGGACGGCATCCATCTGACTGAGTTTGGTATGGGTTTGTTCCTGCAACCTTTCAGGGAGATAGTGGAGGCATAAATAGGAGGGGTTTTAAGGGCTAGCCAACAACAGGAATCCCATCTTCCATTGCAAGCTGGAGATGGGGCAATGGAAAGGTTGTCAGGAGCAAGGAAAATTGGGGGGGCAGTTAGAGGGGGCAGGGGGTAGGTACCATGGGCTGGGGACAAAGTCATAGAGCTAAGTGGTGAATCGCGGTGTCCAAACCTGGCATGGGGGGGAGTGGTCTGGGTAATGTGGTACCTGATGGTGGTGAGTAAAATAGGGAGGTGTGAAAAATGGCAGTTTTGAAAATCTGGAATGAAAATATTACAAATTCACAAAGTTATGAGTGTGCATGGAAACTGTGCAATGCACGCTCATAAAATAGTCATTTTTTGGATTTTTTTCACCAAATTTGCAACATAGGCTTTTTGAGAGCCCACCTCATGGACAGTGGCACTGTCGTTTCTTTAATTGGTCCCGAAAAGTGATTTCATGCAGTGACCGTGAAATCACCTTTTAGGACTGAACAATGCCATGACAGTGACTGAATTCATGAGGAGGGGTCCCAATAATCCCATGCTGAAAATTTGGTGCAAAAATTCCCAAAAATGGCCAAGATATGCACCAAAGTTGAAAAAACCCTATTTATGCCATTATACAGCTTACAGCATTTATTCAGTTCGCGGTTGGCTTTGAAGTGTGCAGACATGTTCCCGGTCCACCGAAGATCATCATGCCAGGCTCTGGAGGTAAGTATGGGGTGAGGGGGTGTGGGGAGGCAGGGTGAGCAGAGGGTGGACCACCGGAGTCGACAAGGGACCGTTTTCTGCTTTGCAGGTGTAAAAAATAAACATAGCGGGACAGTTTTTCTTTTACGGGGCATTTATTTGGCACGCTGGGGTGGGCTTCCAGAAGGCCACCTAAATGTTTGTTTTTGGGGGGGTTCTGTAGCCGACGGGGGATTGGGCACTCACGTCAGCACACAACATATGGGGGGAGACATTATGCCGACGGGGAGTGGGCTCCCCCATTGCCAAATTAAACTAGGAAGGGATGGCATGATGCCGAGGGGGATAGGGCACCCCCTCGGCACACACTGTAAATGGGAGGGGGGATTGCATTATGCCAATGGGGAGTGGGCTCTCCTGTCAGCAAACAAAATGGGTCAGGGCTCTCTGCGGCAGCATGCTGCCATGTTTTTATTGTAAACTGGTCACCAGAAAAGGCATGCCGCTGCATGAGAAGCTTGGCTCTCATTGCAGTAGACCTTTTCTTTGATCTGGTAGCCAGTTTATGTGTTGCTGGTGTCAATGCCTGCAGCTGCCTTATTGGGCAATGAGGGACTCACCTACTGGTGCGTGCCCTGCCTTCGGCCACAGTGACTGCACCTCCAAATGTGCTACTACTGCTATATGTTGGCTGCACAAGCGTGAGCCAGCATAAAAAAACATATAAAATTAGAAGAGGAGCCAATACTATATGAGACACTAAATGGTGATATTAACTAATGGGCCCTTTTAAATGAATTATCTTAGCACA
The DNA here is from genome assembly GCA_016271365.2 of Neoceratodus forsteri. NCBI lineage: Eukaryota > Metazoa > Chordata > Ceratodontiformes > Ceratodontidae > Neoceratodus > Neoceratodus forsteri. The sequence continues at coordinate 978,444,139 of CM057452.1, read as the reverse complement.
CAGACTCTCACAGTTTACTGCATACAGCAACCTCATATACTTTACTGGTAGAACATAGAATGTGTTTTGACCACAGTGATTATTGACTTATAAAATTATAGTTGGTGTTCAGTCTCAGGTTCTGAAGCATTTAAACTCTGACATTTGCTGTCTTGATCCAACAGGTAATGAGAATGTTTCTCTGACTCTATTTCCTTCTCAAACGTCAGTCATCACTTCCTCTTATTTATTGTATGCACTTGATGAATAATTTTTCACTGATAGCAAACAGAAATCAGTTCTACCTCAGAGAGTCTTCATGTAGTCCCTTTACAGTACACAAAATCAAATGTACATCAATATTTTGAAAGGAAACTTACAAAACACTTGTCTTTCCTTCTGTGTTTGTGGCTTATTTTGGCCTTTACACTTACTACACCCTAGAATGGCCAGCCTAGGAAAGGGTATGTAACCCCCAGGCCCTGCCTTTTGCAAAATGACAGGTGGCATGCTGTTGAAACTGACAGCAGTACCTGGTGGGACTGGGTTCGGGAGGATGAGGTTACTCGGCACAGGGGCCTAGGTTTGGCTACTCTGCACAGGGGCACCCAAGTAAATCCGAACACAGGAAGCAATAATTGTAATGTCCAGAACCAGGAATGGGATTCTACAATGTGGCTTTTATTCACATCCAAGCAGAACAAACAAAGCATAGACAGACCCCACGGGCTACAGTCCTAGTAATGCAGATTAGAGACAACAGAACACTTCTTCACATTTCCAGCCCTCAGGCTCTGAACCCACCAGACACACAGCCCAGACTTGCATGCAGCTTTGGGTACACAGCCTGTCTTGTACACTACTTGGGTTTTCCCCACTGGCCCGACTCCCCCGCCGGCCACTTGATCCGTGGTCCATTTTGGGAAATGAACCAGTTTTCCTGTTGGTGGCTCCCCAAACCACCTTAGAGCCTTCGACTCCTAGAGGGGAATTTTCCTTCCAATCTCACATCTGGGTACTTCTCTCATCACTGGCCAAGTGCACGAGGCAAAGTAGAAATCCACAGAGCAAATCCGTAGAGGTGAACCTGGTCACTAAAGATGGGGGGGGGTCTCCCACCTCCAGCTCCCACAATCCATACCGGCTATTTCTCTGGAAACTAAACAACTCTTTTCTGAAAGCTTGGTGTAACGCCCCTACAATTGGGGGTTCCTAGAAGCTTTCCTGGAGCTTGTTAAGTGCCCACTGCCTGGTGGGTGTTCGGCGTAAGGCCGCTAAATGTGGACGTGGTAAGCACTTTTAAAGCCTCCAGTACTGTCTTTTAAGAGTTGTCTAAATTGCAGTTGTAATTACTCCAAGGGAAGGGGGGAGTTTGAGTGTTGTTATGCTCGAGTCCCACCCGGGGTGCTGGAAATAGCTCCATTCTGCCATTGCTAAGTATGCAGAGGAGCTCTACTAGGATGTAACTATTTGCTGGAAATAGCCTAGGGTGATAATGATAATGTAGTTGTTCTAACCTGCCTTCTTTGCAGCAAAGACTGTTCTGGTTATCTCCTCTATTTTGGTCCCGAACTGTCGAATTGGACCACTCAGTACATCGGTACTCTAGTAGAGCCAACTGACCAATGAGGACTTGCTTAGAATCCTGGGAAGGAAGTATGATCCAAGGTGCCTTTTGCACCAATGGAGACAGGTCTTACAGCCTGGTGTTCTGCAGCCCACCTATGGGAATGGGTAGTCTTGTAGTGAGAAGGTTGGCTCCAACTGCCAGAAGGGGAGAGACATAGTGGCTGAGAGTGGTGAAGGAGCCTCTTGCTCCTGCGGCGTTAAGTATTCATGTGGGAAGCGTGTGAAAGGCCTTAGGTGGCCGCTAGCATAGCAGACAGCATCAGGCTAAATCCGCTGGGGAAAGCAATCAGAGGAGGCTGTGAGTCACACAGCTACCTACTAGGCTCACCCTGTAGAGGACTGGAGAATCTGCTGAATCGTGCTCAGTCTGTCAGGACAGTGAGGCTGCAGTGAGACGCCCGCATAGCTGTGAGTTTGGTTGGACCCTGGAAGCAGCTGCCTGGTATGGTACCCTCTGTTGTTTTCCATTTAAATGTGTGTCTGTTGCTAGCCTTGCTTGTAGAGCAGAAAGCAGCTAACTAAAAAAAAAGAAGCTACATTTTCTTATTAATTTAAAACTTATATCTCAGCAGGAGTCAGTGTCTGTTGAGATTAAGTGAGACAGATACTTTATTAGAAGTAGAAGGGTATTATTTAGGGTTTAAAAAAAAAAAGTAAGTTAGTGTGTGTTCTGTGCTGGAAGGGTACTGTATCAGCTGACTTTGCTAAACCAGTAGGAAGAAAGAGAGCTTAACTGGGGGTGTGGCTTAGACACTATAAAAACAGGTGACTCAAATTACAACTTCCTGTTGCTAGCCCTTTTCTTACTAATTGCCCTCCATCCCACCCTCCACCACCCACCCAAAGTCAGTTCTACTTTTATAGCCACTGGATTTGACTGTCAATAGGAACTTCTTGTTTGGCAGTAGGAAGGGAAGGATCATAGAGAAACACTGGTTTTGTCAACCCTAAAGGAAAAAGTAGCTCACTCTCCCCTCCAGCTGCTGGTGGTCTGACATTGAGCAAGGAAGAAGGAGGCTACTGAAGAAGATAGGAAGTTGCCTTCCCAGAACAGGAAGGGTGAGAGTTGTAAGGAGAGGAGAGAGTAAGAATACAGAGAAACAGTAGAGGGGGCACAAAATAAGACATGATAGGAGTAGTACAGTGCAATGGCTGTGGGGCGGCAGTGTTCCAGGAGACATTCTGGAGGCCCTATTTGCAGGCACCTCTCTGGTCTGAGAGGGGAGGTTGCCTGTCTCCAGGCTGACCTGGCTAGGATTCGTGAACCCTCCTCCCAAACCCAGGGACCACAGGGCCAATGCCACTACCTCAGAGGTTGCCAAGAAAGAGGAGAGGCTGGACCAGGGTGGGCTCAGGAAGGGAGAGGATGGTGGAACAGAGTTGCATCCCTCCAGCTGTACCTCTACACAATTCATTCCTCTTCTGGTGGATAGTGGTTCCTCTATGGAGGCACCTGCACTGGCGACCAAGGAGGATGCTGGGAACCTTCACAAAGGAGACCCACAGTAGGTGGCATGGGACCCCACAGGGGAAGAAACAACTCTGGTGGGGACTCAATCATTGAGGTAGAAATGGTGGAGGGAGGAGAGGGAGGTGAAGGTGCCTTCCTGGTGCCATGGCTTGGAGGGACATGGGCGAATCCTCAGGATTGTGGGAGGAGCTGCATGAGGGGAGGGAGCTGGATGTCATTGTCCACCTAGGGACAAATGACCTGGCTAGGAATGGGATCAGAGCAGTGCAAGAGGAGTTTGTAGAATTGGGAGGCCTTAGACAAGAAGACACTGCACCTTCTCGGAGGTGCTGCCTGTCTATGGCAAGGGTGATGCTAGGGCTCTCCTCACCAGGGAGTTCAATGAGTGGTTGAAAAACTGGTGTGGAGCTCAGGGTTTTGGCTTCATTGGGGACTGGGAGCCACCTGGAGGGATGCAGACCTATACTGGTGCGATGGTCTGCATCTTTCTGGGGGACCAAGATCCTAGGTGAGAGGTATAAATGCTTCATTGGCAAGCATTTAAACTAGCCAAGGGGAGGCACTGAAAGGAGCAGGAAATCCCGGCCTCCCACAAAACATGGTAATTAGTGAGGTAAACACCAAGGTAGGAAGTTATTAGGGAGCAGAACAGAGGTAAATGTAAAAAAGGCAAAGGCAATAAGGACAGGAATGGGGCTAAAGGGTAAGGCTATCAAAGAGGAGGTGATAAGTACCAATGCCCGTAGTCTGTGTAACAAGCTCCCTGAACTAGTGGCCTTGATGAAAGAGGGTTGCCTGGATATTGTGACAGTCACAGAAACATGGTACACAGAGAACCATGACTGGGATGTCAACATACCAGAATACACAATCTACAGGAGGGACAGGGAGGGTAAGAGGAGGAGGAGGAGGAGGAGTAGCTCTCTATGTAAAAGAAGGATCAAAGCAATAGAACTAAAGAGTAAACAGGGAGCAGATGAGGCATTCTGGGTCACCCTGGAAACAGAAATGGCACCACAATCAGCATGGGGTTGTATACAGACCCCCATCTCAGGAGGAATAGACAAGGAAATGATAGAAGGCTTCCTTAGAATGGCAGAAAAAGGGGAGATATTGTTGATGGGAGAGCTGAATATGCCAGATGTTAACTGGAGCACCTTTGCTGCAGGCACATCCAAGAGCAGGGCCATTCTTGATGCCCTACAGGGGGCATGCCTCAGACAGCTAGTATTGGAACCCACTCAGGAGGGAGCAATCTTAGACCTGGTACTCTCAAATGGGGATGGAGAAAGAATCTCATATTTAGAAGTGGGTAGCCATCTGGGAACAAGCGACCACCAAACAGTGTGGTTCACGATAAACACAGCCATACAATCAAGCCATACAAAAGCAAGAGTATTGGACTTTAGGAGGGCTGACTTTGGGAAAATGAGAGAGTGCCTCAGAAAAGCACTAGTAAACAGGCAAGAAGGAGGAATGGAGAAACAATGGGGAGTAATCAAACAGTCATCACAGGGCAACAAGCCTTTGTGTAAAAGCAAATCAATAAAATACAATGAAGGAAAAACCGCTGGTTCTCAGAAGAGGTGGCAGGGAAGGTTAAGGAGAAAGGACAGCATTCAGGAAATATAAGGAAACACAGAAGGAGCAGGACAGAGAACTTTATCAGTTAAAGCAGAAAGGGGCCAATGGGCATCTGAAATCCTGGCATCTTCAGCAAGCGGTGCCTTAGATGAGTTGATGGCCCAAACCGTTAATTTGGATCCAGAGGCCCTCCTCTTCTCTCCCTGGCCTAGAATCCCATTTAAACTTAAAGATACCCCACTTGGCTGGGATATTAAAGCCCTTCACCAACTCTATTCGTTTTAAATATCTCCTTTAAAAAGATTTGTCATAACCTCTTGTTAATAACTGAACCTACTAATTGGCAATCAACCAATAAGAAGTAGAGTAGGTAATTCCTCTAATAAACTTAGAATTGCCGACTTTGTGTCAGTGGATACCGGTTCCTTTTCAGAACTGATGGGAAGTTTACAGTAGATTCTAAGGATAGATTTCGACTATATCAAATCTAAAACTGCGTTTGTTCATTTCTGAAAGGTGGACAAGGGCAGGAGCAGGCAGGAAGCTTGATAGCTGAAGATTAAAGCTCTCGCTTTATCTAACAAGCGATATCCAAATTTACAAATTTATCCTCTCTTCAAGAGAGTCAAGGCCTCTCCTGCCCGCATTACTGGAAAGTGAACTTGCTCTTAAATTGGCCAGAAGAGACGGGATAAGAGTCTGGCAGGATCTATATAATTGCATTAAGCAAGATAGACTAAGAGGCCTACAATTCAATATTTTACACAACTTGTACCTTTCTCCGCCCAAACTTTCGCGCATATACAAAAATAGATCTCCTAAATGCCAGGATTGTGGCAACCCCTGGGCTACTACCTTACACAAACTTTGGGAGTGCCCCAAGGTAACCAAATTCTGGGATTTAATGCGTTTATGGATGGCCCCTTTCTGCGATGTAGTGGCATATTTCCACCTCGAGACCTGCATTCTTGGTAAATTCACTCATATTTCGTCCATAGCTCATAAATACCAGTTAGCATTAATAACCTTAGTGGCCAAGCTGTTACTTCTTCGCTACTGGTGTAGAGAGGGTATACCCTCATGCAAAGAGTGGTGGGACGCCTTTCTGGAAGCTCTGAAGGCAGAAAGGGTTGTGGCTTCTGTCTTTAACTCAGGAGAGAAATTTGATAAATGTTGGGGCAACATATATCGACGTCTAAAGGTCAATATGGTTAGTAGTACAACTACCACATAGCTTAACACCGATATTCTAAAATAGGTGGCTTAACCTTTTGCCTTATATTATTAGCTGTTAAGGAATTGAAGTGGCCTAGGGAACGATTATTCCCTTCTCCCACGTAGTTTAGTTTATCTTTATTCTCTTTTTATCTGTTTTACCCCTTCTTTACTACCATATATCTCCAACCCGCCTACTAACCTTTTCCTAAATTACTATCCGTCTCCGTTTTATATCTAGGCGGGTCTAAAGGTTCATCACTTTGGGATACACTCTTTCTTATCTTTTATAGTGATCCTATGGAACCCGATTTTATCCTAATATCCCTTTATTTGTTGGGCTGCCAGATCTAGCGGGTGGGGGTTGGGGGCTGGGTGGATCTTCTTTTTATTTCTCTTATATCCTTTTGTATTGTATCCCACTTTATGTACCAATGTAAGAGATGTATTGGGTTGGGTGATGATGTGTAATGTTTGTTATTATTGAAATAAAGTATAGTTATTTGCAAAAAAAAAAATCAGAAAGGGGCTGGGAAGGCAGTCAGAATAGCAAAGGCCCAAACCAAGGAAAGGATAGCCAATTCTGTTAAGAAGGGGATAAGACCTTTATAGGTACATTAGGAGTGAAGAAAGACCAAAGTAGGGATACTGAGGCTTAATAAAGGGAGGGAATGTGGGTAGAGGGTGACAGCGAATAGTTTTAAAGATAAATTGATTAAATTGCTGGTGGGGGAGGAAGGACTACCCAGGAATTGCTGCAAGCATTGGATCTGTCTAGTGGCGCTACCCCCAGGTCTCTCAGGTGCCTCCTCCTGTCCCCTAAGGGTTCTATTCTGGCTCCACTGCCTAGTGGTCCCCTATACAGCTTGATTCTATCGTGAGGCTAAAACTTTTCTGGCACAGTACCCGTGCCTTGGGGAGGATGACTTGGAAGCATGGATGAACTCGCCACCCCTTAGTTCAGGAGTGGCAATGCTCTGAAGGGAGAAAAGCGATTGATGGAGAGTCTGTGGGGTCCAGCTTTAGAAGCCATTAGGCTCTAGTGGGCCACTAACCCGAAGCCACCGCAGAGTACCTTTCTGTTTTGGAGTGAATGTTTGGGAGTACAGAGACTGGGGAAGACTTATTATGGAAATTCAGGTCTGCCAAGCAATGGCGAAATGAAAAACTGTCCACCTTTGTTACTAGGGTGGAGGCGGGCCTTACCAAAAGGCCTATAGAAAAGGTGGATCACAGCCACAGCCTTGAACCAGGTCAGGTTGGAACATGTTTTGAAGTCCGCTAGATTTTCTAGTGTGATATTGTTAAAACTTAAAGTTGCATGATAGGCGGGCTACCCCTCCTGAATACTGTCAATTGATGAGGGAAATTAGAGAAGTGGAGACTGATGAGGAGGGGTGGGAACCCTATGTGGGAGCTGTGAACTCAAGCCGAACCCCTGAGTCAAGTGCCCCAAAGAGACCCACCCTTCAGGAAGGCCTGATCGTCCCCAATTTTCAAGGTGATGTGGGGTGCGAGCTATCTCTCTGATCCCCAAATAGAAAGTGAGTTGAGGCCGAGGTCAGAAATTTCACGAGAACTAGTGAGGGACTTGAAGCGATCCACTATCTACCCTGTTAGGTCTGGGAGCCTGAGTTATCTAGAAACCAATGTCCTGGCCCAGGGAACCCGTCTCTCTCCCAGAGGGCCCCAGCAGACAAAGGTACTCCTTCCCAATAGAGACCCCGGGATCCCAAGTTTTGTTACCATTGTAGGGAGGATGGACACTTTCAGTCTGAGTGCCAGATACCGGAGAATTTAAGGAAAGTCAACAGCAAACTGATCACTTGGCATCGCAGGGCCCAAGTCCGACCCCCCCAGGAAAAGCTTTGTGACCCAGGCCAATGCTCAAGCAACTGTCAATGCTGTGCCCTCCAAATGGTCTGATGTGGTTGGGCCCTCGATGGAGACCCCAGTGTGAGTAAATGGGATTCTCACCCGAGCTGTATTAGACAGTGGCTGTCAGGTAACCATCATGTTTCGGGATTGGTATCAGACACACCTCCCTGAGGTGCCCCTACAACCCTTGGATGGTTTACATGCGTGGGTATTGAGTGACAGGGCTTATCTGTATTTGGGGTATATCCGGATCTGGTCGTCATTCCCTACTTCTGTGGCTGGAGTGGGCGAACAGGTGGAGACCTTAGCTTTAGTTTGCCCCCTGCACTGGACTGTATGATGAGGTATCTCTGTTGATTGGGACAAATGCTCATATGTTTGGATGACTAGCCCAGTTGTGCTCAGAAAAGCAAGCATTCAGAACTGGACGAGCCCTAAGAATACCCATTGTGATCCAAAAGGCCGTTGAAACTCGGGAGAAGGTTAGCCAGGAGGAACCTGAGGGCTCGGTGGGTGTAGTATGGAGAAAGGATCCGGCACCAGTGATACTTGCCCTGAATGCTCACTGTATTCTGCATGGGGAAGTCCGACTGAGAACAGATGTTAAGAATAAATTGCTGATGTTGGATATGCCTGGGGAGGGAAGATTACCTGACGGGCTGCTGGTCAAACCCAGTATCTTGCTGGCTAGAGCTCATGCTTATGTTAAGCGGGTGATGATTCAAGTGCATAACGTGTCCGACAAAGATGATTAGAAGAGGTGCACCTTGGCAAGTGTACATTGTGCAGATACTGCAGTGCTGCCCAATGGCAAGGTTCCAGAAAGATGACAGAGTTACCCTGACTTGTTTGATTTGGTGACTCCCCATTGCCTGCTGAGTGGAAAGTGAGGATCAGTGAGAGGCTCGCCAAAACAGGGCAGGTTTTTTCCCTGAAAGAATGGGATGTGGGATGTGTGCAAGGGGCTGAGCACCACATCTGGCTGCATGATGAAAGGCCTTTCCGAGAGAGAGATGCCGGCGCCTGGCCCCAGCTGACATAGACGATGTGAGGTGGCATTTGCCAGAGATGCTTGCTGCTGGTGTGATACAAGAGGCCAGGAGTCCCTATGCCTCCCCCATTGTAGTAGTGAGGAAAAAGAATGGGGCAGTTCAGATGTTGTAGATTACACTTTGAACTGGCTGATCATCCCAGACCAGTATACCATACCCGCATACAGGGCGCATTGGATTGTTTAAATGGCAGTAAGTGGTTCTCTGTGTTGGACCTCTGCAGCAGATACTACCAGATCCCAATGGCCCCAGAGGACCAAGAGAAGACCACATTTATTTGCCCCCTAGGTTTCTATGAGTTCATTCGGATGCCTCAAGGGATTTCAGGTGCCCCAGCCACTTTTCAGCGCCTGATGGAACGTGCTGTGAGAGACATGAATTTGCTCCAGTGTTTGGTTTACTTGGATGATGTCATAGTGTTTGGCCGCTCGTTGGAAGAACATGAGCAACAATTGTTCAAGATCCTGGATTGGCTGGAGGATTTCAGCCTCAAACTGTCTATAGACAAGTGTCAATTCTTCCAAACTTCTGTGAAATATGTGGGCCACATAGTATCCACTGAAGGCACAGAGTTTGACCCTAGCAAAGTGGAGGCTTTGACCACCTGGCCTCAGCCCAGGAATTTAAAAGAGCTGCAATGGTTCCTGGGGTTTTGTGGATATTATAGGTGGTTTGTAAAAGATTATTCTCGAGTGATTCACCCCCTCCTCAACCTTACTCAGGGGTACCCTCCCACGCACAAAAAGTATAAGAAAGTTGTGCGCTCTGAGACGGAGAAGAAGTATTTCCGCCCGAATGATGTGTTTGGGGGCCGCTGGACTGCTGAGTGTGAGGAAGCTTTCTATGACATCATATACAGTATCAACTCACCCATGCCCCAGTGCTGGCCTATGTTGATCCGGCCAAGTCATATGTTCTCCATACTGATGCCAGTCTACAAGGATTGGGGGCTGTGTTGTATCAGGAGCACTCAAACGGTTTGAGACCTGTAGCTTTTGCCAGCAGAAGTCTGACTCCTTCCAAAAAAAATTATCCAGTGCACAAACTAGAGTTCCTGGCTCTGAAGTGGGCCATTGTTGATCAGTTTCATGACTATTTGTAAGGTGCCAAGATATCGGTGAAGGCTGATAGCAATCCTCTGACCTATGTACAGACCTCAGCCAAGTTGGATGCCACTGGCCATAGGTGGCTCTCTGCTTTGGCCAGCTACGACTATGCTGTTGAGTAAAGAGTAGGCCTAAACCATATGGACATGAATGCTCTCTCTCAGAGGCCTATGCCACAAACTGATTGGGTCAGGTTGTCAGAACCTGACATAAGAGCCCTCTGCCTGAAATTTGACAAGGAGAAACAGGTGTCTCCTGATGCTGTGGACTGTATGGTGGATTGCTTGGGGCCATCTGAGAACTGCATACCTGCTGCCTACTGTCAATTTTCTGCATTAGACACTAGTTCACTGCCCCAATTCAACAATGATAGTCTCCAATGGGCTCAATCCGATGACTCTATGATAAAAACGTCTGTAGAGGCTTTGCAGGCCAGGAGGGATGAATCCAAGTTACGTTCCACTGACATGAGAACTCCCTTGTTATATAAAGAAGGGCCCAAATTAAAGTTGATTAACCAACTACTATACAGAGAGACTGTGGTTAAGGAGGGCTGGGTAGACAAACAACAACTGGTGCTGCCCTCAGCTTTTAGAGAACTGGTCCTGAGGTCCTTGCATAATCACATGGGGCATTTTGGCATAGACCGAACTCTCGACTTGGTACGGACCCGATTCTACTGGCCAAAAATGAGTACAGATGTAGGGCAGTATGTCAAGACCTGTAGCCGCTGTTTGCAAGGAAAAGCCCTACCTTAGAGAGCTGCCCCATGGTCAATATCACCACTAGTGCCCCTATGGAACTGGTCTGCATTGATTTTCTGAGTTTAGAACCAGATCTGAAAAATATTAGTAACATATTGGTAGTCACTGATCATTTTACCTGGTATGCACAGGCTTTTCCTACTAAAGATCAGAAAGCAACCTCGGTGGCTAAAGTACTCATGGAAAACTTCTTTGCCCACTATGGGGCCCCACAGAGGATCCACTCCGACCAGGGCAAGGACTTTGAGAGCCGGCTGATCAAAGAGATGTTATCTTTGTGTGGAGTACGAAAATCAAGAACCACCCCATACCATCCCCAGGGAGATCCCCAACCTGAAAGATTTAACCGCACCTTGCTTGATATGTTGGGCACATTGCAACCCAAGGACAAGCATAGATGGAGCCAACAGATTAGCACCCTGGTTCATGCTTATAACTGCACCAAAGTGATGCCACTGGATTTTCCCCGTACAGGCTGATGTTTGGGAGAGGCTAGACTGCCAGTGGATGTGTTTCGAGGATTCCCTGATGGGGTGCAAGCAGAAAACCATCTACAATATGTACAGAGTTGAAGGCCCAATTGAACCATGCATACCAACTGGCCCAGACATGGCTGCTAAGCGAAACCTCGCCAACAAGGAGAGGTATGATAAGAAAGTGAAAACAATGGAACTGAGAGAAGGGGATAGAGTGCTATTGAGAAATATGGGACTGCATGGCAAACATAAAATTCCTGACAGATGGTATCACCTCCCTCATATTGTTGTGGGAAAACTGGCAGATTTACCTGTATATAAAGTGCGGCCTGAAAACAATTCAAAGGATGTGAAAACTATACACAGAAATAATTTACTGCCAATCGGGCAAATCCTGATTTAAACTGAACTTCAAATGCCTCCCTCTCCAGGCCTATGACTAGATCTGCTGCCAAGAAAAAAAACGGACCACTTGATTCTACAGCAAGCCAAATAAAAGAGCCTTGTCTAAACTCCTCTGAAGAAGATGATCGTCAGTCCTTGTCTGAAGACAATGAAAATAATATTGAATACTATCCCTCTTACGAACTGAGCCAACTGTTTCGGGGCAATCCCCTTGTTACCTCTGGAGATGAAGTTGGGTTTTCTGGACTGTCTGAGCCCCCAGCTTTGTCTCCGGAACCAATGCTTCCAGAGGATGAATTGGGTAGCAGCAAAGCCCAAGGGGTGGGGTCCTTGAGCCTGGCTGAACTATCTGACTTTTCAGAAGAAGACAGTGATGTGGGGGAACAAGCCAGTGATTTGCTGGCACCTGAAGAATATTTTGAATGCCCTGATGGTTCCTTACTAGTGTCTGAACAGTCCCCAGTTGGGCCAAGTAGTGTGGGTCCTGATATAGTCAGGCCCCTGAAAGTACTATGAGCACTGGGTCCCCTTCCTCTGTGGAGATTCCCCCTACTAATCTCAATGAGGCCGAAATGGAATCGGGGCCTATAGCAGGGTTTTCTGAGACTCCTAGACCCTCCAGCCGAGAATTACGGCCGGTAGTAAAGTTGAGTTATGAGTCTCTGGGTCAGACTGTGGACCTGCCCTTAAACATGGTCCATAAAGGGGTGTATGTGTTTGCCTAAGTTGGCCTTGGGGGATAACTCTAGCCTGTTAGTATTGCCTTTAGAGTGTGGCACTCCTACCCCAGTTAGCCTGCCAGTAGCTGAAAGGGAAGGGCCCCCCCCCCTTTTCAGGTGCCCCGGGCAGAGAGTAATGACCTGATTTAAAAAGGAAAAGGTTATGTGTGTGTGTGTAATGTTGCATCAACTGTAGGAAACTGTGAATACAGTACCTATGCATGTAATCTAAAGTGTGATATAATGTTAATTAAACTGTTTGCCTTAAAGTGATTTAAGGGTAACTACTTGACCCGGACGCCAAGTTTTCCAGGCCAGGAAGGTGCCCCCCTACAATTGGGGGTTCCTAGAAGCTTTCCCGGAGCTTGTCAAGTGCTCACTGCCTGGTGGGTGTTCGACATAAGGCCGCTAAATGCGGACGTGGTGAGCGCTTTTAAAGCCTCCAGTACTGTCTTTTAAGAGCTGCCTAAATTGCAGTTGTAATTACTCCAAGGGAAGGGGGGTTTGAGTGTCGTTATGCTCGAGTCCTGCCCGGGGTGCTGGAAATAGCTCCATTCTGCCATCACTAAGTATGCAGAGGGAGCTCTACTAAAGGATGTAACTATTTGCTGAAATAGCCTAGGGTGATAATGATAATGTAGTTGTTCTAACCTGCCTTCTTTGCAGCAAAGACTGTTCTGGTTATCTCCTCCATTTTGGTCCCGAACTGTCGAATTGGACCAGTCAGTACATCGGGACTCTAGTAGAGCCAACTGACCAATGAGGACTTGCTTAGTAATCCAGGGAAGGGAAGTATGATCCAAGGTGCCTTTTTGCACCAATGGAGACAGGTCTTATAGCCTGGTGTTCTGCAGCCCACTTATGGGAATGGGTGGTGAGCGAGTGAGAAGGTTGGCCCCAACTGCCAGAAGGGGAGAGACGTAGTGGCTGAGAGTGGGGAAGGAGCCTCTTGCTCCTGCAGCGTTAAGTATTCGCACGGGAAGCACGTGAAAGGCCTTAGGTGGCCGTTAGCATAGCGGACAGCATCAGACTAAACCGCTGGGGAAAGCGGTCAGAGGAGCTGTGAGTCGCTCAGCTACCTACCAGGCTCACCCAGTAGAGGACTGGAGAATCTGCTGGATTGCGCTCGGTCTGTCAGGACAGTGAGGCTTCAGTGAGACGCCCGCATAGCTGTGAGTTCGGTCGGGCCCTGGAAGCAGCTGCCTGGTATGGTACCCCTCTGTTGTTTTTCCATATAAATGTGTGAGGAGGCTGTTGAATCTCAGGCTAAGCCCTGCAAGTGGTAAAAGAGTGGTTCTCTGTTGGAGGCTGTGAGTACTAAATCAGGGCAGTTCCCTGCTAAGGTTAGCAACCAAGACCCAGTTGTTTTGTTGGCTGCAGATTGCACCAATTGAGTTTTTGGCTCCATCTAAACTTTGTAGGAATTGAATGCTCCTTTGTGCCAGAGCCCCAACCAGCTGCATCAAGGAACTAGCCATTAGGGCTTGGGTACCCATAGACAGTAACTGATAGGTCTAGGCCTGTGCATAGAGCCCTAGGTAGTTTCATATATTTTATAGTGGTCAGTCAATCACCCTGATTTCCCCTGGTCCTTGTTACTTCCCCTCAAATAAATCAGGTTGTTTGTTTTGCAACTGTACCCTGGCTGGTTTGTGTCTTACTGGGGATATACTGCACAGTGGATATTTGATAACTGTACCTTACTTTCAGGCGGTCCCCGGAGTGAGCTGAGTGGTTAGAGCCGGAGGGTAAGTGTTCAGGGGAACAGCCTTATAATTAATCCATGTGAGCCACTAGTGGGAAGAAAGGGGGGGGGGGGTTGCAGTAACCCAGAGGGCTGTGACCGAATCAACTTTGACCATTTTAACCCCGACCTCTGGGTGGAGGCACCCGTCAATGGATCTGGGCCCCTTTCCCTGTTGCAGCCGAGACAGGCAGGGGTGGTAGCCCTTAGGATAGCGCCCCCCTGGGGGTTACATTGGCAATGTAGATTACTGGGTAGATGTATGTCACATCTCTTCTACTTGTCTTGACTTCCCCTATGTGCTGGACTTGAACATACTTTTACTTTTGGCTAAGCCTATTACTCTAGGCCTCCCACTACTTCAGTAGTCCAATCCGCACTGTCACACAAGTCCCAGGGTGAAAACATGGGCCCTTTAGAAAGAGCAGAAACTCACCCTCTGGTTGCAGGTGCCCCACAGGCGAATCACAAAATCTTCTTGTTTCCCAAAAACTCTTGGACCAAATAAGGCAGCTTCTCCACTAGTAGCAGACAGGAGGTTGCCCCTGGAATATACAGGACAACCTTTTCTGCCCCATCCCCTGAGGGATGGGGCACTGACACCCGATTCAGCGGTCTCCACCACTTTAAAATATCTTCTGTGTCTCTCTTCAGGTGGAAACACACACCTTTTTCCTAAATGTAGCCCTATGTCAGTGCTGAGGCTCCAAAAGCCTAACACAGAGCTGCTGTGCTCCTCTCTCAGCAAGCTCCAAACTCCAACTGACTTACAGACTACTGTTCAAACCTCCAAACATTCTATTCCAACTCCCTGCTGCAGATTCCATTGTGGCTAATGCAGCTGTGACAGTACTATGGTGATGTCATCCCTCAGTCTCAGCTGAGACTGAGAACAGAGTGAGACAGTGTGAAATCCATTTAACTGGAGTTTCACAAGCTGCCTTCACAGCCTACCACTAGGTTTTACTGGGATTCTAGTAATCCCGGGTAACAAGGGGGTTACACTCGCCCTTGACCAGGAAAATGACTGTCTGCAGTCATTGTTTACCCGGCTTTAGGTCATCCCACCCTATGTGCTACCTGCGGAGGGTGGTGATCAGGGCCTCTCCTACCATGTGCGAGCACAGGCAGGCAACACTAAGGGCCTAGAGGCCGTTAGCTGACATATCAGCCTCTACACTACCCACTTACTATGGATGCCTAGTGGCTCTGGTAGAACTGTCCAGAGCATAGCCCTAATAGCTCAGCACTGCAGTCCCTGTGGCTGTTCAGGACCACAGCCTGTCTATCCCCCCTAGCCCTCTAGGGAAATCTGTCTGCCTCTAACTTTATACCCAAAACAAAAACAACCCGGGGATCTCCCTGACCTTGGGCAACCTGCAACCACACACCAAGAAAATAATACCACATTATTATATCACTTTACTGCCTCCTCCCTACCCCCACAACCACACCTGTGGAAGGAAAGGGTTAATACAGTAACAACAACAATAACACACCACAGTACTTTAAATCACTACATACTAAAGTACTAGTGAGGAACTCCGATGAGCCCCTCCTCCTCTTCTTGTTTCCTCTTCTATCTTCTCCAGGAACACCTGCAAGAAAAAGAAAGACAACACACACTCCTAATCTGCATACACAGTCTACCTAAACCCCTACCATCAAAACACTGAAGAATCCCAAAAAGATTTTTTTTTTTAGAAAAGGTAGAAAACAGTATATACATTAGAAAACAGTAGAAAACAACAACATTATTTACAATACACATTTGGGGGGATGGAGTGCCCTAAAAGTCCCAACTAGTGACCACAGTGCCCGAAGGTTAGTCCAATAAAGAGTCTGTCCTGGGCCAGAGCCAGGTGAAGCACAGTTCTAACAGGACAAAGTCCCAAAGGGGAGAGTCTTTGAGGACAGTTCACACATTTTGGAGTCTGCTAGTCTAGGGTGTGTACTGCAATGTCATAAAGAGAAAAGTTTGGACTTACCAGCCCCTTGAAGTATGAAAAATCTGAACCGACCTGCACCTCTGATGAAGACTCTCCCTGGCAGCATTTCTTCCGATACAGCTGGGCGGACCTCTTCCAGGAACTACAGGAGGGCACATCTGGGAACAGCTGGGCTGATGTCATCTCTGGAGATGGAACCTTAGAACAGGAACAAAAAGAAAAACAGCTGGTCTGACATCATCCGATTACCAGGCGATGACTCAGGATACAGCTGGACTGGTGTCCTCTCTGGATCTGAAGTCATTTGGTTGGCCAGTCTGTCCATACTGGCAGATCAATAAAGGCACTACACAAGCTGGTGTGGCAGTATTGATTACCACTGCTCGGCTTTCCATTTAGTAGGCACGGGCACATTTTCTGGGAGGTCCTTGCATTGAGGCCAATAGCACAGGGGTCAGGAGCTTGAATTATTACCCCATCTGGGTGCACATAATTCACACAGTGGGAGACTTCATGTCCCTCTTTGTCCACAATTCATACTCTGTCCATAAACAGTGTCCTGCCTCTCTTCCGCTGGGTATACTTCTCATGAAACAGTCTGTCCTTTACATGCTTGTTTGCCCCAGGATGCACACCTTTCATTGCTTCAGCCCAGATCCATGATTTCCTGCTGTTCTCAACCTCCTCCCAGACTTTCCCAGGAAAGGTCATTCCATAGATCTCATTCGCCTTTCTATGAACCAGTCTTTCCTCTTTACTAGCTTTGGTCAACCTGAGACCGCTGGCCTGGCTTGGGGCTGGCCAGTCCTGGTTCTGCCAGCTACACATCCTTAACAAAATTAAAAATGGATCCCTGACTTCTTCTTCTTGCATAGCCAGGACAGTGGCAGCACCACTCTCTTCCATGCATTCCTCCAAGGCAAGAGCTTGATGCTGTGTACCCGTTCCTTTTTCACAAGGCCACATAGGTTCCCCCTCATCTCCTTCCTCACTAAGGATCTGAGCCCTGGAGTGAGCAGTCGTCCTCACTTCTGAGACTATCCACTCATCACTGGGTGCGGAGGTCGACACCTCCCACTGAAAGGCCTCCCGCATCTCATCTTCTCCTATGAGACTTGGGCTAGACCCCCCCCCAGGGGTCTACTGATGCTTTATCTGAACTTTCCTTCTGGAATCCAGCATCCGAAACTTCAACTTCTGGTTCCGTCTCTAACTCTGCACCCTCTAGCTTTGTGCCACACTCCCCCAAGGGGCCTTCTTCAACAGGCTTTGTCTGGTGCTGTGTGCTGCCAACTGCAGATTCCTGAACCTTTGTCCATGTGAGAGCCAAACGAATCTGAGGCACTTTATACAAGCCATATTTTTCTAGGCATCCAGCACAGTGAGGAATCATGAAGACGTCCCTTCCAGCTCTCATGCACATTTGGAACACATGCACTGGAAAACCAGGAATTACCACATGAGGAGGCAGTTGTCCTCCATAGCACCACTTTTTAATGCCCTCAGTCTATTTATTGCTGCTGTTATTGCAACCCGGGCATGATCCAGGTAGCGAGCTGGTCCTGAGGCCATAACTGCAGAAAAAGCAAACAAAAGCTCACTGTAACTGAAAGTCACACTTTACTGAACACTCTCTTTACTTTTTAAAATGGCTCCTCTGCTGCTGTGTTTACTTTACTACCCCACCCTGTAATGGCAGCGGCAGCACTCCTGTGTATCAACATTCAGAAATTGGGTCAAGCCACTGCGCATCCAATTTACACACACTACTGATAACTTTTGCTCAAACTGCACAAACTTGCACTGTTCTTGTTCTAAACACATTTACATGATTTCCTACTGACTTTTTACATGCTGGAAACATTTCTTTGACTCACAGTCCCTTAAAGCTTCAGGTTTTTAAGCACAGGATTGCCTGTAAAACTAGTGCTGCACATTTGGCTACAACTCACAGTCTCTCTCTGGCTTTAAACTTTAAACTGATGCTGAACTCATTACTATGCACACAGTCAATGGCTTAACAGACTTGCACTTGCTGGTAGGACTTGCCACAGTCATTACTTGCAAATTGCACTTCCTGGTAGCACTTGCCACAGTCATTACTTGCAAAGCGACTGCGCTGCTGCACACACATTTAAATGGCTTTTAGCAGAAAATCATTGTTTGAGCAATTTCACTGTTGGTACTTACTGTTATCAGTAGCTGTTTGCTGCGATGGGGAAAAACGGCCTGCAGCCAGTCTTGGAGGCCTCAGAAGGAAAACGGGTGGGCAGTCCTGCCGATCGCCTCCTCGACCACCACACTTGCAATTCAGATGATCGATAAGCGGGTTGAGCCTGATATTAAACAAACAAGTCTGTTTTTAAACATTTTCAGCGCTTTTAAACTCCTCGACGCTCCTCCACAAGCCAGTACAAGCACTCCACTCACACGCCCTCTCGAATTCTAGGGCAGTCACTGTAGAGCTGGCTAAGGGACGGGACTAATTGCAGCCTCACCAATCACACGACGCCATGCAAATGAGCCTCTTCTTCCTCATGGGTGCGCTTCTCCTCATGGCTATCGTTGAGCAGGCAAATTTAAACTGCAGAATGCATTTTTTTTTCTCAACTGACTCCATGGTGGGAGCCCATTTCAGCCATTTAACTTAGCCATTACACCTGCAAGTCTCT
This sequence comes from Neoceratodus forsteri, assembly GCA_016271365.2. NCBI lineage: Eukaryota > Metazoa > Chordata > Ceratodontiformes > Ceratodontidae > Neoceratodus > Neoceratodus forsteri. Next base: position 978,425,496 of record CM057452.1, on the reverse strand, counting down.
CAGTTCATTCAAAAGCATTTCCAACATCCAGGGCACAATTTTCCTGTTGCTACCCCTAGTCTTCCACACTTTTCTTTATCACAGTTCTTTTTAAAAGCATTTCCAATGTCCAGGGCACAATTTTCCTGTTGCTACCTCTAGTCTTCCGCACTTTTCTTTATCACAGTTCTTTTTAAAAGCATTTACAATGTCCAGGGCACAATTTTCCTGTTGCTGCCCCTAGTCTTCCACACTTTTCTTTACCACAGTTCTTTTAAAAGCAGGCAAAACGCTGTAAACAACTGATGCAGGACAAGGGCACACTCTTTCGCTTTACTGCTCCTTGGTAAACAGTTGGCATTTTAAACAGCAGCATAAGATCCACAGCACACAGCAATACACTAGTTAACTTGCTTCAACTTTTGGGCTACCCACTGCCAGATAGCCAAAATGCTAGCCCCTTGCTCGAGCACCTTCCTCCCATAATTAAATCCAAAGTGGTGCCTCCATTTTTGTAACCACCAGACCCCTGCCTTTTTGCAAAATGACAGGTGGCATGCTGTTGAAGCTGACAGCAGTACCTGGTGGGGACTGGGTTCGGGGATGATAAGGTTACTCGGTAAAGGGGGCCTAGGTTTGGCTACTCTGCACAGGGGCACCCAAGTAAATCCGAACACAGTAAGTAAGAACTGTAATGTCCAGAACCAGGAATGGGATTCAGTGTGGCTTTTATTCACATCCAAGCTGAACAAACAAAGCATAGACAGACCCCCACGGGGCTACATTCCTGATAATGCAGATTAGAGACAACAGAACACTTCTCCACATTTCCAGCCCTCTGGCTCTGAACCCACCAGACACACAGCCCGGACTTGCATGTAGCTTTGGGTACACAGCCCAACTTGTACACTACTTGAGTTTTCCCCACTGGCCTGGCTCCCCCACCGACCACTTGATCCACGGTCCATTTTGGGAAATGAACCAGATTTCCTGTTGGTGGCTCCCTAAACCACCTTAGAGCCTTCAACTCCGAGAGGGTATTTTCCTTCCAATCCCACCTCTGGGTACTTCCCTCATCACTAGCCAAGTGCATGAGGCAAAGTAGAAATCCACAGAGCAAATCCGTAGAGTTAGACCTGGTCACTAAAGATGGGGGGGGGTCTCTCACCTCCAGCTCCCACAATCCATACCCAGCCATTTCTCTGGAAACTAAACAACTCTTTTCTGAAAGCTTGGCAATGCAGATTACTGGGTAGACGTATATCATATCTCCTCTACATGTCTTGACTTCCCCTATGTGCGGGACTTGAACATACTTTTACTTTTGGCTAAGCCTATTACTCTAGGCCTCCCACTACTTCAGTAGTCCAATCCCCACTGTCACACAAGTCCCAGGATGAAAACATAGGCCCTTTAGAAAGAGCAGAAACTCACCCTCCAGTTGCAGGTGCCCCACAAGTGAATCATGAACTCTTTTTGTTTCCCAAAAACTCTTGGACCAAATAAGAAAGCTTCTCCACTAGCAGCAAACAGGAGGTTGCCCCTGGAATATGCAGGACAACCTTTCCTGCCCCATCCCCTGAGGGATGGGGCACTGAGACCCGATTCAGCGGTCTTCACCACTTTAAAACTATCTGCTGTGTCTCTCTTCAGGTGGAAACACACACCTTTTCCTAAATGTAGCCCTATGTCAGGGCTGAGGCTCCAAAAGCCTAACACAGAGCTGCTGTGCTCCTCTCTCAGCAAGCTCCAAACTCCAACTGACTTACAGACTACTGTTCAAACCTCCCAACATTCTATTCCAACTTCCTGCTGCTGATTCCATTGTGGCTCATGCAGCTGCGACAGTTCTTGGCGATGTCATCCTTCAGTCTCAGCTGAGACTGAGAACAGAGTGGGACAGTGTGAAATCCATTTAACTGGAGTTTCACAAGCTGCCTTCCCTGCCTACCACTAGGTCTTACTGGGATTCTAGTAACCTCGGGTAACAAGGGGGTTACAGGTATATTAACTACATAGTACAATATATTTAGTTAAAACATAACATTTAATGGCCGTTCTGTGGAAAATCATAAATGTGTGTAGAAGAGAAAGTTTAAACAGACTCCATTTCATTTCAAAATCAAAACATACAAGATAGGAATAGCATTCACAATTCAGTTTTGCTGGTCAAGAGTTGGTTTATCTGTTATAATGCAATTATTTAGCCCATACATTCATTTTAATGCAGAAATGTTTTAAGGTAATGGATTCTGAAGTGCCAAGCATACATTAATCAAGAACGTGTTTATATTATATCCTGTGTGTGAACTCTGTAACACAAGCAGCTTCAGCAGTGTAGACTAGGTAATGTTTTTGCTAATCCCTGTACATTTGTAACAGCAGTCATCTTGGGTTGTAGTATGAATTTACACTTTTTTCTATTAAAAAGATGGTCTGACACTACTTTTTAATATGAAGAAAGAAACAAAAAACGGTTTACAATTTTAACAGTCTGAGGAATTACAGGATTGCGTTTGCGTAGATGCATTGCATTAAAATGCCATTTAATAATGTAATCATTGATAAAAGCCTCAACATTTATTTTTATCCATATTGAAGGTTATACTGCTAGGAATATGCAAGTGAATTCAGGGCATGTGGTATACAGATTAAACGCACTACTCGATATGTTCCCATCTGATCCTCCTACATTTGTCTCTGATGGAAACATGAACAAGCATTTGTCAATGCCAAATGTTTGCATGCTGGTATTAGCATTGGAAATGCAGGAGTTAGACAGATGCAGAATAGGAATGGCAGTGAAGTACTGAACTTCTCGTCAACCCCACCTCCACCCTACAGAGAGGGACAGGCATTGGGGTATGCATAGGGTCGTCGCCTATAATATTCATGTCATTTCACCTCACCCTATCCTGCAGACACTGACAAGTGTTGAAGTGTGCCTTGGGGTGCTTGGCTTTACAGGCACCCCATTCTATACGGACATACACTGAAATGGGTGCAGTATAAGAGAATGGGTTGAACTCTGGGGCCGAAGAGTCCAAGGCACAACTCGAAGCCTGTCATTGGCTGCAGGGAGTGGGGGTAGGGGTGGAATGGCATGAGCATTACAGTCACCAATCCAAAGGTACACCCTTGATGCCTGTCAGTCTGTACAGGGTGAGACGTTATGGTTAGAAACCTTAATGCCCCAGGCGTTTATTGGTATTTGCACTACAAATTTTCAACATGGGCTTTTTGTGACCCACACCTCACAAACGCATTTGGGACCTCTTCTCATGAACAGTGGCACTGTGATTTTGTTAATGTGTCCCAAACTTCGAGTTCCCACAGCGACCGTGCCACTCTACGCCAGATGTACAAAAACACAGATCAGGCAGGATGTGAAGAATGACAGCTGTACCACTTATAGGGAGGTGTGAAGAGATGGCTATGTTGAAAATCTGTAGTGAAAATATTAAAAATGCTCGAACTTCTGAGCAAATGTGGAAACTGCACAATGCATGCATATGATACAGTCATAGTGGAGTTCTTTCACCAGATTTTCAACATAGGCATTTTGTGACCTCTGCTCATGAACATTGTCACTATGATTTTCTTAATCTGTCCTGAACATTAATTTCCCACAGTGACCACGGTATTTTGTGCCACATGTATAAATGCATATTTCAGGCAGGATTTGAAAAATTACAGCTTACTGTTCATAAGGGGGTGTGAAAAAATGCTAATGTTGAAAATCTGGAGTGAAAATATTACAAAGGCACAAAATTACAAGGGTGCATGGAAACTGCTCAACATGCACGTGTAACACAATCATTTCATGGACTTTTGTCATTACATTTTCAACATAGGCATTTTATGACTTCTGCTCATGAACAGTGTCACAGTGATTTTCGTAATGTGTCCAGAACACTGACTTCCCACATTTCAGCCAGGATGTGAAAAATGACAGCTGTACTGCTCATAAGGAGGTCTCAAAAAAATGCCAATGTTGAAAATCTGGAGTGAAAATATTACAAATTCACGAAGTTAAGAGGGAGTGCGGAAACTGCACAATGCACGCTCGCAAAACAGTCATTTTTTGGATTTTTTTCACCAAATTTGCAACATAGGCTTTTTGAGAGCCCACCTCATGAATAGTGACACTGTCATTTCTTTAATCAGTCCTGAAAGGTGATTCAGTGCAGTGACCACAAAAATCACCTTTTGGGGCCAAATAACACCATGACAGTGACTGTATTCATCAGGAGGAGTCCCAATAACCCCATGTTGAAAATGTGGTGGCTAAAGTCCAAAAAATGGCTGAGATATCCACATAAGTTGAAAAAAACCTATTTATGCCATTATACAGGTTACCGGCATTTCTTCAGTTTGCAGTTGGCTTTGAAGAGTGCAAACGTGTTCCTGATCCACCGAAGATCATCGCGCCGGGCTTCTGAGGTAAGTATAGGGTGAGGGGGGTGTGGGGAGGTGGGGTGCACATAGGGTGGGTGCAGGTTGTGGGAGGGAGCATGCCGGAGTGCAAGGGACCATTTTCTTTATTTCAGGGACAAAAATAATAAAAAGGATGTCGCAGCAAGGTTTTTTCTTTTCAGGCTTCATTTGTGCACACTGGGTTGGGCTCCCAGTGTGCTGCCTGCATTTTGGGGAAGGGGGGGACTTAAGCCAGTGGGGACTGCACCCACCATTGGCAAATAAAGACTTTTGGGGGGCATGATGCCGAGGGAGATTGGGCACCCTCTCAGCACACAACAAATGGGGGAGACATAATGCCAACGGGGAGTGTGCTCCCCCATCAGCAAATGAATTGGGTCATTGGCATGCTGATAGGGGGATTGGGCACCTACATTGGATTACATGGGACTGTGAGGCAATGGCATAGCCACTGCCATGTTCACAGAACTGTTACAGCAGGCAAGGTACTGCCCTGCAATGACGGGTCTCTCCTTCATTGCAGTAGAATTGCTGATGCTGCAATGACAAGGTGACCCATCATTGCAGTGGCCAAATCTTTTCAAGTTGGTGGCACTTCGGCAGAACCAGTGTCATCAGGACACTGGGCCTGCATTGGGTGTACACTGCTAAACTCACAAATGTAGTGCTGGCAGTCGCCACCACACTGTCACACCCAACAACACGCTTTTCTGCTAAGCTGCCGCATAATGTTTCTTGCGCATGCATGCTAGCAAACATAACAAGCATTTGTCAATGCCGAATGTTGGCTTGCTGGCATTAGCAGTGGTAGTGTAGAAGTTACAGAGCAGCATAATAGGAATGGCAGTGCAGTACTGAACTGAAGCCCACCCCACCACCATGCTGCAGAGAGTGACAGGCATTGGGGTGTGCCTTTGGGTCGTCAGGCATAACGGCCATTCCATGTCACCACACCCCACCCTGCAGACACTGACAAGTGTCACGGTGTTCCTTGGGGTCTTTGGCCCTTATGCGCACCCCATTCCATTAGGAAATACGGTGAGATGGTTGCGATATAGGAGAATGGGGTGAACTTTGGGGCTGAAGAGTCCAAGGCATACCTCGATGCCTCTCACTGGCTGCTGGGTGTGGAATGGTATGAGCATTACAGGTAAGAATATCAAGTCACACCCCTGATGCCTGTCATTCTCTACAGGGTTGGGCGTTATGGTTAGAAACCCTAATACCTCAGGCATTCGTTGGTATTTTCACTCCAAATTTTCAACATGGTTTTTTTTGTGACCCCACCTTCATGAACAGTGGCAATATCAGTTTGTTAGCTGAAAGCTGCTTATGCACAGCAACTACGGCATTTAGCACCACAGGTGCAAAAACATTCCGAACAGGATGTAAAAAATGACAGCTGTACTGTTCATGGGGAGGTTTAAAAAATGGCAATGTTGCAAATCTGCAGTAAAAATGTTAAAAAAACTGGCGAAGTCACAAGAATACATAGAAACTGTGCAACGCACACCTGTAATATAATTAGGTTGGGGATTTTTTACAGCAGTTTGTCAAGTCAGGCATTTTGGTGCCTCCGATAATGAACAGTGTCACTGTGATTTTCTTTATCTGTTCCGAACAATGATTTCCCACAGCGACCACGCATCTCTGCATTGAAAGTGTGAAAACACATTTCGGCCATGTTGTGAAACATGACAGCTGTACTGTTCATAAAGAAGCATGGAAAAATGCCACTGGTGAAAATCTGGACTGAAAATATTACAAAGTCATGCACTTACAAGGGTGCGTGGAAACTGCGCAATGCTCACTCGTAACACAGTCATTTTATGGACTTTTGTCACCAAATTTTCAACATAGCCATTTTAAGACCTCTTGCTCATGAACAGTGTAACTGTGATTTTTCGTAATCTGTCCCAAACATTGCTGGCACAAGCAGCACCATTGTAAGCTACATGTCGAAATCACATTTTGGGCAACATATGAAAATGGCAGCTGTACTGTTCATACCAATGTGATAAAATTGCAATGTTGAAAATCTGGAGTGAAAATATTAAATTCACAAACTTACGAGCATGCATAGGAACTGCATAGCCTGCGGCTAAATAAAACAGTCATTAGGAATTTTTTCACCAAATTTTCAACATAGCCATTTTAAGACCTCTGCTCATGAACAGTGTCACTGTGATTTTCTTAATGTGTGCCATACATTGATTTTGCACATCGACTGCGCCATTGTGCGCTACATGGGCAGAAACACATTTTGGGTGAGATGTGTAAAATGACAGCTATACTGCTCATAAGAAGGTGTGGTAAAATGGCATTGGTGAAAATCTAGAGTGAAAATATTGAAAATTCGCGAACTTACGAGCGTGCGTAGGAACTGCACAATGCACGCTCATAAAACAGTAAATTTTTGGAATTTTTCCACCAAATTTTCAAAATAGGCTTCTTGAGAGCCCGCCTTATGAACACTGGCAGTGTCATTTCATTAATCGGTCCTGAAAGTTGATTTCCTGCAGTGACTGAGAAATCACCCTCCGGGCCCGAATAACGCCATGACAGTGACAGCATTCATGTGAAGGGGTCCCAAAAAACCCATGTTGAAAATTTGGTGCAAAAATTCCAAAAAATGCCTGAGATATGCAACAAAGTTGAAAAAACCCTATCTAGCCCATTATACAGCTTACCGGCATTTCCTCAGTTCGCGGTCGGCTTTGAAGAGTGCAGACGTGTTCCCGGTCCACCGCTGATCGTCGCGCCAGACTACGGAGGTAAGTATGGGGTGAGGGGGGTGTGTGGGGAGGCAGGGCGTGCAGTGTGTGGAGTGCGGGTTGTGGGAGGGGGGGCAGGGAGAAGCGCTGTGGGACCGTTTTTAATGTACAGGTTTTTTTTTTAAATTGACGATGTGGGACATTTGCCACACTGTGATGGGCTCCCAGCATGGCAGAAGAATGGCTGGTGGGAGGGCGTGAAGACAACGGGGAATTGGGCACCCCCGTCGGCAATGGCATCAGTTGCCACGCTGGGGTGGGCTCCCAGCGTTGCACCCTGTATTCGAGGGAGGGGAGGACAGTGGAGCCGATGGGGGATTGGGCACCCCCGTCGGCAATGGAATCAGTTGCCACGCTGGGGTGGGCTCCCAGTGTGGCACCCTGTCTCGAGACAGTGGAGCAGGCAGGGGATTGGGCACCCCTGTCGGCCATGGCATCAGTTGCTACGCTGGGGTGGGCTCCCAGCGTGGCACTCTGTACTGGGGGGGGGAATGGCACATTATGTAAAGTGGACGTAACTTGTAAACAAAGTGCCGCTGCATGATGAGCTTGTCTCTGATTGCAGCGGCACTTTGTTTATAAGTTTTGTCCACTTTACATAATGTTACTGTCAGCGCTAGCATGCTAGCTTATTGGGAAATAAGGGACACACCTACTGATGCGTGCCCTGCATTTGCCCAACAGCAGCCGCGCCTCCAAATCTCCACTCTCCCAATATGTTGACTGCTGCGCAAGTGCGGCAAGCCAACATAAAAATGACCTGTGGTAGCAGTGGAATGTACCAACCAGATTGCAAAATGATGCAAATTACTCAATTGTATGTGTCTACACTCAGCAAGAGTTTAGCATATGCCTGCTCTCTGTGCTTGTGGGATCAGGTATCTGAATTTGGGAGAAAGGCTTCTGTCTCACATACCTTACTAAGTGGAATGAGTGGAACTCACAGGTTGTACAGTGCCACAGCCTCACACTTTCCTAAACAACTAAGTGCACCATATGTAGAACACAGTGCTGAAAAAATGAGCAAAATGGGTAACACCCATCCACTTTTCATTGTACAGCATCACTGGCTTCTTCTTTTTGTTCATTTCATGTTTGAGTCACATATAGATTTGTTTCAGAGACAGAGATGGCAATGCAAATGGAATGGTTATATACATGTATGAATGAATCTATGAGATGCTGAGTCACATTTCGTAATCAGACAGCACTGCACTGTGGTGCTATAGTATTGTACAGCATGTGGAGCAAAGACACTGGGGAAGAAATGTAGAACTTTCCACAGAATGACAGAGAGCTCGTGACAGTAGTTCGCCGTGTGTGTGTGTGTGCGTTGGGAAGGGGCTGCAGATCTAGTGGAGTCTGCAGTGTCAGTATAGGTAGGAAGAAACAATGCTGCACCCTATCCCAGAAACAAACAGCTGCTGGGAAGTTGCTACTGTTGCTATCTTTCCCACTGTGCATCTCTCTCTCTCTCTCTACCTCTCTCACTTGTCTTTCTCCATCTCCTTGCATGAATGCAATGCTGCTGTTTGCAGCCCCCCAGTCCGACCGACAACACCCTTGGAAAAGAGAGATGCTGCTATGGACATGCTGCTCCCTATGTGCTGCTTACTGTTTCTCTCTCTCTCTCTCTCTCTCTCTCTCTACCCCACACTCAATCTCCCTATGGCAGCTAAGCAGCAATGAGCATTCACTGATGAAAAATGGCACCTTTCTCTCTCTAAAATCACTCCAGCTGAAGCAGTTGCCTTGCACTTTTTCTAGTTGCCAGGCAAAAGACAGTAGAACAATATCACAATGCTTTCTTTACTCAGGAAGATGGAGATGGGGGGAGGGCATTGTGCCATGACAACTCTGGGATAATAATACTGAACAGTACTCTGGATCGTGTCAGCAAGGAGCTCTGGTCAGAAGTGTGCATGCCTGGAAGAAATGCAGAAGTACCACATTAAAGTAGTGCACCCATGGTGGGAGCTCCATCGGTGGAGGAAAGTGGAAGAAGAACCACCATAGAAGAGCAACAGAGTCAGTGCTGGGGGGAAGTTACTGCATCACTGTAGGAAAGCACAGGGATGTGTTCTGCGCACAGTCCCTTTTCCTACAGTGATCACAAAACGTCTGTGGAAATCTGCCCACGCAGACATAAAAATCAGTGGGTAAGCATTGAAGATGTATTGTTTTGGCTGTGACAGAGATGTGAAATCCTAGGTAGGCCTGCGCCAATTTTGGATAGTGAGCAAATCTGGAATGGTGGGTGAAAACTCCAGATTAAACTGTTTTCCACTGACAAAGGAATGGTACACTTACCCAGCAGTTTCTTTTTGGGTAAAGACGGGGATGTACTCTTTTATAACAGGCAGCCCAAATCCTGTCATAAATGTAGGTCTGGAATTCACCTCAGTTCAGCTTGTGACACCCCAAAGTGTAACTGTTGTTTAGATTATGGGTATTTATCTGCACAATGCCTAGCTCTTTTTAAATGTAATTTGTGTGAGAGAACTAATCATTCTTATGGGAAAAGTCCATGGGCGTCTCATAACAGAGAGGATTGTCCCTCTCATAAAGAACTGATAAATAGGGCCCATCAGCTTACTGCTAAACATATTTCAGAGCAGAGAGAAGAGGTCTTAAGAGTTGAAAGAGCTGTACAAGCTGAAAAGAGTCCTCGGCACACTGCAAAAGAGAATGTAGAAGTGATAGAAACTGCAAATGAAGCTATGGAAACCTTAGAGGTAGATGGAGAACAACTGGGTACCAGCAAAGAACCCCCTTTAGCTGATGAAACCATTAAAAATTGGGAACTAATCACTCCAGAAGACATGCCTCACCACCACACCACCTCAGCAAGAGGCCCCTTATCAAGTGCTAGGTCCCAAAAAAAGAACAAGAACAGGAAATTTGCAACTAAGAAAGAGACAGGAGGAAAAGAAAGGAAAACTCCAGAAACAAAAAAACATGGAAGGAGGGGAATACATTTGCAGCTTTAGCAAAACAAAAAAGGTGGGGGGACACAGATGGAGAAGAAGAAGAATCAGAGATTTCCTACATTGCCTCTTCCATGACTGATATTACTTCAGGTACTGAGGAATGTAAAGAGGAATCCTCAGTAGCTAAAAGAACTAGGAGAGGAAAGGAATCACAGATAACTTGAAAGTTACTACAGTGGCCTTAAAAAATGACTAATGTCTTTGTCAGTATTCACCCTTAATGTTAACAGCATTAAAAGTGATAGAAAAAGGGTGATGATATTGAACACACTACATGAAAAACAACATGATATAGTCTGTCTGCAAGATACAAGACTCAATACTACATCAGAAATTCACAATGCAACACAATTATGGAAGAAAGGAAGTACACTCTGGTCTCTAGGGGAAGAAACCTGTGACGGGATAGGGATATTATTCTCAAATCTACATCTTAAATTTACTAGACTCCTAGAAATTCAACCAGAAAGAGCGTTGTTATTAGACATAGGGTACTATCAAGAAAGATTCAGGTTAATTTCAGTTTATGCTCCACAGACCAAAGAACAAAGGGTAATGCTATTTAAGGAGATACCACCTTTGTTACATACTGTACATCCAAATTAGTAATCTGGGTGGGAGATTTCAACTGTGGCCTAAAACAAGAAGACAGAGGTCAAAAAACAAACAAATTGTTTTGTGATTTGGTTGCACTATAAAAAATTATGAAATGGTTAAAAAAAATGATGAATTCTGATTGGCCAAGAACTGCTTTCAGCTGGGCCGTTATCCCAGCACAATGGCCCAGCTGAAAGTATTATGTTTAAAATGTACAAAATTTACTAAAAATGACCCATTTATTATTACAAAAGAGCCTCCAGAATTGTTATGGTGGGCCTGTGGCCTTCGGATGGTGGAAGCCCTGACCACGCCTGTCTCAACCCACCCCGAGGTGGGCTGTTATCCCACCATAACACACCCCCTGTCATGTCTTATTGCTTAATTATTACCACTGCAGACCTAATAGATGGATATAGGCAAAAGTCTGAGACAGGGGACAAATCCTATTTTAGGGGTACCATATCCACAAGAATTGATTTTATGATCATATCTAAAACAGTACAACTCCAAGAGGTACTGGACATATGTAGACTCGGGAATTTACAGAACATAAATTTATAAACAATCAAAATACAATTGGAACAATCCCTCAGATGTTACAAAAATGCATAGAGACTGAACAGTTCTCTACTTCAACTTAAAGAGGTACAAATACTGTAAACTGGAAGCAAGAAGGAAAAGCTAGATTATCTACAATAGAAATGTATGATGATGTTTTGCAATGGTGGGAGGAAACAAAAACAACGTGGCAGGACTTCTTTCAGAATTTTTCAAGACATAAGGCTATGGGAGATTATTTAAAATATCTGAGATTAAGAGGCCAGCTGTAAGTTAATATCTAGGACAGGAACTGACAAAATAAATAATATTGCACAAATAAAAGCAATAAAAACTGATATGTTTAACATACAGTACGATATAGCTAAAAGTTTAGTACAAGAACAAAGCTTTGCAACCCAGAACAAAAAAAAATACTTTTGACCCATATAAGGACTGTAAAGACAGAATTGACCATAGAGTTATTAGCCAGCTTAAAAAGGAAAATGGACAGCTGGAACATCACCCGCCGGATTACTACACATAGTAGAAAAACAGATAGAAGACCAGTTTGGAAAAGAAATTCCCACTGAAACAGACCCAGAATATTTCTCTAAATTAAAACTACCCACACTGACAGCACAAGAATCAGAAACTTTAATACAACCAGTGATGACTAAAGTAGAACAGTCACTTAAAGCAACAGTCTAAGAAAATGGTGAAAATTTTGACCTATACTTTTTTATTCTACTTTAGATCATCCCTTATCTACTGACTTGTATGATATCCTTCTTTCCACAATTTGAGTCAGCTTTAGTACTTTTTTTTACATCTGAAATAATAAAAGGAGCGCTCCTTTTAATACAGCTTGGAGCAGGTTTTCAACAGTGTTCTCGGCTGTGTTTTGTACATAAATTGTTTAAAATCACTTCTGTTGTGACTAGAATGAACTAGCATGCAGCAAGCAGTACTCCCTGACCTTATGGAACAGCAGGTGTTCAAAAACAGCTGGGAATAGTGATGAAAAACTGATCTGAGCTATTTTAAAAGGAGCACTCCTTTTTTATTTTAAATGTGAAAAAAAGTACTAAAGCGGACTAAAATTGTGGAAAGAAGGGTATTATACAAGTCAGTAGATAAGGGAGCAGGGCTCCCTCCTGACTTAACATGCTTCCCTGAGATATTACGAATGGACCAAAACTGTAGCTCTTTAAGTTCAAGCTTCACAAACACCATATTGCCCTCAGCAGTTGTGACTGTGCCCACTAAGTAATTTTCTCCTTCCCCTCCCACCGTCCTACCCCTCCCCTGCCCCTCACCCCTCCTGCCCCATCTGTCCCTCCTCTACTCCCACCCCATGCTCCCCTCTGTCCCTCTTGCTCTTCCTTTCCACTCTCTTCCCCCATCGCCCTCCTTCCACCCTCATCCTGTCCTGTGCCCTCCTCCTTAATATTATTAGTCTCCACCTATGCTCTCCCCACCCCACTCCCAATATCTAGTACCCCAATCCTACCCTACTTTAACCAACAAATTCTTCACTGACTGTGTCTCTCCCTCTTCTCCACCCTGTCCACCCAGGCTACCAACCTGTGGCAATTCATAGTAAATCCCTGCTTTTGTATCAGCCTATGTGGTTGTTAATTGTCCTGTAAGTATTTTATTTGCACATATCAACCTTCTTTATGTCCATTTAATGCTGGCTATGCTAAACTACCTTTGCACCCTCGTGCTTATCACTGCCTGTGCTATTTGGAGGCTCTGCATTATTTGATGCCCACGTTTACCCTTGTCTATACTATATTTTATGCATTCTGTACTCTTTTTTTTTTTTCAATTTACTATACATTTTGCCTGTCTGGGTCATTGGTTTCAGCCCTTGGTCACGGCCTCCTCGTGCCTCCACCTCTGGTGATCACCATGCTCTCCCAGTCACCCCTGGCTTGCCCCCCAGAGGGTGGGATTGCGACACTGGTCCCCTTCCAGTGCCACACTACTAGTACAGGTTGGGACAGCCAGTACTGGAGGCTGATTGAGGCCACGGGGGAAGGGCGCCATGGAGATGACCCAGCACAGTGTTTTTGTCTGTAGGCAGGAGCAGGGATGTGCAATGATGATCAGCTTTCACTCTGCCCCTGAAGACTTTCAGGCGCCAGTGTGATGCGGTGCACCCAGCCTCCGCTGGATGCCACTGTTTCACCAGACACTCAACCCCTCTCCCTCCCAGAGAAGGAGAGCAATCCTAGGGATGCTTAATCCTTCTCTCCCAGGCCAGCCCTCCAATGACCCAGGTCCATTCCCGAACCCGGGTCACCGGCGTCGCAAGCGGAAATCCAACTGCTGTGCCAGTGGGCTGGCCCTATACTTTGTACTCTTGATTGACCATGTTTATTCTTATCTTACTGTATTTTATGTACTGTACTTTTCTTTATTGTTCTTTTCAATGTGGAACCTTTCTAAAAGAACTGTTTGGTTCGAAGGTCAATGTAATCCTAGATATCAATAAATAAATAAATAAAAATAAAAAGGGATAATTTAAAATAGAATAAAAAAGTACGGGTCAAAATTTTCACCATTTTCTCGCACTGCTGCTTTAAAAATGATACTGCACCAGACACAGATGGCTGAGGATCAGAATTTTACAAACACTTTAAGAAGGAACTCACTCCAGCACTTACATATTTGTATAATTACATGTTAGAAACAAATAAATTATTGTATTCCATGTACAAGGCCATACTAGTACTGATTTACAAAAAAGGGAGAAAGTGAATCTAAGAAGTTGGAGACCATTAAGCTTAATAAATAATGATTTTAAAATATTAAGTAAAATCCTGCTTGAAAGACTCACAGCAAGCAGTAGCTGGAAAATCAATCAGTCCACTGCAGTCTTGTGCTGTCCCTACAAGGAAAATTCAAGACAACTTAATAATGTTGAGAGCTGTTTGAAAAAGGGAATAAGGCTGAACTACATAGGTATGTACTTAGTCTTGATCAAGAGAAAGCATTCGACCACATAGCACATACACATCTGTTCTAGGCACTGGAAGCATTTGGAATTCCAGCAACTTTTGTAATGTGGTTAAAATGTTTATATAAGTAGGCCAAAATAATACCAAATATAAATGGCTGGATGGGAAGGGAAATACAGGTGCATAATGGTGCCAGGCAAGGATGCTCCCTAAGTCCTAGGCTGAATGTATTCAGTTTAGATATATTTTTAAGGACCATTGAGGTGGACAGAAATATCAAGGGTATCATCCCTGTAATAGGTCATCCACCTGTTAAAATATTAGCATATGTGGGTGACATAGTAGTAGCATTAGCACCTGAGAATAGTGCAACAATATTAAGAGATAATTTGGAAAAAAAATCTCAAAAGCAGCAGGATCAAGATTAAATTATGAAAGAGCAAGGAGATTCCTCTGGGACATACCCCCACGCCTAGCAGTGGAATGTTTGCACGTACGCTGATAAAAACAGAAGATATACGTATCCTAGGGATTGAATTTGGAAAAGAAAATATGGGTGTAAAAAAAACTGGGAAATAGACATACAAACAGCTAATAAAATGATAAAACCAAAAGCTGGCCCGGTAGCGTAGAGGGCCAAGGCATCATGCCTTACCTCCTGCCACACTGGTGACCCATGTTCATGGTGTAAGCAGTTTTGCTGGGGGTCGGCCAGGGAGGAGGATGATTGAGCATCCCAAGGACAGCTCTCCTCCTCCAGGAAGGGAGGGGATCAGCAATCAGTGCTTGTCTGACCCCGGACGGAGGCTAGGGGATGGTACACCGATGCTCTACAAAGGGGGAGTGGAGGCAGAGCAGATGCCAAGAGTGCTGCACATGGAATCATGTGTGACACCACCACTGGTGTCATTGCATGCCCTTCCTCTGCAGCAAAGAGAGAAAATGTCTCCAGTGGTTCGATGAAGGGTGGGGGGGGTCACAAGTCCCACTCCATGACTAGTCGGGCACTGACTGGAACTGGATCTGATCTTTGGTGGGGGCCTGGGGATCCCCTGCTGACCCCACTGAGGGGGCAAGCCCTGGGGAAAGAAGGTCAATGCTAACAGTGGATGATGGGGGGAGTGGAGGTGGGGGATGGGGCTGGGATTCCCTCTAGAACATGTGCAGCCGGACCTTTACATATAATGGAGCACCCATAGCATCTGCCATACTTCCAGATCGTGGACTTTTCTCTATTAAAATAAAGTATGTTGCAGTGCAAGAAAAATGCCACAACATACTTCAAAGGTTTAACAGTAGGGTAAGCCTTGCAGGGGGCAGGAGCTCCTGTTACTGACTGCTTCCCTTTAAATATATACATACACATACACACATACATGCTCCTTATTGCCCTGTTATTATAATCCAGTGCCTCAGTTATGTTTACTTTCCATTGTGGAGTGGTTGTGGAAAAGCAGAACTGAGCAGTGCAAGTGTAATGTGCTAAACTGCATGGCCCAGATATTCAAAAGGGTTGCACCATGCGCAACAGAGGTGCACCAGCGCAAGTCCGAAAATGCGCCATTATGCGATATGCAGCGGGAGGCAGCTGCGCCCCCCAAATCGCAATGTGCAAAAGTGCAATGGTAATGAATGCATGTGCAACTGAAGGGGGAGGAACCATGACTAAATGGTGCAGTGCGATATTCAACAGCATGTGCCATGCGCAATAGGGGAGCAAGCGGAAGTTGCGCGATAGCGGAAATGATCCAAAATAAAAAAGAACAAGAGAGAGGCACAAGAATCCTACAGGGAAGCCAGAGCTGGGTGCAAGGTGACAGCAACTAGGCAGAGGGTAGCAGTGAGCAGGACTGGGCAAACTACCAGGAACAGGACAGGAGTGGGGAGCCTGTGCCACTGTGCAGGAGTCAAAGAGAAGTGCCACAGTGGACTTAGGGCAGTGACAGTGGGCAGGACAGCCAAATCTTGGAGGTGTTCTCGGTGCAGGGGGAGTAGCATAAAGGACAGCAGGGGGAAAGGGAATACAGCTGTCGGGGGACACAAACCAGGGACATGGCCAGTGCCACCATTCAGATGGAGGCAATAATGAGGGGTCTGAGAAGGCAGGCAGCAGGGGGGCATGGCCATAGAAGGGCCCATTGGCAGTATGCCCTCAACAGGCAGTACTGAGCCTGCACTAGCTTCGAGCACTACAGTGACACCGAGATAGTGGGCTGGTACCGCCTGAACCAGGCAATCCTGAGACGGCTGTGTGAGCTGTGCAGTGATGAGATGCAGGCACCCACACGACAGAGCCATGCTCTGTCAGTGGAGACAAAGGTGACAGCTGTCATGTGCCTGATCACCACGGGTACCTTCCAGAGACCAACAAGAGACACAACAGGCATAACCCAGTCGGCCACGTCATGCTTACTCACACAATTCCTCAGTGCACTGCTGCCACATGCTGCGGAGTACATCCATTTCCCCAACACACAGGCGGAGTGCACAGCAAACATACAAGAGTTCCACAGGGTAGCATTTATGCCTGGCATGCTTGGAGCCATTGACTGCACCCATGTGGCCATCCGCATGCCACCTGGCCCGGAAGGTGCTGCATATATTAATTGGAAAGGCTATGCAAGCAACTGCCAGGTGGTGTGTGATGCTAGGGGGCGCATAACCAATGTCTGTGCCATGCACCCTGGGGGAGCACATGATGCCTTCATCTGGCACCAGTCTGCACTGTGCCACAGGTTTGAGAGTGGGGACATCCCCACTGGCCACCTAGTGGGTGAGCATGTAAATCACACAGAAAGACATGGATCTTGGGAGGGGCATAGTCAGAGGTGTCATGGGTACTGGCCTAGATGGCCCATGGCAGGGCGATGCTGATCACCAAACTAATGTCCACCCTCTACACACAGGTGACAGTGGATATCAACTCCATCCCTGGCTGCTCACACCATACCGGTGGCCCGTGACCCCATCGCAGCAACGGTACAGTGAGGCACATGCCACCACACGCAATGTCATAGAGAGGGTGTTCGGGATGCTGAAGGCATGTTTTTGTTGCCTGGACACGTCTGGCGGTGCCCTACAGTACAGCCCCTCAAAGGCCTGAAGGCTATTCGTGGCCTGTTGCATCCTTCACAACATGGCCAACGACTGTGGGATAGCTGTAGAGGTTGAAGGGGGGAACTGCGATGGGGATGATGAGGACGCTGGTGCAGATAGAGATGGGCAGCCCCCTCTTGGTCGAAGGGACCCCCTACTGATCTGGATGTCACAACTGCACTGGGACACCATCACAGAGGAGCACTTCAACCAACCCAGGTAAGTCATGAAGCCATGTGCAACCACCAATGGCAAGTGCACAACCCACAAACACGCATGGACAAACCACATGGGCGCATGTCGTAAAGGGAATTGGCTGAGCATGGAACTGCACACCCCATCAGGGATGGGCAAGGTCTAACATGGCATGCAGTCAAGTACACACACACACACACATGCACACACAAACACACACACACACCCCACAAGACATGCACAAAGGGTAGGAGGCACGCCGACCCCAACTGCCACCCCTAGCCACACACACGTCCACAGACCACCATGTCCAGTGTCTGTCATTGTGCGTGTCTCAGATGCTATGCACCACTGCACAGTGGTGGACAGTGCAACGCAGGCATCGTCATGCACACACCACAGTGGCCAGCAGCCAGGAGGGTGTGCACATGGAATGTGTGTGTGTGTGTGTGTGTGCAGGGCCAGGTACCCCACCCATGCATCGCACGTTGAACAACACACTGCACACAGGGCAGGATCAGATAGTAGCCATGGTGGGAGACAGGTCAGTCACACGGCACAGTGCCATGGATGCCACAGATGTGTGGGCAGCCACGCCGAGACCCACCAGCTGTGACCGGCTGACCATTGGCCTCATGGGGTGGCACCGATGGTTCCCCAGGGGTGCCTCTGTGGGAACGCATCCGTTCTCGAGCAGGGTCTGCAGCTCACTGAACATGCCTGCACCAGGCGTGCTCAGGATTCCCACAGCTGAACCTGGTGTTGACAAGGAGGGTGTCGCACGACGCTGGGAATGGGAGGAGGACATGGCACTGCGCGGTGTCTGCGACGCATGGGCAAATAACTGTGTGACCATTGTGGCCATGACAGCTGTGAATGCCTGTGTCTGCCTGTCAATGGCGGTGGTCACATCCTCCCACAGCCAGTCCATCCCTGCCAGGAGCAGACCAGTGTCCCTGCTGTGCCTCTCCTCTGCCTGGTGCAGGATGGCACTGAGTGCATCCACCGCCATCACAAGCCACAACTGCTGATCCACTGATTCATGGAGTATGCAGGTGTGTTCATCTAAGAGGTCATCCGCCTGATCAGCATGCTGACCCTCATGGTGTTCACAGCCGTGCTGGGCAGCACCCCTTGAGGTTTGGTGCTGCACACCAGGGCCATGCCTGGGCATGTCCACAGGCAGTGCACTGACGCCGCCCCCCCAACACTGTCCCTCCATCGCCATTGGCCGACTGCTGACACTGTCCCTCTGGCTGCCACTTTCCAGGGCTCAACAGTGCCGTCACAGTGGCTACAACAGCTCCACTGTCCTGGACACACACCAGTGCTGCCCCACTGGTGCAGACAGGCACAGGGTGAGATTGTGATGTCACGCAGGCCTCCACTGCGGCACCACCCATGGCTATGCCCGTGCTGTAACCTGCTGTGCAGCCATCCTGCAGCCCACACATATCACTGTCCATGATGTGGGCTCCATCATCATCAGTGATGGATCCGGCACAAGTCCGAGTCTCAGCATGCTGGCATCCATGGACCTTGTCACGCTGGGTCACAGGCAGGGCCTCCTCTGCATCTGCTCCACCAACATCAGTCTGGACAGCCAGGCGGGCCCACTGTCATCCTGACCCTTGGACACCTGTGGAGGTGGATGGGCTCTCCTCTGTGTCCAGGGAATTGCCCTCAGTGGATGTGCCCACCACTGCTGACCCATGTAGCCGCTCAGGAGCTGTAAGGGAACACAGTATCATTAATGTATCTGCCCTACCTTGTGGCATTCCCCCTTCCCATAGTGACAGATGAGGACCTACCATACAGTGACGGGCTACCACCCATCTAGAAGCCACCACCTGGAACCCGCTCGATGGCACAATGCAGCATGCTGCAAACAACCTGTTCCTCCTGTGGTGTCAGGCGTTGCATGGCCAGCTGTCCCCCACCAGTCGCAGCCCGTGCTGTCCTGATGGCAGCCACCTTACCTTTAATCCTCCTCCTGTCCATGCCCACCTTCTTCTTGCACTCCTGCAAGGACTGCTGGTGGCTGCCATGCTGGTTGATGGCACGTACTACCTCATCCCATGCCGCAGCACAGGTCTGTGGTGTTCCCCACTGTCCACTGAGCAGCGGTTCCTGGTCAAGGTAGGCCTCAAACAGGGCATCTGATTCTGCCTCGGTAAAGTTGGGCCTCCTCCATCTCCCACATCTCTGTTCTTCCTCCTCCACCTCACGTTCAATCATCATTGATCCTGTGGGAATGACAGGTGTTACCTCTTACTGTACAGTCCCATGCATCTCCCACACACCACAGTCCACACTCCCAAACAGCATGCAACTCACCACAATAGACTGAAATACCAGACTATGGCCTCTGCAGCCCCATGTCACATTTATGTAGTGCAACACATGCAAATGAGGTGAGGCTCAGTTTTAAATGGATGATAATGCAGTAGCTGTGCCATTGAATTGCTGATGAGCTGATTTGCATATGCCGGCTGAATATTGCGCTGTTGCGCCTTGTGCAATTGTGTTGAATGTGCTCAGGCAAGGGTGCAGCTCTGTGATGGGTGCAGTAGACACTGAACAGCGCATGCCCGGGGTGCTGACGCCAACGCCTGCCATGCTGCTGATATGCTGTGCATGGTAGGCAATGCAGGGCATGGCCAACACTGTGCCAGTGGTGCTAGTGCACTGTTCACATGTATGGAGCTCTTACACTGGGGTGCCGTAGGCACCATGGAGCCACAGGCCACTACAGGGTGTCTCACATAGGCACCCAACCACGCTACATGCAGGGAGTACCAATTGCGCTGTGTCTGTCCGTGCGCCAGAGACCCTTGACCCTGTGCCTGACCTTTGACCCCTATGCACCATGCATCCACATGGGTGCACCCCTATTGCGCTGTTCAGTGATAGGGAATGGTAGTCCTATACCGCGCAGCATCTGCACGTGGTGGATGTGCGCTACAGAGTGCCATTTTGTGATCCTACCTGTATCAGTGATGGCAAGGAGGAGAGCTGCTGTCTGGAGCCCACTGGAGCTGGCCAGTTTGGTAGCCATTGAGGAGCCCATGCTGGGGCCCTGTTTGGGGATGACCCCCTGGACAAGGCTAGGAGTGCAGTTTGGAAGGAGGTGGCAGTGGCACTAGATGAGGCCACAGGGATCGGCAGAACAGTGGAGCAGTGTCGCCACCGCTACGGGGACCTCCAGCGGAGGGACCCAGACAGGCTTGCCCATCTACGGGCACACACCAGGTGAGGCGCAGTGCCAGGTCCAGGTAGGTGCTCCATCCATACATTGATTGCATCTGTACAGGTGTCATGGTGGGCATGTGTCCACCCCACTGGGGGGGCAGTCCAGTGTGGGCAGTGGTGGTAGTGGTAGTGGTGGTGGGGTTGCGGCATGGCTGGGCTGTGCGGGATCACACACACCAGGGTGTGGTCTTTGCTACTGGTTTGTGCTGATGTTCCCCTCTCCAAATTGGCACCCTAGGCCCTGAGGAGAGGCAAAGAGTCAGGGAGGCACGGCAGCGCCGGGAGGCAGGCGATGCAGGGCAAGAGCCACGGGCTGCTGGGCCCATCCAGCAACAGCACCCAGATCCAGCCAATGCAGGTGAGTGCCTTTCTTCCAGGATATTCCATGCATGCTGTGTTGTGGGGTAGGCGGCGGGGCATGGCCACCATCCATTGACACCACTGAAGTGCACGCCACACGGTACACTCAGCACTGTCCTGTGGCACTACATGTGTGGGTGGGCATCGCTGGTGGTCCATGTGTGCACCGGGTACATGGCTGTGCCACTGCCTTCGCACCACATGGTCATGTCACTGTACAGCCACGGTGGTGCTGTGCGAGACTTGGGCGTTGGGTGTGTGCAGTGGTCCACATGGCTGTGTGCGCATGGGCAGGCGGGTCTTGTGGACACGATCACTGTGGGTGGTCGCACACCATCACATGGGCGTGGCCCATGGCTGTATGCCATGCACAATGGGTGGGCTGCAGGGGGATGGACAATCAAACATATTGACTCTGCTCCCTTGTCCTAGGTGAACGACGCTGATGTGGCTAGAGAGGGCAATGCAGGATCTCCTGCAGATTGCGAGGGCGTCCTTGGAGTTACTCCAGCGATTGGAGCAGCATAGTGTCCTGAGGCAGAGGACAAGGATGCACCACAGGCGTGGGGAACAGGGCAGATGCTAAACCCTCCATGCCCCCGGATTCACCCTACCCCCCTGGACCCACCCTCACATTCCTTCTTCCCTCTACCATTTGTTCACCCCTGTCCTTTACCCACCCCCACCTGGTATGTTGCCCTCACTCCCCCATGTAAATATTTGTATATAGCTGTTTGGACATTTATTTAATACATTTGTTTTGTTACACCTACTGTGATTTACAGCGGGCTATGGGTGCTCAGCTGCAGTGGTGTGTATGGTGTCAGGGGTGGTGCAGGCATGGGCGTGTGTGTGTGTCCGGAGGGGAACTGCCTATGGTGTGGTCATAGGTATCAGTCACTGTCTGTGGTTTGTGTGTTGTTCCCTGTGCACTGGTTGACTGTGTGCAGTGGTCCATGGTGCATGAACTGTGTCCATGGCGCCCCTGTCAGACCATCCATGGCCTGTGCAGCTGACACCCTTGCATGTCTGTGATGTGCACGGGCTGCTGGCATGTCACTGGTGGTTGTCCATGCTGGACAACCACTGTACCTGGCACAATGCCAGGTTGCCTCCTGTCACCAGTATGGTGCATGTCTGCCTTGTGTGGCACTGTGGCCTCCACTGTTGTTGTCCCCCCTCCATGCTGTTGCTTGTGTCTGTTGCAGGGAATGTGCTCCACTGTCTGTCACTTGTGCTCCGGCCGCATGCTGGTGGCGTACAGCTTTATGGTGCCTGTGCAGGGTGGCTGGCCCACCTGTGCCATGGAGGGGTGCTGGCCATGTGTACATGGCTGCCATGGCCACATGGACATGGTACTGTGTCCCTGTGTCGGTGTGCCCTTGGGTATGAGTGGGTGTTTGTACATGCACTGTGTTGCATCCTGTGTGGCGCATGCTTCCATGCAACACTGTGGGTATCTGTGCTGGCTGTTGTGGCCAGTGCTGGGATGGGGTGTGTCCTTGGGAGGGTGTGCAGGGTGCCGTACCGCTGGTGGTGGGCTCCGGGGCATGCCCTGTTGCATGTGGGGTACCTCCTGTGCTGACGCATGGTTGGTCTCTCAGCTGTACCTTAGAGGGGGGATGTGCAGGGCAGCACTCTGTATGCAGTTGTTGCATCGCCCACTGCAGGGTGCTCGTGGTGGGGCTGCCTTGCATGGCTCCATGGTGCATAGGGTTGCATTGTCACAGTGGGGGTGGTGTCATGCATGGGGTGTCCTGCACTGTTGAGCACTACTCCTGGGCAAGGTGTCTGGGGATCGTAGTGCAGGGTGTGCTCTGCATTGCTGAGATGGTGTGGCACGGGGTGGCTGGACATCCTTGTTTGCCGATCACAGCTTGCCAGGGGGCGTGCTGGGGCACCATGCCCCGGCTGTGGGATTGTTGCTGGTGTCCATGGGCTGGTGGTTCTTCCAGCTCTCCTCAGGTTGTGTGGTGCACAGGGTGTAGGGGGCGATGTCTGTTCTGCTGTGTGCTCCTCTGCCCATATCTACCATGGGTGGTGGACCCCTGCATCCTGTCCCTGCTCATCCCTGGTTGTGCTGATGTGCTGCTACCCTGCTCCACTGCCCATCCCTGGTTGTGCTATTTCACATCAGACCTGCGCCACATCGCATCCCTGGTTGTGCCATGGCGCAGTTGGCGTAATCTTCAGTTGTGTGGTGCAGGCGCATCTTGCCTGCACAGTGTTTGAATATCACTCATGTTGCATATGGGCATACTGGATTTGAACCTGCTACTACTGTTGTGCACTTTTGTGGTGCAGTTTGAATATCTGGGCCCACGTGTGCAGTCAGTGTTGTTTCCTGTGTGTGTGTGTGATGTCAGACATTGTCTGGCTTCTTGCAAACATATACATGCTGACTTGTTGCAGTGTTTATGGTATAAAGAGTAGAGATAAGAATATATAATGTATATTTTATTGTCACCATCATCATCAGCGGACTAAGTGATATGATATTTTTTCAGAGGAGTCTGGCCAGAGTGCACCTTAGTTACATACTACACACATGACTTTTAGGAGAGCATGTGTAGTACGGTACAGGCTGCATGCCCCTTGGCTCATGCTATGGACCAATGGGCATCCATCACTACTGTACAGTGTCAGTCAGCGGGCAGCATGGCGGCAAGCGGGTGGGGAGCTGCCATCTGCCGCTGACCGGGGGGAGAGGGGCAGTGGTTCTCAGTGGGCGGGTGAGGTGGGGGGTACCGCTAGACTACCAGGGTTGGGTTGGTGTGGTATTGTTTTTTACTGATGCCTGCGATTGGGCTGTGAGTGGTCTACTGGACCACCAGGGATATAGGACTACATTTATTACATCATATGCCCGCGATCGGGCTGCGAGCAGTCCACTGGACCACTAGGGATATTGGAATTTTCTTTTACAACATATGCCCATGATTGGGCATGGGGGGGTGCTGCCATGAAGGTGCAGTCGGAGCTCAGTTGGCCAACCACAGGTGGCAGCTGCCATGTTGTGCCCTGCACTATGGCAGCTCACCTGTGGGTGGCCAGCTGTTGCTCCTTTTTTCTTGGCTCACCTGTGTGCAGCACAGGTAGGGGTTGCACATGCATGGGCTCAACACTTCCCGGGCTGAATATCAGGACGTGCGGAGTATGCATGGGCACGCCCCATCTACCTGCATGGCATACATTACTGATGCACTCTGGCACATCAGGATTTGTGCCAGGCTCAATCCCTGTTTGAATATCATGCCGGGGTGCATCAGTGGGTTGTGCATGGTGCAACCCTTCTGAATATCCCGGCCAATATATACAAAGGTAAGACACAAATAAAGGTTTGGCAAGAAATACATAAATCTAACTAACAGCTAAGTCATAGGACACTAAGAGGTCCCATGTGAAGGAACTGGAGTATGCAGGGGCAGAGTTTCAGTTCAGGAGGGTAAACCAAGTCGGTCCAGCAGAGATCAGGTAACACCAAAAGGGAGGTTTAAGAAAGAAATCATGGAATGAGATTAGAAGAGGAGAGTGCATTGCAATCCACCAAGGGATAAAGGTGAAAGCCCATGAGGGGTAGGAAGGGAGATGGTGGTGGGTTAGGAGCATGTGGGGCACTGAGGAGAGGGGAGAAGTCAGAGGAGACTTTTGAGGGCTGAGAAAGGGGAGGCAAGACAAAGCTCTGAGGGAAGGTTATTCCAGAGAAGGGGATATGGTACGAGAAAGCAGATTGGCCTGCAGGACAGTGAGGATGAGGGATGGTGAAGGTACACACGAGTCTCTATGGCGAAGAGAGTAGGTTGTGGATTTGGCTGGTGTAAGGCAGGATGAGAGTAAGGGGGGAAGGGAGCCAAACCAATATTTAGCAATGAGGGAGGCACAGTGGACAGTCCTCCTGTGAGACAGCAGAGCAAGGGAGAGTGGAGCATAAAGGAAACAGTGATGGGTAAGAGGAGGGGAGGCAGTGGCAAAGCAGCAGAAGGAGTTGAGGAAAGTGTCTAATTTGGAGAGGGAAGAGGCAGAGGCAGTGCCATAAATTACATCAGCATAGTCCAGCATTGGCAAAAATATTTTAAGTACTAATTCATGTCAGGTGGGGAGAGGGAGGCTGACTTTGTGGCAGTAGAGGACTGCATGTTTGGGCTGGAGTTTGTTGCAGATAGCATTGATGTGTGTTGAAAAATCAAGGTGGCTATCCAGCCATACACCCAGGTATTTGAAGACAGAGACCATCTCAAGGATGAACTCTCCAGGGTAGTGATTGCTGGGGGAGGCCAACTTCTGTCTGGAACCAGAAATCTTGGTGACTGTCTTTTTGGCATTGAGTTATAATTGGTTTGATTGAAACCAAGGCTGAACCCTGTTGAAATTGTTTTGGAGTTTGGAGATAATGCTGGTGCGGGATGGGCATAGATGACAGTGTCATCCGCATACATGTGCATATTAGAGGAGTGACAGATTGAGGGGAGATCATTAATAAAAAGAGAGAAGAGGATGGGACCAAGGATGGAGCCTTGGTGGACCCTGGTGAGGATAGAGAGAGATGTGGAGAGAGCATCACCTAATAGGACTGACTGCTGTCTATTGTGGAGATAAGCACGGAACCAGTCTATTGTGGGTTTTGCAAGACCGAAGGAGTTAAGTTTTTGAAAGAGGAGAGGGTGGGAAACAGAGTCAAAAGCTTTAGCCAAATAAATGAAGATAGCAGCAGTGATTCTGCTTTGGTCCTTTGCAGAGAAAATGGTGTCAGTGATGCGCAGCAGAGAAGTGTTGTGGAGTGTTGTTTCCGAAAACCTGATTGCACTGATGATAGTCAGTTCTTTGAGGAGAGGAAGTCGGAGAGCTTGGTAAGAATGAAGGATTCCTGGACTTTAGCAAGGGAGGAGAGAAGCAAGATGGGGCGATAATTTCCAGGGGATGAGGGATCGCCACCCTTGTGCAGTGGTATGACCTTGGCCATTTTCCAGGCTTTGGGAACAGTAGCTGTGGAAAGAAAGAGAGAGATTTAGTATCTATGTCAAAGGGGTGACTGTTGCGGATGTGGAGATATGTAGCAATGTTGGGTGGAGACCGTCAGGGTTTGATTTGGAGGTGTTGAGAGAAATCAGAGCTTTGTAAACTTCAAGAGAAGATAAGAGAGGAAAGAGGAAGCCAGTGAGATATTTCCACCAAGCTGGAGGTAGTGGGGAGAATACTTGATGGACCAATTATTTTCTTTACTTCTTAAACTCATATTGACATCTGGAAATAACTCCCTCCAAGTTGGAGTTATGTTGTGTTTCACATATTATCATCATCCTTCCATGTAATTCTTTTACATGGCCAGCAGAGGGAACTGTCTTACCAACTTTCTGTGCTACCATTGCTCCCAGTATTTTATCAGCTACATACTGTATATTCCTGTTTTGCATCAAGTATCAGCATGTATCAGTTCATGATCTATATATATATATATATATATATATATATATATATATACACACATATATTTAATGGTTGTTATAGTATAGAAAAATCTGATTTGTACCTTGCAGATCATGTTAGTCATTTAGTTACTAATCAAAGAATTAGGCTATCAAAGCATGCCTTATTTCAACCAGTCTTGCAAAGTAGCTCTTTGAAGTGTGTACAATAATCACAAAAAGCTATAGACATGTATCAGTGGGATGAAATACTTATAGCCACATGTGTTCCAGAACACATATAGATGCACTGGATCAAATATCGGCAACATAAGAAATGTTGAGATTAGCCTAACAGGAAATAAATTGGATATTGAGACAGTGCAGGCATTCATAATAAGTCTGGCTAAGTTTCTTCTTACCGAGGGAATCACAGGGTACCCTAGGAAGTAATAGGAATTCCTGTAAATTATTAAGGTCGCACAGCATACTTATTAATCTCTACTTAAAAAGCAGGAGGGGGATGGACCTAGAGTCCATTTTGAACATAAATTATTGTAACCATGTCAGCAGCTTATGCTGGAATGAGAACCGATGTACAGTATAGTCGTGCAACTCACAATCAGCTTGTGAGTCAATAACATAGAGCACCACAATATGTTTAGCATATAGAAGAAAGTAAATGCCATACAGCAAAAGAAGTTGATTTGAAATCATTAAAGGAGTGCTTCTTAAACATGTCTATAACCATGTTTTATTCAGTTTTCTCAGCCGTTTTATTCCATCATCCCATGAGGTCAGGGAACAGTGTCTGTTGTATGTTAGTTCACATTAGTCAACAGGCTATCATACTGATGGAAAAGAGAATACAAAGGTACAGGCACAAACTTTTCCCCATAACATGCATTGCTGCTTTCATGGTGTCAGTTTGCAGTTGAAAGGGGATGACAGAAGTGCTCCAAAGTTTGTAATCTCATGCAGTCAGCTATATGGGGATCAACATTTCTATAGAGTGGGAGGTTAAGCAAAATATTTCAGATTTACTTTTTCTCCAGCGTTGAACTCTACACCCCTGAAATAGTTGATTCAAGACTCATTCACCATGTTTTCATTTTCAGTTTACTTTTTAAAGAGGAAAAAGATATCATACATAGGCGCAGCTCAAAAATCACAAACCAAATGGATTAATCTAAATACAGTAACTGAATTTGTTTATCCAGCACAGACTAGCTCAGAGGCAATGTCTCATTTTCACTGGGGTCCAGCTTTTAACCATTTGAGCAGCTGTGTGAACTGAAGCACTGCATGGTGATTTGCTGAAAGTCACACAGTGTGTAACTGGCTCTGGTGGGATTTGAACCTCTACCTCATGGTTTCCACATATGTGCTCTGATTACTAGGCCACACTACCTTTTTACATTTTACATAAGCTCACATAGCTTTCACATGGTAAATCGTACTCTGCAATGTAACTTTTATGCCACTCATGATGCAATCATTATAACTCACTTAAGCCTGCAGTGCTCATGAGTAGACATGGATTGCTTTCCTTAAAGGATAAAAAAGTCACATCCCACAAAACTATTTCAGATTTCTGTCTACTGTATTAATTAGGGCTATGCAACCCTCCTGAAGTTTGACCACACAAACGTTGACCTTAGAACTGCGTAAAGTTTATCAAAATCCTTTTATTGGCAGGCTAGTTTGTGCTGGGTCGACTATTAAAAAACATTAGAAAATGGGATCAAATGAAATAACATAATGCACTGAGCTGATGAAGCACCTAAAACAGCAGGATGATGCAGTGGACCACATTAAGGGGTACTGGTTCCAAAAATTGGGTCAGTTTAGTCAGTGCCAAACATGAACAACGCTAGTAGTAGTAATAAACAAGAGTATGTGGGTAAGTAACAATGCTCAGATAAAATGGTTGTAATGGTAAGGCTTACATACACCCACCAAATATCACTACAGAATCCCAAAGTGTAGGTTAATAGTTACAAAAATGATGTGCCCATGGGGACAGTGACACATACATATGGCCAAGGCTTCCCATCATGCCATGGATAAGTGCTGTACACATTGGTTTTATGGACAGCGTTGCCCTAAAATTATTTATTGTTCCTGGGCAGACCTGGCAAAAATTCATACAACATTATTTTATTTTATTTATTTATTTATTCTAGGATTACAAGTACCTTTGAGCCAAGGCTCTTTTACAAAGGTTCCACATCAGAAATAACAAACAACAAGGAACTAACAGTGAAATAACAGTAAACAATTCATGTACAACAGTACTATTGAGAGGGGTAAATTATAGGAAGAGTAAAGTGTAGAGGAGGAGGAGAAGTGTAGGTAGTTAACAGAGGCAGCTATAGTAAAATGGTGAACACAGGTAGGACACATGTGCCCACAAGGAATGGGTAGGGTCTGGTGCCCGGTGGTGGCAGAGAAACAGGGATGAGAGGAGAGGGGGAGGATTAAGATGCAGCCAGAGGCATTTGTTGAAAAATAAATGGGAAGGAGTGATAGAATAGAAAAGGAGGTTTGGTGAGGGGAGGAGTTAATCTGAAGAATACACATATGTTGCATGGTAGCAATAAACAGAGGTCAGCACCCACAGTTCTTATTCAAAATTCACTCAAAGTATTCACTTGGTTACAATATAGCAATGCATTTATTTAAGCAGTTTTAAAAAGCATACCACCACCAGCATATTCATATAGGCTTCAATTCATATCCAGGTGGAACTTTCATGTGAAACGCATGTATCCCACATGTGCAGCACCACACCCCAGCACAGGAGTAAGCTATTTGGCATTCATGACCGCTGTCTGCCTGTCCGCAGCCCTACCTCCCCGGGGCACAGCCACACAACTGGGGAATGTGGCAGTCTGGGAGCAGGCTGCAGAATGCAGAGCAGCATCCAATGTGATGCTTGTCCTGGCTCCCACAGTGGATCCCTTCCATGGCTGGGCACGGGCTACTGGGAGGGTGCATACCCAACCAAGTACCACCACCAGGCATTTTCCCATATGTCCACCCCCAGCCTACCCAAACAGCAAAGTGGGCTTGGGGAACAGTGTGGTAGGGGTTCCAATGCTGGCACCCCTGGCCAGTGTCCAGTGGGGGGGTTATGGCAGTCTCCCCCTTGTGCAGCTGACTAATGCCGGCATGGCATGTAAGTGCCTCAATGAATCTGCTCTGCCACGGGCATCCCCCCCATCCTGTCATGCCCCATCTCACCCTCAGGGTGGAGCTGCATGGCCAGCACAGAGATCCCACACTCAAGGGGCTTGCTTGCCTTTTGTGAATGCTGCCAGGGGTGTGCAGGGCACCGCCATGTGGCATTTGGGTGCTGGAATGCCTACGCGCTTCCCGTACTTGGTGCATAGGGATTTGTGAATACAGCTCAAAGTGTGTGAGTATTCAGAGAATTCTTAGAAGCAGGTTTAGCCAGGTCTCAAGAAACATCAGTCCGCACAATAGTCATCTCTAATGAAACTGAAAAAAACAACAAGGCTAGCTCTAACTGGGTCAGTGCTGGAAAGTCCCAAAGAGTAAATGGCACACATAAAGGACTCAGTGGGCTACAACGGCTTCCTGTCAATTTGTCAATTTTGTACAATAAAAAGAAAAAAAGGAGGAAAGTCTGTCTGAGGACCATTTCCTTGACACTGAGTGCTGAGTCCTTTATGTGTGCCATCTCTAATGAAAATTTTGAGCATGGCTACGCTTTGCTATGCATCCAGAACTGTAATTGACAATGTTGCTACAGACTACTCGCCAACTACCACATACTAATAGACCACACCTCTAATGTTTCAGTATCAAACCATAATGTCTTCTTCACAGTCTGATGTTTTTGGAGACCTAGTTAAACCCATTTTTAGGTATATTCTGAATACTCTCATGCTATATGAATATACTGGTGGCAGTATGCTTTTTAAACCTATTCAAATAAATGCATTGAAATATTACAAACAAGTTGATGCTTTGAGTGCATTTTCAACAATTTTACTTGGAACAACTTAAGAACTGTGGGTGCTGCTGATCTTTGTCTGTTGCCGCCATGCAACATATGTGTATTCTAAGAGGCTCATCTTCTGCTTGTGGTGCATTCTCATCCAGATAATCCTGCATTTTGTTTGCTGACATCTCTGACATCACTGCGTCAGAAAGTGACTTGCCATGCTTTTTCATCAAAATATAGTCAAAAATTAGTTCCCATACTGGTTTGTCATCCATGGCTGTCTTTCTGGGAGGTGCAGCAGAAGAAGCAGTAGCAGGATGTTGACTTGCAGACAATAATGTGTGACTTATGTGATGTTCGTTAGTAGTAGTGGAAGCATATTAGGATCCTCCTTCTTTCCTCTCCTCTACCTGGCCTGTCAGTGCAGCTGCAACAAGGGATGATTATGAGTATTGTTCTTCTGCTCTGCTTGTGTTCCCATTCTAATTTTGTGCCATACGTACGAAGACCAGATGGATAAGCCAGGCTTTCTAGGACTGCTGATCCTGATCGCATTTTTGTGCATCAAAAGAATGTCTGAGATGTGTCTTTGAACCAATGATCCAAGAGAGCAAGAGAGTGGACATTAAGTAGTGTCATCAGTACACATTTTAGAAATGCATGTGTCATTCCAGAAATGTGATCTTATCCATTCTGCTAAATTGAAAGCAGTGGCATCCTCCTTTTCCCAATATTGAATTTTCATACAAAGAAGTCATGGGTTAATAAGGACAGTGAGGAGAAGTACCAGGCTAAGACCAGCTGCATCAACACTTACCACCACTGTGGCCTCCTCAATGGGCTTCAGCACAGTGCAGAGGGTCTCCATCAGGTGCCTCTGATTTGGGCTGATTTCTACATCTCCCTTGTCAAAACCATGCTCAACAACATACAGGTAGATAGCCTTCTTCTGTTTTAACAGCTGTTCCATCACATAATAGATGGAATTCCATCTTATAGCCATTTCCTGTGTCAAGATGGTAGAGGGGAAGGTGGTTCTACTGCTGAATATTTTGTAACAGCTTCTGTACCTTTACAGAATTACCAAAATAACCAAACATTTTTAGCCAGACCTACACGTGTCTACAGGGTGATGCCTTTCTCATCTAGGACTCCTGGAACTACCAAATTTATACAGTGAGTAAAACAAGAGACATGTGTATATCCACCATCATAAATTGCCTTTACAATGTCGTGTGCATTATGTGATGCTATAAATCCTGGTGTTAATGAGTGTGGTGTCCATATTAATAATACCATCTCTAGTGAGGGTATTGTGAGTAATGGTGTACCACAGGAATCAGTACTAGGGCCTACACTTTTGAACATTTACATACATGACATGGATACAAATATTAACAATATGATTGTTAAGTTCAATGATGACACTAAATTAGGCAGTGAGGTTGATACCCTCAATAAACATCTAACACTAATTAGTGATCTAGGTCAACCTGAGACGTGGGCAAGTCAAAATGGTATGATACTAAACACTGACCAAATATGCTGTATTACACCTTGGGAAAAATAATCCAAATTACTCATATATTCTAAATCAAACCATACTTAAATCCACAAAGTAAAATACTTAGGTATAGCAATAAATAATTCACTGTCTTCTTCTGATCACTAGATGACAGTTGTTAGATCCACCAGAAATATGGTCACTAGAATTAGATGCTCCTTCATGAGCAAGTCAGAACAGTTTATTATTCCCATTTATAAAAGTTACATTCACTCCCTTATTAGACTATGGGTCTCAGATTTGGTCACCGTATTTAGTTAAAGATATAAAATTGGTAGAAGGAGTGCAGAGAACTCTAGCCAAGTATATACCCAGACTTAAAGATTGTAATTATCAAATTCATTAGAAGCTAGGAGACAAAAGGGAGACTTATTATTACTGTACAAACTACTCCAGAATCAAGACATTATGATCGATTGTGATCTTAAATATAGCGGGGCCAGATGTAACTTAAGATCTCACAATGCAAAACTATCTATACAGACATCTTTAACTGTCAAGAGAAATAATTATTATACCATCAGAGCTGCAAAGATATGGAATAGGCTTCCGCAAGCAGTCGTAGATATTACTAGCCTTGAAAATGTTAAAATAACTCTGGATAGGCTCTATTATTCAAAACATTTCTTGGTATAAATGGCCCACTCTTGTGGGAGACATTCACTATGGACCTTGGTGCCCCCTTATGTCTGTTATTTCCTAGTAATCATAGTAATCAAACTTCTGCTGAAGGAAGTGTATCAAGTTTTTTGCACAATGGTCATTGTCAAAGCCAGCAACACATAAAGCAGTTACACTCCTGTGTCAGTTACTGCATTGCAATTGCAATGTAGTTGCATGCAACAAACAAGTAACTACAGTGTAATTAGCCTGTTGCATGTAATTAATAATTAGTACATGAAAACAGACACTTAGAGTGTTACCCATAAAGTTACCTTCTTGTGGAAGTTGGGGAGATCCTGTGACTTGTGGCTACTGCTACTACTGGCACTTAACCCAAAGGAGGAGAAAGAGGAGGAAGACAGGGGAACAAAGAAAGGAAACTGACCCAGTGGGCAGTCATTGCCATGTAATCAGTAGTCTGACCACTGGTCCATGTCAGCAGTGATGTGAATGGCTGGAACAGATGATGGCTTCAGGGCATTTGACACAGTCTGGTAAATACTCTGATACAAATCAGGAATAGCCACTGTGGAAATGTAGGTATGGCTGGGCACTTGATACCTTGCCACTGCAGCCTGCATTAGCAATAGAAAACCAGCATTGTTCACAAAGCAAACTGGTAGCAAGTCACTGGTTGGCATTTCCACAACTGCACTTGTTAACTTGTTTGCCTCTAGTCTGTTGGCTTTATATTTCTGGCACATTTCCAGGGACTGGACCAATGAGAGTTGAGTGCTGTTTTTCCCCCGGATATGACAGTTGGCTCCTATTTTTGCCACCTCTGGGGGTGAAAGTGGCTGTCGATTTGCAGCCTCTCAGAGGTGTGAGACTCAATTGCCTAAAGAACTGATGAATGGAAGATGTTGGAGATGTGCATCAACTACCACTTGAACAACATTCTTCCTCTTCAAGTCTACCTGGTCTCCAAATGTTCTCCTCCCCCTGGCCATCCTCATCATCAGCTTCACTGGCTGGTGCTGGTGTTGCTGCAGGCACTATATGTTAGCATTTCTTCACATACTGTGATCTGTGGGGCTTCAGCAAATGCCTTTTCATGGTAGATGTTCCCAGCCTTGTTCCTTCTTTACCCTGACTCAGCCTGTCTTTACATAAAAGACACACTACAGGTGCCCATGATTCTTTGTCTACTCTGAGGAAATCCCACACTACCAACGTCAACGGTTTGGTCTTTCTTGCTGGCAATCTTGGTCGTTGCCTAATGAGTGGGCTACTGTGAGCTGTGTCTACAACATCAACCTCCTCCTTTTTCTCCAGCAATTCCCTAGGGTCAGGGAATCATCCTTTCTCTAACATGTGTCCTGGGACACTAGTTTTGCCTTGTCTTCTTTATCTATTGTCATTGCACAATGCGTGTTGTTGTGTTTCTCCTTGTTTTGTGGCCTTTTTTTTATGACCATTTTTGGTCTTTTTTGATCTCTTATTTGCACCTGCCCCAAGTTAAACTCCCACCTATTCCACCACCTCCTCCTCCCCTGAGCTACTACTGCAGCTGTCACTTTTTTAATTTAAAGTTTATTGATTTTCACAATTTTCTCAGTACAAACACACACAATACATTGTGAATTATTGTCAGAATGCAGAAGGTAACCTCCATCCCACTCCCCCCTCCACCACTCCAAACCCCCCACCCCTACTCCAGATGCCAATAATATTTAGTATAAAGGAGCATTATGAGAATGCTCTATATGTTTATAGGGATAGCTTGTTCTCAGAATTATGTGGTGTAAAGGACATGTAGTTTTCCCATCTCTTTTTATAGTGTCCCATACGATTGAAAACACTGGCCATCATTTTCTCAACCCTTAAATTGTGAAGGAGTTCCTGTTTCCATTCCACATATGTGGGTTGCAAGGAGTCCTTCCAGTGTCTTAATACAACCTTCTTAACCGACAGTGCAATCATAAAAAAATGATAGTGACGATCCATCTGTGGAAAACCTGTGAAATCACCTAGCATGCATACTTCAGGGGTAAAATACTCCTGTAATCCTAATAAGGGGTCCACTCTAGTTTTAATAGGGTCTCACAAAGGAGAGATTTTTGGGCAATCCCAAAACACATGGTATAAAGCACCCATAACCATCTTACATCTGTTACACATTGGGTTCACTGCCCAACCCATTTTGTACAGTCAATAGGTGGTCAGGTACATGTCATTAAGGAATTGCAACTGCATTATACCTAATCTATCTTGTGTAATGTATTTATGACAGTTCTCCCACATTTTAGGCCATCTGGAAGTGGAGTTGGGGAACTTGTGAACCCAGTACTTAGGGGTACCATCCACCTTTGGGAAGACCAAAGAGTATAAAGAAGCATATATTGAGGAGGCAGGATGTGGGGCCGCAGCCAGGCTTCTACAAGTAGAGACCCATTCCCCTCGGTCACCAGGAGTAATTTTGGACCTAAAGCATGTCACCAGCATGTGGTGGATTTGATAAATCCTAAAAGACCATTTAGAAGCCAGGCCAAATTTGTTTAGGAGCTCCTGTGTGGTCAGCCAATCAGTGCCCTGATTATGAAAATCCTGTGTTCTGCAATGTTGCCTTAGTGGGATCCAGTTGTAGGGGACCATGTGCCCTCCCAGCAGGAGATTGGGATTTTAAAATATGGGTTGGGTTAAGTCATACGTATTCGCATACTTCATAGTGGCACATAGTTCAGAATGCGTACGAATCAAGTGACCCAAAGGCGTGTGGCGTAGGGCTAACGGAAGTTTCTCTAATTTAAGGAAAGGCAATGAGACTGGGCTTATGCCTACTGAGATTATCTTTTCCTATTCCACCCTAAGCCATGTTGGGATGTAAGTTGTCGGTTCCAGTGGCCCATGTGGTTCTTCCCATCTCAGATATTTGCTAAGGTGACTTGCCCAGTGATATAGATCGAAGTGTGGGAGTCTCAATCCACCTAGATTTTTGGGGGCAGCTAATTTATGAAAGGCTTATCTCGGGGGCTTCCTTTTCCAAAGAAAATTGGACAGGTGGGAATGGATCTTCTTAAACCAGGCTTTAGGGATCCATAAGCTTAGTAAATTGAGGGGGCAGAAAAGGCGTAGGAGGATGTTCATTTTAATGATATTCACCTGCCCCCATAAAGTTAAAGGGAGAACTAGCCATCGTTTTAAATGTTGCTGTATGGTGTTGAGTAGAGTTTAGAAATTCAACTTACGCATTTGGGTGTCACTGGTAGAGAGATGCAGACCTAGGTATTTAAGAGATTTGGGGGACCATGTGAGGCCCAAATTTAAAATGTCCTGTTTGAGGACTTTATTATTCAGTGGGAAAACTGCAGTTTTGCCTGTATTAAGTTTATAGTTGGAAAGTAAGCTATATTCCTGTATTAACCATAGGAGGCCTCGGACTGAGGGTGTAATGTTGGTAATATGTAGCAAGATATCATCTGCATATGCTGCAGTTCTTTTCCTCTTTAGAACCTAGTTGAATTCCTCTTATTTCCAGAGACATCCTAATGGCAACTATGAGAGGTTCTAAGTATAAACTGAATAACAATGGAGACAGAGGGCATCCTTGCCTGGTTCCTGCCGCCAGGAAAAATTGGGGAGAGAGGGTCTCACTGCCAAAAATATGGGTAGAAGGGTTCGAATATAGCACCTGTAACCAGGAAATAAATGTAGTGAGTAAGGCGTATCTATGGAGAGCTCTGAACAAAAACTGCCAATCCATTCTATGGAAAGCCTTCTCTGTGTTCAGGTAGACCGATGCCATGGCTTGACGAGAATCCCGGAATGCGGAGAAGACATGGGACAGCCGGCGGAGGTGGTCTACCAAGGATCTCCCCCTCATGAATACAACCTGATTGGAACCTATAAGAGAGGGAGTACTCGGTCCAACCTGTGGGCCAGCAGTTTGGCGAGAATTTTCATGTCAGTTGAGAAGAGATATGGGTTGATAATTCGACACTCATGTTGGGTCTCTATCCAGTTTAGGGAGTACTACAATAATAGCCTCCAACAATCTGGCGTCGAAATATTAGGTAGGTAGGTAGGTAGGTAAAATTTTATTTATACAGAAAATTATGCCATTAGGGATTCGAAAATCCCTATTTACAAGGCATCCCTGTATTTGTACAATGTAAATATACATAATACACAAAACATACCATAAGGATACATTAACATACAATTAAGTACATATGAACATTTAATTTATAAATACATCCATTCATCAAATGTTCAATACAAATTTCACCTGTTACAAAATATTTAAAAGCAGCTCTTTTTACTGCTGACTTGTATCCTGCTAATGACAGGCTTGAGTCCCTAAGGGGGGCTATTCAACTCTTGAAACTTTATACTGAAGAGTCATTGTGCTATATCTATTTTTGATTTTTGGAGCAAGATACACTCTTGCTCCAAAATTTCGTAAGTTTAATCCATGTTCTGGTTTTTTTAAATTATACAATAAATGATTTTGTAATTTATTCTTATGTAAACCTTTTATTTGAGTTAACCAAGAAACCTCTGCCCTCTGTTCTAAAGAGTTCCATCCCAACCTTAAATACATATCACAATGATGGGTACCGAAGTCACATCTCAACACAAATCTAGCTAATTTATTATATAAAACATCCAGGTTGTGTTCTTGTTTTTTTGAAGTGTGTCTATAAATATGGGAACCATAATCAATCACAGGGAGAAGTAGTTGATTTACTATACTCAGTCGCATTTCCCTTGTTAAACAATTAGATATCCATTTCATAATCCCTAGTTTAGAGTTAATTTTTTTTATAAATTCAGTCACATGTTGGTTAAAATTAAATTCTTGATCAATTATGACCCCCAGATATTTATAGTGCTGGGTTTGCTCTAATATTTTTCCATCCTGTGTCCTAATTGTCAAGTTTATACCCACACTATCCTTCTTCTTTGTACCGAAGTGCATAGTCTGGTTTTTTTATTGTTAATCAATAAACCAAGATTAGTAAAATATTTTTGCATATTTAAAAAATCACTCTGTAATTTTTGTTCCAATTCACCCATATTTTTACCAGATGTAATCAAGACAGTATCATCCGCATACAATCTAATTTGTGAATTTTTAATTACTCTAGGTAAATAATTCAAATATACTAAAAACAAAAGGGGACCCAGGATCGACCCCTGGGGTACCCCCCTAGTGACCGTACCCAAGCTAGAGCTTTTACCATTTACTGTTACAAACTGAGTTCTATCCTCTACATAGGATGTAAACCAACCACATGATTCATCATCCACTCCCAAGCATCTTAACTTCTCGATCAAGACATGGTGATTTACTAGATCAAATGCCTTAGATAGGTCCACATATACTGTGCCCACCGATCTCCCCTCCGCCAGAGGGGTGGCAACTAAGTCCAAAAGATCGGTGAGTGCAGTAGCTGTGGACCTACCCTGTCTGAAGCCTGACTGAAAAGGGGTAATTTTTTGATGTTTCTCCAAATATGTAATTAGTTGCCCATGAACAAGCCGCTCCAGTAATTTTGAAATTGTTGACAACAATGCTATTGGGTGATAGTTTGAAGTGTCCAGTGAATCCCACCCCCCTTGTAAATTGGAATTATTTTGGCCTTCTTCCATAATGCAGGATACAATCCTTCCCTAAGGCTCCAGTTAAAAAGATCCCTTAGGGCTGGGGATATCACTTGGGCAGCCTCTTTTAATAACCTATTTTCTATTTTGTCAGAGCCACAAGCTTTATTTATATTTAAGTTTCTTATTAATTTACATACTTCCGGATGTGGTCACTATTTTAAAACGGAACTTTGGTGTCTGGCAATTTTCAAAGTCAGTATTTTGATCCACAAGCTGAACTTTTTCCAAATGGGTTTCAATTCCTACTTTTAAATCTGGGAGCTCAATAAAATAGTTATTTAAATGCTCTGCAACTATATCAGATTCTAATATTTTCCCATTATATTTCAATTTTATATCTGCTTGACTTTTAACAGGATCTACCAAATTTTTTTATCAGTGTCCAATAGTTCCTAGGATCTGTTGCTTCTTTAATTTTCTGTTTATAATAAAAGGCCTTAGATTTCCTTATTTCTTGAACCACTCTATTCCTTACCTTTTTAAAATTTTCCCATACATCAGATCTTAAAGATTTATTTGCTCTTTTCCATAATCGATTTTTTGATCTAATTAACTTTCTTATGGTTACAGTCACCCAGGGTAGATGAGTCTGTCTTTGTTTAACTTTTTTCCATGGCACAAACATATCACATGCCTCATTAAACATTGTTGTAAATTCCTGAATAGCTAAGTTCAGGTCGGGGATTAAGAAAACTCTATGCCATGGTTGTCTCTGTAAGTACTCACAAAACAAATGTCTATCATATTGAGCATAGTTTATTTTATATACTACGGATGTTTTGATTATCGGTACCTTTTTTTAATTCTAAATTTATTGTACACCTTACTACATTATGATCCCCCAGATTTGGCTCCCCAACACCCTTACTTGTTATAACCATTTCTGGTGAAACAAAACACAAATCCAGTATATTCCCACTACTAGTTATTTTCCCTTTCCTTGTGGGTAAATCAATAATATTCAGCCTGTAACATGAAGGAATAGACCACCATTAGTCATGGAGTTAACTGAGTGAAGAATTTCTTACAAAAATTAGCCGAGCAGCCATCTGGTCCCAGGCCCTTGTCGAGGGGGTAGATCCTTAATAACTCTAAGAATCTTATCCTCCGTGAAAGGAGTAGAGAGTCCTTCAACTTGAGCTGTGGTGAGTTTGGGGAGGGGAAGACTAGCTAATTACTGATTCACTATAATTTGAGGTGGTCAATTGGGCATTTAGGCATACAAGTTCTTATAGCATTGTTCGAATTATGTAGTGCTCTCTTTAGCTTGAGTTAAGAGGGGACATTGGGATTCTCACTGTATTGCTGCAATACATCTCAGTGCTTCCTGTGTTTTAAGTCTAAGTGCCAATAGCCTGCAGCCATCACTTTTATCGGGTATATAAGCATAATCGGTATCTCTGTCCCCAAGCTCTACCAATCACTTTTCTCCTCTTCTGCCTATGTCACTACCCGATGTACTCCTTGCTTATTCATTTTTATGTTTGCTTGCACGCATGTGCAAGAAACATAGTGCCACCATACAAATTTTCGTAGGTGTGCTACCTCGCTTCCAATGTTCTGCTCCTTCTTGCATGCGCGGTCTCACAACACCAGTAAATGTCCGAGCTGTCTATGACAGCAGTTCAAATGCAGTAGTGTACAGTTGAAAGCCAAAGACCACTGCAATCAACAGTGGTAACATGTAGGCAATTTGCATACTGCCATCAGCAGGCAATTCAAATACTGCCATCGGCAGTATGCAAAGTGCCTACACTCAGCACTGCATGTGAACAGCTGTCATAGACAGCTCCATATTTTCCTACTCCCCCCCCAACAAACACCCATGTAGCATGGTGGAAGCCCACCCCAGCATGCTAATGCACTGCCCTCCCCGCACACCGTATGGCCTACAGGGATGCCCAGTTCCCAGTCGGCTCCACTGCCTCCCCAAACAGACTTCCAGGTGCCATGCTGGGAGCCCACCTCAGCATGGCAAAAGTCTGTATGGCCGATGGGGGTGCCCAATCCCCGTCGGCTCCACTGTACACCCCCAAAACCATACTTCTGGGTGCCACACTGGGAACCCACCCCAGTGTCGCAAAAGTCTGTACTGCAGATGGGGGGTGCCCAATCCCCTGTTGGCTCCACTGCCCCCCTAAAAAAACTTCCAGCTGCCATGCTGGGAGCCCAACCCAGCGTGGCAAAAGTCCTGCGTTGTCTTCCTGAAAAAGAAAAAAGATCCCTCGTTGACTGTCTTGCCCCTCCCCCAAACTGCTCCCATCCTCTGTGCACCCACCTCCCCACACCCCAACTCCATAGTTACTTCCGGAACCCAGCGCAACAATCTTCGGTGGACCGGGAACACGTCTGCACTCTTCAAAGCCGACTGCGAACGAAAGAAATTCCGTTAAGCTGTATAAAGGCATAAATGTTTTTTTTTTTCAAATTTGGTGCATATCTCAGCCATTTTTATGAATTTTTTCACCAAATTTTCAACATGGGGTTCTTGGGGCCCCACCTCATGAACTCGGTCAATGTCATTTTGTTATCCGATCCCGAAAGGTGGTTTTGTGGTCACTGTGTGGAACCACCTTTTGGGACTGAATAACAAAATGACAGTGTCACAGTTCATGAGGTAGGCCCCCCAAAATCCTATGTTGAAAATTTGGTGAAAAAACTCCCCAAAATGACTATTTCATGACTGTGTGTTGCACAGCTACTATGCATGCTCGTAACTTTGCACATTTTTAATATTTTCACTCCAGATTTTCAACATTGCCATTTTACCACACCTCCTTATATTATTTTTCACCTCTCCCAAAATGTGTTTTCATGCATGTAGCGCACAATGGCGCAGTCAGTGTGCAAAATCAATGTTCGGGACAGATTAAGAAAATCACAGTGAAACTGTTCATGAACAGAGGTCTTAGAATGGCTATGTTAAAAATTTGGTGACAAAAGTCCATAAAATGACTGTGTTACGAGCATGCATTGTGCAGTTTCTATGCACGCTTGTAAATTCATGAATTTGTAATATTTTCAGTTCAGATTTTCAACACTGGCATTCTTTCATGCCTCCTTATGAGCAGCACAGCTGTTATTTTTCACACCCTGTCCGAAATGTGTTTTTGTACTTCCGGCACAGAATAGCACAGTCACTGTGGGAAATTAGTGTTCAGGACAGATTAAGAAAATCTCATTGACACTGTTCATGAACAGAGGTCTTAAAATGGCTATGTTAAAAATTTGGTGACAAATGTCCATAAAATGACTGTGTTATGAGTGTGCATTGTGCAGTTTCCACGCACGCTCCTAAATTCACGAATTTGTAATATTTTCAGTCCAGATTTTCAACACTGGCATTTTTCCACACCTCTTTATGAACAATACAGTTGTCATTTTTCACACCCTGGCTGAAATGTGTTTTTGCACTTCCGGCACAGAATAGTGCGGTTGCTGTGGGAAATTAGTGTTCGGGACAGATTACAAAAATCACAGTGACACTGTTCATGAGCTGAGGTCCCAAAAAGCCTGTGTTAAAAATCTGCTGTAAAAAATCCCCACTAATTACATTATGGGTGTACGTTGCGCAGTTTCTACACATGCTCGTGACTTCACCAGTTTTTGTATATTTTCACAGCAGATTTTCAATAATGTCATCTTTTACACCGCCTCATGAACAGTACACCTGTCACTTTTCACATCCTGTTCAAAATGTTTTTTCGCACCTGTAGCGCCAAATGGCGCAGTCGCTCTGCAAAATTACTTTTCACCTAATGAACTGATAGTGTCAATGTTCATGTGGTGGGGTCACAAAAAGGCCATGTGGAAAACTTGGAGTAAAAATACCAAGAAATGCCCAGGGCATTAGGGTTTTCGACCATAACACCCTACCCTGTAGGGACTGACAGGCGTCAGGGGTGTGACTTGGGATTGTCGACAGTAATGCTCATGCCATTCCACCCCACCTCCACCCTGCAGCCAGTGACAGGCATCAAGGTGCACCTTGGACCCTTTGCCCCTATAGTTCACCCCATTCTCCTACACTGCATCCATTTCAGTGTATTTCCTTATGAAATTAGGTGAATGTAAAGCCCAAACACCCCACGGCACACCTCGACACTTGTCAGTGTCTGAAGAGTAGGGTGAGATGAAATGTCATGACCATCATGGGCGATGACCAAAAGGCACTCCTCAATGCCTGTCCACCTGTGCAGAGTGAGGGTGGAGTTGACATCAGTTCAATACTTCAATGCCATTCCTATACTGCATCTGTCTAACTCCTGCACTTCCACTGCTAACGCCAGCAAGCAAACATTCGGCATTGACAAATGCTTGTTTGTACAGTGATTGCTCATGTTGCAATCCTTGCAGGGCCACTGTGAGTTGTTCCTACACTGTGTGATACTTTCTGATACTTTATGGACTGTTCAACCCCTACTGTCATCTTCCTCTACACTTGTAGTTCCCACTGAGCCACAGACTCTATGGCCAAGCTAAATCTGCTTTTGGTTTTGTTTGATGTGATCGGACAATCCCATGCCACCATCTCCTTGCCCTCTCTGTTTCTCCATTTCCTAATGCTTACAAAAGGACTCACCCACATACAGTAGGTGATACATGATGGACAGTAAGACTGTATTTAATTTGTGGATTTTTTTTGGTTATTTGTTTATTTTAGCTTTTTTATTTGTATTTATTTTTTCAGTTTTATTTGATCAACGGGATGCTACCAAGGCCTACCAGAGGCCAGGCACTGACTTGCTACCAGCTGGCATGCACCCAATACCCACTGCCCAGATCACACTGCAACAACACAGTTCAGGACAGCACACACAAGCTCCTTTAGGACTCAGGAGAAAGGAACAGTAGTAACCTGGGGAATGTGAAGACTAAGAGATTCAGTTTGAAAACTGCTACAAAAAGAAAACCCTTATTTTCTTTTTTTTTTTTTATAGGATGCCACCAAGGCACCAACTACAGGGGCCAGGCACTAGCATCATCATGCAACTCACCAGCATACACTTGCTTCCCACTACCCAGATCACAATGCAACAGCGCAGCTCAATACGACACACACAGGCTGCTTCAGGACCCAGGAAGAAGAACTTGCAGCAACTTGAGGGAATGTGAAGACTGAGAGTTTCAGTTTGAAAACTACTAGAAAAAGAAAAAATAATTATTGGATGCTAGTGCCACCAATGTGCCAACCACTAGGGGCCAAGCACTGGCATGCGCTTGCTGCCGTGCCCACTGTCTAGTTCACACTGCAAAAGATTGCTTCAGGACTCAGGAAGAGGAAGAAGTCTCTGCTGCAAGCAAGCCTGGAATGTGGGCAAATGCATTGTAAAAAGCTTGAAACTACCACAAGAAAGAAATGTGAATGAAGAATTTTTTTTTTTTTTATGGGATGCCACCAATGTGCCAACTACCAGTGGCCACTGTTCTGCTGCCTGCTGGCACACACTTACTGCCCAGTAAAATTACTAAGAGTAAGCCCCGTCCTCCCCAAAAAAACAAACATATCAGGCTTCTGCCAGGGGCTTCACTCAAAATCTATTTGTATTTGTAATGCCCTGCTAAAACGCTAGTTTTGTAATAAAAAAAAGGTGTGCTGCGTTGTTGAGATTAAATTTATTAGGCAACAAGTGGGCACTGCCAGACTGCCACCTCATGCCGCATCTGCCCCCTTCCCAGCCCAAAGCATACTCCTCTTCCAGAGTAGTCTCTTTATCCCCTCTTCCCTCTCAGGCAAGCCCTTAGTCCAAGCAAGCCCATAACACTGCTGTTCAGACTGCATTTTCTTTGTTTTTCATCTTTTTCCTCCTAAATATATCCCTTCAGCAACCTTGCTGTTGCACTATTGAACTTTTGAAAATATTAGTTTGCTCTGTAGAATTTCCTAGCTCTCTAACTAGAAATTAATCATAGCTCTCTGAGCTACCTAACAGCCTGGCAATGAGCACACAAGTGAGATTTCCCACTGGCTCACATGCTTGAGCTGAGTCAAACTCCAAAACAAGGCTGTGACTCACACTGTGCCCTAGTCAACTTTTTTCAGGTACGAACTGTGGTGCGCAGATCAACTGGTTTGACTGGTCCTCACCAATTGGACCAGGGCAAACTAGTCGAACCAAAAGTCCACCTATTTGATCCAAACGTTCTCCAACATCCAAAAGAATTGAGCACTCATAGTTTGAGGCATTCAGTTCTTTTGTAGAACTGAACTTGCAGCCCTAGGGTCAATGAATTTTTGAGTGAAATAGATAAAACGGGTACTGCAATTCAGCAAAGTAGATACCATCTAGAGAGAAACACATCTAAATGGTTACATTATTAACACTACAAAATGGGTACAAATATAGGAGGAAGAGAAGCAGTACTATCAGAACAGATGTCCTTTACCTGAATTTGTTGACAGGTCACTGTACAGAAG
Source organism: Neoceratodus forsteri (assembly GCA_016271365.2). Lineage (NCBI taxonomy): Eukaryota > Metazoa > Chordata > Ceratodontiformes > Ceratodontidae > Neoceratodus > Neoceratodus forsteri. The sequence goes on along the minus strand of CM057452.1, from coordinate 978,380,677 downwards.
TACGTTTGAGAGTATGAAGAAAAGGCTACGATACAACTAAAGCATTGCATATACAACTATGCAAACTGCAAAATGCAGACTTTTCATCTTACATTACTGTAAGTTAACATAGCAATAAATAATTTATTATTCATAGTTCCCTAATAAAATATTCATTAGAGAAATATTACTTTGGCTTTTAATGGTAGGATTCCCAAGGTCATCAGGAATCAAAAATTGTACAAGTTGGGCATGACTTCTGAAAATAATATTTACGGTAGTAGCATGAATTATGGGTGAGTGGATGCAAATTTGCATTTGGTAAACATGCCGAAATCTGGCATTTTGGACATCCACATTTCAGCACTTTGATGTCATTATGCAGCATTTTTACAGGGAGAACACATTGAAAATGTTAAAAAATGCTGCAAGCACATGACCTGCAGCAGTCAATCAGCAACGTTGAAGATTGAGAACTCAGTGTGCTGCACACACTTCAGTGCCATTTATTTAGTTTTACTTACCAGGCAGGTGCACTAGACAAAACATTTACCTATTCAACCTGGGAGAATACAACAGTGGAGGCTGACACAACAGTGTACAAAAATGCGAAGATGTCTATACAATTGCTTAGAAGTAATACAAGGAACTAAACCAAAAACATGTGATATGTGGTTAGCATGATGCAAGGTACAGGCAAGGTGCAACAGTAAAAGACAAGTAAGAAGTACAGGGGTAGGTTTCATACATTTACGAACATACAAAAATGGCAGCAGATACAGGCCATATGGTCTATCAAGTCTGCTGGAATTTACAGCTTACAGTTCATTACACTGCAGCTGCCATTCCCACCCATTCCCTTTTGTCTGAATATATTCATGTACTTGCTGACACCCCACTTCCCTGTGCCCCCTTTGTGACCCTCCCCCTGAACCTGTCCCATCCCCTCTTAAAACTGTCCACCACCTTTACTGATACCACCTCTTTGGGCAGTGTATACCATTTTGACACTACCCTTTCTGTGAAATAATGCCTTCTCATTTCCCTCCTGAATCTTCCACCCTCCAATCTCAAACTGTGCCCCCTCGTGTCCCTTCCCCCTTAACTTTGGAAGACTTATTTACCAGTCTTGTTTGCCTTTCATATACTTAAAGGTTGCTATCATGTTCCTTCTGTCCCTTCTTTCCTCCAGGGAGTACAAGCTGAGCTCCCTCAGCCTCTCCTCGTAGGGTTCTTCCAGTCCTATGATCATCCTGGTTACCCATCATTGGATCCCATCCAGTAATTTAACATCTTTCTTTACGTAAGGGCACCAGAACTGCACACAGTCATCCAGGTGCGGCCTCACCAGTGAACTGTACAGTGGCAGGATCACCTTCTCACTCCTGAAGGTGATTCCCCTGGCTATACACCCCAGTATCTTATTAGCCTTAGCTGCCATTTTCCTGCACTATGCTGTGTGGTTAATTTGGCCTGTTATTATCACCCCAGGCTCTTTACCATCCTCTGTAATGGCTAACAGTATCCCCTCTAGCTGACAACAATTCCTTGGGTTTCTTGCTCCCAAGTGCATAACCTTGCACTTCTTTGCATTGAACCCCAGTTGCCATGTGTTTGACCAATGTTCCAGCTTAGCCAGATCATCCTTTAGCCCCAGCCAACCTTCTGTGTCATCCACTACAGCAGCGATTTTGGTGTCATCCACAAATGGCTTATCTTGTTCTTGATTGCAAGTGAGATGTTGTCAGTGAAAAGGTCAAACAACACTGGGCCCAGTACCAAGCCTTGTGGTACTCTGATGGTTACAGCTCTAGTAGTTGAGAGCCCCCTCCCCACCATCATCACTACCCTCTGCTGCCTGTCCTGTAGTCAGTTCCTGATCCAATCCACCATCTTCTCTCCTGCCCCTTGGTATGTCAATTTGCTAATCAGTCTCCCATGTGGCACAGAACTGAAGGCCTTGCTGAAGTCTAGGTATATGACATCAACCTCCTGGCCCCTGTCAAGTGCACTAGTCACCCATTCATAACAGTCAACCAGGTTGGCCTGACATGGTCTACGAGTGACAAGTCTATGTTGCCTGTTGTCCTGGAGATCATTCACTTCCAGAAACGTTACCAGCCTTTCCCTGAGGATAGTCTCCATTAGCTTCCTCACAATGGATGTTTGTAAGACTGACTGGCCTGTTGTTGCTTGGTTCATCCTTGGGTCCACTTTGTGGAGGGGTACCATGTGAGCCATCCTCTAGTCCTGGTGTATGCACCCTGTTGCCAGCAAAGTACTGAACAAGTCGGCCAGTGGCTCTGCCAGGACCTCCGCCAATTCCCTCAGAACCCTGGGATGTATGCCATCTGGGCCAGGTGTTTTATCCACCTGCAGGGCCCTTAAGCCTTCCAGTACCCTGTTCATCTGGATTTCCCCATCAGTTAATCTCGCCCACCCTGAGCCCACCCCTCATCCCCTGTGGCATTGACCCTTGCTTCTCCCTGGTAAACACTGAGCAGAAGTAGTCGTTGAGTGCCTCCGCCTGCTCCGCCCCCTTCTCTGCCCACCCTCCATCTTTCCTGATCCTTACAGTATTATCCTTGCAGTTCTTCCTCTCTATTATGTACCTGGAGAAATCCTTCTCTTCTTCTCTTGTACCTTGTGCCAGCCTTAGTTCCCTAGAAGCCTTGGTGGCCTAAACTGCTAAGCTCACTTCCCTTGATTTCTTCTCCCTTTTCTTCCCCAATGTGGAGCTCTTGTATTTTCTGAAGGCTGCTCTTTTCACCCTCACCTTTTCTAACACCTCCCTGCTTTGCCAACTTGGCTTCTTGGACCTGGCCTTTTTGCCTTGTATCCTTGTATAAGTGGTAGTGATCTCTGTTAGCCCGGTCTTGACAATATCCAATTTCTGATTAGCATCCATGCAAGGGTGGATGCTGACAAGTTGTTGTACCACTATGTGTGTCATTCTGGCAAAGTCAGTTCACCTGAAGTCTAACACCTTTGTTTCTGTTCCAGCAGCCTCCTTGCCCATACTAAGTGAGAACTAAGTGGTCACTTCCCATCAGTGGATCCTCCACCTCTAGACCCCCTGATGAGCTCCCCATTAGCACAAGATGCAGGATGTTATCTAACCTTGTCGGCTCCCTTGCCAACGGTACTAGAAAACTGTCTTGGAAAGTCTTCAGTAGAACCTACTCCCTGATGATTGAGGTGGCTGGGGTGTTCCAGTCTACCTCCAGCAGATTGAAGTCTCCAACAATCACGGTGTTCCCCTTATCACTGACTTTTCTTATCTGCTCTGCTAGCTCCCTGTTAACATCCTCAGTCTGAGATGGTGGCCTATACACCACCCCTAACCTGACCCTCCTACCCTTTGAGTCTTGTATTAGTACCCATAATGTCTTTGCCTTGCCCTCCCACTCCTCTCTGGTACACAGTACCCCCTCCTTTACATAAATAGCTACCACACCCCCTTCCTGTTTTCTTTGTCTCTCTGGTACAGCCTGTATCACCAGGTCCCAGTCCTGGTAGTAGGTGACCCATGTTTCCATGATGGCAGCTATGTCCACCTCTCCCTCTGCCATTAGAGCTTGCAACTCAGCTGTCTTATTCGCTAGGCTCCTCACATTCAAGGAGACCACCCTCCAGTATGTGCTCCCCATTCTTCTTCCTATCTGATCACCCTTACTACCACTCCTGTTGGAATACTCCCCTGATCTTTGCTTCCTAGTACGGGGGTAGGCCCTTTGGGCTACCTGGTGTGGAGACCTTGCTTGATTTCCACTCTCTTGCCTCCCTGAACACCTAGTTTAAATTCACTTTGGTTGCTGTGTGCTCCCTCAGCTTCTGTTTTAGGACCCCTGAGCCCTCCCTACTCAAGTGTAATGTGTCCGAGACATACAGAGTGCTGCTGTCCCATGTTCTAGCCCCCCCACCAACCCATTCCCTTTGGCCTGACATCATGTCCCCAGCCATCCGTTAAACTCCACTATCCTCAGCTTCCTTGCAGTATGTGCTCTGGGTACTGGGAGAACTTCTGAGAAAGCAAACAAACTCCCTGCTTCCTTGCATGGCTTTCTCAGCTCCATGAATTTCTCCTGTACCTCCCCGACTGTGTTTCCTTCTAAGTCATTCGTGTCCAGGTGCACAATGATATGAGGTTTCTTCCTTTCCCTTCCTGTACCCTTAAGAATAAACTGCCCCACCCTTCCTGCTGGCATTCCTGGCATACATTCCACCCAAATGCAACTGTGCTTTATACCCTTACTTGCTCATCTCTCAGCTTTTAGTATTGAGTCCCCTAAAACTAAGACCCTACCTCCTTTTTCTTGTTCTAATCCTCCAACTCTTCCCATTCTTCTGGTCGCCGTTTTGCACAGAGGTTCCATTTTGCTTTCCCCCGATGCCCCCTGCCTCTCCTGTATCTAGCCCTGCCACTTTTCCCATCCTGTCCCCCTCCTCTATAAATCCACTACCTGAATCAACATTCTATCTCCCCACTCCTTTACTCAGATCAGCATACTTATTAGACAGAACAGTTAGGCCTGGGTAGACCTGGGTAACTATTCAAGTAAATGAACATTTGCTAATATCCAACAGGTGCTCCCGGAGCTCTTTACAGAAGACCTCCAGGGAGACTGCTTCTTGTAGGTGGGTAGGGAGCTTGTTCCAGAGTACAGGTGCAGCATGAGTGAAGGATCTGCCGCCTGCCACTGTCCTAACTCTTGACTCCTCCAGGATATTTCTACCAGTGGTATGGAGTAGTCTACATGAGTGCTTGGGGGTCACGAGGCCAGCAAGGCTGACCGGTGGGTTGCCATTCATGAGTTTGTAGGCATTACACAGTAAAGGGTACTGTAACCTGCCGCTAAGTGATAGCCAGTTGAGGGAGGACAGTAGCTCATGTGATGTCTCCTCGGTTGCGACATTGTGGCAAACAGAGATATTTTATTGTATAGTGAGTGCAAGCTATTTTGCTGTTGTTTCGCAAGAGAGTTCATTATCTGAGCAGCATAGGTTAAGGTTGGTAGGAGTATGCTCTGAGCTATGGTGATCCTGGTTTCAGGTACCATTTGACCATTTAGGCAATATAAAAGACCTAGGTTTTGATGGATCATTTTAGTTATCTGATCCAAATGGAATTTCAGCAAAAAGCCTAGGTCCAGAGTCAGTCCTAGATACTTGAAGATTTCACTGCTTCTATGGGAGAACCTGATGCAGTGCCCAGTTGTAGTAGAAGGCTACTGCCCGGTCCAAGGGTTCAAGGCCCAAACAGGACAGCTTTTGTTTTTTTGGCGTTCAGAATAAGTTGTGATCCAGTAGCCAGCTTTCTAGGAGAGAGAAATCTGACTGCAGCTGGTGGCCCAGAATCATGGAACTGTCTGAGGTTTTGTAGAGTACTGCATCATCTGCATACTGTACCACAGTGCTGCCTCCACAATGGTTACTTAGGTTGTCAATGAATAAAGAAAACAGGAGGGGTCCCAGGATAGAGCCTTGGGGTATGCCCTCTTTAATGGGAGTTACTCCGATGTGGTGCCTCTCCACTTAACCTGTTGATTGTAGTTAGACAAGCAATCTGTGAACCAGTTTAATGAGTGCTGGTCAAGACCAAATTGAGTAAGCTTGTCCACCAGTAGGGCATGATCTACCAAGTCAAAGACCTTGGTTAGATTGATGAAGACAGCTCCGTTGGGTTGCCATTGTTGAGGGCCTTAAGAATGTCAGTGGAGAATTTGATGAGGGCAGAATCCATCCCATGTCTCTGCCAGAATCCGTTTTGGGTGCTAGCCTGGTTAGCTTCCAGGTAGTCACGGAGCTGGCAGTAGACTAGCCATTCCTGCAGCTTGGCTAATATGCAAAAGAGGGAGATTGGCCTATAGTTGCCAATGGGTTCCCTGAGCCCTCCCTTGTGGATGGGTACCAGAAATGCTCATTTCCACATTTTAGGAACTACTCCTTCCAGAAGTGACCTATTGATAAGCCAAGTAACTAGTAAGGTTATGGCAGGAGCAGCTTCCCTTAGAAGTCAAGGGTCCAGGCCATCCAGGCCAGCAGAACCCCTAGCCTTGATGTTCTTTAATAGCGTAAGCACCTCCTTGGGCCTTACTTTCCGCAAGTGAAATTGAGGTTGGGAAAGATATATTTTCTCTTTTCCCAGTTTACAATATGAAAATAGAGTATAGACAGCTAAAAACAGAAATATAGAAGTTGTTAGCAGGTAAGGACCTCTTGGCCCACCTAGTCTGTGCTATATTCTCTACTTACTGTGCCACAGCAGACTCTACTCAATCTCTGGTCTTCTTCCCCCTGCTTTACTTCTATGGTCCCCCTGGGTCTATCCCATGCATGCTTGAATCCTTTTACCATTTTAGCACTCACCACCTCTGCTGGGAGGCTGTTCCAGGCATTCACCACCCTCTTCGTGAAGAAGTATTTTCTCAATCTCCTCTGAGCCTGCCCCCATCTTCATAGCATAACCCCTTGTTCTGGAGCATCATTTTCTATGAAAAATGATATCTTCCTGTACCTTACTGTTACCTGTGAAGTATTTGAACATTTCTGTCATATCCCCCCCTTTCCCTCATTTCCTCCAGAAAGAACATACTTTGTTGCTTGAGTCTTTCCTCATAGACTTTGATGCAGGCCCTGCACCATTTTGGTAGCCCTCCTTTGTACTGCCTCCACCCTATGTCTTTCTAGAGGAAAATGAAAAATGAAATCAAGGGGTGCTAACATAAACATGTGTTTAGTCTCAGCAAGCAGACTTGTGTGAAAAAATGTTGCTGTTTTGTGCTGGAATATCAAATTGAAATTAATCATTTTGAAGTGAGCATGAGATGCCATTTCTCTGGTGCTTATCAGTTTGGCATTCTGTGAGATGTTGCTTCAGTCGTGCTTCCCCTCTTTCTGCGGTGTGTATCAGCTCAGCATTTTGTGGGATCTTGGAAGCCCACATGCAAGACTTCTTTTTTATTTTTATTTTTTTTATTTTATATTCATATATTAAACATCCATATCTTACATCTGACAAATACATCACATTTCATATCAGAAATATTTATAGGACATTCTTAAAGTTGGGGTTCAAAGTCTGTTACTAATAGAGTATAGTAAATAAGTAGATGCCAGATATGAAAAACAAAAGGTAAGGTCCATTAGAAAGGATCCAAAGGTGGGGGGCAGCGGAGATCAAATAAAACAATTTAAGTTCCTATAATAATAAAATCAAATCTTATTATGGTAAAATGCAGTTCAATAGGAACCACGTAGTATAATACAGAGTAAAGAAAACCTAAGACCAGACGGGTATGTATCACAAGCTTGCAGTATACCATTTAAGAATTAATATTCTCTGTAACTGAATTCACAGATGGTGAAACAGAATATTTATATATTATATTTATATACTAATAATCAAAATTGCTTTTTTCTCTTATTTATTTTTGTAGCATAAAGCAAAAGTTATGAGTCAGTTCTTTTCATCTTCTAAGGAAGGCATCTCTTCTTCCAAATCTAATTCATCTTGTTGATTCTTTTCAGAAGTTTGAAGTTTTGTTGTCATAATATAATCCTTAAGTTGCTCAGGTTCAAAAAACAGACATCTGTCTTTGCCACATGTTAACCAACATTTAGCAGGATAAAGAATGTTAAAGTTTGCTTCAATATCTGCAAGGTCGTCTTTATATTTCAGAACCTGTTTATGGTGTTGAAGTGTTTCTGGAGCAATGTCAGGAAAAACATGACAAGTAACTTCATTAAAGTGTAAGACACTAATTTTTCTAGCAGTATTTAGAATTGGGTTATGATCTGTGTCAAAAGCTGAAGTAACAAGCATTTGTCAATGCCGAATGTTTGCTTGCTGGCATTAGCAGTTGAAGTGCAGAAGTTAGACAGATGCAGTATAGGAATGGCATTGACGTATTGAACTGACACCAACTCTACCCTCACTCTGCAGAGATGAAAAGGCATTGGGGTGTGCCTTTGGGTCATCACCCATGACAGTCATGACATTTCACCTCACCCTACCCTTCAGACACTGACAAGTGTTGAGGTGTGCCTTGGGGTGTTCCACCTTTACATTCACCTCATTCCATAAGGAAATATGCTGAAATGGGCACAGTATAGGAGAATGGGGTGAACTCTAGGGGTAAAGACTCCAAGGTGCACCTCGATGCCTGTCACTGGCTGCAGGGTGGGGGTGAAATGGCATGAACATTACTGTTGACAACCCCAAGTCACATCTCTGACACCTGTCAGTCCCTACAAGGTAAGGCATTATGGTTGAAAACTCTAATACCCTGGTAGTTTCTTGGTATTTTTACTCCAAGTTTTCCACATGGGTGTTTTGTGACCCCACCGCATGAACAGTGACACTATCAGTTTACTTGAAAGGTGATTTTGCACAGCAACTGTGCCATTTGGTGCCACAGGTGCAAAAACACATTTTGAACAGGATGTGAAAAGTGACTGATGTACTGTTCATGAGGAGGTGTAAAAAATGGCATTGTTGAAAATCTGGAGTGAAAATATACAAAAACTGGTGAAGTCACGAGTGTGCGTAGGAACTGCGCAATGTACACCCGTAATGTAAGTAGTTTGGGGATTTTTTTACAGTAGATTTTCAACATAAGCATTTTTGCACCTCCGCTCATGAACAGTGTCACTGTGATTTTCATAATCTATCCCAAACACTAAACTCCCACAATGACTGCTCTATTCTGCACCAGAAGTGCAAAAACACATTTCAGCCAGGGTGTGAAAAATGGCAGCTGTACTGTTTATAAGAAGGTGTGGAAAAATTTCAATGTTGAAAATCTGGACTGAAAATATTACAAATTAGTGAACCTACAAGGGTGTGTGGAAATTGCGCAATGCACGCTCATGACAGAGTCATTTTATGGACTTTTGTCACCAAATTTTCAACATAGCCATTTTACCACCTCTGCTCATGACCAGTGTCACAGTGATTTTCTTAATGTGTCCCGAACATTGATTTCGCACACCGACCGAGCTAATGTGAAAACACATTTTGGGTGTGATATGGAAAATGACAGCTATACCGTTCATAAGGAGGTGTGGTAAAATGGCAATGTTAAAAAATCTGGACTGAAAATATTAAAAATTCTCAAAGCTATGAGCATGCATAGGAACTGCGCAACGCACCCTCATAAAACAGTCATTTTTGGGATTTTTTTCACCAAATTTTTAACATAGGATTTTTGGGGGCCTACCTCATGAACTGTGACACTGTCATTTCATTACTCAGTCCCAAAAGGTGATTCTGCATAGTGACTGCGAAATCACCTTTCGGGACCAAATAACAAAATGACAGTGGCTGAATTGATGAGGTGGTCCCCAAGAACCACATGTTGAAAATTTGGTGAAAAAATTCCCCCAAATGGCTGAGATATGCACCAAAGTTGAAAAAAAAAATACATTTATTGCATTATACAGCTTACCGGTATTTCTTCAGTTTGTGGTCAGCTTTGAAGAGTGTAGATGTATTCCTGGTCCACTGAAGATCATCGTGCCAGTCTTCGGAGGTAAGTACGGGGTGGGGGGTTGTGGGGAGGTGGGTGTGCAGAGGGTGGGTGCGGGTTGGAGGACGGGGGTGAGACAGTCAATGAGGGACCTTTTTTTTTTCAGGTGTTTCTATGTTTGTTTAGACTACGTGGGACTTTTGCCATGCTGAGGTGGGCTCCCAGCATTGCAGCTGGAAGTATTTTTGGGTGGGAGCCAGTGGAGCTAACGGGGGATTGGGCACCCCTATTGGCCATACAGACTTCTGCCATGCTGGGGTGGGCTCCCAGCATGGCACGTGGAACTCTGGTTTTGGGAGAAGTACAAAATGTACAGTGGAGCTGATGGGGGATTGCGCGCCCCCAGTCGGCTGAACAGACTTTTGCCATGCTGGGGTGGGCTCCCAGCATGGTACCAGAAGTCTTTTGGGGGGGCAGTGAAGCCGATGGGGGATTGGTCACCCCCATCGGCCATACGGTGTGTGTGGGGGGGTCTTTTTGTCTTAACCATTCAGCTCACGTCTGATGAGTGATGCATCTCTGTATGTTGCGCATGATACTCAGCCGATCCCTGTGCCTTAGTCAATAGTTTGGAATTTTGATTAATTTTCTTATGCATGTAGTCATGTTCATTTGGAGCACTTTTTAGTATTGTGAGCTGGGTATTCTTGACATGAAAATTATGGGAAGTTTGAATCTGAATGCCATTGCTGCTTCTAAATTCATGGTAGTTAGTGGAACTTTGTACTTTTTATCTTATATGTGAGAAGCTCCCTGGCCATAGCTGCTGCTCCGTGGTGCTGGAGGAAAGAAGCTGGCAGCGACACCACCACAGAGTGCCGCCGGGGTAAGAGAGTTGGGAAGCAGGGCAGATTCAGGCAGATTCAGGGGGGGCATAGACAAGAATGGAAACTATTCTCTCCTCCATCTTTTCCTGGGCTCTGGGAGAAAGCAGGTCAGCAGGCTGGCAGAGTGAAAGAAGTTCCTAGGCCAGTGATGCTGCTGCTGCTGCTGCTATTCTCTTTGAGCAGAGGGAGTGGGGGTGGGAACAGAAAGAGGTGTGTTTCTGAAGCACGGTGGAGCAAGAGTCGCTGGCAGCCTTAGTAGCAGGAAACAAGAACATCAAAAAATCTGTACAGGAATAGTCTTTATTTCAGCAGCGCACTCCGTGTTATAATAGGATATACTCTCACTCTAGCGATCAGTGATGCATAGGGAAATCAACTCATTTCTGAAGCACAGTGACAGTCACACATAAATCGAGACTGTCACTCTGTTGTAGGGCAATACTCATACTGAACCTCACTACTGGGAGTGAATTAACAGGAGTGAAAATGAGGAGGAGCGAGTTGACTCAGGGGTGAATTGTAGGGAGCCAGATGTTGGGGAGCGAACTGATGGGAATGAATTGTCATGCTCCTGTGGGGGGAGCACTTGAGCATGCTGGGGTGGGCTCCCAATGTGCTACCTGGATAGACAAAAATGGAGCTGTCTATGACAGCTATACAGATGCAGTGCAGAGTGCAGGCACTTTGCATACTGCTGACGGCAGTATGTAAATTACCTGCCAACGGCAGTATACAAATTGCCTACACGTTACCACCGCTGATTGCAGCTGTTTTTTGCTTTCAGCTGTACGCTACTGCATCTAAATGGCTATCATAGACAGCTCCGACATTCATTGGCATGGTGCAGCCGCACCTGCAAAAGGGAGCAGGACATTGGAAGTGGGGAAGGCACACCTACGAAAACTCATATGGTGTCACAATGTTTCTTGCACATGCGTGCAAGCAAACATAAAAATTATTGTACTTTTGGGACCCATTGTGTGTTTGAAAATATTGGCTGCACTCTGAGCCTGACTTAACAAAGCAACAGGATCAGGTGAAAGTAGGTTAAAACTCACATCTTGACTTGAAGCTTTCAAAAGCATGGTAGGGTAGGGTGTTCTAAAGGGACCCAAAATGCCCTCGTTACGAAAGGAAGGTTGGTATCAGAAAGTTTAAGTATAGAAGTGAACAAGTCTTTTAGCAAGTCTCTCAATGCCTCATACCCCTTCTCATAAGAATTAGGAACTCCTACCAACCTCAGGTTTTTGTGACGAACAGTGCTCTCCATAGCCTCATTTTTTCTCTGGAGCACAAGAATTGCTTTCAGATTAGTAGTTGCTAATGCTTCATTAGTGAACATTTTTTGTTGTGTCTCAACTACCTGAGTTTGAAGCGAGGTTTGAGTTTCACATACTCGCTCCATTTCAGATTTTATATTTCTCATTTCATGGTCAAGCTTATCTGACCTATTGATCAATAGGTCCAGTTTTTTATCAAAAGTAGTCAAAAAAGTAAAGAGACTTGAAAAAGCAGCTGACGCTTCCTTGAGCGACTTGAAATCCATCTTAGCAGGTAAAGCTGGCAATGGAGAAATCATGGTGGAGGGGGGAGGTACAATCTCAAACCAGAATGAGAAGTAGTTTGACAAGAAGTTTGAAAAGTACCTTTGTCTGAAGTCACTCCCCCTCTCAATTTGTTATGCTCCTTAACAGATTCTTGAACTTTTTCCCTTGCATTCCAGTCAATGCTGAACATGGATCTTTATTGGACAACTTCTGCTGCTCTTGTTGTAGTGAATCAGAAACTTCTTGCGAATCCATAAGAGCAGTTATCGCCTTTTTTCTCTCATGAGCCTATGGTTCAGTAACAAAGGAAACAAGTTTCTCAGTTTTGTCAAGGGCATTGCTTGCAGAGACCTCTGAGACCACAGACTGACTCCGGACATCTAGCAGTGTCTGCTTCTCCCCAGAACCAGGTGAACTGGAAAGGTAGCAATCCAGCAGTCCTTTCCTAATAGGCATTTCTATATCTGAAGAAGAGGAGTCTTTCTTTCTCTTCTGTTGTTCCGCTGCCATGTACTTCATTGTTTCACAAGAAATAAAGATGGTTTTTAGAAGATGCTTTTCTCATATTCAGCCAACATTTTAGGATAAGGTCTGAAACTGCTTTTTAGCATGGCTACACACCTGACACCATCTTGGTCCCCCACAACATTGATCCTCCACATGCAAGACTTCTTTAGTTTAATGTGTACAGTAGCTATAAAAACAATGCCCTTGTTCAGTTATCACGCTACAAAGGCTGCAGTGATACTGTAAAAGTAAATATTTCAATAATAATAATTTCCATCATCAATAACGCAACTTTGCAGCCCTAGTGGCTCTGATCAAAGTTTGTTTGGTTACCAGTCTACCAGCGAATCATACTCCCAGCACCCCTCCTCTGCCTTTTCCTGTTCCCTCCCTTTCCCTTATTGCTATCTCCTTCATACCCTTTCCTCTTTCAACCCCTTTTTCCCTCCTCCTCCCTTCTGTACCCCTCCCTACCTCTAACCTGCCCCACTTCTTCCCCATCCATCCTAATCTTCTTTCCTCTTCTTTCCTTAACCTGGAGTTCCACCACTGCTCTTTCCTGTCCCTTCCCCAATCACCCACTCCACATTCTCCTCTCTGGCCTAGGGGTTGGAAGAACTACTCTACTCTGCCTCTTTACGCTTCTTCTCCTCCTTGCTGGTGATTTGGAACTTAACCCTGGTCCTTCCACATCCTTAGAGGCCTTAATATTCTCCACCCAAATAATAGGAGTCTCTTCCCTAAACTGGATCTTCTCACTGTCTGTGTCTCTTAACACTCTCTAGACCTCCTCTATGTCAGTGAATCCTGGCTGCCTTTTAGGATTCTTGATTCTATCTTGGTCATACTGGACTATCACCTCTTCAAGCAGGACAGGAGTAAATGAGGGGGTGGTGTTGCCATTTATGTCTGCCATAGTCTCTCTTGTGCCATCACTCTCACTGAGGCTGCACCCTCCTCCCATGAGTTTCTGCTAGCTAGAGTTTCCTCTCCCTGTTCATTACTCATTTTTGTTGGTGTTTTCGATGCTTTGCTGAAAATCTCCCCCTCTTCTGTGATGGAGTCACTTCTCAACTCTCTGCTCACACTCCTCCGCTGGTGAGCTCACCCTCATGGGTGACGTCAACATTAATCGGCATTCCCCGGCCTCAAGGTTGACTACCATAGGACTGAGTCCATTACCCTTTCGTAATGCACCACTGAACCCACCAAGCTCAGTTCCTACTCATCTAGCCATCCCCTTCTGGACTGGGTTTCTCCTCACATCCCACCACATGGCTGCAGCAGGTATATTGCTGGATGCCTACAGTGACCACTGTATGACATTACGTGCTAGAATAGTATGGCTCCCTTCCTCCTTCCCAGAGTACATCTGGGCAAGGTCTCTCCAGTCACTGAATGTAGAGGCTCTACTGAGTGACCTGGCTTCTACTGACTGGTTCCCCATGATCACTGCCCCAGACGTTGATATGGCCCTAGACCTCTTCCACTCTTTATTTCCTTCTGTCTGGGATAAGCACACCCCTCTCAGGAAATCCAGTATAATATCATCTAACCACCCCTGGATCACCTGTGTTCTCATTGACTTGTGCAAGACTTGTAACCAAGCCTGGGCCGGGTACAATTATCTCACTTCTTGCAGGACCACCTCTCCTACAGGGTGCTTAGGAACTCTTCCCCTAAGGCTGTTCATACTGCTAAGTCCCTATATTTCAAGGCCAACCTCCAGAATGACATTAATTCTCCAGGCAAATTCTGGAAGGCTATTCAATACTTTTTTGCCCCCCCCCCCGGCCAGTCCTCTCGCTCAGTCCTCTTGGTTAATGGCTCACCAGTACCTGACCCTCCCTCTGTTGCCACTCACTTCTGTGAATTTTTTTCCACTTGTGCTCTCCCTCCCATCACTTTCTGGTTCCTCCCCTCTCTCTCCCTCTTCCTCTCCTCTCCTCTCTCTCCACTACTTCACCCCCCCTGGGATTTGATTTTCTCCCCATCATTCCAGAGGAGACCCTACTTGCCCTTACCTCATTCAACCCTTCCAAATTTAGCCCAGATGGTTTGTACCCTAAACTTATCCATCTGTCAGCTCCAATCATCACCTCCCCCTTACTCACATTCTAAAGCTCTCCTTCATCCTTTGCACTGCCCTCAGTCTTATAAGTTTATTAAGGTTCTCTTCTGCCACAAAAGGGGCCATCTCTCCACTGTTGGCAGCTTCCACCCTATCTCCCTTCTCTTGCGAAGCTGCAGGAGAAACTGGTTTACTCATGACTTGCTGACTTCCTCCACTCCTCCAGCTTCCTCTCCCTCTCCCTTTTCCACCTAGTCTGCCCATTTTATTTTATCCCTGTCAACAGTATCACTGCAGATCCTACTTGATCTCCAGTCTGTTATCCCTATCCCACTTCCTTACTCTTACGATTCCCTTGTGCCTCTCCCATGCTTTCATGAACCCCACCACTGTTTTCACCCACCACCACCTGCTCTGGAAGGCCGTGCCAGGAACTCACTACTCTTTCTGTGAAGAAGTACTTCCTCACATCCCTCCTGAATTTACCCACTCCAGCTTCATATCATGTCCTCTTGTTCTTGTGCACCTCTTTTTCTGAAAAATGCTTTCCTCGTGTACCTTGTTTACCCCCAAGAGGTATGCAAAGGTCTCTATTATAGCTCCCTTGCCCTTCTCTCCTCCAGTGTATACATATTCAGTTCATTAAATCTAACAAAAGTTTGCAAAGCTGATTACAAGCGTAGGAAGCAGAAGCTATGAGGAGTAATTGCAGATCGCAAATTATTTAGGCTAGAAAAGAGAAGGATATAAGGGGACATGTCCATGGTGTTCTAAATTACGAAGGGAATAAGCAGGATGTGGTACACACATACATTTGAGCTGGTGAGTGCAAGCAGAACAAGGGGACTTGCACTCAAATTGAGAGGAAGCAGAATAAGGAGGATTCATTAGAAAGCATTACTTCATGCAGAAAGTGGATAGCATGTGGGGTAACTACCCACTGAAGTTGTGGAAACTAGAAGTGGTCAGGTTTTTCAAAATAGGACTAGACAAATTTCTGAGGAAGAATGAAATTAAGGGTTACATAGCATCAGAAGGTGTAGCATAATCTTTGAATGTGTGTCCATACACTTAAATTGGTAGTCACTACCAAGCCATAGGATGGGTGGTCTAGATGGATCCTAAATCCACACTAACTATATTGCTCTTACTGTGTTAACTTCCAAAACTGGATGAAAGGCAATTTACTTATTTTTAAAAGACAGGAACAGTAACATTATGCTCTTTGACTGTGTGCAAAATGTGTATTACCCTTTTAATTATCTGTGTAATTTAACTTGTGCTTTATATCTATGAACAAAAGAGAGTTTCTGATGGATAAAAAGACGGATGACCCTCCTGTTCTGAGACAGGTATGGTTATAGTTAGGGCTCTACTTTTATCATGGACAGTTCTGGCAAAGATCATCGTATTGCCATGGTCAAAATGACAGACATCATGGATATCACAGTAAATGTTAGAAAGACATGGATCAATTCCATGTTAAAGGGATAATGTCAACCCCCTTAGGCCTCAAAGTGTCCCTAGTCTAAAAAACAAATTTCATGATTCTTCAAATTCTATAAAGATGTTTGATGCAGCTGGCAGTTTGATTTAGATCCCTTTTTACTTTTAAAAAGTGAAAAATGGACTGCCCACCATACAGGTATTACCACACCAAAACATGTTTGTTTACATTTCCTGACCCGCTCCTACTGCATCTTTCCTAGACTCAGGAACACCCCTAACACAATCTGACCACTCATTATGCAGTAGAGTAGAGAAGACTATTGTAACATGAGTGGCTGCACTATTGAAGGTGTTTCTAATGTTCGGGAAGTGTGCACTAAAAGTAGTTCAGTGATTTGAAGCAAAACAAAGCTGTGCATAGCTATACATTATCATGCATTTTGGTTCTAATAAGCAAGGAAGCAGATAAAACAACCAACAACATCAATGGATTTTGGACAAAGTAAGTAAAAGTAAAAATAACATGATGAAAAAAAGCCTTACAGTGTCTCTTTAAACAATTTACCTCTGTTTTGACATATTTTTATGCAAGCGTATCAGCAAAGATTTAAATGTTAAAAAAATGTATTATGCTGGCATTATTAGGATGTCACAATGGGCAGCCCCCTGAGGGACTAGTGAACACCAAACAGTGTGCTTCAGTATCAGGACAGATACAGAAGCAAACCATATGAGGATGACGGTTATGGACATTAGAATGACAGACTTTAAAACAAACTCTGGCCAGAGCCGATAAGACTGCAGCCGAGGTTGCAACAGGGGGCTACTAAAGGGGACATATGCTCCATCCATGGAATAGGACAAAGGCAGCAACAGAGGAGGAACACAGATGTGGAACTTCTTGCAGCCGCACAGAATGTGTGAGCTAGTGGTCCACACATGTGGGTCATCGTGCATCCATTTGCTTGCAATTATAGGGGTGCATCAGGAGCTCCCCCAGTGCTCCCGGCCCCCAAGTTCACTTAGTTGGGGTCCGGAGACATGAGGGTTGCGTTGCAGAAGACATGATAGTATTTATTTAAAGAGTGCCAGTGACTGCTCGGGGACTGAATAAATACATAATAATGAGCTGTTCGTGAATATGATTCATTAATATGCATGGGAAGCTCATTATTATGTATATAGTCCAACCAGAGCAGCTATTGCCACTCTTTAAACAAATAGTTTTACAGCTTCTGCACCATGGCCCTCATGTCTCCAGAGCCCAAGTAAATGATCTCGGGGCCTGGGAGCACTGGGGGAGCTCCTGATGCACCGCTATTGCAGCAAGAAGGAAAAAAGTGCATATGACAGCGGAGTGCTTCACAGACTGTGGAGGCGACTGTGAAGCACATCCTAAATGTTGTTTGGTCAGAGTAGAGTCCATGTTTTTCTAACAAGAGGTCTGCAGGGCTCTGCCCACTGCAGCCCTAAAATTGGGAAACTGCCTTAGAAATAACCTAGCAACAGTGGATGGCCAGGGCTAGGGTACATGAACAATGGAGACAAGTTAAGGAAGGTATAGTGAATGCAACTAGCCTCTGTGTGAAAGAAGTGAGTAAAAACAGAAGGAGGGAAAAAAAGCCACTATGGTACTTTAAGGAGATGGCCATGAAAGTGAAGGAAAAAAAGATGGCATTCAGGAGGTACAAAGAATCACAGAGGCAGAAAGATTGGGAGAAGTAACAGGTAACACAGAGGGAAGTTGAGAAGGCAGAGAGGCATGCAAAAGCACAAACAGAGGAAAGGATAGCCAAAGGAGTTGTATAATGGGAAAAGGCTTTCTATAGGTACATAAGTGAGAAGAAGAAGGCAAAGGGAAGGATAGTGAGGATAAAAAAGTCTGTAGAAGGTGACTACACAGAGGATGATCAGGAAAAATATGACATCCTGAACATATACACTACCAGTCAAAAGTTTTAGAACACCCCCATTTTTCCAGTTTTTAGTGAAATTTACGCAGGTTAATGTCTCAATGTACTCTGAAATTAAAGTATAGAACAAATAAACAATTGGAGATAAAAAAGAAATCATAGAATCATTTTGTTTAACAAAATTTAATCTAAATTTTTGACTCATCAAAGTAGCCACCTTTTGCAGATATACTGTAACCGCCGAACACACTCGTGGCATTCTTCCTACAATGGACATCAACTATTGTTCAGGAAGTTCTTCCCAACACTGTTGCAGAAGTTCCCACAAATGTGTTGCACTTGTAGGTTGCTTTGCTTTCACCCTTCTGTCCAGTTCATCCCAAACCAGCTCGATGGGGTTTAAGTCTGGAGACTGTGCTGGCCATTCCATGATTTGAATTCTACCATCTTGTTCTTTTCCTTGAAGATAGTTCTGACATAGCCTGGAGGTATGTTTTGGGTCATTATCTTGCTGTAGGATGAACCCCTGACCAACTAGGCGTAGACCAGAGGGTATTGCATGGCGCTGCAAAATGCTGTGGTAGCCCTTTTGGTTCAGGGTGCCAGTCACTCTGTGCTGTTGTCCTGTGAGCCGCCTATCACGCAAGCTGTTGACTCTCAGAAACTTGTCTTCTGATTCTGTTGTGGCTTCGGGTCTGCCAGACCTCTTCCTGTCAGAGTTTCCTCCAGTTTCCAAGTGCCTTTTGATGGTGTAGGAAACTGTAATCACTGACACCTTGGCTTTCTTTGAAATTTCTCTACAGCAGTTTTTGCTAACCTAAACTTTTTTTTAACCTCTAGCAGTTTACCGCTTACCTTTGTACCATTTCAGGTTATTCACTGGACTTGAATTGCTTAAATTTCAATAAAAACTGGAAAATTGGGGGTGTTCTAAAACTTTTGACCGGTAGTGTATTTCTCTTCAGTCTTGGCAATGGAGAAGGAGGGGGAAGGACCAACAAAGAGCAGCATGAACATGGAAAAGGGGGTGTAAACAGAAGTCAGTTTACAGAGGAAAGAGTTTTGAATGGACTTGCAAACCTGAATATGAACAAGGCCATGGGACCTGACAAGATACATCCAAGACTGCTAAGGAAAGTCTAGGAGGAGGCCGCTGTACCAATGTTAGCCTTATTCAACATATCACTGGAAATAGGAGAGATTCCAGGGGATTGGAGGAAAGCTAATGTTTCATTTCACAAAAGCGGCAGCAGGGAGGTAATGTTCCGCTCCATAAAAGCGGCAGCAGGGAAGAGGCTAGCAAGTATAGCCTGGTCAGTCTCATATTAGTGGTGGAGAAATTAACAGAAAAACTTAAAAGAAAGGCTAGTGGAATATCTTCAATCCAGGGGTTGTAAAACCAAAGACGGCTTGGATTCATGAGGGGGAGGTCATGTCAGACAAACCTGATAGATTTCTTTGACAGAGTGACCAGGGAAACAGATCATGAAAGGCAAGTGGATGTGGCCTATTTGGACTTCAGCAAAGGATTGAACACCATACAACATAGGAAACTGTTAAAGAAAAGGATAGTGTAGGAGTGGGGGCCAAAGTTGTTAGCTGGGTAAAAAACTGGTTGATGGATAAGTGGCAGATGGTGGTGGTAAATGGCACTCACTCAAGTAATGGGAGAGAGACCAGCAGGGTGCCACAGTGTTCAGTTTTGGGGCCGTCCTGTCCTACATCTTCATAATTGACCTTGCAGAAGAACTTGAAGGGAAGTATGCCTTTTTGCAGATACCATTTCTGTAACAGGGTGGATACTCAAGAGAGGGTGGAGAAAATGAGAAGGGACCTTACAAAACTTTAGGAATGGTCAGTGATATATGGCAGCAGGGGTTCAATGCCAAAAAGAGTAAAATCATACACCTGGGGCATTGAAGGAGCTGAGTATGAGGTTTTTTTTGGGGGGGGAATAGGGAGAATTACTCTTGGTCATTAAGAAGAAAAGAAACCTAAGGGTTATAATAGCTGGTGACCTCAAAGTTGCAGGCAGTGGGCAGGGCCAGTGGATTGCTGGGGTATACTGGGACAGGTATCACAAGCAGAAGGAGAGAAGTGACACTAGAGGGCATGAAATGAAACTAGAAGGGAAATATAAGAGGGATGTGTGGAAATATTACTTCATTGAAAGATTGCTGGACAACTGGAACCATCTGCCTTAAGAGGTTGTAGGGCCAAAAACTGTGGTGGGTTTCAAAGCATAGGGGAACACTAGTAAATAAAATGGAAAGAGGGAGGGTCACCAGAGATCATTTATGGTCTGCTGGAATAAAATAGGCAGGGCAGAAAACTGGGCAGACTGGATGGCCAAGCAGTCCTTTTCTGCTAACAAATTCTGTTTCTATGGTCCAGTAGCAGAAGATAGCACATTGTGCTGCCATCTGGGAGGCAAGGGCTCATGTGGAAGCCCTGAATCCCACACTGGGTCTAACTGGGGAGTGAGCACTTTGTAGTATTGAGGCACAAAATTATAGATCATGTTTTAAAATCAGACACTAAGGTGTGTTCATAAAAAATGCAAAAATCATGGGGTTGTCAAGGAAGATGCCAACAATTATGGAGTTTTCATAAAAAATAGAAACATCACATAATTTGCAACTTCCATAACAAATGAACAGCTCTAGTTATAGTGGTGAGTTTGTGGAAGGCACCAGTGGAAAAAAAAAGAATAGTTTATTTATGGCCTTATCAAATGTCTTCAGTGAGGTCACATGTATAGCCATTTGTATAGGGTGCTTGTGGTCAGTGGCAGGGAGGCTCAGCTGTTGTATATTCCTGTCTTGAAACACAAATATGTTTTGGATTGGTACTGTATTCCATATTTGTATTAGGGGTAGAGCAAGCAAAACAGCTCCACCACAACATAGTGTGCCTGGTAAATGGATCCAAGAAAGTAGCAACAAAACCAGCACCACTCAGTCTGTCCACACAGAACCATGACAGAGAAAATTTAAACATGGGACTAAGAAACCTGATGTTAGTTTCTGTGCAATAAAACTCATCAGCTGTCTTTCATCCAGATTTTGAGGTCTTTGAAATTCAGTTGTAGGCCAGAGGTTATTGTGCTTGTGCTGTTTGGTGATTTATAAATAACAATGCAATCTGCACAGAACTGTGCACTATAATTTTGTTTAGTCAGAATACATATATTGTCTAGCAGGTGACACAGGATGAAGGCCTGATGTACCCCAGTGTTTATGGCTAATAGCAGACAGTGATGCCCTAAGATGTTGGTTGGTGGTGTATATACCATTGCTAATGCATCCCCTTACAGTACCTTGGACGTGATTGTATCACTTTATGCAAGTGCCTTGTATCATTGTACCATCTTGTATCCTGTTGTATATCATTGACTTGACTTGTATGCTGTCCTACCCAGGATCTCCTTATAAATGAGCTTGCTCAATGGATCCTTTTCCTGGTGAAACAAATAAAGACTAATACAAAGGCACTGGTGAATAAATAAAGGTTGTCAAACTGTGGGGAAGGAGGGAGGAGGAGGGAGGAGGAAGGGACTGAATGTGAGGCAAGATGAAAATGTTTTTTGAGGTTAATGAAAATTGTTGTAGTAAGGAAGCCTTGATTGTTGCAGAGTTTATATCCCTAGTTAATTTTTTATAGTGCTACAAGTACAGTAGTATTACAGAATAGAAGAGCTCAAGCATGCCAGCAAATGGGAAGCGGGTGTTTGAGGTGTTGATGTATTTCTCATTGGAAATTAGCCTGATGGTGTTTGTTTTTACAACAACCTCATTAATGGTGTCATGTGCTTAATTTTCTCAAAATACATGTTCATGTTTATTTATTAAAGTGTATTCTAGACTCCAGCATACCTCTGCAACAGGGGTCAACCTTTACTTTTTTTTGCACTAGCCAGCCAGGCTAGTGAACCAGAGATTGCACTAGCCCATAGAAGTTTGCAGTAGCCTGCAGTCAGTATGGTTAACAGTGATTTGCTAAATGAAAGGCAAATAAAATTACATTTGTCCTGCAAACAGTCTGGACACCTACCAACTGATTTTGCACTGTGCCTTTAACTGCAAACCTTACATACACTATCTCAGCTTCTGTGGCAGAAGAGTCAGAGATTCAGTCACTGATGACTGAAATTAATTTTGTTCCCATAATTTTTTCTCGTGGTGCCATGTTTTCAACCTTGACTAACTAGTAAACAAAGTTGCAGGCATATTTGTTCTTCTGATATGCTGAACTGTTATCTAGCCCTTCCATATCACCAAGGCTGCACATCCACACAAAGTCTATGAAAGGACATTCTTTCTTAGCAATTGCATGGCATGTGCGAAAGAGATTATCCAGACCATTAAGCGTTGCTTCATTCATGTTCTTCAGCATTCCCTCCACATTACTTGTCCCTGGAGTAGCAGTGCTGGCATCCTCCTTTTTCTTTGCCCTAGCATGAGCTTCACTGATATTATGGGACGAGACAGAGTCAAGCCGAAAGTTATCTGTACCAAAATGAAAATGATGGTTATTGCCCACCTTACCCAACTGTATTTCATGTTTGATACACAAATGGCAGAACATCAGATCTTTTGCACCATCATACCCCAACTGGTTATATTTTTCTTGCCAACATTGCTGGAACTGACGGCTTCACTTTGTCTTTTCGTACTCATGATCTTTTATTTGTTTGTCTTCATCAGCATGCTTTCTATTAATGTCAGCTGGGTCACTGACTCTAATATATTTCTACATTTTCAGATTTGTAGTTAATAAAGTTGTGTCGTGAAAAGTGTGTGTGTCTTTTTCTTCCCTTTTTCTTCCTTTTCCCACCCTGGCCATAGATCCCACAAATGCGTGATTGTCTCAGTTCTATTAAAAAATGGTCATCAAAAAAAGGTAAGGATAAATTCAACAGCATCAACCCATACTGTTATTTATTTATTTTTATTCTTTGGCAACCAGGTAACTCCCATTGGGCACAAGACCCATTTACAGGGGTGGCTCAGGAACACAGGGAGCTTAAGTGACTTCCTCAGGGTCACACAGTATGCAAGTGGAGGCTGTGAGAATTTAAACCCAGATCTGCTGGATGTACAAAAGCCCATTCACAACCTGTTGCTCTCTCTGTTAAACACTCTCCAGTTTTCCTTCTCATGACAGCCATGTATTCTGATATGGCTTGACCACCTTTTTGATAATTGAACTTTCAGTACTTGCGGTATCCTTAATGCTACATTGTGTTCCCTTTACCTCATCAGCTTCTGCTGTTTCTTTTCAAATGTCTAAGACATCACATTCCACAGTTTCAGACACTCCATTCCATGCTATTTATTCCAATGGCCTGAAAAGGTGTAGCTAATATCATGGAATGTTCAGTTTGGTAGTATAAAAAATAAGAACAGCAGCTGCTGAGCACTTAGGACAGCAATAATCAACACAGTGACAAAGGAAATAGAAATGTGAAAACTAATTTAAAAAAGTGGGTCTAAAACAAATGAGAATATAGGAAAAACAAAAAAGGAACCCATTATAGCACATGAAGGTATAAAAACTGTTTCCTATCATGGCAGTAAATGACCATACTTAAAATTCAGAGTTGAAAAGATTAGGTTGATTTACTGCTAATGGTCTTAATGGCCATACTTTACACCTCCTAGACAGACTAGTTACACAAACAAAGGCCTGTGACTAGTGACATCAGAACTTTTTTTGTAACCTGGGCATGCATGCAACAGTGAATGATTTGATACAATCAGTTTTAATACTATTGGAGCACTCAAAATGGCCCAAAAACTGGACTACATTTAATCAAAACTGGATGACCACATAAGGACCCTGAAAACCAAATTATCCAGTCTACAACTGGACAGGTAGCAGCCCTAGAACTGTGCTGCTCCTGGACACAGTTACAAATCTGTCTGCACGAGTACTGAGCTAAACAAGGAAAGGAAAAGGAGAAAGGATCTTTACCAGCAAAAAATAAAAGCATTAGTTAGTATAAAATTAAACAGTTTGTAAATGCACTACACACAGACATCTATTTTTTTCATTTCACTAATGCTAAGGCAGCACATAGTTAAACCTCCATGAAACGGACCTGGCTTTAAATCATATAACAGTTATATTTATGTATGTTTTTGTTTGTTTATTTGATACCCGAGTTGAGAATGGAACTGCAGCTTTCCACAGGAGGAATTGCACTAGCCCAGACGGGCAAGTAACAAAGATTCTGCGCTAGTCCATAGCAATCTGCACTAGTACCCGGGCTAGTAAATGAATGTTAAGGTCAACCCCTGCTCTGCAATCAATCCACAGGATACACATGGCATTATTTTAGCCCACATAAAAAAGTGAATCTGCATCAGTACTGTGTAGCCCTCTTAAATGTACACCCCTTTTGCACAGCAAAAATGAGCATTTAAGCAGGCTTTGCACTTATCTAGACCTACATGTTTTCAATGGGAAAGACTGAGCCTAAGATCTGTTTTTTATTTTCTTTATTTCTGTTCTTAGAATAGCATAACAAGAAGTGTAATCATAAATAAAATATATTAATGTGATTAAAAATCATTGTATTAATGTACTAGATATTTAATTTTTCACTTTAAGTCACTGTGTTAAAAAGGCATTAGAGGCAGGATGATAATTAAATATTGTTTTTACAGCAGCTGAAACAAGGCCATGCACTTAACATGTGCTAATTACATGCTAATAGATGCACTGGTGAACTGTGAAAATATGCAGTTAACAGGAATATGCACTTACCCAGAAAATTTAACATTGCAGAAATAGGGAAAAAAAGGGAAATAGAAAAAACATGCATTTATCCAGAATGTGCACTTATCCAATGTGCACTTAAGTGGTCTCTTCTGTACTGAGTGACAGAGACTACCCATGAGGGAGTTGTTAATTTTTACCGGCACATACATTGTACTACCTCCTACAGAAGTGATTAAGTATTGGCATAAGTACAACCTTGAGTCTGAGGAACTTAAGGAGATACTAGACATTTCAAGCATGATGGCTGCCTGTACAATAATCTTTGAAGGGGTGGTAGATGCTGAAGCTATATTGAGGATTTATCCACCACTATTGATGCCCTAGCACTAGTCCTTTTCTGCCACATGAGTTTCCATTGGAACTCACAGTGGAAAGTCACAAGCTTTGTCAAAGCCAAGGGGCAAAGATCTGTCATATCTAGAGGAGAGTCCGCTTAGTGGCTGATAAACTGAATTTGAGATCCCATTATTATGGGTATCAGAGGACAATCTGCACAAGGAAGGCTGAGTATATGTCAGATAGTGATCGCTACAGGAAAGAACAGGTCAGCCGAGCTCCTGTGCACCATGGACAGCCTATTAAATCCAATCACTCTGTGTATCGTGCTTCTGCAAGTAACTAAAATCTAATTTTCTTCATTAGAGTTAAGATTAGTGTATCCCCCAAAATGGTAGGGACTTACCTGGACTCCTCATACTGCTCCAGAACTGCCTGCAATCTTCTGCCTGCTCCTGCCCTTGGGACTGCAGTCTGATGGGGACTTGAGGTGAGAACTGCTGTGCTGCTGCCTCCTAGGTGGATCCAAGCATTCGCACAGGATGTGCATATGTTCAAACAGCCACATACCTGAACATGCAAGCAGCTGCTGCTCAAACCCTGACACCTCGATCATTGCCTGTATGGCACTCAGCATACCTGACCTGCCACAGACTTCAACACTGCAACCTGCAGCCAGGCTCCTGGGACTCACTCTGGTGTGCTCCAGCCCTAGAGCACCAGTTGCCATGGGGGGGCACATAGGCACTAGGAGGGGGAGCAAAAGTAAACTGCATGAGAACCATTCCAATATTCTGGGCAGCCTGAGTTCAAGTCCCAGCTGAGGCACTTACTTCTTTCTCTCGTCTGTTTGTATACATTCCGTAAATATGCACACCACACCAATGTGATTAAAAATAAACTGCATGAGTTTGGTGCTTCTGCACCTTTAAGAGCAGCACAACTCACAGCTGCATTAAAGAAACTGCACTGATTAGCATGGAGGAAAGCATCACAGAGCCCCTGACAGAGTGCAGAAAGCTCAAGATCAACTAGGGCCCCCACTGGATAACTAGGCACAGTTGTGCCTATCATACCTGGGGATCAGCTAAAGTAAAAGCAGTGCAGAAGCCCTAGGAAAGAACGGCAAACGTCAAGCAAATGCTTCTTCTGTGAATCAGCCACCATCTTGCCTGACCTTGCTCTGACCTCAGCCACAACCAGTCAGATGTCTGGGAACTTGGCACATGACAAGTAACAGCATTATGGGAGAGTGACTGTGCTGTATGCTCGGTGCCTTTTCCACCAGCCAATAGTGCAGAGTGAACATTCTAAATGATAATTATGTTGATTGACAAATATATACTGTACATCATTCCCAAGCTGCCTTTCCCCAAAAAAATGTTGAGGGTAGTTCCAGAAGTGAGGAGTCAGCAATAATCTCTTAGAGAGAGAGGAGGGCTAGTGTTGCTGGCAGGCGCCACCCAGGGATGCCTGCCTGGACGTCCACTGCCAACTATTAGGGAATGGTTTCCGAGGTTTCTACAGCCAGTGTATGCAGAGACTAAACTATGTGTTTACTGAAAATTTCAGGATGACATTGTTCCTCTGACAGAGAATGAAGCCTGCCTTGAGAAAAGCAGGTAAATGCGTGCCACAGCTGCCAGTCTGTGGGCACCAGAAGGGGACTCAGTGCAACTCTGAGAGAAAACCTGCATCACACCTGCAGACAGTCTGGGAGAAGGCCACTTTGAACTACTGCCAGTTATTAGATAATGTTCTACACTAGGGTTTGGAAGCCTAATCATGTGTGTGAGGTGCGTGGTCCCTGCTCCATTAACTGGTCTGTCCTGCAGAGGAGGAAAAGAGAAGAGCCCAGCCGGTCCAGATGACTGTGGATGCAGAGAGCCTGTGCTACATCCAGAGGCACCTGGGACCTGACGCATATTTGAGCTGCCCCCCTCCCCATCTGCACCAACTGAGCCATCAGCCTGCGAGGACCTACATCTGCTGGAAGGAAGAAGAGGAGTGCCAGTTGACAGGGAAACTGGTACACCAGAACCATGAGTACTCTCACGGTTTGCCCTGCATCTGGGAAATTTATACAAAGTTTCCACCAAATCTACAGATTTTGCCAATTGGCCAGGAGTTACAAATACCTCTTCTGGACGTTTAGCCAGTTAAGCAATTGCATGGCATGTGGGGTTTGGGTTTGGAAGGTGTTCATTTCTGTTTTAAAGTGTACCATGGCTGGCCAACCAGCTGTAATGTCATGGAGCCTGCATCGTTTCTATGGCTGGGTACCCAGTGAAACACCAGGAGCTCCCTTTAAGGTTTAAGGGATAAAACTGGTACTAGTGTGGTAGAGGCCCCAGCACAGGTAAGCTGTTGATACCAAAAGGTTTATATTCTTATTTGCTCCAGCCTTGTTTAGCCTGATAGGCGAACACTGCTACTGAGTTTTACTGGCTGAGCCTAGTCAGGCACTAAAGTACAGGTCATGAGTTTCTTCCAAAAACAGTTTTGCATTGCATTCCCCCCTCCCTTGTGAATATTCCCCAATAAATACTTTATTGATATTTTACACTGTTTCTTGTGAGCATATTATTAATGGTAAGTAGCTAATTACATTTTAGTTGAATGTAATGTTGCACTGTGATTTTGCAAGTGTAAGGAGACACTGTGAGGAGTTGGAGAGGCAGTGCATCCCAAAGGGTTGTGCAACTCTGGCACCAGGCCCACTTACATTTTACTCTGGGTGGAGGCACTGCACTAAACTTAAAAGATCTGGATTCAAGCCCCCCAATTAGGAAATTGGAACCCAGGTCCCTCAACCTTGTTTGAGCCCACGAGGCAGGAGTAATTGCAACATTCACGGTGACCCGGTTACAACAGTATTTGTCTTTATTTTCTTTTGCAGATTGGGTTCTTTATTACTTGGTTTAACCTGAAACAAGAGGTAGGCAAGCCAAGAATTATCCACCTATGGCCAAGTCAGAGCTGAGCCAAGGGTCTTGGCTTTACTGTACAAGCCAAAGCACAAGCCAAGTTAGGGTTGCTGCAGACAGTTCTCTGCAATACTGACGGTGGCCCTCAGGAGCTGCATGAGAGGAGTTGAAGGTTCCTGCCACTGCACTAACTTCTCAGACTGACAAAAATGCTGGCTTTGTTCAAAACTGGCTCAGCTTGACCTTAGCTCTCAACTGTTCATAAAGGTCAAGCCAAGCCAGAGCTAGGCACAATGCTCAAGCCAGGTTTGAGCCTGCCTTAGCATACTCACCTCTATGAGCATCTTTTATATGTATATAATTGTTTGTTATGGTTGTAGAGCACTTTGATACTTTGGTCATATTGTTCTTAAATCAATCAATCTGTAAATGATTCAATCAATACATAAATACGTATTGTATTACATTAGAGCTGCCTATGGTCCAGAGGAGCATTTAAAACTGAAAGATGTGAGGAGTTTATTTATTTATTTTATTTATTGAAATCTCAGGTTACAATCTTTGAGCTAGAAGCTCGTTTACAAAGGTTTTGCATCATAACAAAACAGGTATGCAGTAATTAAATTATACAAGTCAAAACAGTGTTAACAAAGAAAACAAACAGGCAATTCAGACACAGTCTTTTAACATGATGGATTATAAAAGTACAGATATTATGGAACAGTATATGCAGGAACAAAATTATGTGTAACATAAGTGCAGTAATAATGCAAGGCAGGAGAAGGAGAGAGAACCATGGATGGAAAGGAACTGGTAGCAGGGGGTGAGGGAAGGAGAGGGATAGTGAAGGAAGGACTAAGAGAGGGGATGAGGGGAGGACTGGAGCAGCCAAGTAGGCCTTGTCAAAATTTAGTGGATGAGGGGAGTAGATAGAGCGGGGACCGAGGGGGGGAAGAGGGCATTTAGATCTGGGTCTTGGGAGATGGAAGGATATGACTGGGGGAACTGAGGGAGGCATTGAGAGAAATATGAAGGTGGTGGGGATGTAAGAGGGGGAAGTGGAGGTGTTGATAGGGGCTTGAGCAGGTTAAAGGTAGCAGTCACAACAGCTTAGGGTTGCAAGATAGTCACAAAACTTAGCTTTGAATGGGCCGAGTTTAGTACTGGCTAGCATGTCCTCACTGAGAGAGTTCAGCCAGAGGGGAGCATGATATAAGAAGGAGCACTGGCCCTGGGCGGTGCAGTGGAAAGGGACTTTTAAGGTCAGGATGTATTAATAATAATAATAAAATTTATTTGATTTAGCGCCTTTCAAATATTTCAAGGTGCTGTACACATCATCATTATATTCAACATGACAGTACAAACAGTAACAACAAAGCCAGTAAAATATTAAAACAATTTAAGATACTACAGGAAATGCCTGGTACCATAAAATTGACTTTAAGGCCTTCTTAAAACTATCCACCATTGTACTTTCTCGGAGCTGACAGGGCAGAGAATTCCAAAGGGTGGGCGCCGCAAAGCTAAAAGCACGGGCTCCAGAAGACTTCAAATTCACCCTTGGAATCTCCAGCAACCCCTCGTCAGCTGAGCGAAGCTGCCTCAGAGGGATGTAAGGTACCAGAAGCTCTTTCAAGTATGGGACCCAACCCATGTAGGGCTTTGTAGGTCAAAAGACCCACTTTGAAGGTGATCCGCCACTGTATAGGCAGCCAGTGCAGAATGCGCAGCACAGGGGTAATATGGGATCTCCTAGACACCCCAGTCAACAAACGTGCTGCAGCATTCTGCACAAGCTGCAAGTGGCGGATATCAACCCCAGCAAGCCCTAGGTATAGGGAGTTACAGTAATCAAGACGAGATGTCACAAAGGCATGGACCAAAACCAGCAAATCGCCTGGTGGAACCAGGTGCTTAATCCTGGAGATGTTTCTAAGATGAAAACATGAAGTCTTGACTACTGCAGACACCTGATAACGAAGGGTCAGACCAGTGTCAAGCTCCACACCCAGGTTACGCACCCGATCTGAGGTAGGGATCTGATCTACCCCAAGAACTAGTCCAGAGGGGGACCCTATCCCTAAACCCTCAACCCTGCGACCGGGGTCCACCACCATAACCTCAGTCTTTCCCGGGTTCAACTTTAAACCACTTATATTCATCCAGTCTTGGATATCAGTGAGGCAGTTGTTCAGCACCGAGATAGCACTAGCCTGGTCAGGTGCAAAAGACAGGTAGAGCTGGGTATCATCGGCATAGCAATGAAACCTCAGCTCATACCATCTTACAATGTCTCCGAGGGGTAGCATATATACTGCGAATAACATGGGGGAAGCACCAAACCCTGAGGTACCCCACAGGGGAGAGAGAAAGCCCCGGATGAATATAAACTGGAAACCACTCTCTTTGTTCTCCCCAGAAAGTAAGATGAAAACCATCTGAGGACAATACCAGAGAGCCCACAGATGGACCTCAGACGTTTGAGCAAGACCCCATGATCCACAGTATCAAAAGCTGATGATAGATCAAGGAGAACCAGAATAGAATGGTGTCTCTGATCTCTCACCATCAGGAGATCATTGAGCACCCGAACCAGAGCAGTCTCAGTGCTATGCCTCTTACGAAAACCCGACTGGAGAGGCTCGTATAAACTATGGATGGTCAAATGGTTGTCAAGTTGAGCCGCCACAACCTTTTCAATAACCTTCCCCACAAAAGGGAGGTTAGAAATCGGACGGTAGTTGGCCAGGTCATTCGGGTCTAAGGAAGCTTTCTTCAAAAGGGGAGTCACCACCCCTTCTTTCAGAGAGCTAGGGAAAACTCCCATCTCCAAAGAACACCGAATAATCTGAACAAGGACCGGGCCAATAAGTTCACTACAACCTATAATCAAGGAAGTGGGACCCGGATCCAAACTACAACAAGTTGGGCGCATCTCAGAGACAATCCTCATAGTCTCCACGAGGTCAGGAAGATCAAAGGAACTCCAGGAAACTCCGGGCTCTGGGACAGCACACTGATCAACAGCAACAACCTTGGAGTGAGGTTGGGGACACTGTCTCTGAATGTCTTCCACCTTATTCGCAAAGAAATGAGCGATCTCCTCACAGTCAGTCTGCATAAAAACTTGACGGACCTGCCGACAGGCTGGGTTGCACAGTCTGTCAACAGTTCTGAAGAGCTGGGCAGGTCGATTCCTAGCAACAGAGATTTCCCTGGACAGGAATTCTGCCTTCTTACGGGAAATTTCTGTTTGATAGAGCTTGTAATGCTCTAGCAAAATGAGATGGTCGACATCCGAGGCAGTCTTCCTCCAGCGACGCTCCAACCTATGCCCCAACCTCCACAACCCTCTCAATGCCCCATCAAACCAAGGGGCAGTGGGATGGTGTGGAAGGGGGCGAACACAGCATGCAGCAATCTGGTCAAGAGCAGCTGAGATGGCCCCATTATAGGCCACCACCAGCAGCTCAGGATCAGAGCATAATTCGTCACACAACGAGAGGTCAATAACCGCCATCAGGTCTTCAGGGACAACATCCCACAATGGACGGTATTTGACCAACTCCACAGGGGCCGACCTACCCAGGGGGGCCACAAAATTGAATCCAACTGAGTAATGGTCGGACCAACCGACCGGTTCCACCACCAAGTCGGATGCCTCAATCCCCAGGAGGAAGACCAGATCAAGAGAGTGACCTCCCTTGTGAGTAGCTGTGGAAACAGCCTGAGTGAAGCCAAGAGATGACATCACCTGGAGGAAATGTTGACTAAAAAGTGAAGATTCGTCGTCGACCCAAGCATTGAAATCGTCCAGCACCATCAATCTGTGTGATTCCAAGGCCATGTCGGCGGCGAAATCTGCTATTTCCTGCAGGAAAAGCTTCTCATCCCCGGGTGGACGGTAGATGAGAGCAATCCTGCACCCCACCCCAGCTACCACAGTGCACTCAAATGATCTGGCCTCCTCAACTGGAACTTCAGTTAGGCCCAATTCGGTCTTGAAACAGACTGCTACCCCCGTGATCCAATCTCGGGCGATGTATAACCAAGAACCCGGAGGGAACAGCGGCCTCTAAAACTGGGGACGCATTCCCATCCAACCAGGTCACGGTAATGCAAGCCAGATCTGCCCCAGCAACAAAGTCGGCAATAAGAGCAGTCTTATTGCAGACAGATCTGGCATTGCACAACAGCGCCCGAGTAGGACGAGGGTGATGGATTGTCCCAACCACTTGCCCTCTGAAAGAAGAGGTGCCCTTGGGTATGGGAACTAGAATGGGATTACCACGCTCCAGAACCCATTTCGCCCCAGGGCGTCTTCGGGGCCTAACCACCCCAATGGGAGAGCAATGCTCACTCCACTGTCCACAACCTCTAACATCCCCATGCTTCCCCCTCCCCCTTCGCACTATCCCCAAAGCCCTACAGCGATGATAAACCCGGGTTGGTGAGGGGGGGGGAGAAGAAGGGGCAGAGGAAGCGGAGAGCGGAGGCCGAGTAATGGACAACAGGTGGAACTGGCAAGCACATCAGGCTGCTCATAAAATTTAAAACAAGATAAAACAAATAAACAATAAAAACACTACCACCCACCATCAACTAAATAAAACAATATTATAATAAAACAATTAAACGATCACAAAATTACTTTACATCCCACAGTCCTCTCACGACCAAGAGACAAAAAATAGAACAATTATAACAACTAAAGTAAAATACAATAAATAATTATTATTTACAGGGAAAATATATAAACCACCTGCCGGAACTCTCTCACCGGACTGGAAAGGTGGAAAATAAAATGATGACAAGCACTCTCACTGCTTAAATTTTTTCCCTCGAAATAACTTAAACATCACAGATTCAAAAAATAAAATACAAATAATACAATAAATAAATATTCAGCAACACCTAAATAAAACAAAATTCAAGCAATCAACAAATCACAAGAACCAACCAGTCCGAACGGGCATGAGACCCACTACTACTACACCAAGGGGGGAAGGCCCTTCAGCCAACCACCCCAGGAGTATAGAGGGGAGAAGAAGGGCCAGCCTTCTAGCCAATCCCACTCCCCCCCACTACGTGAGACCCTAGCCCAGGACTGCCAAAGCCCAAAAAGGCCACCAAAAATTAATTACAAAAAACTTCAAAAAACAGTAATTAAATTCACAGTCACTTATCTTGTGGAGTCTTCTTCACGCCACCTCTTTGTACTTCTTTATACTTCCAAAGGTCAGACAGAACTGGGCACGCAACCTTTAAAGGTACCCAAAACCAGAGTACCATACAAAATTCTCAGTATAAAGGATCCAATTCAATTGGATTTCAAGGAGTAAGCGTAATTCAACCGTGTAGTCCAGCCGAGTGACCCAGGCAATACCGAGCTAAAGTGGTGACCCACCACTACGACCCCAAGACAGATCAGCCCTTCGACCGACTCCACTCGGGGACTAGGGGAATAGGACAAGGAGTCGGCTCTCCAGCAGGCCCCAGTCCCAACCCCTGCGTAAGACACCACCCAACAAACAACTCGATAGTGCCAAAGGGCCCAAATAAATAAGCCAGAACACCAGAAGTCCCAATTTGTTCAAGATGATTCTCACTCTTGCAAATCCAAGAAAATCACAAATAGACCCAGGTTAAATCACACCATTGAAAACGAATGAAAGGAGATCCAATGCTCCAGCAAACTGCAGCTTGAAACCCGGAATACACGTCGGCAAAGCCGCACAGAGACTAACGATGATAGAGTCAAAAACCAGGAAGCGATATCCACTAGCAGCTCCGGAGTCAAAAGTCGAAAGCAGGCAGAAAAGAGAAGGGGCAAACACAGAAACAAGTCCCAACACTCCACAGCTCCACCCAATCTCAGACTTCGGTCTTTTACGCACACCCAATACTCCAAGAGAGCTCCATAGGAAAACTCCAACAGTCAAAAGTTTTACACCGACCCTCCGCCAGCCAAGCTTCCACAAACAACGAACAGGCAGCGATTCGAAAGCCGGAACCCAAGAATCACCAGGTCCAAACAGGAAAACCTTCTCACATCAATTTAGGATCGTAAAAGTGACTATACCGGTTAAAAATAAACTATAAAATAATAAAAGAAAACAATAACAAAATGAAATGAGGCAAAAAATGATGAAATAAAAGCTAAAACAAGTACAAATAAATACATAGCATGACAGCAGTCCGACAGCTAGCCCAGCGTGGCCATCATCTTGGAGGTGTATTCCTTTGTGAAGGTGTGCATGTGCCCACCAAAGGTATTGGACCCCCTAGCAGTGCAGGTATTGCTGGTGGGGGAGAAAAGGCTTTGAACACCAAGAGATGCAAACCCTAGTATAGACTTTTTAGCTAGAAGGCATACCTGGTACCAAATTATACAGTCCAAGTTTAGCCACCCTGACTGGGAATAGAAGTCACAGGTATGTGTTAGGCGGGGAGCATCAAGGACAAGCTGGTAGGCTTTGTTGAGGGCCACTTTGACCCTCTTGAAGGTTGTATCAGTGGCAGCACCATATACTACCAGTCTGTAATTAATCAAAGATAGGACAGAACTGGTAACAGCTAGGTTTTGGGCACCATCTGTTAGGCAGTGCTTGTGCCTAAATAGTTGGCCAATCCTAGCATTGGCTGCTTCAGCTACTAGGTCAGTGTGATGAGTGAAAGAAAGGGAACTATCTAAGATGACCCTGAGGTATTTGAAACTCCAAATCAGCTCTAGGGGGTCATTTTGAGAGTTCACTATGTGCAGTTGGTAGGATTTGTGCTGGTTACGGGAGGAGGCAAACAGTATAGTTTTAGTTTTTTGAAGTTTGGTAGGAGCTTAGCGTTGATGAACCAGGACTCGGCGGCAGTGAAATTAAGTTGCATCTGTTTCACCAGCATTACTGGGTCCAATTGGCTGGAAAAGCACCACATTGTCAGCATAGAGAAGGACCTTGTCCAGAAATGCTCAGGGGAGGTGGTTCAAGAACCGGCTGAAAAGCAGGGG
Organism: Neoceratodus forsteri; assembly: GCA_016271365.2. Lineage (NCBI taxonomy): Eukaryota > Metazoa > Chordata > Ceratodontiformes > Ceratodontidae > Neoceratodus > Neoceratodus forsteri. The sequence goes on along the minus strand of CM057452.1, from coordinate 978,345,859 downwards.
GCCCAGAATTGACCCCTGGTGTACCCCTGTAATTACAGCCCTGCTTTTGGAGAGGATGTCAATGATTTTCACTTGTGCTCTCTTGGAGAGATAACTCCTAAACCAACATACAGTTTTGGGACAGATCCCAAGTTGGTTAACCGGTCCAGTAGAAGTTAATGGTTGATTGTGTCGAAGGCCTTGGTGAGGTCGATATGTCACCCCCACCAACTGGCCCTCATCAAGAACATCGTGGATGTTGCCTGTGAACTCCACCAAGGCAGTGGTGGTGTTGTGTTGTTTTCAGAAGTCATGCTGCTCTGGGCATAGCAGCTGATATTTGTCAAGGTGGTGAATGATCTGGTCATAGACAATTCATTCTAGTGCTTCTGAGAGAGGGGGAAGAATACATATCAGCCTACAGTTGGTGTGGCTTGCTCTGTTCCCACTTTTGAAGACAGGGATGACCACAAACTTCTTCCATGCCTGAGGGAATTTGCCATCAATGAGCGAGAGGTTCAGGATTCTGGTAAGGGGTAGTAGTACCTCATCTAGGGTTAAGACAATGATCTTGAGATCAAGCGCATCACTGCCCACTCTGGTTTCCCTGAAGACTTGTGAGAGGTATTTTTTTGCTTTGTCCTGGGAGATCATTTTAAATTGGAAAGGTGGGGTGGGGCCATCCGGGGAGGCCGATGGGTTGAGGGGGTTTTAGACATCTGGACGTAGAAAGAAATCTGGATGGAGTTCTGCAAGTTCTTCCAGTGAGGGTGTCAGTCATATGGGACAAGATCTCTGCAGCTTGTCATACTAGGGCTGGTAGTGGTCCAGCATGTGATGCTGTACATGCCATGTGGCTGAGGGTGGAGTCTCAGCCAGTCATCTGTGAACTGGAGTCTGAGGTGTTAGCTAGGCTGAGGCCCACTTACTGTGCTCTTGGTACAGGGCCCACCTGGCTTATGGCTGGGTGCCAGGCTGTCTTAGCTGCAGCGTTCACCAGAATTCTCAGGTGCTTCCTGTAAGGAGGGATATCTTTCTCCAGCTCTAAAGAGGGTTTGAGTAAGACATCTTTTCAAGACACATCTTTGGATCTTGATATTCTGCAGAATTACAGACTAATCTTAACCTTCCCTGTCCAGGGAAGGCTGTGAGGAAGATGATGGTGCTACAGTTTAAGGCTTATCTGGAAAGGCTTAATCTTGTCCCCAAACTGAATTGCAATGCATATGCCTGTTTTGGGTGCGATAAATAGTTAGCAGAGGTGGGCAAAACTGGGGAGATTCTGGTTCTGGTTTTGCAAAATCATCTACAGTTTTTGTTCTTCTTTTGGGTTTCGAATAAAGTGAGTTCCTCTCCCTCAGCCATCACCATATTTAAGAATAGTCTCTCCTCAGTAACTCTGACAAAGTCCACTAAATTCATGGGCAAAAAACCCCAATCAAGGGTCTCCTCAAGACACTCTCACAAAATACAGTATCTGGTCTCCTACCAGGCCCCCATCCCACTTGATGCATTTTTAACAATAGCCTTCTTTATTAACCCCTCCCACACCAAGAAAAGACTGGAAATTTGGTTTTATAACCCATTTAATACATAGTGTATCCTAAAGTGATTTACAAAGCAATGAGCTAAATACAGGTAGTGCAGGGAATGAATAATAACATATATGTTGGTTTTATATACAGTAGCTCCTTTTATAAAAGCAGTATCCCGCAGTACTTTACAATCCAGGAGAGGAAGGGGAAGAATGTTGCTGATATCAAGTCCACAAAGAGATTCAAACAGCACAGTGATGGATAACAGACAATTAAGCACAGGAAGATTTAGTCAACTGACTTGTTTAGGGTCACACAATGAATATGTGATGGTGGTGGTAGGATTCAATTCTGTGTCTCTGGGTTCACAGCTCCACTCTAATCACTAGTCTAAACTACCTTTACTGGGCAACTTCACTACCAAAAGTAATATTTGGCCTACTGCCAGCCTCAGCCTGACACTTCCCTCCCTCAGAACTGAACATTTCTGGCCAAGAGCTACCAAACGCCTTCATTTCCCTGAAGACTAATAATTGCTCTTCTGGCAGCCCCCCATCCATACCTAATATGTTTTAGACACCCCCTCACTCAAATCACTGCTTTTTGGGACAAAAGCCCCCTGCAGCATCTTCACTTCCTACTCCAATACCTTGATTGGCAATGAACCACGTGGTTCACTGGGGGGGGGGGATATTGACAGCCAGTTGAGTCATTCCTAAATTTCTATACCTTGCCACAGCTAGCTCAGCTTTTCCACTTTCCCCCTGCAGCATGCCACTATCACTGTAGCTGAACAGTGCGCTGGTGAGCTACACATTGTAAACATGCATTAGTGCAGACAGTACCATACCATACTATACACCCCAGCAATTTGTCTCCTCTATTCCACTGAGGTGGACCTCTCGATGGTTTAAAGTCCCTCCCAAACATTCTGGGGTAACAGAGAATTCACTGTCGCAACATCTGTTGTATTGAACATTCTGCCAGGCTCTTAGCACTGAACCTTTGTTGAGGAGCAATTTAAAAGTAACCTTTAAACCCACCTCTTCAAGGTGAGTTTCCCCAAATTTTAGTAGATTGTCAGTTTTAGTTGCATTCACAGATTTTAAAGTATGTCTGTCATGGTTGTGTTGTTTGATTTATGTTTGTTGCTTGATTTGTGAATCACTCCAAGCCAAATGTAATGGACACCATAGCAAGTACAAATTGCCTTCCCTTCCCTTACCATAGTAAGAAAGAACAATTTATTGTTTAAACCTGTCTAAAATACATATCAGTAAATCTCTGCGTTTTTCCACAGGGACTAAAGGTTGTGTAGTTAGATTATGAAGATGATGACAATGATAAGTTGATGGAAGATCGGGACATGAGATAAACCAGCACCTGCTTAGGACTATGTTTGCATGTTTTACTATACTGTAGTTATTCGTTTCCATAATCCCAATATTTTTGTTTAACTTGAATAATTATTATAGTTCTGATTTATATGTGTGATTAATCCAGTAATACTGTTAACCAACAGCATACTGAAAAGCCTACACCTATTAAAAGATTCACAGTTCATCTTCTTAATTAACCTTTCATCGTTTGATGAAGCAGTGTGGGAAATGAATATGCAGTCTGATTACAGGAATATTGAAAGCCTCACCTGTGCTCCTGATGTCTCCTTTCCCACAATAATTCATTCTGACAGCAGCATTCAGTGCTGTGATATGAGGTACTGTGCAAAATTGTGCTATTTTCTCAATTGGAGTCATTTTGGCATTGCTTTTAAAGATAATAAATTCAGTGCAGTGGCAATTATGTCTAGGCACCAAAGGGGGCTGGAGATTGAAGTTGTAGTCACGCACAGGGTGCACAGCATTCAATAGGGGTAGTGGTGTTGCCTACTAGTTCAGTATAATTGCACTGCTGCTAACATGCTTTCTATTTTTAAACACCTGCAAAGAAGGATTATTGTTTTCAGCCATTTTACAAAGAGCATGCAAAGAAAAACATGTTTAATAGAGACTAAATGTCATAAAATCTCTTACTTGGATGATGAAGCAAAATAAAAAAAATGTAAATCATGTCACAATACAATGATTAATGAAATGCTATTGATACATGTTGACATTGAGGCACCAGTGATGTTGCAGTAGCTACCACTGCCTTGCTGGCTGAATAAGGCTGAATGGCTTGAGCCCATTAAACTCCTGATTAGAGGGTTTGTATCTAAGGGTAGAAGTAAACAGTGTGGTGCCTTCATGCAGAGAAACAGACAATGGCAGAAAAAGACCACAGGTCCATCCAGTCTGCCCAAGTTCCGTATAATCTCTGGAACCAACTGTTCCTTCAGGGTACTAACCCTCCCCCTCCTCTCCCTAGTCTACTCCTTGGTCCTGTTGCCGTCGGTAACCACTGTTCCTTTCATGATATCCCAGCCTTGCTTGAATCCCTGACTGTTTTCACATCCAGCACTTCAACCAGCAGACTGTCACAAGGTTCCATACAGTTCAGAATGGAGCACCGCAAACTTCCAAATATGGCTGTGCAGTACTTCAACAAGAGGTGGCAAACCTCTACATATGAAACAAAAGTAGGCAGACAAGTGAGCACACAAGAATGTGAGTAGGCTTCTCACATCCTTGTGTGCACACTTCTTTGCCTGCTTTTGTCCTGAGGTTCCATCACTATTTCCGTGAAGTAGTACTTTCTCACATCTCTCCTGACCCTACCTCCAGTTAATTTTCATTCGTGTCCACGAAACCGCAAATTGGTATTCAGGCTCCCCGCAGTTCACTTTGTTAATTTCTTTAAGGAACTTGAAAGTCTCTATTATAGCGCCCCTCTCCCTTCTGGTCTCCAGTGAGTACATATTTAGTGCATTGAGGCACTCCTCATAGGATCTGCCCTGCTGGCCCTGAATCATTTTTGTTACTCTGTGTTGTGCTGTCTCCAACATATCCTTATCCTTTCTGAGGTGAGAACTACAGAATTGGGCACAGTACTGTAGGTGAGGCCTTACCAGGGATCTGTAGAGGAGAAGTATTAGCTCTTTTCTTCTTCTAGCAATGCCCCTCCCAATATATCCCAGCATCCTGTTAGCCTTGCTATAGGTCTTGTTGCACTGATTCGATTGCTTAAGTTAGTTGTTAATAACTTTCAGATCCCATTCATTAGCAGTAGTGCTATGTCTCTCTCCTCCCATCCAGTACTCTGTCTTGGGGTTCTTTTTCCCTAGGTGCATTCCCTTGCACTTTCTAGCATTGCATTTTAACTGCCAGACCTTTGACCACCCCTCTAGCTTTTGAAGGTCTTTCTGGATTTCCCTTATTCCCTCATCACTATCCACCCTCCCACATAGCTTTGTGTCATCTGCAAAGAGACACAACCTGCCCTGGATTCCTTCTTCAGCATCACTAATAAACATGTTGAAGAGGATGAGACCTAGGACCGATCCCTGTGGAACCCCACTCATAACCTACCTCTCCTGTGATTTAACCTCATTGACCACCAGCCTCTGCTGTCTCCCCTCTAGCCAGTTACCCACCCAGTTTTCAACAGGTATAGCTGCACCCAGGTCTTCCATCTTCTTGAGCAATTGTTTGTGAGGTACCGAGTCAAAAGTCTTGCTGAAGTCAAAGTAAAACAGATCCACAGCATGGCCCTTGTCTAATTCCTTTGCCACTCAGTCAAAGAAAACTATCAGGTTAGTCAGACAAGATCTTCCTGCCATGAAACCATGCTGTTTACTATTCTGGAGCCTGTTGCTCTCCAGGTAGTCTATGAGGTCTTCTTTGATCAGTGACTCCATCAGCTTCCCTACTAGAGAGGTTACACTGACAGGCCTGTAGTCCCCTGGTTGCTCCTTATCCCCCCCTTTATGAAGCAGTACAATATTTGCCAACTTCCAATCCCTTGGAACTTCACCAGACCTAAGTGAGCTGCTGAACAGACATACTAGTGGTTCCACAAGCTCTGCTGCTAAATCCCTGAGTTTCCTCGGATGCAACCCTTCTGGTCCTGTGGCCTTATCTATCTTAAGGGCAGCCAGCCCTTTCAGAACCCTTTCACCAGTAAACAATGGCTGTCTCATTTCTGGGATTCCCTTAGTGGTCACTTTGATGCCACTCAGTGGCATGGACCTACTGTTCTCCTCAGTGAAAACTGAGCAAAAGTAGTCATTTAGGATGGCAGCCTTTTGCCCATCCTTCTCTATCACCCTATCCTCCCCTCAACTAGCCTTACAATTCCCCCACTCGTTTTCCTTTTTTCACTAATAGATCTGAAAAACTGTTTTTTTTATTCATGATCCCCTCAGTGAAATATAGCTCTGTTTCTGCTTTAGCCTCCGTAAGGGCCCTCTTTGCCTTCCAATTTTTCTGTAGATAATCCTCCCATTCTACCTCCCCCTGCTTTTTCTTGTATTTATAGAAGGTCATCTTTTTTGCCCTTACTGCTTCCCTGACCCTTGCTGAGAACTATAGTGGTCTCTTATACCTGTTTTTCATAGTTACTGTTTTTATGCATACTTTAGATGCCTAGAGGATGGCCCCTTAATTACTCCATCTCTCCTCCACCCCACCTATGTCATCTACCCCTACTAATGTATTCCTGACCAATTCTCTCATCCTATCAAAGTCAGCCCTTCCAAAGTCAAGGACTTCAGTTCTCGATTGTGGCTTGCTGGGCCCAAGGGCCAATTCAAACCAAACAGAGTTATGGTAACTGTTCCTCAGCAGCTCCCCTTCTCCCACTGCTCCCACAATCTCTGACTTTGTGAGCACCACATCAAGGACTGCAGTCTTCCTGGTGGGTTCCTTAACTAGTTGCACCAGTTGACAGTCTTTGATGGCATCCAGTATGGTCTGACTCTTGGCGCTCTTGGCCACTGGGACCTCCTAATCAATGTCTGGCAGATTCGGGTCTCCTAACACCACTACTTCCCCCTTTGCTACCTCTCTTTCAAGTTCCTTTATGAGTTCTCTGTCCCTTTCCTCCCATTGCCCTGAAGGCCTATATATCACCCCAAGCATACTTTCCTGCCTGAGGCTGCCATGAGGTGCAGCCATACTGACTCACCCTCACCCCTGCTACCCATAATCCACCCATTGTCTACCACCTCGATGCCTTCCTTGACAAAAAGGACAACTCCTCCCCTTATACCAGTTCCTCTATCCTTCCTGAACAGTGAATACCCAGGAACCGTCATCTCCCAGTCATTTTTAGTTGTGATCCATGTTTCCATGATTTAACATGACATAATGTGATGTATCCTCATCCCAATCACAGACATAATGTATAGATAACTTCCCTGGTGGCTACTGGTCCCCTTCCCTCCACCAATTACCATCCTGATCAAAGATACAAAATGATTTATACTTTCCCTGGTGGCTAACACCATCCATGGTATGACAACTCCTCCCAAGTAACACAGCCCTGGCCACGTTCCCATACAGGGATTGTAACCCCCTTCCCCCAGATAATCCCTCATTGATGGTTAGTGGTCACCCTCCCAAATCTGCCTGTATACCTCTATGTCATCACCTTGGTGTCTAGTGGACCACCCATCCTAACTGTGATCTGGTGAATGCTTATTCCATATACCCCATTCTCTGGGGTCAAGTGTACCCCCTACTCCCGCCCCAGCAGGTAGTGCCCCACTACCCAACTTCCCCCATCCCAAACCTGAGCCGGCAACCAGCACAGCCCTCCTGTCTCCACCATGGCTGGCCACTGACTTGAGCTGTCACTGAGTGCATACTGTATACAGTATGTGATTGTTGATTGATGGCTGTGGCCGATCCTGTGTTATTTGTGGGAGTTATATTGGGCACGGTGATCGGGTGGGGTGAGGGACCACTAGCCACCAGGGAATGTATAAATCACTTTGTATCTTTGATCGGGATGGCGATCGGTGGTGGGAGGGACCACTAGCCACCAGGGACATTATCTGTATGTAACCCCTACAAATAGGGGTTCCTATAAATGTCTTCTAGGGTCTGTCTAACGCCCATTGTCAGGATGGTGTTCTGTGTCCAGCTGTTTAAAATTGCCAGCATGAAAGTGCTGTACTAAGCCTCCATGCCTGCCTCTTTAAGAGAATCATTATGCTGTGTTACAAATTAGTGTGGGCTAAGTCCGAGTGATCTAAGGCTGGTGACCAGCATGACTAGTGGTATTTATGCTCCATTCTGCAGTTACTATTAGTGCAGAGGGAGCTCTGTTAGAAAAAGTAATTATTTACTGTTTTATATGTAGTGCTAGTAATAATAGAGGAGTTTGTCTAACCTGCTTTCATTTACAGCACAAACATTTGGATAAGAGCCACCATCTTGGTTCTGGACTGACAGTTTGGACCAATTAGAACCTCGGGGGATCTAAAATGGAGACTGTCCCCAGAGGCCTTGTGGTTGTGAATTTCTGTATGAATTGTAGTTTTTTTAAGGTTTGGTGCCTAAATGGACCTGGAGAGGGAGCCCTTTCTGTGCTAGACAGTTCCATCAGCCAATCAAACCTTTTGCATCACTGGGAAAGCCCAGAGCCGCCTGCAGCAGTGATTTGAGAGTTGGAGTTTGGAGAGTGAACATGAACAGTGTGAGCCATTCGAGCAGCTGCTTCTGCATAGTAGTGCAGGAGAATTGGCGGGAAGGCTGTGTTTGGCCTGCTTGTCACCATCCTCCCAAGTGAAGAACCCTGTGAAAGTAGAAATCAGACTTAATTCTAATAATCTTTATCGCGACCTGAAACCTGAAGAGGAAAGTGTATAATCATTGCCTTTAAGTGAACTGAAGACTTGCTCCAGAAGCGATCGGCCTGTCAGGTACTGAAGTGAACCTCAAGAGTGAAAGGTTTGCACAGAAACCCTGCTGAATTATCCAATATCCAAACTGTGGCTAATAGTTGTGCTGCTTATAAGTGTGCTGAATGTGTAGTATGGGTCGCAATCTGGTTCCCCACCACCATGTATGTAATGCTCACTGGAAGCTGCTCCAGCACTCGTTATGGACTATATCCGAACTGCATGCTCTGTTTAGGCCCTGTATCTTGGCCTATACTGCCTTTCCCACCACAGAGACTTTTCTGAGGAAAGACCCGCTCGGGGATTCGGCCCCCTGCTCAACACCATCTAACAGGTAGCGACCACCACAGTGAGTAATGTAGGCCCTGCTTCCCCGGCAATCCAGCACAACATCAAAAGGTCTTCATCTCGTCAGTCCTGCCTCTTGATCTGGGTAGCATGAGTGCAAAACAGAGTAGCTCCTTGTAACAAAGCTACAAGCGTTGTGTGTCACCTGATCTGCTTGTTTGGGTTTATTACAATGAACTGAGCCATCCAGCTCCAGATTACAAATTCTGGGTTGATGTGCATGCTAATATTTTTCTTTCCTAAGGGCCCCAACAACAGCTATAACACCGGCCTACTCCAGGGAATGCTTCAGGCTAGCCTGTTTAACAACTGAGTACCCAGGGTTGTGTGACTGTAACAAAGGGACTCACTGTACATGCTTGGTCAGCCTGAGTTAATCAGATCTGTTAATCATCTGCTAGATTCCTGCCCCACCCTTGTTCAAATCCCCCTGAATAAATCAGATTGTGGTTTCTCTACAGTTAACCTGGCTAGTGTGCACCTTCTTGGTGGGGATACTGTACTGCCATTGAATTGTTGCATCACTGGTCTTAACAGGGGGTTTCCAGGGCAATTGCAACTGGTCCAGCCCTGGAGGTAAGTGCCAGGAGTGTGGGTTCAATATTACTGTCATATGGCATATGTAAATGTTATTCTGTTGATCTGTGTGGGCCACTAGAGGGGTTGGTGGGTGGTTATAGCATCCCGGAGGGCTATACCAACTGCAGTTACGCTACCCCAAACCATTCCTCTGGATGGAGACACCCATTCACTGAGCTCAGGCCCCTCAACCTGTGCATAGTCATGCAGACAGAGGTAGTAGCCCATAGGATAGCGCCACCTAGGGGTTACATCTTGGAAGCATCGCTAGGCTTTGCACCCTCTAGTGGTCAGAAGTGGGAACTACAACCCAGAGAAAATTACAACAGAAGCTGAAATGGAGCCGCTTACCATGCACAAGTTAAAAATTTCCTCCCACAAGCTTGTCATGCATCTCATGATGGGGTAGAGTGAGGCTAAGGGGGTAGATCCCCGACATGTCATATTGCTACTTGATATTCCACTAGGGACCACTAATGATACAATTGTGGAAACTGTGGGGAACATTATATGTTTAGGGAAGGTTGAAGTGAGGGGGAGAGACTCAGATCTGTTGGATCAAATACTGGTGGCCCTCCTCTTGTGTAGCCTCCCCATAGATCCTGAAAAGGTACTTCCTGCTGTCATGTCTGAAGGGTCCCAGAAGGAGTGGAGGGTTATCCATTTGCATAGTGACCCATCTTCCTCTGGAGGATCTCCAAAAGTGGAAGTGTTTAAGGACAAACTGTTAAGGCTGTTAGCTACTGAAGGGTGAACAGCCAAGGAATTATTAAAAATGTTGGACCTTTCGGAGGAGACCACTCCTTTACAGTATCCCCCAGCTTCTCTGTCTACTCCTAGAGCATACCCTGTAGCCACCTCCCCATAGTGATACTGTCTGTACACTTGGACTCCTATCGCAGTCTCAGACTGTTCTCTGGTGCAGTGCCCATGCTAGTGGGGGAGGATGATTTGGAAACCTGGATGGACTATGCTACTCCATTAGTCCAAGAGTGGCAATGTTCAGAGGGAGAAAATAGAAAGAGACTTATGGAAAGCTTAAAGGGCCTTGCACTGGAAGCCATCCAATTTCTTCGATCCACCAGCCCAGAAGACACTGTGGCTGAGTACCTCTCTGTGTTGGAGGGGGTGTTTGGCAGCATGGAATCCAGGGAGGACTTAATGTGTTAATTCAAGTCCACTAAGCAATGGAAGAATGAGAAATTATCTGCTTTTGTCACCCGAATTTAATGGGCCTTGCAGAGGGACCATAGAAAAGGGGGGGGGGGGTACCTGCTTGCAAACTGAACTCAGTCAGACTGGAGCATATCCTCAAATCTGCCAGATATTCCAGTGCACTCATGCTGAAATTGAAATTCCAGGATTGTAAAGCCAATCCTTCTGAATATTGCTGGCTCATGAAAGAAATTCATGAGGCTGAGAACGATGAGGAGGGATGGGAGCCCTATGCTGGGGATGCCTGTACCAGCCAAGTCACAGACCGGTCTGAAGAGCAAAATGAAATTACTGGGATCCAGCAAGTAAGAGAATTGCTTAAAGACAAAGCCAACAAGCTGTAGCTGAAGTGGTCAGAAGCTCACACCCTTGCCTGTTGCCAATTGAGACCAGAAGTGAGGTTTCTCCCAGGGGTGTGGGGGTCCATGCCATCGCCCCCGAGCCCTGGATTGAGACTCAACTGATGGAAGAAATGTAAGAACTGAGAGCTCTGGTGGGTGACCTCATCCATGCTACTCGTGCCCCTGGCAGTTGGGGAAACAATGAAGATAGAGAGACCGAGTCTAAATCAAAAGAGGGCCATAGGACTTCTCTCCATCAGTCCAAAGTTCAGGATGAACCCCACCATTACTGAGACCCCAAGGAACAAATATTTTGTTACAGATGTGGGGAGGACGGACACACCTGTTGGGGCTGCACCTTCCCAGAGGACTTGGAAGGGTAACCACCAGACTGTTAAACTTGGTTCATCACAGTAACATAAAGCCTCAGCTGGGCCCACCAAAAAAGTCTTATTCCTCAAAGACTGCAGTCAGGCAGATAGCCAAATCAACTACCCCGGACTGGTCCAAGGTGGTAGGCACCTCCATGGAGACTACCATTACTGTAGATGGCATTTCCACTCATGCTGTGTTTGACAGTGTTTCGCAAGTGACTATTGTATTCCAAGATTGGTATGACCAGCATTTATCTGACATCCCACTGCAACCCCTTGAAGGACTACACATATGGGGGCTAAGTGAAAAATCCTATCCCTATCTAGGATATGTCTGACTCTGGTTGTCATTCCCTATGGCTGTAGCAGGTGTGGATGAGCGAGTGGAGATCCTGGCCATGGTATGCCCACCCACAGGACTATATGATGGTGTCCCGCTACTGATTGGTATGAATGCCCATCTGTCAGGGCGGTTACATAGAAACATATAAACATAGAATTTGATGGCAGATAAGGACCGCTTGGCCCACCCAGTCTGCAGATTTCCCTACCTGATGGATAAGCTGCAGATCCTAGTTAACCAGCAGCCTACTTTTTCCTACCCCCATCCCTAGAATTGCCTTATGACTGTCCCATGCATGCTTGAATTCCACTGTTTTTGACTCCACAACCTCCACCGGAATGCTGCTCCATGCACCCACAACCCTCTCTGTGAAAAAATACTTCCTTAAATTACCTCTGAGCCCCCCATCTTCAAATTGTGCCCCTTGTTCTTGCACACCTCTTTTTCTGAAAGATACTGCCTCTTGGACTTTGCTAATTCCCTTGAGGTACTTGAAAGTTTCTATCATGTCCCCCCCTTTCCTCGAGGCTATACATATTAGCTTCTTTAGTTCTCTACATATGTCTTCCGGTAGACCCTGCACCATTTTAGTTGCCCTCCTCTGGACAGCTTCCATCCTGTCTATGTCTTTACGAAGACTGGGTCTCCAGAACTGCACGCAGTACTCCAGATGGGGTCTGACCAGCTGTCTGTACAGAGGGATAATAACTTCCTGTTTTCTACTGGTGATGCCTCTCCCTATGCATCCCAATATCCCCCCAGCCCTCATTGCTGTCCTCTCACATTGCTTGCCCACCTCTAGGTCATCTGATATGACTACCCCCAGGTCCCTTTCCATTTTTGTTGTCGTTAGTGTCTCACAACCCATTGTGTACTCTTCCCCTGGGTTTTTGTTTCCCAGGTGCATTACCTTGCACTTCTTAGCATTGAATCTAAGCTGCCATACATTTGACCATTCTTCTAACCTTGCCAAGTCCCTTTTCATCCTTTCCACCCCGCATCAACTCTGTTGCAGATCTTTGTGTCATCTGCAAAGAGACATACTTTTCCTTCCAGTCCCTCTGCAATGTCGCTTATAAAGACATTGAAGAGGACTGGTCCTAATACTGAACCCTGCGGTACCCCACTAGTAACCCCCCTTTCATCAGAGTGGACTCCATTTACTATTACTCGCTGTGTCCTATTTTACAGCCAATTTTTTACCCAGGCTGTCATCTTGGGACCCACTCCCAGGCTAGCTAACTTGTATATTAATCTTTTGTGTGGGACTGTGTCAAATGCCTTGCTAAAGTCTAGGTAGGCCATGTCCACAGCCCCTCCCTGATCTACTACTTTGGTCACCCTGCCAAAGAAATCTATCAGATTTGTCTGGCATGACCTTCCTGCTGTGAATCCATGCTGCCTTGGGTCCTGTGCCCCTCTGGCCTCTAGATACTCGACAATTCTTTCCTTCAGAAGTGATTCCATCATTTTCCCTACCACTGAGGTTAAACTAACAGGTCTGTAGTTTCCTGCTTCTGCCTTGCTCCCACTTTTGTGAAGGGGAATCACATCTGCCCTCCTCCAGTCCTCGGGTACCACCACATCCTCCCATGATTTGTTAAACAGGGTAGTCAGTGGTGTCACTAATTCTCCCTTAGTTCTTTTAGAATTCTGGGATGAATCCCATCAGGCCCCATTGCTTTGTCCACCTTCAGTTTTAAGAGTTCTTTCAGAACCCTTTCTTCCGTAAATGGGCTGGTATCGACTTCTGTATCCAGTGTGTTTCTACTGTTTGTTCTAGGTACCCCTCTTCCTTTGTAAATACTGAGCAAAATATTTGTTTAGTATCTCTGCCTTTTCAGTCTCCTCTGCCCCTCCCCCATTAGCCTCACTAACCCTCCCTTGGTCTTCCTTCGCTCCCTGATGTACCTATAAAAGGTTTTATCCCCCTTCTTAACTGAGTTGGCTATCTTTTCCTCGGTTTGGGCCTTTGCTGTTCTGACTGCCTTCCCAGCTTCCTTTTACTTTAACTGATACAGTTCTCTGTCCTGCTCCTTCTGCGATTCCTTGTACTTCCTGAAAGCTTTCTTTTTCTCTTGAACCTTCACTGCCACTTCCTTTGAGAACCATAGTGGTTTCTTACATCGTTTAGTTTTGTTTATTTGCTTCACACAAAGGCTTGTTGCCTCTGTGATGGCAGTTTTATTATTCCCATTGTTCTTCCACCCTCCTTCCTGCCCATGTGCTAGTGCATTCCTTAGGCACTTACCCATTTTACAAAGTCAGCCCTCCTAAAGTCCAGTACCTTTGCCTTTGTATGGCTTGACTCTATTGCTGTGTTTATTGTGAACCATACTGTTCCATGGGCGCTAGTTCCCAGATGGCTACCCACTTCTACATCTGTGATCCTCTCTTCATCTCTATTTGAGAGAACCAGGTCTAAGATTGCTCCCTCTCGAGTGGGCTCCAATACTAGTTGTCTAAGGCATGCCCTCTGTAGGGCATCTAGAATAACCCCACTCTTCGAAGTGGCTGTGGCAACTGCGCTCCAGTTAACATCTGGCATATTCAGATCACCCATCAGCAATATCTCCCCTTTTTTTGCCATACTAAGTATACTTTCTATCATTTTCTTGTCCATTTCCTCCTCCTGAAAAGGGGGTCTGTATATAACCCCCGTGCGGATTGTGGTGCCATTGCCGGTCTCCAAATTTACCCACAGTGCTTCTTCTCCTCCCTGTTTTCTCTTTTGTTCTGTTACTTTGATTCCTTCCCTTATGTAAAGAGCTACTCCTCCTCCTCTTTTACCCTCCCTGTCCCTCCTGTAGATAGTGTATCCTGGTATGTTTATGTCCCAGTCATGTTTTGTGTGAACCATGTTTCTGTGACTGCCACGATATCCAGATGTTCCTCCTCCATCAAGGCCACTAATTCAGGAAGCTTGTTACTCAGACTACGTGCATTGGTACTCATTGCTCTCCATTTTTTGATGGCTTTACTTTCTGTTACAGCATCCCCCACTGACCTTTCTACCTTGGTCTTTTTCTCATTTAGTACCCTGTTTTGTAGGGAGAAGCTGGGATTGTCCTGCTGCTCATCAGTGCCTCCCCCCTTGACTAGTTTAAAAGCTTGCCAATGAAGCATTTAAACCGATTGCTCAAAAGACTTGTTCCCTTCCTGGACAGATGCAGACCATCCTGCCAGTATAGGCTGGTGTCCCTCCAGGTGGAACCCCAGTCCCCAATGAAGCCAAACCCCTGTGCTCCACACCATTTTTTCAACCACTCATTAAACTGCATGGTGCATAGTACCCTTGCCTCATTCATGCCATTTACAGGCAGCACCTCTGAGAAGGTTGCTTTGTGTGCTACTTGTCTTAGGCCCCTCCCCAGTTCTAAAAAGTCCTTCTGCACTGCTCTAATCTCATGTTGAGCCAAGTCATTTGTCCCTAGGTGGACAATGACATCCAGCTCAGACTCCGCAGCTGTTCTCGTGATCCTGAGGATGCGCTTCCTGTCCCTACAAGCCATGGCACCAGGCAGGCACTTTACTTCAGTTTTCCCTGCTCCCCCCAGTTCTATCCCCCTAATAATTGAGTCCCCCACCAGGAGCTGCTTCCTTTCCTTGTGGCATCCTCTGCCTCCCTCCTGTGGGCCTCCCTTGTGACAGGTGTCCTCAGCCTCCTTAATCTCCTCCATGGGTGCATCCATAGGGGAGCTGTGCTCCCCAGAATGGTGTATGGATTGTGGAGGAACAACTGACTGGTGTGCCTCTGTTCCACCCTCCTCACCCTCCCTGAGCCCACTGTGGTCCAACTGCTGTGCTTTTTGCAACCTCTGAGGTAGTGGTGGTGGCTCTGGTGCTCCTGGATGGGGGTTCCTTCCTACCATCAAGTCTGGCCTGGGGAAGGTTCTCTTACTGCTGTCCAGTGTGGCCTGAAGACGGGCAACTTCCTCCCTCAGGGCAGAGAGTTGTCTGCAAATAGGGTAGCATCTCAGCCTCCAGAAAGTCTCCCAGAAGACTGCTGCCCCACAGCCATTACATTGCACTACTCCCCACATGACTATGTATTTTTTTGTGTGTGTGTGTGTGTGTGTGTGTGTGTGTGTGTGCTTGTGTGTGTGATTGGTTTGTTATATAGAAATATATATATATATATATATATATATTATATAATGTGTATGCATATATTTTCAGTGCTATGTGTATGACAAATGCATAAAAACTGTTATTACAGAGAGTTACTGCTATCATGAATATGTATAGTAATGCTTTAATTATTTGCTTTTACTGATGCATCAGTCTTCCTTTGTATGGTATACCAGGTGAAATATGCATGTATCTAGTCTTATAACGTTTTCTATATAGTGTCATAGTAAGTATAGACTTGACGTGGATGCTAAGTTTTTCCAGGCAAGGAAGAGTGTAACCTCCCTACAAATAGGTGTTCCTATAGATGTCTTTCTGGGCTTGTCAGGATGGTGTTCTGTGTCCAGCCATTTTAAATTGCCAGCATGAGAGTGCTATAGTAAGCCTCCGTGCCTGTCTCATTAAGAGACTCATTATGCTGTGTTAGAAATTAGCCTAGGCTGGGTCCGAGTGATTTAAGGCTGGCGACCAGCATGACTAGTGGTATTTATGCTCTGTTCTGCAGTCACTATTAGTGCAGAGAGTGCTCTGTTAGGAAAAGTAATTATTTACTGTGTATCTGTAGTGCTAGTAATAATATAGGCGTTTATCTAACCTGCTTTCATTTACAGCACGGACATTTGGCTAGGAGCCACCATCTTGGTTCTGGACTGCCAGTTTGGACCAATCAGACCCTCAAGGGATCTAAAATGGAGACTGTCCCCAGAGGCCTTGTGGGAGTGAATTTCTATAGGAATTGTAGTTTTTAAGGTTTGGTGCCTAAATGGACCTGGAGGGGGAGCCCTTTCTGTAATAGACAGTTCCAACAGCTAACCGAACCTTCGGGATCACTGGGAAAGCACAGAGCTGCCTGCAGCAGTGAGTGAGTTGAAAGTTGGAGTTTGGAGAGTGAACAGCTCGAGCCATTCGAGCAGCTGCTCCTGCGTAGTAGTGCGGGAGAATCAGCGGAAAGGTTGTATTTGGCCTGTCTGTCAACGTCTTCCCGAGTGAAGAACCCTGTGAAAGTAAAAGTCAGATTTAATTCCAATAATCTTTATTGCGACCTGAAACCTGAAGAGGAAAGTGTGTAATCATTGCTTGCAAGTGGACTGAAGACTTGCTCCAGAAGCGATCGGCCTGTCAGGTACCGAAGTGAGACTCCAAGTGAAAAGTTTGTGCAAAATCCCTGCTGAATTGCAAACGGACATTATCCAAACTCTGGTTAATAGCTGTGTTGCTTATAAGTGTGCTGAATGTGTAGTGTAGGTCACGATCTGGTTCCCCACCACCATGTATGTAATGCTCACTGGAAGCTGCTCAAGCACTCGTTATGGACTATATCCAAACTGCCTGCTCTGTCTGGGCCCTGCCATCTCAGCCTAATCTGCCACTCCCACCGCAGAGACTTTGCTGACGAAAGACCTGCTCAGGGATTTGGCCCCCTGCTCAACACCATCGAACATGTAGTAACCACCATAGTGAGTCGTGTAGGCCCTGCTTCCCATGGCAATCCAGTACAACATCAAGAGGTCTTCATCTCATCAGTCCTGCCTCCTGGTCTGGGTAGCATGAGTACAAAACAGAGTAGCTCCCTGCAACAAAGCTACAAGCATTGTGTGTCATCTGATTTGCTTGTTTGGGTTTATTATAATGAACTGAGCCATCCAGGCTCCAGATTACAAATTCTGGGTTGATGTGCATGCTGATCTTTTTCTTTCCTAAGGGTCCTAACAACAGTTGCAACACCAGTCTACCCTGGGCAACACTTCAGGCTAGCCTGTTTAACAACTTGGTACCCAGGGTTGTGTGACTGTAACAAAGGGACTCACTGTGCATGCTTGGTCAGCCTGAGTTAATCAGATCTGTTAATTATCTGATAGATTCCTGCCCCCTCCTTGTTCAAATCCCCCTGAATAAATCAGACTGTGGTTTCTCTACAGTTAACCTGGCTAGTGTGCACCTTCTTGGTGGGGATATTGTACTGCCATTGAATTGTTGCATCGCCAGTCTTGTTTTATAGGGGGTGTCCAGGGCAACTGCAGCTGGTCCAGCCCTGGTGGTAAGTGCTAGGAGTGTGGGTTCAATATTACTGTCATATGGCATATGTAAATGTTATTCTGTTGATCTGTGTGGGCCACTAGAGGGGTTGGTGGGTGGTTATAGCAACCCGGAGGGCTATACCAACAGCAGTTATGTTACCCCAAAACCATTACTTCATGTGGAGGCACCTGTTCACCGAGCTCAGGCCCTCAACCTGTGAATAGTCACGTAGGCTGGGCTAGTAGCCCATACGATAGTGCTCCCTAGGGGTTACATATATATTACTTCTGTGATCAGGACAGGGATTGGGCGGGGGGAGGGACCGCTAGCCACCAGGGAAGCTGTTAATAAATTAATCTGTGATCTGGATGGGAAACAGATGTTGGGGGGGTGCTAGCCACCATGGAAGCTACTGTATAAATAATTAATTTGTGATTGGGACTTGGATCAGGTGGGGGTAGGGACCACTAGCCACCAGGGATTCTATAAATAAATTAGTCTATGATTGAGACATGGAACGGGTGGGGGAGGGACTGCTAGATACCAGAGAAGATATAAATAAATGAATCTGTGATTGGGATGGGGAACAGGCGGGGGAAGGGACTTCTAGCCACTAGGAAAGCTATAAATAAATTAGTCTGTGATCAGGACAGGGAAGTGGTAGGGAGTGAGGGTTTTGCCAGGCACCTTCTCAGCTTGGCTTTGGATAACTGCCTGGATGCTGGACTGGGTGGGTGGGTGCCAGCGACAGGTGTTATGGGGGGGGGCTACATGATGTATTATTTTTTTAATTAGTAGACAGAGCACAAGTTTACAGATCGACCATGGAAGTGGTGAGAGGCAGTCTCCGATATCCACAATTTGTATTACTATTTTATCTGGGGCATTTATAACAAAAAACAACAACTTGTGGGTGCTGGGGGAAGGGAGGGAGGGAGTATGCTTTTTTGACAGAGGGTGGAGGGCTGGGGGTTTTGCTGTTTGAATGGGCTGGGGGAGGAGGAAGGGAGCTGGTTCTTATTAATTATGTTACTGGCCGAATATCGAATATTTGGCCACTGGATACCGAATATTTGGCTGAATATTTGGAAAAAGTTATTCACACTGCCCTAGTAGCATCCACAGCTGAAGCCTTGGATTCCCAACCTGATTCTGTAGAGAAGAATCCTGCAGGTACTACAGAGTAGCAAAGACAAATGAAGGATGAAATCATGCAACCCCCTAGCATGACAGCCATTACTAGGACGAGAACATTGAGAATGCAACAACCTAAATCAAAGTTTTTTAGTCCAGACCCCAAATCTTTACAGATACCCTTGGCTAGCAAATATAGAGTTTTGGAGTCTGACAAAGGGGAATCAGATGGTGGACTAGAATTTGATATATGTAAGATGAACCAATGCTGCAAGCCTCTACACTGAAACAGAAACCTACAGTAAATGCAGCACGAAAATTAGAAGCAGCTGAAAGCAGGATAAGATGCCCTAAAACCTGTGTTGTTATTTATTCCTTTTCTGACCAAATGGCTGTGATTTTACAATTAGCATCTCTGAATGTTAATAGTATAAAAAATGTAAAAAGGTAGTGCCTAACCTTTTCTATTTTAAAAGACCTATTTTATGATTCATGCCCCAATAAATTCTGCGATTCCAAGGCAGTGGAATTTTATGCAGAATTTGCATTGTGCCATAGAATATATGCAGTGCCACAGAATTCATTCTGCTTGGTGAATTTTCATTCAAATCTTTTTCCATAGTGCCTAGCTCCCTTCCCCATCTTGCTCATCCTGAAGCCCCTCCTCTATGCTCAGCATGTGAAGCCATCAATGACATCACATGATATTAAACCAATGGCAGGACTGCATTCTGCCACATAAATTAATAAATTATAGCACAGAAATGTGTAAATGCTGCTGCAGAAGCCAAGAAGCCCTGCTGCAGAAATGAGGACAATGTGCCAGAGAACATCAATGGCCCTGCTTGTAATATTTTCTTAGTTCAAGAGGCTAGATTAAATACAAATGCAGATAACAGTTTCTCAGGCTCAGAAGATGTGATGCTGAGGGTCTTTATTCTGGTCCTTTGGTGAGAATAGACGTGATGGGGTTGGGATATTATTGAAAGGCACTAGTTTCTTACTCAATAAACTTGTAGATATTGCACCAGTTAGGGCAAAGATGCAAGGCATTACCTTTCAAGGTGTACAATTTGAAATTATAAACATCTGTGTTTCCCAGACAAAGAAAGGAAGAATCATTGTTATCATAGATTCAGCCATTTCTATATGCTTCAAGAAAGTTAATTTTTGGTGGGGATTTTAATTGCCGTTTGACAACCAGTGATATACTGTAGGAGATAATACCGCAAAACTGTTTAGTGATACTAAGTTTCTAAATAAAATGATAAAAGACACTGGTTTATGAGATGCATATAAAGTGAAATATGAAACAGGAGGGTTTACATATTACTGTATAAACATAAATTAGCTGCAAGAATAGATTTCTTAGTTCTGCCTCAACCATTAGAAATACAATAAATCACCTTTACTCCCATCAAAAATTCAGACCACTTATTGTTAGGAGGGAGATTTGGAGGGTCAGGTTCTATGAATGCAGGGAAAGGGGAATGGAGATTAAATAGTTCCTTACTAGAAAATCCTCAGGTAGACTCAAAATTAAAGGATATTCTGTCACCACAAAAATCTATTGCATTTATGTACAAAGACCTTAGTGTTTGGTGGGAAGACACCAAGTCAGATTTACACTGACTATATAAAAAAGAAGCTAGTGTTGGCAGAGGGCGTGGAGGGCTGAGGCATCATACCTTACCTCCTGCCATGTCAGCGATCGATCGAGCATCTGGAGCTCTCCTCTCCTCTTCTGGGGGAGGATATGAGTGGTGACTGGCACTTGCCTGGCCTCTAGCAGTGGCTGGAGGCTGGCACATCGAGTTCCGAAATGAAGGGGCAGAAGCAGAACAGACACCCAGCCGGCTGCATATGGAAGCATGCACACCTTGGCATTAGCATCATTGCACACTCTCACGACCGCACTTGTGAGGGGGAATGGGGGAAAAACAGCCACCAGTAGGGTGACACTGATCCACCATAGGCTCAGCACACCCAGCCAGCTGGACACCTCCAAAGCTGTATGAGGTGAGCCCCTGCAGATTTCAGGGTGACTGGGCTGGGGGTACTGATGGACAGGGGCCAGTCGGCAGGGGGAGCAAAGAAATAAGAAAAGAAAGGAGCTGGGAAAATAAAACAAACATAATATATATATAGCTTTGCAAGCTCAGTTAGCAAATTTACTAACACTATTTCATTTAGGGGCTGGACAATATCAAAATCAGATAGCCCATATAAAACAGAAAATGGTAGAAGGACAATAAAACAGCAACATTTCTTCTAATGTAACATCAAAATAATAGCCATGAGAAATTGTGTAATGGTAGCTTTTTTGAAAGTTGTAAGGACAGACTTAAAAAAATAAATATTACTACCTTAAAAAGTGATGAAGGACTAACAGTAAATACAAAGAATGAATTTTTAAATACAGTTAGTCAATGTCTAATGCAAATGTTTAGGGCACTGGACTCTAACTTTCTGGCAGCTGCTTATTTAGGAAAGTTAAATATTCCCTCTGTTTCTTGAGAGGAGTTGAATAAGCTAACTGGCCCCATTACAATAGAGGAAATTTGCCTCTCGATACAAAAACTAATAAATAATACTGATCCAGCTTGAGGTATTTGAAAGTTTCCATTATGTCCCCCCTCTCCCTCCTTTCCTCGAGGCAATGCATCATTAGTTCCTTTAGTCTTTCTTTATATGTCTTCTGATGCAGACCCTGCATCATTTTGGTTGCCCTCCTCTGGACAGCCTCCACCCTGTCTATGTCTTTGTGGAGATGGGGTCTCCAGAACTGTACACAGTACTCCAGATGTGGTCTTACCAACTGTCTGTACAGAGGGACAACTTCCTGTTTTCTACTGGTGATGCCTCTACCTATGCATCCCAGTATCCACCCAGCCCTCCTTACTGCCTTCTCATATTTCTGGCCCACCTTTAGGTCATCTGATATGACTACCCCCAGATCTCTTTCCATTTTTGTTGTTGTCAGTATCTCACCCCCCCCATTGTGTACTATTCCCCTGGGTTTTTGTTTCCCAGGTGCATTACTTTGCACTTCTTAGCACTGAATCTAAGCTGGCATACATTTGACCATTCCTCCAACTTTGCCAAGTCCCTCTTCATCCTTTCCACCCCACCTTGTGAATCCACCCTGTTGCAGATCTTTGTGTCATCTGCAAAGAGACATACTTTCCCTTCCAGTCCCTCTGCAATGCCACTTATAAAGACATTAAAAAGGACTGGCCCCAGTACTGAACCTTGCGGTACCCCACTAGTAACCCTCCTTTCTTCACTGTGGACTCCATTTACTATTACCCACTGTGTCTTGTTGTCCAACTAGTGTTTTACCCAGGATACTACCCTGGGATCCACTCCCAGGCTGGCTAATTTGTTTATTAATCTTTTGTGCGGGACTGTGTCAAATGTCTTGCTAAAGTCTAGGTAGACCATGTCCACAGCCCCTCCCTGGTCTACTGCTTTAGTCACCCAGTCAAAGAAATCAATTAGATTTGTCTGACATGACCTTCCTGCTGTGAATCCATGCTGCCTTGGGTCCTGTGCCCCACTGGCCTCTAGGTACTCAGTAATTCTTTCCTTCAGAAGTGATTCCATTATTTTCCCTACCACTGAGGTCAAACTGACAGGTCTGTAGTTTCCTGCCCCAGTCTTGCTCCCACTTTTGTGAAGGGGAATCACATCCACCCTCCTCCAGTCCTCAGGCACCACACCATCCTCCCATGATTTATTAAAAAGGGTAGTCAGTGGTGTTACTAGTTTTTCCCTTAGTTCTTTCAGAATTCTGGGGTGAATCCCATCAGACCTCATTGCTTTATCCACCTTCAGTTTTAAGAGTTCTTTCAGAACCATTTCTTCTGTGAAAGGACTAATATCAACCCCCCCTATCCAGAGTGCTCCTATTGATCAGATTGGGTATTTCCCCTGTTTTTCCATTGTGAATACTGAGCAGAAGTATTCGTTCACTATCCCTGCTTTTTCACTGTCGCTCTCTGCCCAACCACCTTTCTCTTTGTTCAACCTCGGTATCCCTTCCTTAGTCTTTCTTTGCTCCCTAATGTACCTATAAATGGTTTTATCCCCCTTCTTAATCGAATTGGCTATCTTTTCCTCAGTTTGGGCCTTTGCTATTCTGAGTGCCTTCCCTGCTTCCTTCTGCTTTAACTGATAAAGTTCTTTGTCCTGTTCCTTCTGTATTTCCTTATACTTCCTGAATGCTATCTTTTTCTCCCTTACCTTCCCCGCCACTTCTTTTGAGAACCATAGTGTTTTTTTCTTTTGTTTTGATTTGTTTATTTGCTTCACACAAAGGCTTGCTGCCTCTGTGATGGCAGTTTTGATGTTATCCCATTGTTGCTCCACCCCACCTTCTTGCCTGTTTGCTAGTGCTTTTCTGAGGCACTCTCCCATTTTGATAAAATCAGCCCTCCTGAAGTCCAGTACCTTCAGTTTTGTGTGGCTTGACTCTAAAGCTAAGTTTATTGTGAACCACACTGTTTGGTGGTCGCTTGTTCCCAGATGGCTACCCACTTCAAGATCAGAGATCCTTTCTCCATCCCCATTTGAGAGTACCAGGTCTAAGATTGCTCTCTCCTGAGTGGGTTCCAAAACTAGCTGTCTGAGGCATGCCCCCTGTAGGGCATCGAGAATGGCCCTGCTCTTGGATGTGGTTGCAGCAAAGGTGCTCCAGTCAACATCTGACATATTCAGGTCCCCCATCAGCAATATCTCCCCTTTCTCTGCCATCACAAGGATGTCTTCTATCATTTTCTTGTCCATTTCCTCCCTCTGAGACGGGGGTCTGTGTACAACCTCTGTGCGGATTGTGGAGCCATTTCCAGTCTCCAGGGTGACCCACAGTGCCTCCTCTCCTCCCTGTTTACCCTTTAGTTCTGTTGCTTTTATTCCTTCCCATACATAGAGAGCTACTCCTCCTCCTCCTCTTCTTCTCCTCTCCCTGTCCCTCCTGTAGATTGTGTACCCTGGTATGCTGGCATCCTAGTCATGGTTCTCTGTGTACCATGTTTCAGTGACTGCCATAATATCCAGGCATCCCTCTTCTATCAAGGCCACCATTTCAGGGAGCTGTTTACCTAGACTATGGGCATTGGTACTCATTACCCTACATTTTTTTATGGCTTCGTTTCTTTTTGCCCCATCCCTGTCCTTACTGCTTTTGTCTTTTTCTCCATTTACCCCTGCCCTTCTCCCTATCGACTGCTCTATCTTGGTGTTTACCTCATTAATTACCCTGATTTTTTGAGGGGGGCTAGGATTTGCCTTCTCCTGTTCAGTGTCTCCCCCCTTGGCTAGTTTAAATGCTTGCCTTTGAAGCATTTAAACCTATCACCTAGGATCCTGGTTCCCCTCCCAGACAGATGCAGACCATCGTGCCTGTATAGGCCTGCATCCCTCCAGGTGGTGCCCCAGTCCCCAATAAAGCAAAATCCCAGAGCTCTGCACCAGCTTTTTCAACCAGTCATTGAATCCCATGGTGCAGAGTACCCTAGCCTCATCCATGCCATAGACAGGTAGCACTTCCAAGAAAGTTACCGTGTGTGCTACTTGTCTGAGGCCCCTCCCCAACTCCACAAACTCCTGTTGCACTGCTCTGATCCTATACGTTTTGAATCATTTAAAAATCTGTAAATAAATGATTTTTTTTATTTTACTACTTATTGATGACTATGTCATTTACCTGGCTGGCAACTGGCTTGAAGGTTTAGGTAACCTGCTTTTAAGGAGCCTTTTTGTTTGAATCTGGTGCCCTTTTGCACTTGATTGATTGGCTCCTAGCCCAATCCTTTCTGTGCTCCAGCAACAATTTGATTTTAGATGCAACAGCTCTGCCGCTTCAGAAAATTTGTCCCTGAGTCAGGCAGGCGATTTTCAGTACTTTGTCCCTGATGCAGCCCTTTTCAGGGGCTGGACTCTCATCTTTACTGCTTGCGGTGACCAACTTTTAAGAAACGGTTTATCCCCGTGCAGGGGGAGGGCTCCAAGCCAATGATCTCCTCGACCCCTGATGTGCTGTGCTCCAGCGGCAACAGGCAGCTGGAGGGTTCTTGGGAAGGGGTCTTAGACAAGTAGCACACACAGTAACTTTCTTGGAAGTGCTACCTGTCTATGGCATGGATAAGGCTAGGGTACTACCTAGACTTTAGCAAGGCATTTGGCACAGTCCCACACAAAAGATTAATAATTAAGTTAGCCAGCCTGGGAGTGGGTCCCAGGGTGGTAGCCTAGGTAGCAAACTGGCTGCACAACAGGACACAGAAGGTAATAGTGAATGGAACACATTCTGAAGAAAGGGGGGTTACTAGTGGAGTACCTCAGGGCTCAGTACTGGGTCCAGTCCTCTTTAATGTCTTTATAGGTGACATTGCAGAGGGTCTGAAGGAAAGTATGTCTCTTTGCAGATGACACAAAGATCTGTAACAGAGTTGATACACAAGGGGGTAGAAAGGATGAGAAGGGACTTGGCAAGGTTGGAGGAATGGTCAGACATATGGCAACTTAGATTCACGGAGAAGCAAGTAATGCACCTGGGAAATAAAAATCTAGGAGAAGAGTACACAATAGCAGGGAGGTACTAACAACAACAATAATGGAAAGGGATCTGGGTGTAGTCATATCAGACGACCTAAAGGTGGGTAAACAATGTGAGAAGTCAGGAGAGACTAGGGGGATACTGGGATGCATAGGGAGGCATCACAAGTAGAAAAGGGAAGTGGTTATCCTCTGTACAGACAGTTGGTGAGACCTCATCTGAGTACTGCGTGCAGTTTTGGAGACCTCATCTATGCAAGGACATAGAGAGAATGGAAGCAGTCCAGAGGAGGGCAACTAAAATGGTGCAGGGTCTACATCAGAAACCATATGAAAAGAGACTGAGAGAGCTTAATATGTGTACCCTTGATAAAAGGAGGGATGGGGGGACATGATAGAAACCTTTAAGTACCTCAAGGGAATCAACAAAGTCCAGGAGGGTAGCATCTTTCAGAAAAAGAGATGTGTAAGAACAAGGGGGCACAATTTAAGTTAGAGGGGGGACGGCTCAGGGGTAATGTGAGGAAATTGTTTTTCACAGAGAGAGTGGAGGACGCATGGAACCGCCTTCCTGGAGAGGTTGTGGGGTCTAAAACAGTGGGGGAATTCAAACATGCATGGGACAAACATAAGGCAATTATAGTGGGGGGTTGCAGGAAGTAGGCTGTTGGTTAACTAGAATCTGCAGCTTATCCAATAGGTGGGGAAATAGGCAGACTGGGTGAGCCAAGTGGTCCTTATCTGCCGTCAAAGTCTATGTTTCTATGTTTCTAGTCCCAATCCTCTCTGTGCTCCGGCGGCAAGTAGTGAATGATTTTCAGTAAAGGGCAGGGGAAGACTGCTGGACAGCAGGTAAAGAGATGTAGGATGACTTAGGCCAGGTGATTCATAGATTCATAGACTCATAGAAGTGTGATGGCAGAAAAGGACCAAACTAGGCCCACCAAGTCTGCCAATTTGCTCAGCTATCTGCTTGGACCTGTGCCTCCTCCCTTTAACACTCCCATGTTGTTGTCCCATGCCCTTTTGAATCCCTCCACTGTTTCCTCTCCAACAACTGCTTCTGGGAGTCTGTTGCACTTTTCTTCGACTCTCTCTGAGTAATAGTATTTTCTAATGTTACCCCTGAACTCTCCTCCCTCCACCTGCAGGCCATGCCCCCTCGTCCTCTGACTTCCTTTCATGTTGAAGATGCTCCCCCCTGGCACCCTGTTTATACCCTTAAGGTACTTGAAGGTCTCGATCATGTCCCCCCTCTCCCTCCTCTGCTCCAGGAAGTACATGTTCAAATCTCTCTACCTGTCTTCATAGGATAGGTGGCTTAACCCTTTAACCATTTTTGTCGCTCTCCTCTGAACCCTCTCTATCCTCCCCACATCCTTCCTGAGGTATGCCTTCCAGAACTGGACTCTGTACTCCAAGTGTGGTCTAACCAAATGGGTGTACAAGGGTACTATGACCTCTTTATTCCTACTGGTGATCCCCCTTCTGATGCATCCCAGCATTCCACTCCCCCTGGCCACTGCCCTCCCGCACTGCCCTTCCACCTTCAAGTCCCCGGCTATAATGATGACCAGGTCCCTTTCTTGCTCCATCTCCTCCAGCTCTCTGCCCCCATACAATATCCTGCCTTCTGATTTCTGTAGCCCAGATGCATGATTTTACATTTTTCTGCATTGAATTCAAGCTGCCACCTTTTTGACCATGCCTCAAGTCTCCCCAAATCTCTCTGCATTTGTTCCACCCCTTCCTCCGTGTCCACCCTATTGTAGATTTTGATATCATCCACAAACATACTCACACCCCCCCAAGGCCCTCCACGATGTCTCCTACGAATATATTGAACAGTAGGGGCCCCAGCACTGATCCCTGGGGAACCCCGCTCATGACCTTGTCTTCCCTGGATACCACCCCATTTATTATGACCCTCTGCCTCCTTTTCTCCAGCCAGTTTCCCACCCATTTGATTGCCCCCTGCCCCACCCCCAGTCCTGCCATTTTACACAGCAGCCCCCTATAAGGCACTGAGTCAAACGCCTTTCTGAAATCCAAATAAGCTACATCTACCGCTCTACCTTGATCTATTTCCTTGGTGACCCCGTCAAAAAACTCTATCAAATTTATTTGACAGGATCTGCCCCTAGTAAAACCATGTTGTCTTGGATTCATCAGGCCATTTGTCTCCAGGTAGCTGGTGATCCTGCCTTTTACTAGCTTCTCCATGAGCTTGACTACCACTGATGTCAAGCTCACATGCCTGTAACTTCCCACTTCCTCCCTCCTCCCTCCCCTTGTGCAGCGGGACCACATTTACTTGCCTCCAGTCTTCCGGCACCACCCCCGTTTTCAGGGACCGATTAAAGAGTGCAGTCAAGGGTCCTGCCAATACCTCCTTTAGCTCCCTTAACACCCTTACTGATTGGGGGAGTTAGGGAGGTGTAGGCAGACACTTTTTAGAGAGGTGACATTAGGCTCTAAGGGCTAGTTTCTGTGGCAATTATACTGTAGGTTGAAAGGCCATGACACGCTGTTTCAGATAAGATATTGAGTTTGTCTGAAAGCACTCCAGACATGTAGATCAATAGTTCTCAGACTCTGTCACAGTGAGCCTCCCCAAATCCACAGAAAAGATTTTGAGCCTCCCCAAAAAAGGAAATAATCTTTGGCCTCCCTAAAGAAAAATAACACACTGTACTTTGCACAGTACACCATGAATAAACTGAAACCCCTCTGAGTACTTGACTGTCATCCAGTTCTTTGTCTTATAGTGACATGGGGCCTTTGAAAAAGAGAACCTGTGCGCAAAGGTGTTATTTGTATAAAATATACAATAAATACCCCCCCACAGGCCAGTCTACTTGCTCTACTATTTTGAATCTTGAACCATTGTTACCACTTGCTGCAGTACCTTCATGGGGCCAGACTACTCTCTCTGCTTCCTGCCTATCTGGAATAACCTTCCTACTTACCTTGCCTCTCCCCTCTTTCCCTGCTCTTAAGCAACTTCTCAGGGAGTGCACTGCTCCTTCCTACTATTGCACTTAGCACGTCTATGATCAACCCTTGTATTTGGGCTGTTCTGCCATGAGAACCCCTGATGTAGATGACTCAGTCTGTTTGGTAAGCAATAAAACTTTAAAACCTTCAAAACATTGTATTTTGGATCAGGAAACAAAGAAAATGAAGAAAAAAAAATCTTGTCTTGATATTTTTGACAGACAAACCTGAGAAAACGGTATGTTTACTAACAGCTACTACTGCTTTAATTGTGTATGCTTTGGAGGGTGTTGGGCCCTTGACTGTTTGTTTGGAATGTGGGGGGGGGGTGGCCTGCTTTGACAGTGGTAGGGTGTACTGCTGTGACCATTGGGGTGTTGGGAGTCAGTACTGTTACAGAGAGTGGAAGTTGTCAGTACGGTGGCCATCGGAGGGGTGGTACAGTCCTGTGACTGCTGGGGATGGGGGGGTCAGTCCTGTGACTGTGGAGGTGGTCAGTTCTGTGGCTGTCGGTGTACAACAGCTGGGGGAGGGGGATGTGTGCTGTAAGATGGGGGTGGGGTGTAGTGCTGTTACCATTGGGAGTAGGGGTCAGTGCTGGTACTATGGGGGGATGGGGATAATTCTTTGCCTAGTGCATCTACCTGGTAAACAAAAACTAAATAAATGAATGTTAGGGGTGTGTGGTCATGCTGTGACTGCCAGGTGAGTGGGTTGGGGGACACTTTTATTACTGTTGGGAATAGTGAGAAAGAGCTGTGACTTTCAGGGCTGTGGATCAGTGCTGTGAATGCCAGAGATATGTGGTTAGTCCTGTAACTGTTGGCAGAGGATGTGCAGTGCTGTGACTGTCTCAATGGAGGGTGTCAGCCCTGTGACTGTTGATGGACAGTGTCAGTACTCTGACTGTCGATGGTGGGTGTCAGTCCTGTAACAGTGAGGGGGTGGTACAGTTCTGTGACTGTCAGGGTGGTAATGTCCAGTGACTGATGTAAGGGGGGTACAGTCCTGTGACTGTCAGTGTGGATGATCATTGCTATGACTAATGGTGGGAGGGTATCATTACTGTAACTTCGGGAGAGGTGGTGCAGTCCTGTGACTGTCAGTGTGGATGATCATTGCTATGACTAATGGTGGGAGGGTATCATTACTGTAACTGCGGGAGAGGTGGTGCAGTCCTGTGACTGTCAGGGCTGGGGGGCTTTGTGTAACTGTTGGGGGTGGGGGCTCAGTCCTGTGACTGTCAGGGTTGGGGGTCAGTCCTGTGACTTGTCGGGTGTGGGGGCCAGTCCTGTGACTTGTCAGGGGTTGGGGTGGCTGTAATAAAACATCAAACCTCCAGAAATTCAAATTTTGGAATGAATTTTGTGTAACAGATCTGCGGATGCCAGCAGTAATTTTTACAGCTGCATGGGCGGAGCTCTTCAGGTGTTTTGTGATCACTGTAGGAAAGAGCAGGGACTAGCAGAAATGATCCCCGTCTTCTACAGTGATGCAGTGTGTTGTCCACACTGCTGAGATCCTTAGTGGTGTGTGGTGTCTCCTCCTCCCCTCCCCTCTGCAGACAGAGCTCCCCTCTGCAGAGTGCTCTTCCCCCCCAGCATTACTTTAATGTGGTATTTTTGCATTCAGTTGCACACATGCCCAAACGTTTTATGTGTGATGGGGAAATTGGCTGGGAGGTCTAAAGATATGTTGGGCTCGTCAGAGATCCAACTCCTGGGGCTTCACAAGATTAGCTGATGCCTTGGACCCCTTCATGTGGCCAGTTTTCACCTAACTGGCTTCAGCCTTGAGGTAGGTACTGGGGTGGCATGGGGCAGGAGTTTTTTTAATTGCTGGGTGGGTGTAGCTGGGTCTATCATTTCTACAGTGCCCTATTTTTTTATTTCACTACTTATTGTCGACTACATAGTTTACCTGGCTGGCAACTGGCTTGAAGGTTTAGGTAGCCTGCTTTTAAGGAGCCCTTCTTTGTTTGAATTTGGCCGCCTTTGGCACTTGCTTGATTGACTCCTAGCCCAATCCATTCTGTGCTCCAGCAGCAAATATGATTTTCAATGCACCAGCTCTGATGCTTCAAAAATTTGCTCCTGAGTCAGGCATGTGATTTACAGTTCTTTGTCCCCAATGCAGTCTGTTTCAGAAGCTGGACTTGCATCTTTACTGCTTGCAGTGACCAGCATTCAAAAAACAGTTTATCCTGGTGCAGGGGAAGGGTTCCCAGCCAAAGATCCCCTTGACCCCCGATGGACTCAGTGCTCCTGCAGCAACTGGAGGCTGGAGGGCTCTCAGGTACAGTACTAGCCCCGATCCTCTCTGTGCTCCATTTGTGAGTAGTGAAGGATTTTCAACAGGAGTAAGGGGAAGACTGCTAGATACCTGGTCCAGGTGATCGGGGAGTTAGGGAGGTGCAGGCAAACCTGATTTAGGGAAGTGACAGCAGCAAGGCCCTAAGGGCTAGTTTCCGTGGCAATTATACTATAGTTTGAAAGGCCATGACAAGCTCTTTCAGATGAGGTATTGAGCTCATCTGTAGCTGGAAGCACTCCAGATATATTGATGACTCACTCTGTTTGGTAAGCAATAAAACTTTAAAATCTTCAAAAATTGTATTTTTGATCAGGAAACAAAGAAAATGAAGAAACAAATGTTTATCTTGATATTTTTGACAGACAAACATGAAAAACTATATGTTTACTAACAGCTATTATTGCTTTAATTGTGTATGCTTTGGTGCTTAGTTCACACATGCCTTTTATTATTTAATTCTCTGCAATAGAACCTAAAAATCTAAAACATTATTTTTCTTCAATATATACACCTTAATTTTTTTCACCAGGTTTTTTTTAGTTCTTTAATAACTGGATGATGTGAAACTGTAATTATGTGGGGGGATCAGTCCTATGACTGTTGAGGGAGGTTCAGGGGCAGTGCTGTGTCACTGGTGCGCGTCAGTGCTATGATTGTTGTGGTTTGGGGGATCAGTGCTGTGACTGTCGAAGTGGGGAGGCTGTGTGATGATTGTCAGGGGTGGGTGGTCAGTGCAGTGATTGGCAGATAGGAGGCAGTGCTGTGACTTTTGGGATTGGGGCCAGGGTTGTGGTTGTTGGGGGTGGAGATCACTGCTGTGACTGTCTGTGGCGTGTACCAGGCCTGTGACTGTTTGTTGGGAATGGGGGGCCTGCTTTGGCAAGTTGTGGGGTGTAGTGCTGTGACCATTAGGGTAAAAGTCAGTGCTGTGACTGTTGGGGGATGTAGATCAGTGCTGTGACAGAGAGTGGAAGTTGTCAGTCCAGTGGCTATCGGAGGGGTGGTACAGTCCTGTGACTGCTGGAGGTAGGGGGTTAGTCCTGTGACTGTGGAGAGGTTCAGTTCTGTGGCTGTCAGGGATGAGGTGTCAGTGCTGTGACAGCTGGGGGTGGGTGGTGTGTGTTGTAAGATGGAAGGTGGGGTTTATTGCTGTGACCATTGGGAGCAGGGGTCAGTGCTGATACTATGGGGGGATGGAGAGCATTCTTTCTCTAGTGCATATACCAAGTAAACAAAAACTAAATAAATGAATGTTAGGGGCGTGTGGTCATTGCTGTGACTGCCAGGTGGAGGGGTCACTTCCTTGACTTTTGGGAATAGTGAGAAAGTGTTGTGACTCTCAGGGCTGTGGATCAGTGCTGTGATTGCCTGAGGTACATGGTTAGTTCTGTGACTGTTGGCAGAGGGGGTGAAGTGTTGTGACTGTCAACGGAGGGTGTCAATCCTGTGACTGTGGATGGAGGGTGTCAGTCCTCTGACTGTAGTTGGAAGGTGACAGTCCTGTAACTGTGAGGGGATGGTACAGTCCTGTGACTATCATGGGGGGGTGGGGTGGTAAAGTCCATTGACTGATGTGAGGGGGGTTACAATCCTGTGACCATCAGTGTGGGTGGTAATTGCTATTACTAATGATGGGAGGTATCATTACTGCAACTTTTGGATTGGTCGTACAGTCCTGTGATTGTAGGGCTGGGGGACATTGTGTAACTGTTGGGGGTGGTGGGTCAGTTGTGTAACTGTCAGGAGTGGTGTGTCAGTCCTGTGGCTGTCAGTGGTGGGGGTCAGTCCTGTGACTCTCAGGGGTGGCTGGTCAGTCCTGTGACTGTTGGAACTGTGGTATTGTCCTGTGACTGTTGGAACTGTGGTACAGTCATGTGGCTGTCGGGGGTGGGGGTCAATCCTGTGGCTGTCGGGGTGGGGGGTCAGGTCTGTGACTGTCAGGGGTGGCTGGTCAGTCCTGTGACTGCTGGAACTGTGGTACAGTCCTGTGACTGTCAGGGGTGGCTGGTCAGTCCTGTGACTGCTGGAACTGTGGTACAGTCCTGTGACTGTCAGGGGTGGCTGGTCAGTCCTGTGACTGCTGGAACTGTGGTACAGTCCTGTGACTGTCAGGGGTGGCTTGTCAGTTCTGAGACTGTTGGAACTGTGGTATAGTCCTGTGACTGTTGGAACTGTGGTACAGTCCTGTGACTGTCTGAGGTGGGGATCATCATGGTGCAACTAAGGCAATGTCTGACTTTTGCAGACACTCTGCAGCAAGAAGGGTACTAATTTCCGGATCTGCTGAGACAAGATGGTTGGCAGTTATGTCTGTGAGCAGCCAGATTAGCTAGTCCTCATGCTAATCTCTTTGTGTTCCAGATGGCTTGATGTGATTAACAGCTCATTAAGAGCTGCAATTATCTGGCAGCTCAAGAAGGGGATCCCACAAAAGACTCGGTGTGAGTCATTATCACTCCACTGTTATGACTTTCAGCTAACGTCCAAGGTATGATCAAGGATAGAGTGCTCTTAAATCATTAGCTTCCAGTTTTCTGAACATGTCTCTGTCTGACAATTTGTTCCACATTATTAAGACCACTGCTCCTCATTTCCTACATTTTAAGCATCTGTATCCAACATTTCAGTGACAAAATGATGAGAGGTATACAGGATCTGCCCTGCAGATAATGGGTTTTATCCCAGCCTTACCATAGCTGCTGCCCTTTCCCAAATCTCTCAGCTCTACTTTCCCTGGACACCACCTCAGACCAGACTCTGAAGTGACCATACATAGATGCATAGCTGCCATTACTGGCAAGTGTAGGGGTCCCCATCTTTTCAAAATGGACCATGCCTAGCCAGCCCGGTGATGCTGAGGGCTGAGGTGATTGACACCTTACCTTGCACCATGCTGGTGACCCAGGTTCGGGAATGAACTTAGGTCATCGGGGAGCTGGCACGGGGGGGGGTGAAGGGTTGGAGCAGGATTGAGCAGCTGGAAGGCAGCTCTCCTCTATCGCTGCCCCCATTCAGTCCCACTGCCACCAGGTGGAGACCTGGTGGTCAGTGTAGGCGACAGGGGTGACACGTAATGGGTGGGTACTTCAGGGCATGGCTTGTGTATGCCTCCACATGCATGTGTGCATCTGAGTTAGGGGGCTGGGTTACGGGGAGAAAATGAAAAAAAATACCATAAAACTACATATTGAAAAAAAAAAATGGGCCATGCCAGTGAACACCATCCATACAGTCCCACTCTTATCCCTCCCAGTATGTTCTTTCATCCTGAAAGCAAAGCTTTGGAGCAAGTATGGCACAAAATACATAATTTGGAAGATTAAAAGAGGCATTCCTGGGGTGCATAGATCACCCTATATAGAAACAGAGGAGGTATAGCATCATGCCTGTGTACTGTTTCCTATGTGCTGATGAAAGGACAATGTTTTAAAAAAACATTTTTTATTGATGGGGCAGAGACTGTTAAAATCAATACTTTTAAAAATAAAGATGTTACATTTTTTTTTTTATTTCCCAAGCTCTTAGGTTTGTGTCTCCCCCTCCATAAAGAAATCCTAGACGTGCTTCTGGCTCACTTGACACTGTATGCAGACTTTGAAAAGTGCAGGCCTGCAGTTGATCACAGGGTGGGGGCTGACAGTGTCTTTCTCTGCCTGACTCTGTTCATTGCCATGTGGGTGGTGGTAAGAATCTGGTGAGGTGTGTGATGAGAACTACTGTGTGTGTGTTGTGTGTGTGTGTGTGTGTGTGTGTGTGTGTGTGTGTGTGTGTGTGTGTGTGTGTGTGTGTGCAGATCTAGGACTGTTTGAACATTTGCTGTTGTCGTATCCTCTGGTTCGGTGTGGAGGGGCTGACGAATGAAGATAGGGGGCCATGATGCAAAACAATGGGGACACACTGTGTGTGATGGCACTGCAGTCTTTTTTTTTCTGCTGGGGCAGGTAGCAATGTGGGAGCAGGATAAATGTGCAATAATCAGATTATTTCTTGGCTTGTATTTTTTCCTTTAAAAGTAATCAACATTTTCTCATTATAGTTGTGGGCTAGTGCAACCATCTGCCGGCTAAGGTTAACCCCTGCCTTATGTACTGCTGCTGGAAGACTGGTCCACTTGCGGGGAGTGGGGGTCAGGGTGGAGGGGAGGCTGGAATGTGGGTGGTAAGGTGCTCTGCTTTGGGGCTGATCTGTGAGCAGAAATGTCCTTGATGGCCACAATCTGAATGGCATGACCTGCTGTCTGCGATAGGTTAAAAGTACTTCAACATTTTGTTTTTCCTGTGGGAGTGGAGTCAGTTCTGGGACTGTCAGAGGTGGGTCATCAGTGCTGTGACTGTTGGGGGGGACGCCATTGCTGTAACGGGGGGGTTCATTCTTTGACTAAGGAAAGTTCAGAGGCAGTGCTGTGTCAGTGGTGGGGTCAGAGCCATGATTGTTTTGTTTGGGGGGGTCAGTACTGTGACTGTCAAGATGGTGAGGCAGTGCAGTGATTGTTGAGATGTCTGGTCAGTGCTGTGACCGGCAGGTGAGGACAGTGCTGTGAATTTTGGGAGGGGGTGCAATGTTGTGACTGTTTGATGGGAATCACTGCTGTGACTGTCTGTGGAGGGTATCAGGCCTGTGAGGGTCAGGAGTAGTGGGGCAGTGCTGTAATGGATGGGGAGGCATCGCCCAGGTTGTCGGGGGGTGGGAAGTCACTGCTGTGACTGCCAGGTGAGTGACAGTGCTGTGACTTTTGGGAGTAGAGGGGACAGTGTTGTGATTGTCAAGTGTGTGGTCATTGTCGTGAATGCAGAATGGAGGGCAGTTCTTTGTTTGCTTGCAGGTGTGACCACACTGTGGGTCAGGGCACAGTGCCCAGGGAGACGGGTTGCTGGAGGGGAAAAGTAAGAGTGCAAATGGCAACTGACAGGATGATAGCACTGGCCTTGCCCTGCCTATCTGTTTGTTAATTTTATTTCTTTCTGTCTCTCTGTCTTATTTTTGCCCGGGGATCCAGGACTATGGGGGGTGGGCGGCGTGATGTGGTTGTACGGTCCAGGAGATGCCTTTGGGTGGAATGGTTACTGGAACGTAGTCCTCCATGTCTAGTTACCATACCCAAGGGCTCCAGCTAATCTGGGCAGATAACTCGGTTAGCCCCAGAACCCAGTCTGACCCGAGTGGTGTTATGTAATGCCAGGTCTGTTAAAAACAAGACAGCAATTATTGTTGATCTTGTTGAGTCGACAGACCTGCTTGGCATCACCAAGACGTGGCTCGATGACAACGCAGGCCCCATTTTGGAGGCAGCTGTCCCGGCCGGTTTTTCAGTAATACACCACTCGAGATCGGACCACAGGGGCGGGGGTGTGGCTATCTGTTTTAGATCGAAATTGGATCTTACTGTTGTACCAGGGGAGGGGGCCAGATCATTCGAGTTTACCGCAGTAGCAGGTGTGGGCTGTAGGATCATTCTCATCTACCGTTCACCCGGGGGTGAGAAATTGTTCCTGCAGGAAATCGCGGACTTCATCATCGACATGACATTGGAGTCACCCAGGCTGTTGGTCCTGGGTGACTTCAATGCCTGGGTCGATGATGAACTCTCATAGTTTGGTCAAGATTTCCTCCAACTTATGTATTCATTGGGGTTCACACAGGTAGTTAGTTACCTCTATCATGCATAAGCAAGGTCAATCTCTTGATCTGATCTTCCTCCTGGGGATCAAGGCCTTCAACTTGGTGGTGGAACCAGTTGTATGGTCCGATCACTACACAGTGAGATTCAATTTCCAGGCCCCCCCTCATAGGCCTGCCCCGGTGGAAATGGTCAAATACCGTTCATTGAAATGAGTAACCCCTGAAGGCCTTATGGCTGTGTTGGACCTTTCGGGAGTTACGCAGGCAAGTGAAGATCCAGACAATCTGGGGTTGACCTATAACAAGGCCATCACTAGGGTTCTGGATTCCATCGCCTCAGTCCATGTTTGACTGCTCTGTCTTCACCCCCAAATCCCCTGGTTTGATAAAGTGTTGAGGGAGTTCAGACGAGTTGGACGAAGGTTAGAACGTCGCTGGCGGAAATCGTCCCTTGATGCCGACCACCTTAGATTGATAGAGCATTATCATTGCTATCAATCAGCAATCACGAGTAAGAAGGCAGAATTCCTGTCCGGCGAGATTGCTGTGGCTCAAAATTGACCAGCTCAGCTCTTTCGAACCATAGACAGGTTGTGCAACCCATCCTGTCTGCAGATTCGAGGAGCATTTTCACAACTTAAGCGTGATGAGTTTGCTTGATTTTTTTGTGGATAATGTGGCCGACATCAGGGCCGAGATCTGCTTAGTGTCTTCTATGGGAGTTGATGGCGGTCGGTATTTGGTCACTGTCTCTCGGTCAACCTGGAGTTCTTTTGACCTGCCGAAGATTGACGATATCATGCAGATTGTCCAGAATTAGTGGCTGACGTACTGTAGTTTGGTTCTGGGCCCTACACGCCTTTTATTGGGGTGTATTGAGTTTATCGGCCAACTCCTAGCACAGATTGTTTGGTGCTCCTTAGACTCAGGAGAATTCCCCAGCTCCCTGAAGGAGGTGGTGGTGACACTGCTTCTTAAGAAAGCTTCCTTGGACCCAAACAACTGTGCCAACTACAGACCTATCTCTAACCTTCCCTTTGTTGGGAAAGTGATTGAGAAAGTGGTTGTGCTACAACTGGAGAACCATCTTATCATCCATGATATCTTTGACCCTCTCCAGTCAGGCTTCGTGAAGAGACATAGCACTGAGACAGCTCTGGTTCGGGTGCTCAATGATCTTCTGATGGCGAGGGACCAGAAATGCCGCTCCATCTTGGTACTTCTGGATCTCTCTTCAGCATTCGACACTCTGGACCATGGGGTGCTACTTGAGCGCCTGAGGGTTATCTGTGGCCTGGCTGGTCCAGTTCTCTGATGGTTTTGTTCTTTCCTTGCCGGCAGGTCTCAGAGGGTGGTGT
This sequence comes from Neoceratodus forsteri, assembly GCA_016271365.2. Taxonomy (NCBI): domain Eukaryota; kingdom Metazoa; phylum Chordata; order Ceratodontiformes; family Ceratodontidae; genus Neoceratodus; species Neoceratodus forsteri. The sequence goes on along the minus strand of CM057452.1, from coordinate 978,308,232 downwards.
CTGGGATTTTTTCCTCGGAACCATTCTCTCTGCCGTACGGGGTCCCTCAGGGCTCGGTGTTGTCCCCCATGTTGTTCGCAATGTATTTGCTGCCCTTCGGAGACATGTAAGATGATATGAGCTGAGGTTTCATTGTTATGCCAATGATTCCCAGCTCTGTCTGTCTTTCGCACCCGACCAGGATAATGTGGTCTCATTATTTAACAGCTGTTTGATGGAGATCCATGACTGGATGAAGACTAGCTGGTTGAAAGTGAACTCCGGGAAGACTGAGGTGTTGGTAGTGGATCCGGGGCACCAGATAGAGAGGCAGGTGGTTGGTCTACCATCTGGGCTTTGGCTGGATTCTGTACAGCTTCCTGTCTCTGAACGGGTGCGTGATCTGGGGGTGGTTCTTGACGATGGGCTTACACTGCGGGTGCAGGTGTCAGCAGTTGTCAAGTCTTCCTTTTACCATCTTAGGAACATCTCCAGAATCAAACACCTTGCTCTGTCCGATGATTTGCCCATGTTGATCCATGCCTTAGTGACCTTATGCCTTGATTACTGTAACTCCCTTTACCTGGTGTTTCCTGGGGTTGATATCCGCCACTTGCAGCTGGTGCACAACCCTGCAGCTCGGTTGTTGACTGGGACATCGCATTCTAGTCATATTACTCCCGTGCTGTGTGTTCTGCACTGACAGCCTGTACAGTGGCTGAACACTTTCAAGATTGATCTGTTGACCTATTAAGCCCTGCATGGACTGGGACCAAGTTACCTGCAAGAGCTCTTGATTCCCTACAGCCACGGCTGGCCTCTCCGCTCATTTGGCAAGGGGTTGTTAGAGGTTCCCAGGGTATGTTTAAAAACATCTGAGGCCCGGGCATTTATGTTTGCGGCACTGTTCCTGTGGAACTCTCTACCTCGTCGGATTAGGGAGTGCAGGACCGTGGAGAGCTTCAAAACTAGCCTGAAAATGCACCTTTTCCAACAAGCTTTTAATGACTGATATTTATAACTGGGGATGTTTTTTAAACCAATCAGAATCTGTGTTTAATTTTAAATTGTTATGATATTTTTTGTATGTGCAGCGCTTTGAAATACGAATTGCACTATATAAATAGAAATATTATTATTATATTATTAAGTACTTGTAACTTTTTATCTAAAACTACATTTTTTTACTGTTATGCTGTATTATATCCCATTTGTATCTCTCTTTTCTTTGTTTTTCCGCTACTGTATTACCCTATTTTAACCTTTTCCTCTTTACTTTTACAGCACTGACAGGGTGCTGACTGCTTCCCCATCGGATAAGTATTACTTTATGTCTAACCAGTCATATCTTTCCTAGTCACTCCCTAAGAACTATGAATCCTTTGTGACCATTTTCCTGTACTTTATTTTACAGGTCCGACAGCCATCCTCCCTTTAAGGCTTCTACCTCTGGTTCCCTAGTACCCAGGTAAGAGATACTGTAATTATTACTTATACTTGGTAGGTTTACTGTAACAGTGTGTCCATGCCTGTTATTAGGGGGGGGGGGGGTTCTGTATGTGTGTTAAATGACACATACTGCAACATTTTTTCCACCTCCATAAAAAAGTTTGCCTTACCAGTTGACTCAGGCAGGCTCTTAGCCCAGTTCCCACCTCCCTTGTCCACCTCTCACCTGCCCCAGATCACCAATCCCAAAGTTCCCCATGAATTGCCCCCCCCCACCCCCTTGATGGCCTTATACTGTGGCAAGAAGATGATTTATTATTAATGGGGCAGGTAATTGGAAAACGGGGTGAGTTTGCTCCTAATCCCTGTAAAACAGCATTTTGCAGCCGTGTTGGCTCTGGCTTGATTTTGTTTAATATGTGATGGGGAGAGTGAGGAGGTGCCACTGTATGCTAATTATTTACTTTACATAGAATGAGAGGAGAGAGGTATTTCCCAATGAATGCTAGAGACTGCTAGTCCACTGCCTCCTAACCCTTGACATAAACTCCCTTGTTTCACCCCACCAAACCCCCTCTGTGGAAAGTAGGGGTCAAGATGTGGGGTGGAGGCACTCAGCCAGTATGTTCTTCAGTGGGTCCAGCTTCTGGGGCTGGCTGGTCTGTGTGAAGGGGGTTCCAGCTGGGGGGGTTGACTGGTCAATTATCCCCAACACTTGATGTCCCCTCTCTTTACAGATCACTAAATCCTCTCTCATGACCTTTGCATTCCTTTCACAGCCCCCAGAGTACTCCCCCCAGCTCCTCTTCTAACCAGTAACACCTGTCAGCCACAACAACCTTAACATTCCTGTCCCTCTCTAGTCAGTTGAGACCCCCTCATACCCTTGACCCATTGCTTCCCTGCATGGCCCCCCACTGACACCTCCCAGATCCATCAAACACCCACCCACCCTATATGGACTGTCAAGATATTTTTCCTCCACAGGCCTGCACAGCCCCAGAAACTAGCCCCCTTCCCTTCTCTTTGTTGCCTGATACTGGCTAAGTCTTCTTACATAGCCCCAGATACTAGCTTCACCCCTTCCATGGCCTCCAACACTGCCTGCCCTCTCGCCACATCCCCGCACAGCTCCCTCCACAGTAATCGTTCCATCCACAACCCAACTCTGAGTCCCCTTACCACTTCCTTCCTCCAGGCCCTATCATCCCATAGTTCCCCCAACACCCTCACTGTCTCCACAGTCTCCCACCCCCTCTACCACCAGCCCATGCTTTGCCACCAGTGATACTGACTGAGAGAGGTTTGAGTGGGGAGTCTGGTCAGAGATCTGGAAGGGGAATGCAGTGGTGTGGAGGGTAGCCAGCCAGGGGGAAGGGTTCCTACTACAGAGAGAGTGGTCAGCTGGGGGATGATGAACTTGGGGCAGGTCTAGTTGTAGGGAGTTTTGGAGGTGGTGGGTGGTTGAGGTGTAGGGTGTTGATTCAGCTACAGGGAGGGTGGTTAGAATACTACTCCAGGTGATGATAGTTGGCTAAGATAGGGAGGGAAGTGTTGTGGGGAGTAGAGCATGCAGAGTGAAAAAGAACTCACTAAAACCCATTAGTTGTTGCCATGACAATCATCATGGAAACAATGTTGTCATCATTCCTGTGCTATGCTCTTGACCCAAATCCCCCCTCTGTGATGGCGTGTTAGTCAGTCAGTGTTTGCCATGGTAACAGTGTGCTTTTTTTTTACAGCTCAAGACTGGCATCTAAGCCATTAACCCCACACATTCACACTAAACTGACATTTTTTTTTTAATTTTCCTAGTCAGACGAACTTGCTAGCTAGCCAATATCGACATCAGCATGATGTCAGAATCTGACATACTGTTTTGCAACTGCACAGATGTTCTTGATGTGCTCTACAGCTCTGCAGAAGCACATATTTCTTTGAACATCTAGAAACCTGGGTTTGAATCCCACAGCCACTAAGGTGCATACTGTGTGATCCTAAGCAAGTCACTTAACTTCCTTGTGCTCCCAGGTCGCATCTGGAAACAAGCTTCGGCTTAGTGTGCTACTCCTGGTTAAACAATGTTCCCATCTGCAAGCTGAACTGGAACTTACACTGACTGTGGATGGACTAATGATCAAATGGTGGAAGGACTGTTTAAATGTAAAATCAGGTACAATTAATAAAAAAAATGTAAACCACTAGTTTGAAGAGTTTTTTATTCACATTGCTAAAATAGCAATAAGCTACTCACAGGGGTTGCAAATATGTTAATCACACCCTTGGGGCATGGCACTTGGCTTCGCCTTATGCCACATCACCTCACAAGGATGTGAGTTACATATGGTTAATGCAACCCCTGGTCATTCCTTATTGATTAAAAATTTTAGGCCTGCCACAGTAGCTTCTTGTTCAGCTGTGACCACGTTTGATCTCCCAAGACTCTATTCAATTATGAAAAATGTGCAGAAAAAGCAGGACTTCACTGAAAAAGAGATCCTTCATTTTTGACAACTCTAGATAAGTAAATGGACAAATAATTCCAGTCCTCTAAGATACACTCTTGTGTAATTGTCCCTATGACCCTCATTTTTTTGTATAAATAATTAGAAAAATCTTGCAAAACTCACAGATTGCATTTGCATGTTGCTTTAAAAATCTACTCAGCAAAGCCTTTATTTCCCATGACTCTTTTGCTTTCTGGCAGGATGTGATACTGCCAGAGGGAGGCACTCCTTAGTTCCCTCCTAGTTTGAAAGCAGTCTTGGCAGTTGCAGCTTCTTTGTGAGACCAGAGAGAAAAGATATGCAGAGAGTTTGCAGGTATTTGTTTTCTACAGTTTTGTAAAAAGTTTAACTCAGAAAGGTGTTTTTTAATCTAGAATAGTTCTGGAGAGTCTCTTATCTTAAATACAGTGCAGTTCTGCAAAGTTTCTAACTGCTGTGCTGGGTCAAATTGCAATTTAAATTCTTGACCTGCTGCTTATGTTTAATTACATGCTGCATATGTTTTATTAGTGCTTTCCTTGTTTTTACTGCAATTTTAAAGTTTTGTCATACATAAACTGGACCTTTAGACTAAGAAATGTGTGCATTTGCAGTTATTTGAATGTATACCAACATGTGGTTGTGTGTGGTAGGAGGACACCTGAGGCTTTCTCCTCCAAGCTTTGAATTTAAATGTAGTATTTGTAATAACAACTTTGCAACTACATATATGAAACCACTATTACAACTGCTATGTGTACACAGCTGAATACTGTATACCCATGATAACCTGTATCTGCTTATGTTCTACTGTTTAATTATACTTGTATTGTTATTCCCGGGTCGCCCCTGAAAAAGGGACCTTCGGGGCCCAGTGGGCCTACCCGGTCATCAAAATTCAATAAATAAATAAATAAAATGCTGTTGTGTTTATGTACTGTTGTATGTTGCAAGCCAGGGAATGTTACTAGGCAATTTACTTCTCAACCCTGTGCCATTTAAGCTGAAGAAATATTTTTTTTATTGAAACAAGGGGTCAAAATCCGAAACAGCTGGCTTAACAAAATATTTAATATTAGCTGAAAAAATCGTGTCTGTGTGTGCATAGTATTTTGTGAAAGAAAACTAGACTATGCCACTAATATCTGACATGGATTTTATGGTTATATGTACTGTGAATTTTATAGTGTTCTTGGAGCGACTACAGTTTGTGACCCAGTTATCACAGCAGACAGAAACAGTATGGGGGATGGGAATACCATGATTGCCATGACTCTGCCTGTCCACTACATTTCTTACAAAGTGAATTTCTGTGGGGGAGGGCTTTCTATTGCATTTGTGGGGCACACTGTACAGTATGGGTGCCAGAAGAACTCAGTCTATGGCTGGCTGTTGTGCTGATCAGAAGGCTGTGCCGGTTGCTGGCTCTTGGTATTGTGTCAAGGGGGCCAGTGGGGTGATAGGGCACTACTTGCCAGAGTGGGGGTCCACTAGACCACCAAGGACATGGTTTGTCTGCTTCGGGCAGGTAAGGGTTAGTGAGGGGGAACCACTGGACCACCAGGGAATTCTTTCATTTTCCAAACAAGGGTGGGGATCAGGGATGGTGAGAGACTGCTGGACCAACAGGGAGTGTATTGTCTTTAAACAAGGATGGGAATCTGGGCATGGGAGGGGGGATGTGGTCCAGTACACTCAGCCACTGCAATAGCATGCAGAGGAGTCCATATGGGCATGCAAATGACCTTGTAGTGCAGTGGGTTCATCTGCATCTTTGTTTGAATATTCACCCATAGGGGTGCATGACTAACCAGTGTGTGCTGTGCATTACCCCATGGTTGGTCTTCAGCTCGTACAGTAGTAGCACAGCACAAAGCATGGTGACCACTGGCTGGGTGCCACGCTATCATGGCTGATATTCAAATGGATAGTGTGGTCAGTTCAGATCATACTATTCATTTGAATATAGTGCCAGAGCAAGTTGTCCCCATTTTTTTCATGTGGCACCCCCATGTGAGTGTGCAGCTGGCTGACTCTAAATATAGGGCCCGTAATGCCTTACCTGTTAGATAAGTACAGTTTGATTTGGGTGTAACAGGTTATGTGGGTATATAATTACATAACACTAATTTAAGGTTGGAAGGAACTCTAGGTTTTGAAAGACTTAGTGAAATAAGTGTTGCATTACCTTCAATATTTAGTAGACCAACAGCATGGGAAAGTAAACAAAAAATAACTAGAAAAAATAAAGTTAAAATACAATTGGTGAAAATCTAGTGTTTTTTAACTCTTTCTTATAATACAGTAGTTTCTCTTTAACTCTGTCTTTTCCACTAAATCTCTGCTTTCTTTGCTCCTATGTTGTATTGCCATTTGTATCTCTCTGCTGCTCTCTATCTCCACTCAAGCTACTATATGTTCCTCATTTTTACCTTTATTTTATCAGATCTTACCAGATGTTGACTGTCTACCTTTCAGATAAGCATCTTATTTTGTTTAATTCTGACCCCTAATGTCTCCTCTAGAACCTCTGACATTTTTGTCTCCACATCCTTCTTTGTGCTTTCCTTTTAGATACTACCAGAATACCTTAAACCCAAGCCAGTCCAGTCCTGGGCACTGTGACTCGAACAGAGCAGGTAAGTCTTATTTAATTTAGGGGTCAAAATTAGGTTTTGCAGCCACTAACCAGCAGGGCTAGTGACTAGGAACATTGATTTTCTTGTTTGGTAACCAGGTAAAAATCCCACAGACTTCTCCACTGGTCCTGCTGGTGTACTTACTGAAGTGTTGCCTTCTCCAGTACAAGTCCACAGGGCTAGCTAAAGGAAAATCTTACTAGCTAGATACAAAATCTGCTACATTGAGCTAGTGAGACATTGCCAATTGTGATGCCAGTGAAGGAGGTGGGGCTAGTGTCTTGTGCCAAGGAAGGAAGTGGGGCTATTTTCAGGGGCGGTGGGAGGTTAGTGTCTGGGGATGTGAGATGTTAGTGTCTGGGGCTTTCGAAGATAGGTCAACTAGGGTTGGGGGTTGTGGATGGAGGGGCTAGTTTCAGAGCCTGGGGAGGGGGGAATGCAGAGGAGGGTGTTTGTGTGCCTCAAGTGTCTGAAGAGATGGTGTCCAGGGGGGCCTTGCAGGGCTGGTGCGTAACAAGTGTATGGATTATTCTCAAATGGCTGAGGAGGAAGGGGTGTTGTTTCTGGGAATCGGGAGCCCAGGAGGGAGGGAAGTGATATCCATGGGCTTAGAAAAGTGGGATGCCTAGAGAGGGAAGGGTGTTCAGAGAGACTGTGGTGAAAGAGAAGGAGTGGGTGTACGAGGGCTGAGTCAAGAAATAGAGGGAAGGGGTTGGTGTTTGGGGCCGTAGAGGGAACCAGGGTAGTGTTGACAGCTGTGGAAGGTGTACAGTCAAGGAGGCTACTGTCATGGAGGTCTGTAAGGAAAACATACTAGTTCAGGCACTGTGGAGGGAGGGGGCTAGTGTTAAGATAGGCCTGTGAAGGGGGGCTAATATCTGAGTTCAAGAAAGGAGGTGTAGCTAATGTCTGAGCTGCAGGCTAGTTAACTATACAGTTGGGGGGTACACAAAGTCTCATTTATTGTCAAAAAAATTGGTTTTATTGGCAAAAACACTTGAAGCGTCTTCCAAACTTTTTGTTTGTTAGTTATTTATTAAAGTGTATCTGTTTAACAGGATTTCATACAACAAACTGTTCAGTGACATATATCTGGCTGGGGTTACATCAGCTGCACCTGGAAATGTGTCACTAATTGCTCACTGAAGCTCTTCACTTACCCATTGGGTCACTCTGTGTAGAAATGCCAGTGGCTTGATGGTCACCTAGCTCCATTCAGGTCAGTTACACAATTTATAAACTTGTTAGTGGGTTTAATGCTGCCTTACTGTGGATAGAGTTCAGAGATACTTACTCCCATGTGTGTGTGTGTGTGTGTGTGTGTTGAGGTCTATCATTATCAAGACTACTCACTGCGTTACTGTAGGTCCTGCATCACAGAGAAGCACCATACTGCCACCAGCCACCTAGCAACATCACCCACAATCCCAGGGACTAAACTTGGACCTTTGGTACAGCCACAGATTCCCTCCATGGAGGGGAGGCTGGAGGAAGGTTATTATCATCCCAGTCGGGAGACTCTCATTAGCCATGAGTTTCCCCCTGGCCATGACAACTCCCACCCCCAGACTCTCTACCAGTTTGGCGGTCCGAGACCTGTTGATAGTGCTGGAGCATAGCAGCTGGTGTCTTCATCCTGCCCTGTGTTGGTCAATGGTGGAGCAACATGGCCCCCACCCCCAAGAGAGATCAGTCCTAGTGACTCTGAATCCTCCCCCCCACCCAAGACAGCCCTAAGTGACTGAGTCCATTCTAAAACCAAGGTTGATGATGTGCTATTGGTCCAGTATCACCCCCCTCAAACACACACACACACACACACACACACACACACACACACACACACACACACACATTCAGAGCACTTTATAGACACGACACAACATGGATACATGTGTGCACACACTCCACGTCACATAGACATATACACATCACTATTTGATACCATAGTCTCATGACTAGAACAGTGGGGATCACACATAGAGACACACACACACACACACACACACACCACTCTACATAAATACGTACACATATAGTCATACATAATTTTTATTACCTTTACATGTTGCTAAGGTCTTCAAATGGGATCTCACTCTTCGCCACTTGTGGAAGGAAAATTCTCCCGTGATCACTCTACTCAAACATCAGCACAGATAGTGCAGGGTGGAGCAAAAAGAATTGTGGCACACTTGGAATCCAGCAGTGACCGGGATCTGAGACAACATGGATTCACAGCAGGAAGGCCATGTCAGATGAATCTGATCATTTTTTTTAAATGGGTGACAAGGGAGGTAAATCAGGAAGGGGCGATAGACATCGACTACCTCAGTTTCAGCAATGCCTTCAACATGTCCCACATAAAAGGCTGCTCAACAAAATGACTAGTTTGGTCATGGAACACAAGGTGGTAAACTGGATTAGGAACTGGCTAATGGACAGGAAGCAGAGAGTGGTGGTAAATGGGATCCAATCTGGGAAGGGGGGGTTACAAGTGGGGTGCCACAGGGATCAGTCCTTGGGCCAGTCCTGTTTAACATCTTCATTAGTGACATTGCAGTAGGACTGGAGAGAAAGGTCTGCCTGTTTGCAGATGACACCAAGATCTGCAACAGGGTGGATACACTGGATGGGGTAGAGAGAATGAGGAGGGACCTGAGAAATCATGGTCGGAGGTGTAGCAGCTGAGGTTCAATGCCAAGAAATGCAAAATAATGTACCTGGGAAGAAGGAGTCTTGGGGAGAGATACAGGATGGGGGGGGGGGAGTTGCTGATGAACACCAAAGAAGAAAGGGACCTGGGGCTACCATTCCTGATGACTTAAAGGTGTTTAAGCAGAGTACAAAGGCTGCAGGGAGGGCAAGTGGCATGCTGGGGTGGATAGGCAGAGGTAACACTAGCAGAAGGCGGAAGGTAGTTATGTTATTGTACAAAATGCTAGTGAGGCCTCACCTACAGTACTCTGTGCAATTCTGGAGGCCTCACCTTCGTAAGAACATTAACAGGGTGGAGGTAGTCCAGAGTGGGGTGATTATGGTACAGGGCTTACACCAGAAAACATAACAGGAGAGACTAAAGGACCTCAATATGTACTCACTGCAGGGGTCAAAATTAAGTATTGCAGCCACTAGCCAGCAGGGCTAGTGACTGGAAAGATCCATTTGCCCTCCAAGCATTTCCACTGACCCAGCTCATGTACATAATGAAGAGTTGTCTTTTCCAGTACAAACCCGCAGGGCTTGTTAAATTAAAATCTTACTAGCCCAATACACAATTTATCAGCATTTGACTAGCAGGCCGGTGCCAATTTCAACCCCTGAAATGGAGGAGAGGAGGGATCGAGGGGACATGATAGAAACATACAAGTACATCAAGAGCATAAACAAGGTGCAGTGGGGGGGGGGAGACATCTTGCAATATAAGAGATGTACAAGAACAAGGGATCATGATATGAAATTGGAAGGTGGCAGGCTGAGGGGAAATGTGAGGAAGTATTTCTTCATGGAGAGGATGGCGGATGCATGGCATAGATTGCCACAGGAAGTGGTGGGAGTGAGCACAGTGGAGGGTTTTAAACATGCATGGGACAGGCATAAGGGTACCTTAGAGGTGGGAAGGTGGGGTGAAAAGCCATTGACCATTTAGGATCAGAGCCTAAAAACTAGAGTAAGGCTTTCAGGCAGAATGGATGGTCCTGGCAGTCCTTCACTTTCTATGTTTCAGTAGTTCCTAGTAGAAAGAGGTGTATAGCTGGACTCCAGAAGACTACAGGTCAGGGGTGTGAGGAGGTACTGATTGTTACCAGTCAGAGAGGGGTACCACTCTATATCAGGGACTGCTTGGAATGGGTCAGGGAGGGTGGACTGGTGGACACCAGTATCTGCTCATTGTCAGTCAGGGAGAGTTAGTGGGGATACTCTTTGGGCATCAGGGACTGCACAAATCAGGGAGAGGGTCAGAGTTTCCACTGGATACACTAGACTAAATTGTACAAGGCTTGGGCTTTCAGGAGGCAGGTGGGAAATGCTGCAGTGGGAGGAAATTGTGTGATCAAGTAGTGGCGTAGTCAGGAGGTAGTAATATGTGGAATGACGCACATCCTGAATGGGCAGTGTAAACCTTGGCAGAAGGTGTCACTGTCTGAGGACCAAGAAACAACTATTACAAAAAAAACAAAAAAACAATGGCCCCTGTGCACGAATGGGGTGTAGGTACGAGTGAAATGCATGTACCCTGCCAGCAACCCTGCACCCCGTGGACAGGTGCGCCTATACTGGAATTCACCAATGCCAGCCGCCTGTCCATGGCTCCTCCCCCCCCCCGGCACGCAGGACTCCACAGGTTGGCTGGGGAAGGAGTCATCATCCCGGGTGAGCATCCAATGGGATGACGCCCTGGGACCCATAGTGGATCCCTCAAGTAGGGTGGAGCGGGTCCGGGGCTGTGCATGCCGATTGCAGGGCACCCAGAACCATGCAACACCCTCCAGTCCTGGTGCTGGCGCCCAAGGAATTTCCAGCCCTTGCTCATACAGTCATGCCTGCCACCTCCTGCTGCCAGCAGTCAGGGGCTGATTGCAGACACCCAGTCCCGTGCAGCACCCTCCAGTCCTGGTGCCAGCGCTCAAGGAATTTCTGGCCCTTGCTCATACAGTTGCCCCTGCCACCTCCTGCTGTCAGCAGTCAGGGGCAGTACGGTGTGCCCTGTTCCAGTCCCCTGGTGACTCCAGGTCTGTGCCCATGGGGGCACGCAGTGGGTTATGACAGAATCTCCCTGGCATACCCTCCACACCCATGCGGCCAGCACTACGTGGATTAGTGAATACCACATAGTGCTGGCATGCCTCTGGAATGCCCCCAATATGGAGCTGTCCATGGATGTGGGGGATTGGGTGTGGTGGATCTGTGCACCCCCCCTTCATGCATGCCATGCGGGGGGTGGTGCAGTGGGTGTGAGGTAGCTACCCACTCCAGATACGTGCACATAGTCACTCCGAACCAATAGTACATAGGGCCCAGTGACAGAGTCTGTGGTGTGCCGTCATCTTAACTTTTCTCTTTATTGACTTTGTCTGCTGGTTCCTTGGAGTGGTTAACCTTATTGCCCCCAGATGCAAGTCAAGTAGAAGACTCCAGCAGGCATCCAGTTGGTTCCCATTCTGCCAGCAGACTGGATCCCCCGAACCATGCAGAGAAGAGGATTATAGGTGCTGGTGTACCATTACATTAAGGAGCGATGTAAAAGTGCCAGTACATTTTAGACCACTAACAGAGGCAGATACACTGGAAAATGAAGGGTGTATGTAGGCAACAGTATTTATGCATTGCTTCGCATTGTCAGTGTGCACGTGGGTACATATTGAGCAACAGTAGGATATTGGTACAGCCAAAAGCTGTCACTCAACATGAAACCCTGGCCACATGAGGATTTCAAGAGTAGCATACAGACTCTACATGCAACAGAGGGATAGAGTTACAGTCACAACTGCAGCATTCACAAACACATCCTGTCATTTTGTTTCTTTTATACTAGGGAGGGATGGGGATAAGAGGCTTGGGATATCCTCAAGCTATGATGGGATATCCTCTGCTTTGAGGGGCACATACAACAGAATGCCTGCAGGCACATGGTACTTGGGCAGTGTGCATTTTCCTACAGAGCCCCACTATGGCTCAACGAGGTCCCTGAAGTCACTCGTAATTCCGCCAACCTTATCAGCTTCAATTTGATCTCAAGCACTACCTTACCTCCAGCACTGTGTGTGCCTGTTTCCCCAAAGTCTGACTCGTCGTCCTCTGGTTGCCCCAGGCCAAGCGCTGCTGCCCGCTACTATAAATTATCTCAGGGCTGTACATCAGTCCCCATTACTCAGCCATGACTTCCTCCCCTGCATAACTCCTCCTCTGCTCTCCCACACCTCCCCCCAGCCCTCCTGTTCCACTCCTCCACCACTCCCTCCTCTGCTCTCCTCCACCTACCCCACACCACTTGTCCTCCTTCTCCAGCTCCCCACCTGCAGACCACCCACTCCCAGTTTGAACTGCCTGCCCTCCTAGCCCCCTCCCACCCTGCAGTATCTTGACAAAGCCTCTAGCTGGAGACTGCTCACTGCCCTCCCTCATCCCCCCACCATTAGGAGGTGTTACCACCGGCCCTCTGATACCACTCCCAGCCCTCTTCCTCTTCAATTTCTGTCCATCCAGCCGCTCTCCCATCCTCATGTTCCATGACAGTGTCTCTTGATCAATGTCAGAGGCTGCTTCCTGTCCTCCCCCCTCCTCCTCCCCAGGAAGGGCATATCACCTATGTCTGATCACTGCTATTACCTCTGTGCCCACATCTCTCAGGGGGCTCCTTTCTGCAGCCCCTCCAACTCTGGCCTGCTGAGCCTTCTGTTGGGCCTCTACAACTGTTTCATTATCCAACAGTATTTTTAACTCATCCAGATTGTAACAATGTCTATGGTATTCCTATGTCAAGTACCCTGTACCATTACTGATTGTATATCTGTGATCTGTCCCTTGACACGGAACCTTTGTAAAAAAAAGCCTTGGTTCAAAGGTTATTTCCGAATCTTAACTAAATAAATATAGGCCACGTGCTGTACTCCAGCTGTACTTGCCAGCTAGCTCTGCTGTAGGTGTGGCTCACAGGAACAGGTTTTGAGTAAGCACCAGCATGCATATGGCCTGTATACAGTGCCAGTGTGTGAGGGCAAGCTAGCTAGCCTGCCCCCATGCACTGGCACTGTATATAGGCCATATGTATGCTGCTGCTCAAAACCTGTTCTCGTGAGCAGCACTTACAGCTGGGATAGCTGCAAGCACAGCTGGAGCACAGCATGCAGGCTATGCTGCGCAAAGTGCATATATGGCCCAATATGAATACTAATCGAGTAATGCAGTACTGCTACTTTACCACTGTTGAGAAGTATTCAGTTAGTCTTCATTGATACTCAGTTATACAGTTCAGATGTAATCATTTAAGTAATCGTCTACTCTTCACAACACTGCCTTAATTTGCATATAAGACTACCTAACTACTAACTGAATATTTACTTATTACTAAGTTAGTCTTCAAATACATAGGTCATTTAAATTTTTTGGCTCGTGGGCAGACTACTTTACTACTACTACTACTGAATATTAACCAAAAATGATAATTAAATTACTATTTCAATACTAGCAAGGAAGACAAAACAAAGACAAAAATTAGTATTCAGATTTCGATGAGGGTAGACACAACATGTTTGCTAGGTTCAACTAGGTTGAAAAAGACTCAGCACTCAGTCACATACCAACACGAGGTGCAGTTTGTGTATTTTGCAGACAATAACTAATTTATTTCAAGTTGTGAGTACACAGACCAAAAAGCTTACAAATATTGCAAGGTGCAGATAGGCATTGATCCCACTGGAGCTCAATGTTTCGCATCAGTTGTGATCAGTGGTGCCATTTCCCTCTAGTGGTCAATATTTGTACCATATGCTATTAAAGGAGAATATACACATTAAATAAGTTACTGTGTAAACCAATCACCACTAGTGCTCTTAACAAAATTACGACTTGCACATTACTGAGTCTTTGCCCATTTAGTGTGACCAGATATTATCTATCACAGGGAGCATATTTTAACATATTAATTCATATTAAATTTATATATAATGACAATTAGATGATTTCTGGTGCAGTATTAGCCATTGCTAAGCAATTTAAATCACAAATTGTACTGAGAAAGTAATAATGTGACCTAGAGAGAATTGAGCCCAGGCCCCCAGAATATTATCCCAGTGCTCTAACAACTGAGCTACAGGCTCTCATGGTTAGAGTTGGGGTTCTGGCCACACTTCCTTCCTAGCTGCAGGATATACAATGCCAGAGAAATGAAGTGTTTCCAGGAGCTCTGGGACCTACCATATCAGCCTGTGGCTCAGTGGTTAGAGCACCAGAATGGCATTCTGGGGGATGAGTCCTTAATAGATGCATTATATTCTTCTTGTTACAATAAGGTTCATGCTGCGGCAAAGCCAATATCTAGGAAGGTAGAAACAAATGACAGATTATTAACACAATCACAATAACTGTACCAGTTCTATCTGATCACAGAGCCCTGGTCAGCTCAGTGCTCCCAGCTGGTATATCCAGTATGCCTTTATTTTGGCCAGTAGCTTTTCAATATCCCTGTCTCTTTTGCTTACATTTACCAGGCTCAGTTCTCGAAGGTTGATGCAGGGCTTTCATAAGCCCTGCACTAAACCCTGTGCTACCCCAAACACTCTGTCGGATGGTGCACCCAATTCTCATAGGTCGCTTGCCTTTGCAACACTTTACCCTTTTTATGGTGACTTGTGCGAGATAGTTGGCACAAATCCTGTAAAAAGATTGGCAAAGTTAGACCAGTGACCAGCAAAAGCTGGCCTAACTCATCGCATATGGTGCATGGGGGGGGAGGCTAGGGGATTAAGAATCCTGATTACTGCCCAGGGAATGCATCAAGTCCCATGTGCCATGCATTTGGAACACCCTGGGATTGCAGTATTCAAATCCATTTGAGAAGTGAGCCCACCTTCTCAATACCTACAAAAGAGGACTATGGTTTGCAATCCCTCCCATACTTTCAGTATGTACTTGTAGTACATACTTTCTGTTCTTTTGAGTTGTAGCCCTCATATGTTCACCTACCCTGTCTTTCATTCTGTACTTGGTTCTACTCATATAGAACACTCCACAGTGGCAAATGACTAAATACACCACATTACACAGCTGTATTCAGTAAACTTGATTCGGATCCCACTATAAGCTTGAAAAAGCAAGTTGATGAAACAATCAAATTAATTTTAAGATCTAATGCCATTAATGAAAAGACCAGGGACTGTCTTGAGGTAAACTACCCAGTTAGACCAGTGATTTATGTATTACCAAAAATACATAAGTAAAATCCTGATGAATCTACCCAGGAGGACAATAATCTCAGGGATTGGTTTCCCTACAGAACCCCTTTCTCAATATGGATCCCGTACAACTCTGATGTTGGGTTTCCTCCTGGATTCTACCTCTGCCTGTATTAGGCTCCTTCTTATTCTAAAGATGCACTGCCATCATTCCACCTGCTCTGGTTATTCTATTTGCACATCTGAGCCACTCATTCTACCTTGATTAGCTACGTTAGATCTTATTTTGCCCTTGTACCATGTTATATTGTACTCTGATTGCACCTTACCTCGCTCATCGATAATGGGTACATTTTATTGTATTTCCTGTTCCCTTCTCCTGGGTTGCACCTGGAAACAAAAGTTGTCTCAGTGTGCCTTTCCTGGTTATCAGTGTTCAAATAAATACATTGATTGTCATATCAAACCCCCGGTTGCAAGCTTAAGATCCTATTTGAAAGACACAGGGGACATTTAGGGTCTATTGGAGGATATCCACATTGAGCATGCTGCTGTCCGGGTCATGCTTGTTGTGGAATCCTTGTATAAGAATATCCACCACTTATACAGTTTAGATGCTGTCAAATACTATTTGGATACAAGAAACCAGCCCTATTGTGCATCAACTTCATTTGTGACATCCTTGGCAAAACCTGTACATGAGAGCAATTATTTCAGTTTAATGGGGGATTTCTTCCTACAACTTAACAGAAAGGCTATGGGCTAATCTATACCCACAACTACAATAATCTTGCAGTAGGCCTATGGGAATATTTACTTAGATCAGAACCCCTTCTACAGCAAGATGGTATTATGGCATTGTTTCGTTGATGATGCCATACTGATTTTGAAGGGTACAGTGAGTGAGCTAGCTGACTTCAAACATATCTGGAGTCAAAAGTTCCTTATTTCAGATTTTCTGTGGAGAACAATCAGGAAGAAATCAAATTCCAGTATATTAGTAGTGAGAAGTTGCAAACAGGAAACAGTGAAACAACTCTTTCAAAAACTCATAGAAACACTTTGCTGTCCTCAGACAGCTGTCACCCCCACCACACCATTGCAAGCATACCAAAGGGGACATTTATCAGAATCAAAAGAAACTGCAGTAGTGTAGATGAGAACAATAAACATGCCAAACTGCAGGAGAAGAGATTGAGAGAGAGGCACCACAGTCAGTCTATCATTAGGAAGGCACATTTGAAGGTAAATGGCATAGCTAGAGAATCCTTCCTGTTATCATGGGAACCACGGGGTAATAGTAAGGATGGGAGACTTAAATTCATCACGGCCTACTCTAGTGATGCAAGTGTAGCCCAGCAAACTGTGAACCAAAATTGAAACATTTTGAGGACAGGACCCAAATGGGATGGACTTATTCAAGGCCCCCCCGAATAGTGTACAGGAGACCAGCAGGAACTAGAAATTGTGGCCATTGCAAATATTGTGCAATGGTCAAAAATACTGACCATTCTCTTGACCAAGGGATGGAACAGTGGTGGAGATTAATTCCTTCATTAACTGTGACACCCCTAATGTGGGGTACTTAGCTACTTTTCAATGCAATGTTTTCTATGTTGGTAGAACCAAGCACAGAATGGAAGACACGATAGGTGAACATTTGAGGGCTATAGCTCAAATGAACAGAAAGATGCCTTAGTAGCACATGTTGAAGGTGTGTGTGTGTGTGTGTGTGTGTGTGTGTGTGTGTTGAATGTAAACAAAACAGGTGGGGATACTGACAAGCTACAGGCCAAAATAGAGGCTTTACCAGTTAGGATCCCTCAACTGGACAGAGCTCAATGACCAGATAAAACTGGCACAATTATTGTGATTGTGTTGCTAATCTATAATTTTTTATATCCCCTAGATATTGGCTTCACTGCAGCATGAATCTTGTTGTAAGAAGGAGAATTTAATACATCTATCAAGAACACATTCAACATAATATATATTTATTATGAATTAATATGTTAAAATCTCTTTGTGATAGATAATATCTTTTCATGTCAATTGGACAAAGACTTAGTAATGTGCAATTCTAAATTTTGATAACACCAGTGGTGAATGGTTTACACAGTAGCTTATTTAGTGTGTTTATTCTCCTTTAATAGCATTTGGTATACATATTGGGCCAGATTCCAAGCCGTGATAAGCCTGGCACAAGGCTAGTTACACCACACCCTATGGCATAAATCGCACCTTGCACCAGGCATACTGCAAGTTGCAATTACAAGAGGTGGCTTGTGCCATGCTGTCTGAGGGTTGCACCAAAGGTGGGCTCCACTACCTACTATGCCCGCAACCCACAGCGGCATGGTGCAAGGGTGGGTTACAGTAGCACCTGCGCCCTATTCCAAGAGGGTGGCTGCCATAACTCCCCTACACCATTCAAGGTCCTTGTATGGCACTGCAAGGTTAGACCAGCACTTAGGTGGTCTAAGGGGCATCTGTCCTGGCAAAATGATGGATGCCCCCCAGCAGCACCATGAATCTCACATTGCTGTGCACTCCTACCACCCTCCAGCACAGTGATGCTCCACACCCCCCTATTTCAGGTTGCTACCCGGTCCATAGTGCACTGTGCCCCCCCTTGCAGCTGTGACAACCAGCCAACCCCCCCACAGCCCTCTGCAGCTTGCGGCAGTTGTATGGGGTGGCGGACTCTGGGGGACAGTTGTATGCCGGCCGTGACTTGTGGCATCTAGGTTCATTGTGCCTTTCTGGTGGCACACGCTTATGGCTGTCATAAGTCATGAGTCGTAGGTGCCGGGGACCCTACCTGTCTTGGAATAGGGTGCTGGGTCCCCATCATAGCACTGCATGGAGCAACTCACATACGCCCGTGAGTTGCACCATGCGGCTTGGAATCGGGCCCATTGACCACTAGAGGAGGGTCAACCAGTTTGACAAAGCATACAGAAGCTGAGGGTGTGAAATGTTGGGATCCACTGGGCTCAGATCTTATCTGCACATCAATATTTTTCTAAGCTGTTTGGTCTGTGTACATTTGACTTGGGAAAAAATGTTGGCTGAAAAATACACAGACTGAATCCTGCATCTTTATGAGGCTGAGTGCCAGGTCCTCTTATGTCTAGTTACATTGTTTAAGACCTCTAATGGTAGCACAATCTTTTCAAGTAAACATAAAAATGAATAATGTATAATTAAATGAACAGTAATTAAGAGATGTTTTCTTCTGTAAGGTCACATTCTGCTGGCTTCCTATAAATTTGGAATCCATAATGGATGAATGGAAGGAAAGAAACAAAGAATGTTTTAGCAGGAAAGGACTGGTAGGCCCATCTAATCTGCCCTATGTTTCCTGCCTAACACTGCACCCTGGACTCTGTTCGGTCACCCGGTCCCTCCTTCTTTATGTAAGCAATAATACCCGACAGGGTGGGCTTTATTGGGAAATACTGGACCACCCAGGGGTGTAATGAGGCCCGACGCTGCAGGCAGAGGGCCTTATAGCCCCTGGAAGATCTGGTATTTCCCAATAAAGCCCACTCTGGAGGGTATTGTTGCACTTAGAAAATGGGCAACTGCATTTTATATGTTTGGGAAAAAAAATATGTGTAGATGTTAAAACACTTTCTTGTGTGAGATAGTTTTTTGTTATAAAATAGTTCTTCCACCTGCATTTCAGTGCTGTTTTTTTTTCCTTGAAGCCTGAGATGTTTGTGCCTCTGAAGCCTCCACAGTTTTAACATTTTCATATGGTTGTCATGGTTACTTGTCCCCCAATCCGCATACACAGACAGCAGGGATAAGCAATATTGAGGGGCACATTTTCTCTGAAGAGTCAAGACAAAGGAGAAAAAGAGAGACATGCAGAACACACCACCTCTGGAACAGGTTAGCTGAGAGAGAGACAGAATGCCAACCTCTGTTATCACCTATGTGTATGTGAGAGAGAGACAGGGGTAGTAGCGCTCTGTGGCACGCAGCACAGTTTGATTTTTTTCTCTGTTCCGAGTGTCTCTTGTCCCCACTATCTTTTGCTCTTCTGTACTTGCTGTCCCCGCTGCTGCTGAGCTCATGCCATTCCTCCTACCCACCTACTCGCTCTCCTGCTGGTATGCGTCGCCATTGCACACCAATCACCTGCTTGCCATCTCTCTCTCTCTCTCTCTCTCTCTCTCTCCCTCTGTCTCTCTCTCTCTCTCTCTCTCAGTCCCCAAGTTCTTCCACTACTATCTCTGGACCAGCTGCCCCATCGCTCGTTCATTCTGCTATGTGGCTCTGTTTCCTATGGCAAGGACTGGATTTTTTTTTTATGATTAATTTAAAGGGAAATGGCTCATTACAGCTTGTGTCTTTCTGAAGTTGTGGAAATCGGCTATTTCACGGCTCGCTTAGTGAGTGGGAAAGATGGCGGCTCCTCTGTTTGAAAATTTGGGGTGCCCAAGGATTCTCCAAGTAATGGGGCACCCGAATTGGCACCTGTTTTTTTTTGCGGGCTCTATTGAAAAATAAATGCATGCTGATCATGACTTTCAGCCAATCAGCATGCTTTTTTTTTTAAGCCCATTTTCTAACTCGATTTATTATACCCATGTGTCTATCTCAAATTTGTTCTTGAAAAGTGTATTAGGTATAAAACAACACTTGCATTGTGTTCATAAAATGTCTTGTTAGTCTTTAAAAATGATGTACAAACAATATGCATCATATTTGTATAGTAGGTAGTTGAAATAGTTCACTAATATGGACATTTAGTAGATGCTATGGCATTAGGCATGTACACTTAGCAGCTTTTTCATCAAAATTCAACTAAGCATCTATCAATAATTTGGGGACTTGGCAGGACCTGATGACTCCACATCTGTTCTCCCCCATTAGAGCACTGCATAGTACTCCCTGCCTCAGTTCTAGTGCCAAAGTCTACTTACACTCTGGAGAATTCCAGCGCAAAAGGAAGTTCTTACTGAAACTGGTCTTTTTCCAACTTCCGGCCTAGGGCATAAGAGGTACTTCAGTTGCCTTGAAGCAGTTAATTAGAGAGCATCAACCAAGATGTAACCAGCTAGATGAAAGGTTTGGGGGATTCCCTCAAAATTAAGTCTACTGATAACCTACAGATAATATGTGCTCTGTAATTTTTGTTGAACCCTATACTTCAGAAGAGACTATTTATTAGAAATGATTTATCAAGGATAACCTGATTTTCAGATACTGTAGACTGCTAAATAATTTCAGGTTACAAAATAACCCTCTTTAAACAGAATAACTCTAAGGATCCTCATGGAAAGATAATAAATGTTAAAATATATACCCTACTTACAGTAGGTGGATGATACTAAACTTTTTTATTTCTGTCCATGAAAAATTAAACAATAATGATAACATATTACTTCATGCAAGAGTGCATAGTTCTTGTTTTTAAACCACACTATCAAAATCAATAACTCAATAATTCAAGCAATTAGAGCTCTTATCTAGCAACCATTTCATATCACATCATTTACAGCATTCTGGAACTCCTTGCAGAATGGATTTCTGCCAGCTTTGTCTTCTAGGCTGATGCACATGTCAATAAATGTTTCACAGCCATTGTTAGTCACTTCTCCCCTGGTTCTGCCCTTGCCTTCCTAGTTTCACAAGTGCATATTACCAGACTAGTTATACAGGAATTTTTGTCCTAAGCAACCTGTGTCAACACTGAGTAACTATGCTAATTCGTTATGCTTGTCAAGCAGCCTTTTTTTCTGTTTGTTTGCTTCTTTTTCCATTCATCCTCACCTTCAAGTAATGCATACAGTATTTTTGTTTCTTTCTGTAGAGGGATTAATTTCCCAACCCAGCATCCTCAGGGGTGTAAGTTATATCTGTTTATACGTACAGTCCTATGTAGTATCTTACTGTGGTGAAAACAAATGGCACATTTCTGATGGGAGTGTGAAAGGTTTTGGGAAAGGAAAGTTGTGTTTTTTTTTTTTGTTACAGAGTATCATGGGTCTTCTTAGTCCCTCACTGGCAGGATTTAAATCATTGAACTCCATGAACCTCTTTTGGATTGATACTCATTAACACCCATATACTGCTCCCTTATGGAACCATATAATCCAGCAAGATGTCATGGTTAAAACTATGCACATCAACAATACCATACACAGCAAAGTATCTGGGCTATAACACTACAACCACTACAACCACAGTACACATCAGAGGAATATCTTGGTTTTTGCATGGGAGTCCATTTCCCGCATCCCCCCACTAGCCCCAGACTAATTATAATCAACTCCGGGGGGGGGTCATGGACTTTGGGGGAAGTAACAAATTGGACCAGGAACTTTTTTTTTTTAAAAGCCGCAACACAGTGGGACCTGGGGAGAACCAAACTGCAGCCACAGTTCCCCGCTACCGCCAGAAGCAGGTGCTCTAGCCACTCCACCATGGGAGTGACTCAGCCAGGCAACATCCTTCATCCTTTCTACTGGCAGCCTACAGCGACAGTGGTGGTGGTTCTTACCGCATGCTGAAAAAAGCCCTGTTGCTGTACAACCATTAATGCTTCTTACATCAGTGTATTTCATGTGCAGTTCTGCCTGCACTATATTGACCCAGTACACAGCAGGACAAGGCACGCCTTATTCCCTTTCTCTTTTGCCTCAGTCTTCAGACATCAGGAACTGTACATCATGTAGCCATATATCCCCATAGCTCCTACACTGTACTGGGGCAGATGAAATGGTTCCCCTGCAAACTTATAGCTGTGCTGCCACAGGTTGCTCCATGATTGCTTAACACAGCTGAACAAGGCAGCCTGAGATCTGCTGCCAACAGGAACTATTTGTGCTCAAGGGCCCTGTCTCCCAGAGTGTTTTTTTTTTTTCATATAAAGGCGCACTCACTTCTGGGTCATGGCCTGCAGCTGGGATTGCCATGATCACATAAGTAGCACCCCCCCCCACCACCATAATCTGGCTATCCCTACTCGAGCTTCTGCAAAACTCTCATGGTGGCTCACACCTCCAGTGGCAGTTGCCACTTCGCTGAGGCACATTCTTTGGCCCTACTACAGTTAGCAGAGTCATGCATGTCAGTGGCCCTCTTTGCCTGACCACATTACAGAAAAATTCTTGAACTGCTCACATCACTGGTTCCATGTTAATATAGGACAAGCACACCTTGGGTGATGCCACAAGACACTATTTTTATTTCTAGTGGAACACTAAGACTAGCACACGTTTCCATATGTGCATCCAGCCCCACCTTGCCCAACTTCATCCCATTCATCTTCTGTCCTGAAATGCATCTTAGGTCATACTTCTCAAATAACCACTCATTTTTGTCTCATAAGCAGTCCCTCTCTCTGCAGTATTTCACTTCTTATGGCCCCCATTTTGTATTCTTAGGCAGTCATCTTGAGTACCACAGGCATATTAGGCTATCCCTAGGTATGGTACTTCCCCCAATGTCCCCCTATGATCCTACAGAATTATCTTGCTCTTCTGTCCTCTTCCTCCACAGGTAACTATTGTCCATTGCATCCTGACCTGGAACAAGAAAACCTGGTTATCAGGCTCTATCCTTCCAACACAATACTAGAACCAACACAAGCCATCTGGAAGATCATGGGGTTTGATACCACTAACACAGAGGCAGAACTCAAGCTTGACCCTCTACTCCACAACCAGTTATTCAGAACTCTTCTTCCTAATTTGTGCCACTATTGAAGATTTAATCACCAGGGGAGGTGCCAGAACTAAGCAGATTACCAGAAAAGAGGGCATTTGACAGATCCTATCCAGTCCAGTATGGTGTCAGTGTGGCTCAGTTGCTTGCACATCCACCTCTGGACCAGGAGGTCATGGGTTCTTGTCCCACACCAGGATTGGGCTTATCCCTTAAAAACATTGGCACCTGAGTGCAGTAGTAGGGGACTGCTGTAGTGTCGGGTTGTGCTGTCCTTTGAATGAGATGTTAAACCAAGGTCCCTTCTACCAGTCTCTGGTGGTGTCCTGGTGGAAGTAAAAGAACTCAAGGCACTTTTTGCAAGAGTAAGACATTTGATATGGTGTTCTGGCCAAAATTACCCTTCCCATGAAACTGGTTTATGCAATTGTCCAAGGCTGTGTCTAGGTGTTGAGGTGTAAAATTGCTGTCGCTACACATTCAGTCACTTCACTACCAGAACTGGCATTGCTTATAAAGTGCTTTGTGATACAGTGTGGATGAAAAGTGCTATATAAATGTTTCTTCTTATTATTCTTATTCTTCTTCTACATAGAAAAGCCATTTGTTGCATGCCACCCAAGACCGATCCCTAAATTGTTGTCCAAAATGAAAGACTGCATTGCCAATGGAGAATTTGGCAACCCTCAGAGACCCTGTGGATAAAAAGGTGGAGAATATTCTTAAGAAATTACATGAGTTTATCAGCATACTATCTGCAGGGCCTCTGCTGCAGCATTGGTGTCACCAGAACCATGCTGCAGTTGCTCAAATTCATGTCCAAGCATTCTCTCCAAATTTCAGTCACATTGGTACTTTGTGCTATGATATACAGGTGGCAAACATACCTCACAAATACTTCCATTGACTCCCTTAAAGTCAACTCTAGATGTGTGGTTCTGGTGGCCATTAACAGAACCAGAAGAGTCCTATAGCTAAAGCTGCAGCAAGCTGATTCCAGCTCCAAAGCTAACCCTGATGAAATGGCATTCCAGGAACTCAGCAGTGTTTGGCAAATGATTAGAAAATACATAAATATGAAAAAAGATGGTAAGAATGCAACAAAGAATAAACTAGGCAGGCTGTCTTTTCTGCCTCCTTCCAGCAGACCATTTTGCCAGGACCATTTTCAAAGAAGTATACTTGTTTATTGACCCTGGCAGGCCATTCCAGTTCAAGTCATCATTCTTTGGTCAAAGAAACAACCAGTTCAGAAACAAAGGGCACAGGTTCAGAGGCCATGAAGGTTTCAGACCCTATAGCAGAAAACAAAACTAATCCACATGAGATGCAGTGCACTCAGAGCTCAGCCTTACATGGAAGGAAGGAGTGCAATAATACCCCACCAATATGGGGCAGAATGAAAACATTCTAAGACCACTGGGCCCAATCAGCATCAGACAAATGTCCTGTATGTGTAAGAGATTATTTTGAGGGGTTACATGATAGAATTCTTAATGGTCTCACACCCACAAAATGACAGGGCACTGCTTTCACCAGTTTTTGATGACAAATTGAAACAAAGACAGATACAAACCAGTCTCAGGCAGTTGATAGCCTGCAGTGCCATTGCCCTGTTTAGATCTGAAAAGATGGGGCAGGGAGTATACTCATTATTTTTACAGTCCCAAAAAGGTCAGGTGAACCACATGCCCCATACTGGACCTGAAATTTGTAAATCAGTTTGTATAATCACTGAGGTTCAAGATGGAAGCCCTATGCTCCATAATCCAGACTGTTCACAGGGGGGACTACCTCACTTCAATAGACTTAAAAGATGCTTATCTCCACATCCAAGTGTGGCCATTCCACTAACAATACCTTAAGGTTTAGTATCCATGGCAACCATTGCCAATATCCGTGCCTTCCCTTTGGTCTGACTTCAGCCCAAGAGTGTTCACCAAGTTGATGGTGGTATTGGTGATGGCATAGGGAATAAAGGGAATCAATCTGATCCTGTGCCTAGATGATAAGCACATCAGGATTTGGTCGAATGAGGACTGCAGAGGAGCAATCATGCATGAGATGTGCTTCTTACAACTTCATTGATAGATCATAAACTGAAATAAACGCCATCTCTCCCATTCCAGGATCCTTGGCACCTAGAATCCCTCTTCAACACAGGTAGCAGTTGGGTATTCACAACAGACAGAAGAGCAGTGAATCTCATTTAGCACTGCAAGGCACTGATAATGCTGAAACACAGTCTGGAGCGTCTAACAATTTTTTTCCTTAATGGCCTCATGCACACATCTAATAACATTGGTGAGATGGTACATGAGGCTTCAACTCTTCACTATACACAACTGCCCTTACAGAAATAATTATATGAAATGTTTTCAATGAGCACACATAAAACTACCCATGTGATATACGTGCTGCAAGTATGTTTAAATGTTAAATTGGGACTGATTACATGCATGTGGCATGCATTCAGCAAGCAAGTATGGAAAGCATGCTTTTTATGTTAAATTGGAACAGACTGCATGGATGTGGCATGTGTGCAAAAAGCAGGTGGTCACTGATAACTGCACACCTGAAAGTTAAGTGACTTTCTCAGGATCACACAGTATACAAGTGGGGGGTCGATGAGATTCAAACCCAGGTCTTCACCTTTCCAGGTATCCTGGTTTGTAGTTCAGTGCCTTTAACCACTAAACTACACTGCCTGCATACATACGGCTCACCTGTACTTCAGTACAAATCTGCATACATCTGCACAAATGCCACATGCTTATAGCCACTGATATACTTTTTTGTTTTCTTGTCTCCCCTCATCTCAGCTGCACAGCTGAACTGTAGAACACATACCAATGGAAACACATGTGGTTCTTCTACCTCCAATACACTTACTTACCCACAAAACTACTTAATTTCTTCTGTCTGCCCTGTACTCCTACTGTTTTCTCTTCATAGTTTCAAATGCTCCTACACAAACAGACTTTAAGAGTTAAACACAAAAGTAGCAAAAACTTGACATCCACCCACACGGCCAGTCCTCCCCCATTTACCTACACTGTAGCGGGTGCTGCCACACTGCTACAGACAACCCACCAAGTATAGATACAAGTCGAGAGTCTCTCACCTGATAACTAGGGAGCCAGAGGTAGGAGTCTTTAAGAGATGATGTCCATGGGTCAGAATGCTGGGGCATGCCCCCTTGAAATGAACAGAGTTATTTTTTATTACTATTTTATACATTATGATGGTGAGTTGGAGAATAATGAAGGCCACTGTTCTACAAACAAGGCCCTTGTTAGTCGAGTGCTGGCCTTCATTAATCTCCAACTCTCAATCAATAATATATAAAATAGTAAGAAAAAAATAGCCTCATTCATTTCAATGGGCAAGCTCCTGCACTCTCCCTTGCCCTGTGTCATAGTGTGCCTGAGCATGGGGATGTGGAAGTCAGCTTCACAAGGGGTGGGGGGCATAAGTTTGACTATAGTGTGGCTCCAATAGTCTGCGCATACCATACTATACCGCTCAACTGTCCCTAAATGCAGGGGGCAGCTCTCATTTTACCCCTGAAAACTGCTCTGCCTCTCATCCATCCCTCATGGAAAACATGTTGCTCACACAGAGGATGTCCTGTAAATTAGACTTTATGGCAGGGGTGCCATTTCAGAGTTGAGCAGGAGGGAGCCAACAACTAGTGGAGGCCAGGTGCTAGTTAACTCCTAGGCAGCAAGGTCTGGAATGACTGGAACATCTCTAAAAGTTAAAACTTATTTGTTGTGACTGAAAAGTGATATGGAACTCAAGAAAAATTCAAATGTATAACATTCATTTGTCTATACCCCAGAGCAGTGCATCAGATTTGGGCCTAAACCCACCCAGTTACTAACCATTTTTTTTCTTGGCTGAAGTTCTGAACCACCCCCCCAAAAAAAAACATTTGTCCCAATTTCTCTCTCCAGTTCCATTCCATTCAATACCCATCCCATATGGGTCATGAAGCCACATAAAGGCATAGAAATGTGAAAAACACATCAATGTTTCAGTCCTTTGTCCTTACCAATCACCCAGTAAAAAAATATTTACTTTTACTTATCCAGCCATCTTGCCAGAACCAGCGGCCTAGCCCAGTGTGCTACCAACCTAGTGTTTTAGACTACTCCCCACCCATCCTTCTGTCAGAAACTGGATGCTAGCATTGACCATCCCGGGTCCCTAACGTGGTCTGCAACCAAGTCACCTTGCCATGCAAAGCCACCTAACCTGTGTTGCTTGCTTCTTGCTTGGTTGCTGCCATCGCTGCTGACTCATTGCATTGATCAAGGCCTATGAAGGCTGCCCACACTTTTATCACTGCTGCAGCATGGTCTAGTTTTCTGCCATGGTGAGCTTGAGCTCTTTTTTTTTTTTTGTGAGGTGAGCCTAGTACAGTAAGTAGGTAGCCTAGTCTCGAGTTAGCTTCTTGCTCACCCCCAGCCCCTTCAGCCACCAAGGGACATGGAGACTCACTAAGAGCAGACCAACAAAAATATGCTGCCACAACACTGCTATTGAGAGTTCAGTACTCAATGACTCCTCCAAGCTGTAATGTGCAGCCTGTCTACTCTGTGGCAGGAAAGACTTTGTCCCATTCATGTGACTCATGTGCTCTTGCTTGGCTGGAGCTCCTCCACAATGTGTGTGATAACACTGCTGCTAATAACTGGACAGAGTGGGCAACACAATACAGAAGAAGAAGAAGAAGAATCAGCATTTATATAGCGCTTTTCATACACAGTATCCCAAAGCGCTTTACAAGCAATGCTAGACTGGTAGTGAAGTGACTGAATGTGTGGTGGTGGCCATATCGCACATCATCACCCACACACAGCCTGGATAATTGCATGAACCGGTTTATGGGAAGGGGAATGTTGGGCAGGACACTGGGAATGTTCCCTGCTCTTTACGAAGAGTGCCCTGGGTTCTTTTACTTTCACCTGGACACCCACCAGGACAACACCAGGATGGGCAGAAGGGACCTCGGTTTAACATTTCATCCAAAGGACGGCACACCCCAGCAGTACAGCAACCCCCAATACTGCACTCGGATGCCAGTGATTTTTAGGTGCAAGTCCAATCCCAGTGTGGGACGAGAACCCATGACCTTCTGGTCCAGAGGCGGATGTGCTACCAATTGAGCCACGCTGAGCCAAGCTCACACACAGTTGAGTCAGGAGTGCACCTGCAGCATGAATGCAACTCAGGCCTGGGGGGGGGGTTGTTTTTGTGCAAAAGATTAAATCAAAATTTAATGCCATTATTGCCACACCATAAAACAATCTAGGCACAAATTGGGGGGTGCAACTGCTCCC
This sequence comes from Neoceratodus forsteri, assembly GCA_016271365.2. Classification (NCBI taxonomy): domain Eukaryota; kingdom Metazoa; phylum Chordata; order Ceratodontiformes; family Ceratodontidae; genus Neoceratodus; species Neoceratodus forsteri. Next base: position 978,279,757 of record CM057452.1, on the reverse strand, counting down.
CTCTGCTGTACCTAAATGGCACCCCTACTTTTACATTACAAATTAATTCTTAGGGGCTATCATCAGAACAAGTAACTACAATGGTTTCCACTGCGTTCTGAGGTACTGTATCTCCATGTTTCAGGATGTGTCCTGAACATTGTGAGGATAGTGTCCCTCATTGCTCCTCATTTTAAGTTTACATGTCCCTCATTTCAGTGACAAAATGTAAGGTATGGTGCATGCTTTCAAGATGCTACTCAGCACAAAGAGTGCTGAGAATGGCCATAGTGTATATGCTCCACACAGAATGACAAAGGGAACGTAAGTGAGCCATAACAGACCCAGTCATAGAGAAACACATTCATAGCACTGTATATGCATAATTGGATTTGCATGGCCCAAATCAAAACGGTCAGGCTTCGCAACACAGAGGGTCCTCTTCACACATCTGGAATGGGGGATATTGACTGACTATATGCTAGGCATTTAATGCAGTAAGCATACAATACTTTACAAATTAATGGCAATTTAATGACAATAATCAAAACCCATTAAATAACTTGCAAAAGGATCAGAATTAATTAATTTACCTACTTTTAAGTGGAAATTAATGAAAAGGGTATTTTAATGGCTCTAATTGCTAGCAGTAGTATGAGAAAAAGAAACTGATGTGTTTTTTTTAGATGAGATTTGCACTAGCCTAGTTGCTGCACACATGGCAAGTGTGCAACATGTGAACCTGATGTGATTTTGAAATGATGTTCGCACCAGCTTAACTGTTGCACTCATGTCAAGCATGGAACATGCAAACCTGATGTGATTGTTAGAAGGTGTTCGCACCAGCTTACCTGCTGCACACGTCAAGCCTGCAGCATGCAATCCTGATGTGCTTTTTAGACTTGATTCACATGGGTTCACTTTGTGTATGCGAACCGCATGCAAACATTGCACAATTAAGCATGTAGCATTCGTTCCTTCATGTAAGCAGCACACTTATAGTTCTGTAAGGGTGGTAAACAGCATCCCAGGACTTAAGAAATACACCATTCCACAGTTCACTGGTTAGACACAGTCTGAGTTGGTGGACACATCTGGTAGAAGACTTGGTTTGCAGGCCAAGGCACCTAGCTTCACCTGAGCTATTTCCTTCTAAGACTGCTTGAAAGGCAGAGTAGAGAAGCTTACCAGAGTAAGGGAAAAGGATTAAGACTTCTTTTGGCTAAGCAGATTTACTGTGTGGTGTTTTTATTTTTTACTCACAGGGATTGCTACTGCTTGTTGCTAACATTTCATTGCTTTATTTTTCTCTGATTCAAATTCTTCTTGCTGGTATACCTTCTTCTGCATTATTACAAGGTGTGCCTACAGGTGTGTGCTAACAGATTACTGCTGTAATCTTCTGATTCAAAGTGTCTTTTGCAAGGTATATCTTCTGTTACTGCTTTATTTTCTCTGTAACAAAGTGTTTCTTACAGGGTATATCTTCTCTGAAATTATTACAGGTGGAGCTTATATTTTTGTGACTTTTTTATCATTGGGCTAAGCAAAATTACTGTTTGACACTGTTTTATTTTATTCTTGTTTTTTTTTTGTTGAAAAGGTTTGTTGTCTCAGAGGTGTTTCAGTCTCCTTCTCACATTGAAGGAGCTAATTGCTTTCCTCCACAGCTCTTCCAAAGGATTAGGTGTGTATGTGGGGGGAACTAGCAAACTGTCAGTAATTTCCAACAGAAAGAAGGGTTAAAGGTCAGGTTAGTTGATATCTTGGAGGTGAAGACTTGGTTTGCTGGCCAAGGCACGTACCTCTCACCTGAGCTTCTTCCTTCTAAGACTGCTTTGAAAGGCAGAGTAGAGAAACTTACCAGAGCAAGGAAAAGGATTAAGACTTCTTTTGGCTAAGCAGATTTACTGTGTGGTGTTGTTTTTATTTTTTACTCACATGGATTGCTACTGTTTGTTGCTAACATTTCATTGTTTTATTTTTCTCTGTAGCAAAGTGTTTCTTACAGTGTATATCTTCTCTGAAATTATTACAGGTGGTGCTTTACAGGTTTTACAGTTTTATCTAACATTAGGATAAGCTTTCAGGGTTACTGCATTTGTTGTTGACTGATTGTTTCTGCTCTTACCTCCTTGGTCTTTCATCCGTGGTTCTTCTTTTTCGGCAGGGGAAGGGCCCAGCCAACCACCCCACACTACACTCCTTTTATAAGGTACCACAGTTGTGACATTTCCTGTGGCAGAGCAGGAAGGGGTGGATCAGTGGGGCATCCACAAGGTGAGCTCATTTACAGGGGCACTAGTAATTTAACTTGTTATAACAGGTTAAACAAAAACAAAACACAATCAAACCATTACTTGCATTTTTCCTTCTAATTACTCTGACTAGGTTATAAACCCAGCAACTTATGTGGAATGGATATCATTAACTGCAGGTACTGTGGAACAATTTTCAGAAGGACAGTCTTACAGGATTTAGGACACTGTCCCATGCTGGGCCATTGGAGATCTTAGGGCTCAGCTCCGGCAGCATGGGCAGAGATTGCACACCTCAAATTTCACATTCAAGAGGAAATACATTATAAGAACAACCCACCATTTCCCCAGCATCCAACAGAAAAACCTCGACCGCAGAGGGTAGTTGGTCCAGGAGGTTGGCAGGTGGTTAGGAGGGGCAAATTGGGTGCCCCATCACTCTCTGCTCTCCAACATATTACCTCCGAAAACCATATAAACACTACAAACAGGTATCTGCCTCTATCTCTGAAATCAAACAAAGAGGCAGAAGACACTGCAGAACAGGACACTGTGGCACAGGAGCTAGCACAACAAAACTCACCCAAATCAGGAGCCAAAACAAAAAAAGCAAAAAGAAAATCCAAAAAACTTCTGATCATAGGAGACTCCATGATTCGGGGAGTTGATAACCATCTCCAGCCAGGGGTAATAGTCAGATGTCTCCCAGGTACATCAGCATGGAGAGACACTGACCACATTGCTAAAATTGTTCACAAAGCAGGAGAAAACATTGATGTCCTAGTACACATAGGGACTAATGATCTCACCAGCTGGTCAGTTGTGGAGACCAAGGAACACCTGACCAGGCTGGGTGACAAACTATCATCCATTTCATCTGGCATCTCCTTCTCTGAGATCCTGCCAGTCTGGGAGAGAGGGAGCAGATGGACGGAAGGTCAGAGAAGGGGAGATAGGGAGCTAAACATGTGGCTTCAAGGGCTGGTGTCAGAAAAAGGACACAGATTTGTAGGAACTGGCAACAGTTCTGGGAGCGAAAGTTCTTTAATTTGATGGACTGCATCTGACTAAGGAGGAGTCAGTGCATTGGGGCAGAAGTTTGACGTCTTTGCAGAATATTTAAACTAGCAAATGGGGAAAGGGGTGCAGCGCCCCATACGTCGAATGGGAAGAACACTCTTCCCCCCTCAGCTAGTGGTCAAACAGGGATTCAGCATGTTTGCAGTTCATTTGCATCACCAGGCAAGAAAAAAGGTTTGTCTCTCCATACGACGCACAGGGGTAATGCCAAACCTCACCCAACAACTAACACACCGAAATCTGGCCAATGGAAAATCATGTACACAGATGCTCACAGCCTGTGAAATAAGATCCCAGACCTGCAGGCAAAAATGTCAGAGGCTAAACTGGACATAGTAGCAATTAATGAGACGTGGTTTACCAGTAACCACACTTGGGAGACTTCAGTACCTGGCTATGTATTGTTCAGAAGAGACCCGAGGTGCAAAGGGGGAGGAGTGGCCCTGTGTCAATGAAAATATCAAAGCTACAGAAATTCAGAATACATATAAGGAGCCAGAAGAACTGTGGGTCACCCTGGAAACAGGAAATGGGACAGACATAAGAACTGGGGTTGTCTACAGACCCCAGACCAGAGGGAGGACATAGACACATTACTGTTAGAAGATATACAAAACATGACAGCTAAAGGGAGGTTCTGATAATGGGAGACTTCAACATGCGGATACAGATTGGTCAATCAGCAGGAACATCTGCCAGAACTAGACACATAGTGGATTCCTGCAGGAGGGCCTCAAACAACTGGTACAACAACCCACACGAGACAGGGCTCTCCTAGATCTAGTACCGACTAACGGGGAAGGGATCACAGATCTCCAGGTAGAAGGTCACCTGGGGGCCAGTGACCATCACATGGTATGGTTCAATTTGGCTACTACATCTAAATCATCCCATTCCAAGGCAAAAATATGGGACTTCAGAGGAACTGACTTTGATAAGATGGCCAACAGAGTTAAGCTAGCCCTGGCAAAAAGAAACACAGGTGAGGGGCATAGGCAAGGGGGGCAAGTATTATGATGCAATACTTGAAGCAACATCCCATTGTGTTAGACAGAAAAGGAAGTGTAAAAGAAGAAGGAAACCACTTTGTTCTCAAATACAGTAGCAGAAAAGGTCAGAGCCAAAAGGCTGGCCTTCAGGAAATATAAGGGACACAGCAGGATGAAGATAGGGAGGCATACCAAACTGCCCTAAGGGAAGCAGGGAAGGCAGTAAGGCAGGCAAAGTCCCAAACTGAGGAAACACTAGCATGAACAGTAAAATAAGGTGACAAGACTTTCTATAGATCGTTAGTGAAAGGAGAAAGTCAGAGGATATTCTAAAGCTTAATGGAGAAAGGAGCATGTGAGGAGGAGGACCCTGTAAAGCATCTATCCCAAATAGATACTTTTGCTCAGTATTTACTGAAGAGAAGGTAGGGCAGTTCCACAGCTCAGCACCATAGACACAGGGGAGGGAGGTGAGCACTACTCCTTCACAAAGAAAGGTTTCTACAAGAGCTTGTAAGCTCAGGTGGATAAGGCAATGGGACCTGATGGCATACATCCCAGGGTACTTAAGGAGCTAAAGGTGGAACTAGCAGAGCCATTAGCAGAACTGTTTAGTGAGTCTCTGAGCACAGGAGATGTCCCAGAAGACTGGAGAAGGGCTCATGTGATCCCACTCCACAAGAGTGGTAGCAGGGAGGAGGCAGGGAACTACAGACCAGTCAGTCTTACCTCAGTAGTGGGCAAGATTATGGAGGCACTCCTTAAGGAAAGGATAGTGCAACACCTGGAATCCATAGGGGCACAGGATCCAAGACAGCATGGGTTTACAAAAGGAAGGTCCCATCAAACTAATCTCATAGATTTCTTTGACTGGGTAACCAGAGTGGTGGACCAAGGGGGAGCAGTTGATGTCACCTACCTTGACTTCAGCAAAGCTTTTGACACTGTTCCACATAGAAGATTGATAAATAAGCTGGGTAGGCTCGGGTGGGTCAGAAGTTGGTCAACTGGTAGCAACTGATTGACGGCAGAAAACAGAGAGTGGTGGTAAATGGTATGCAGTCAGAAGAGATGCAAGTCACAAGTGGGGTACCTCAGGGATCAGTTCTGGGGCCAGTGCTCTTCAACATCTTCATTAGTGACCTTGCAGATGGACTAGAGGGTAAGTCTTGTCTGTTTGCAGATGACACCAAGATCTGCAACAGAGTAGATGATCCAGATGGGGTGGGCAGAATGAGAAGAGATCTGGATTAACTAGCAAAATGATCAGAAGAGTGGCAACTGGGATTTAATGCAAAGAAGTGCAAGATCATGCACATAGGGAAGAGAAACCTGAAGCCACCTATAGGCTGGGAGGGAGCTGCTAGCAGTCACAAAGGAAGAAAGAGACTTGGGCATCATCATCACTGATGACCTGAAATCATCAAGCAGACCTCTAAAGCAGTAGAGTGAGCTAGGGGTGTTGGGGTGTAATGTAGAGGTATCACAAGTCAGAGGTATCTAATCCCTCTTTGCAAAACACTGGTTAGGCCCCCATCTGAGTACTGCATGCAGTATTGGAGGCCACACCTTCACAAGGACATTAACCAAATTGAGGCAGTCCAGAGAAGGGCAACCAAAATGGTGCAGGGACTGCATCAGAAGACATATGAGGACAGATTAACGGAGCTCAATATGTATACCCTTGAGCAAAAGAGGGAGAGAGGTGATATGATCGAGTCATTCAAACACCTTAAGGGCATTAACAAGGTGAAAGAGTCTAACATGTTTAAATATAAGAAAAATAGCAGGACAAGTGGACACAGCATGATATTAGAGGGGGACCGATTACGGGGGAATGTGAGGGAATTCTTTTTCACAGAAAGGGTGGTGGATGCATGGAATGGCATACCTCAAGAAGTGGTGGCTATGAATACAGTGCAGGGCTTCAAACAGGCATGGGATAGGCATAAGGGAGCAATACAAATGAGTATGAATTGATAGACCACTGACAGAGCAAAGGCCGATGGCACATTTATAAGGTAGTAAAAGAAATGGGCAGACTGGATGAGCCTTGCAGTCCTTATCTGCCGTCAGCTTCTATGTTTCTATGTAACATCTGGGGTGGAGCATTGACAAGCCAGGTTTACCACCACACAATATACACAGATGTGAGCCTGATGGACTCAAGCGCATGAATGTGCCAAATATTAACCCAGGGTAGATTGTCAAAATCAGAGACACAACTACCAGTAGACATCCTGGAGATGAGGGTTGTGAACCTGGCACTAATCTCTTTCACTTATCTCATACTGAACAAAGCAGTCATGATCAGGTCAGAAAACTGGGTCACAGTGTCCTACATTTGTGAATGAGGGAGGGGGCAAGGAGAGCAGGAAATTGCAGAAGGAGGTTATCAAACTAATTGGATTGATCAGAGCAGTCTACCTGGTGGGAAAGCTGAACCACAAGGGAGATTGGCTTAGCAGAGATGTACAGGTAATTAGTCCCAGATAGTGGCATCTTCACCGCCTTGTCTTCAAGACTGTCAACAAACAGTGGGGCCCTTTGGAGGTAGTCCTCGTGGTATTTAAGCAAAACATCTGGCCACATATGTACTTTTCAAGCTTCAAGGAGACTGTATGGAGTGGGTTAGACACACTGTTCCTATTTGTTTTTTTTATTTATTATTTATTTATTGAAATATTGGATAACACCATTGAGCAAATGCTTGCTGATTGGTTCCACATCATATGACAAATACAGACTGCTACAAAACATGGACAAATATGCATATGCATATATGTGGCAGTGGAGGACTAGCAATACAATTTATGTACAGGGGTAAACTCAACTGAGGTATTATACAATGTATGCCTGCATACTGGAGACATAAAGCTTTAGGAGTGAACACAAGGAGAGGATGGAGAGATAAGGTAGAAGTATAGGGTAGGTAGGGGTAGGAAGTTGATAGGGTAGATAATAGCTGTGGGCGTCAGGTGTGGCTGTGTCGTGGAGGAGGGGCAGGGGGTTGATGAAGTGCACAGTTGGAGCAACCCAGTAGTACAATTGACAGGGTAATTTAAGTGCTAGTGGTGGATAACTGTCTTTAGCAGTTGAGAGTCTGTCCTGAAGGGGGTCTAGAGGGAGCAGGCACAGGTATCCATGGCAAGAAGGTGTTGGCAAAGTTTGTGTTTAAAAGAGCAAATCATCGTGGAATCAGAAATGTCTTGAGGAAGCACATTTGTCCAGAGGGTGCCATGGTAAGAGAAGCCCCACTGTGCCAATGTAGTGCAGCACCTTGGCACATGGAATCCTTGTGAGGTGGTGCTTCTGGTCTGTTTTGAGCACTGAGATAAGGTCAGTAAGTTCTGTACACCTGGCGGTAGAAGGTTTAGAGAGACATTTTTGGCAAGGAGGCAGGTTTGGTTTCTGATTCTTCCCTCAAGCTGTAGCCAGCTTGCCATGGCATAGAGATCACAGGTGTGCATGAGTCTAGCAGCACCTGTAAGGAGATGACAGGCTTTATTTATGGCAGTAATGATGCGTTGAAGGGCTGTATTTGCTGCAGATCCATAGATTGCCAGCCCATAGTCAATAAGTGAGACAATTGAACTGTTTATGGCCATGTTCATGGCTTCATGAGTAAGACGGTGCCTGTGCTGGTAGAGGATACTGATTCTTGTATTGATGGCCCTGGCGGTATTGTCAATTTGCTGGCCATATGGTAAGGTGGAGTTAATAGTGATGCCCAGGTACTTGAAATGCCAAACAAGCTCCAGAGTAGTACCACCATCATTCATGACTGCAAGGGGAAAGGTTTTGAGTTTGCATTGGGGGGTAGACTACATCATGGTCTTAGTCGTTTTATAATTCAAGACCACTCTATGTTCCTTAAACCACTTTTCTGTGGATGCAAAGCCTCTTTGAAGATCTGACTGTAGAATTTCTGGGTGACGGTTGCTAGTGAATATGACTGGATCATCTGCATAAAGGAGCATTTGACACAGGCAGGAAGCTGGGCGATTATTTAAGAAGAAACTGAACAGCAACAGTCCTAATATGGACCCCTATGGAACACCAGATCTGACAGATCTGCTGTCTGAGAGGACTTCCCTGATCCTAACCTGCTAGTAGCGGTTGCTCAGGTAGCTACTGAACTAGCCTTAGTTTCAAGTGAGAGACCAATGTCTGTTAGTTGGTTGATGAGGAGCCCATGGTGCACTGTATCAAATGCCTTTGATAGGTCGATGAATGCTGTCCCTACCGAGTGGCCTTGGTCTAACGCATGGTGGATGTAGCCTGCAAATTCAAGCAAGGCTGTGATGATACTGTGTCACCTTCTGAACCCTTGTTGTTCAGGACACAGTAGTTGATGTTGGTGAAGATAATCCATAAGCTGATCGGCCACAATCCGGTCTAGGGCTTTGGAGAGTGGTGGGAGTAATGAAATAGGTCTGTAGTTATTGTGCAGTGTCCTGCTTCACTTTTGTGAACCAGGGTAACTGTCACTGATTTCCAGCATTGAAGGAATTGGGAGTGACAGAGGGAAAGGTTGATAATTTGAGTCAGTGGGCCTAGAATTTCATCAAGTGCTAGGCTGACAAATTTGAGGTCTAGGGGAGTCCCTGCTGTGTCTTGATTTCCCAAGTACCTTTTCCAGATATGTTTTGGAACCAGCTTCAAACACTTCCTTGAAGTGAAAAAGCAGTTGGTTTTGGGGAAGTGCAGGCTTCCCTTGTGTGTCTTTTGGGGTGGGGGGATCAAAAAAGGTTATCAGGGAGCACACTGCTTAGGTCCGTGAAGGCATTAGTCAGGGAGTTGACATTGAGAAGAGGGTCTAAGGATGGCACTTAAATGGTGAGCATAGTTAGGGCAGTTTTAGGGGCCTTTCCAGTGATGTCACTGAGGTTGCCCCAGAAGGACTTGCTGCTGTTCCATGAGCTGGTGAGGGCTTCCTTGTAGTACATTATGAGCTTTTTGCAAGACAAATGACTTTCATGCAGTCATTTAGGGCTTTTTTGTTCCATTAGATGTTTGCAGCTGTGCCATGTGCTCAGGCTAATTGCCAAAGATTTTTTTTGTGCTGCCGTGCCGCCATCCCTTCCACCTTGGTAATGGCCCCCTCTGCTCCCATTCCCACATTAGCTGTGACTCCCTGATACCCCCTGGCTTATCCCCCAGGGCAGGGTTGTGGCACCACCTCTAAGTGCCACAAGCAATGGGATAGGTCATGGAGCCTGCCTGGGAGCTCATCAGAGTGGAAAGGCAAGCATCATCCAGGTGGCAGGCAGCTGGCTTTTGTCCCCCTATATGCAGGGGAGGGGATGTGCAATGATGACCAGTGTCTGCCCTGCTCCTCGTATTATGTTATGGTGCCAGTCACTGTAGTACCTATGGCCTCTGCCGGGGTCTATCATGCACCAGACACACTCCCCACCCTCTCCCCAGAGAAGGAGAGCAGTCCCTGGGAATGCTCAATCCTTCTCCCACGGTCGGCCCTCTGACAACCCGGGTTCATTCCTGAACCTGGGTCGCTGGCATTGCAAGTGGAAATCCAACCACTCTGCTAATGGGCTCCAATTACCATAGATGATCTGTTGTAGAGAGTTGCTTAAGTAGATCTGGGGTAATCCAGGGGTTGAAGGGTCCTTTGACCAATCTTGTTTTTATAGTTGCATGCTTGTCACAGATGGCATTGCATTTAGTTATGAAGATGCCAAGGATTATATCCACATCCTTGGTTTCATACAGGTATGTTCATTCTTGGTACTTGAAGTCTGCTTTTAGCTGTGGTAGGTGTCCTTTTAGTAGAACACGGTTCATTATATTTGTTATGGGAGATTTGCAGTAGTTGTTATTCCAGGTGCATGTGACAGGGGAGTGGTCACTCAGTGAGTTTGGGTGAACAGTAGTATTATTGATATGTGCAGGATGGTTCATGAGTACCCAATACAGCAAGGTGCTGGTGCAGGTCATGTAGTTGACTCTAGTTGGAGACTCTACCATTTGGGAAATGTGAATGGAAAACAGGGTGTCCTTAAATGTGGCCAATGCTGGGGAGATCCAGATGATGCTGAAGTCTTCTAGATGTATAATTTCTGTGTTGAGGCTGAAGGTGCTGATATAGTCCATGAGGTTGCTGGTGCCAGCCATGGTCATTTTAGGTGGGACATAGACAGAGAACAGGATGAGCACCCTATTCTATGCCCCTAGGATCAGTATGATGGCCAGTGTGTGCAGGTTGTCACTGCTGCTTAGGGAGGGAAGGGGGACAGGCCATGCCCCTGCAAATAATCTTTGGTGTAAATGATACAGCCATCACCTCTTTTTGAGAGGAGATCCTGTCTAAACAGGGTATACCCTGGTAATGTGATGGCCATATCCGGGTATCTTTGGAGAAAGCCAGGAATCCACAACAGTTAGAACATCCAGGTTTTGCTGAGAAACCCACAGCTTCAGGTTGTTCATCTTGGGGAGAATGCTACAGATGTTTATTGAGGCAAGTAAAAGCCCAGCTGGTCTTTGCAGCTGTGCACTCAAGACATAGAGGGGACCTGGGTTTTGGTGTACGTTACCTGACAGTAGGAGTAAGAGTAGCATTCTCCTGCTGGGTGGCTATGTTTTCAGAATTCCAAAGTGAATAACAAATCCAAGGAGGTATGGAAATGTGGAGGGGGGGGGGGTTCCTTGTTTAGGTAAGGTAGCTCCCAGATTGTGGAGGCCCTTGCTGTCTGTTGCTGATCTCCATATGGTAGGATGAGGTCACAGTTCCATATACATTTAGCACTACCCTTGTGTGGTAGTAGTGTATATTTTGATTTAATGCATTATAGTGTGGTCCCTGAAGGCAGAGGTAATAGAGTAGGATGACACTCTGTAAGACCCAAGTGGCCATGTGAGGCACTGTGGGGCACTCGGCTTAGGGAGGTATTTTGGTTGGTAGAGGTAAGGCAGTAGTTACTGCTTGGATCATTAGGTGTTTGTTTCAGAGATTATGGGAGCAAGATAGTTGTTTGAGGTAGAGGCAGGGTATTTGGATAGTGATACACTTTTTGTAGACTGAAGATAAGGTATTTGTGCAACCTTAGTGTTGACTGTGCATAGGATGCAGATGGGAGATTGGACACTTAGTAAATTACAGGGAGAAGGCATGTGACCCCTGGAACACTATATAAGGAAGTGTTCAGATAGGGTAGACAGGTGAGGGTGGAAGGGGAGCCAGTGCACAGTGCCGGAGGGAGAATGTTCTCTGTGGAGCTGGCCTGGGTTACTTCAGTACTGCTAGGAGAGCGGCTCTGGTCCAGGAGGGTCAGGCAGCTGCAGGGAGCCCAAAAGCCATTCAGCAGCAGTTGGAGAATACCCACTCAGGGCTTCACACTAGAGAAGGAGAGCAAAACAGGGGTTAGATATAGGTAGGCTGCAGACAGATGGCATCAGGAAAATGGCAGGGGATAGAGAGGACAAAGGCAGAGAGATCAGTGGGAGGTACAGATGACAGGTGAGAGAACAGAAGGAAAAATTATGAGCTTAGCAGACAATAGAAATAAGAGAGCAATTAACAGTTTTGCAGTCTATCTACTAGTCACACTATCCCTGTGTCTAACAGACTAGATTAGCATTTCAGTCTAGAGATTTTACATTTCAGCAAAGTATTACAGCCATTTTAGAGACAAGTTCAAAAAAGGGCATTGTGATGCTTGGCCAGCTGGTTCTGATTGTTCTACGATTTTTTAAAAATAAAAGTATAGTGGGTAATTGTCTGTCATGAGACATCCTGTGCTCCTGGGATGATTCCCCCGGCCCCCCAGGTTTTAGTTCAAATGACAGGATATGTTAAATAGCAGAGCTCTGTAATGTGATTAACTCCCAAGTTGCATTTTATGGCTGTGTTTATGATCTGAATTGCTTTGAAGCCAGGAAATGAAAATATCCATTTTATGACTTCTTCAGAGGAAGAACAGTTAATTTCAGCTGGATGTTAAAAAGCTATATGCCATCTAGGTGAGATATGACAGAGTTAGTCATACAAGTCCTGTGACGTCTTTGAAAAGCAGGAAACCACACTAGATCAAAGGAAAGACTTAATTAAGAAGTCATATTGGGAAATTAGTTTTTGCTGATGACACCTTATTTAATATAACCCCTGATAGGACATCCTGTGTATATTATATATTTTTTATATTTAACAGGGAGGACTAGGTGACATCATGGAAGAGGCTGGTTTAGGGACAGTTTAAACTATTCTGTGGCTGATTTTAGATACACTTTTCTTTGTGGGCTCTTAGAAAAACAACATCTACTTTAAGCACTGTTTAGAAGGTAATACATTAGATAGGAAAGTCTAATTGTATTGTGGTAGGAGTTTATGTTTGTACTTTAACCTTGTTCTTTTAAGTGATTGTATGCTTTGTGATATATGGTTCTGTGTTTACATTTTATATATTTTTTTATCCATTTTTAAGTAAATCTATACTTAAAGACACTGCCTGGTATGCCTTCGAAATTCTTTCTTTTGCATGTGAAGTACAGATGGTTAAAGTTGACACTGTTCATAAGCTTAATGGTAATAACAAACTGGGAAAAGGTAAGAATTTTCCTAAGGTCTTTCATAGAGTTTTTAGGGTTCATTTAGACAGGGATTTTGTTCATAGACAGGGATCCAGAATTCTAACACAGGACATTCTTAAGGCGGTACTAGTAAAATCTTCACATTTAAACTAGAAACTGGGGGGTTGGGTGGTGATGTTGTGCATAGGCAAAATCATTCACATGACAAAATAGGAAATCACAAAGCTCTAAATTGGAAATGCCTAAATATAAATGCAAGACGCGTTGTACAAAAATTTGATGAATTGACATATAAAATGATAAAAGACAAAATACAGATATGTGCCATAACGGAAACATGGTGGGATACAGATGACCAATGGGACCGTCAGATTCCAGAGTATCAACTGTACTGTGCTGACAGACCAGGGAAAAAGGGCGGTGGGGTTGCCATTTATATTACAAATAACATTATAATGGAGGAATTAGAAGTACAGACACTTGAAGGCATTGACCAACTATGGATAAGGGCCTCCCCTGCCGAACAAGCTAGCATCACCATAGGTGTGATATATAGACCCTCTGCCATTCCATCAAATATTGATCCCCAGTTAATAGATAGACTAGAAAAAATGATAGTACCTGGAAACTTAATTATATTGGGAGATTTAAATTTACCAGGTATAGACTGGGAACATCATACAGCAGGGACCATCTTGGAAACTGGATACCTTGACGCCTTTAGTCTTATGGGTTTGGAGCAATATGTATCACAACCTACTAGAAATTCTAATATATTGGACCTAGCATTAAGTAATATGGGGGACCATATCCAGCTATGTAAAGTAACTCTACCATTGGGTTCCAGTGACCATGACATAGTTAAATTCACCATTGAGGGACAGGCAAATAGAATTCTTGGAGAAACCTTAACTAGGAATTATAATACAGCTGGTTATAATAAAATAAGGGAAGATTTCAGTAACTGGGATAGGAAGACTAACCTATGAAAGAAACCTGTCTCATTAATGTGGGACATTCTTACTTAGAAGCTCAAACAAATTGTAGATATACATGTTCCAACAAATAAGAAATGCAATAGATCAGAGAGAATACCTGTCTGGATGACAAGGAAAATAAAGAACTTGATTAATAAGAAAAATAGGGCCTATGCTGTAGCCAAAATATATGGCCAGGAGATAAACTGGAAAAATATATAAATACCTGCTAAAAAGAACAAAGAAATGTATTTTAAGAGCCAAGAAAAATTACAAACAGAAACTGGCTAGCAAAGTTAAGGATAATTATAAATCCTTTTATACCTATATTGGCTGTAAAAAGGGAGGATTAAAAGGGATAGGTCCATTCAAACAGGCAGATGGCAACCTGATTCAGGACAATGTACTTATGGCTAAAGACTTTAATGGGTACTTCTCCTCGGTATATAACCCTAGTACCAGGGTTACCAAGCAACATCTGAAATCAGCAGGTCAGCTCATATTAGATAAGAAAGATGTTGAATACAAACTTCTTAGTTTAAACCCAAATAAATCTATGGGCTCAGACAAGATTCATCCTAGATTGATTAAAGAACTGGCTGAATTACTGGCTGAACCTTTAACCTGAGTATTCCAGGGCTCCCTAGACCAGGGAGAAGTGGTTGATGCATGGAGGGAGGCAAATATCACCCCTAATTTTAAAACAGGTTCAAGATTAGAGATAGGTAACTATCGCCCAATAAGCCTAACCTCAAAATTAGGAAAGGTGCTGGGAGAAATCATAAAGGAACACATAGTGGAGGATATGCAAATTAGTGGAGACATCGATATATCACAGCATAGTTTCAAACAAGGTAGATCTTGCCAGACTAACCTTCTGGGATTTTATGAGAATGTCAGCAGAGCCATGGATGAGGGACACCCAGTGGATGTCATATTTCTGGATTTTTCCAAGGCATTTGATTAAGTGCCCCATGGAGAACTTGTGAACTCCTTAATCGAGCATGGTATCCATGGTAACATAACTACATGGATCAGTTATTGGCTTTCAAATAAAAGGCAGAAAGTGACAATAAGGGGAAGTAACTCAGGGTGGGTGGATATGACGAGTGGTGTCCCGCAGGGGTCTGTGCTGGGACCCTATCTTTTTAATATACTGTATATATATACACATGCACACTCTATGGCAACTGGAGGGGTTACCTGGGAAGCAAAGTTCGCCGATGATACAAGGATTGGCTCTTTTGTTAGTAATAGCCTGGACATTGATAAAATTCAGGATTCACTAAATAAACTACAAAATTGGGCACACATCTCAAGATTAACATTCAATATAGACAAATGCACAGTAATGCATTTTGGCAGAAAAAATCTAAGGGCCACGTACAGGTTAAATAGGCAAACCCTAAGAGAGGTCACTGATGAAAGAGACTTAGGAGTAAGGATCCAAAAATGACCTGAAATTTAACCAACATTGTAGTCTAATTGTGAAGAAGGTGGGGAACATCCTGAGCTGCATAAGTAGACATATCAGGTCTAGGAGGAGCGAGGTTATTTTGCCACTCTATAGCTTGCTGATGCAGCCTCACCTGGAGTACTGTGCCCAGTTCTGGTCTCCAGGCTATAAAAAGCAGATTACAGCCTTGGAGAGGGCCCAGAAAAGAGCTACACGTATGGTTGAGGGAACTCAA
The DNA here is from genome assembly GCA_016271365.2 of Neoceratodus forsteri. Classification (NCBI taxonomy): domain Eukaryota; kingdom Metazoa; phylum Chordata; order Ceratodontiformes; family Ceratodontidae; genus Neoceratodus; species Neoceratodus forsteri. The sequence goes on along the minus strand of CM057452.1, from coordinate 978,264,233 downwards.
GGGTGCGACTACCAAACTCATTTAAACAAGTATGGATTATACACACTGGAGTACAGGAGACTGCGTGGAGACATGTGTTTGGTTTATGAAGCTCTCACAGATACTAGGTTAAGGGAATTAATGGGGCTAAAATTAAAAAGTCAGCCATATCAAACCAGAGCACATCCCTTTCAGCTGCAGATGGATAAGTACAAAACCACTAAAAGAAAACATTGGTTTAGTATTAGGGTTGTGCCAATCTGGAATAAATTGCCTATGAAAGTGGTATCCAGTTCTTCTATGCAGGTTTTTTTAAAATAAAAAACCTAGATACATATCTATTAGGAAATTGTATCCTGGGGTACAAATAAAAATAAAAATGGCAAGCAGTATGGACCAAATAGGTATTCTAGCTTTGTAACAACAAATGAACTTATTTGGGATACCTAGTTAGGTGCCCTTAGGCGAAAGATATCTGGCATTCCCCAGAGAGCAGAATTATCTGAGCCTGTACATTTGGGTATGCTAGCATAAGGTTCACAGTTTGAATCCCTCCAGAACTTGAGACCAAAGGTGATTCGGACCCACAAACAGACAGGAGGGTTACAGTGTTCTGTTAACTGTTCACAATACTGCACTCAGAGGTTGGCACTGTGGGAGCAGAGGGCCTGACCTGCTGAGTAGGTTTGTGACAGATTGGTTGGCAGTGGTGCTGACAATTTTGGTAAAACAAGCTTTAACTGTTCATTGTGTCAGCTTGATACTGTTCAGCTCATTTGCAAAAAAAAAAAAAGGCAGTGATTTATTTTTAAAAAAGGAAACAGAACTATATCATTTGGCTTATAGTCAAGTTTCTATCTGTTTTATTCTTTTTTCTAATGTGCAAGTTAGAGTAGCCATAGTTAGGGAAGAAGATGGCTTCCAACTACAGTGGGCACACTGTAGACTACTTGAGGCAGTTGTGCCAGGACAGAGGAGTCCTGTATGAGGGGAGAGCCACAAAGTCAAACCTCATTGATGCCCTGATGGCAGAAAATGCCCAGAGCATCGAGTCACTGACTGTAAAAGACAAAACCTTGAGCATGGAGGGGCTAGCGACCAGTGCAGTGTCCAGATCCAATGAGGATGACAGCAGGGCCAGTCCCAGTGAAGGGCCACAGCAGCAGGGGAAGGTCACCAGCATTCTGGAGCCAGAAGTACTCAGGCTGCAGCTTGAGTTGTGCAGAATGGAGCTGGAGTTCCAGAGGGAGGCAGAGCAAGAACGCCGAGAAGCAGAGCGAGAACAGAGAGAAGCGGAGCAAGAGAGGTGAGCCGCAGAGGAGAAGAGGGAGCAAGAAAGGTGAGAGGCAGACCATGAACAGCAAAAGGTGGACCATGAGGAGTGTGAGTGCCAGAGGCAACATGAACTGGAGATGCTATGACTCCAACCACCAGCACCAGAGCAGGTAAGTGGCTTAGGTTTAACTGGAACTACAGGACTGGGTTACAAATTGAATTCCAAATTGGTAGCTGAATTTAAAGAGGGGGAGGATATGGATGCCTTTTTAAATTTCTTTGAAAAAGTTTGTATTCAGGCTAAAATTCCTAGAGGGTCCTGGAGCTTCCAGTTCTCCCCGCTACTTACTAGGAAAGCTCGGGATACATTGGGTCAAATGGACAATGAGGACAGTAATGATTACAGCAAACATAAAGTTGCACTTTTAAAAAAGCTTGATCTAACTGCTGAATCATACAGAGCTAAATTCCGTAAGCTCAGGAGAAGCCCTGACATGAGCTATGAGGAGCTAGGCACGAAACGTCAGTGTTTAAAATGTTGGTGGGAAGGAATTGAAGCAAACTCTGTAGACAAAATTGAAAATGCTGTTCTGTTAGAACAGTTTTTTTGGGGGCATGCCCAGCAAGGCTGAAAATCTGACTGAAGGACCGAGATCCCAAAACAGTTCAAGAGGCTGCTGAACTCTCGGACCGCTATGCCAAGAGCAGACCTGCTCTGAGAGCGAATGAGGCAGGTGTGGCAGTGCAGAAAGGGGAAAGCGCACCTTCAGGGCAGCTAAAACCCTCACTGCCTCCACCAAAACCAGTTAGCCCTAAGTTTCAGAGAAAAGATTTCTCAGAGAAAAGAAATGAATGTTGGTTGTGTAAAGAAACTGGGCATATTGCCAGACAGTGTCCCAAACGGGTGAGCAATATGCAACAGGGGTCTAGGAAAGAAGTGGGTTGTTTGTGTGTCCCTGGAAGCATGCCTGTGAACATGAGGGAACACATGCACCCAGTCATGCTGAATGGAGTACAGACACAAGGGTTAAGGGACACAGGGGCATCCCTGACATTGGTGAAAGGGGATTTGATAGAGCCTGGTCAGCTTATACCCAATGAATTTGTGACTATGCAAGGGTTCACAGGTGAGGAGAACACATTGCCACTCGCTAGTGTTCTCCTAGACTGGGATGAAACAGGGGGAACTGTGCAACAGGTGGCTGTAGCCAAAACTTTAGCAGTGGACGTCATCCTTGGCAACAATCTCAAATGGGATGGAGTGTGCAGTTACCCGTAGCCAAGTGGTCAGGGAAAATTGTAGTTCCCTGGACCCCACAGAAGCCACTGTGGAAACCACTGGGAGGCTGGTTCCCCAGCCTGTATCTCCTGATATGGAGACTAATGAAAAGGGGGTAGAAATTTCCCCAGTAGCAGTTAACCACACAGCTACAGAGGGTTACTCCAAAGAGGGAAGGATGACCCATTGTCAGAAGGGTTAGGGATGACAGTGATCCGGAGTGCCCTGACGCTAGTGCTAGGGACCCTACTTCAGAGACTGAAGGGGACCTGTCCCATGCCTGGGAATGTGTGAGGAGTTTGCAGCTCTCAGAGAAGTGACCCTAGTCTAGAGAAGCTGAGGGCTTGGGCAGACTCTGATGGAGCACAGGGAGGTGATGGCAGACATGAGGTTTATTGGGAAAATGGACTAATGTATACTCAGGCTATGCAGACAGAGGGAGGGGTGATAGGCAGGCAGCTTGTCATTCTCCAAGGGTATCGTGAGCAGTTGCTCAAGATAGCACATAATATTCCCTCGTCTGGTCATTTTGGAATCACACGCACTACACAGCGGTTGGTCCAGAATTTCTATTGGCCCAACTTCACCCAGCAAGTGAAGGAGTATTGCAGGTCTTGTCACCGGTGCCAAGAAATAGGGAAGGCAGGTAAAAAAACACAAGCCACCCTGATTCCATTGCCCATAGTGAAGGAGCCATTCCAGAGAGTGGGAATGGATATTGTGGGGCTTTTAAATACCCCCAGCTCCTCAGTAAAGAGATTAATCTTGACTGTGATGGATTATGCCACCCGGTACCCCGAGGCAGTTGGCCTGTCCTCACTGAAGACAGACAAAGTGGCAGATGCCTTACTTGGGATTTTCTTCTATGTTGGGTTTCCACAGGAGGTTATCATCGATTGAAGGGTTTCCTTCATGTTGGTAGTGAAAAAACAGAGGTGCCATACCATATGGTGGGAGAAAGTTCTCCATGGAGCCGGCCTGGGTTGCTTCAGTGCTGCTAGGAGAGTGGCTCGGATCTGGGGGGGGGTGGGTGGCCGCAGGGAGCCAAAAGCCATACCGCTGCAGCTGAAGAATGCCCACTCAGGACTTCTCACTTATGATGGGAGAAAGTTCTCCATGGAGCTGGCCTGGATTTCTTCAGTGACACTAGAATTTACAAATAGGGGCCCGTGTTTCTTAATTTCTTTTACTGTTATTTTATCTGCTGCCATGATTAGAAAGGGTGCACCAATGTATTACCATCTGTATCCCAACCTGGTAAGCGAGCAACACCACATTGAGGGGTGGCCAGTGAAAACAACTATGTCAAAGCAGCTAAGTCAATTACAGCAACCAAAAATGCCCCCCTCCCCCGAGGTGTATCCTCCCTGGAGTTGGTATATATAAGAAAGTGGGGGTGGTGGGCAAAATCCCAACATGAGGGGTGCTTTCCTCCCAAAAAACAAAACTTGCTGTATTTGACTGAGCTGTTTTGTATTAGCTGATTTTGGTGGTTGCTGTTTTTACTTAGCTGTTTTCACATTGCACCCATTGAGGTACCCACTGAACTCTCTCACTTAAAGCCTTTAAGGAGTTTACAGTCTGGGTGCACATGCTAAGGGTCGGGGGACTGCCAAGGGAATGAAGTGATTGTAGGATGAGTGTTTACTGTATAATACATTTTGTCACTGACTACCACTCTGCTAACAAGGGAATGTGTGAATAACTATGTCCAAATATTCAGCTTTATATTAAGGATAGGGCAGCTAAATATTCAGATATTTGGGCATTCAGTATTCATGTCAATTTTAAAAAAAAGTGAAAAAATGCCAGCCCCACCCTGCTTCCTAATACAAAACCTGGTAAAATGTAACCCCAACTCTACACTCTATCAGCAGCCCAATCCCCGATCCAGTCCATACAATTTGTTATATTTCTTAATAAATTCCCTGATGGGTGACTAGTACAACCTACCTGCCTGTATGGTCAGCCACCCTCTTTTAATGTTAATGCAGTGCTCTTTTGTTCACCCTGGCAGCACCCAGTTTTTTGTTACAAGAAGGTGTCCGGCACAATCTGCCCTCCTCCATGGCTATCCACCTTTTCATGGATGAAAGTGCTCATGTGATTGCTCTGTCTGTATTAGAAAATCAGCTAATCACATGATCAACTGGATCTGCATAGTAAAACCAGCTGATCACCTGATCAGCTGGTTTTACTATGCAGAAACAGCAAGCAGATGATTGTTTTCATTCTTGAGAAGTTGTCTGGCCGTGGAGGCGGGTGGGTTGTGTAGGTTGCCCATCGGGAGATTTCATTTATATAATACTAGGAAATATAACAATGTGTTGGTGCTGGGGGGTGGAGATGGGTGGGGAATGGGCTGCTGATAGAGGGTGGTGGGAACCGGGGTTACATTTCAATGGGTTTTGTGCTGGGATGAAGGAGGGGGATGTTTCTTTTTTCTTTCTTTTTTTAACACTGATGTGACTATTGAGTACCTTAATATTAGGGGAAGTACTCCCAACTATTTGGGAGCCCTACTATTTATGGTATTCAGGAAATAATATTCAATCCCTGCACATCCTAGTGCCAACCACTTCATTCACAGCAGTCTGTACTATTCTAATCAGTTTATTGTCCCACACTCTCTTCTAAAATTTTAATGAACTGCTACAAAAACACTCAAAAGAACTTCTACCTACACACACTGTCACTTTAGGTATTACAGCCCTTTTCCCTGTACTCTAGGTGCTTCTTTCCTGCTCTCCATCAGTTCTAACAAGAGAGGATATCCAGCTAAACTTGCCACTTAAATATCTTGGTCCCTGCTGACCTGATCTAAATCTGTTCAGTATCTCTCCAGTTAGACACCTGCTTCACAGGTACTATCCACTTAGCCCATAGGCTATAATATTCTAACCAGATAGTTTACCCACACTGCCTATTAAACTTTTGTGTACCTGCCCCCCAACAAAATGCTCAAAAGAATGTTTGCCTACCCACACTGTCACAGTAAGTATTATGTTCCCTCTCACAGCACAGTCTTGCCATTGTCATTATCCTTCTTTTTGTTGCAGTCTTCATATCGAAACCCCACACTCCATCTTCAGTCTCTGAATTTGAACCAGACAGGACTTGAAACAGGACTTCAGATTCAGGCTCTAATTTAGTGTGTGCCAGTAGAGATGTGATATTCTTATACGGGGTTAGCTGGCTATTCAAATTTATGAATGGGGGCTTCTTGACATGTTAGGGTGACAGATGTTTCTGTTTGTCACTAATGATCATCCATGATATTGAGCACACTTTCTGATCTAATGTTGGGTGATGTGCAGCTCAAATGGTATTGCCATAGGAGACAATGATGGCCACACCTGAACCTTTGTGGCCCTATATAACAGTAACTCCTCAGCAATGTTTACGTCATTTGAGTAATTCATATATGTCTCCATCATAAGATCTGAAGATATATGGCAAAAATCCTACTCTTCCTCCTCTTCCAAGTTCTCAATGCCAACCTGCGATAATACTTCACACAGAGGGTTGGTACTGCTACTTGTGTGGAGTGGTGGGGGGAAGGGTACTGGTGTCCAATGTTTTTAGTGAAGTGTCAGGGTCAGATTTATGCCTGGGAATAATTTCATGAGATCTTGATTACCAGGATTTGGATCCCATATTTTGCTAGGTTATCTTTGCGTTTAGTTGCTGTGTATAAACATATTCAAACAACTGATTCTTTACCTTCTGAGATGCAGCTCACCCCCTTCCCCCAAAAAAGTGCTGGCAGGCCACATTTCACCTCATGTCTAATAGAATGGTAACATTGTACTCTTCTGAATTCTCAGATGGATTACAGTAGGGCATTGTAATCAAGCAGTGATTAAATGCTTTCAGTCATTGCAGCACAAGAATCAATGATTTAGACTATCATATGCTTAACTGTGTACAGGGTGGAGTTCCACCATGGACTACCTCTTGCTTCATGCAGGGCTGAGGCAGTTTATTTTTGATTGGTAGCTTCTGCAACTGCTGCATAGCCTTGTGGCATGGAGGTTGCTGATAAAGTTGCTCACTTGAAAACTTCAGGGGTTGGGGGGTGCTGCAATTACCAGATGAGGTGCATGAGGTCACAGACAAACCTAGCAGTTTTCCCCACTGGGAAATTTTTCACAAAAGTTATTGCAAAAAAAGAAACCACCCTTCCACATAACAACAGTCTGGTGTATTGTGTCAACTGTTGAATGCAGTGTTACCCAGTCTTCCTAGGGGCCATCTTATTCTGTTGCAAGCTGGATTAGAGCATAGGTTAAAGTCTTGTAATAGTTTTGGACTTGCAGTGGTTTGTCATTCAGCAGTGACACATAACACTTCAATACAAATAGAAAATAAAGTTTATCATATACAGCTTCAAATCCCAGTCTTAACTGTTCAGTAAATTTATATACAGCTCTATACAGATTAGGTAAACTATCAGCAATATTTAACTAATAAATTTTCTACCATTTGACTTAAAGAACAGTTTAACACAGCTCATTTAAGTTACAGTTTTTTACAATGGAGGTTTGAAATGGACTGTTCATATGCACTTTTCATCTTAAAACGTATCATGCTGTTGAAATTCTGTTGCTAAAGTACTGAAAAAGGAATCTGCTAGTCTGTGCTGGTTATATGCTTTCTTCTTGAAAGCTGAGATCAGCCCAACCCCTGCTGCATTCCGATGATATCAAACTTGCCAGACAGCCTTCCATTATGTCCATGCTGTGCTTAGTGTCTTACAGGGAGTGTGCTTTTACCTTTACCTTCAATAATTTTTTCTGTACCTGTGCTCACTATTCATCATGTTTGAAGTAGAGGAATATAAAGATGTTGGTGACATACATTTAAACTTTTATATTGGACTATGGGATGAGGTAGCCAGACTCAGAGCGGAAGTAAACTGGGTCAGGAGTACCATCACCCCTATCCAGAGACCACCCAGTCCAATGCAACTGCCTCAAAGGATGCCGAGAACGAGGAGCACTTGGATGACAGTGGGCTCAGAGAGGGTTAGAGCGGTCAGGCAAAGGCACATCCCAGATCCTATTCCACTCAAGAACTCATATGCCACACTGGCAAACAGGGACAACCAAATAGAGGTACCCAGAGAAGTAGAAGGAAAGGATGTGAGGATTAGCCAAGGAGGTGACCTCAGCGGGGAAAGCAGTGGACCCCAGAGGAGGAGGAAGCAAATCCTGGTGGGGGACTCCATCATAAGAGGGATCCAGCTAGGAACACAGGAGGGGGAGGACAGGGAGGTGAGGTGCCTACCAGGTGCCACGGCGTGGAGGGATGGAAGGAAGATCCTAGGGATCACTGGGAAGGCAAGACGGGAGGGTGAGCTGGATGTCATTATTCACCTAGGTACTAATAACCTGGAAAATGGGGAGCCAAAGGAAGTTCAGGAAGAGTTTAGGAATTGGGAGGGTCTCAAGCAAGTAGCTACTTCTGTCACTTTCTCAGAAGTACTACCTGCAAGAGGCAAGGGAGAGCATAGGGGTGCATGCACCAGGAACGTTAACTCATGGTTGAAGAACTGGTGCTGTGAGGAAGGGTTTGGATTCATTGGTGACTGGGGACCCACCTGGAGGTATGGAGGTTTGTTCAAGCCTGACGGCCTGCAACCATCCTGGAGGGGAATCCAAGCACTCAATGATAAGTTTAAATGCTACATTGACAAACATTGAAACTAGCAGAGAGGGGTGGCAGGCCAGCAAGGAGGGTACCTACTTGCTCACCCCCCACAGCTAGCAGTGGAACTAGTGAACCGGAGGAGTGGCTATCTCTACAAAGCAGTGTGCAAAAAATGGAGATTAGCGCCCAAGAGGTGGATAGGCAGAAAAGGGGCAAAATTCAGCAGAAGGGCAGACAGCAAGGAGAACCAGGGATAAAGGACAACCAAGAAAGGGGCTGGAGTAGAACAGAGAAACAGTCTAGGGAGGTCAAATCATGGAAAGCCATGTGTGCCAATGCCAGGAGCCTTAGCAACAAGATGGAAGATCTGGAGGCTGTCATGGTGCAGTCAGACCTGGACATTGTGGCCATCACTGAAACCTGGTGTAATAATAACCACGACTGGGAGATGGCCATACCTGGCTACAACATATTCAGAAGAGACAGGGCAGGTAGGAAGGGAGGAGGAGTGGCACTGTATGTGAAAAATGACATAAGGGCCACAGAGATCCAGGAGGAACAAAATGGGGGAGAGATACTGTGGGTTAAGCTGGAAAGGAAAATGGGGCCAGCTATCCGCACAGGTGTGGTCTATAGACCACCAGCCCAGGAGGAAGAAACAGATGAGGAGCTGATGCTGGCCATCCAAGGATGGCAGACAAGGGTGAGGTAGTACTGGTTGGAGACTTCAATATTCCAGACGTGGACTGGAGCATCCCAGCAGCAGCATTAACCAGGAGCAGATTTATCTTGGACTCCCTTCAGGGTACCTTCCTCAAGCAACTGGTCATGGAACCAACTCGGCAGAAGGCAATACTGGACATTGTGCTCACAAACAGGGACAGCATGATGGGGGTAACAGTGGGGAAACACCTGAGGAACAGTGACCACCAGTCATTGTGGTTTGAAATCACAGAAAGAGCAGAACCAAACCACACAAAAACATGTATCCTGGATTTTAGGGGGCAGACTTCGGGAAAATGGGGAGATACTTGAAAGAGGCATTAAGGGGAATGGGGCAGGAATCAGGGGTTGAGGAACAGTGGACAGTATTTAAAATGGGGATTACAAGAGCAACAGAATTATGCATTAAGCAGGTTAGCAAGAGGAAAAGGAAGAGGAGACTATTATGGTTTTCCAAAGAGGTAGCAAAGAAAGTGAAAGCCAAAAAGATTGCATTTAGGCAATACAAAAAGACACAGGTAGAAGGAGATAGGGAGAAGTACCAGGAGAAGCAAAGGGAGGCAAGAAGGTCAGTAAGGGAAGCCAAAGCTCAGACAGAAGAACACATTGCAAAATCAGTGGGTAGAGGGGACAAAACCTTTTACAGGTACATAAGTGAAAACAGAAAGACAAAGGGAGGGATAGTGAGACGGAAGAGGGAGGATGGGGGCCGCGTGGAGGATGACAACAGTAAAGCTGGCATGTTGAGCAGGTATTTCTGCTCAGTTTTTACTGAGAAAGAGGAGGATAATGGGTCTGAAGGGAGTACTAGGGGTGAGAATGGTGCAGAAATGGACACAAGTCTCTTTACATGAGAAAGGGTCCTGAAGGAACTGGAAGTAATAAGAGTTGATAAAGCAATGGGGCCAGATGGGGTGCACCCCAGGGTCCTTAAAGAACTAAGAGAGGTGGTGGCTGAACCTCTGGCTATCCTGTGTAGCCGATCACTGGAAACAGGGGAGGTACCCAAAGACTGGAGGACAGCAGATGTAGTCCCCTTATACAAAAGTGGGAACAAAGAGGAAGCGGGGAACTACAGACCAGTCAGCCTCACCTCGGTAGTGGGGAAGATCATGGAAGCACTCCTGAAGGAGAGATTGGTAGAACATCTGGTTGTCAATGGACTACAGGACCCAAGGCAGCATGGTTTCATCAGGGGGAGGTCATGTCAGACCAACCTCGTTGAATTTTTTGACTAGGTGACTAGAGAGGTGGATCAGAGGAGGGCAGTGGACATTGCCTATCTGGACTTCAGCAAGGCCTTTGACACTGTGCCACATAGAAGACTATTACACAAACTGGGGAATATGGGTGTGGGCAGGACAGTAGTGTGGTGGGTAGGTAACTGGCTGGGCGGCAGGACACAGAGGGTGGTGGTAAATGGCTGTCACTCCACAGAGGGTACCACAGGGATCACTGCTGGGACCGCTCCTATTCAACATCTTCATCAGTGACATTGCGCAGGACCTAGAAGGCAGAATTTCACTGTTCGTTGATGACACAAAGCTCTGTAACACAATAGACACACCAGAGGGTGTAGACAGAATGAAAAGGGACCTGCAGAAACTTGAAGTATGGTCAGGGGCTTGGCAGTTGAAAATTCAATGCAAAGAGGTGCAAGATAATGCATATGGGGCACAAAAACCCTGGCACAATATATCAGTTGGGGGGTGAGGATATAGCATGCACCAAGCGGGAAAGGGATCTTGGGGTTATCATCTCTGATGACCTCAAGGTAGGGAAACAGTGTGACAAGGCAGCAGGTAAAGCAAATAGGATGCTGGGATGCATAGGCAGGGGCATCACCGGCAGGAAAAGGGAGGTCATAATTCCACTATACAAGACACTAGTGAGGCTCCACCTGGAGTACAGTGTACAGTTCTGGAGACCTTACCTACGTAAGGACATAGACAGGGTAGAGAAGGTTCAGAGGACGGCAACAAAGATGGTACATGGATTGCATCACAAGTCCTATGAGGACAGGTTGAAGGAACTGAACATGTACTCCCTGGAGGAGAGGAGGGAGAGAGGGGATATGATAGAGACATACAAGTATCTTAACGGGAGGAACAGGGTGCAGGAATACACTATTTTTAAGCGAAAAAGATGTTCCTGGACTAGAGGGCATGGGATGGAGTTGGAGGGAGGATGATTCAGAGGAAACATGAGGAAGAATTTCTTCACAGAACAGGTGATGGACAAGTGGAACACCCTGCCAGAGGAAGTGGTGGGGGCTGAAACAATCATGGGATTTAAGAATGCATGGGATAGACATATAGGAATTCTGGAGGTCAGGGGTAAGGGGTTACAGACTTCTAGGAAAACAGGAACTGAACTTACAAGCTCAAATGGGCAGACTGAGTGGCCATAGGCCCTTATTTGCCGACACTGTCTATGTATCTATGTAGTCAGTTTTACCAATCTGAGTCCATAGTAGCCAGTGTTAATCAGCGTGAGGGAGCACATGCTGCATTTGATTCTGACAGAGACTGACAGTTCTAATTCAGATGACACAAATCACAGACTTACCTTGGATTGGTTAGTATTTTCAATTATTAACACTTAATCAATACTTTATTTGTAATCTAGGGGTCACTGTCTATTTTATGTAGCAACACAAAGGTATTTCAGTCCTTTATATCATCCGTGATAGCCCCCCATTATATTGTATAGCAACTCAGTGACATACAGTATGCTGTGTCACAAATTGTATATCTATATATTTTTAATATGTGTTTTTGCTCATCAGTTCTGAACTATATCAAGTCATACTGTTTATTGCGTGTGTGGGGGGGCGTAGGGCTCTGCAGAGGTGCCCATGTTTACCCACTGTTATAATTTGATGGTTCTTTATATTCATTTATTAGGGGTTGTGTTTGGATATGGTTTCATCTTGTGTTGCAGTACAAGTATGTTTGTGCATTTTTTTTCTCAGTGTATATGTTACCTATCCTGATATGTGTGTGTGGATATTACCTTATGTGTGTGTGTACTGCGAGGGTGGTCCTGTACCATCACTTCTGTGACCCCATGTGGATCACTCATGGACACTGGTGCATCTGAAAATGCACAATTCCACCCACCTGGGCTTTGTATTATTGCTTGCTGAAAGAACACCCTGTCATATGCAGGGCTTTGATTAACACTAGTAAAGTGGGAGTCAGTTTGACCCTCTCCTTCCAATGTTGAGGATCAGAATAGAAAATGGGGTCAAAAATTTCAGGAGTGGCTTTGTGCAAAGTTATCTGATACCTTTTCTGCTAGGCTATCTGTTCAAACCTTTCAATATACAGGGTCAGTGCTAAAGCACTGCTTTTATATTTGTGCTTCAAAATCTGCAAAAATCCCATTTGTGGACTTCAATAGGGTGTTAACGCAAGACCTGCTTATGTTATTGTTTACATATGATGCATTACATGCACATTACAATAAATATATAGGTCACTGGTTAGATCACACCTGGAATATTGCGTGCAGTACTGGCAACTGTCCCCGAAGGGCATTAGGTTGCTGGAGGGGGTGCAGCGAGGTACAGCAAAGATGATCCAGGGATTATAGGGCCTTACCCTATGAGAGTACAGTGAGTTTTTTTTTTCATTTAATAAACTTTATTCATTTTATATTTTTAACAACAGTCAGTACAGGCAACTTAACATTGCTGTTAGAAAAAAACTACTGGTAATAGACAATTACGTGAATTACTGTTAAGTTGCCTGCCCCCCCTCCTACAACCCCACCCATCCCCTCTCAGTCCCACTTAGTCTTGTTAAAATCTATTAGGAAGAATGTAGATATGAAAATACTGGCTTCAAGATTATACCCGATGGAGACAACCTTCATAAAGAACACCGGTAAAAAGTAGGTATGGGTTGGCTCTATTGTACCGATATAAGAGTGTGTAATGTTTCCCATCTTTGATTGTATCTTCCCAGCCTATTCATGGTTCCAGCGATTATGAGTTCTGCTTGTAGAGCAAACATGATTTCCTTGAACCATTCTAAATAGAGGGGAGTAGATAAATCTAACCAGTGCCTTAATAATACTTTTTTAGCACAAATAGTAATTAAAGCAATGTGTGCTTTCTGTTGCGACCCTTGAACCTGCCTGTAATCACCCAAAATACATACTTCAGGATTAAAGTTTTCAGCAAGCATAAGCAAGGGGTTAAGACGATTTTGTATATCCATCCAAAAGGAATGAATATTATCACAAGCCCATAACATGTGGAATAAATCCTCAGGTGCTTGTTGACATTTTGGGCATTGACTGGATGGTAAAGCCCCCATTTAGTGCAGTTTAGATGGTGTATAATATAAATTGCGGTTACTGTAGTACTGCATGAATCTGTACCTATCCCACTTAATGTATTTATATAGATGTTGCCAGATGCTGGGCCAATTCCTATGAGGGGGGTTCGGTGGTAAGATATTGTCCCACCAATAAAACCGTTGACCTTCAAGGGTAGCAATTTTATTTAAGTGAAATTTATATGAATAGGATATAATGTGAGATGCATGGGGTGGATTCTAAATATGGGAGTAAAGTAGACATTAGGGGGCTATTCCATACCCCCGAGCCAAAATGAGATACTAATAGGTGGGATATTGGAAAGAATTTAAATACTTGATTCACAGGCCATTTAAAAATGGATCTTTCTTCTTTAAAGGAGAGCAGTTTTTGATTTTAAACCAACTGGTCTACATTTTCCACTCCCATATGTGGCCAAAAAAGGTGACGTTTAATTGTCTTACCAGAAATTAAAAGGTTAGGGTTAGAGAACGGGGTTGTGCAATATCTCTATATGCATTTACTTTAAGGAAATTATTTAACTGATGCTGGGTGTAAAGTAGTGCATATAATGGTGTACCCTGTAAGGATTTGGGGAGATTCATCCTAATAATAAAGGGAAGAGTCTTAGGATCGATGCCATTCACCAAACATAGAGCCTGTTCAATTCTGACCCAGGAGAGACAATTGGAGGATTCCAATACAGCTTCTGAGGAGTGTAGCCAGAATCTGATTCTTGCTAGATGGATAGCTAAATAATACATATAAAAGTTAGGGGCTTGAAGCCCTCCATCAGTTTTCTGACGTGTAAGTTTAAGATAGTTTCATCTAACTTTTTTCCCTTGCCAGATAAAGGTACTAAGAATTATATGTATCTGTGAAAACCATGACAATGGGAGGACCCCATTGTACATTTGCAAGGGATATAAGATTCGAGGTAGCACATTCATTTTTATTATGCTCATACAGCCCCATAAAGAGATGGGTAATTTTGACCATCACTTGAAGTCATTTGATAGGGTCTTGATTAGAACATATAGATTAAGTTTTTTCATTACTTGGGGAAGGGGATGCAGTAGGATTCCAAGGTATTTGAATTTTCCAGTATTCCTGTGTAGGCCCAAGTAATCGATATCACTGTTGAGTGCAAATTTATTAAGCGGGAAAACTTCTATTTTTCCGATGTTCAACTTATAGTTTGAAATGGCCTCAAACTGTGATATGATGTGGAAGGTTGCCGGGAGGGATTGGGTAATGTTGGTGATATGCAGGAGTAAGTCATCTGCATAGGCCGATATTTTGTATTCCGTATGACCAATTAGTATCCCGGATACCATCGCAGAATTTTTAATTTTTCTAATAAGTGGTTCCATGTACAAGTTAAAAAGGTATGGGGAGAGAGGACAACCTTGTCGGGTACCCTGGGATAAAGTAAAAGACGTGAAGAGAATGCCATTACAGTAAATTTGAGCTTTTGGTAGTGTATATAATATTTTAATCCAATGTATAAATTCCTGCGGTATATGGTATTTAGCCAGTAACAAAAAAAGATAGTCCCAAGAGACCCTATGAAAGGCCTTTTCTGCATCCAGGGATACAAGAGCAGCAGAAGAAGTGATATCCCTGGATGCAGAGGAGAGATATGCTACTTTTCTAAGGTGGTCAGGTGACAGTTTCCCTTTAACAAACCCAACCCGTTCTATGCTAACAAGAGATTCCCAGACCTGACCTAGTCTAGATGAGAGTATTTTAGCTAAGATCTTTAGATCCACATTAATTAGGGAGATTGGTCTATAGCTTGGAATAAGGAGAGGATCTTTATCTGGTTTAGGAAGGACAATTATAAAGGTCTGATTCAGGGAGAGGTCGGAAATACCTTTGTTAAAAATGTATTGAAAAGTATCAAGGAGAATGGGGGCAATCGTCTCTTTAAATGTTTGATAAAAATTTGTGGTAAATCCATCTGGACCAGGCGATTTATCCCGCGATATGGAATCAATAGCTTCAGAGGCTTCCAATAGGGTAATAGGGGCTTTCAGGATTTTACTCTGAGACTCTGATAACACCGGGAGATCAATATCTTGAAGAAACATGTCAATTTGTTGGGGCAATGAAGAGTGAACTGGGGCTGAGTATAGATGCCGGTAGTATTCTTGGAACGCATTCACAATATCAGGAGGGGAGGTAAGTAAGATCCCCGAAGCTGAGTAAATAGAAGTGACTATCTTATCGGCCATTTGGGTATGAAGACGGAGGGCCTTAAGCCTCCCAGCCCTTTCTCCCTGGTCGAAGTAAGATATTCTGGACTGAAGCATTAGAAATTCGGCCTTCTCAGCTAGTAACTGAGTGTATTGTGCCCAAAGAGATTCTACTTTTACCTAGTCTTCTATTGGGGCAGATGATAAAAGGTGACGTTCTTGTTCATCTATTTGAGCCAGGATTGTGGTGAGGGTTACAGCTCTCTGCTTTTTTCGTTTAGACGCCAAGTGGATAAATTCACCCCTCAGTGCACACTTCAAGGATCCCCATAAAAAATCTTTTTTAGGCATTGTTGGGGTGTTAATATTCCTAAAATTAGATATGAAGGAGTTGTATTTGGTCATTTGATTTCAAAAGTTGGCTGTTTAGTTTCCAGATTTTATCCCTTTGCATGTTAGGTAAAACATCCAGAAGAAGATGGGCAATATGATGGTCAGAAATTACTTTGAAGGAGTAATAAGCCATTGAGACACCCAGCAAGAGGTCTGTTGATAAGAGGAAATAATCCAATCAGGAAAAGGAGTGATGAGGAAGGGAATGAAATGAAAATTCCTTACCGTCTGGGTGTAAAAGCCTCCAGGGGTCTGTAAGACCCATGGAGTGCTTTAGCTCATGTAATGCTTTTTGCCCTGGGGTTGATTTTTGTTTTATCTGTGTCATTCTATCTAGCTGGTTAGACAAGACCAGATTCCAGTCCCCCCCAAAAGTATTGGAATTGAAGCCCATGGGGCAAGGATGGTCATAAGGCCAGCAAAAAATTCTGGGTCATCAATATTGAGTCCATATATGGATCCTAGTATTAATTCTCAGTGACCTAATATGGCCCTACAGTAAGAATCACATATAGACCTCCTGAGTCAGCAGTTTGGTGAATGAGTCAGAATGGGAGTCTCTTGGATATAAGGATAGCTGTCCCCTTTTTACAAGAGTCAGCACCAGAGCCAAATACCTGACCCACCCAGTTTCTCCGTAAGTAATTTATTTGATTAGGCAACAAGTATGTCTCCTGTAAAAAAGCTACATCTATTTGCAGGCTTTTGAGGTGAAGTAGAACTTTGATTCTTTTGGCTGGGGTCTGCGCTCCTTTTATATTCCAGGAACAGTAGTTAAGACCCATTATGACTGAAACAAAGACCTAGCGAGGTAAAATATATGTTACAGGAGGAAAGCCAGTTCAGGACATCTACTTTAGAAACAACTACTCCCAGACCAGAGGCAGACATCCCCTGTGTTGTCAATCTACCTCCCCCCACCCCCAACCCCATTTACTTGAACCCTGACTTCCCATTCTCTGGAAGTACCCCCTTGATCTTCCCGCTGTACTTTTAATTATTAATATCAGAAGAAGCCCAATATGGGAAACTGATGTGGGAAGATCAAAACCCACTATCTGGTTCATGACTGCTTCCAAGATTCAGACAATCCCACTCTTCCCCCGTTTCCCCCCCAAGACTATAATAACAGAAGTACTTATAGAAGAAAAAACATAACTACATTTCAAGAATAGTTGTGGTAATTATATATAGTTCCCACCTAACAACGTTGAACTGAATAATTATGTGGCTGTTGTTCCTGTAATACACCATTAAACTCAATTATTAGTATAGATCTAGCTGATCTAAAGAATTAACCCCCTGGAGAAAAATGATATACAGTAACAGCACTTGGACTGTACCATAACTATACTAGCATGCCTTGATAATGTAACAAAAAAGCATTAGAGACTGCTTTAACTATGCACAATAGTCCCTTGACTATAACAAGCTGGTGTAGTATTCAGAGTCACCATCTTTTATTAGACCACATATGATTCAACTGAAAAAAAAAAATATATATATATATATATATTTGTCCAGCACTTTGCTTTGGAAATGAGTCAGGCAATAATAGCAGGGCTGATTTACATAGCTAGGCTGTAATGTAAAAAAAAAACCAGCACTGCAAACAGAAAACTATTAAACTGAACTTGATGGGGGTTAAATAAAAAAAACGTAGTTAGCTAGCCAGTTATTGCCCCGTGTGGTGAATTTAATTATAAAGAACAAATAATGATCACAGAATTGCAATCATGCGCACCCTCAGGTGGATCCTCCACTGGTGTATGTACAAGGTGCATGTTAAAAATCAGGAAAGCTCCTCAGGACAAGTATTCTTGCCGGCATCCTAGCCTCCCCAGAGTCAAAAGGGTGGAACCAAAATAGTCACTGTCAGGTCTGCTAGAGAAAAAGGAATGTGATCACTCATTTGGGCATCCCGAATAACTCGACGAGTGATTCTGTAGAAATTCCCTCACGCACAAAGTGGATTGTGATATAAGATCAGTTATCGCCAACCCATTCATTAGACATACAAAATCAGACCAAAAATTGTCACAGATCCACAATAAAGTCAAATCCTCTTACCGGTTAGAAATCAGGATCAACGTTGAGCAAATAAATCCGGATACAAGATTGCTAGTTCTCAAGCGGCTTGGTCAGCATTGTCAAGGGACTTCCATGTGCCTTGATGCAATACGGAGAGCCTAGCCGGGTATAACATCCAGAATTTAATACTAGCCACAAGCAATTTAGTGATACTGAGATGGTAGTTGGCCCGTTTCTGGTGAGTAGCTGCTGGGAGGTCTTGTGAAACTCTTAGATCAGCATGATCCCATTTGATCTCTTGTAGTTCCTTTGATTTGGTCAATATATGCTGGCAATCCAGATAGCTAAGTAGAAGCAGAATGAATGGCCTGGGCTTAGATCCGGGAGGAGGCCTTGGTTGTAAGGATCTGTGGGCCCTTTCCACAAGGTATGTGGCCGAGTGAGGCAGGGGACCGGCTATCTTCAGAAGTAATTTCTGGGCAAAAAGTACAGGTGAGTGACCCTCTGCATCTTCAGGAAGGCTGAAAATGACCAGGTTGTTATGCCTGTTTCGGCCTTCCAGATCCTCTAGTTTCAGTTCCAGCTTGCTCAGTTTTTGCCGCATGGAGGACATATCGGGTTCCATTCTGGATTGCCAGTTTTCAGGGGAGGATATATGCACTGAAACATTTACTACTGCCCGGTTAGTATCTTTTAGATCTTCCTTAATGGATTTTAAATCGGAAGCGAATTCTTGAAAGGCTGTCTTTAGCGGGGCCAATGCCGCTAGAAATTTTTCTTCAGACAATGGAATAGCAGCACTCGGAGCCTGTGAGGACTTGTTTGATGCTGCAGTTTGGGTCTTAGGCCATTTAGCCTGCTTGTCGGGAGTTGTAGGTGGCGTGTGCGCAGGGAGGGCCTGCTTCATCTTGGCCTCCATTCTTCTGAGTTGCTCCCTTTTTTAAAACCCTGATTATGACTCCATAGACTTCTTGGAGCTTTCATGAGCTAATCAAGTCGATATTTGATGGTTAATGAGTGCAAAATTCAAATATTTTCTGAATTTGATAGCCTTGAGGTGAGAGCGGGTTGCAGAGATGTCCGTTTACATGGAAGGCATCACGTGACTCCCGAGAGTAGAATGAGTTGAACATGTACTCGCTGGAAGAGAGGAAGTATGGGGGGGGAGAGACAGGATTGAAACCTTCTAGTACATGAAAGAAATAAACAAGGCTGGCAGGGAGGGGCTTTTTAAATGAAGGGAGTGCACTCGAGGGCAAGATCGAGATTGTAAGGGGGAGGTTCCGGAGGGAATTGAGGAGACACTTTTTTACAGAGAGGGTGATGTAAGAACCTCATTAAAAAGTGTGATGTGCTGACAACATGACCTAGGAGGTACTCTCCAATTGATTTTGAAAAACTAGCACTTTTACATGTTGTTCCAGTTTTTTGTTTTTCAGATCTTGTCTATTTAAAAAAGGTCATCAGTTCCCACTGAACCTTTGGTACCAGAATAAGTTGCAGGACTCCTACACCCATATACTAAGCAACATTTCTAAAAGCATCTCTAGCTTCCCTAGACCATATGCTAAGTAACATTTATGACAGCATATTGTTGGCACAGTATTCAGCACAGCCTAGAAATATATTTAGGTGTGTGTGTGTGTATGTGTGTGTATGCAATAATATATTTCTGTGCATGTCAATGCAATAATACATTTCTGTAGTATAAGAGACACAATTCAAAATGTGTGTGCACCAGTTCAGACAAGTGCTTGATTGTGAACAAAATGCATGCTGTTGAACCAAAATTTATACAAAATGGAAATAAGCAAAACAATAGTTGCCTTGGAATTGAATGCTGGATACTGGGGAAACATGTTGGTGCTAAAGTTTGAAAGGGCACAGGGTAAAAAATGTCATTTATGCAAGCAAAGGGGGCCATTGCATTTCAGCATCAAAAATGGGAGTGCTATATCACTCTGCGCACATGTGTCACAGACCTATGCTTATTGATTACAGAATGGAAATGTTTTTGTTCACAATTGCAAACAATTTTTGGGGAATGCTCAATTCTATCAGGACTCTACATAATGTCAAGCACTGTATCTTTTATCATACTGCAGTATGAAATTCAGCATTCATTTTTTTATGCACCTCCCCATGCCCCCAGGCTGGCAACTCCTTCAGGTCACCTATTACCCCGCAGGCAACCATCCCCACTACCATCCACCACCTCACACTGCGGCCCCCCCCAGGTAACCTGGCATAACTCTTCACCAGATGCGTCCCCCTCCTCTGAAGGGGAAGGCACCAGTGAGGTGGCCAGAGCACTCCTCAATTGGCCCGGGTGCTGCTGAGGTGGTCCAGCAGTCTGGGGCTTGGTGGCAGCAGGGACCAGCAACTGTCATCTGGCTGGCCAGGGAGTCATTTTCCCATTTTCTCCCAAGGGAGTGGTGTGCCACAGATGTCAAGGCATACACTGATGTCTGCCACTCCCCCAATCAACTGGACCCGACATGCTGCTATTCTCCCGGCCTCTGCCAGGAGTCAGCCAGCACTGGGCCATATCCCCTCCCCCCCCCGGGGAGAAGGCAAGCCATCCTCAAATGCTTCCCTCAGCCAGCCCTACAATGACTCAAGTCCATTCCCAAATCCGGGTTGCTGGCGTGACAAGCAGAAATCCAACCGCTGCACTGACAGGCTGGCTGTCAGCATTGATTTTACTTAGATTTCTGAGGAGTTGTGTGGTGCTCTATCAATTTCTATTGCTTTTGCCACAAAACGGACATACAGAAATTTGGCATTTGATAAATAAGAAAGGGACATGCAACCAGGGTAGAGGGTGCTGAAAAACCAGGAATAACACAGACTGGCCCTGGCAGCTTTTCAGTATCTGTATTGTATTCTGCTGCTCAGCAAATTATGACATCTGTATTTTCATTTATTTTTTTACATGCCACAAAACCTCCAAACAATAGTAGGGAGTAATTTATGGTGTGCCAGTGGTCGATCAGGGTACAGGAGCCAGTAGGCCACTGTTGCTGCCAAGGTGATGCTTTTCGCTGTCAGGAGCGAAAATCAGCTGTTCTCAATTGGCACTGGGTGGCTATAGCTCTACACAGAAATGCTCTGCCATGTTATCTGTTGTCTCATGCAGACAATAATACAGGATTCTGTGCATCCTTTGTTTTATTTGGGAATGCTCGGTTCTATCAGTACCCTGCATAATGTCAAGAACTACACATTTTTACCAGATTGCACTATAAAATTCAGAATCAATCCTTTGTGTTAGATTTGTAAGCATTTGTGTGAGAAAAACAGTCACTGGAAAATACTGGAATTATTATAGATTTATTAGGAAAGTTACTGGAATGATTATAGATTTATTAGGCAATTATTAAAAACTCATCAATCCAAGTTACACTGGCGATGTCTGTCTTCTGAATCTGAGCTGTCATTGTCAGTCTCTAAATCAGAGGCAGCTTGAACACCCTCACTAGGAATAACACTGGACACTAGAGGCTCAGATTGGTATGGTTGGATACCAATATCAAAGTTTAGATCAATGTCCTCCACATCTTCAAATTCTTCAGCTTTGAACATTTCTAGATAATGATCACAGACGCACTAAAATCTTTGTGAACCAAGCTTTTTTATATAGCCATACACAGCATGAACCAATGCTGCAGGCCACTGTGACATCACAGGAGATCCCTGGGGGTGTGGTTGAGCTCTGTTTTCATGAATAACATAGAGGATAATGGCTGGGGATCGGGTGATAACCACGCTGTAATCACTTCAAGTGGTTGCTAGGGCAACATGGTAAACCTCGAGAGCGCAGCTCGAGAGGTTTACTGTAGCCCTAGCAACCACGAGAGGCGATTTCAGCATGGTTGCCACCCGCTCCCCAGCCATCATCTTTTATATAGTATGGTCAAAAAAATACTGTTTGCATTCTATGTCTGAGAATTATGGAACTCTGGTGCATTCTTTTTTGTTAAGCCACTGTTTGGAAATTCCAAAGTGTGGTTAACAACTTTTAAAATTCTAAACAGTGCATAACTAAGCTGTGTGACTGCTGATTATGGTGGTTAATAGGCACTTACCATACATTATAAAGGGCATATCAACAGTCAAACAAACCTTTTTTTGGTACTTTGGAAGCTGAATTCAAACATAAAAGTAAGCTTTTTTGATTAAAAATAGCCTATAAACTATCAAAATCTACCCTCAAATCAGGCAAAACAGAACATTTAAATGAGCTGTGCTTAAGTGTCCTTTAAGCACTTGGTCCCAATAATTTGATGTAATTACTACTTCCGGCCATTTCCCTGATTTCATTTGGCATCCAAAGTAAGACCTTATCACAGGGATCTCAAGAAGAACACTTATCTGCCTGCTGTTACACTTTATATGCTTTGCAGATGGTAGAAAATATATTGGCAGCTTCAACCAACTGGTTCCTCTTAAGACGACTGTGGACCATTGTTGAGGGTCTCAATGTCATGCTTCCTTCTCATTATTAATTAATTAATTAATTAATTAATTAACCAAGTAACTGCACTAGGCAATCAAATGCCTATTTTCAGGCATGACCTGGTAGATTACAAATAAATGACAATAAATTAGTATAATATGCAATAAGTGCAATGAGAAAAGTACAGTCAATACATGACAGTGTAACAGTCACAAGTAGCAACAGGAATGACATAAAATCATTTTTTATTTGTATTTATTTATTAGAAAATTGGTATCCAGGAGAGGCACACTGAGCCAAATTTAATTTCCAGGTACAACCCAGAGAAGGGAAATGGTGGGAAAACAACAGCACAGTACATAATACAGTAGCAAAACATCTGAACAACATAAGTAAAATAATTGGTACATGTTAGAATAATACTAAATAATTCCATGTGCAGAGAATAAAGTGTAGTACAGTTCAGTGAGAACACCTAGCAAGTGCATACTCAGAAGTGGCAGCAGTACTTTGTGAACAAGAACAATATTGACAATTGGCGATTGACCTGAGAGGTGAGTTAATTGCCCAACCTCGTAACAGAGGAATAAACTGTAGTGGTGAAGTTAAACTAAGGCAGGAGCGAGAACCCAGCTGGCTGCTACCAGGATGGTTAAGGCTTAGCTGTAGTGGTATCAGGAGGAAGGGTAACAGGAACAGGTGGGAAGGGATAGAAGTTTCAACTAGTGCCAGAGGGAGCAAGAGGATGGTGAGAAGTGGAGGAAGGAGAGGAGTTGGTTCCAGAGTGAGGGAAGTCAATAAAAAAGGTAGATTACCCTGAAGAGGAGCAGGGGTGAGGAGTGGCAAATGTGCGATAAATCTGGAATAGAGGAAATAAGAAGCAGGGAAGAGCTGGGGGAGGAGAGAGGAGTGGTAAGAAGGAAGGGAACCAAACCAGTATTTGAATAGGAAAGAGGTACAGTGAGCCTAGTTATGAGAATGCAGAGGAGGATGGGAGAGGGAAAATAATACATAGTATTTAAATTTCACAAGGGTCACATGAATATATCGTTACAGAGGTATTCATGACACATCAGTTATCTGTGAGATGATACCAATGAAACTTAATGGCAAGAGGAGTTAAATGTTTTAAGCAGATATTTATGATGTGTGCTGTGATATCAGGCAATGGAGGGGCATTGATGAAGTTCAGAAAGGATTGAATTCCATATCCTTGGAGCGACATTAGCAAATGATGTTTCACCTATCTTTGTGCTAAGTTTTGGGATAGACAAGAGGGCATGCTCACCAGATCTCATAGGGTACAGATGAAATAAATGTTTTGTACCAGTTTGAATAGAAAAGCAGTGAAGACTACTTCTTAAACTGTTTTGAATAGTGTGGGTCCTCCATGGAGTGGCCACCATGCACACCTTGTGTTCCTATTGACATCAGCCTTCAGCCTCGGGTACTGTGTACTATTGGTGTTGCTGGGCCCCCATGTAGTGTTTGTCCAGTTACAACATAATAATTGCCAGAGTAGTATAACGATGATGCTTCCTCAATCCTGATTGATTACTGCTCAATATATGATTAAACTGAAGGTAACCATTTAGTTTACTGGATAAAATTAGGACAAAAGAAGGCACAATGCCCATCTAGATTGTCCTCCCATGACAGTGGGATAGTAAACAGATTATTGAATTACAACCATGAATCAAGCCTAGTTTGAAAGAAATCAAAATTAACTGCCTCTACAATAGTTGGGGGTAGAGAGTTCCAGGATTTTGCTGCCCTTATATTGAAAAAATTGTCATATTTTTTATTGTTGGCCCACTCAACTTTTAATTGCTTAGTGTGTAATTTTCCCACAATTCTCTTATTAGCAAATGCTAGTCCACATATGTTAAACAGCATAGGATTATGGACTAGTTTATACATAAGAAGCAAATCTCCCCTTTGCCTTCTCAGAGTCAATGGAAAAAGATTTGTCTCTAGTAGCCTAGTCTCATAGCATTTGTTTCTCAATCTAGGGATAGATTTAGTTAATCTCCTTTGTACTCATTCTAGACGGTTTATATCATTTTTAAGATAAGGGCTCCAAAAGGGAAAGCCATAATCCAAGTGGGGTCTAACATAAGCTCTATACAATGGTATTAAATTGTGTTCAGATTTACTAATGAAAGTTTTTTTTTGATTTGTCTCATAATAACATTTGCTGTTCTGACTACTTTACTACAAAGATCACCTGATGATAATTTGTTATTAACTAGGATGCCACGATCTCTTTCACAGTTTGATGCTTCCAATTCTTGCCTATTTAAGTAGTATTTGTAAGACGGGTTATTCCTCCCAAACTGTAAAATTTTGCATTTATCAGTGTTAAATAACATTGAGTTTTTATTGGTCCATTGTTCTATACTATACAAGTCCTGTTCAAGCAGTTTGAAGTTAGCTTGAGTATCAGCTCTACCACCAAGTTTTGTATCATCTGCAAACTTTGATAAATAGTTATTAGAGTTGATAACCATATCATGGATACAAAAATTAAACAAAACCGGTCCCAACACGGATCCCTGGGGAACTCCTCTCGTGACAACTCCAGGAGTAGATAGAGCTCCATTTATTCTAACTGACTTGGTGCATTTAAGTAGCCACTCTGATATCCAATTAACTAATCGTGAAGAAATTTTAAGGTTATGAAGTTTATTAATTAGTAAGGAATGTGACACATAATCAAATGCCTTACTGAAATCTAACAGTAATACATCAATAGGAATGTTATTATCCAATAATTTAGTAATCTGCTGATAAAATGATATAAGATTGGTTGTACACAAGAAACCAGATTTAAAACCTTGTTGTGATAAATCGTGAATATCCAGTTTTTCCAATGCATCCTCTAGTCTGCATTTGATTAGACGTTCCTTGGCTTTTCCCAGAATGGAGGTTAAACTAATTGGACGATAGTTCTGAACATTGGACTTTAACCCTTTTTTGTAAATAGGTGTATTTAATGCAGTACACCAAGCATCAGGTATTTTACAATCTAATAGTGATCTGTTGAATAAAAGTTGGAGTGGGATAATAATTGAATCTGTTGTTTCAAGAAGAAATATGGTGTTAATATTATCTGGACCCGAGCTGGTCGATCTTTTGATCTTAGATAATGAATTCTTGATTTCTGATAACTGAAATAATGGGATGAAAAAATTATTACTATTAGTAGTGATTACAGGATTTATTGATTGATCAAAAACCAAACAAAAATATTTGTTAAAATAATCAGCCATATCTTTAGTTGAAGTTAAAGTAATCCCATTGTTGCAGAGTGGTGCTGTATTTCTGTTATTACATCTATTGCCATTGATGTAAGAGAATAAGGATTTCTGATTTGTTTTGGAATGTGCCAGTTTAAACTCTAATTTTAATTTAGCAGATTTAATTCATTTTTTTAATGTAGACAAGGCAGTTTTATATTCACATCTCAAGGATGGACTTGGAATTAGTTTTAGTTTCTTAAATAAATGTTCCTTAATTTTAATTTGTTTATTGATAGTGTTGTTAAACCTAACGTGAATTTTACGTTTATTGTTGCATTTTGATTTTAAAGGAATATGCTTGTCCTCTAATAAATGTATAATATTAGTTAAACATACATACATTTTGTTAACTCCTTTGTCTTTAAATATTTGAGACCAATCATTTCTTTTTAATTCTTGATTGAGCTTTGTAAAATTAACCTTTTTATAATCCCTACATCGGGAATTATTGTTAGTTTTGAAAATTTGTAAGGAAGTACTAACAAATATGGAGTTATGATCACTGTTACCAATAGATGCCATAATATTTATCCCTGAAATATCAAGGCCTTCATTTGCTATTACAAGGTCCAAAGTACTGTTGCCACATGTGGGCTGATTTACCAGTTGGTCCAAACCTAAATCAGTAATTGTATTTAGGAATAACCTATCATGGTTATTATTACCTATGTTGAGATTCCAATTAATACCGGGCATATTAAAATCTCCAAAAATTAAGATATCATTATTCTGGGATAACTCCGATATTGAATTTAATAATTCAGTAGTGTATTGGGTATCTGCTGAGGGTGGTCTATAGCAAACCCCAATATTAATTTTAGGACGATCATTAAGTTGAATGGAAATCCATAGTGATTCAGTCGAAGTAGTCAAAGAAATTTCATGTGCGATAATATCTTCTCTAACAAAGAGACATACACCACCACCTTTACTATCTAGTCTAGCCTTATGGTAAAGTTTATAGTTAGGAATGTTTCTAGACCAAACTGATGAATGATCCCACCAAGTTTCGGTAACAGCAATGATACTAAGATCCAATTGGATACATTTTGCTGTAAGCTCAGCCATTTTTAAAGAATTCAAAGATCTTGCATTAAAGGACAAAATATTAAGTGTTTTCTCAGTACTGGCATTCATTTTTGTGTTAAGAGAATTGGGAATTCTCCCATTCTCCCCTGATTTATTCAGTTTAAATATTTGTTAATAACAGAACTGATTGTTTTACCCAGTAAGACAATTTCCCTCCTATTCAAGTGTAAGCCATCCCAACTAAAGAGGGATGCCCTGCCATCAAAGTTCTCCCAGTCAGGGATGCAACAAATGCCTTGTTTAAGGCACCATTTTCTCAACCATTCATTTGATTCCCTAATATGATGAGTTATGTTGTAAGTTGCCCTGGGGACTGGAAGTATTTCGGAAAAACATATGGTACATCCCCTCTTTATAAGTAAGTTACTTAGAGCCACAAAGTCTTTTTTGATCTCTAAAGGACTATTTCAGTTTATATCATTAGTTCCTACTTGGATATTAACTAGGGAGTTATCACCAGCATTCATAAGTATATAATTAACCATTTTGGTAATATCAGAAATCTTTGCTCCCCTAAAACTGGAACATGTCTTGATGTTTTATATGGATTACAAATTGCCCTGTCCAAGTGCTTAATGATAGAATCTCCCAGTACATACACTTGATGAGAAGAATTCTGAGGATTTTTTTATTCAAACTGAGTTTGGGATGGGGGGGTCCCTACACTTATGGAAAAGGGATGGGGTTTGTTGGTAAATGGCACTGGGCTGGGGGGGCAGGCTGCCGTGCTCCTGTGTGCAGTAGAGCAGCCTGCCTGTGGGTGGCTGGGACTTAGACTTGGCTCCTCCATGCCTAACTTTATGCAGCACATCTCCAAGATGTGTGGCAGCTGTGTTGCACATCTTTGCTGAATATGGGGATATGCCACATACTCATGGGCATGCCCCCTCGAGATGTACCGCATACATTATCACTGTACTTGGGCGCAGCTGGAGATGCGAGATATATCTCATCCCTTTCAATATTGTGCTGCAAAGCATTTCTTGAGATGCGCTGGCACATCTCAGTTGTGCCAGTGCATATCCTTTGAAACTGTCCCCCTGAAAAACTAAAACATAACAGGCAACAGGCAAACTTATTTGTAAAGTCCAAGAAGGTAGCCATAGAGATTTATGTAAAGAAAAGGGAATTACATTCTCCTAAACTAAAAATAAAAATGCCAAAGGATATAGAGACAGTATTGTCAGCCCACTATCAAAATACAGATTATCTAAACAATATCAGTAATTCTCAAAAAATTAACAAAAAACAAACCCACCTGAGACAAGACAGGAGCCATGATGGATTAAATAGAAAGAGTTATTGGAATTGTGAATACACAGCCTAGAACAATTCTAGACATCCCCAAGCCTTTGACAGTGTTCTGCTGGATATTCCTAGTGGAGAACGAACATGGAATTCCAAACAAAATCTGATTGGTTTCTTCTCTCGTATTCTTTAAAGGCCATTAGAACATGATGCAATGTATTGGATTCAAACTCATATGAACTATGCAAACCAAACACAGATTGACACATATTTTCAAGATGAGCTGTTAAAAAAATAAATATTGACAAAAACAGAGCATTTAGACCAGCTTGGACTAAATATTGTGGATAAAAATGACATTTTTTCTAAACATGAAAATACTCAACTAGAGAAGCTGGATTCAAAACCAGAATTAGAAGATGGGGCAATTATACCATAATATTTAAGAAGGGGGTTAGATTTACTATGCACACAGAAGATGATACATTACCACAATGAAAGATCAACAACAAGGATAAGGAAACTGCAAATGGGCATTGGAATTTATTATCTTGGAACATAGATGGACTTGCAACTGAAATAGCTGATTCTGACTGTTTAAAGTACCTCTCTTCTTTGAGATACTTTTATTACAGGACACATGGTGGTTACATTCTCTGCTTAAACTTCCAGAGCTTGAGGTTTACATGTCTAAAGCTAAGAAATCATTGAGGGGCAGAAATGGAATGGGTTTACTAACTGCAGTTAAAATACAGAAAAAATATAAATGTTACCAGGATAATTATGTCTAAAGAAAATTTATTAGCTATTAACCTAAGAATTGGTAATGCTAATTTTATAATTAAAAATTGCTATATCCCCCCCTTTGCTAATTCTAAAGAATATTTAGACAGTTGGTCTAATTTGGAAAACACTGCAATAAATAATAACTAAATATTCAGATTACAATATACTCATGGCTGGAGATTTTAGTGCTAGAATACCTGTTTATAGGACACTGTTTAGAGATCTTGATGACGAAACTCGAATTCATACTTTAATAATTTATCAGATGTTGGCAAATCCCAGGATTAAAAAAAGCAATAAAGCAGGTAATAAATTATAAACAATAGCAATGGATTTAGATTTAGTTTTAATTAATGGTTATACTAGAAGTGATACTAGTGGCAAATGTACATTCAGTTACTATAATGGGTAATTCCTGATTGATCTTTTTTTGGTAAATTTGAACGCAATAGAAAAGATCTTGGATCTTGAGGTACAGGAGCATATTTAATCACTTCACTTTTCAATAAAAGTCCAATTAAAAAAACATGAAATCTGAGACACAAATAGAAAAAATATTCTCTGTATTATATGAAATTCATAAGTCTAAAAGATTAATCTGGACATAAAAAATAAAGAAAAAATAGCTACATTACTTAAGCAATAAGGCATGACTAGGGGATAGATTAACTGTCTATTAGTCACCCACTAGGGGTATAATGTGGCATGAGGCACAATCAAGTGACATATTGTTCCTAAGAGGTGATTAACTGACTGTTACTCTAACTCCTAGGAGTGCCTTATTGCTATTATAAAAATATTCCAAAGGAAAAGTGTTAAAAGTGTACTTCTTGAATGTTTTCCTCATTAAGAGGGTGATTTATTTAAATTTAATAAACTTTATTAATGAAATACAAATATAAAACACCTGACATAATAAGGAGTAAAACAAACATCAAACATCAAAACCCTCTTCCCCTTCCCCCCACCCACATCCCACCCTGGTGTAGCGACCAATAGATATCCATAGTAAAACCTCTAAAATAAAAGTATCAGAGCACAGAGACAAAGTACTCCATCTTATGTACAGTTTCAAACAAGAAAGATCTTTAACCAGAATTCATTTTTGGAAAACACTGTAATAAATTATAGAAGAAAATAATTTATGTTATTCTTGAAAAAAGAATATCAGCTGGATTCGAGCCCCAGACCACAAAAATATAAGACACATGCTTATCATGATGCACCACAGTAGAACTCTGAAAGTTGGTCTCTAAAAAAGATCAATGAAGCTGCCATATGCACAGTTACAAACAAACAAAACAGATATTTACCCAGAAATAATTTTGGGGAACATCACTGTTGTAAATTATACAAAAATTAATTTATGTTATTCTTGGAAAAAACATCAGCTGGATTCAAACCACTGACCAAAATAATAATATGTTTATCATGATGCAGCACAGCAGAACTCTACAACTGGTCTCTAAAAAAGATGAATGAAACTACCATATGCACAGTTTCAAACAAAACAGATATTTACCCCCCAAAAAATTTGGGGAACATCACTGCTGTAAATGATACAAACATGTATTATTGTCATTCATGGAAAATCCTATCAACTGGATTAGAATCTTTGTACCAGCTAGGACTGTAAATGTGGTAAAGTAATTGTACTGCATGTGTCTCTCTGACCTTGGATAATCCCTGAAAAGGGTTTTCTATGCTCTGTGAAGCTAACCAATCATGTTACAAAAAAATAAAAAAAATGAAATGAACCATTGACCACAACATTTAATAACATGCATCCATCAACATTAGAGAAACAAACAGTATAAGGGATAAATATCAACTGCATTTGGAGAGTTGACCACAAAATGTAATAATGTGACCATCAAGATTAGAGTAATACATAGTATAAAACTTCAGGCAAAATTTAATTAAGCTACTGTATACTGTACTTGGAGGGAAATACTTTTGACTGTTTCTTTCATTGCCACCTGACTTCAGGATGCCATCTGGCGGGCATTCCTAAACTGTACCTCATGATGAGTAACAAAAAAGCATGCCACTTACAGCAATAGTAAAGCACATACACCATCTTGCGTCCATTCTAGGTATAACAAAGTGGGATTTTGAAGGATTTTTTCCCCTAAATTTCCTGAAGGATAAATGGGGAATCTCACAAAATCACTTGACTTATTCAACACTACTACTGTAGACAGGCTTATGGTGTGAAGTTAATTTTAAAAGAAAAGAAACTCTATTATTTAAAATATCGTACATGAAAATAGTTTGGATATATACTATAGTGGATATACGAACATACAAAATTTGCCAGCACATAAAGGCCCAGAGGTTTATCAAGTCTGCTCGAATGTGCAGCTAACATCCCTTATTCTGCAGCTGCCACTCCCTTCCACCCTTCCCCTTCATTAACCCTCCCCCTTGTCCTGTCCCATCCCCTTCTGAAGCAGTCCACTGTTCTACTGGATACCACTTCTGCAGGTAATGCATTCCACCCAGCCACCACCCTCTCTGTAAAAAAGTGTCTCCTCATCTCCCTCCTGAACCTTCCTCCCTCCAGTCTCATATCATGGACCCTGGTGTCCCTCCCCTCCCTTACTTTGAACAGCCCCTCTGTACCTGTCTTGTTTATTCCTTTCATGTATTTAAAGGTTTCAACTCCCTCAACCTCCTCTTGTATAAGTCCCCCAGCCCCTTGATCATCTTTGTCGCCCTGCGCTGCACCCCACTAGTAACTTAATGTCCCTCTTCAGATGTGGGCGCCAGTAATGTACGCAGTACTCCAGGTGTGGTCTAATGACCTATACAGTGGCAGAATCACCTCCTCCCTCCTTGAGGATATACCCCTTGCAATGCAACCCAGCATTTTGTTGGCCTTTGCAGCTGCCTTCCTACATTGTGCCGAGTTGTTCATTGGCCCTGTAATGAGCACCCCCAGATCCTTCTCCTCTTCTGTCTTGGCTAGCTGCACTCCCCCCAGCTGGTAACTCCTCCTTGGGTTCTTCATCCCAAAATGCAGCTCCTTGCACTTTTTGGCATTAAACCCCAGTTGCCAGGTGTCTGACCAGGTTTCAAGCTTTGCCAGATCATCCTGCAACCCCTGCCATCCCCTAGGTCATTCACCACCGCTCCTACCTTGGTATCATCAGCAAACAGACTGATCTTGCTCTTGATGTCCCATGATATTCTGCAATGAATATCCCAAACAACACTGGTCCCAACACCCGGGCCCTGTGGAACACCGCTCATCACTACCCTTGGGTGTGAGGCTCCCACCCACCACCACCCTCTGTTGCCTTCCCTGAAGCCAGTTTCCTACCCATCTCACCAGCTTTTCACCCGCCCCTGTGCCTACTAACTTACTTCCCAGCCTTCCATGTGGCACCAAGTCGAATGCCTTACTGAAGTCCAGATACAGGACATCCACTGTATGGCCCCTGTCCAGTTGCCTAGTTACCCAGTCATAGAACTCCACCAGCTTGGTTTGGCAGGATCTGCCATGTATGAAGCCATGCTGTCTGCTGTCCTGTAGTCCTCTGGCCTCTAGGAGGGCCACCAGCCTCTCCTTCAGGATAGTCTCCATTAGCTTACTCACAATGGATGTGAGGCTCACTGATCTGTAGTTTCCCGGTTCATCCTTGGGCCACTCTAGTGGAGGGCACCACATGAGCCATCCTCCAGTCTGAGGTACACACCCTGAATGTAGTGAGGCATTAAATAGGTCTACCAAAGGTCCTGCAAGGACCTCTGCCAGCTCCTTCAGTACCCTGGGGTGGATGCCATCTGGGCCCGGTGCCTTGTCCACCCTCAGTTCCTTCAAACCCTCTGCCCTCCATGATCTCCCCATCTGTCACCACTTCCCCTCCGTTTCTGCCATTTCTCCCCCCTTGGGTGTCACCCCCCCTCTTCTCTTTAGTAAATACTGAGCAGAAGTACTCATTTAGTGCTTCTGCCTTATCGCACCCTGCTTCCACCCAGCACCCATCCTTCCTAATCCTTACTATGTGGTCCTTACAGCTCCTTTTCTCCCTGATGTACCTAAAGAAGTCCTTCTCCCCCTTCTTAATGCCCTGTGCCAGCCTGAGTTCTGTAGATGCTTTGGCTCCCCTTGCTGCCCTTGTCACCTCCTTCAATTCTGTCATGTACTCCTGCCTGTCCTCCCTCCTCCCTGTTTTCTTGTACTTCCTAAAGGCAGCTCTTTTCCTCCTTACCTTTTCCATGACCTCCTTGCTCAACCAGCTCAGTTTCTTAGCCCTAGTCTTCTTGCTCTGGGCCTTGCAGCAGGTTTTGGTTGCCTCCACTATCTCCAGCTTTATGAGCTCCCACCTCTGGCTAGTGTCCATACTAGACTGAATTCTGGCCAGGTGCCCTTTTACCACTTCCCCATTCCTCCTAAAGTCGGCCCTCCTGAAGTCCAGCACTCTTGTGCCAGATTTCACTCCTTCCTTGCCCAGATCCAATGTGAGCCATACTGAGTTGTGGTCACTCCCTGGCAGCGGTTCCTCCACTGTAAGTTCTCTCACAAAGTCCCCATTTGCCAGCACAAGGTCAAGGGTATTCCCTAACCTGGTTGGTTCACTGACCTTTGCAGCAGGAAGCTGTCCTGAAGGCATCCAGCAGTACCTGCTCCTTCTGTTCCTGGTTGTTGGGTACTCAGTCCACTCCTGGCATGTTGAAGTCCCCCACAGTCACCACACTACCCTTCTTGCAGGTCCTCCTGATCTGTCCTGCTAGTTCCCTGTCTAACTCCTCCATCTGAGATGGTGGCCTGTACACCACTCCCATTCTAAGAATCCTATTCTTGGAATCCTGGATTTGCATCCAAAGTGACTCTGTACTACCCTCCTCCCCTTCCTCCCTTACACACTTCAGCCCTTCCTTCATATATAGTGCCACATCCCCTCCTTTCCCAATCACCCTGTCCCTATGAAATAACCTGTACCCTGGTACAGACAGGTCCCAGTCATTGTATTGGGTGGCCCATGTTTCTGTGATGGCTGCAATGTCCACCTCTCCCTCTGCCATGAGCACCTGTAACACTGCAGTTTTCCTCCCAAGGCTCCTAGCATTAAGGGTAACCACCTTCCACCCTTCCCCCCTCCCATCCTGCCCTCCTTTCCTAGCATCACCAATAGTACTTGCCGTTTGTCCTTTGTCACTGTTATGGGGGGGTAAGCTCATATGGTTTCCCAACCTGTGGTTTCTGCATATCTCTTGCCCAATTGCCACCCCCCACTCCTAGTTTAAATTCCCAACTTCCTCTATGTACTCCTCTATCCTCCATTTCAACACTTTCTTTCCCTCCTCACTCAAGTGTAGTTTGTCCTTGGCATAGAGACTACTGTCCTTCCAGGTCCCTCCCACCCCCACCCCCAACAGCCCATACCCTTTAGCACAACACCAGGTTCTTAGCCATCCATTAAATTCCTCTATTCTCAGCTTTCTTGTTGTGCTTGCCTTGGGCACTGGAAGTATCTCTAAAAAAGTCACTGATCTTCCTGCCCCCTCACATAAATGTGCTAGTTCCTCAGACCTCCTCTGGTCTATATCTACTGTCTTGTCAGCCAGGTCATTTGTCCCAAGATGTATAATTAAATGAGGCTTGTCCCTACCCCTTCTAGCATATTTCAGAACAGATTTCCCACCCTTTCCACTGTCATTCCTGGCATGGCCTCCACCCAAATGTTACTATGCCTCTCCCCCTTGCTAACCCTACCTGACTCCTCTTAGTATTGAGTCCCCCCAGCACTAAGATTCCACCACTCTTATCCCCGCTTGCTTCCATTCATCTCCCTCTCTCATTTCCAGATCCTCTTCTTCCTCCTGCACATTATTTCCCCCTTTTGCCCTTGTTGCAATTCTCCCAGCAGAACTTCCCCCCGCTACAGTTTGGTCCAGGCATTTATCAATTACTCCTCTAATTTCATCATTTCCCTCCTCCACCTTCTTCCTCTCTAGCAGTGCAAAACTATTTTCTGAAGACCCTTCACAAATGCCCGCTCCCTCTCTCTGCATAGTAACTGGTTCTCTCTTTTCCACTCCATGACTTTTGCCACTTCTTCACCTCCCCTCACAAGTCCCTATCTCCTCCTTCCATTTGTCTTTTTTCTCCTGACCTGGTTTCCCTGGCAATCATTCTTCCTGGCCTGGGCCCCTTTGTCTCTGCTTCCCTTCTTCTGACCCTCTCCTCACTACTGTTGGCTTAACTTGCTCTCCCTCATCTCCCCTTCTTCCTCCCTCCAGTATTGGGCTAAACCCACCCACAATCTGCCTTGCCTGTCTTAGTTCCTCCTGAAGACCCTTGATCTCCTTTCTAAGTTTCTCTATGTGGTTGCACACTAAACATCCTCCCACACTCCAGGCAATTTTTAGAAAGATTGGTGCACCGCAGTTGTTGCAGCCTACCACCCTACCCATTGCTGTCATTGCCCACCAGCGACCCCCCCACCCTTCCAGATGCAGGATACCAAACACTCCCCCAAGTCTCCCCTCTCCCTCATTTATCAGTGCAAAACATTCTTTTATTTCCCTTACCCCCTTTGTTTTACACATTTGGATAGATTGAGCAATTGCTTTTTATATTCCTATCCTTCCTAGCCACACTCAAAAAGAGACTTTAAGTAGCTATTGCACAACCTTCTTCAAACTCCTACTCCTCCTTTCCCCAGTGCAATAGCAATGCGAAGAAGTAACAATGAAAGCTCCTAGATTTGCATGTACTTCCCTTCTACTGAGATAGCAGTCACCTCTTCACTTGCTGCTGTTCCTTTCCTGGATGTCTGCTTCTGCTATGACAGGTGCATATCCTTTGCCCGTTTGAGGGAGTGATGTCAGAACCACTAGTATAAGGGAAATAATGGACATGGGTGGGTGGGGTGAGGGTTTGGGGGTGGGACCAGCCCAAGTCTTCCAGAAACAATCAGGTAGCTGATGCCCTGGTCAGACCATTAGCACCCTTCCCCCACTCTGCAGTAAATTTTGCAGCTAGTGAAGCCAGCAACAATGAATCACAATTCTACTCAAAGCCCCCAAAATAGGTTTGCTACCCAAAGAAACAGGACTCCAATTCAAACAGCTTCACCAACAACACATCAAAATAGGCTCGAAATTAAAAGATATAGGTCTCCAATTCAAAGAAACAGACCCAGTTAAATCACACCAATTATGTTTTAAATCAGAAGAAGTAGGTCTCTACAAATGCAGCCTCCCACACAGTGAAACATCAAACAAATGAACCCACTTATAGCTACCAAAACAGGTTTCAAAATTCCAACAGCCCCAAACAATACCCTGCTGGCCCATTAAAAGCAGTAAGAAAGAAAAGAAATAACCTTCTACCAAGTAGAATCCACAAGAAACAATGTAAAAATAACAAGAAGAAGCTACTGTACTGTACAGATCTGATCCTGTCCCCCTTCTAGTTCCTGATGTGATATGATATAGTAATAGTTTTCAAGAGACAGTTTTAATTTTGCAGAAGACTGATACACATTTATTTGTTTATGTTTATAGAAATTTAACAAAATATATTATTGGAAACATACATTTGCATATGAAATATAAAGTGATATTAAGGTAAATTCTGGGAATGAGAATTTGCTATTTTCAATTCAATTAAACTAATGGGCTATATCATACAGTGATATTTTTAGTGCTGTTTGTCATAACCCCACTCAGCAGGTCAGGCCACCTGCTCCCACAGTGCCAACCTCCGAGTGCAGTACTGTGAACAGAAACAGAACAGGGTAACCCTCCTGTCTGTTTTGTGGGTCTGAATCACCTTTGGTCTCAAGTTCTGGAGGGACTCAAACTGTGAACCTCTTGCTAGCGTACCCAATATACAGGCTCAGATAATTCTGCTCTTCAGGGAAATGCCAGATATCTGTCGCCAAGGGCACCTAACCAGGTATACAAAATGAACCCATAAAAACTCTATGAAAGACCTCAGATAAACTCTTTCCTTTTCCCAGTTTGGTATTACCATTAAGCTATGCACAGTGTCAACTTTAACCATATATGCTTCACTTGTTAAAGAAAGAATTTTGAAGGCACACCAAGCAGTCACTTTAAAATAGAGGTTTACTTTAAAATAGATAAAAATTTAAAATATAAATACAGAACAATATATCACAACGCATACAATCACTTAAAAGAACAAGGTTTAAAAAGTGCAAACAAATTCCTACCACCAGACAATTAGACTTGTCAATCTAATGTATATCTTCTAACAGTGCTTGAAGTAGATGTTTCTTCTTCAGAGTCCAAACATGAATGCCCCTTAAGGTCAGCCACAGCATAATTAAAAACTGTCTTTGAATATGCCTCCTCCATGATGTCACCCAGCTCCTCCTCCTCTTTTTATTAAAAATTATACAACCAGGATGTCTTATCACTCAGGAGGTATTTTAAATAAGATGACACAAGCAAAAGCTCATTTCCAATATGACTCTTTGATCTGGAGTGGTTTTCTGTTCCTCTTTGATCTAGTGTGTTTTTCTGCTTTTCAAAGACATCAAAGAATGTTTACAGGCTGGCCCGCCAGAACAGCGGTTGGATTTCCACTTGCGACACCAGCGACCAAGGTTCGGGAACAGACTCGGGTGCTGGAGGGCCGGCTGAGGAGAGAAGGCTTGAGCATCGGCAGATGGCTCACCTTCTCTCGGGGGGAGGGCAGGGACATGATCTGTTGCTTGCTGATCCCTAGCAGAGGCTGGGAACATGGCAGTTCATGGGGTCCCACTCACTAAGGAGGCATGATGAACGTTGGTGTCTGCCTTACATTGTGGCACACCATGCCCTCGGGGAGCAAACAGGAAAAGAGCCCTGTAGCAGACCAGATGACGGTCACCAGTTCCCGTAGCCACGAGACTGAGGACGGGTGCATGCACCATCCCCAGCAGCACCCTGGAACAGGTTTGGCGCTGGTCGCCCCAACTGGCACCATCCCCCTCGGAGGAGGGGAACCCACCCAGTGAAGGGTTACATCCGGGGGTCACCCGGGGGAGGCTACTATATGGGGGTGAAGAGGTGGCTGCTTTGAGGCAGTGTGGCTCAGAGGGTGTAGGTGGCCCAAAGGAGAGGCCGGCCTGGAGCTGGAAGGGAGCAAAAAAAAAAGAGAACTTTTACAACTCTGCAGTTTCTCCCTTAGCTGACATATAGCTTCTTTTAGCACCAGTTGAAATTAACTGTTCTTTTCTCTGAAGACATCATAAAATGGTTATTTTAGTTCCTGGCCTTCTAAGAAGCACAGCTCAACAACAAGACCATAAAATGTGAGTCTTTGGAAGTTAACCACATTGCAGAGATCTGCTGTTTAATATATCTTGTCCTTTGAAGTGATACCTGGGATGGGGGGGGGGTCATCCCAGGAGCACAGGATTTCTCATGACAGACAATCACATTATATTTTTTTATATTTCAAAAATCATAGAGTAATCAGAACCAGATGTCCAAGTATCACAATCCTCCCCATCTAGACTGAATTTGGGGTCTCTATCTCCTGCATGGGATGAGCTTCCCAAATCAATTCACTTCTCATAGACATGAGACAAGCCATCTGAGTTTTGATTTTTCACTCCAGCCCTATGTAAGATTGTCATGCCATACCCTTGCAAAGCAAGACTCCATCTTAACAATCTACCATTAGTCTTTCCCATTTGCGTCAGCCAAACCAGGGGGTTGTGGTCAGTTTCTACCACAAAATGCTGCCCATACAAGTATGGCTCCAACTTCTTTAGGGCCCACACTATGGCAAGACACTCCTTTTCCACAGTAGAGTATGCCTGCTTCCTGGGAAGTAACTTTTTACTCAGGTACACTACCGGGTGATCTTTCCCTTGGTTGGATGTCTGACTCAGTACTGCCCCAATACCCATGTCTGAGGCATCAGTCTGAACTATAAAGAGACTGCTATAGTCAGGACTTGTCAAAACAGGAGCACGGCACAGTGCCTCCTTCAACCTGGTAAAGGCTTCTTCACAGGCTGGTCCTCAGGTAATTTTCTTTGGCATCCTTTTCCTTACCAAGTCAGATAGAGAGCAGCCAGGGCACTGTAATTGGGTACACATTTTCTATAGTACCCTGCTGTCCTGAGAAGGCTCCTGAACTGCTTCTGCATTTCTGGTCTGGGCCATGCCTGGATCACCTCCATTTTTATTTGGTTAGAACGGAGCTGTCCCTAGCCTACCACATGCCCAAGGTATGCCACTTCTCCCATGGCCACCAGGCACTTCTCAGCTTTGACAGTGAGCCCTCTGTATCCTGCCCAGCACTTTCCAAAAGTGGGACAGGTGTTCCTCCCAGCTGGCACTAAAGATGACAGTGTCATCCAGGTACGTAATGATGTACTCCTCAGCACTATGTAACACCTGGTTCACCAACCTTTGGAAAGTGGCCGGGGTGTTCTTCATTCCAAAAGGCATTACTTTAAATTAAAATAAGCCTATTGGAGTGATGAAGGCCGACCTCTCCCTAGCTCTGTCCATTAACTCTACCTGCCAATACCCCTTGGTCAGGTCAATGGTCGTAAGGTTGGTCGCTCCTCCCATCTTGTTCAGGAGTTTGTCTGTCCAGGGCATCGGGAGGGCATCTGACTTTGTGACTGCATTCAGTCCATGATAGTCCACACA
The DNA here is from genome assembly GCA_016271365.2 of Neoceratodus forsteri. Lineage (NCBI taxonomy): Eukaryota > Metazoa > Chordata > Ceratodontiformes > Ceratodontidae > Neoceratodus > Neoceratodus forsteri. The sequence goes on along the minus strand of CM057452.1, from coordinate 978,224,859 downwards.
GAAATGAGTAGAGCCATCTGGCTTGGGCACAAGGACTACAAGTGAGGCCCAGGGGCTGTGGGATCTCTGGATTACCCCTAAATCCAGCATCTCCTCCACTTCCCTCCTACTACCCTTTTGTACAGCCTCTGACACCCAATATGCTGTCCACCATATGAGTGTCTGTGTCCCTGTCTCCACATCGTGCTTCGCTAATAGGGTTAGTCCAGGCTTGGCTCTAAAAAATGGGGCAAAGTGTGCTAAAACCTCCCTTATTTCCTGGATCTTGACTGGAGCCAGTGGGGGAGACAATTTTACTGCCTCCACAGAGGACTCCCACTTGCTTTCTTCCAGCAAGTCCAGAAGGGGGTCTTCTTCATCCATCCCCTCCCCTGGACTACACACTGCAAACACCATGTCAGTCCTATTAGCATATGTCTTCATCATGTTCATATGGTACATCCTTTCTGTCTGTCTTCTATCAGGTAACTCTATAATATAGTTCACGTAATTTACCTTCCTAACTACTTTGTGTGGTCCTGCCCACTCAGCCTGCAGCTTGTCTTTCCGGACCAGAATAAGGACCATGACTTCCTGACCCACCATGTACACGCGAGCTATGGCTCTGTGGTCATACCACACTTTTTGTTTCTGTTGGGTAGCTGCCAGGTTGCTCTGGGCTGTCCCCATAAGCTCCTTCAGCTTTTCCCTAAACCTAAGGATGTAATCCACTATGGGAGTTCCCTGGGTGGTGTGCTTGCCTTCCCAGTCCTCCTGGATCAAGTCTAGGGGTCCACGTACCGGGCGTCCATATAAGAGTTCAAAGGGTGAAAATCCTGTCGACTCTTGAGGCACCTTCCTGTATGCAAACAACAGGTGGGGAAAGTATTTCTCCCTTTCTCTCCCATGCTGTTCAGTAAATGCCTGGAGCATTGACTTGAGGTACCATTAAATCTTTCCACAAGCTCATTGGCTCGTGGGTGATTAGGTGTCATGCATTTCTGCACCACCCCACACTTCTCCCATAAACATTTCATCAGGTCCGACATGAAGGAACACCCTCGATCAGTGATAACCTCCTGTGGAAACCTAACATGGGAGAAAATCCCAAGTAAGGCATCTGCCACTTTGTCTGACCTCAGTGAGGACAGGATGACTGCCTCGGGGTACCGGGTGGCATAATCCCACACAGTCAGGATGAATCTCTTCCCTGAGGAGCTGGGGGTATTTAAAGGCCCCACAATATCCATTCCCACCCTCTGGAATGGCTCCTCCACTATGGGCAATGGAATCAGGGCAGCTTGGGTTTTCTTGCCCACCTTCCCTATTTCTTGGCACCAGTGACAAGACCTGAAATACTCCTTCACCTGCTGGGTGAAGCATGTCCAATACAAATTCTGGGCCAACCGCTGTGTAGTGTGTGCAATTCCCAGATGACCAGACAAAGGAATATCATGTGCAATCTTGAGCAACTGCTCATGATACCCCTGGGGAATGACAAGCTGCCTGCCTAGTACTGCTCCCTCTGTCTGCACAGCCTGAGTATACATCAGTCCATTTTCCCAATAAACCTTATATTTACCATCACCATCAGAGTCTGCTCAAGCCCTCAGCTTCTCTAGACTAGGGTCACTTCTCTGAGCAGCTGCAAACTCCTCACACATTCCCAAGGCATGGGACAGGTCCCCTTCAGTCGCTAAACTAGGGTCCCTAGCACTAGCATCAGGGCACACTGGATCACTGTCAGTCCCAACCCTCTGACAATGGGTCACCCCTCACTCTTAGGAGTAACCCTCCGTAGTTGTGTGGTTAACTGTTACTGGGGAAATTTCTACCCCCTTTTCATTAGTCTCCCCATCTGGAGACAGTGGATGGGGAACCAGCCTCCCAGTGGTTTCCACAATGGCTTCTGTGGGGTTCAGGGAACTACAATTTTCCCTTGCCACTCGGGTACAGGTAACTGCACACACCATCCCCTGTTTGAGATTGTTGCCCAGGATCACATCCACTGCTAAGGTTTTGGCTACAGCCACCTGTTGCACAGTTCCCCCATTTCACCCCAGTCTAGGAGAACACTGGCGGTGGCAATGTTTTCTCCTCACCAGTAAAGTCCTATGCAGTGATGTATTTATTAGGTATAAGCTGACCAGGCTGTACTAGATCCCCTTTTACCAATGTCAGGGATGCCCCTGTGTCCCTTAACCCTTGAGTCTGTACACCATTCACCATGACTGGGTGCATGTGTTCACTCATGTTCACAGACATGCTTCCAGGGACACACAAACAACCCACTTCCTTCCTGGCACCACCTTGAGTATTGCTTGCCCTTTTGGGACACTGTATGGTGATATGCCTAGTTTCTTTACACAACCAATATTCATTTCTTTTCTCAGAGAAATATTTTCTCTGAAACCTGGGGCTAACTGGTTTTGGTGGAGGCAGTGAGGGTTTTAGCTGCCCTGAAGGTGCGCTTTTCCATTTCTGCACTGTCACGTCCACCCCATTCACTCTCAGAGCAAGTCTGCTCTTGGCATAGTGGTCCAAGAATTCAGCAGCCTCTTGCACTGTTTTGGGATCTCAGTCCTCCAGCCAGGTTTTCAGCTCTGCTGGGCATGACCAGAAAAACTGTTCTAACAGAATCACATTTTCAGTTTTATCTACAGAGTTTGCTTCAGTTCCTTTCCACCAACACTTTAAAAACTGACGTTGTTTCATGGCTAGCTCATCATAACTCATGTCAGGACTTCTCCTGAGCTTACAGAATTTAGCTCTGTATGATTCAGCAGTTAATTCAAATCTTTTTAACAGTTCAGCTTGAAGTTTGCTGTAATCATTACTGTCCTCATTGTCCATTTGACCCAATGCATCCTGAGCTTTCCCAGTAAGTAGCGGGGATAGCTGGAAGCTCCAGGACTCCCTATGAATTTTAGCCTGAATACAACCTTTTTCAAAAGAATTTAAAAAGGCATCCCCTTCCTCCCCCTCTTTAAATTCAGCTATCAATTTGGAGTTCAATTTGTAACCCAGTCCTGTAGTCCCAGTTAAACCCAAGCCACTTACCTGCTCTGGTGCTGGTGATTGGAGTCGTAGCTTCTCCAGTTCATGTTGCCTCTGGCTGTCATGCTCCTCACGATCTGCCTTTCACTGTTCTCACTCCCTCTTCTCCTCTGCAGCTCATTGTTCTCGCTCCCTCTTCTCCTCTGCAGCTTGTTGTTCTCACTTTTCTTCTCTCTGGAACTCCAGCTCCATTCTGCGCAACTCAGTCTGCAGCCTGAGTACTTCTGGCTCCAGAATGCTGGTGACCTTCCCCTGCTGCTGTGGCTCTTCACTGGCACTGGCTCTGCTGCTCTCCTCATCAGATCTGGACACTGCACTGGCCGCTAGCCCTTCCACACTCAAGGTCTGGTTTCTTACAGTCACTGTCTGTGACTCGATGCTCTGGGTATCTGCTACCATCAGGGTATCCACGAGGTTCTGCTTGGTGGCTTTCACCTTGTACAGGACTCCTCTGTCCCTGCACAACTGCTTTAAATAGTCTACAGTGTGCCCGCTGTAGTTGGAAGCCATCGTCTTCCCTAATAAGGCTACTCTAACTTGCACTTTAGAAAAAAATAAATAAAACAGGTAGGAACTTGAATGTAAGCCAAGTGATATAGTTCTGTTTCCTTTTAAAAAAGAAATCACTGCCCTTTTTTTGCAAGTGAGCTGTACAGTATCAAGCTGACATACTGAACAATAAAGCTTGTAATACCAAAATTATCAGCACTGCTGCCAACCAATCTGGAAATTATCAGCAACGCTAACACCAATCTGTCACAACACAACTCAGCAGGTCAGGCCCTCTGCTCCCACAGTGCCAACATCCAAGCACAGTATTGTGTACAGGAACAGAACAGGGTAATCCTCCTGTCTGTTTTGTGGGTTCTAATCACCTTTGGTCTCAAGTTCTGGAGGGATTCAAACTGTGAACCTCTTGCTAGCGTATCCAATGTACAGGCACAGATAATTCTGCTCTTCGGGGAAATGCCAGATATCTGTCACCAAGGACACCTAACCAGGTATACAAAATGAACCCTTAAAAACTCTATGAAAGACCTCAGATAAACTCTTACCTTTTCCCAGTTTGGTATTACCATTAAGCTGTGCACAGTGTCAACTTTGACCATATATGCTTCACTTGTCAAAGAAAGAATTTTGAAGGCACACCAAGCAGTCGCTTTAAAATAGAGGTTAACTTTAAAATAGATAAAAATGTAAATTGTAAATACAGAACAATATATCACAACACATGCAATCACTTAAAAGAACAAGGTTTAAAAAGTGCAAATAAATTCCTATCACCGGACAATTAGACTTGTCTATCTAATGTATATCTTCTAACACTGCTTGAAGTAGTCCAAACATGAATGTCTCTAAAGGTCAACCACAGCATAATTAAATACTGTCTTGAACCTGCCTCCTCCATGATGTCACCCAGCTCCTCCTCTGTTTGTTAAAATGTATACAACCAGGATGTGTTATCACTCAGGAGGTATTTTAAATAAGATGACATAAGCAAAAACTCATTTCTGATATGACTCTTTGATCTGGAGTGGTTTCCTGCTCCTCTTTGATCTAGTGTGTTTCCTGCTTTTCAAAGACATCAAAGAACTTTTACAACCCTGCAGTTTCTCCCTTAGCTGACATATAGCTTCTTTTAGCACCAGTTGAAATCAACTGTTCTTTCCTCTGAAGACTACATAAAATGGATATTTTAGTTTATGGCCTTCAAAGAAGCACAGCTCAACAACAAGACCATAAAATGTGAGTCTTTAGAAGTTAATCACATTACAGAGATCTGCTGTTTAACATATCCTAACCTTTGAAGTGATACCGGGGGGGAGGGGTCATCCCAGGACCAGAGGATTTCTCATGACAGAGAGTCACACAACATTTTTTTATATTACAGAAATCATAGAGTAATCAGAACCAGCTGTCCAAGAATCACACTGTTTATATTTTTATATAAATCTGAGAGTGTGAACACCATTTCTAAAGGAGACAGTATTCTGTTCTGATGTAACACAAATGAGTGTTATGCATGTTTTTGCACAGATTTCTTCCTGAATGCATGTTACCAGCCCTCAGCAGGCGTTTCTGCAGCTCTGCGGCCCTACCCCATGCTGAGCTGGCCAAGCTTGTTCCTTTGCCCACCATCCCAGACCAAGATATGCTACAGAAATGCTGGAGAAGCTTGGCTCAAAAACTACTGTTTTGATTGGCTGCAGCTGGACTTTACTCAATGCTTCACAGGCTGACTCCTCCCACTCCTTCTCCTTACTGGTTATCTCTACTCATATTTTTCCTATCTCCTCTCAGTTTGGTTTGCAGCACCACAATTTAAACCTGCATTGCTTCAGCCAGTGCTGTTGAATCTTTAGCTGTACTATATGTTGAATTACTACCCTGTGATTAATTTAAGTTACTGAATTTTCGCAATGCAAGCTCACATAGTTAACAGCATCCTTAGAGCATTAAGTGTTGTACATGCCTTGTTAATACCTGTTTGCTGAGTGCTTAGATTTTTCTCTGCATCTAATCCTCTCTGCCTGTCACCTTCTTGTTCTTTGAGGCCACCCTGACTACACCCTCTGCCTTTCCTTTTGCCTCTATCCTTCTGCCCATCCTTTTACACTTCAGATTCCCAAGTTTGCACAGCTAACTCTCCCTTGGTCTTGTGATTACCCCTGCCTTCCTCTTTCTTTTCCCTCTGACCTTAGCATTTTACTGTTTGTCCCTGCTAGTCTCCCCTGCCTATTCTCCATTACTACTGACCCCAAGCCAGACTTCTTGACCACTCCATTGTTCTCTCCTTGCTCCTCTGCAGCACCCTCTTCAATCTAATATTCAGCCTTCCCACTCCCACACCTTTTTTCTCACTCTCTCCCACCACTATTGTCCTGCTCCGACCCTTCCCACAAATTAGCCTTCTTGAATTTTGTCTTACTTCTCTGACCCCTGACTTCTTTCTCCCCTTTCCAGGACTCAGCCACCCTCAGCAGGCACTTCTGTGGCTCAGCGGCCTAGCCGCACACTGAGTTGGCTGCACTTGCTCTTCTGCCCAGACTCCCAGATCAAGGTATGCTACAGAAATGCCAGAGAAGCTCAGCTTCAAAGCTGCCATTTTCATTGGCTGCAGCTGGACTTTACTTAGCTCTTCACAGGATGACTCCTCTAACTGCCTTTCCTTACAGGTTATCTCTACTCATATTTTTCCTATCTCCTCTCAGTTTGGTTTGCAGCACCATGATTTAAATCTGCGCTGCTTCAGCTAGTGCAGTTGAATCTTTAGCTGTACTATATTTTGTCCCACCCACCCATGCCCTGACCTCTATTAAATACTTCTCCCCTACACGGCACCACCCCATTTTGTCTCTTACAACCAGTGTTTACCCCAGGTAGCTCGTTCTCACTGGGATGATCACTACTCTATGGCATGCATTCCTTTGCATTTCTTGCACTGCCCTCCCTGTTTAATTTGTGCTGTTCTGAAACAACTGCTCCTTGACAATGTGTTTTCCTTTAGTCACTCCTGGCCTTTACATCTACCCTCACGTTTCCTCTCACTGTTTCTACCTGAGCTGGGTTCTTTACTTCAGGTACCTCTCCTGTGCAGGAATGTTTGCAACAATAAATTGCCTACTTCCCAGAGGCATAGTGTTGCTCTCTCTCTGCTTACACTCTCATGCATAATAAGTGACCCAGAGCCCACATAAGCCCTTCTAATCTTGGAAACAGATCTCCTCAGTGTATACCACACAATAACTTCCACCCAATTCTTCATTGCTGTCATTCCTAACCCACATTGGGACTTACCACCACCATGTAGTTGATGGTCATTGGCTTATTGCCCCTCCTTGACACCTCCCCTGTTATTTCTCCGTGGACTCATCATCATAAGGGATAACTTTAAACTGTGTCCTAGGCTCCACAGATTCAATAACAAGCAACTTAACAAATATATTTGGAGACTTACAATGCTATTACTGTTACTCTCGGGAAACATACATCCCAACCATGGACCACCCCAGCAGTGACCTGCTCCACAGAAGAAATTAGGGTCACTTACATTTGTGTCACACAATATCCACTGCCTCCTGTCTAAGTTACACAGCTTGCAAGTTTGGGTTTCACAGCCCAACCCTGACTTTCTCTTCATTGTTGAAACCTGGCTTACACCCAAAACACCAGACACATCTATCTCAGTTCTTGGCTGCACAGTCTTTAGGCAGGACAGACTAACTAAGAGAGGTGGTGGTTGTGCAATCTACCTTAGGGACAACTTACAGGGTCTTGTTATGCAACTGCCCAGCAACTGGTGATAACATTGAAGCACTTGCCATTAAAGTGCTTCTTGGTGTTTACAATAGAGCAATTACTGTGCTTTCTGTTTATGCCTTGCCAAGGCAGACGACCATTGGCTTCAACTCATTCATGAACTGCCTAGGTAGTATGTGTCTAAACTCAGAAGTCATTCTGCTGGGTGACTTCATTGTCAACTGGCTCTCCTCTAAAGCAAAGTCCTTCAAGGATGCAATCTCTGCAGTCCACTTCACTCAGCTTGTCGAGTCCCCAACAAGAGTGAACTACATGACCGGTACCTGTACCTTATTAGATTGGGTGCTTTCTAATCACCTTGCTTACATCTCTGATACCATAGTTCTCCCCAGTGTTATCAATGACCACTCTCCCATCTTTGTTCTATTGATTGAATAACTTCTCCAAGCCCACTGGCAGAACAATAACTAACAAGGTCCTCATTAAAAGTCACCTCAAGCTTCTGAAATCAGACCTTTGCCACCTTGACTGGACTATAGTTTACTCAACTTATGATGTTGATATTTCTCTGGAACAGTTCATCTCCAAATTCAATGCAGCACATGACAAGCATGCACCAGTGAAAAAGCATAAAATAAAAGGCCCATGTAATCCATGGATCACCCTTGTCCTAATTATGCGCCTACAACTCAGGTACCACCTGTGGCATAGGGCCTGGGCCATGGGTAAACAAACAGACATACAGGCCTATACAAAAATCAAGAAATTACTGCACTAGTTTTATCCGAACAGCAAAAAGCCAGCATTACAAAGAAACCCTATCTCACTCCTGGAATGGTGGCAAAAAAGTTCTAGAGCAATCTGAAAGAAGTCACAAGGAAGGACCCCAAGTTAGCTCCCATGATGCTCAATATCGATTTTGCCCCTTCCCTTGATTCAACAGTGCATTCACCAATCTCAGTGGTGTCCTTCTCCCAAAATGTCTTCTGCCCCAGAACTATAAATGACAACCTCAGGAATCCTGACTGTGCCCCCTTGCACATGCCATTCCACTTCAAAGTCATCATGCAAAATGAAGCCAAAAAATTTTTCTTAAGATGCTTGGGAAAGTTAGACTCAGTGGGGATGACCTCAATCTCAAATTTGTCACCCTTACTCTTGATGAAATCCTGGCCCTACTTACTCACATAGTTAACCTATCTCTTAGGTACTCGCAATTTCCTCAAAAATGGAAGTCTGCAGTTGTGACACCAGTGCATGAGAGTGGGAACCATGCCCTTTACAGTAACTACAGACCCATTTACATTCTCCCTCTGCTATCTAAAGCCCTGGAATGGACAGTAGTTGACCAGCTGGTCGACTATTTGGAAAAATACCAACTTCAATGCCCGCAACAACATGGGTTTAGGCACAGACACAGTACCGCAACAGCAGTACATGAGTTCACAGGCTTCATATAGAACTACTTCAATCATGATCATCTTGTTGGTGCAGCTTTTGTTGATTTACCCAAAGCCTTTGATACAGTACACCATGACCTTTTGGTTGACCAGCTACAGGGCTCTCACATGATACCTTGGCTTAGTACAGAAGATATCTACATGATCATATGCAGCAAGTGAAGATTGGGGCAGTCCTATCCGACAGTAGACCTGTCTGTTCAGGAGTACCACAAGGGTGCATTCTGGGACCACTCCTGTTTAGTATCTTCCTCAACACATTCCCGTACACCTGCCAGGGTCACATCCTGTTATATGCAGATGACACGGTCATCTCTGTCAGTGATCCTGACCCTAATGTCCTTGAGACCCAACTCCAGCAACACTTTGCTGAAGTGGAAAAATGATTTAGTAACCATAAACTCATAATGAACTATAAGAAGACAAAAACGATGTTATTTGCCAACCCCCAAAATAGGCACAGAACCTATCCACTTACTATTAATAGCACTGTGGGCTCCCCACTGGAGCTAATTCCACACTTTAAGTACCTGAGGATTACTATTGACAGTACCTTATCTTATGTTCCTCACATTGGCAATATTGTCAAGGCAGTCAATATGCAAATTGAGCTATTCTATAGGCATAAGCACTGTCTATCCTCAGATGCTCTTAATCTTGCTATCCATAGCTTGGTTGTCTAACTCATTGATTAAGGTCTGGTCATATGCGGGGCAGCCATGGACGCTGCCCTCTGTCACATCAAATTTGCTCTAAACAAAGCCTGCCACCCCACCTCTTAATTGGATCTGTGCAATTGACCCACACTTGCAACCTGTAGACTCAGGATAATTGGCTTCAGCTCAAGGGCAGACTCATGTACCAAACCTGTCTACTGGCAAAAAAGGTCAACTTAGGTTTTATGCCACCTGGGGTACAGAAGCTCCTCACTACCTCCGACAACCAGCATCATACTAGAAGCTCTGATAGACCTTTAAAATCCCTTATTGACATACCTCCCAAAGTCAAAGTTAAAGGTCATTTGCTCAACAAACCCCACTTTGGCTTAATTCCCTCAGTAGTGATATATCTTCAGCCATCACTCTGGGCTCATTTAAGTGGAAGTTATGGCAACAACTTGCTGCAAATGCCACTTGTGACTGCTTCCACTATCCAGGACTATCCTCAGAGCCCAACACTTCATCCACCTACTCCACCCTCGTTGCCCATACCTGATTTTTAAGCACTTTGTACTGCCCCCCATTCTCCTCCCCAATTCCCTCTCCTACATTCCCTCACCTTCTCTTTCACTCCCTGTCAACCTCCCTCCTTGTTTTAATTGGACTGTTTGCACTCCCATCTGCACCCTCAATTTGCTCCTGCCTCCCCTTCCCTCCCACCACTCCCCCCACCCTCTCTTTCTACCTACCCTGCCTCCCCCTGTAAACCTTGCTGATGTGGCCTTCAGCCTACCCTCTCTTCCCTTTGTAGTAGTTCTTCTCTCCCTGTCCTGTCCTCCCTATTTGCTGTTAATACATTACTCTATGTGTCAAACTAGGCTTCATGGGCTGATCCTCTTCTGTATTGTAAAGTCAAAGTCTCCGATAGTTTATTTTGTGTTTACTGTTCTGTGTAGCCCATTTTACTCTGCAATTGTTGTTTTGCTCTACTTACTGCTATTGTACCTACTATTTTCCCTTAAACATTGTAAATGTCAGCTGTCCGCTGGCTACATATCCTTCCCTCTTCTGTAACTCAACTGATGTGGAACCTATGTAAAGAGCTTTAGCTCAAAGGTATTTTCCGAGATCCTAATCAAATAAAAAAATATATATATATTTATTACAAACTAAAAATATGTAAATATACAGTACATATAGTTTAAGTTCCTACATATTAACTAGATTTCCCTGAAGAAGACATTTTCTCAGAAATGTAGTAGTTATGGTGGTAGGATTTCATGCCCATATATCTGTTTTTATTTTGTGATTACAATAGTTACCTGTCTATATCTCTGTGGTGAGTGGGTAGTCTTTTGCAATCTGTTGTTTGCTTTTCGGGGCCCTGATTGGAACAGGCCTCTTCCCTTAATAAGCTATTATTGTACATCTTGAGGTTGGCTGAGTGGAAGTTTCTGTTCTTCATCAGTTCATCCACAACAGAGATAAGATTGGCATGTCTGCAGTTACCTGGTTGCTTCTTGTCCTCCCTCCTTATGGAGCATGACTACATCTGCTACCCTTCAATCCTGTCTGAATTAAGCTATTAAATAACCTAAAATGAGTTAAGTGAATTCCAGAGCCAATTTCTTGAGCATCCTCGGATGTATCCCTTCTTGCCCTGGGGCCTTATCTTTTTTAGGGCTGCTAGACCTTTCCAAACCTTTTCATTGGTAAATACTTCCTGTCTCATCTCAGGGACTCCCCTTTGGCTACCTTAATGCCACTCTGTGGCAGAGGCCCTCTGTCTTCCCTTGTAAACACAGAGTAAAAGCAGTCATTAAAGGGACAATGTCAACCGGTTTTGTATCATATTATTTCTAGTTAAAAACCCACATTTTATGGTTGCTTACCTTCTCTGAAATTCATTAATGCTGCTGTTTGTTTTGCATGCCTCCTTGTTTTGTAGAACTGAAATGCATGGTAATGTATATTTAGAAACAGCTTTGCTTTGTTTTAAATCCTGAATCTGTTCTTCTTGAATACTTCCTAAACATTAGAAACAACCCCAAACACTGCAGTCACTCATGAGGCAGTAGTCAACTAAACTCACACTGCATCATGAGTGACTAGACTGTGCTGGAGGTGTTCCAAAGTCCAGGAGAGATGCAGTGGGAGTTGATCAAGGAATGTAAACAAACCTGTTTTGGTGTGGTAACACCAGTATAGTGGGCAGTCTGTTTTTCACTTTTTAAAAGAAAAAAAGTATCAGAATCAAGCTACTAGCTACATCAGCAGTTTTTATAGAATGTTATCAATCATAAAATGTTTTTTTTTTTAAACAAAGGACATTTTGAGGCCTAAGGGGGTTGACAGTGTCCCGTTAAGAACAACTGCTTTCTGCCCGTCCTTCTCAATTACCCTACCTCCCTCTGTTAGCCTAACAATTCCGCTTCCCATCTTTCTTTTTTCCCCTAATATATATAAAGAACTGTTTTCCCCTCCCTTTATCTCCTCCACAATACGCAGTGCTGTGTCTGCTTCTATTTATTTTATTTGTTTATTTTAGTCTTTGGTAACTGGCTAAGGCCCACTAGGCACAAATACCTGTTTCCAGGGGTGACCTAGGAGCACTGGGGAGGTTAAGTGACTTGTTCAGAGTCACACAGTATGCAAGTGGAGGCTGTAGGAATCAAACCCTGGTCTGCTGGATGTACCAAGCGCATTCACAGCTCATTACTCTAATCTCTAGGCTACACTGCCAGCCCCTTCTCTGACTGCTTTCTTGGTTTCCATTGTTTTAATTTGGTACTCTTCCCACCCTTCCACCCCTTGTTTTTCCTTGTACCTGATGATGGCTTTCTTTTTGACTTTCACTGCTTCCCTGACCTTTGCAGAGAACCATTTTAGTTGCCTGTACCTGTTCCTTTTGATTACTGTTCTCATGCAAGACTTTGTTACCTCGAGGATGCCCCCCCTTGATTGCCCCCCTATCTTTCCCCCACATCCCTGATGCTGTCCACTCTGACTAACTTGTCCTGGACCAGCTCACTGATCCGGCTGAAGTCTGCCCTTCTGAAATGCTTACTTCTCCCAAGGGCCTGATTGCACCTTATAGAATTATGGTCTCTGGAACCTAGTGGCTCCCCTACCCTCACTCTTCCTGCCACTTCCGAGTTATTGAGCACCACATTGAGAAAAGCAGCCTGCCTATTGGTTTTCTTAACCAGCTGCACCAGCAAGCAGTCCTGCAGTGTACTCAGTAAGACCTGCCTTCTGGAGCTCCTGGTGACTAGAATGGCCCAATCAATATCTGGCAGGTTTAGATCTCCCACCACCACCTCCCCCTTTACCATGCCCCATTCTAGTTCTGCCCCAGCTCCTTATCTCTCTCTTCCTCCTTTCCATGAGGTCTATAGATCACCCAATACATAGGGTTTTTGCCTATGGCTACCTTGACCTGAACCCACAGTGATTCTGTTTCCCCATCACCTCCTCTGATGTTTCCATCCCCCACTGCCTCAATGCTTTCATTGACATATTGGCTTATGCCTCCTCCTTACATTTTTATCCTTCCCATCAAAACATGGTGTAGCCTGGGCCTGTTAGGTCCCAGTCATTTTCTCTGTTGCCCAAGTTTGTGTGAAGACTACTAGGTCCATCTCAGTGTTTGCCACCATTTCCTGGAACTAACTAACTTTTTTTTGCAGACTCCTGGCATTAAGTCAGACCCCCTTCCATCTTTCTCCTGCTCCCCTCTTGCTTTTCTCTATTCATTCTTTCTTATTCTTCCCTAGTTTAATTTTTAATTTTTCAATGCTGAATGTAGCCTTTGCCAGCACTCCCTCAGTGGCCTCTTCCCCAACAAAATTAGAACGTTAACCTTACTCTTACCCACCTTGCTGCTGGTCCCTTGTTCAGGAGGTGCCCAAGCAAGGTTTCCCACCCACTGTGCCTTCTCTGTGGTCCCCCTGGCATCTGTCTCCCCCACAGTCAGTTTAACTATCCAAAGTAGACATCAAACTTGCACCCCAGAGCACTGGCCCCTTCTCTCATCAGGTAAAGGCCATCACTATTGAAAAGCATCCTGTCCAGGAATCTCCCCCAATTCCCCCAAAAATGGTACCACTTCTTTTAACACCATTCTCTTCATCTGCCCATTAAATGTCTCAGTCTCTTCATTCCTTACTCTGTCATCTCCATTCCCCTATATTCCACACAAGAAGGACCTTGAAAAGGCCAGGGAAGTAGAGTGCACCTTCAGTCTCCCGCCCGGCCTCTTAGAGTTCTGCTACATTGTCTCCACATGGTGGTTTACCAGATTGTTAATACCAAAGTATACCAACATTCCCAGCTTTCCCCTCCCCTTCTCCACCATACTCCCTGTTCTATCTGTATTCCAGATCGCTGATGCATAGCATCTGACCATTTCACTTCCCTTCTCCCCATCCGCCAACCTCTCTACAGCCCTAATCATTAAGTCCCCAATCACCAAGACTCTTGTTGCTGTCCTTCTCCTACTCAACCCCCCAGGTACCACCAGATTGCCCTTTATCCTGCCCATTTCTCCCAGCTGACTCAGAGTCCCCCCTATGGATTCATATACCTCAGCCTCCACCAGGGGTGCACAGCACTTTTCTATCTGGATGATGGGAGATTGGTCAAACCCCTTGTGGATGCACCTACCATCCTTCCCCCTCCTTTTCTCCACCATTCTCTAGCCCCATGGGCCAGTGGGCCTCTGGGAATATGGGGGTGGACCCCAGCTGAGCTTATGCTACAACTAAGATATCTCATGTCTTGCTGCTATTAGCTGATCATGGAGCTCTACAGAGGTCCTGCAGAAGAAACAATGCCCCCTCCTCCAAAGTGTAACTCAGCAGAAGAGAGTCCCATAGCCCCTGCAGTTGTCATCTAATACCCCAGCAACTCAAGATGGAAACCTATTCACAGCACCGTTTCTTACCTCACAGGCCATCAGCAGTTGGTACAGTTAGGAGGTGTTCTGATACTATCTCTTCCCATCAAGGCTGGAGTTCCCCAGGGCTCCATCCTAGTTCCCATGCTCTTCTCCATTTTCCTCAATGACCTACCATCTGCCTGTACCAACTTGCATATTCATATGTATACTGATGATACAGTCATCTTCACTTCTAGTTCCTTTACTGTGGCTTTAGAAAACCTTTTCCAGCAGGACTATAACAACATTCTGTACTGGTTCCAATCTAACCAACTGAGGGTTAACACTAAAAGAAATGGTGTCCATGACCTTTGGACTTGGAATCAAGTCTTGGTTCAGTGTGCCTTTACCAGCTGACAATTTTTAAATAAATAAAATTTTCAAATTTTGGGGACACAAGTCACCACACTTTTAATTGACTGTAAAACTGCTGATCTGCTGCTGCTGCTGACTCTTTGGAGTTGAAGATCTAGCCTGCCCCAGTGTCTGTGTCAGCTTTCTCTCCCCCCTTCTCCATTTCTGGCTGGTGGCAGAAACTGGAAGCTGGAGTTGTGGGTGGTGATGTGAGCTGGGGGTGGGGGCTAAGCACACTTAAAAGCAGAGCCGCTTGTCAGCATTTCAAGCAAGCCACAGCACTTCTCATTGACTGTAAAACTGATGAATTGCTGCTGACTCTTAGGAGTTGAAGATCTAGCCAGCCCCAATGTCTGTGTCAGCTTTCTCTCTCTCTCCAGCTCCCTTTCTGGCTGGTGGCAGAAGCTGGAGGCTGGGAGATGTGGGTGGTGATCTGAACCAGGGGCCAGGCTAAGCCTCCTAAAAGCAGAGCCACTCAGTGGCATTTCAACCAAGTCATTGCACTTCTCATTGTCTCTAAAACTGCTGAGCTGCTGTTGTGGCTGACTCTCAGGGTTGAAAAGCTAAACTGCCTCAGTGTCTGTGTCAGCTTTCTCTCCTTCCCTTCTCCCTTTCTGGCTGGATGGAAGAAGCCAGAGGCTGGAGATGTGGGTGGCTATGTGAGCTGGGGGCAGGGCTATGCCTCCTTAAAAGTGGAGCCACTCAAGCAGTTCTCCATGTGAGTGGCTCCCACTGGAGTGGTGGGAGTCACCACCAGGAAGCTGCTTTAAAAAAACATTTTTGTTTCTTGTTTTTACATTGTCTTATACCTCTTATGGTTTTAAAATGATGACATTTATATTACTATTGAGATTGCTGAAGTGAAATCCAGAGGGACAATCTGCCTTTTTTTTTGCTCAAGATACTATTGTTGCTAAAGACTATTACTCATTTGGTAATTATTCCACCCCAGGTACTTTAAATAATCCTATTCTATCCAATCTAATTCACTCTAGTCACTAAAGCTTGATATTTTCTATAGCTCTCAGGTCTAGTTTTTTGATATTTGATGGGTTTTGAAATTGGTTTTATCACCCCGATTGTTACAGTACATTGTATTTAATGACAGCTTTGAGGCTGATGGGATGCATAGGATCACAATTCTTGATAACAAGAATAATGTCATTGGGCCCAATCATGAATGTTTGCTCATGCTTTCATTGTTGCTTTCTGGATCTGTCCACCCTAACCCAGGCCCTCAATCAGTCGCAGTTGACAGGATGGGAGTATGTACTGGGACAAGTCCTACTATATGGATAGTTCACCTGAATATTCAGAGCTTTTTAGTTAAGAAACAACAATTTGAAGGTTGGGTGGTGGAAAATTATTTTAGTGTTATTGCACTGACAGAAACTTGGCTTTCTGATACAATCACAAACATTGAAATTTACTTGAATTGTTATACAATTTTTAAGAAGTATAGAATTGGTAAAAAAATGAGGTGGATGTGTCTATTATGTTTTGAAACAATTAACAGTTTCTGAGTTTGTTAACCAGTTAGATAGTACCTTATTTGAGTCTCTATCAATTAATATAGTTCTTGGTGATAATAAAATACTAGCTGCTAGTAATGTGTATATCCCAGCTGGACATTCCAAAATTGTTTTTTGATTTTTTTTTACAAAACTGATACGGTTCATTCTAATTGTGAGTGAATTATTGTAGGACATTTAAACTTAAATTGGGGTGTGAGTAATGCAGATGAAGCCAGGAAATTAATCACTAGTTCAGGTCTCTATCAACTCATTACTGATACTATTAGTACCAACTGCAGAACAGGTTTTGAAGCAGCTCTGGATTAGGTAATTGTTACCAGTCCATCACATGTGGTATCTTTGGGAGTAATGCCAGACTCCTTAAGTGACAACTATGTTATTTTTTGTAACTGGTCTGCAAAAGTCAACAAAATGGAACCTAAGTTTATCTCACTCCATCATTTAAAGTTTTTAAACATTAAAATATTTTTGGGATGCAGTTAATACTGCTGAATATACTTTTTTTTGGATAGAATGCAAAGTATAGAGAATGCATTTGATTTCTTTTGTAATCCATTCCTTGCAATACATAATAAGTTCCTACCTGTTAAAAAGATGAGAGTTAGGGGAAAGAGTAATGCATGGGTTACACCTGACCTACTCAAATTAATGAGGATTAGGAATATAGCATGGGCTAAATATAGAAAGACAAGTGTAAGGCTGCAGTAAGAGCAGCAAAAATATATATATTTTTAAGAATAAACAGAATTTGGATTGGGAGAACTCTAAATTAATCTGGAAAACCTTAAAAACTCTCATGGGCAGATCTAATAAAGATAGAAAGTTTTCTCTGAAATTTATGGGTTAATTAGTCAGTAATCCACAAGAGGTTGCCAATTATTTCAATTACCATTTTGACAACCTCTAGAACTATAGACCCATTATATCTGAGTCACAAATATCCATAAGTGGTGGTTTGGGTGGTGCCAAGGTATTGCCTTTGTGAAATCCACAAATTCATGGTGAACTCAAATTCTATTTTTGTCATCTTTCCCCAAGTGAGGTATGCCATTACATTAGAAGTACTGATTTCAGACCATGTACAGGACCTGAAAGTGTTGATTATCACTTATTAAAGTGTGCTAGTATTTCAATTGCTCTACCTTTGGCAAAATTATTTAATTATCCCTTGTTCTGTGTTTTTCCAACTGAATGGAAGTGTTCAGTTATCAAGCCTATACATAAGTCTGGGTCTGGAAGTAATGTTAATAATTATAGGTCCATATCACTTCTAGCTCCACTTTCAAAAATCTTAGAAAAATTAGTTTCAGAGTAGATAACTGAATACTTGGACAAATACAATGTTTGGTCAGAATCATAACATGGTTTTAGAACCCACCAAAATACAGCCTCCCTGAGGAGATTGTGTGGTCAAAAACAGTGGGAGTATTCAAAAAAGCACGGGACAGACAAGGCAATTATAATGGGGGTAGGAGGAAGTAGGCTGTTGGTTAACTGGGATCTGCAGCTTATTCAATAGGTAGGGAAATGGGCAGATTGGGTGGGCCAAGCAGTCCTTATCTACCGTCAAAGTCTATGTTTCTATGTACAGAAATTGCCTTTGTCAGGTTTACCAGTCAAATATATAAAGCTTTAGATGAGGGAATACTTGTAGCCTCAGTGTTTGTTGACCTAACCAAGGCATTTGATCTTGTGGATCATAAGGTGAATTTGAAGATGTTATTAAAAGTTATTTTTTCTTTGGATGTAATTAAATGGATTGAGAACTATTTGCGCAACAGAACCCAGAGGATCATTATTGATGGGCTCCACTCTGACAAGGGTCAAGTTAAGAGCGGAGTCCCTCAAGTGTCTATTCTTGGCCCTGTTCCATTTACGTTGTTTTATTAATTCTCTCTCAGATGTCTGTTGTAGCAGATAATTATTTCTGCATGCAGATGATGCAGTGCTGTTCTGTAGTAACAAGGATATCTCAACCCTAGAAATTAACCTTCAGGAAGATTTTAGTATACTCCGTAGACTCCATGCGTGGTTCTATGCTCACAGGTTAGTACTTAAATTCCCAAAAAACAAAATCCATGTTTTTTTCTGGTCCTAGAAGGGCTATGGATCTTAATTTTATGCTTAAACAAAATGACTGAAATCTTATAGGTATGGTTGGTGAAATCAAATAACTTAACATAATTCTTGACAGCATTATGTTTTTTGAATCGGATAGCACTAATTTAATTGGAAAACTTCATAAGAGGATGGGGTTGCTATTTAGACACAGTCAGTACTTAATTCCTGAAACCAGTAGAATATTGGTAAATAAGTTTTTGTTCCCACTTTTTGACTACGTTTTTTTAGTATATTCATTCACGTAAGAGAGGATGCTTAATAAGCTCAAGTCAACTTTTCACAATATCATTCAATTTGCATCAGGGTTTCTAAGAGTGATACATCATTGTGATCTTTATTGGACATTTGGTTGCTTTCCTTTAGAGGACAAATTTAATTATAGGTCATTATTATTATTAACATAAAGTACACTTGGGTCTTTTGCCAGAATATATTGCTATGCTAGTCCCCAAATTAACTAATGTTTTTTCCTACAAGGTCATAAAGTAGGTTTTCCTTTCAGATCCCTTTCTTTCATACTGCTCATAGACACAATTCTTTATCTTATGGGGCTACTAGTATTTACAATAATCTGCCTTAACCCATAGTAATCTGTTCACAAATCTCTATTTTCAAAATGTACTTAGGTGTCACTTACTAAATAGATATGTCTGCAAATGTTCTGCATGATTTTATTGGTATTGTATGTCTTTTATGTTTTATATGTTTATGCATTTTATGTATTTACAGTTTTGTTTGCTGGATACTGGATGTTTGCGAAAATGGGCTATTTACGCATATGATTTTCAGTATAAAATTAAAAAATAAACAAAAGCATACCACCATCCAATTTAAAGAAATTGATTGTTAAATTACTACAGAGACAGCCACTCACTTATCACTCAACTGTCATTGAAGCACAAAGAGGTTGCTCCAAACACCATCCTAGTAAAGATACTACATGGAGGGGTTGCTACTACATTGAATGGATATCAAAATAGTGGGATTTGGGTGAATTGTCTGGAGCGAGTTAAACTGAGGTGGAGTTATGTCTTTGGGGGGATGGATCAGGTATAGTATACCAATTTGCAAAGGGTAGATATTTATTAAAACATGGATGGGCAGTATGTGGACTGACTGGTATAATTTTCATGTGTGCAAATTATGCAAACAGTGATCATTTGTTTACAAAACTTCACACAATTTTTACAAATTATGTACACATGCATTCTAATATGCTAGGCACTGAAAGGTATGTTATTCTGATCATGATTGCTGTTATAAACTACTTAAATCTGCACAGTATGAAAAACCTACAAGCAGCATTGTAACGGCTGGGCTACAGTGCTGAGAAGAGAATATTCATCTTGCTTTGATGCCAAATAAGACACATCACATTACAACCCCTGCACTTCAGGGGTGGACTTTCATTGTGTGCAGCTGGTGCAGAGTGCGGCTGCCAGGTTGCTGACTGGCTTAACGAGATCTTGCAATGTCACTCCTGTGCTCCTTGATCTGCACTGGCTGCCGGTGCACTGGAGGATCACTTTCAAGGTCAGATTACTGACCTATAAAGCCATACATGGACAGGGACTGTGGTACTGCAAGACCTCCTTTGTCCCTACAACCCCCTTCACCCTTTCTGTTCTGCTAATGAGAGATTGCTAGAGATTCCCAGGGTCTGTTTGACTACATCTAGAGCTAGATTATTTACTTTTGCCGTCCCGAACCTGTGGAATTCTCTACCTCACTGGATTAGAGAGCGCCCATTCATCAAGGCTTTTAAATTTGCCTTGAAGTCGTGTCTGTTTAACTTTGCTTTCCCTGATATCTAAATCCTGCTGACTGTTTTATGGTTTTAAATTATCAGTATCTATTTGTTTTATTGATGTTTGATTTATATTTGTACAACTCTATGATCGATTCAGAACAGTGTTTCATAAATAAAGGTTTGCTTGCTAAAAAAAAAACAAAGTTGTGATGCACATTTTTAGAAAATGAATAGTTGAGACAGTTACATGTTACTGTGAGTGGATTTGTGAAGACACATATCCTAAATTATGACTTGAGCTGTACTCTCCAGCACCTGCTTTTCAACTAAACTGAGTAAAGGGACCGTAGAATGAATACAGTTTTAATTCAGATAATGTTATGTGCTGTTTAGAGATGCAGCAACGTTTTAATTTGCTGGCGAAGTGAACCCAAAGTGATCCACTTCAAATTTACATATCATTACCCAAAATTTCAATTAAAAAGTAGAAATTCACCTTACTTCATATTGTCCACTTTGAGTACAGTTTTGGTAAGGTGAAGTAATTAAGAAACAGGCCGCTGATCACATGCCAGACTGTCTCTGCAGGTCTGCAGATCACATGATTCAGGGAGGCAGTTAAATATGCCAGAAGTCAGTGTTTTGCTTTCACTTTCTCTTGCAGAAAGAGCTGGTGTACTGTGCTGTTTAGTTTGCCAAAGTTGTTAGCTTGTAATTCTGATTTTTCAGTGTTTAAACCTTTTTTAATTTAGATATTGGAGTAGTGCAGGATGTTTTAGTAAATTAGAAAGTTTTTTTGTGTGTTAAAAGGGGTTTAATTTTGGTTACTTACTTTTAGTTATTGTACTTATTTGACATACTTAAGTTGTACTAGTATATTTTTTTCGTTCTTTGTGTTATAAGTTTGATTTTATTATGGATCAGTGTGGGCAAAGTGGTGGCCAGTGGGGGCCATGAGTGCGGGGCAGCCTTGTCCTCCCCATTCATTTAAAGGTCCCAGTTTTGGGACCTCCACTTCAGCCACAGCCAGCCCTGCAGCAGTGGTCCCCCAGCAGCAACAGCCAATTGTTGCCCCTCCACCACCGGCAGCACAGCAGGTGTCATCTGGTGCCCCCCCCACTGCCTGTACCAGGCCCTGCTCAGAGCTCTCCCATGTGGGAATTTTTTAGCAGCCTGCCTGGGGACCCCACCGTGGTGCACTGCAAAATCTGTGATAGGCTGGTCCGCCGGGGGTGCAAGGGTGGGCTCCTGTGCACTGGTGATCAGAGAACCCACATGGTTGTTCACTACCATGCCGAGTAAGACACCAAGTTTCAGGAGGTAGCAGCCACTCCTGCAGCTGTGGCAGAGGAACATCCTCCACCTGTGTATCACCAATGGAGAAGGGAAAAAGAATCATCACATGTGGAGGTTCCCGCAGCTGCCCATGAGCAAGACCCGTCACAGAAGCCTGTGACCCAGGCTGGCCCGGCTGTGCTGTGGGCTGAGATAGAGGCAGTGAAAATGGTGGTGGAGGTGGCTGTGCAGTGGCTCAGTCATATTGAGGAGCAGAATGAAGAGATCATAAGCTTGCCGCGCAATATCAGTGGTGATGGTGGTCAGCAACAGCCCCCACAGGCCCCTTAAAAAATGTTTTATGATTTACAATTTCACCCTTAAAATGTCTCCTATTTTTCTTTTGCTCTACACTGAGTTTGAAATTTATGTTCAGTTAATGTTCCCTTTGTTGTTTTTCGTAGTTACTTAATTTACTTTATTTGTTACATGACTGATGGTCGGCAAAATGGCGGATGCTGCGTGCTTTCATTACAGGTGAAACTGTCATGCTATTATGAATGCTGCAATAAAAGTGTCTCAAAGGCGATTTTTTGGCAGCATAATTTCAACTGAAATGAAAGCACTCAGTGGCCGCACAGTTGGTGACCACATGACTTACAGTATTACATTAAATAAAGTAATGATGAGTAAGAACCAAAAAACTAGTATTGCCAAAAGCATAATGGCATGGGGTTTGAACATTTGGGGGAGGTGGTGAATTGGATTTACCATTATGAGGGTCCAGAAAGACAGTATTTAAAAATTCCCCCCTCAAAAAACTCTTCTCTGCTTTTATTTATTTTCTTAAGCCATATTTATTTTTCTTACATACTTAGGGCCAGATATTCGAAGCTTTGCGCCGGTGACAAAGCTGTTGTGCTGGACTATTGCTGAGATTGTGCCCGACTGCAATATTCAAAGAGACAGTTAGCACTGGTGCTAGGTGTTAGTGCCGAAGCTAACTTATATGTGGGGGAAGGGCTGAGGAGAGGGGCCATGAATGCCAGCGCACTGGCATATTCAAAGGCATAGCGCCACGCTACAGGTGTTAGCACCACCCATAGCACAGTGCACATTACCACCTGCAATAATCAGGTGGTACTGTGGGGCAACCAGTTTGAGGAGGATCTCCTCGCCTCTGTCGCATGTGCACAGCACACCGTACACCCCCCCATCCACACCATCCGGTCCCAGTAACACAGTACCAGCCCTGGTAGTCTAGTCCCTCCCCCCATCTGTAGTATACACGTTGTCACCCGACACATCCTGGTAGCCTAGTGTCCCCTCCCCAACCCTAATAGTACATGGCAAATCTATCCCCAACACATCCCTGGTAGTCCAGTGGTACCCCCTCCCTTCCCTGAACCCTGTTCGAACAATTATTCTACACAGAACTTGTCTGGTAGTCCAGTGGCCCCCCACCCTCCATGATGGCCCCCACTCCCTCTCACCATCCTGGAACTGAGCTGGTGACTGGCTCAACCCTCCTCTCACCTCCATGGCCAGCCATCGGCTGAGTTCTGACTGATTGTGTGCTGTAATGAATGAGCACTCATTCATTACAGTATGTGATCAGTCAGAACGCAGTCAGAGGCTGGCCTTGGAGGTGAGAGGAGGGTTGAGCCAGTTGCCTTCTGGGATGGCGGCGGGAGCGGGGGCCATTATGGGGGTGGGGTGCCACTAGATGACCAGCGAAGTTCTGTGTAGAATAATTGTTCAAACGGAGTTCAGGGAAGGGAGGGGTGTACCACTGGACCACCAGGGAAATTTGGCGATGTCTCATTAATCAGACGGGGTTCAGGGAAGGAGGGGGTACCACTGGACTACCAGGGATGTGTTGGGGATAGATTTGCCATGTACTATCAGGGCTGGGGGGGACACTAGGCTACTAGGATGTGTCAGGTGACTACATGTATACTACGGATGGAGCGGGGAGGTGAGGGCCACTAGACTACCAGGGAATGATGTGCCATGGGCTAGGGGCCCATGCTGGGGGTTGGGGGACAACATGACCTAACAGCTGTGTGGCACTGAAAAGGAGTCAGGTAACATGTGGGGGGGAACTGGACTACCAGGGAGTGCAACAGACACATGTGGGAACAGGGACCATGACGGCTGAGATGGGCTGCCCAGCCCAGCCAGTCTGCCCTGATCCCTGTAGCTTGGATGTGCTGCACAGCCCAGTTAACCTACAGCCGATGTCCCCCCACACCCACCAGGTTTACCTTATGCCTGCGCATGCATACTTGTATCCCCCCACTGTGTTCCACTCACATCTGCTGTGGGCCACCTCTGTTGATGTGTGGGGGGGGGGCATCATCCAGGGCACATGTGCCCACAGGTAGTGTGTGTGTGTGTGTGTATATAGCTATATATATATATATATATGTATGTGTATCTATCGATGTTTATAGATAGATGGATAAAGATATACATACACACATATATATATATATTCATACAATAGGAGTGAAGGAATAACACTATGAATAAATGTTGTTATTTTCATAGTCGTTAAATAACAGGTTGCTGATGTAGACAGTGTGGTATATGGAGACAAATATACCTACACTCTCCACGTCAGCAGATGTTATTCCAACACTCGTTATGTCACTGAATCACAACACACCATTCAAAGCATATTACAGCTTCTTCCACAATAGTTAAGTGATACCTCATTCAGTTCGCCTCTTTAATACCTTCAGTCAGCACAAAACCCCCATGACACCTCTGCCACTTCAGACACCGCAACTCGCAGTGCAAAAGTACTCCCAAAAAACAGCATCTAGCAAGTCGCAGACTTCTGAAAATACCTTCAAATACTCACTCTAAATGATACAACACAGCCCTTTCTCCCAAACAGAAATCTACCAGCCAAGCAGTAAAAATGCCTCCTCAATAACAGAATGCTTTAAAACTATTTATTTCATGGCACTTACTTTCAGACCTCAGTTCCTGTAGCCAAAACACCAAAAAGGCAAAAGTAAAACTATATAAAACACGCACTGCAGCAAAGAGCACTGCAGTGCGCAAAGTAAATCCATACAGCATTTACTCCTCAGGACTCTAAACTCCCGGATACCACGGCCACCAATGAACACTGACCAATCAATAGCGATGCACAACACAAAACAGGCAAACACAACTAATAGAAGCACAGAAAACACCCCATACACAAACTATTAAACACACAATTTATTATTATTTATTTATTGAATTTTGATGACCGGGTAGGCCCACTGGGCCCCGAAGGTCCCTTTTTCAGGGGCGACCTGGGAATAACAGTACATGATATTATAAACAGTTGAACATTTGCATATACAGGTTATCATGGGTATACAGTATTCGGCTGTTTACACATAGCAGTAGTTATAAGGGTTACATATATCTAGTTGGTAAGTTGTTATTCATTACATTCTCCATTTGTCCTGCATATTAGTGAGACAGTACTGTGGATTCATTGGGTGACATAGTTCAAGAGCAATAGGATGGTTCAGAGAGAGGAAGAAAGTTAGTGCTACATTGTTGGGGGGGTGGATATTTTAGTTAGTTGTGGTCGTTTTGGTAGTGTCAGGTGCGGTGGCACTGGCATACACGTGTGGATAGAAGATGAGTCTTGAGTCTAGTGTGGAAGCACGGTACCGATGGGGTTTCTCGTACCTCCAACGGGAGGTTGTTCCACAAGGAAGGGGCAGCATACGAGAAAGATTTATGGCCTGCCTTAGTCCTAACCTTGGGGTCCTCTAGCAACGTTAGGCCCAAGGACCTAAGGCTGCGCTGGTTTCTTTTTACTGTGAGGAGTCCCTCAAGACTTGGGGGAGGCGAAGGGCTAATTATCTTCTTCGCCAGGCAGAGTATCGGGTAACTGAGGCGAGCTCAAGGATGGCCAGTTTAGCATTGCTAACGCCTCACAGTGGTGGCTCCTAGAGTGGGATAAGGTGGCAAAGCGGGTCACCTTGTTGTATAGAGTCTGTAGTTTACCGTACTCCAGCTTTGTGATACCCTGAATGACCAGGCCAGCAAATATTAGTGTTGGAAGTAGGACACTCACTGCAATAGCAGTCCTAGCTTCAGGGGTTAACAGTTCCTTGAGCCGATATAGTAATCCTAGTTTTGTATGGATTACTTTAGTGACTTGGTCCACATGTTGTTTGAACGTGAGACCTTGGTCAAAGGTGAGGCTGAGGTACTTTGTCGAGGGGACTACTTCCAGCTTGTTGCCCTACAGAGATGAGAGTTGGAGTAGTTGTGATCTATCTTGTCCAAGGGATCTTGGTCCGAACAGCATAGCTTTGGTTTTATTGGTGTTAAGGACCATTTTGTTATTGATGAGCCACCTCTCCATTATGTGAATATCCTTTTGGAGAGAAATGCGTAGGTCATCCAGGTTGTCAGAGATTTGTAGATAACAGCATCATCTGCAAATTGGATTATGTTGCTGCTTCCACAGTGTTTGTGCAGTTCATTTACGAACAGCGAGAACATAAGAGGCCCAAGTATGGACCATCCATTAGGGACTGAGGTTTGGAGAGTTTATCCTGCCACCTGACCCTCTGAGTGCGACCAGAGAGGTAGCTTTCCTCCCATTTAAGGGAGTGGGCATCGAGGCCTATGTGGAGAAGTTTTTTGAGGAGTAGTCTGTGATCCACCCAGTCGAAGGCCTTGGAAAGGTCTATAAAAACCAACCCTGTATTGGATCCAAAGTCTAGGTCTCTGAGTACATCAGAAGAGAATTTGGTTAGGGCAGTGTCTGTCCCATGTTTGGCTCTAAAGCCATGTTGCAATGGGGACAACAGCATGTGTGCCTCCAGGTATTCATAAGTTGGGCATAGACGAGTTTCTCCTGTATTTTTGCCAGGGTACAGAGCAGGGAGATAGGCCTGTAGTTTTCAATTGGTTCTACAGGCCCTCTCTTATGGATTGGGACCACATGAGCCTGCTTCCACAGCTCCGGGACAGATCCTTCAAGTAAGGATCTATTGATCAGCCAGGTGAGTGGCTGCACGAGTGCCGTGGCACCATCTTTTAGCAATCTAGCTTTGAGTCCATCCGGGCCTCCTGAACCTCTTGTTTTCAGGGCTTTTAGGATGGCCAGGACCTCTTTTACCTTAGCCAGTCTCAAGTGAAAGGGTGGGCTGTCAAGAGTTCGAGGATATGGTGGAGCGGACAGGTTGTTGGGTACCAATGACCCTGCCTGATGTTTATCAGGGTTTGTGAAGTACGTATTAAGGGTCTTGGCAATTAGTGTCTCGTCACGAAGTACCTGTCCATTAGCTGTGATAGGGCCCGTGGCAGACTTTTTATTCCCCTTCATCAGTTCATTGATGTAGGACCAGAAAGTCCTAGGGTTGCCGAGGTTAGCTTTCTGGAGGTGGTTGAAATACTCCTTTTTTGCTAGTTTGGTGGCCTGTTTACATTAGTTTCAGAGGGTTCTATAGATAACCCAGTCTGCTTGGAGAGCCGTGTCCTACTGAACAAATACAATGCAAACAAACTTGCTAATACTGAACAACAGGAGACCTAACAAAACAATAACACCTAGAACGGCACAAGATACAAAACCTACATAAACAAGTATTTGTCAATGCCGAATGTTGTCTCGCTGGCATTGGCATTGGTAGTGCCGGAGTTAGAGATGCATAATAGGAATGGCAGTGAAGTATTGAAGTGATGCCAACCCCACCCCCACCCTGTAGAGACCAATAGGCATTGGGGTGTGCCTTTGGGTTATCAGCTATAACGCTCATGCCATTGTACTTCACCCTACCCTGTAGACAGTGACAAGTGTTGTGGTGTACTTTGGGGTCTTTGGGTGTTATACTTACCCCATTCCATAAGGAAATACACTGAGGTGGGTGCAGTATAGGAGAACGGGGTGAACTTCATGGCCAATCAGTGCAAGGCACACCATGATGCTTGTCACTGGCTGCAAGGTGGGGGTGGGGTGGAATGGCATGAGCATTACAGCTGATGATACCCAGTCACACCCCTGATACCTGTCACTCTCTACAGGGTGGGGTGTTCCAGTTGGAAACCCTAACACAGTAGGCGTGTGTTGGTATTTTCATTCCAAATTTTCAACATGGGCTGTTTGTGAGCCCACCTCATGAAAAGTGGCACTATCAGTTTGTGAGCTGAAAGGTGGTTTTGCACAGTGGCTATGCCATTTGGCAACACAGGGATGAAAACACATTTTGGGCAGGATGTGGAAAATGACATCTGTATTGTTCATGAGGAGGCGTAAAAAATGGCAACATTGAAAATCTGGAGAGAAAATATGAAAAATTGGTGAAGTCGTGAGCATGCATAGAAACTGCGCAACACACATCTGTAACACAATTATTTTTAGTTTTTTAGCCACATTTTCAACATAGGCATTTTGGGACCTCCCCTCATGAACAGTGGCACTGTGATTTGTTAATCAGTCCCAAAAGTTGATTTTCCACAGTGACCATGCCATTGTGCACCACAGGTGTGAAAACACATTTTGGGCAGGTTGTGAAAAATGACAGCTGTACTGTTAATAAGGAGGTGTGAAAAAATGCCAGTGTTGAAAATCTGGCATGAAAATATGTACAAATTTCTTGGCGAAGTTACAAGGGTGCTTACAGAAACTGTAATGCACGCATACCCAACACAATCATTTATGGACTTTCAGCACCAAATTTTCAACATAGGCATTATAGGACCTCTGCTCATGAACAGTGTCACCGTCATTTTCTCAAACTGTCCCAAAAACTGATTTCACACAGCAACTGTGCTATTCTGCGCCGGATGCGAAAACACATTTTGGCCAGGATATGTCAAATGACAGCTGTACTGTTCATAAGGAGGTGTGGAAAAATGCCAATTTTGAAAATCTGGAATGAAAATATTACAAATTGCAAAGTTACGGCGTCGCGTGAACAGCAGCTAACAAGTAAAACAGCTCATTGTTTGTATTTTTTCACCAAATTTGTAACATAGGCTTTTGAGAGACCCCCTCATGAACAGTGGCACTGTCGTTTCGTTACTCTGTCCCGAAAGGTGATTCCGCGCAGTGACCACAAAATCACCTTTCACGACTGAATAACGCTGTGACAGTGACTGAATACATGAGGAGGGGTCCCAATTACCCCATGTTGAAAATTTGATGCAAAAATTTCAACAAATGGCCGAGATATGCACCAAAGTTTTAAAAACCCTGTTTATGCCACTATACAGCTTACCAGCATTTCTTCAGTTTGCGGTTGGCTTTGAAGAGTGCAGACATGTTCCTGGTCCACCGAAGATCATCATGCCTGACTCCGAAGGTAAGTATGGGATGAGGGGGGTGTGTGGGGAGGCAGGGTGCACAGAGGGTGGGTGCGGGTTGTGGAAGGGGGCAGGGAGACCGCAAGGGACCATTTTCTTCTTTTACAGGGTTAAAAATAAAAGAAATACATTGTGGGATTGTTTTTTCTTTTTCAGGGAATTTGGCACACTGGGGTGGTCTCCCAGCATGCCACCTAAGTGTTTTGGGGGGATGCTGTAGCCGACGGGGGATTGGGCACCCCCATTGGCACACAACAAAAGTGGGGGGGCAAGAGCTGAGGGGGATTGGGCACCCCCCTCAGCACATTACAAATGGGGGTGTGCATGATGCCAATGGGGAGTGGGCTTTCCTGTTGGCACATACATTGTATCAGGGCATGTTGACAGAGGGATTGGGCACCCCCAAAGTTGGCATTATGGCAGGCAGTGTGCCACCATGTTAAATTTTTTTTCACCAGGTAAAGCACGTTGGGAGGTGCCGCTGCATATGATGAGCTTTGCTCGATTGCAGCAGACCTTTCATTAAATGTGCTTGCCACGTTATGTATTCATGTTGTGGCGCTAGCATGCAGGCTTATTGGGGAATGAGGGATGCACCTACTGATGCATGCCCTACATTAGCCCAACAGTGACCGCACCTCCAAATCTGCTGCTACCACGATATGTTGGCTGCACATGCGCGAGTCAACATAAAAGGTAAACTGCACATAAAATAAAGTCCCTGTTGTATAAATCACACTCATGATGTGTGACATGAGGAATATGGAACATATTAGCACTCGTGCTGAGTGAACTGAGATAATATCACTCGTGGCTTTGCCACTTGTGATATTATCAGAATTCACTCTGCAATCTTGGTAATATTTTCCATATTCCACAGTCACCCATCATATATCCCCTCTATGTATGTATATACAGCATTATGTGCTACTTGCAGTACTGCATAGGTATGTTGCATGCAATGCTTGTGCCTGCCAGCACACATGAACTGTAGCTTCCAAGCTGTACTTCCATTCCAACCAAGAGGTGGAGTTGTGTGCTCTATGCAGTAGCACCGGGCAAACTGCATGGTAATGTATGCTAGGCAGCACATAATGAGATGAAAATGTGCCTGTTTGCTCATGGATTACCTAAGTAGGCTCATTTGCATGGGAGCTTTGAAGATAGTAAACCTTTGCCCTGGGCTAACCTGTTTGCACCGGGCTATTGTGTTAGCACTGTGCAAACAGGTTAGCCTGGGCAAACCTCTCATCAGCATAGCACAGTTCTGTAGTGTGTGGCTTGCATTGTTGTTTGCAGTAGATGTGAGACATCTCTGCAATCATGCACAATGTTCCCCACGTGCAACACTGGCTTAATCCAGTGTCTACTGAGCTGCTGTTGCAGTTTGCACTTCCCTGTTGCTATATTCAGAGCTGTCTTATTCGTGGGCTATTTTAACACTGCACTCCCAGCCCAGTTTGCCCAGCTTCTTTAGCATGCTATATTCAGCAGGTTCAGCGCTGGGGCTAATCCCTCTGAATATGGTGGGCTATTTGTTCTGGGCTATTTCAGCACACCGGGCAGTGCTGATTTAGCCCCGGGTCAAAGTTTTGAATATCTGGCCCTATGTATGATATTTATGTTCAGTTAAAGTTTTCTTTGTGGTGTTTATTTTGTTAATCCTATATTTCTTGACTCTCATGATGGTAAATCAGATTCCCCACCTCCAACAAACCCCCAATGCCATTATGCTTTCAGCAATAGAATTCTTTTTGTTCTTATTCATTACCATATTTTATGTATTACGTCATGTAGTCACCAACTTTGCAGACACTGTGTGCTTTCATTTACTTAAATATTGTGGCTCCAAAACACCGGGTTCAAGACACTTTTATTGCAGTGTGTGTAGTCGCATGACAGTTTGTAATGACAGCACGCAGCCTCCACCATTTTTCCGACCATCAGTCATGTAAAAAAATAAAGTAAATTAAGTAACAACTATGAAAATACTTGTTACTTTTCTGAACATTTAGTTAAAGCACCAGTGCAATAATCACAATACCATTACACCACCTTCCATGCCCTTACAAATGTACTATCTTGTGTGTGACTGTCCCGCTGTTTTAATTTCATGAAAATTCCAGATGAAAAATAAAATGTCAGAAATGCATCACAGTGTGTTAAGTGAAAGCATTGCCTTGTGACACCACTTGCTGGTGCTGGTGCTTTTGTGCCACTGTTTAAACTTCATGAAAGGCCCAGATGAAAGATAAAATGTCAGAAATGCATCACAGTGTGTTAAGTAAAAGCATTGCTTTGTGACTCCACTTGCTGCTGCTGCTGCTGATCTCCTGCTGATGTCATTGAATTAAAAGTCCAGATGAACATTAAAATGCCCTAAATGTGTCAGTGTCTCCCAAGTGAGAGCATTGCCTGTGTTGATGCCTGCTGCATCACTAATACATGCTGCATGTTGTGTGAGCCTTCATACCACAATGGTGATTATTGTTAGTGCCATTGTAATTTTTTGGGCATAAACACAACCATTTAATTTCTATATAATCTTGTACTGTGTTTTAAGCAGTCCGTCATATTGTTCCTTTTCAGGGAATCATCACACTTTATCGTGGTGGTCATGACAATCAATTCACAGCAACATGCAACACATATGTTACGAGTCTGACACCTACTGTGGTACTGTAAAATTAAAATTTTCTTTTGGGGGGAGTGCTATGGTTAACTGAAAGACAATCATTTATGATTCCTTTTTTATGTTTGCTTGCACGCATGTGCAAGAAACATGTTGTGACAACTTACTGGAGTAGCAGGCTGTAGAGGTGCAGTCGTGTTGTGGCCAATGCCCCTACTGATTTTTGGGGCTTGTCTCTGTGGCACCAATGAATGAGCACACTGTCTCTGACAGCAGCTCAGAAGCGTACCACCAATTTGAAATGATTTCACCACTGCAGTGAGGGAGCACCCCCTCATTGCCGGGCGTGCCTTGCCTGGTGTAACATTTCAATAAACATAGTGGCTGTCAGTGTCCACCTTTCACTGTCCCCAACAAGCTGACTTTGGGGGTGCCCAATCCCCCTGTTGGCATGCCTCCTCACCAGTTCATTTGCAGATGGGGGAGCTCAATCCCCATCAGCATATGTGCCCCTTTGTTGTTTTTCTCTGCTGAGGAGGGGTGCCCAATCCCCCTCGGCATCATCCCCCCCAAACACAGACACGCTTGCTGATGGGAAGCCCAATCCACATCAGCTTCAGTGCTCTGTCCCCAATCTGCTGAGTGGATGTCCAGTCCCCTCGGTATCACCCCCACACACCTTGCCGACAGGGTGCCCAGTCCACCTGTCAGCATGTTTACCCCCATCCAGTCGGGCATTTGCCTGCCCCCACCCCACCACTGTGTGTGCCACACTGGGATCCCACCCCATTGTGGCTAACATGACCCCCCCAAATCATGGGACACACTGGGATCCCACCCCAGTGTGCCCAACATTGTCTGTACACCTGTAAAAAAAAAACGGTTCACAGTGTTTTTTCTATAACCTGAAACAAAGAAAATGGTCCCTCGTCTTTGGGTCCCCAGCTCTAACCTTCATTCACCCTCTGTGCATCCCACCTCCCTGCATTGTCCTCACCCCATACTTACCTCCGTAGCCTGGTGCAAAGATCTTCGGTGGAGCGGGAACAGGTCTGGACTCTTCAAAGCTGACTGCGAACTGAAGAAATGCTGGTAAGCTGTATAATGGCATAAATGGGGAATTTTCAACTTAGGTGGATATCTTGGCCACTTTTGTGACTTTTGGCCTCACATTTTCAACATGGGGTTCTTGGGACCCCACCTCATGAATTCAGTCACTGTCATCTCGTTATTCGGTCCCAAAAGGTGATTTAGCGATCACTGCACAGTTAGGGTCACCACCTTTGGATGAGGTAAAAACTGGATACTAAACCACACCCCAAACTCGGCCTCTGCTCCACCCCCTT
Organism: Neoceratodus forsteri; assembly: GCA_016271365.2. NCBI lineage: Eukaryota > Metazoa > Chordata > Ceratodontiformes > Ceratodontidae > Neoceratodus > Neoceratodus forsteri. Next base: position 978,192,157 of record CM057452.1, on the reverse strand, counting down.
TTTATGAATGGTGAGTATATCGCTCCTAATCCAAAGCCATTTGTAATGTTGGAAACAGACATTATTAGTGATAGGAAATTATTTTTATACTGTTTTTATTTGATTTATTTATTCAGTTATTTATTTCTATTCTTTGGCAACCAGGTTAACTCCCATAGGCCATGTAGCCCATTTTACAGGCGTGACCCAGGAGCACAAGAAGGTTAAGTGACTTGCTCAGGGTCACACAGTATGTAAGTGGAGGCTGTGGGAATCAAACTCAGGTCTACTGGATGTGCCAAGCTCATCCACAGCTTATTACTCAGCCCCCTGTTAAACACTCTCCCAATTTCCTTTCCATGTCAGTCATGTATTCTGATGCTTTGACCAATTTTTGATAACTTAATTATTGGAGCTTGTGGTACCCTTAATACTGCACTATGTTCCCCTTTACTTCAGCAGCTACTGCTGTTTCTTTTCATATTTCTAAGACATTCCACAATTTCAGATACACCATTCCATGTTGTTTATCTGAATGACCTGTAAAAGTGTAGCTAATATCATGGAATGTTCAGGTAATACAAAAAATGAGAGCAAATGTAGTGATAAAGGCAATGGAAGCTAGAATATTACTTTAACAAAAATTGGTCTAAAACATACCAGAATATAGGACAAACAAAATAAACACATGAGAGCACATAAAGGTGTAAAAACTGTTTCCTGTCATAGCAGTAAAAGACCATACTTAAAATTCAGAGTGGAAAAGATTAGGTTAATTTACTGCTAATGATCTTAATGGCTGTACTTTACACCTCCCAGATGGACTGGTTTTACAAAGGCAGGTCTGAATGACTGTGCCATCAGAACTTCTTTGTAACCTGGACATGCAATGCAGCCAAAACAGTGAATGATTTGATACATCAGTTTTAAGCATATACAAGCACTCAAAATGGCCCAAAAACCGGACTGCATTTAATCAAAACCGGATGACTGGATAAGGACCCTAAAAAACGGATCATCTGGTCAAAAACCGGATAGGTGGCAATGCTATGCACAGTATCACCTTTTGAGAGTGATTAATGAAATGACAGTGCCACTATTCATGAGGTAGCTTCCCAAAAAGCCTAAGTTACAAATCTGGTGAAAAAATTCCAAAAAATGACTGTGTAATGAGCGTGCATTGCGCAGTTCCCATGCATGCTTGTAACTTTGAGAATTTTTTATATTTTCACTCCAAATTTTCAACATTACCATTTTTCAACACCTCCTTATGAACAGTACAGCTGTCAATTTTCACGTCCTGCCCAAAAAGTTTTTTCGCACATCTGGCGCACAACGACGTGGTCACTGCACAAAATCAATGTTCGGGACAGATTAAGAAAATCACAGTGACAGTGTTCATAAGGAGAGGTCCCCAAAAGCCCATATTGCAAATTTGGTGAACAAATTCAAAAAAATGACTGCGTTACCAGTGTGTGTTGCACAGTTTCTACGCATGCTTGTAATTTCACCGTTTTTTTTATATTTTTACTCCAGATTTTCAACATTGTCATTGTTGCACAAAACCTTATGAAAAGTACAGTTGTAATTTTTCACATCCTGCCAGAAACAAGTTTTTGCAGCTGTGGCACACAACGCGCATGGTCGCTGTACGAAATCAACGTTTGGGACAAATTCAGAAAATCACAGTGCCACTGTTCATGAGCGGAGGTCCCAAAACGCCTATGTTGAAAATCTGGTGTAAAAAAATTCCCCCAAATAATTGCATTACAGGTGTGCATTGTGCAGTTTCTATGCACACTTGTGACTTCATCAATTTTTTTATATTTTCACTCCAGATTTTCAACATTACCATTTTTTACACCTCCTCATGAACAGTACAGCTGTCATTTTTCACATCCTACCTAAAATGTGTTTTCACATCTGTGGTGCCACGTGGCGCAGTCGCTGTGCAAAATCACCTTTCAGCTAATGAACTGATAGTGTCAACTTTTCATACGGTGGGGTCACAAAAAGCCCATGTTGAAAACTTGGAGTGAAAATACCAAGAAATTCCCAGGGCCTTAGAGTCGCTGATCATAACGCTTAACCCTGTAGGGACTGACAGGCATCAGGAGTGTGACTTGGGATTGTCGACTGTAATACTCATGCTATTCCACCCCCACCCTGTAGCCAGTGACAGGCATCGAGGTGTGCCTTGGACTGTTTGGCCCCAAAGTTCACCCCATTCACCTATACTGCACCCATTTCAGTATATTTCCTTATGGAGTGGGGTGATTGTAAAGCCTGAACAACACCTCAACACTTGTCGGTGTCTGCAGGGAAGGATGAGGTGAAATGGCATGAGCATTGTGGGCGACGACCCAAAGGCACACCTCAATGCCGGTCCATCTCTGCAGGGTGGGGTTGGGGCTGGCATCAGTTCAATACTTCACTGCCATTCCTATTCTGCATCTGTCTAACTCCTGCACTTTCAATGCTAATGCCAACAAGCAAACACTCAGCATTAACAAATGCTTTTTTCAAAATTGTGCTGCTAGTGAATCTGTAAAGATGACTTGAACAGGTACAGTATAAGTAATTGATTTACAATAAACTAATCTGCCATTTATTTTTATTAATGTAGTAGGACATGTCTAAAGGCACCAATTCTATTATTTAACTTTTTAGTAATAATTTCTATGTGGTAAGATTTCAAATTTTGATCCATCCAAACTCCCAGATATTTATATTCAGAGACCTGGGTAAGTTGTACCTCATCTATTGTTTTTATAATCAGCTTTGGACCATTGCCCCTCCTGCCAGTGGTAGTTGGAAAGAGAGCCACAGGTTGAGACTTTTTGCAGTTAAATACAAGCTTGGAACACACAGATCAGATACGTAGAGCTGAAAAATCAATTTGTAGTTTTCTTTCCACTTGCTTATAATATCTACTGGACACAACTAAAACAGTATCATCCACATAGAGACCAATCTCAGAAATACATGTGTAATTTGGCCATTCACTCATATAACTTAAGAACAATAATGTGCCCAGTATACAGCCTTGTGGTATGCCCCTTGTTACTTTGTTCCAGTTTGATAGGTTAGCTTCTACACTAACTCATTGGGTCCTGTCTGTGATGCATGAGCCAAATCATCTACAGAAATCTTCAAAATACCATTTTATTTTAATCTTTTGAAAAGAATTTGATGATTCAAAAGGCATTTAACAAATCCATGATCTTGCATCAAAGGGGCTGTCGACAAGAGCTAATAAGTCATTGAGTAAATTGCCCCCTTCTGCATCCAGGTTGGAATTGAGTTATAATGCCATCGGACTGTCTAGGAACAGCTGGAATAGAAGCTGGCCTTCTCCAGGCCAACTCTATGAGGGTCTCCAATGCAGCCTGGATGGTAAGAAGCAGGGACACTGGCAGAGTAGGCACATCAAAAAATTCCAGGTGTAGTCACCTAGCTTTATCAATAGCTACTATCTCATATTGCAAAGTACTGTCTCCTGGGGAACCTTCACTCAAACAGACTCAGTCTCTATACACTTTGGGGGATCCTCAATGCCCGAATTAGTCTTCAGAATTAAGCTGGGTTTGTAGTCATTGTCCTCTGTGTCAGGAGACAGGGGCACAAACAATGGTCCCCATGGACCTGGAGCCATGGCCACAACTGTGTGGGCATGTCTTGGCACTGTGCATGGTGCTGGAGCTATAGGCAGCACCAACAGCGGTGCTGTCTGTGGACTTGGCACTGGAGGTGGAAATGACGATGTCTACAGCACCAAGGCTGGCCACAGCAGAGTCAAATCCATCAGCAACATCATAAATGGTGATGCTGAAGGCCCTGACATCACAGTGCAAATCAACATCAGCATGGATGATGGCACAGAAGGCAGCATTGGTGTAGGCATCAATGGTAAAGAAACCATCAGCACTACCATTCTTATTGTAAGCTGAAACCACTGCTCCATAAGAACAGCCCCACAACCAAACTACTCACATGAAGGATCCCCAGTGTACAGGAGGTGAATCAGAGATGGAGACATTGGGTCCGCAGGCCTAAGAAAATATAATGTCATTGATAGGGATGACTGTGAAAAGTCTGAACCTACAACCGTCAAATGCCTCTGTATAGACTAGCATGAGTTCTACTTTGACCGGTGCTTTTTCTTCTGTTCATGCATTTACAAGAAGAGTTCGAGGATGAATGGTCTCTGGAACCAGTTGCCATTTCTTTTTGTAACTGGGAGGAATGCCCTAATTGCTGGACTCAAGATTGCTTGGAGTCAGTACACTGACCCAGAGGGGAGTGGTACTTGGCTACAACCTTACTGCTGGAGGAACTTGCCTCTTCAGATTCCCAACCTGCCATGTCATTGACTGTTGTCAAACGGTAGGGCTGTGAGGAAACTTTTAAAATAAAAAAATAAGTAAACTGATGCAAAAATAACAAATTCTGTTATTTTTTGAATTTTGTGAAGTATGAACACAACAAAGTAGACAACAACACTATGTGTACACAAATTGAGACGTTCTGGTTCTGATGAGGAGATGGAGGAAAACATTGAGCTTTGATAGTGGGTAAAAAGCAACTGAGGCACTTGGGGGCAGGCACGACTATACATTAGTAGACAGGCACAGGTGATAATCAAGTGGGCATACCCCCACTGTCAGACCTAAAAAGTTCTTGCTCCTTTGGGGTCCTAGTGCCTGTCAGCTCAGACCCATAAGTGGGACACAGAAGATTGATTCTTGAAGATCAAAGAACTTGCTGCTGTAGCTGGGGCAATTCATACAATATGAGGCAGTCAAGATAATGCCTTTCACCATTACCAATTCAATAAAGCACAGCTGCTTTGGAAACAAACAGTTTTAGCCACAACCAGGAGTGAATGGCTTCCCCGAGAACCTTCTTTTCAGACAGCAGTCGTGAATGGCATCCTGGGAGCATTGGCCATATGTCCTTAAAAAGAGTGAGTGAAGAGAATTCAGTTTCTTTTTCCCCATCCAATCACCAAGACACACGATGGGAACTGATTATATAACATAGAAGGGAAAAGGGGAAATTATGTGTACTAAATGACTGCAGTGTGTGGATCTCAAAGTAAGACTTGCTTGGGTCTCTCTCTCTCTCTCTCTCTCTCTTTCTTTTATGAGAAACTGCATATTTTGAGTTAGTCCACTGCATATTCAGTTTATGCAACATCAAGTTTATTAGTTATAGCTTTTTAATCTGCTATTTGTATTAACAGATTTCTGTTTTTCCTTGATTTCAACTGTTGGATTCAGTGCTGCACATGGCTACTGTGATGTCTTCAACATTGTGAGAGCTGCTTTCTGGTTTGCTAGACATTGTGATATACCCAACATTGCAAGATAATATTATTTTGCTATGGTGGTTCAAGACAGCAGTCTTTATCTTGCTATTTAGCAGTACACTAAAGTTACACAAATTTATATGTATAAACTCTTTAATCGGACTGCCCCAGTGGTGGTTTTTTTTTTGTCCCAGTTAAGGGGCCATCTTGATAAACAGGAGACAGGCTTGTTAATGTTGTTTCACATTTGTGAACTGATCCCCAGTACTGTGGTTGCCATGCTGGCCCAACAACTGCTCCAGTGTGCTTCAGGCTAATCAGCTTCATCAATCTTCCTCCTGCTGAGGACACAATGAGGCTACTCTACTGTCATGTTGGTCAGTGTCAGCAGCGAATGTTCGACAGTAATTGGGCAGTTCACTTCACGTCCAACCTCAGGACTGCAGGACTAACAAAATGTTTTGGGTTAGGTGCGCTCACGATTGCTAGGTGCCATTGTTTGTTTTGTTTTCAGGTGGCAATGAGCAGCACAGGAAAGCAAGTCATGAGAGAAGCAAACCATGAAACCAAAAACCTGAGGAAGCATGTGGATATCTAGAATTATGATTTTGGTATGATCAGTTGCTATTATAGCTGGTTGTACAAAAAGCAAGGGACAAGAAAAAAAAGAAATAAAACAACAAACCAATAGCACAAACTAAGGACAGGAGTCGAGGAACAGGGAGAACAGAGGCAAAATGAAATTCACTCCTACTCAGATGTGAGAAAAGAATTAACGGATAAGTATGAGGGGCAAACCTTGGCATGGTCAGATCAAAATCATCCCAGTTAGGTGGCAATGATGTCCCTATTTTAGTAGTTACAGCCTACAGGACAACATAGCCTCTTAATAGGTTCCCAGCAGGACATTGCAATAAAGCAGATAACCTGATTATCTGTGTCTAGTTAAATGGCTTCCACTGTATATAAACATTCATATATATATATATATATGTATACCTGTATATATATGAGCAATAATACACAATATGGTGTCTGATCATTTGGGAAACATATGCAAGCCTCTGGATGTTCTCAGGCACAAGGTGAAGCTTAGTGATTTTAGAAGCCAAGAGAAGTGTGCATGTTCCGCCAACAACCAAACAGCCCAGAGTGTGTTACTATGCTTATAAAATGAATCCTTAAAAAAAAAATAGGCAATTTTTAATTGAAAAAAAGAGATAATGAAAGCTGGAAAGTAGTTACATTTTTTTAACAAGTCCCTTAAAAGTGAAGGGTTTCATATTTAGCCAATGTATGTCTTTGGAGTGCAAGACCTTTTTCCGGAATATAGATGCAAGGACATATGACTGAGTCACAAAGAGGTTTATGCTAGCTGCTAGCACTATTGTAGTTTTTACTGTGCAGCCCCAGCAAATTTCCAAACATCAATTAGCCAATCAGATTACAGGATTGTTCTAGTCATTTTATGGCTTTGCCACTCATAAACTATGAGACTTCCCACTCACTAATAGAGATTAATGTGCAACTATGCCAGTGCACCTGATTACTGTATATATTCCCTTTATATACTTATTACACTGTGAAACAGGTTTATTTAGCTGTAATTTATGTATGCTTCATTAGCTAACCAGGTAGGGTCTGTGAAAATTAAACAAAAGCTATGTGTGGAGTAAGTGTGGAATACTTAACAGTAATACTTAACTACTGTACTGATTCAGGCTTGAGGCTCAGAACACCAATTAGTGACATCACTAACAATACCAGTGTTCACTTCATACTTTTGTATTTTATTTCGAAGTTTATCAAAGTTTAGAAATAGATGAATGTGTTAAATGACTTAAATGACTTAAATGAGTTAAAGTTATTTAAAAAGCTAGATCTTGCCCCTTTCAATGTTCTCAGTGTGGTACCGGTATTCTGTTCAGTGTTTTTGGGTTCGGGTTAAGCCAGTTACTCCTTTGTTTCTGAAACAGAGTGAGCATGCTGTAAACCTTTAGCTATCATAGTAGTAACCTTAGAATGTGAAAATAATGAAGACATACTTGTACCATGAGACAGTTGCTCACCTTTTTTTGCAGCGTGATTATTTCAATGCGCAGTCTGAATGACAGTCCTGGAAGCGTGAAATGTTTCCGCTACAAAATAAAATCATTTTATATTATGTAGAGGATATGTCACGGGTTACACTGTGATAACTATACTATAATAACTGGGGAGCATGTTTTCCCATAGGGAAACCTGATTATAATTCACTGTTACACCCAGCTGGTTATAACAGTGAACACGCACTGGGTTTCCCCCACTCCACGCATATGCCAGCCGTTCATCCCTTCCTCAGAGGTGAACCAGACACTTCACCACCACTGGCACTAGGTGGTAAGTAAATAAAAAAAAAAATAACCTCTCTTCTCGTCATGGGACTTTTTGAATCCTTCATTAAATATTTAATCATTGATTAAACCTTTCAATAAAAATGGAAAGTTTTCAGCAGCCACTTGGCGTCAGATTGCGCTTCATCCTGACTAGACTGCAGCTGAACAGCAATGTATTTATATTTTTTATAATTGCTGTGGCAAAAAAAAATGCTGCCCAGGAATTATATAAAATAAAACATGGGCTGGTATGTAAAACTTGAATTTTACACACCCTTGGTGTTTGATGCTTAAATAAACCCCTTGAGCTTTGCTCTCGGGGTTTATGTAGTATCCAACACCTTGAGTGTGTGTAACACCTTGTTAAACACACCACCTCAGACCAATAACATACCACATGCCTGTGGGGAGGGGTTCCACCACACTTGTGCTGAAGCCAGTATCAGCATATCCCTGCCTTGTAGTGCCCCCTGGCATGGCTGGTTAGGTCATTCACAAGGAGGTGGATGGCTTAAAGGGAGAAGAGTGTAAGCACTCCCTTTTTGAATGCTTACTACATAACCTCCTCCCCTTTTTCCTTTTTTGGTCTGGGGCCTCAGGTCACAGGAGGGATGTAAGGGAGGAATTTTAGGTGCCTCGAGGAGGCCGAGGGGAAGAGGAGGCAGAAGTGAGGGCCTGGGTGGGTTGCCTCACCCCGGCCCGATCTAGAGTTTTAGCAAGTGTCCAAGAGCAGTTCACCCATGGTAGTCATGGGGCTGAAGGCAACAATATCCATGGTGGCCTGTGTGGCATGTATGGGACCCTATCACACATTCTTTCTGGGGGCCGCAGTCTGGGTAGCAAAGGAGGGGGTCTGCCTTGTGGACTGTGGCACTGGGGTGGATTGGTGGTGGGGTCTGTGTATTGGTGGCTGGTGGTGGGGTGACACAGTGGTGGTAGCCCACATCTCTGGGTATGCAGTGGTGGCAGCCCACAGCCCCTTTCCAGCATGGCATTCCATCAGTCACAGGGTGTTGGGCCTGCTTTGTAGCTAGGGGAGACTGATGCATCTCCAGGATCGCCTTAGCCAGACAGATGCCTTGTGGAAGCTCAGATCTCAGTTGGGGCCTGTGAAGTGGAGTCAGCCAGTAAATAGGCTGGAGCAGCGGACTTGTGTGTGCTGCAGTGGGAAGCCAGTGAGATCATAAGCCCAGTACGAATGGGGAGTGTCAAAGAGCTAACTTGAAGTATTGCTGCCATCAATTTGGAGCGTGTTCTGGCTCTGTGAGATGAGTGAAAGATTAAACCATCTGGCCATAAGTCTCAGCTGTGGTTCTGTACCACTGTATTAATGCTGATGCTTTCTGAACTTTGCCGTGCCCCTGCTCCATGGCTCCTTGGAGTAGCTACTTGTGTTTTATTCCTCAGCATTAAATTGTTTAGAAGAGGTTTGTGATATGGACAATGGCTTCTCTTATGAACTTGTGCAGTGTGCCATAAACTTGACTGCCTCCACTTTAGCTCTCTAGACTTGAGGAAGCTGCCCCCACACTGAAACAACCATCTGGCACCAAGATAACACTCAGGTCTGCCACCAAGATAACACCCAGCTAAAACTGTTAACTTTCTTTTAGTCTCCTGGATTGTGTTCCACGATGGAAAGGGCCCCCTCCCCTTGGACAGTTACCATCATACCCCTAGACAACAGGGAGAGGGTCTCTACATGATATCACCTGAATCCCTAAATGGAATTATAGACCTGTAACAGGAGGACTGTTGTCTGTCTACCTGTCTGTCTATCTGTGTGTGACACAATGGGCTGCAAACTGTTTCTGTATGAGTAGAGCTTCTAAAGTTTTGCAACAGCACAGAGCCTTTGTGATGATATCAAGCATTGTCAAAGCTGCTCTCTCATTGGGTAAACTTGATGGTCAAATGGAAGTGTGTTACACTTCCATGCTGGTGACCCACATTCGAGAGTGAGCTTGGGAGTTGATGCTCACACAACCAGGGTGGGAGAACATACTGCCAATGGCAACATGTCCTAACCAGGGGTTCGTAGATGTGAGGAGGAATGCTTGCTGTCTTGGCAGGAGCATGCTACGTGCATGCAAGGCACAACCTTCTGACAGTACATGTGCTGCATAGAAGTAGGGAAGAAAACACAGGAGGAAAACACCCGACTAAAGTCGGATGAAGGTCTGCTTCTCACATGTTGTACCATTGGTCATACACTCATCTCCACCAAATCCTGATCCCCAAAGGGACTCCTGCAGAGGCTCTACGACAGAGCCCTCAAAGCCCCACCATATGCGGGGGGGGGGGCACAAGCCATGGATGACTTAAGCAGGGTAAGTACTTGTAGACACTGAGGAAGGATAAGTATTATGGAAGAGCTTGGGGGGTAGTCAAGAAGGGGACTGGTTGGAGTAAGACAATACACACCTGAATTAAAAAAAAAAAGCAGCAGCTCATCCATTTGGTAACAATGTAAAGTGATCCAGAAGAAGTAGCATGTTATTTCTGTTTGTATACTTAGTCACATTCTAAACCAGCTTTGATAATGCTTGATGACTGCACAGATGCTCTGTGCTGTTTACAAAACTTGTTAAGATGGGGAGCTAAGCTTATTACCAGGGGTAATGGTGTCAATTTTCTGATTATGTTAATCCTTCTTGATTGGGTCTTGAAACTGGTTACTGGGGGTCCACGGACAAAAAAGAGGTGAAGGATTCCATATTTCAAATCATGTCTTCTTATTTATTTAATATCCTTGTAGGCCTTGATGTTTCGCACAATTAAGTGCTTTTTCAAAGGGCATCCTAGTAATTATAAATACATAGTATTAATTCCATTATAGTGCTTCACATTCAAGTAAGAAGTTTTAGCTTCAGAATTAATTGTTCTAAAAGAAAAAGAACTGCTATTACTTTCACCAATTATAGACACTTCATGTTCAATTTATATTTGTTTTAAAGTACTGTTAATCAGTTGTATAAGATTTTTTCACAAATGCATATATCTCTCAGCATTAGTCACTTTTATGTTGGCGCGCTTGCACAGCCAACATCTTGTGGCAGTGGGGATTTGGAGGCACGGTTGCTGTTGGGAGAATGCAGGGCACGCATCAGTAGGTGGGTCCCTCATTCCCCAATCAGCCTGCATGCTGGCGCCACACCATGCATACTAATGTGGCGAGCACATCTAAGGAAAGGTCAGCTGCAATCCGAGCAAAGCTCGTCAGATGCAGTGGACCCTGCCTACATGCTCGCCACCTTGTCAACATGGCGGGCAGCCGCCCAACTGCTGACTTCAGGGGTGCCCAATCCCCCTGCCGGCTTACTCTGGCCGCAAAAATTTGCTGACGGGGGAGCTCACTCCCTGTTGGCATAGAGCAGCCCCCCATTTCTTATATGCTGAGTGGGGTGCCCAATCCCTCTCAGCTCTTGCCTCCCTCCCGCTTTCCTTGTGTTGCTAGCGGGGTGCCTAATCCCGTTGGATAAATTAACACCCCTTTGTTGTGTGCTGGCGAGGGTGCCCAATCCCCGCCGGTTGCAGCAACCCCCAAACAGCTAGATGGCACACTGGGAGACCACCCCAGTGTGCCAGTCCCCTGAAAAAAAAAAACTGTCCCACGATGTTAGTTCCCCTCGTAACATAAAACGGTTCCTCGAGTGTCTCCCTACCCACCACCCGCACCCACCCACTGTGCACCCTGCCTCCCCACACCCCCCCTCACCCCATACTTACCTCCGGAGTCCGGCGCGATGATCTTTGGTAGACCAGGAACACATCTGCATTCTTCAAAACCGACCGCGAACTGAAGAAATGCCGGTAAGCTGTATAATGGAATAAATAGTTGGTTTTTTTTTTACTTTGATGCATATCTCAGTCATTTTTTGGAACTTGTGCACCAAATTTTCAACATGGGGTTTTGGGACCCCTCCTCATGAATTCTGTTGCGGTTATGGCGTTATTCGGTCCCGAATTGTTTGCAGTCACTGCAGCGGAATCACCTCGGACCGATTAACACAAGGACAGTGGCAGTGTTCATGAGGTGGTCTGTCAAAAGCCTATGTTGCTAAATTTATGGAAAAATCAAAAAATGGCTGTTTTAATGAAGGCAGCGTTGCGTGTTACTATTTACTGTAGAATCAACAGACCAAGAATATTTTCACGCAGATTTTCAACATTGCCATTTTTCACACCTCCTTGTGAACAGTACAGCTGTCATTTTTCACATCCTGGCCAAAATGTGTTTCCGCATTTCCGGCGCACTATACCACGGTCGCTGTGGGAAATCAGTATTTGGGGCAGATTATGAAAATGACAGTTACACTGTTCATGAGCAGAGGTCCTACAATGCTTATGCTGAAAATTTGGTGATGATACTCCATAACATGACTGTGTTACAAGCGTGCATTGCGCAGTTTGCTCGCATGCTCGTAAGTTTGCAAATTTATAATATTTTCACTCCAGATTTTAAACATTGCCATTGTTCTGTACCTCCTTATGAACAGTTCAGCTGTCATTTTTCACATCCTGACCAAAATCTGTTTTCGCAGTTGGTTGCCGTGGAACGTCCATGTTCGAGACACATTATGGAAATGACAGTGACACTGTTCATTAGCACAGGTCCTAAAATGCCTATGTTGAAAATTTGGGGCTGACAGTCCATACAATTAGTGTTTTACGAGCGTGTGTTGCGTAGTTTGCACGCACGCTTGTGACTTCGTGCATTTGTAATATTTTCACTCCACATGTTCAAAACTGGCATTTTTCTACACCTCCTTATGAACAGTACAGCTGTCATTTTACATATCCTGCCAGAAATGTGTTTTCGCACGTCTGGCGCAAAATCGCACGGTCACTGTGTGAAATCAGATTTCCTGGCAGTTTGAGGAAATGACGATGACACTGTTCATGAGCAGAGGTCCTAAAATGCCTATGTTGAAAATTTGGTGCCGAAAGTCCAGAAAATGACTGTGCTGCAAGCACACGTTTCGCAGTTTCCACGCAGCCTTGTAACTTCGTACATTTGCAATATTTTCATGCCACATTTTCACCACTTGCATTTGTGCACACCTCCTTATCAACAATACAGCTGCCATTTTTCACAGCCTGACCAAAACACGTTCCCGCAACTGTGGTGCACAATGGCGTGCTCGCTGTGGGAAATCATCTTTTGGGACACATTAACAATATCACAGCGCCACTGTTCATGAGGGGAGGTCCCAAAATACTTATGTTGAAAATGTGTCTAAAAAACTCCCACAAAATAATTGGGTTGCAGATGTCTGCTGCACAGTTTGTATGCATGTTCATTGCTTCACCAATATTTCATATTGCCACTCCAGATTTTCAACATTGCCATTTTTTATGCCTCCTCATGAACAATACAGTTGTCATTCTCCACATCCTGCCCCAAACTGTGTTTTCGTCCCTCTGTCACCAAATGCCATAGCCGCTGTGCAAAACCACCTTTCAGCTAACAAAGTGATTGTGCCGCTTTTCATGAGGTGGCCTGACAAGCAGCCCATGTTGAACATGTAGAGTGAAACTACCACTACACACCTACGGTGTTAGGGTTTCCAACTGTAGCACCCCAGCCGGTATGGACTGACAGGCATCAGGGCTGTGACTTGGGATCATCGGATGTAATGATCACGCCATTCCACCCCCACGCCCATCCTGCAGCCACTGACAGGCATCGTGGTGTGTCTTGCACTGTTCGGCCACAAACTTCACCCCACGCTCCTATATTGCACCCACATCAGCATATTTTCTTATGGAATGGGGTAAGTATAATGCCCAAAGACCCCAAAGCACACCATGACACTTGTCAGTGTCTACAGGGTAGGGTGAGGTACAATGGTATAAGCATTATACCTGACAACCCAAAGGCACACCCCACTGCCTGACGCTCTCTACAGGGTGGGGGTGGGGTTGGCACCACTTCAATACTTCACTGCCATTCTTATTATGTGCCTCTAGCTCCGCCACTGCCAATGCGACAACTTTTGGCATTGACAAATATTTGTTTTACTTAGCCCTGTTACTCCACAGAGCTTATTACCTCTTGTTTAGCTAGCTGGCCAGCCAAAAATGTTGTTGTTAGTTAGGTTTTAAATCTTTATACATATGAACAACAACTTACTCAGATTGCCTCCTTAATTTACTTCAGATGATACATTCCATCAGTTCCCCTTTCTGGAATTCTCACTTGTTTTCTTTCCACTAGCTATATTGAAACAAAAACATGTCCCTTTAAGGCTTTTCTGCTTTTTATGCCCATACTGGTTCTTACATTTCTTCTGCTTATAACAGTCATGCTGGAAAATCATGCTACAACTACCTGCAAATGCTTAGTGCCCTCACTCATTTCTGTGGTTTTACTGATTTAGTACTGCTTCTACTTAGCATTTTGAAGCCTGTGGGAAATTTACAAAGCAACAATTTTTTTACTTTGTGGTTCAGCCCTTGTTAATTTTTTACTTCTAAACACGCTAATTTTCCACAAATGCCCACAATCTTACTTAATAGAATATTAGCTTTTTCATGTTCCGTACCTTTATTTTAAGTGCCACGCTCGTTTACATTATTTGGTTGCTGAACTGTATTACTGCCTGGATTCAGCGTTCCTTTCCATGTAGAATTAGAGAGCATCAAGCTTTACTCCCACTAGGACATTCAAATTACTAATACTTTTGCTTTTCTGCTGTACGTTTGAGCATTTTTACCTGCTTCTGCTGCCCACGTTTCCTGTCTCATTAAATGGTGTGCACTGAGCGAGTGTCTGTGGACCCCCAGTAACCTGTTTACAAAACTCTCAGCAGGTCAGCTGAGACAGAAACAGTTAAATCTTCCAATAAAGAGCCTGTTTAAAGAGAAACTGCAGAAAAATAAGTCATACTCTATCGCCTTTAGGTATGCCACAATGTACAGTTTTTCTGCATTATTCACAATTTGCAAGAAACATCTTGTGGTAGTAGCAGGTTTCAGAGGCGTGTTAGTGTTGTGGTGAATGCCAGCTGTGCTTTTTTGGGCTCGTCTGCTCGGCACCAATTAGCAAACATGCTGTCTATGACAGCAGTTTTAAAGCATCCCACCAACGTGAAACAAATTTGCCACTGCAATCAGGGAGGGCCCCGTCATTGAAGCATCAGCTCCTCCTTCACCCGTTAAGAGTCTGCATGAAGGCACATCAGAGAGATCAAGAACTGAGTGACAAGCAGTGAGGGAGCTGCAGCAGGGGCCAGTCCAGAGAATAAAACAGCAAGGGAGCATACCAAGTCCCAACCAACTAAGGGCAGAACAAGCAAGCGAGCGGCAGAAACTTTTGCGGCTAGTGGCAGATTGGTGGCAGACTGCATTAACAAAAGGAATCCTCAAAAAAGAGCTATGATCTAATCCTCACTATTTTTTCTAGTCCTTTTGCTGCTTGCTGCCAAGTTTGTCCCCCACTGTCTTTTCTGTGGCTCAGGCTGTTGAGTTCTGGATGGGATGAAGCGGAGGAGCAGCTGCAGAGCGAGAGCAAGACCCAGTCAAGAGGGAGAGCTGTCTAAAATTACAGGAAGACCACACCAGACAGCACTTTGTGAAACAGCTGAGTGAGATAGCGAGCCCACACTGCCCAATGAGTCCTGAGCTGAGCACACTCGAGACCGAGAGACGAGGAGGACAGAAGAAGGCTGAGGTCAGCCTGGGTCTCTCATTCTGACTCTCCATCTGGTCTGATTCAATGATCCAGTCAGTACATCTGACTGATTCCACTGTCTCTCCGGTTCCTGATGCCCCCCCCAGATTGTGTGGCACACTGGGAGCCCACCCCAGTGTGCCTCCATTTAATGGAAAGCCAACCGCATCGGCATGTTCCTGCCACCCTCCATTGTATGGCACACTGGGAGCCCATCCCAGTGTGGCCAACATCATGCCCCCTAAAAGTCATGGGACCCACTGAGAGCCCACCCCAGTGTGCCCAACATTTGTTTTCTTTCACCTGTAAAGAAAGAAAACCATCTGCAGTGTTAATTTTTTTTCTGTACCTGAAACAAAGAAAATGGTCCCTCGCTGTCAGTGGCAACCCTTCCCCCAACCCACAATCACCCTCTTCGCACCCCACCTCCCCACCCCCCTCATCCCATACTTACCTCTGGAGGTCCGGCGCTGTGATCTTAGGTGGAGTGGAAACATGTCTGCACTCTTCAAAGCCGACCGCAAACTGAAGAAATGCCAGTAAGCCCGTATACTGACATAAATTGGAAGGGGGGGGTCAACTTAGATGGATATCTCAGCTATTTTTTCAATTTTGCCTCCAAATTTTCAACATGGGGTTCTTGGGACCCCACCTCATGAACATATGCATGGTTATCTTGTTATTCAGTCCTGAAAGGTCATTTCACAGTCACTGCACGGAATCACCTTTTGGTACCAATTAATGAAATGACAGTGCCACTGTTCATGAGGTGGGGTCCCAAAGAGCCTATCTTGCAAATTTGGTGAAAAAATTCCAAAAAATGACTGTTATGAGCATGTGTTGCACAGTTTCCATGCATGCTCGTAACTTTGACAATTTTTAATATTTTCACTCCAGATTTTCAACATTGCCATTTTTTCACACCTCCTCATGAACAGTGCAGCTGTCATTTTTCACATTCTGTCCAAAATGTGTTTTCACACCTGTGGCACCGAATGGCACACTCGCTGTGCAAAATCACCTTTTGGCATTGAGTAACGAAATGATACTGCCACTGTTCATGAGGTGGGCTCCCAAAAAGCCTATGTTGAAAATTTGGAGCAAAAATAACAACAAACACCTGGGGCATTAGGGTTTCCAACCATAACGCCCACCCTATACAGACTGATAGGCATCGGGGGTGTGACTTGGGGTTGTTGGCCATAATGCTTAACCCATTCCACCTCCACCCCCACCCTGCAGCAACTGACAGGCATCAAGGTGTGCCTTGGGATCTTTGGCCATAACATTCACCCAATTCTCTTCTACTGCACCCATCTCAGCTTATTTTCTTTTGAAATGGGATGAGCATAAGGGCCGAAGACCTCAAGGCACTTCGCGACACCTGTCAGTGTCTGCAGGGTGGGGTGAGGTGGAATGGCATGAATGTTATGGCCTACGACACAAAGGCACACACCCAACACCTGTCAGTCTCTGCAGGGTGGGTGTAGGTGCTGGTGTTACTTATTATGCATCTCTCCAACTCCTGCTCTACCAATGCCAATACCAGCAAGCAAACAGTCGGCATTAACAAATACTTGTTTTTTCTCTGGTCGTAGGCACAGTACTGGTGGTCCACAAGTTTTGGATGGCTGCTGACATTGGCTGCACGGAAACTGTCAACCCATGAAAGGTAAGACATTTTTTGGGGGGTGGGCATCATTTGAAAAAAAGGTTCTTTAATATTTTTGTCATTTTTAAAGATCTTCCGTGTACCATCATAACTGTTGTCCTTCTTCAGATTGGAAGATACCACCCACGGCAGTCCACAGCACCTCAGTGTTACTTGAAAACAGATGAAGAAGAAATGATTAGTTCATTTTTTCTACCACATTCACTTCACAGCATGGCTGTTCCTGTGTTCTGTTATATCCTGCTTGAAATAGCAAGCTATAAGTAAACACCTTATCCAGCTTAAAATACCAAGCTATTAGTATAGTAATCACACCTTATAAAGCTGAAAATAAAAATGTTACACATTTACTGAGTGACATGCACTGGCCCACTGTTTTAAGTTACATTACATCACATGTTTTCAGGACCAGGATGGCACGTTTTACAACCATGGTATAGTGAAGTATGCCTCTCACATCTGTGAATAACAAATATTTTATGTATCCTGTATTCTGTATGTCACCCCCGGTGAATGCTTTACACCAGCACCACAAAAATTAAAATCTAAAATGAAATAGGAAATAACACTGATCCCTACCTGTCGATGTTATGCCTTAGGTGGTGGGACTACTGTAGTACTGCCAGTTTACACAGTCTGTAACCTGTAAAAACAAAATGAAAATCAGTTGCCTGTATTTGTTGACAGTGGCATCTTTAACCTGGTACAGGAATGATTGACACCACAGTTCAACTCAAAATCAGACTACATGACATTGGTACATACTTACTGTCAATTAGTGATAAAAAGCCGTGTGGCTGTGGCTGGCTGCAGGTTCATAGCTTGGGAACAGGTACAGTGTCTCTCTGTCACTTTCAAGAAGCAGGGTGGCTGTGACTGGCTGAGGGTTCATAGCTAGGGAACAGGTACAATGTCTCTCTCAGTCTCAAGACGTGGGGTGGACTGCAGGTAATAATGACTGCACACATTCTGTGAGCTATACCCTCAAAATCAAGAAAGGAAGTACAAATATAATGACATGTCATTTATTGTCGATTGTCATATGACACTGAAGGCCACTTTTTGTTATTCCAGAAACCAGTAACATTATGGCAAGGAGACAGCATTCAACCCTGGTAATTTTGACCTTATGCCCTACCACCAATATCCTACGAATCATCATCAGGGAGGAAGCAGCCCTCACAGTCCTCAAGTCCAGAGTTGTACTCAGTTGGAAATTATTTTTCCATGACTGTATCATCAATATCAGTGGTACAGAATTTGATGCTTCCACCAGGATGGTCTGCTTCACCAGCAGCAGCACCACCAGCATCGTGACTGGGTACAAACAGAGATTTGCTTCTCCTACTTGGTATGTGACCTTCATTCATTTTGACAAATGTCAGCATGCTGACATTTGTTGGTGATAAGTTAGTATGACAGTCACACACTATGGCCTTCGC
This sequence comes from Neoceratodus forsteri, assembly GCA_016271365.2. Taxonomy (NCBI): domain Eukaryota; kingdom Metazoa; phylum Chordata; order Ceratodontiformes; family Ceratodontidae; genus Neoceratodus; species Neoceratodus forsteri. The sequence continues at coordinate 978,173,703 of CM057452.1, read as the reverse complement.
AGGACTAAATACCCTCTCCACACTTACACTGGAGGGTGGGCAGGTCAGGTACTTTGGTGCTACTGATATCAACACTATCCATTCATTCAGCTTGCCACTCCAGTACACCAAAGGGTCATCCATATTCTCAGATGTCTGTTTTCTGCCAAATAGGCCTCAACCATGCTCTGTAATGCACGCATCCCCAATGAATTGTCCACCTGTTCACAAGATTCATCTAGGTCACAAATTATGACTTGAGACAAGGCAACCCAAAGTGGATTAATGGACAACAGTTTTGCTAACACCACTTGCCCCTCAGCCACCTTATTGGATGTACTCGGTCCACAGTGACCATCAGCCTTGTTATGCTGTGATTTGTATAACTTTGCATGTGACTTCTGTGCCCCATGAACCAATAGGACCAGCTGTCCAGTCAGATTTTGAACCTGATCTTGCCCTCCCTCAAGTATGGCTGCAATGCCATGTTTGTAGTGTGGGTTCAGCATTGTGGCAATTCCAAATTCGGGAGATTGCTGAATAGTGGCGATGTGTTGATTATTGCCTAATATATAATCATGTGTTTCAGTAATGCACAGCTTGATCTATCTCCAGCAACATCAAAGCTAGGCTGCAGATTCAACAAAGTCTGCCTCAGCACCTGGAGAAGTGGAATGGCTTGACTAACAGATGCAGTGTCATCACTCACTGCCTGTGTGGAATGTTCAAATGGCCTCAGAATTATTATTACTGAGTCCATGAGTCGCCATAGTTCACTTGTCATAGACACTGAGGCCCTTGAACTGTCACAGCTAGTGTGCATAAATAGGTACTCTGAGATTGCTTTGTATTGCTCATACAATCACTCTACCATGTAAAGTGTCGAGTTCCATCTTGTGACAACTTCAAGCTTCAGGCGGTGCTGAGGGAGGCTGTTTTCAATCTTCAGCTGCCTAAGCTGGTTACAGGCCTTTCCAGACCGTGCAAAGTGAGCACAGATGCAGTGTGCAACAGTCAGCATTTGCTTTATTTCTGGGTACTGCAGAAACTCCTGCACCACCAGATTTAAACAGTGGGCTATGGAGGCAACAGGCACAAAGCCACCATTACTGATACATTTCACAATGTTTGATCCATTATCACTAACTATGAAGCCAGCTTTTAGGGACAGGTAGCACAGCCAATCATCAATTTCTGTCAGTAGCAAGTCTAGCATGTGTTCGCTTGTATGCAACCCTGCTACACTACACATTGCAAGTGGCATGCTGTCTAATGCCATGAAGGTTGCTACCACCACAGTCTGACTTATTACACTGCTTTCCCATCCCACCATCACAGACAACCCCAGGTAGCTGCACCCAATGTGCAGTAAGACACAGGTAGGAACTACGTGCTGTTTTGCCACTTGTCCACATATCCATGCTTAAGTGAATGTAAGGTGATGCAGAATGCTGAAGGGCATGTCTTACAGACTCTGTCACCATACAATATAACACAGGGACAGCATGGGTGGAAAAGTATATCCAGGACTGGACCTTCCATTTAGGACACGCGCATGCCATGAAGCGCCAGAAGCCCACATTCTCCACAAAGGAAAACTGCAAAAGGTCAGTTGCAAGCATTTCCACTATGGCAGCATTGAGTTCACATGCAACTACATGATTTGGTGGGTATTTACTGTTATGCGCAAAAAGGTTGTGCAACGTGGGCTGCATTGTTTGTTGCTTTGCACGTGACATGCCAAATGGCTGTATTCAGCTAACTGACATGGATGGGGTACCTTGGATGTGTTATGGTAGGTGCACAGGTGACAAGCCAATAAATGTGGTTATTTTCTGGGTTTTGAGCACAGGGATTGATGTAGTAGAATTACTGCATGGACCACCACTGCTACTCTGACCACTACTTGAGCATTCCAAATTATCCTCCTCCTCATGCCCGTAGTAATCCTCTGGTGTCATTTCACCACTTTTACTGACATGGCTACTTACACTGAAGGAAGGGAATACCATGCTCACTAACATGGTTGAGCGTGAATGCCCTGCGACAGCATTATCTTCCCTCTGGTGCTGAGTCTGACTCCACAGTGCCATGTGCATACTTTTCAGATGAGTATGGTGGCCCCCAGTGCCCAAATGGCTACCCTTTTTACCACGTTTCACACATGCTTGGCAAATCTGGCAGACTGCCACTGTTTCATTGCTACCATCTTGTACAAAAAAGTCCCAAACTAGGGATTTGGATGCCCTACTCTTCATATGTTGCTGCTGGTGCTGCATATGGAACTGCACTTTTGTTGGTGATGAAATGGGGGAGGTACTGCATGATTTCTGGTGTTGTGCACACTTGGACTTTGACTGAACATCACAATCTATGACTATTACTTCAGGGTCATCAACAGACACAGCTACATCTGAACTTTGAGGAGGGAGGGATTGACTAACAGATTATTTGCAAACAGCCACCTTCACTTTCTTTTTGTCTGGTTCCCAAATGGGGTCACTAGCATCATCATTATAATCATCATCCACAAATTCACTTTGGATGCTGTCCTCCTGTGGAGATATTCCAACCACAGACTCAATATTGTCATCAACACTTTTTTCATCAACATCTGAATGTTTGGATGGCCTAACGTTAAGGTAAGTGGAAACATGAGCCTGTGAGTCATCATGATGATCAGAATCATGTTCAACTACTGTGGGGGGTGGGACATCAACTGCACTCAAGGCTGCAGATTCAACCACATATTCCCCACCTGATATGTTTAACAGGGTTGAACTTGTAGCAATACTCATGCTGTTATCAACCATTCCCTCACTGACTTTACTGCCAGCAGAGACAACAGCATCTCCCACCAGCATTGAAACGACTGATTTCGCTGTGAAAAACAGAGTCGGAGAAATCCCTTTACTTGCACCAACTACTAAATTTCCCTTCTGCTGTGTACTACCACAGCCATGGCCACTCTCAACACTGCTAGGCTTGCTAGCCCCTGATGAACCTGCCTCATCAGTACAGCAACTTCCACTGCTAATAGTCTTCTTGACAGCAGGGCCACAGCCAGAAACAGCTTTGCCTGACTGTCTCTTCGCAGGCATTTTTTAAGATCACACAGAAAGTTAACAGCAACTTTTTATTTCTTAATATATTATATTTCTGCACTTTTGGGAGGATGGGAAGCAAAACCCTAAATTTTGCTGCACAGGCACAACGCAAGACCTGTCCTGGAATTCTTAACCAGTCTTCAAAAATCCGACAGTCAAAAAACAATACCTTGTTTAAACAACAGTACCTACCTACACAGAAGCAGGGAAACATATTGCAGACAGGCTGAGAAATTCAGTGTACTGCAATTGCAGTGCTGCAGTAAAATACATGTCAATTGACAGCATGCGCAGAGATTAAAAGTCAGGCACAAAAACTTTAACTGTTCAGTAAAGTACAACACAGACAGTCTTTTTTTTTTTTAAATGACTGAAAAAATGCCCAGCAAACAGAAACAACTTAGAAACAATTAAGTGAAGTTGTTCTGTGTGTACCTCAACACAAAAATAATAAAACGCTAGCCAACTGACACTTGGAAAAACTGCCTTTCTCACTAATCTCCCTTCTACACCACAGATCCGCCCCTCCCCCGAAGCACACTTCTACAGTGTCTCTCAGTACAGACACTGAATCAACTAAATTAACATTCAATATTCACCAAAAAATCATTAAATGCTAGATGATATAACCACATAAGGGTTTACTACAATTGGTCTACTAAATTTTGACACACAATTGTGTGGCAAAAAGGCATTTTTAAAGGTTTTTTTTTTGAGGGTTTGAATCTCAGATCTCTGAGTGCAAACTGTTTCTAGCTTTCCACTACACACACTATGATGAACTGAGGCTGTGCAAGACAATATAGAGCCCATGTCATCTTACATTCCATGATTCACTGCAAAATTTGCCTTAAAAAGCACAAAAACAAGGTGAAGTCCATAGAGAATTATTTTATTTATTTCATTTTTTTTGACCAGGTAAGTGCACTAGACAAATTCTTGCCCATTTTCAGGCATGCCCATTTGGGAATAGAGATGAATGCCAATTGACCTTGAACCAGATTAAGCTGTTGGTGGTATTTTTAGTGAATGAGGGGAAATCTGGCCAGGGCACCGGGGAAATTCCCCATCTCTCCTGTAGGTCCCCTTGTCGGTCAGAACATGGATCCTGGCATTCGACTGCAGGCGGTGCATGGAGAAGGAGGTGATGGTGCTCTGAGTGATGCCTGTAGATCGTCTGTTTTACCTGTTGTGGAGAATTCTGATGCTTTTGTTCCAGTTCTGGAAGCTATTGAGATGGCTGCTGCTGTTTGTGGTGTTCCGGGGAACCCTCCGGAGGTTATAGTATCTTCACCTGTGCTGTACTTGCCCAGTGATGCTCCTCTCAACCCTGCTCTAAGTCTTTCTGAGGATGAGAAGAAAAGGAAATGGCATGATTTAAGTCCTACGGTGGTTTGTTCAAAGAAAAGTATGCTCGAAACTGCAGACCCTTGTTCTGCTTTGTCTGATGGGTCACCACGGTCTGATTTCCTTCCCCTTTCAGCTACTCCTGATGCTTGGACGCCTGAAGTGGTGCTTGAAAAAGCTGGCTGGATCTTGCATGAGGATACTTGGATTCCCAATCCTGCTATCTCTTTGCTGGGTCGCCGGTACCTGACTGCTGGTCTTTGCCTTCTCGATCCCCGGATCATACCGGGCTTGTTGCCTTGGTGGACTCACGGCATGCACCGCCATTTTCACCGGTTGGACCTCAGGGTGCGGTCCTGAGTTGTGCTGCACCGACGTCAGATGCCAAGTTGGAGGCTTCGCAACAGTTGGGTGCTACACCGTGGGACTGGTCTTCCGCTCCATCTGGGAGTGATTCTGCTCCTTCTGTACAGTGCAAACTGCCTGCGCCTCATGAAGGTACGTCCTTTACTTTTGACACTGACAGTGGGGATGGGGGCCAGTCTGTACCTCGGCCTCAGCGGGTGAGTTATGCCAGTCTTTTTTGTAAACCTGAGAAGGCTGCCAGATGCAGGTTTATGGCTCGTATTTATTACAAAGGGGGTCTGGACTTCCTTCCCAATCGCCATTGTGTCGGTAAAGTGTTGATTACTGATTCCTTGAAGTTATCCCCTTCAGAAGTGTACGACTTGATTCATGTGGCTGGCGACCATAATTTTGATGTAAGCTTCAGGAATGTGGGGTTGCTTGATAAATTCTGGGCTGCTTACTATCAGGTTAAGGCTGCTCCAGAATAGGCACCCTTCATGGCTATTCCTGTTACTCAGCCTACGGCCAAACTGGTCACAGTATTATTCAGAACGGAGGGGGTGAATGTGCTTGACATTGTTTATTGGCTGGAAAAGAGATATAAAGTGAATGGGGTTCCACAGGCCATTATTGATGACAATGGTTTTTGGGCTGATGACTGGAAATTTGCTGTTCAGCTCAAGCTCACTGAGGATGGTATTCAGCACTTGCCCAATTGCTTCTATATTGGCCATGACCATGGTATTTTGTTCTATCAGGGGCAGCCCCAAGCTTGCTACCATTGTGGTTTGACTTCTCACCTTAATTCTGACTGTGACCAGATGAAGTGTTCAGTTTGTGGGGTACTTGGATACTCGGCCACTACCTGTACGGTTCCCCCGTCCTGTAATTTATGTGAGTCTCTGGATCATGTTTTTTACTCATGCCCTTGGGCTGCTCACAACTCTGCTGATTTTGTGGAACATGATTTCTACTTAAATAAATCTTTTCAAGGCTACCAGTACATCCGGACGGTCTATCCCAACCTGCTAGTGATTCTGTTGGTCCTAAATGGTGACCTCCTGGCCCGGAGGTACAGCCGTTTGCTGCAGATCAGTGCTCTGGTGGTCCTCCATCCTCACCTATCTTGCTGTCCTTCTCAGTGCCTATGGGTCCACCCCCCTCCTTCTTTGCTCAATACTGATATGGCCTCTCCTTCACCTTTGGTTGTGGCCCCCGAGGGGTTCCAGTTGGTTCAGAGGACGAGGGCGGCCATGAAGAGTGGTACTGCTGATACACCTCTGGTGGCAGTTCTGGTTTCTAACCAATATGATCCGTTACAGAGTTGGGGGACTTGATGGACACGGCAGATTCTGATGTGTCTACACAGTCCACCCCTAGTGAGGTGGTGGCAGGTCCTTCTACACTTGACCCTGTCCCGGAGAAGGTGGTGGTTAAGAGGGTGACTAGGTCTCGAAGGAAAAATTGTCTTAATTTCTTTTTCTTTTTTTTTCATGGGTTTTTCCACACTTAGCATTGCTAGCCTGAATGTAAACAGTATTCGTTCGGATTTCAAGAGGAAGGCTACTTAGGCTATTCTGCACTTGCTTCCTTATTCTATTTTTCTTTTGCAGGACACGAGACTTTATTCTCCTCAGCCCGGGTTAGTAGATGGATGGCCTGGAGGATAGGCAAAAAAAACGGGTTTATTTAATTGTCTTTTTTTGTTGCCTTTATTTTTGTAGTGAGCCATATTTTTCCCTTGCCCAAGTCCTTGGTCACGCCATTTTTTTAGTATTTTTTTCATGTTTTTGGGGTAGCAGACTTAACACGATTCCATGGAATGTTTTATATTTACCTCTGTTGGCTGTTGAGGTCTGTATGATTAATCCTTTAGTGGGGTTTTCTCACAATTTTCAATTCTACGAATTTTAAACCGTTACTTGGCAGAACAAAAAAACCTTAGGCTGCTTGGGTATTTATTGGCATTCAGGCAGTTTGGTTGGAATGGAAACGGGGTATTTTTTCATAAGAATAGGAGACATTATAAGTTATTGCCTGATTGGGATGGTACTTTTGATTTGATTCGTCATTGGTCTGTTTCCTTTGCTGATTTTCATAGTATGTCACGTAAGACTTTATATCTTGCCATTTTAGATAGAAATTTTTCTGCTGCCCCTTTTTACAATTTCTCTTTGATTGAGCAGACATATATTAAAGATAGACTGTTGAATCCCGGAATTCCAGCTTCTATGTGGGATATAACGTGGTTGGGAGTTCATGGCCGTATTAACACTCGAGGTAACCATAAGTACAAACAGCTTTCGAGAGATTCTGCTTTCATCCTACTTGTTTGGCTCAAGTTGAATTGGTGGAACATTTATATTTTGAATGTCTTTTTATACTGGAATTCTGGGATATTTGGGCTGCTTTCTGGAAGGGCTATCCTTGGTTTAGTTGGTCTGCTAAACAACTGTTTTTGGGTGTTTTCCCTCTTCTTAGGATGCATATAGCCCAAATAAGTTGAATGTTATTTCCATATTTATTCTTTTTTGGGTTTGGCAGGTCAGATGTGGGTTTCTTTTTCAGCAAAAACGGGATACCCCATTACAATTGTATTTTTCTCATTAAAGATATGATTTTCTGTTTAAGGGAGCATGAATTTGAGACGCTGAAGTGAGGGATTTGGAACATTACTGGAAAAATATTTCATGAATGTGTTTATGTATTTTTGAGCTTGTTATGTATATTTTTCTTTTCTTTGTGATTCTTGTATAATGTCCTATTTTCTTTCTCTGTTTTTGTTTTTTTCCCCCTTCTGAGTTTGTTTGATGTAATTCTGCTCTGTTTATGTTTTACCTTTTGATTTTAATAAAAATTCCCCTATTCTTTTCAAGAAGTGCCATGGGATCTTTAACATCCACCTGAAATACCATCAGAACAGGCAGATAGGACCTAAGTTTAATGTCTCATCTGAAAGATGACACCTCAGGAGTGCAGTACTACCCTCATGCTGCACTGGAGTGTCAGTATTGGGATATTAACTCAAGTGCCTGGTGTGGGGATAGAACCCACAGCCTTCTGATCTTCTGGCCTCAGAGGCGCGTATGCTACCTGTTGAGCCACTGACACTGTGTTACTTGGAGATGTGCAGTCATTCACTTTGATTTATGGAATATTATGTGAAATTCAGGTTCTATGCGAAATACTATGCGTAGCAAATTTTAGGCACTTCACCCACCACTAGTGCTGTTTCATCTAATCAAATGTTTTTCACGCACTTGCATCAGTAATGGTGTTAAATAATTTTACATTTTGGCCTGAAATAAACATGAGTTACAGTGCCACTTGCCTGACAAAATGGCAACACTGACAAGTAGCACTTGAGTTTTAATAAACATGGTCATTTTATTGAAGTGTGTGTCAAGCATGGGATGAGTTCTTGGAACCTGAAACCCAAACTGTCAACCTGAACTCTGGTTAAGATCTGCTGGCATGGTCTGTTTGAAAGTAATGTGGTTCTTTGAATATTTGGCTACAGGATAGAAGTTTCACCAAAATGGAGAGGCAGGAGACACAACTCATAAACAAGCATTTGTCAATGCCGAATGTTGTCTTGCCTGCATTGGCATTGGTATTGCAGAAGTTAGAGAGATGTGTAATAGGAATGGCAATGAAGTATTGAATTGACGCCAACCCCACCACCACCCTGCAGAGACTGACAGGCATTGGGGTGTGCCTTTGGGTCATCGGCCATAACACTCATGCCATTTCACCTCACCCTATCCTGCAAACACCAACAAGTGTCATGGTGTGCCTTGGGGTCTTCAGGCCTTACTCTCACCCCATTCCATAAGGAAATACACTGAGATGGGTGCAGTATAGGAGAATGGGGTGAACTTAAGGGCCAAAGAGTCCAAGGCACATTTTGATACCTGTCAGTGGCTGCAGGCTGGGGGTGGGGATGAGGGTGAAATGGCATGAGCATTACAGCCTAAAATCCCAAGTCACACCCCTGACGCCTGTCAGCTTCTACAGGGTGGGGCGCTACAGTTGGAAACCCTAATGCCCCAGGTATTTGTTGGTATTTTCACTCTAAATTTTCAACATGGGCTTTTTGTGACCCCACCTCATGAACAGTGGCACTATCAGTTCATTAGCCAAAAGGGGATTTTGCACAGCTACTACGCACAGGTGTGAAAACAATTTCAGGCAGAATGTGAAAAATTACAGCTGTACTGTTCATAAGGAGGTGTAAAACTATGATAATGGTGAAAATCTGAAGTGAAAATATGAAAAATTGAAGAAGTCACTAGCGTGTGTAAAAACTGCGCAACACAGGCCCGTAATGCTATTATTTGGGGAATTTTTTTAACCAAATTTTCAACATAGGCATTTTGGGACCTCTGCTCATGAACAGTGGCACTGTGATTTTGTCAATCTGTCCCAAACATTGATTTCCCACAGTGACCATGCCATTCTGCACCAGATGTGCAAAAACACATTTTGGGCAGGATGTGAATAATGACAGCTGTACTGTTCATAAGGAAGTGTGAAAATATGGCAATGCTGAAAATCTGGAGTGAAAATATTAAAAATTATCAAAGTTACGAGCGTATATGGAAACTGCACAATGCATGCTCATAACACAGTCATTTTTTGGAATTCTTTCATCAAATTTGCATCATAGGCTTTTTGGGAGCCCACCTCATGAACAGTGGCACTATCATTGTGTTAATCTGTCTCAAAAGGTGATTCTGTGCAGTGATTGTGAAATCACCTTTCCGGACGGAATAATGAAATGACAGTGACTGATTTCATGAGGTGGGGTCCCAAGAACCCCATGTTGAAAATGTGTAGCCAAAAGTCAAATAAATGGATGAGATATCCACCTAAGTTGAAACCTCCCTCATTTATGGCATTATACAGCTTATTGGCATTTCTTCAGTTCACAGTCAGCTTTGAAGAGTGCAGATGTGTTCCTGCTCCACCAAAGATCATGGCGCCAACCTCCGGAGGTAAGTATGGGGTGAGGGGGGTGAGGGGAGGTGGGGTGCACAGAGGGTAGGCACAGGTTGGGGAGGGGGTGCTGCTGACAGTGAGGGACCGTTTTCTTTGTTTCAGGAACTTTTTGTTGAAAAAAAGGAACACTGTGGATGGTTTTCTTTCTTTACAGGTGTAAGAAAACAAATGTTGTCCCATGACTTTGGGGGGTGATGTTGGCCACACTGGGGTGGGCTCCCAGTGTGGCACACAATGGGGGTGGGGCAGGAGCAGGAACATGCTGACGCAGTCGGCTTCCAAACACCATGGAGGCACACTGGGGTGGGCTCCCAGTGTGCCACACAATCTTGGGGGTATTAAACATGCTGACAGGGGGATTGGGCACCCACAAAGTTGGCTTTCTAGGGATTGTGAGAGGCAGACAGCACGAGCCGCGACCATGTTTTTTGAAATGTTTCACCAGGCAAGGCACATATGGGAGGCATGTCATCTGTGCCGCTATATGTTGAGCTTGTTTCTGATTGCAGGGGCAAGTTTGTTTCAAGTGGGTGGTACTGCATGAAACTTGTGTCACCGCTATCATGCTCTCTAATTGGTGAATGAGGGATGCACCTTCTTTTTCAATTTAATATACTTTATTAGGCTTATGGAAAATAATGTACAGCAACTTATCAGTACATATTTCAAGACTACAGCAGCTTCTCCCCTTTGTACACAACCAATAAGTACATTCATATCACATAGGAAAGCCGTAACCGTATTTCAGTAAGGTCAAGTAGTAGGGATGCACCTTGTAAAGCGTACCCTGCATTTGCCAAAACTGTCACACCTCTGCATTTCTCCTACTGCCACAAAATGTTGCATACACATGTGCAAGACAACATAAAAAGGGACCAGTTTATTGACCAACTAAACCACAGAAATCAGAACTAGGAAAGGGGTGAACAACAGCATTTCTACTTCCAAGCCACTTTATTGTTGCTACAGAACTACTTAAGATCACTTCAATAACTGTAACTGCTAAAAATCACTATCACTGTTTAACTGTACTGCACATGATTGTAAAATTCTCTATGACTGTCAATTTGTACAGTTTTACCCCAGAGTTCATGTGGATCCATTGGGTGCCTTAGACAATGTGATGCAGAGGAATGCAAACTGAGGATCCTCTGAGCATGTGCTTTCCATTGGCTGGCTTGAAGGAGTGATTAAGAACAAGGGATTTAGGCCACTGTGCATTGACAAAACCTAGGTATATGAACAACACACTTGTATTCCACAAAGGATTACTGGGCCACCACAATGGCTCCAGGAAAGAAACAGAATACTTGTATTTTCAAGAATTTGTTTGAAACTGAAGACTTTCCTGGCCATCACAATGGACCCTGGAAGAATTCTGAAGAACTGAAGTGATGGACGAAGCCAGAAGGTCAGCAGGCAAGGGAAGGCACATTTTATTTTTATGGTGCCCTATCCCAGAGGCTCTTGGCACCTAACAAAGTATTACAAGCTAAAACAACTGTTTAAAATCCAAAAATAACAAATAAATAAAAATAAGAAATCAGTTATTAACCTGATCCAGAGGTGTCATGGAAGAGTTTGATCTGAAGACCTGTTTTCAGCCTGGAGGAGAGAAGAGGTTACGAACCAGTGAGACAGAGGTGATGCAGAACTCTCAACCTGCACATCAGAACTGGTAGGGCCAAGTTTTTCTTATTTTACTATGTAATAACTGCTCTCTAAAGTAATATACCCTATCAACTTGGTCCAGTGGACACCTTTTCTGGACATTTCTAGTAGGCCTCATGCCTGCTCACAGGAGCAGTTTAAAGACTGGCTTTGGCCATTCTGAAAAAATGAATATTTCTGTGTGGAGGTGCCTTGTGCAGGCAGGACATTTTATCTCTAGAAAGACTTTTAGGGTCCCCCCAAAAAACATGTTTTGTATATATTATTTTTGTATTTTTGTACTGCATTTTCTAGAATAACTTTAAAAAAAATGTTTTGGGGATTGTATTGTATCTGCTGGTGGGAGGCTTGTTGCTGTGTTTTCTTGCAGGTTTTTCTCTTAATGGTGCAGCTGGAAGACGCAAAGAAGAAAATAAGAGGATTAGGGGCTCAGCCAGAACCTTCATGTTTTCTAGTTTTTTCAAAGTGTTTTAAAGTGTGATTTAGAAATGTTTAAACATTTTTCAATTGCGGGTTTAAAGTATGTAGTACTGGGTTTGGAGAATGCATAGCAATGTCATATGTATGTTCCTAACCTAGTATGTAATGTGAAATGTGTAAAGGTATAGGATGGCCCTTGGGTAGTGCAGTGATAGATGGCTTTTCCTTAGTGGGCTAGGGTTTGGATATGCTGGTGACCCTGATCTGGATAGGGGTGACTAGTGCTGACTTCTCAGGAGTTTTTCAGGATGTTCTTTTGGGATGCCATGAAGTGGGGTGTCCCTAAGCTAGTTGTCAGTGATGGCTGAAGTTTGCTTCATCATGCCTCTGAGTTCTGTGGTGCAACCTGCCTACATTAAGTCATAGGTAGAGAAGGGCCTGGCCACCCTTCCCCTGTAGGGCACCCAGAGACTGGATGCCTGGTGTTGCAGTCCAAAGCTGTTGCTCCGGACAGCAAGCTTGTCTGGTGGTAGTGAGTGTAACTGGCCAGCTCCTGGAGTTACTAGAATCCCATCAGTTTTAGAACAGGCAAATAGCTGAGAGTGTTTGAGGGTTGTAAATGCTCTCTGTAAAACATTACTTTCATTGACTGGCTCTGCTGAGCAGAGGATGAGGTAATGCTGCTTGGAACTCTTGCAGCAGCATAAGCCACACTTGGCTAGCAGTTGATTTGAGCTGTCAGAATGTAGTCTGATGTTGGCGTTTGAAGGGAGATGAGCTCATCAAGAATTAATGAGGCAAGAGCTGCTTGTGGGCACTCTTGTTCAAGAGGGAATGACCCTCTGTGTGTGTTTCTGCCATATAACAGTAATCCAAAGACTGGTTTCCTGGAAGTGATGGCTACCTAATCATGTGAAGCCTCAAGGTGGATGAAGATTCTTCACAGTGTAAAGAAAATGGGACAAAAGGTTCAGTAAGTGATTTGGGGCAACTCCCAATTGACTGTAAGAGCTATAAGCACTGCCTAATTTGTAAAGATTTTGTGAGTGCAAGTTAAAGAAATGGACTTGTGTGAGATCTAAGGATTTCAAGTACTTTCCAAGAGTTCTGAGGAAAAAAAGTGTGGAAATGTAGACTGTTTAAGTAGGGTTTTCTGGTGCCTTGTGAAATACTTGGTGCAATGGACCCTGTGGAAGAAAAAGTGTGAAATGTAACTGTAAAAGGTTTTTTTTCTAATGTCTGTCAGATACAGGTGCCATGGAGCATAGCCCAACATTTCTGAAGAAGGATGTCTCTAGCAACCCAGTGGGGTTGGAGAATCTAGAAGGTCCTAAAGATATGGCAGAGATAATAAAGTCTGTAGCCTGAGTAGCCCCTCAGTGTAAGTGCAGATGGATCTAACTGGTTACCCAGAGGAAAATGTGTTTTGGTGTTAATACATGTCACCTAGTTGCTTTAAAGTATGCCAGTAATCCTGAAATAGGACTAGTAGCAAATTGCATAAGTCCTAGGTCCCTGAAATAGGGATGGTGACAACCTGTAGAAGTCAGGTAACCCTGAAACAGGGCTGGACATAGTGTGGAAAAATGAGTATGGGAAGAAAACAGTTTGTCTGAAGAAAGTTTTGGAAATGTTTTGTCTGCAAAGTGTCATCTGTCATGTACAGTGCAAGCCCTGGGGGCACCACCTTAATTCACAGTTAACCATGTGTCAGGAATAAAAGGCTATACAGTAACATCCCAAATTCCTGGTTGTGGACAATCCATCATTGAGTACCTGAGTGATATATTTTGGGCCCCTCAGGTAGGAGATACAGCATAGCCCTGGCACCTCTCCCCCAGACTTGGTTAAAATAGAGATATTATTTTGTGCACTACCTCCCGACCTCTAAGATGCCTAAGCCAAGTATTTATCCTAGTGCCAGGGGTAATACTTATTTTCTGCCAACTTGTGGTTTGCTGCCTTGCCTGAGTACCAAGTAGGGGGGTTATGGTTACAAAACTGGGGGATCTTAGTAAAGATTTGAGGAGAGGAAAACATTTGCCAAGCCAGTGCAGAGGGTATGTCTGTGGTCTTTCTGTCTGGTGCTGGTGCACCATGCCAAGGACATTGTTTTGTGGAAAAGAGCTGCAAAGTTGCCAAGAAAAATGCCTGCCATGAAATGTACAGTATTGAGAATGGACTACAGTATAAATGTGCTTATATGGACTGTTTTTGTGGAGCTGAGGAATTGTGCTTGAAATGTGCTTAAAACTGTCAAAAATGGTCAAGATTTGCCAGCCGCAAGTGATTTTGTACCAAAAAATGTTTGAAAATGGTGGATATCATTTTTCCTGAAGTCAGAGGAGAAAAGTATTGCAGTCGCTAGAAAGAATGATATTTTAAATGTGTTGCGATGTCAACATTCAGTGAGAAGCATTGTTTGGGAATGTAAAAACAAGCCAAGAAAAAAAAGGCAGGTTTGCAGTTTAAATTTGGCTCCACCAGCTTGAGGATCGTTGAGGAGGAGAGAGAGAGAGAGTGTGCATCAAGCTAATGTGCATGGCATTAATTGATTAGCTCTCTCAGTAAAGTCCTGCCCCTGGGCTGGAGCTCAGTGGCCTGGCAAGTGCTTGTGAGGGAGAGAGAGTGACACATGCAAGGCATCAGGTGAGTGGGAGTTATAGCATTGGTGGACTTTGGATTTTTACAAAAAGAACTGTAAAAAATTACTGAAAGCAGTTAATTCAGGCTTCTCCCATGTAGGCTAGGGTTGCCACCTTTGGATGAGATGAAAACCGAATACTAAACCACACCCCTAACTCTGCCCCTTTTATGACTTATGAGGGCATCGCTTGGACTCTGATTCACTTGATTTATTCAGAATTGCTGCTGATATTGCATTGTGTACAACTTCTTTAAAGTACATTATGATTATTATTTTTTGTTTGTTTGATTTAGATTTAAATATTTTAAATTTCAGTGTGTGTTAACATTTGGTGGGGTTAGAGATGGGGTTCAGGGGACTTTCCATCCTGTGTACACAGCTTAGCTGACACACTGAGTGACTACAAGAACACCTCTGACAACCGGCTATTTTGGAACAGGTGGCCTTTTCTGGTAAAACTCTTTCATTAAATAAATAAACTACACCAGTAATTGTGGACGAGCTGTAATTACAAATATCATCTGCCATTTTAAGATGTGATACTGTCCTTCCCATTGCTCCTACTCTAAAGCTATTTGTAATGTCACAGAAGTTTTTGAAAGTGGTAGGAACAATTCTATGCTGTTAAATAGCCTATTTTATTTCCATATCAGTCATAAATACCAGATAGCACGATATGTGATATGTAGCGTGGAGGCAGTATAGTGCAGTGGTTTAAGACTCTGAGCTGCAGTTCTGGAGACCAGGGTTTGAATTTCCACAGCCCAGACTTGCATACTCTTGTGACCCTGCACAAATCACGTCACTCCCTTGTGCTCCCGGGTTGCACCTGTAAACAAGCTTCAGCTTAATGTGTCTCTTCTGGTAAAAAGAATAATGTTTGATAAATTACCTAAATTTGCAGTGCCATCAAATCTAGATTGTGTTCCTTTCTCCTCACCAGCTACTTCTCTCTCTTCTCTCTCTCTCTCTCTTCCTTTTCTCATTTCTGTGGCTTAGCATGACATTAGCCACACTATTCTGTGCTGTTCATCTGAGATGCCTGGATTGGTCTTCCTGGAATATCCAGGTAGTATGAAAATTGACAGCAATAACTACTGAGGAGAGAGGGGTATAGTACTGCTAGAAATGAAATAAAATGTTAGATTATTAATGTAATAACAAATGGGGTAACAAATATTAAAATATAGGACAGACCCTAAAAGAAAAAATGGTGAGCATTTAAAGGTATAAAAGTATTTGTTATCACAGCACTCAAAGACCATACTCACAATGCAGCCTAGAAAGGATTAGGTTGATTTTCTGCTAATGGTCTTAATAGCCCTACTTTACACCTCTCAGATTTACTGGTATACAAACAAAGGTTTACATGACATCAGAATTTGTTTGTAATATGAACATGCAAGTAAAATGGTGAAGGATTACAGAATCTGTTTTACAAGTATGTGAGCATTCAAAATGACTGAAAAAGTACTACCTCTGAATAAAATTGGATTAGCAGGTAAAGTTTCTGAAACACATTGTACGGTCCACACTGGACAGGAGGCTACCCTAATGTGGTGCCTGTCTGAATGTCTAAGGGTTTCAGAAAATTGAAGGTGTTAATTAAGGTGGTATTATTTACCCTTCCCATGAATAATCTTCCAGTTTGCTGGTGTGAAGTTAGAGGTGACAACTGAGCAGACAGGGACATGTTTGGCTCTTTAAGTGCCCTGCTCTCGAAGGCACTTCCTGATTAGCATGCACTGCAAGCAAGCAAGCACACTGAAATGTCAGACACTTGCTTACAGTCCAATGAGAAGAAAATGAAACAGTTAGTGGGGAATCTCACAGGTGCTGCTTGACCCACCATAAAAACTGAATTTGCAATGGTGAAAACAGGAGGACCGAATCTGGACCTAGAAAACCGAATCATTCGGTCAAAAAATGAGTAGGTGGTAACCTTAATGTAGGCTGAGTAAGCAATCATTCCGATAGTTACTGCTGTGTGTTTTGGAGCAAATCATCAGGTGAACCACCCAAAGAAACAAATGCAAGTGGTGTTGACTGGCTTGAAGGCCACAACCTGCGAAGTAAAGCATGCAATTTCGGTGAGTACCAAAAAGATTTTAAAAGCTAAACAAAATGCTTTGGGGCAGTGCTGAGAAAAGTAGCTACGGTTATGGAAGTAACCAAAGCTGTGCAAATAAACTGAGTGCAGAGAAAAGTAACTAAGTTTTTACAAGTAGCCATGGCTGTGCAAGTAAACAAAGAGCTGAGCAAAGTAGCAAGTTTGTGAAAGTAAACACATTGGCCCAGATAGTCAAACTGCGCCCAAAAAGTGCGCAATAGCAGGAGTAAGCGCAAGTCCATTGCGCCCATGCGCAAGAAGCACGATATTCAAAAACTGCACAGGCCAAGATGCACCTATGGCCGACGACTGAATATCGCACCACCTGTGCCATAGCGCAACTAGGGAGGTAAAGCTGAGCATATCTGATGCGCCATAGCACAACAAGGGATGTTCAGCTGAGCAGTCCAGATGCACCATAGCACAACCAGGGATGCCCCCCAGCAGCAGGGCAGCAATGCAACAGCACAACCAGGGATGCAGGGGCCCACCACCCATGCCACAGATGGGCAGAGGAACACACAGCAGAACAGACATCGTCTCCCCACATCCCATGCACTGCACAACTGGGGAAGGGCTGGAATAACCACTGGCCCATGGAGACCAGCATCCAACCCACAGCCGGGCCATGGTGCCCCATCACACCCCCTGGCAAGCTGTGACTGGCACACAAGGAGGGCCAACCACCCTGTGCCACACCATCCCACCAATGCAGAGCACACCCTGCACCGTGACCCCCCAGACACCCTGCCCAGGAGCAGTGTACATCAGTGCAGGATATTCCATGCATGCCACCACCCCCACTGTGACAATGCAACCCTGTGCACCACAGAACCATGCAAGGCAGCCCCACCATGAGCACCCATCAGCGGGTGGCAGCACACAGTGATGCAACGACGGCATACACAGTGGCACCACGCACATCCCCCCAAGGTACAGCTGAGAGACTGACCATGCGTCGGCACGTGAGGTACCCCACATGTGACAGGGCATGCCCCAGACCCCACCACCAGTGGTACAGCACCCTGCACACCCTCCCAAGGATACACCCTGACCCAGCACTGGCCACAACAGCCAGCACAGACACCCAGAGTGGTGCATGGAAGCATGCACCACACAGGATGCAACACAGTGCATGGACAAACACCCACCCATACCCAAAGGCACAGGGACACAGTAGCAGGGCAACCAAACCCCCAGCATGTGGTCATGGAAACCGTGTACACACGGCCAGCACTCCTCCACGGCACAGGAGTGCCAGCCACCCTGCACAGGCACTGTGGAGCTGTACACCACCAGCATTTGCCCGGAGCACAAGTGACAGACAGTGGTGCGCATCCCCTGTGACATACACAAGCGACAGCATGGAGGTGGGACAACAATAGCGGAGGCCACAGTGTCACCCAAGGCAGACATGCACCACACCAGTGACAGGAGGCAACCTGGCATTGTGCCAGGTACAGTGGCTGTCCTGCATGGACAGCCATCACTGACATGCTAGTGGACCGTGTATGTCACAGACATGCATGGGTGTCAGCTGCACAGGCCATGGATGGTCTGACAGGTGTGCCATGGACACAGAGCATGAACCATGGACCACTGCACACGATCATCCAGTGCACAGGGACCAACACACATGCCACAGACAGTGACTGATAGCCACTCCCACACCATACTCACATCCCCACGGACACACACACACATACATGACTGCACCATCCCTGACGCCATGCACACCACTGCAGCTGAGCACCTATAGCCCACTGCAAATCAGAGACCACCACAGTAGGCATATCAAAAGAAATGTATTTAAAAACAGCAAACAAAACTATGTACAAGTATTTACAAAGGGTTGTGGGTTGGGGCACCAACAAGGTGGGGGTGGGTAAGGGGCAGGGGTGAACAAACGGTAGAGGGTAGGAAGGGTGCGAGGGTGTGTCCAGGGGGGTAGGGGAAATCAGGGGCAGTTCAAAGCTCAGCAGGAGCCCCGCTCCCCACTCCGGCTTCTCCTCCCGCCCTGACATCTTCGGACACCGAGCCTGTCCAACCATTCGAGTATCTCCAGAGACGCCCTGGCTACCTGGAGAATCTCCCTCAGCAGCACCCTGATCTCCTGCAGCTGCTGTCCACCTAGGACATGGGAGCAGAGTCAATAGGTGTGAATGCACAGCCCCATGCAGCCCACCCACTGTGCATGGCATACGGTAGTGGGACATGCCTCTGTGATGGTGTGTGACCACCCACAGTGATCGTGTCCACAAGACCTGCCCACCCAGGTGCACACAGCCATGCGGACCACTGCACACACCCACCGGCCAAGTCCTGCACAGCACCACCATGGCTGTTCAGTGACATGGCTATGTAGTGCGAAGGCAGTGGCACAGCCATGTACCTGGTGCATGCATGGACCACCATTGATGCACTCCCAGACATGCAGTGCCACTGGACAGTGCTGACTGTAACAAGTTGCATGCATGGCAGTGGTGTCAATGGATGGTGGCCATGCCCCGCTGCCCACCCTGTTACACAGCATGCAATAGTAATCATGGATGTAAGACACTCATCATCATCAGGCCAGTCCCTGCACCTCTGCAGACCTTCGCCCCTCCCGGACTGATGGTCCTCCTGCTGGCGCCTCCTCTCCCTCGCTAGTCTGCGCTAGTCTGGGCCTAAGGTTCAAACATGGAAAGAAGAACATCAGTACAATCCTGTAGCAAAGTCCCCCCACCCCCATGTGTGTGCAATCCCACACAGCCAGAACCACCCACCCCACACCCTGATAACACCACCACGGCCAACATCGTCACTGCATTTGCATCCACTTAAAGATGCGCCTCACCTCATTTGCATGGGTTGCTCTATAAAAGTGCGACATTGGGCTGCACTGGGCATAGTTGGTTACTGCAGTCTATTGGTGAGTTGCATGCTGTTTGGGAGTGTGGATGGTGGCTTATGGGACAGGCGTGGGACTGCACAGTCACAGGTAACACCTGTCATTCTCACAGGCTGAATCATGACTGAGCGAGTTGTGGAGGAAGAGGAACAGAGTTGTAGGAGGAGGAGGAGGCCAAATTTCACGAAGGCTGAGATGGATGCCCTGTTCGAGGCCTACCTAGACCAGGAGCCGCTTCTCAGCGGATGCCGGGGAACATCACAGGCCCGTGCTGCTACCTGGGAGGAGGTGGCACATGCTGTGAACCTGCTTGGCAGCCACCAGCACTCCACGCAGGAGTGCAAAAAGAAGATGGGCACAGACAGGAGGAGGATTAAGGAGAAGGTGGCTGCCATCAGGGCAGCACGAGCTGCGACAGGTGGGGGACAGCCTGAGGTGCTACACCAGACCCCACAGGAGGAGAGGGTTGCTGGCACCATTGAGGGTGTTCTGGGTGGTGGATTCCAGATGGGTGGTAGCCCGTCACTACATGGTAGGCCATTGTCTGTCTATTGGGGAGGGCAGGGTAGGTCACATGCAGTAACGCGACTTTGTTTTCCCTTACAGCTCCTGAGCATCTGCATGGGTCAGTGGTGGTGGGCTTCTCCACTGAGGCCGGTCAGATGGAGATGGAGGTGGGCCCATCCACCTCCACAGGAATACGTGGCTCAGTG
The DNA here is from genome assembly GCA_016271365.2 of Neoceratodus forsteri. Lineage (NCBI taxonomy): Eukaryota > Metazoa > Chordata > Ceratodontiformes > Ceratodontidae > Neoceratodus > Neoceratodus forsteri. Next base: position 978,153,467 of record CM057452.1, on the reverse strand, counting down.
CGACAGTGGGCCTGCCTGGACATCCAGACTGATGTTGTTGGAGCAGAAACGGAGGAGGCCCTGCCCATGTCCCAGCATGCCAGCGTCCATGGATGCCAGTGTGCTGGGACTCCGGCTGGTCCAGGTCTGTCACCGATGATGATGTCACTAATGTCATGGGCAGTGACACATGTGTGCCACAGGATGGCCACACAGCAGGTAACATCGCGGCCATGGCTGTGGGTGGTGCTGCCGTGGAGGTCTGCGTGTCATCACAGTCCCAGCCTGTGCCTGTCAGCACCGGTGGGGCAGCACTGGTGTGTGTACAGGACAGTGGAACGGTTGCAGCCACTGCAGTGGCACCACTGAGCCCTGGGGAGCGGCAGCCGGAGGGGCAGCATCAGCAGTTGGCCAATGGGCTTGGGGGGTACAGTGTCAGCGGGTGGCGTCAGTGCACTGCCTTTGGACATGCCCAGACCTGGCCCTGTTGTGCAGCACCCACCCTCAAGGGGTGATGAGCATCAGGGCCACGAACACCCTGAGGGACAGCATGCCAATCAGGCAGATGACCTCTTGGATGAGCACACCCGCATACTGCAAGCATCAGTCAATCAGCAGATGCGGCTTGTAACGGCAGTGGATGCACTGAGTGTGGCTCTGCAGCGGGCAGAGGAGCTTTGCAGCAGAGAAACCGCTCTGCTCCTGGCAGGGATGGACCGGATGCAGAAGGATGTGACTGCTGCCATTGACAGGCTGACACATACAATCACAGCTGCCATGGCCACAGGGGGCACACAGTTATTTGCCCATGCATCGCAGACACTGCGCAGTGCAATGTCCACTTCCCCATTCCTGGCGTCGTGTGACACCATCCTTGTCGACACCAGGTTCAGCTGTGGACATCCCGAGCACGCCTGGCGCAGGCATGTTCAGTGTGCTGCAGACCCCTGTGTGAGCACAGTCCGTTCACACAGTGGAACCCCAGGGGGACCATCGGTGCCACCCCATGAGACCAGTGATCAGCCTGTCACCGCTGGCGGGTCTCGGCAGGGCCGCCCATGCATCCGTAGCAGCCGGGGCACTGTAGCGCATGACTGACCTGTCTCCCAGTGCGGCTACTGTCTGCTGCCATGTGTGCATTGTGTCATTCAGCAGGCAATGCATGGGTGGGTACCCAACCCTGCACGCACACACACACAGTCCATCTGCACAGCCTCCCTGCTGCTGTCCGCAGTTTCATGTGCATGATGATGCCTGCATTGCGCTGTATGCCAATGTGCAATGGTGCCCAGCATCTGACACATGCACAATGACAGGCAGTGGGCGTGGTGGTCTGTAGGCATATGTGTGGCTAGGGGTGGCGTTCTGGGTCAGCGTGCCTCCTACTCTTTGTGCATGTCTGGTGAGTTGTGTGTGTGTCCGTGTGTGTCTGTCTGCATGCCATGTTGGACCTCACCCATCCCTGGTGGTGTGTGTGGTTCCATGCCTGGCCACTTCCCTAGACGGCATGCACCCCTGGTGTGTGTCCATGCATGTTTGTGGGTTGTGCCTTTGCCACTGGTGGTTGCACATGCCCCCATGACTTACCTGGGTTGGCTGAAGTGCTCCTCTGTGATGGTGTCCCGGTGCAGCTGTGCCAGCTGGAGCAGTCGGGGTTCCCGTTGCCCAAGGGGGGGCTGCCCATCACCATTGTCACCGGTGTCCTCATCGTCCCCATCGCTGTCTCCCTCTTCGACCTGTACGGCTATCCCACATTTGTTGGCCATGTTGTGCAGGATGCAACAGGCCAGGAATAGCCCACAGGCCTTTGAGGGACTGTGCTGTAGGGCACTGCCGGAGGTGTCCAGGCAATGGAAACGTGCCTTCAGCATACCGAACACCTGCTCAATGACATTATGTGTGGTGGCATGTGCCTCATTGTAGCGTTGCTGCGATGGGGTCGCAGGCTGCAGGTATGGTGTGAGAGCCAGGGACGGAGTGGGTATCCACTGTCACCTGTGTGTAGAGGGCAGAGATTAGTTTGGTGATCAGTACCGCCCTGCCCTGGGCCATGTAGGCCACTACCCATGTCACCTCTGACCATACCCCTCCCAAGCCCTAGGTTTGTCCATGTGGTTTGCATACTCACCCACTAAGTGGCCAGTGGGGATGTCCCCACTCTGGAATCTGTGGCACAGTGCTGACTGGTGCCAGATGAAGGCATCGTGTGCTCCCCCAGGGTGCATGGCACAGACATTGATTATGCGCCCCCTGGCGTCGCACACCACCTGGCAGTTGATGCTAGCATAGCCCTTGCGATTAATGTAAGCGGCCCCCTCGGGGCCAGGTGGTGTGTGGATGGCTACATGGGTGCAGTCTATTGCCCCTAGCATGCCAGGCATACGTGCTACCCTGTGGAACTCCTGTATGTTTGCTGTGTGCTCAGCCGGTGTGCTGGGGAAATGGACGTACTCGGCAGCATGTGGCAGCAGTGTGCTGAGGAATTGGGTGAGGTGGCATGATGTGGCCGACTGGGTTATGCCTGTGATGTCCACTGTTGGTCTCTGGAAGGTACCCATGGTGAGCAAGCACATGCAAGCTGTCACTTTATTCTCCACTGACAGAGCATGGCTCCGTCGTGTGGGTGCCTGCATCACATTACTGCACAGCTCACACAGCTGCCTCAGAATTGTCCCTTTCAGGCAGTACTGGCCCACGATCTCAGTATCACTGTACAGCTCAAAGCTGGTGTGGGCTTGGTACTGTCTGTTGGGGGCATACCGCCGATGGGTCCTTCCACAGCCACGCCCCCCTGCTGCCAGTCTTCTCACCCCCCCTCATTACTGCCTCCATCTGGATGGTGGCACTGGCCATGTCCCTGGATTGTGTAACCCCCCCCCGGCAGCTGTTTCTGTGTTACCCCGCTGTCCTGGCTGCTACTTCCCCTGCACCGGAAACACCTAACTGTGCTGGCCTTAGTGCTGTGTGGCACTTCCCCATTCTGCACTGTGGCTGTGGCTCCCCACACCTTCCCTGAGCCTGTGGGTTCCAGGTGCCCTTTCTCTGTCCTGCCTGTGTGTGTGTGTTGCCTGTGTGGCTGGCTATAGTTCAGCAACATGTGCCTTCCCTGTAGCGTTCTTGCGCCTCTCTCTTGTTCCTTTTTATTTTGGTTAATTTCCGCTATCAACGCAACTTCCGCTTGCTCCCCTATTGCACAAGCACATGTTGTTGAATATCGCACTGTGCCGTTTATGCATGGTTCATCCCCCTTCAGTTGCGCATACATTCAATATCATTGCGCTATTGCTCAGCGTGATTTGGGAGGTGCAACTGCCTCCCTCTGAATATCACAGAATGATGCATTTTTAGACTTGCAGTGGCGCAACCCTATTGCGCATGGCGCAACCCTTTTGAATATCTGGGCCATTGTGTGCAAAATAACCAAGTTCTGAGCCAGAAAGTAAAGTGTTTGTGCAAAGAAGATCAGAGAGCAAAACAGTGTGAGTGTGTTATGTGACACAGTGGAAAAGTGAAGCACCCATGTTGAGGCGGGGCAAAATGAAAAGTAAACAACCAGTGCAGCTAAGCAATCACAGGTCACTCAATGATGTGGGCAGACTAAAGGAAGACTTTTGAAACAAATAACAGACTGTGAGAATTTGTGCATTCTAGTACAGTCCACTCCACTTATACCACCCGCAGTTAAAAGTGGGCAATCAGTTACAATGGGCAAGTCAGTAAAACCATTAGCCATTTTTAATTGAGTGCCATTATATAAATGCTATTTATAATTATCCTGATCTACCAACTATTACAGGCAGATTATCCCTGACTCTGCCAGGTGCTGATAGTGTTCACACCTAATTAGCGGTTAGCGAGTACAGTTACACCTAGCAATTAACCACTTATCAGTTCATAGTAGACAGCTAAAAGACCACTCCCTGCCCCAGCTTCTGTTTCAGCACTTCATTCTCAGTTTCAGTGTCAATTTTCAACAAAGCTGCAAAGATGTCTGTTAAGCGTAAAGCTATGTCTTTTAGCCAAAAAATTGAAGTGCTAAAAATGGTTGATGAGCTCCCAAAAATGAGCCAGTGTGACCAGAGTGATCACTTCACCCTCCCTAAATCAACAGTCACTGATTTACTCAGACAGCAAGAGCAGCTGTATGCAGACTGGCATGAAAACTACAACCCTGACAGAAAAAGAAAGAGGGAGGAAAGGATGGAGAAGTTGAAGGTGCCCTATTGAGGTGGTTTCAAAATGCGCATAGTCACAATGTGCTTATCAGTGGACCCCTATTGGCCCAAAAATCCCAGCAACTGCCCACTGCCTTATGGAGAGAAGATTTCATTCCCTCTGAAGGTTGGTTTCAGAAGTGGAAGGCCTGCAATAACACTGGATTCCGATGGACTCATGGTGAGAAATTAAACTCTGATGCCAAAAGTGCTGAGCAGTGGCTACTGAAAGTTTTTCTAGGGCTACTGGAGGGGTACAAGCCTAAAAATGTGTTCAACTGTGATGAGATTGGTCTCTTCTATCACTGTGTTGGTTATAGCACACTGGCTTTTAAAAGTGAGCCACTGTTGGGCTCAAAGAAACAAAAGGAGAGGATCTCTGTTATGCTATGCTGCAATCTGGATGGCTCAGAAAAGCTAGAGCCACTGGTTGTAGCCAGATCTCTCAACCCAAGATTTTTCCATGGCATTCATCATCTGCCAGTCCTGTACCATGCCAATAGATCATCTTGGATGAATGGTGACATTTCTCAGACTGGGCTTAGACATAGGATCGAAAACTGAGGGGACGCAAAACTGGCCTCGTTTTAGACAACTTCTGAGGCCATCCCAATGTCCAGGGACTTTGTAACATTCACTTAGTGTTACATACTAACATACATACTAATTGCCAGAAGATTAGGCCTTATGGTCTATCGAGTCTGCTCGAACCTCAGGTCCCCCATTGTGTTCCGATATTTCCCCTTTCTGTATCTGTCCCACCCTCTCTTGAAGCCCTCCACCATGGAAATCTGAACCAGCTCGCCAGGCAGCACGTTCCAAGGTTCCACCACCCTCTCAATGAAAAACATCCTCCTCTTTCCCCCCCACATCCTTCCACCTTCCAATTTCAACCCATGTCCTCTGGTGATACCTCCCTCCTTTAGTGTAAAGATCCTCTCCGTGTTGGCCCTATTTATTCCCTTGAGGTACTTGAAGACCTCGATCATGTTCCCCCTGTCTCTCATCTTCTCCAATGAGAACAGGCCAAGCTCCTCAAGTCTGTCCTCATAAGTCGACTCCCCCAGTCCTCGAATCATCCTGGTATCTCTCCTCTGTACCCTCTTCAGGAGCTGTATGTCCCTCTTCAGGTGTGGTCTCCAGTACTGAACACAGTACTCAAGGTGTGGTCTAACCAGTAAATTGTACAGCAGCAGAAACACTTCCCTGCTCCTAGATGTGATCCCCCTTACAATGCATCCCAACATCCTGTTTGGTATCCTAGCTCTCTCTTGCACTGCCCAGAGTTATTCATACATGCATCCACCATGACCCCTAGGTCTTTTTCCCCAGCCGAGGCCTGCAGTGCCTCCAGTCCCAGGGTGTACCTGTGTTTAGGGTTTCCCCACCCAAGATGTAACACCTTGCACTTGGTGGTATTGAAATTTAATTTCCATGTGTGAGCCCACCTTTCCAGGGTGTCCAGGTCCCCTTGCAGGGCCAACCTCCCCTCTTCCCCCTCAACTACTGCTCTCATCTTGGAGTCATCAGCGAAGAGACTCATCTCACACCCTATACCCACCCTGATGTCAGATATGCATGCATTAAACAGAATCAGAACCAGGACCGAGCCCTGCAGTACCCCACTACCAACCTCTTTAGGGTTTGAGAGCCCCCTCTGACCACTACTCTCTGTGTGCATCCAGCTAGCCAGTTTCCTATCCATCTGACCATCAAATGGCCCATTCTCAACCCCATCAGTCTTTCCACCAATCCATTGTGGGGGACCGAGTCAAACGCCTTGCTGAAGTCCAAGAATAGTACATCCACAGGCTTCCCCCTGTCCAGTTCCGATGTTTCCCATTCGTAGAACTCAACAAGGTTGGTTTGACATGATCTACCTGGCACAAACCCATGTTGTCGGCTATCTAGACCTCCCTCCTCCTCTAAGAACACCCCTAATCGTTCCTTCAGTATACTCGCCATTAATTTTCCCACCACTGAGGTCAAACTGATGGGTCTATAGTTATCTGGTACTTTCCTTGAGCCCCCTTTATGAATTGGCACCACATGCACCTCACACCAATCCCTAGGACCCTCCCTGTCTCAAGCGACCTGTTGAACAGCTCCACCAAGGATGCGGCCAGTATGCCCTCCAACTCTCATACTACTCTTGGATGAATACCATCCAGCCCAGGAGATTTATCTTTCTTCAGTGCCTTAAGGTCTTGCCACACCCGTTCAGTGGAGATAGCATCATCCACCCCCCCAACTTACTGGCCTTTCTATCCTTGTCCTGGTATGAAACCCCAGGGATGCCTCTCCCTCCCTTATGCACCATATCAGTTGCTCCCCTGATCCCACACACTACTGCTTCTACCCTCTCATGCCTTGCTTTGTAAATATCTCATCCCCCTCCCTAGTGAACACCAATACGAAGTACTCATTCAGTACCTCTGCCTGCTCCCTTGCCTTTTCCACCCACCCTCCATCTGATCTGAATCTGCCAAAATGGCCCTTAGTTTTTCTCTGCTCCCAATGTACCAGAAAAAAAACCTTTTCCCCTCTCCGTATCCCCTGTGCCAGGCATTACTCTTTACTGGACTTGCCCCCCCGCACCATCCGGGTGACTTTTCTAGATGCAATATGTTACGTTTCCATTTCCCTTTCCCTTCTTGATGTTTTGTTTTCCTTGTAGGTGGCTGCTTCTCCCTGACCGTTACCTGAACTTCACTGGACCACCAGCATGGTTTATGTGACCTTGCTCCCTTACATTTCACCTTAGCGCAGGTCCTGACTGCCTCTTGAAGGCTCCATTTTATGACCTCCCAACTCTTTTCCATGTCTGTCATTGTTGTAATCCCCTTCAAGTGATCCTTGAGAATATTTCCCATGCCCATAAAGTCTGCTCCCCTGAAATCCATGGCCAGTGTCCTAGATCTCTCCCCCCCTCACCCCATGCTAATTTGAAACCAGACAGTATCATGGTCGCTCCCAGACAGGTGATCCTCTACAACCAGGTCCATTACCAGATCCCCATCCACCAGAACCATCCATCAGAACGACGTCCAGGACATGTCACTCCCTCATGGGCTCCATGCTTCTACACATTTTATGTAGGCAGATGATGAGTCATGGACATGCAGAGCATCTATATTAAATGTGGAACAACCAAGCAGAAAGAGACTTTCTTTTTCTGCTAGTTTCTCATGCTTTTGGCAAATATGACAAAACATTTTTTCATCCTCATAAGTAACCCACGTGTAATTTTCTTTCCAGGAATTCTGGAAAGTACGCTTATGTTTGAATTTATCATAATCTTTTGCATTCTCTGCAGTTCCATGAGCACTGTTTGTTAGTTGATGCTGCTGTTTTTGTCCTACTACTAGTAGATGATGTAGGGTTAGATTCATTTTCATTTATGCTTGTGCTTTGTGCAGACTGACTGATTCCGAGGAACCCAAACAGGCTGGTTTGACGAGCATGTGCCCCAGACATTTCTCAATAAAGTTTCTTGTAACACTTGTAGTGTGTCTGTGTGATTTATTTCAATTATTGTAACTTGACTTGAATAAAAATTCAGTGCGAAAAATATACTGTCTCCTGTTGTCTCTGTCTCTAACTCCCTCTCTCCCTAGTTCCTTGAATTACAGTACAGTACACTTCCGATTATCCAAATTTCACTAATCCGGAAATCCTAATTATCCAGATTCAAAGCTTGTCCCCCAGCTGATATCAATCACCTGCTAAGCGGTTTGCAATTGAAAGCTTAATATAGCACCTGAGTGTAAAAAAACGATTAGCACTCAGTTACCTGCATACTATAACCTGTACAGCAGCTTGTTACCTGTCAGAATGTCCAAACGAAAGAGATCCATACTGTATTTAAAACAGAAGCTGGACATCCTAGATGAGCTGGAACGTGGAGAGCAAGCTGTTGATGTAGCACAGTGCTACAACATTGGGAATTCACAGTCAATGACATTTGAATAGCTAGCGAGAAGCTGCATAGTTTTGCAGCTTCCATGGACAGCAGTATTCGAGTCGAGGAAAGAAAAAACATGCATCCCTGGCGTGATGAGGCACTTGACAAGGCTGTGTACATGTGGTTCATGCAAACCCATATGAAAGGTACACCAGTGTCAGGGCCCATCATTAAAGAAAAAGCCAAGCAATCTCATCATCAGTTCTATGGTGATGAAGTGGTTTTCACTGCCAGTGATGACTGGCTAAACTGATTCAAACATCGTCATGGCATACAGCAGCTCAGTGTTTCTGGCGAATCGCTTAGCACTTCTGATGAATCAATAGCCCCATTCAGAAGCAAACTAAGGCGGCTAATGGAAGTGGAAAGTCTGACAGAACATCAGCTGTACAATGCTGATGAGACTGGGTCTTATTGGCGGCTACTGCCTGAAAAAGTACTTGCATCTTCTGATGAGCGATGTGCTCCTGGATTAAAAAAAAATAAGGAGTGCCTAACCATCCTTGCTTGCTGTAACACTACAGGTGACCACAAGTTACCTCTCCTTGAGATTGGAAAGTCAGCAAGCCCCAGATGCTATAAGCATATCAGCTTATCCACTCTCCCTGTGCTGTACAAATCACAGAGGAGTACATGGATGAACTGTGAAATTTTTTCATCCTGGTTCAAGGATCATTTTGTGCCCATGGTTCGCTCCTATCTATGAGTGAAAGGTCTCCCAATCCGTGTGGTCCTCTTGATCGATAATGCTGGGGCTCACCCTGGTATAGAAACTCTTTTCACATCTGATGGATCAATTAGACGCGAGTTTCTACCACTGAACACCACCGCTAAAATTCAACCATTGGACCAGGGTGTTCAGGCCACATTAAAGTGACTTTACCGTGGCAAACTGCTCAGCTTTGTGTTGAGCGAAGAAAATGATGAACTGACTCTGACAATAAAATCAATTTCCATTAAGGATGCTGTTTACATGCTAGCAGAGGCATGGAAAGAGGTTCAGCAGAGCACAATCACTAAGTGCTGGGCAAAGTCAAAGCTGTTTTCTGATGCCGTCGATGCAAACAGTCGAGACACTGACACTCAAGATCAGGAACAGCAGGTTATCACTAACCTGTATGAAGTCGCACAGCAGCTGTCTTTTGACCAAAGTGAGGTAGAGACTTGGGTACAGGCAGATGAAAATGAGGAAGGCTGCAGTGAGCTTTCCGACTTCGACATTGTCAGTTCTGTTCAACCTCAGCCTGGACAGAATGAAAATGAAATGCCAAAGCACCACTGAGGAGGATACTGTAGCTGTCCCCACTGACCAGGGGCATAGCTACAAAGGTGCAGGGAGTGCAGTGGCACCCAGGCCCATGAGGTTTGAGGGGCCCAAATCATAATTTTGATGTTTATTCAAAACTGGGGAGAACCTGTAACATCGCTTTGCACCCAGGCCCTCTGGAAATTTGCTACACTACTGCCACTGACAGTGAAGCGGTGGACTGCCTTGACAAGGCTCTAGTCTGGTTAAAGAACCAGACTGACACAGATGGGCTTCAGATTTTGTCATTGTGGCAGCTCCGACAGAAGGCAGTGCAGAAGAGAAATGCAAGAAAGCGTCAAACAACAATAAATCAATTTTTTAACAAAGGGGGTGAATAGGTTACATAGCACTATGCACCTGAAAAGAGAGAGCATTTTTAATCACTTACTTATGTGTCTAATAAAGATTGAGCCACACGTTCACTCGCTTACATTACTGTATTTCATTACCATTTCATCTGTTCTGTTTTTTTGATAAAAGTCTGATTATCCGAACGTCCATTTAACCGAATGATTACCATGTCCCCCATGCCATTCGGATAACTGGAAGTGTACTGTATATAGTTTCACTTCCAACCCGAGTCCAACAGGTATCTTTCTTAATTGGTGGTACTGTCTGTCTCTTTATTTTTTTCACTAACAGGCAGCAGCTCCTCTCAGTCTCATAAATAGTTTTTCCCCTCTGAGAAACTTATTTTTTTAAGACACAGAAGGAGCAGTTAAGAAAGCATACTTTTCCTGTCAGGCCAACAACTGACTCTTGTTGAGTCTCTGAGTGAATCTAAATCAATTCAAAACAAAATGCTTTTTTTCCAGGTTTTTTTTCAATGGTCCACTTAATCTGAATGAATGACCTAGTCTAGAGCACTTGATCTGTGCTCAGACGGTTCATTGACTGTGTTCTTTCTCTCTCGGTTTATTTTCCTCCCCTTCCCTTCAAGTCTTAGAGAGACAACAGCAGTGTGTTATAAATTTCTATAATGCAATTGCAAACACACACAACTCTTTTTTTCTTTGTTTTTTTCCTTTACATATCTTTCTTTTTACAAAATGTATCAAACACTTATACACTGCACCTTTTTTCAAAATGTGTCAAACACGTATACACTGCACCCTGTCCCCTTAAATCTCAGAAAGACAGGAGCAGCAGCAGTGAGTCTGTCCATCTGATATTTTAGTTTAAGTACTAGTGTAGTAAAATGTTGGGTTTGGAACACAGTCACTCACTCAACAGGCAGGGACAGGAAGGATATGATAGACAGGAATGAAGGATAGCAGTGTGTTTGACTTATGTTAATGTATAACTTTTTATTTCTTTCTTAGGTGGTCCGGTCAAGTGGGGTTTACACTTCCAGAAATTCATAATGCTATTGCAAAACTTTTGCCACTTGGGCAGTGTACTGAGACTTCACTTGCTGGCTTCCTTTTTAATTTTTATTTTTTCAGTAAAGTATTACTGCTGAAAATAAATCTGTGTATGTGTATTTATTTTTCCACCAAAGACAAACACACAACAGAGTACAGACACCCCAGTCCAAATGCTTTTTTTTCTATGAGACCAAAAAGGAGCCCCAAGTCAAAATGAAATGTCTGTGACTCAGGCCCCGTCCACACTACACCGCTCAGACCCCGTAATGGACAGAAACCATTACAGCTGAGGAGCGGTACAGTGTATCCACACTGCAGCGGTGACCGGTACGAGACCGGTACCACCAGTCCACACCTCGGGAACCAGGCGACCGTTACTGCGGCACCCAATCCCACAATGCGGCTCGTGCTGCACTACCGGGCCCTGCAGGGGAACATATCATCCATTACTACCGCCGTAACGCTATCGGTATGACTAGTTGATAACTGCTGTTGACACCACCGTATGTGGTTTCAACAACGGTTACAAAAACTGCTTCTGTAACATTACAGGTGTAAACACAAACCATTGCAGTAACAGTTTGGGCACTCTGTAACGTTACAGAGGCATAGTGTGGACAGGGCCTAATACTGACTGACTCAACCAGAATCCCCCCCCCCCCATCTACTCTCCTCTCAGCTAGGGCTACTACACACACACAGCTTCTATTTTTTTTTATTTTCAATAAAGTGTTTTACTGAACTCAAATATTTGTACTTATTAATTGCACCACCACAGACAAACACACAGCAGGCACTACAGTTCAACTGCTTTTCTGTTCAGACCACAAATGAGCCCTCAAAATTAAATATATAGAAATGTAGAAACATAGACTCTGGCAGCAGATAAGGATCACTTGGCCCACCTAGGCTGCCCATTCCCCTACCTATTGGATAAGCTGCAGATCCTGGTTAACCAACACCCTACTTCCTCTTACCCCCCACTAGAATTGCCTTATGTCTGTCCCATGCATTCTTAAATCTCCCAATTGTTCTTGACCACACAACCTCCTCAGGAAGGCCATTCCATGTGTCCACCACCCTCTCTGTAAAAAAATACTTCCTCACGTTGCCCCTGAGCCATGCCCCTGCTATCTTCAAATTGTGTCCCATTGTTCTTGCACATCTCTTTTTCTGAAAGATACTACCCTCTTGGACTTTTGTTGATTCTCTTGAGGTATTTGAACATTTCTATCATGTCCCCCCCTTTCCTCCACGGTATACATATTAAGCTCCTTTAGTCTCTCTTTGTGTGGCTCCTGGAGCAGACTGTGCACCATTTTAGTTGCCCTCCTATGAACTGCCTCCATGCTGTCTATGTCCTTGGGGAGATGGGATCTCCAGAACTGCATGTAGTACTCCAGATGGGGTCTCACCAACTGTCTGTACAGAGGGATAACAACTTCTTGTTTTCTACTGGTGATGCCTCTCCATATGCATCCTAGTATCCCCCCAGCCCTCCCTACTGCCTTCTCACATCGCCTGCCTACCTTTAGGAAGTTTACAAGTTCTCCACCTCCTGCCACTTTACACTGTTCTGGCCAGTAAGTCCAAGGGGCACCATACTGGGAGGCACTGGGGTACTGGGGCACCTGCCTGTACTGGGGACTCTGAACTGTGGCATCTGCTTTTGGGGTACTTCACATTTGGCACCACTAAAAGACACATGTTCCCATGTAGTCTCCTAAACCATTTACAAGGATACAATACTTTAAAACTTTAAGCATTCTCAAGTTCTACATTTAACATTCCTAACATCTATGCTCTAACTATAACAGTTATTCTAACCTTGTTCTGTACTTTCTCATTCACTGGCTACACTTGAATCGTGCATCTGGAATTTTTCTTTACTACAGTACTTTCTTCCATCCTTCCATCTTTGGATCATCATTCTGTGGTGGTGCTGATTGTCTTCTGGTTTCCATCTTGTTTTGGTGGCTATCTGCTTTGGGCTCCAATTAAAGTATCCTGCCAACTACGTCAGGTGAAGTGTGCGCCAAGGATGGGATGAGTTCTTGGAACCTGAAACCCAACCTGTCAGCCTGAACTCTAGTTAAGATGTACTGTGTCATGGTCAGTCAGAGGGTAAATTGGTTCTTTGACTATTTGGCTGCACAATGGAAGTTTCAGCAAAAGGGAGAGCCATGAGAGACAATTCACAAAAAGGGACCTGTTCATTGAGTAACTGAACTACAGAAATCATAACCAGGAAAGGGCTAAGCAACAACATTTTCACTTCCAAACCACTCTATTGTCACTACTAAACTACTTAAGATCACTTATATTACTGCAACTGCTTAAATCACTATCACTGTATAACTGTGCTGTATGCTATTGTAAAATTCTCCATGACTGTCAATTTGTAGTTTTACCCCAGAGTTCATGTTCATCCATTGGACACTGTAGATGATGCGTTGCAGAGGAATATGAACTGAAGAACCGCCAAGCATGTGCTTTCCATTGGCTGACTGATTAAGAACAAAAGATTTATGCCACTGGGCATCAACAGAACCAAGAGATACGAACAAAACATTTGTATTCCACAGAGGACCACTGGGTCATCACAGCAGACTCCAGGAAAGAAACAGAATATTTGTTTATCCAAGAACTTGTGGCAAATGGAAGACATTCTGGTTTGTCACCATGGACCTCAGGAAGAAATCTGAAGCAATGGACAAAGCCTTGAAGAACCTCTGCGCCGTCACCCCTGACCCCGGGAAGAAATCTGAAAAACTGGAAAAAAAACTTGAAGAACCTCTGCGCCGTCACCCCTGACCCCGGGAAGAAATCTGTAGAACTGAAGAACTGGATGAACCTGAAGATCTGGAACACTGCTGGACTGTCAACCTCTGGAGAATCTCTGAAAAACTCAAAACAAAACCCGCAACCCAATGGGCATCAGATCACTATCTGTGAACCGGGATAGATAGATAGATAGATAGATAGATAGATAGATAGATAGATAGATAGATAGATGGATAGATGGATAGATAGATAGATAGATAGATAGATAGATAGATAGATAGATAGATAGATAGATAGATAGATAGATAGATAGATAAATAGATAGATAAAAACTTTTATTTTTTGACAGGTAGATGACTTTTAGGACTGGATGCCCTGTTTATCAAAGTTGTCCTGTTTCAGGTCACGATTTCAAAAATACAAATCAACATGTAATAAAATATTACAGGAACAATCTTAAAAACAGCACTCACTTGGTGTTTCCAGGCAATGCGTACAAAAGACATAAACACACAGTATACCATAAATCTCGGTAAAAAATTCTATCCTGAAAATTGGATTTACCATGAAATAGACAAGACAATATATATGAACTATAGTATAAAGCAGTTTACATAAATATCAGATCTGGGAGAGGAGACATTGGAATTAAAAGGAGAGGAGGTGAGGAAAAAAATAAAAAACAATCTACAGATTAATCAAACAGTCATAACAAAAAATCATATAATATCACCATAACAAGTGCATCTGTTTCTCCAGAACAGGTTTAGAAAGTGCTTAAATTGACCTAGGCTATCAATAGACCTAATTTCTGAATCCATCTCATTCCATATTTTTGGTAAATAAAACATCTTTGCATTCTGCTGTAAATATTTATTTCTAGAGGGACTTTTAGACATCTGTGTTTCAATTCCCTCAGATTGCACTTATAAGAAATAGAAACATCAAGGGAGTTTCCTCCTTGCTTATCTTTTCCCCATGCTCCATATAAGCTTTATATCCTACATGTTTTTTTCCTGCAGGTTGCAAGGGAGTCCCAATCTAGATTTTGAAGTAGAATGCAATGATGAGTGGAAAAAGGACATTTCGCCACATATCTTGCCATTTTAATGTTGGTAAGAGTAACTGAACAGCCACTTTATTTCTAGATTCTTTTGAGAGAATCAATGTTTTCCTTCTGAGCACACCCAGTCTAGAATTTACCTTTTTAACTACATTTGTTATGTGTGTAGAAAAAGTAAGAGTACTATCTATATGGAGTCCTAAATACTTATAGGCCTGAACCTGCTCTAACACATGACCCCTTAATGTATGTATATTTAATGTTTGATTATGAGATGGTTTACCTTTTGAATGGAAAAGCATTACCTAAGTTTTCTTTGTACTAAGAACCATTTTTGATTGTAGTAACCAGTGTTGTAGAATGTCAAAATCAAATTGAAGAGTTTTTTGTAAACTATCAATGTTTATAGCTTTTCCTATTAGAGCCATATCATCAGCATACAGATAAATCTTGCTATTTTTAAAGTATGATGAGAGGGGGTTTATATAAATCAAAAATAATAGGTGGCCCAAAATTGAACCTTGGGGGACACCCCTGTAGGTACCTTTCATATATGACAATGTTTCGTTTATACAAACCTGTTGTGTACGCTCGGTCAAGTAGGATAATAAATTTGAACAGGTTCAGACATGCCTATTTGAGCTAGTCTCCCTAGAAGTATGTTAAAATCGACCAAGTCGAAGGCCTTTGAGAGGTCGACGAACACCACGCCGACAGACTCCAGTGCCTCAATCCCACTTGTCACAGAGTCCATGAAGTCCATCAGGGCGGTATCCGTCGACCTCCCAGGTCTGAAGCCGGCTTGACAATCTGTCAATAGTTTATATTTCTCCAGATATTCATATAACTGGGCACAGACTAGATGATCAAAGACCTTCAAAATGATTGACAGCAGGGCTATTGGACAATAATTTGATTGGTTATTCCTGTCCCCTCCCTTGAATACAGGGATCACTTTTGAATTTTTCCAGAAGTCTGGGAAAACATTTTGCTGTACTCTGGAATTAAAGAGGTATGGTTTCTTGCACGATCTAGTTCACTGTTAAGGAGGGCTTGGCCTGAAGACTCTAAAGAAAACAGATGACAGAGAGTTCCTTAGCTGACTACACTGTTTCTGTTCTGCTGACTGTCCCCAAATTGTCAGGATGCTGTTGGGTGGAACAGTCTCTGGATCATGCAGGAGAAACCGTGAATGTGCAGTTGGGCAGAAATACAGTTGAGTCTCTAAAGCATAGTGTCCTTTCACTAGGTGGTTGCTGATTTTGGCAGTCTTTAGCTCAAGCAACCATCAAAGGGCAATTAGAATCATGCAGGGCTATTCAACAACATACAGGGCAATTCAAGGGCATGCAGGATAATCTGCAAAATTTTTAACAAGTGTAATCACTTTTTAAAAGGGGTCGCAGCTTGCAAAGGCAGTATCTCAGTCTCAGAGTATGCAGTGACCATACAGGACACCTTTACAGGCAATTTAACCAGCATTGGAGCAAAACAGGGCAAATAGGGCAAATCTAGAAACATAGAATTTGATGGCAGATAAGGACTGCTTGGCCCACCTAGTCTGCCCATTTCCCTACCTAACGCATAAGCTGCAGATCCTAGTTAACCAACAGACTACTTCCTCCTACTCCCCACTAGAATTGCCTTATGTCTGTCCCATGCATTCTTGAATTCCCCCACTGTTTTTGACTCTATGACTACCTTAGAAAGGCTGTTCCATGCATCTACAACCCTCTCTGTGAAGAAATACTTCCTCACATTACCTCTGAACCATCCCCGCTCTATCTTCAAATTGTGCCCTCTTGTTCTTGCACATCTCTTTTTTTGAAAGATGCTACCCTCTTGGACTTCGTTGATTCCCTTGAGGTATTTGAAAGTTTCTATCATGTCCCCCCCTTCCTCCTTTCCTCAAGGCTATACATCTTCAGCTCCTTTAGTCTTTCTTCACATGTCTTCTGGTGCAGACCCTGCACCATTTTGGTTGCCCTCCTCTGGACAGCCTCCACCCTGTCTATGTCTTTGCGGAGATGGGGTCTCCAGAACTGTACACAGTACTCCAGAAGTGGTCTTACCAACTGTCTGTACAGAGGGCCAACAACTTCCTGTTTTCTACTGGTGATACCTGTCCCTATACATCCCAGTATCCCCTCAGCCCTCCTTACTGTCTTCTCACATTGCTGGCCCACTTTAGGTAATCTGATATGACTACCCCCAGATCGATTTCCATTTTTGTTATTGTCAGTATCTCACCCCCCATTGTGTACCTTTGCCCTGGGTTTTTGTTTCCCAGGTGCATTACTTTGCACTTCTTTGCGTTGAATCTAAGCTGCCATACATTTGACCATTCCTCCAACCTTGCCAAGTCCCTTTTCATCCTTTCCACCCCACCTTGCATATCAACCCTGTTGCAAATCTTTGTGTCATCTGCAAAGAGACATACCTTCCCCTCCAGTCCCTCCGCAATGCCACTTATAAATACATTAAAAAGGACTGGCACCAGTACTGAATCCTGTGGTACCCCACTAGTAACCCTCCTTTCTTCACTGTGGACTCCATTTACTATTACCAGCTGTGTCCTGTTGTCCAGCAAGTGTTTTACCCAGGCTACCACCCTGGGACCCACTCCCAGGCTGGCTAATTTATTAATCTTTTGTCCGGGACTGTGTCAAATGCCTTGCTAAAGTCTAGGTAGGCCATGTCCATGGCCCCTTCCTGGTATACTACTTTGGTCACCCAGTCAAAGAAATCAATTAGATTTGTTTGACATGACCTTCCTACTGTGAAGCCATGCTGCCTTGGGTTCTGTGCCCTACTGGCCTCTAGGTATTCAACAATTCTTTCCTTCAGAAGTGATTCCATCATTTTCCCTACCACTGAGGTCAAACTGACAGGTCTGTAGTTTTCTGCCTTTGTCTTGCTCCCACTTTTGTGAAGGGGATTCACATCCACCTTTCTCCAGTCCTCAGGTACCACACCATCCTCCCATGATTTATTAAAAAGGGTAGTCAGTGGTGTTACTAGTTCTTCCTTTAGTTCTTTTAGAATTCTGGGGTGAATCCCAGAAGGCCCTATTGTTTTATCCACCTTCAGTTGTAAGAGTTCTTTCAGAACCCTTTCTTCTGTGAAAGGACAAATATCAACCCCCCTATCCAGAGTGCTTCTATTGACTGGATTAGGTCTCTCCCCCTGCTTTTCCATTGTGAATACTGAGCAGAAATATTCTTTCAGTATCCCTGCTTTTTCACTGACACTCTCTGTCCAACCACCTTCCTCTTTATTCAGCCTCAGTATCCCTGCCTTCATCTTTCTTTACTCCCTAATGTACCTATAAAAGGTTTTATCCCCCTTCTTAACTAAGTTGGCTATCTTTTCCTCAGTTTGGACCTTTGCTATTCTGACTGCCTTCCACACTTCCTTCTGCTTTAACTGGTACAGTTCTCTGTCCTGTTTCTTCTATGTTTCCTTATACTTCCTGAATGCTATCTTTTTCTCCCTTACCTTCCCCGCCACTTCTTTTGAGAACCATAGTGTTTTTTTCCTTTCATTTTGATTTGTTTATTTGCTTCACACAAAGGCTTGTTGCCTCTGTGATGGCAGTTTTGATGTTTCCCCATTGTTGATCCACCCCACCTTCTTGCCTGTTTGCTAATGCTTTTCTGAAGCACTCTCCCATTTTTACAAAATCAGCCCTCCTGAAGTCCAGTACCTTCACTTTTGTGTGGCTTGACTCTACAGCTAAGTTTATCGTGAACCACACTGTTTGGTGGTCGCTTGTTCCCAGATAGCTATCCACTTCAAGATCAGAGATCCTGCCTCTGTCCCCATTTGTGAGTACCAGGTCTAAGATTGCTCCCTCTGGAGTGGGTTCCAAAACTAGCTGTCTGAGGCATGCCCCCTGTAGGGCACTGAGAATAGTCCTGCTCGTGGATGTGGCTGCAGCAAGGGTGCTCCAGCTAACATCTGACATATTCAGGTCCCCCATCAGCAATATCTCACCTTTCTCTGCCATCCCAAGGATGCCTTCTATCATTTCCTTCTCCATTTCCTCCCCATGAGACAGGGGTCTGTATACAACCCCTGTGCGGATTGCGGAGCCATTTCCAGTCTCTAGGGTGACCCACAGTGCCTCCTCTCCTCCCTGTTTACCCTTTAGTTCTGTTGCTTTGATCCCTTCCCTTACATAGAGAGCTCCTCCTCCTCCTCTTGTTCCCTCCCTGTACATCCTATAGATTGTGTAGCCTCGTATGTTGACATCCCAGTCATGGTTCTCCGTGTACCATGTTTCTGTGACTGCCACAATATCCAGGCATCCCTCTTCCATCAAGGCCACCATTTCTGGGAGCTTTTCTTAGACTATGGGCATTGGTACTTATTACCCTCCATTTTTTGATGGCTTTATTTCTTTTTGCCCCATCGCTGTCCTTACTGCCTTTGTCTTTTTCTCCATTTACCCCTGCCCTTCTCCCCATCGACTGCTTTGTCTTGGTGTTTACCTCACTAACTACCCTGATTTTTTTTGGGGGGCTAGGATTTCCCTTCTCCATAGATACATAGACAGTGTCGGCAGATAAGGCCCTATGGCCCACCCAGTCTGCCCATTTGAGCTTTTAAGTTCAGTTTGTTTTCCTAGAAGTCTGTTGCCCCTTACCCCTGACCTCCAGAATTCCTTTATGTCTATCCCATGCATTCTTAAATCCTGTGATTGTTTCAGCCCCACCACTTCCTCTGGCAGGGTATTCCTTGTCCACCACCCGCTCTGTGAAGAATTCTTTCTCATGTTTCCTCTGAATCGTCCTCCTCCAACTTCATCCCATGCCCTCTAGTCCTGGAACATCTTTTTCGCTTAAAAATAGTGTTTTCCTGCACCCTGTTCCTCCCTGTAAGATACTTGTATGTCTCTATCATATCCCCTCTCCCTCCTCTCCTCCAGGGAGTACATGTTCAGTTCCTTCAACCTGTCTTCATAGGACTTGTGATGCAATCCATGCACCATCTTTGTTGCCCTCTTCTGAACCTTCTCTACCCTGTCTATGTCCTTACGTAGGTATGGTCTCCAGAACTGTACACTGTACTCCAGGTGGGGCCTCACTAGTGTCTTGTATGGTGGAATTATGACCTCTCTTTTCCTGCTGGTGATGCCCTGCCTATACATCACAGCATCCTATTTGCTTTACCTGCTGCCTTGTCACACTGTTTCTACCTTGAGGTCATCATAGATGACAACCCCAAGATCCCTTTCCTGCTTGGTGCATGCTATATCCTCACCCCCAACTGATATATTGTGCCAGGGTTTTGTGCCCCATATGCATTATCTTGCACTTCTTTGCATTGAATTTCAACTGCCAACCCCTGACCATTCTTCAAGTTTCTGCAGGTCACTTCTCATTCTGTCTACACCCTCTGGTGTGTCTACTCTGTTACAGAGCTTTGTGTCATCAGCGAACAGTGAAATTCTGCCCTCTAGGTCCTGCGCAATGTCACTGATGAAGATGTTGAATAGGACCAGTCCCAGCACTGATCCCTGTGGTACCTCACTGGTCACACTTCCCTCTGTGGAGTGACAGCCATTTACCACCACCCTCTATGTCCTGCCACCCAGCCAGTTACCTACCCACCACACTACTGTCCTGCCCACACCCATATTCCCCAGTTTGTGTAATAGTCTTCTATGTGGCACAGTGTCAAAGGCCTTGCTGAAGTCCAGATAGGCCATGTCCACTGCCCTCCCTGATCCACCTCCCTAGTCACCCAGTCAAAAATTCAATGAGGTTGGTCTGACATGACCTCCCCTGGTGAAACCATGCTGCCTTGGGTCCTGTAGTCCATTGACAACCAGATGTTCCACCAATCTCTCCTTCAGTAGTGCTTCCATGATCTTCCCCACTACCGAGGTGAGGCTGACTGGTCTGTAGTTCCCTGCTTCCTCTTTGTTCCCACTTTTGTATAAGGAGACTACATCTGCTGTCCTCCAGTCTTTGGGTACCTCCCCTGTCTCCTTTTCGGTGCCTCCCCCCCTTGGCTAGTTTAAATGCTTGCCAATGAAACAAATAAACCTATCATCTAGGATCCTGGTTCCCCTCCAGGATAGATGCAGACCATCGTGCCTGTATAGGCCTGCAGCCATCCAGGTGGAGCCCCAGTCCCCAATGAAGCCAAATCCCTGAGCTCTGCACCAGTTTTTCAATCAGTCATTGATTCTCATGGTGTGGAGTACCCTAGCCTCATCCATGCCATAGACAGGTAGTACTTCCAAGAAAGTTACCATGTGTGCTGCTTCTCCAAGGCCCCTCCCCAACTCCACAAACTCCTGTTGCACTGCTCTGATCCCATTCTCAGCCAGGTCATTCATCCCTAGGTGGATAATGACATCCAGCTCACTCCCCCTTGCAGCTGCTCGCACAATCCTGAGGATTTGTTTCCTGTCCCTCCAAGCCATGGCATCAGGCAGGCACCTTACCCCACTTTCCCTTCTCTTCACCAGTTCTAACCCCCTAACAATTGAGTCCCCCACCAGAGTTGTTTCCTTTCCCTGAGGGGTCCTGTGCCACCCTCCTGTGGGTCTCCATTGTGGAGGTTCCCGGCATTCTCCTTGGTCTCCACTATGGGTCCCTCCATAGAGGAACCATGCTCTGCCAGAGTGGCAAATGAATTGAGGAGAGATACAGCTGGAGGGATGCACCTCTGTTCCACCACCCTCACCCTCCCTGAGCCCACCATGGTCCAACCACTCCTCTTTCTTGGCAACCTCTGAGGTAGTGTTGGTGGCCTGAGTGGTCCCTGGATGGGGGTGCAGGTTTCCCAAATCATTGCCAGGTCAGCATGGAAATGAGCAGCCTCCTCCCTCAGACCAGAGAGGTGGCTGCAAATAGGGCAGCAACTCAATTTCCAGAATGTCTCCCAGAAGACTGCTGCTCCACAGCCAGTACATTGCACCACTCCCCACATGTCTGTGTCCCTTCCTGTTACAGATACTTTTCTTTTGTTGTTTTTTTAAACATAGAAACATAGAAGCTGATGGCAGATAAGGACCGCAAGGCCCATCCAGCCTGCCCATTTCTTTTTCTACCTTATAAATGTGCCATTGGTCTTTGCTCTGTCAGTGGTCTATCTATTCATACTCATTCGTATTGCTCCCTTATGCCTATCCCATGCCTGTTTGAAGCCCTGCACTGTATTCATAGCCACCACTTCTTGAGGTAGGCCATTCCATGCATCCGCCACCCTTTCTGTGAAAAAGAATTTCCTCACATTCCCACTTAATCGGCCCCCCCTCTAATCACATGCTGTGTCCTCCTGTCCTGCTATTTTTCTTATATTTAAACATGTTAGACTCTTTCACCTTGTTAATGCCCTTAAGGTGTTTGAATGCCTCGATCATATCACCTCTCTCCCTCCTTTGCTCAAGGGTATACATATTGAGCTCTGTTAATCTGTCCTCATATGTCTTCTGATGCAGTCCCTGCACCATTTTGGTTGCCCTTCTCTGGACTGCCTCAATTTGGTTAATGTCCTTTTGAAGGTGTGGCCTCCAATACTGCATGCAGTACTCCAGATGGGGCCTAACCAGTGTCTTGTAAAGAGGGATTATTACCTCCCTCTTATGACTTGTGATACCCCTACTAATACACCCTAACACCACCTAGCCTCACCTACTGCTTTAGAGGTCTGCTGGGATGATTTCAGGTCATCAGTGATGATGATGCCCAAGTCTCTTTCTTCCTTTGTGACTGCTAGCAACTCCCCTCCCAGCCTATAGGTGGCTTCAGGGTTTCTCTTCCCTATGTGCATGATCTTGCACTTCTTTGCATTAAATCCCAGTTGCCACTCTTCTGACCATGTTGCTAGTTTATCCAGATCTCTTCTCATTCTGCCCACCCCATCTGGATCATCTACTCTGTTGCAGATCTTGGTGTCATCTGCAAACAGACAAGCCTTACCCTCTAGTCCATCTGCAAGGTCACTAATGAAGATGTTGAAGAGGACTGGCCCCAGGACTGATCCCTGAGGTACCCCACTTGTGACTTGCATCTCTTCTGACTGTATACCATTTACCACCACTCTCTGTTTTCTGCCTGTCAACCAGTTTGCCACCCAGTTGACCAACTTCTGACCCACCCCGAGCCTACCCAGCTTATTTATCAATCTTCTATGTGGAACAGTGTCAAAAGCTTTGCTGAAGTCAAGGTAGGCGACATCAGCTGCTCCCCCTTGGTCCACCACTCTGGTTACCCAGTCAAAGAAATCTATGAGATTAGTTTGACAGGACCTTCCTTTTGTAAACCCATGCTGTCTTGGATCCTGTGCCCCTATGGATTCCAGGTGTTGCACTATCCTTTCCTTAAGAAGTGCCTCCATAATCTTGCCCACTACTGAGGTAAGACTGACTGGTCTGCAGTTCTCTGCCTCCTCCCTGCTACCACTCTTGTGGAGCGGGATCACATGAGCCCTTCTCCAGTCTTCTGGGACCTCTCCTGTGCTCAGAGACTCACTAAACAGTTCTGCTAATGGCTCTGCTAATTCCACCCTTAGCTCCTTAAGTACCCTGGGATGTATGCCATCAGGTCCCATTGCCTTATCCACCCTGAGCTTAGCAAGCTCTTGTAGGACCCTTTCTTTTGTGAAGAGTAGTGCTCACCTCCTTCCCCCTGTGTCCATGGTGCTGAGCTGTGGGCCCTGCCTACCTTCTCTTCAGTAAATACTGAGCAAAAGTATCTATTTAAGATAGATGCTTTACAGGTCCTCCTCCTCACATGCTCCCTTTCTCCATTAAGCTTAGCAATACCCCCTCTGGACTTTCTCCTTTCACTAATGTATCTATAGAAAGTCTTGTCACCTTCTTTTACTGTCCATGCTAGTTTTTCCTCAGTTTGGGACTTTGCCTGCCTTACTGCCTTCCCTGCTTCCCTTAGGGAAGTTTGGTATGCCTCCCTATCTTCATCCCACTGTGTTCTCTTATATTTCCTGAAGGCCAGCCTTTTGGCTCTGACCTTTGTTGCTACTGTATTTGAGAACCAAAGTGGTTTCCTTCTTCTTTTGCACTTCCTTTTCTGTCTAACACATTGGGATGTTGCTTCAAGTATTGCATCCTTAATGCTTGCCCACTTTGTCTGTAACCCCTCACCTGTGTTTCTTTTTGCCAGGGCTAGCTTAACTCTGTTGGCCATCTTATCAAAGTCAGCTCCTCTGAAGTCCCATATTTTTGCCTTGGAATGGGATGATTTAGATGTAGTAGCCAAATTGAACCGTACCATGTGATGGTCACTGGCCCCCAGGTGACCTTCTACCTGGAGATCTATGATCCCTTCCCTGTTAGTCAGTACTAGATCTAGGATAGCCCTGTCTCTTGTGGGTTTTTGTACCAGTTGTTTGAGGCCCTCCACCTGCAGGGAATCCACTATGTGTCTAGTTCTGGCAGATGTTCCTGCTGGTATTGACCAATCTGTATCTGGCATGTTGAAGTCTCCCATTATCAGAACCTCCTTTAGCTGTCATGTTCTGTATATCTTCTAACAGTAATGTGTCTATGTCCTCCCCTGGTCTGGGGCCTGTAGACAACCCAGTTCTTATGGCTGTCCCATTTCCTGTTCCAGGGTGACCCACAGTTCTTCTGGCTCCTTATGTGTATTCTGAATTTCTGTAGCTTTGATATTTTTCATTGACATACAGGGCCACCCCCTCCCTTTTGCACCTTGTTCTTGTTTTAGTGTGTGCAAGCTTGTGAGTGTCTCTACCCCTATTCAGTGTGCTATGCCTTTAAGGATATGAACAGGTGTATGCTGTTAGCAGTTTTAGGAAATGATGTCAGAACCTCTGCTATAAAGGAAGTTATGCATTTGAGGCAGGTGGGGTGAGGGGAAGGGTGGGAGGAGTAAACCATGCCACCCAGAAACAATCAACTACAACTCTGACCCTCCACCCTGGGAGTGCCTTCCTTCCTTTCTGGTGCATGCAAGGCAGTTTCACAGTCTTAGAGCATGCATTTACTTTGAGTGTTGTCCCTTTAAATAGCAGTCCTGGAACAAAACAGTTCATGATCTTCACAATTGTCCACAGCAATTCGACACTATCACTTTAAATACATTGATACTTTTTATTTAAAATGTTAGTTCAATATTCACCACGATCACTTTGAATAACACTTGCACTTGCCCTTTTACGATGCTCATTCTGTCACCACAGGCAGTATGCCAGGGCAGATACTAGATAAAGGGAAACTTGAGCTAAATGCTGGGATATACCTAGCTATGTGGGGACTCTGGGCTATGCTGTCCCTCTCACAGGCATACTCTTAGGCTTGTACAGTAAAACAGCAGTCCTGTCCAATTAACTTAGCCTGAGTGCTAGGGTCCCACACTAACTGTCCCTCCCTTGCTAGGGGTTCTGGGTCAGTTAAACACTTTCAAACAAATGTTACCAGCCATTGGCTAGGGCTTTGGCAGCTATGTTGCTGAGATGGCTAACTGGGCTTGTCTTCTCCTTTCCCCTTGCTCCTGGCTGGGGCTTCTTTGGCTACTTGGACTACTAGCACACTTTTGTCTCTAGTCCTGCTGGTACTTGTCACTCTCCAATTGGGTTTGCTCTGCTGTCATATCCCACCCATCTGGCATGTACATTTTATTTCACTGGTCTTGCTTGTCCTTAAACCACTCTTTGGGCTCTCTCTTAACAATAGAGGCCTGCCATGCCAATTTCTCCACCCCATGGAAGATTCTTTATTTTAATCTGTGCCTCTTGCCCATTTCATTGCCCCTCCTTGGTGCTCTCTTATCATTAGGGGCCTGGTCCTCCCCTTGCTCCACCCTACATGAGCCTAATTAACTAAAATGCAGGGCCTGCTGGCCATCTTCTCTGCCCCTACTGGGCTCTCTTTTATCATTAGGGGCCTGCCCTTCCCCTTGCGCCAACCTACATAAGCCTAATTAACTAAAATCCTGGCCTACATGCCCTCTTCTCCACACTCTGCGTGGTTTCTTCTGAAGGAGCTTGCCTTGCCCTATTGGCTTCTAGTCTGCCTCTCTGGGCAGTTCCTTGGCTGCCTCAGCAGCTGCCTGTGACTATTTCATTAAAATAATTTTTAAAAAAAAGTCCCGTAGTTTACAGCAGTCAGCACCTGCCCTTAGGTACTGCCGCAGACTCACCACCCCAACCTGGGATGAAGCTCTATAGGGGACCAGGATGCTGGTTAGGATGTGAGGTGGCTGGTTGTGGGTGGTGACTTCTTGGGTTGTCCTCCTCACAGGACCTCGCTGCTCCACCTGACACTCCTCACCACCACCTCGGTCTTGCTGTGTGTGGTCCTGGTGGGCAGAGGCATGTGTGGGGGGGGGCCCAGGCTGGCCCTGGCCCCCCTGTTAAATGCCCAGCTTTCTATTTTTATTTTTTATTAACTTGGACTGACAGCTCAGGGAATCGGCTATAATAAAAAAAACTGGGGGACTGACAGCTACAGGAATCAGCTGAAAATCTAAGTTGCGAGTTGCATGACCTCTTCTCCTAGTCCCGACTCCTGAGCCCCACCATTGTCACTTGGCCACCACACATGCCAGCAGTATGCATGCTACTCTCCCTCCCACTCCCACAAGTCCCAACCTGCTTGTCTCTCTGTTGACTGACCTGGCTGGCACTACAGCGATTCTTTAGAGATGGAGTTGCTAGAGATCATCACCCAGCCTGGCTGTGACCCACCTGATCCTTGGCCTTCACCCTCTATCTACATCCCCATTCCCCATCGTTGCTTCTGATTGCCCCCAATTCAGATTCGGAATCCAGACCCCACATCCAGTAACTCAATCACTGTAAGGGATAAGGCGGCTCCCTCCCTTACCTGGCTGCTGGCTTTCTGGTGGCTGACCCAACTGTGACCATCACCTGACTGTTGATCGCCCATGATTGGATCATATTTCATTCATCGGGGGGGGGAGAGATTCTGATGCCGGTGTCCATGTCCCATCCCATCCCACCTCAGTCAGAGCCAGCTGGTGGAGAAGCCAAACTAAGAAGAGAACCACCCAAGATGATGACAAATAAGTCATCTTGTGGGTGCAGTGGTGAGCGCAGCAGAGACGAACCGGTGGCTGGGTCCCGGGGTCCGACCGTCTGACAGACTGTCTGGAGGAGTCATAGTTGGGTGGGTCAGACAGACTGGATGGTCCGTGGAGAAGGTGGAGAGACTGGATGGAGTGTTTTGATGAGAGAGTAGATGACCTCACCAACCTGTCCGAGAGCGTGACTCACACTATGTGCATCTTCAAGAAGTGTGTGATGGTGGTGACAGTTGCAGGCTAGCAGCCTTAAATGCTGCTCCTCTGCAGACTGCTCTGAGTGCTGGTTGGGGGAAGGTTAGAGTTGGAGAAGTCCGGATGGCCCAGGGCAGGGGTTATTGCACTGCTGCCCTGCTCACTGGCTGCTGTGGCAGTGTGGCACAGCATGGGCATGGCAGTGGGGGCAGGGGTAGGTTTTTTTGGCTCTGATCCTGGATGGATGATCAGATCATGGAACATGATTCAGAATGACAGCCTGACTGTTGGCTGCTGCTGCAGGTCTGCACGGCACACAGCCAGGATTGGTTGGATTAGGCAGCCACAGCAGCAGGGTCAGGAAATGGATAGGATTTTTTCATTTATTTGTTGACTTGACTGTGTCTCATGGATTTAAAAGGGCCTAGTCTGAGACTGGCCCTTTTAAATCTGTGAGAGACAGTGGAGTCAACAAACAAATGAATCACTACTTATGCTTGCTATTTGGTTTCAGTTCCTTAGTTTGACTGTACAGGCTTGGAAGGAAGTTGCCTTGAGATACCAGCACAATGGTATGAGCAAGCTACAAGCAGCAGCAGTGAGCATTAGATTAGATTGAGAGGTGGAGTGACCAATCAGTGTGCTGCACGAGTAGAAGATCACATGATGACTGAAGTACATCAGGTGACCATCCCCCCTTAGTACAGTGCATAGCAACCATAGGACGTCAAGAGGTGGTCTCTGGCACAGATGTGCATCTGATTGGTTTGTGACTGAGTCAGCAGCTACTTCACCAGTCAGATCTGCGTCTGTCTCAGAGATTGAAGTGGAACACAGGTTCACGTTTCACTTTACATGGAGAAGGCATCAGAACAGTTGAATTGTTCACTGTTCTGCGTGTTCTGGCCCTCGTGGATTTTTCACTTGCTTCAAGCAGCTACAGCTTGTTGTTAAAAATTCATAACTTGGTGTTATTGAGGAAAAAAAATATAAGGAGGACTGTTCTGAGATTCTTTTGAGTACACGTAGTAGAGACTAGAGCTGAGCAGATCATCTCAGACAGTGACTCACTCTCTGCTGTCTGTCAGTGTCTGCCTCTTCCCAAGGAAAATTCTGAGGAAGGAGCGATAAAAGAATTTAGGAATTGCCTTGCTGCAGCTGCTGCTCAGACTTGTTTGAGAGGAAATTAGTTCCATCATCAGGCTGGTTTGTTTTTTGCTGGCAAGGGCAGCCAGTCGAGGAGGAGGGGTCTGAGAGTGGGGTGGGGACATTTGCAGGCCAGAACACAAACAAAGGAGAGGAGAAGGTCAGAGGCAAAGCAGCCAGGCACTGTTGAGTGAGGGAGAGCTCAGGAAAGAGAGAAAATGTGTAGGGAGAGACAGAGACTAGAGATATTTATTCGTTTAAAGAAAAAAAGTAACAGGCAAGCATCTTTGTATTGTAAACAGCCAGCAGGCACAGCCAAGGGGAATGGCATCCTAGAGGGAGACAGAAAGAGATCAGTTAAAGCAGCAGTGCAATGAAAATGGGTTAAAATTTGACCCCACCTGTTTTTCTTCCTAACTGATACCAGATGTCTTCCAGTTTATTTTGGTAGTAAAATTTTCAGTTTTCATTATCATTTAAGAATTTTATGAACATTTTAAAGTAATTATTTCTCAAGAAAAAAAGATGGCCACCTCATTTTTGCATAGAAATAATACTGAGGACCTGAGGAAGATAACAGTCCAGACAAAAATGCAAATGTACAGTACACAGCATAGAAAGAACCCCCACAAAAAAACAAATCAACAGTTCTGCCAATATTTTTTATAACCATAGCAGAAAATTAGCTTTTTGGAATAACTTTTTTTGTTGCACTGCTGCTTTAATCCAAATTTGTAAAAAAAAAAAAAAAGATATATATATATTTAATTTAAATGGGCGAGTTGCAGCAGTCTAGTGTGACTCACTGTGTACTGACTGTGTGTACATTTTAAATTTTACACTTACATACCATAAAGCAGCCTCACAGTGTAGATACACCTCTTGTGTTGTAGCACTCAGCAGGGGAGTTCAGATGGCAGAGGGAAGGGTGAGACCCACTGACTCAGGCATCCTAAAGAGAGAAAGAGAGAAATCAGTTGATCCACTGAAAAAAAAAATCTATATTCTAAGTGTGCACTTGGCTTGCAGTCTAGTAGTGTGACTCACAGTGTGTGTGTATTTTGAATTTTACACTTATATACCACAAAGCAGCCTCAGAGTGCAGATAAACCTCTTGTGTTGAAGCATCCAGCAGGGGAGTTCAGGTGGCAGAGGGAAGGGAAGGTTGAGACCCACTGACCCAGTCATCCTAAATAGAGAAAGAGAAAAATCAGTTGACCCACTGAAAAAAAAAATATATAGGTACCAATATGCTACTTGAGAGACAAAGTGTGACAATCAGGTTCCAAAATTTATTTGGGCCAATTGTCATAACCATATCATATTTACATTGGGTGCATGTGGTAGTATTTCAGTCCCCAACATAAAGATAGTTTGTAGTTCAGAGGTGCTAAAAAATGGGATTAAAAGTTCCCACAAGGGTAATGTAATGTGAGTAACATCGTGTCCTTGACAACAAATTTGTCATATTAGCAAACATATATTTTTAGATAATACTATGTCTATGGTATCTATTTAGGTAGCATAATATCTAACTTTTCAGTTTTTTATCATAAACTTAACTTGTTGGTAATTATGCCACAATATGTTTGCTGATCACAGTATGCCCAAATCTGAACATGTTTAAGTTTGGCTGCCACATTCATGTCCTTGATTTTCTAGCCCATTGTTTTTTTGCACAACTATATTACCCTCATAGGAAAAGACAGAAATCACTTAATTTTCAGAAAGTGAATTATACTTTATTTACAAGGTTTTTTCCGCAGGACGTCATGTGAGTAACTCAGACTACACAGGACGTCACGCGAGTAACACAGACACAACGCAAGAAGTCACATGAGTAACATGGACACCAGAACAGTAGAATCAGTATCATACCAAGTGTCTCACTAAGTCATACCAAAGTTATTGCTAATGTTCAACCAAAAAAAATGATTGTCATACTATGGATATTTGGTATAACATTTTTTGAACATTTTGAAGGTTGTACTGTAGTCACAACATTATATTAACTTAAGATATTCACAAATGTTTTATGTTACAGTGTAGTATGGATTGAATCTCACCTGGTCTGTCTATTACATATACCAGCTGGTCCCAAACCTACAATAAGAGAGAGGGAGGGAACCAACTATATCTTTATGAGATGAATGGGGATGTTTGGGATTAATGCATGCCCTTGCTGCTTGTGATATTCAAGGCTGAAGGCAAAACATTGAAAGTGTATTAGTGACTTATAACATGGGGTAAATAAAGGCAGGTGAGTGGTAAACAACCATCAAGTGACCATTGCTTACTCCACAATATATGACAGCTAGTGGTGAACCATCCTTCTGAGAGATCAGCCTGTGCTTCTGTTCTGATCTTGTTATAGTGCAAAATTGCAGTCTGTGGAGCAGCCATTACTGTCCCTGCTTAGTGAGTGAGAGCCGAGGCCTGCCATGTAGTCCCAGGCAGTGCAGCAACAGTAGCTGTAGTGTTCAAAGTTTGTAGTCTTGCTTCTTATCCAAGCTTGTTCCCAAAGTGAAGTGTGTGGTCCCCATGGTCATTTTTCTGTTGCACAGCCAGATTGACAGGTAAATCCCATAGTTGTGTCATAAAGTCAGATGGAACAGTGTGAAGAGAAGGAGACCCCCCAGTGATGTCATGATCTAAAAGTGAGCTTTATGTTGGTGGACAGCGAAACAGAGTTCCAGAAAGACCTGCAAGCTCCGAGTCCCATTAGTTGCCATTTCTTCTGGTAGACTGTGTGACTTCACTGCTGGGGAAAATGTTTACTTGCTTGCCATGCATTAATGTAACCACAGATAGAGATGGAGCAGCTAAGCCAGTGGAGATATAGACACCGTGTCTGTACCACAAGAGTGCAACTCCATATTTTGCACTTCAGAGCTACTGTGCTGTCTCAGAAGGCATATCATGTACAACAAATGTCAGAGAAAGCATAGCAACACTTTCCTTCTGACATCTGTATGTGCATAGCAGCTGTTTTGTGGGGAATTTTTTTAGGCAGCAGAATACAGTCATTTGCTTGTCTTTTATAAAAGGAGAAAAAACATGTATATTGCTTTCTCCTTGTTTTGTAGTGTTATAAGTGTAATAGCCCTCTCCAGGGTGTGTGGTTATTGGGGATTAAGCAACACACTGGGTGTTGTGAGGACACTCAGACAGCAGCCTCGTGCTTTACAATGCACTCGGAGGTATTGATTAATCCCTAATAACTGCACACCTTGGAGTGGGTTACTTTCTACTAATAGAACTATGCCATTGAGTGGGTTGCTTCAATCTTAAAATGTGTTTTAAGAAATGAAAATGAAATTAAAAACTGACTTCAGGAGCCAGATCTTCAAAAGCTTGCCCATGTGCAAAGCCTAATTTTTTGCACAAACCCAGATTTGCACAGATGTCCATATTTCAAAGCCCTGTTATGGGCAAACAAGGTTCATGTCCAGGAGACTTTCTGAGGTTGGCACACTACAAATGGAAAGTCATGGACCTGAAATCTGGTGAAGTCCTGTAAGCACAGAGTGCAAGGTAATTTTGCATGGTCCCCCTTGTATGGTGCAGATATACACAATTATCCCTGTTACTAATGATGCCAACCCCCAGATCACAGCCACAACTGAAAACACAGCCCCTTCCTGTTGTCAAATGGACCCCTCCATGGTACCGTCACTCACTGTGTCCACAGCATGGTCCTGCAGGTGCATATGGCAACCAGTGCATTTTGGGAGAGGGTGCACTTTTAGGTTTCTTCAGCTATTGTAGTTAATGTCAGTAATTGTTTGATATACCGTGCTAGGCCCTCAGCCTATCATGCAACACATGGCACACCAAACAATTACTTTGATTCATTGCAACAGCAAAGTAAGCCTAAAAGTGCAAAAAAAAATGGAATGAAAAAAAATACAGAACAAAGGGTAACACTTTAACAGTCACTGACAGCAATCATCCCAGTAAGGAAAAAACAGTATTTTTCTTCACTTGTACTGCCATGGAAGCCATTTAAGGCATACCATGTAGCACATAGCCCAGTTACTGAGATACACTGCAACAGCAGCCAAATGAGCCTAAAACTGCACAAAAACAATGAACAGGGTTGATGTTTTTGGTGACTGCAACCCGGTTACCATCAATTACAGTCATTTTACATCCATTTTTGGTGTTTGTGCCCTTTTAGGCTCATTTTACTGTTGCAGTGAATCTCAGTAATTGTTTAATGTGCCATGCTAGACTCTTGGCCTAACATGCAGCACACGGCACACCTAATGATCACAAAACATATTGCTGAAATGTAAATGGTTCTGTGCTGGTGTTTGGGTGCTCAGTGTTGAGTTGGTAGGTGCAATATGTTTTTTAAAAAAGTTGCCATCTTATAGACTCCTGTGGATCTGTGCACAATTTGTAGATTACCCAACGCTTCGTTTACTGCTGCTATTTGCTTTTCTGCTGCTAAATGGCTTCTATGCACTTGCACATAAAATAAATAAGTACTGTGAGTACATTTGGAGCGCTGACCATTTTTCTGTTCTACAGAAGTGTTTTTACAAAAATAAATATGATATTAACCAGGATTTCTTTTTAAGTTTAGCAGATAAGTAGGTAGTTTAAAAGTACTTCTGGTGTTCTGCTGCCTCCCACACAATATAAGCCCCTAAAGAGATCAGGTCTACACAAACTGAGCACCTGCAGAGACCAGGTCCTATTCATTTACTCCCCAATACAACACATATTTTATTTCTCATTACAGAACTCTCCAAACTGTAGATATGGTGTTCTGATGCCTAATACAAAATTAGCCCCAGCACTAACCAGATCCAATTAATATACTCCCCTCAAACTGCAAGTTTTTTGCCCAGTACAGAACAAACTATTTAGCAGCAGTAACATTAAAGGTGCCCCGATAGAGAATAGGATCACACAAAAAGCACCCCCCCCCCCACAGGGACCAGGCCACACAGAATGATCCCCATGTAGAGACTTGGTCTATAGAATAGGTAAATATGTATAACCATTTAATCTAGGAAACCTGCAGTTGTTCAACTTTAAAATGCTTTATAATCAACTCTCTCTGCCCCTACCCCACCCTTCTTACCCCGAGCTCAGCATCGAGGCAAGGTCCGACTACATGTCTCTGTGTTTCCCAAAAAGCAAATGTGTAGCTTTACAATCTGCAGACATCTGACACACCGGGGAACAAAAGAGCAGCTGAGATGCAGAGAGAATAGCCCACTGTAGTGCCCATAACGTGCATAACTCCAAACTGCAGAAGGACAACATGTCTTGTCCAGAATGTAGGTAGCAGTACAAAGAATACAGACCCACCAGGTCCACAGCTTTAAAGAGCCATGGGGTGATGACTGAAAGTGTCAGCATGCATTTCTGGTTCTGAACATTCTGGGCCAGTGGAGGAACCAATAGTAATGTGGGTAACAAAAGGACATGAAAATAACACGCCATGGAGAAAGGGAATTTTCTAAATAAATGAGTTATAACAAACTGCAAGGTTTTGGCAGCATGTCAGTAACAAAAAGAAGGTCACCAGACACAATAATGCTTTTGGACCACAGTTCATGCAAATTAAAGACACAGTCTGCTTAGGATGAGGTACTAGATGGACACTACATGTAATGAACATTACAGCTGTATAAAATGATTAAATAAAAGGCAAAAACTTTTATTCTGTACAGGGAGTTCTTGGGGGAGGCTTAAATGAAGTAATTAAATAACGCATTAACAACAGTTGGGTTTCTAAGGCACAATAAAGGGCTATATTTAAATACTTAAATTGGGAATGGAAGCAATGTCACAAAATGGAACCCTATTTGAAGGGGTAAATCGATGTTTGTGATAAAACTGAAAGAGCACAGTGGAACCAAACTGGGTCATGTTATGTTTAATGTATCTCCTAATGTGGGACTACAAATTAGGTGTGGCATGTGAACCTTTTAACAATTCAGCAAAAAGTTAGAGGGTGTCAATGTGCAGTAGGTATAAGTCTCTCGAATACTGTATTTATGCCTATATATATATATATATATATATATATTCTAAGTGTGCACTTGGCTTGCAGTCTAGTAGTGTGACTCACAGAGTGTGTGTGTATTTTGAATTTTATACTTGCATACCATAAAGCAGCCTCAGAGCACATACATCTCTGTGTTGTAGCAACCAGAACAGGGAAGCACAGAAAACTACACATATCCTTTAAAAAGGTGCACAAATCACAGGCTCATAGTGTACCTAGAAACAAAATAATTGACTGAGGTAAAACGCAGTTGCATTACATAGAGTAACTTGGACAAGGAAACCCCTGTTTATACCAGTAACTGTGTAGTGAATAAAAATGGACATAAGACCATTTTTCAGAGCTAAAGATAATGTTAAGAGTTCTCCAGAGCAGTGTCAGAGTAGTACTCCTACTACTGCTCAAGAGGCTGTTACAGCATCCATATCATGTCACCCTAGTCAACATGTAGAACAGGTACCACATCAAAGTCAGCAACCACTAATTTTAGAACAACATAGTTTGTTGGTTCTGAAAGTGACCCAAGCAAACCGTTTCCAGCAAACAGAGAACTGCGTGATTTAATAGTTAGAAAGGGATCACATCAGCAGGTGTTGACAGAATATAAAAAAAAAATCATGTGGTGCAGGAAAACATTCACAACATTATCAAAAACTATGGTACAATGATTATCCATGGCTAGAGTATTCACCTACAACAGACAAAATGTACTATTTCTATTGTAGATGCTTCAGTACAAATGTTCCATGTTTAGTGGGCCATGTTGTACTGCTTTCACCATTTTGGGAACACAAGCAAGTGGTTGGAAAGATACAAGGGGCATAATACGAGAACATGAAAGGTCTGTGGTCCACAAGCATGCAGCCCTTGCATATGCAGCATTCATTAAATCTGTCCCTATCGCTAATCAGTTAGATGATCAGGTGGCTGCAGCATCCTCAGTTAAAAAAAGTACAAGAATATAGAAATGCAATTAAAAGATTTATTGACATTGTGGTAACACTAGAGAGATGTAGACAGCTCTTGAGAGGGCAACGTGAACATGCAAAATCTCATTACAAAGGACTATTTTTAGAGATTACAGAATTGCTAGCTTGCTATGATCCTGTGCTAAAGAAACACTTTGAGTCTGCTCCTAAAAATGCAATATACCTTTCTTTTTTTTTTTATCATTTAACGTTTTATTGCCCGCTCTGGCGCATCCAGCCGCCGGCTCCACCCACAGAACTGGGTAGCTCAAACTGCACCCAGGAGGATCCGGGATGGACATCTTGCCATCCCGCTGGAGGGCTACCCCTCTGCCTCAGCCAGCCAGGATAGCCCCGGACCCCCCCCCGAACAGGACACCGCCAGAGTCCTCCAGGTGGCTCCGAGCGTGGCCATCAAGCTGCACAGTCGCGCCCAGCCATTTTCCTCCTGATTGGTCCCCCGGAACATGGACGTGCACTAACGTCCGGACACAATGTGCCGATGTCTGCCATGCTCCCCCTCCAGTATCCCTCGCTCCAGTAGTGCCCTCGAGAGTTCTCAGGGGCCGCTACAGCACGGTGACATTCCCCAACCCACCCCAGAACCAGGAGAGTAGTCTACAGATGCTCAATCCCAGTCTTCCCCTGCTGACCTCCGATGACCAGGGCTCGTTCCTGAACCTGGGTCGCTGGGGTGGCATGAGGTGTGGCATCTAGCACCTCAACCCTCAGTGCCACTGGGCAGGCTTGCAACACATCTTTCAAACAGAAGTCAGAATGATATGACACAGGCAGCATATAGACTTCTGTTACATCAACTCCAGAAAGAGCTCAGCGAGGCTTACTTTATAACAATTATAATGAATGAGGCAAGTGATGTAAGCAATGCTGAGCAAGTCAGTGTAGAGATGCGATATGTTGATAGTAACTGCAAAATTCAGGAACAGTTAGTTGATATAAGACAGACAAAACTGATGCTGAAACCTTGTTTAATATTCTTTGGTCAACACTGGATATGTTAAAAATATATAAGATCAAAATTATTGCACAGTGCTTTGATGAAGCAAGCATTGTGAGTGGTGCAGTGAGTGGTTTGCATGCTTGAGTAACAGATATGCTACCAAAAGTTTTATATTTACACTGTTTTGCTCACTGTTTAAACTTGGTCTTAGTGTCCACAATGACGGAAAACACATATGCAAGGAATTTCGGTGGTTCCTTGCAAGCTCTTTATGTTTTCATTGAGGGCAGTCCACAAAGACACAATGTACTTATGAAAACATTAAGATCTGTAGAGGAGGGCTCAAATCCTGTTAAAACAATTAAGAGTCTCGGTGATACCGGGTGGAGTTGTCGCATTGAAGCCATTACTGCAGTTGATGACAACTTGGAAGGAATTATGAATGCCCTGAAAGAAACTGAAGAAACCTCTAGAATTCCTAAAGTTTCTGCAGATGCTAGAGGTTTATTGTTTCAGGTTAAAACTTTACAATTCATTCTTTGTTTAGAAGTGTTGAAAGACATAGTTGGCAAATGCCGTACTGTCAGTGACTACTTGCAAAAAATTGAATTAGACATTATCTGTGGGATTGAAACAATTGACATTCTCAAAACCTGGATACAGAGTAGCCAAATGGCTGAAAAGTTTCATGAGTACTTCTTAAAAGCAGAACAGAGATGTGAAAATCTTGGTATCAACACTGAAACAAGACTGTCAAGACAAAAGAAAGTGTGAAGACATCATCTTGGTAACAGAGCTGTTACAGAACATATGTTTCAATCTCAATAGGATGAATTGAGAGGAAAGATGTTTTTCAGTGTTCTTGATCATGTTGGAACAGAACTCAAAAAGAGATTTAGCCAGGAGGCTTGTGAAGTTCTTCATCCCATGGGATTACTTTTGAAAAAAAAAAAAGCTTCCAGACAGAGAAGTAACTGAAGTATTGACAAATAGGTTTAATATACCAAGGACTGAGCTTTGCACAAAGTGGGACTTGTTTGTCCATGACTCCTTAATATGTTCAACTGTCCCTCGAGTTTCTGAACACCTTTTACTCTGAAGGGCGAGCCCAAGTATACCCAGCTGTGTTTAAACTTTTGCAAGGCTGAGGTACTTTTCCCGTTACTTCTGCAAGCTGTGAGTGCACTTTTTCCAAAATGGGAATTTTGAAAAATAAGTTACGCTCTACTATGAGCCAGCCACGTATGAACGCGTTGATGACTATGTGTATAGAACAGGACCTGGTTGATGCTCTGACTGTTGAGGATGTTCTTCAGGAATTTGCTGTTACTGGAAATAGGTGTTTAGACTTTGGTTTGTTTAATAGCCCACTCTGCAACAGTGACTTTATAACACCCTACACAAGTCAAACTGTATTGTCGACTGACTGAGCATTCTCCGTCTCTCTTTCACATGCCCTGCAGACCCTCTGGAATAAAGAACTCAGTACTATAGCTTGACTTACTCCCATCCTGGCCTGGCTGACTTCAATCAATGTGTCCCTCTCTGTCCTGGCTGCTAGCACTCTTATATGTCACACTCTGTCATGCTCAGACTGAACTGCTCTTTTGTTGCTGCATTAGCATTACATGCTGGCTTTCTTGTTCTCCCATGCTTGCTCTCAGCTTCTCGGAAGCGTTTCCTGATGTGCTGATGGGGGGGGGGGGGGGATTTAGTTTCATAGGATGTACTGAATGAAATCTTTAAATAGTCATGGAAGAAAGTGTAAGTTACATCATTACAACATAGTGCTTCATCATGGTGGTCTGTAATGTATCTTGCTTAACTCTAAAATGCAGGAAAATGCACCATTTACAGTGATTTTTTCAAAAATTTCCTGTGGAGGCATGCCCCCAGACCCCCAGTCTTGTTAGGATTTTTGGCCCCCCCTTGTTCCCTGCTCCTACACATGCCTCTGCTGCTGGGGCTTGGCTTGTGGTTCCTCCTCCCGATGTACTTTCTGGCACTGCTTCTTCTCACCACCATGGCCACTTGAGTTCCACCAATGAGTAATTTACTATATTTTTTAAGTAAAAAAAACAAATGGGTCTGTAAAGAGCCCTTACTGTGGCCACCGAACTGGTCCTCTCAACTACTACTGACTGTCTTGCTGACTGGCTTCCAACACGATTCTTCAGCCACTGCCATTGCTTTTGCTGGACTGGATCCACTACAGTTCTTAACTGGACTGGCCAGGACACAGCGAGGGACCAGCAAGGCTAATGTAAGTCCCTCCTGCTGTCACTGGCTGGTTGGCTGGCCACTAACTCATCATTATCTGCACTGCTATAGGGCAAATGACTGCTAGCTCCTTCTCCTGCTGCTGTGGGTCCTTATGGTAGCCCCTGTCATAAACTCGCTCAGCTGGTCAGCCCTCTACTCCCAAAGTGCCAACCTCTGAGCATATGATTTGTGTACAGTGAACAGAACAAGGTAGCCCTCTTGTCTGTTTTGTGGGTTCAAGTCACCTTAGTCTCAAGCGCTGGAGGGATTCAAACTGATAACCTCTTATTAGCGTACCCAATTATCAGGCTCAGATAATTCTGTCTTTGGGGGGCCAGATATCTTTGCCTTTGGGCACCCAAACAGGTCTTTCAAATGAACCCTTAGAACTCTATGCAAGACTTTAGAGAACTCTATCCATTTCGCAGTTTGGTATACAATAAGCCCATACACAGTGTTACGTACAACCTTTAAAACCTCCACTTAAATAAAAAGAAATGTCAAGGCACTCCAGACAGTTTCATTGTAAAAATATCTCTTTACTTTAAAAATATCAAAACAGAACAATAATTACAGAACAAAATATATCCCAACACATACAGCCTTAAAACAAATAGGTTTCAAGTGCAAGGTTCTACAATACATACATTTCAGACTGATCTAATCTTATTCTCTTTCAGTGCTGTGATGATTCTCCCTCAGTCAGTTAATATTGTCTTCTGTCTCTAAGGCTTGTTCAGTTAGATAAAAGAGTTCTGAGCTGGCCTCTTCTCTGAGATCATTAAACTCTGCCTTAGTGTATTAAAAGTTATATGTCATCACACAGGATGTCCCAACAGATTTAAAAAAAAAGATAAGTGACATACTCAATTTCCTCTCCTCAGGGTAACTGGTCAGAACTGTTTTTTGTTCTGCCACACACACACACATATACACACACACACACACACACACACAAACAGGTTCTGTGATGTCCTCCCAAGGCTTCCTGGGAATGTGTATTTGACCTTCCAAATTCGTCTGGGTCCTCCCTGGCTCAGACATCAAACCTCTTCAATGTCCATTCTGGCCCCTCTCCGACACCCCTCCCTACAAGTCCTTCCTGGCAACTATGCAAGTCAAAAGATCTCCCTGAGGGCATTATAAAGTGGATACTTTGGTTCCTGTCTTCAAAGAAAATTGAACAAAGGAATTGCATTTTAAATAGCTGCAGACTCAAACCACCTCCTGTCCTTTGAACTATCTGTGTGGGGTCTTGATGTGTCAGTTCCAGTAAGACAGCCTTTTCCTCTGCCACAGTCTTCATACATTATTTTCTTATATTTACAACAAAATTTATACAGGGATCAGAATCAGTGGTCCAAGTGTGACAATTCCTCCCCACCTAGACTGAATTTGGGGGATCTATCCCCTACATGGGATGAACTTCCCAAATCAGTTCATCCCTCATATACATGGGACAACCCATCTGAGTTCTTATTCTTGGCTCTGGCCCGATGTATGATTTTCAAATCATACCCTTGTAAAGCAAGACTCCATCTGAGCAGTCTGCCATTGTTTTTCCCCATCTGCTTCAACCAAACCAGGGGGTTGTGGTCAGTCTGCACCTCAAAAGGCTGCTCATACACGTATGGCTCCAATTTCTTTAGGGCCCACACTAGGGCAAGACACTTCTTTTCCACCGTGGAGTATGCTTGTTCCCTGGAGAGCAGCTTAAAGCTCAGGTAGGCTATGGGGTGGTCCCTCCCTTCTCTGGATGTCTGGCTTAGTGCTGCCCGATACCCACATCTGAGGCATCCATCTGAACTATAAAAGTTTTGCTATAGTCCAGACTTGTCAAAACAGGAGCACTGCACAGTGCCTCCTCCAGTTTGGTAAAGGTATCCTCACAGGCTGGACCCCAGGTGATTTTCTTGGGCATCCGTTTCTTTGTCAGGTCAGATAGGGGAGCAGCCAGGGCACTGTAATTTGGTACAAATTTTTGATAGTACCCTGCTGTCCCAAGAAAACTCCTGACCTGCTTCTGAGTTTCTGGTCTGGGCCAGGCCTGTATTACCTCTATCTTGATTTGGTTATGACGGAGCTGTCCCTGGCTTACCACATGCCTGAGGTATGCCACTTCTCCCATGGCCACCTGGCACTTCTCGGATTTGACAGTAAGCCTGGCCCTTTGTATTCTGCCCAGCACTTCCCTAAGGTGTGACAGGTGTTCCTCCCAGCTGGTACTGAAGATGGCAATGTCATCCAGGTATGCCACGGCGCACTCCTCAGCACCATTTAACACTTGGTTCACCAACCTTTGGAAAGTGGCTGGGGCGTTCTTCATTCTGAAAGGCATTACTTTGAACTCAAATAAGCCTATTGGAGTGCTGAAGGCCGACCTCTCCCTAGCTCTGTCCGTAAACTCTACCTGCCAATACCCCTTTGTCAGGTCAATGGTCGTAAGGTAGGTCGCCCCCCCAACTTGTTCAGGAGTTCGTCCGTCCGGGGATTCGGGTGGGCGTCTGACTTCGTGACTGCATTCAGTCCATGATAGTCTACACATAAACGAGTTGAGCCATCTGGCTTAGGTACAAGGACTACAGGTGAGGCCCAGGGACTGTGGGATCTCTGGATTACCCCTAAATCCAGCATTTCCTCCACTTCCCCATCTAATGTCCTTTTGGACAGCCTCTGACACCCGATATGCTGTCTGCCGTATGGGCGTCTGTGTCCCTGTCTCCACATTGTGTGTTGCTAAGGGGGTTAGTCCAGGCTTGGTGCTAAACAAGGGGGCAAAGTCTGCTAAAACCTCCCTCACTTTCTGGATCTGGCCCAGGGTCAGCTGGGGAGACAATTTTACTGCCTTCACAGAGGACTCCCACTTATTCTCTTCCAGCAAGTCCAGAAGGGGGTCTCCTTCATCCATCCCCTCCCCATGACTACACACTGCGAACACCATGTCAGCCCTATTTGTATATGGCTTCATCATGTTGACATGGTACATCGCTTCTGTCTGTCTATGGTCAGGTAACTCCAGAATGTAGTTTACGTCATTTACCTTCCTAACTACTCTGTACAGTCCTGCCCACTCAGCTTGCAGCTTGCCTTTCCAGACCGAAATAAGGACCATGACTTCCTGACCCACCATGTACTAGCGAGCTCTGGTTCTGCGGTCGTACCATACTTTTTGTTTCTGTTGGGCAGCTGCCAGGTTGCTCTAGGCTGTCCCCATAAGCTCCTTCAGTCTTTCCCTAAACCTTAGGATGTAATCCACAATGGGAGTTCCCTGGGTGGCATGCTTGCCTTCCCAGTCCTCCCGGATCAAGTCTAGGGGCCCACGTACCCGGCGTCCATACAAGAGTTTGAAGGGGGAAAATTCTGTCGACTCTTGGGGCACCTCCCTATATGGGAACAACAGGTGGGGAAGGTATTTCTTCAAGTCCTTCCCATGCTGTTCAGCAAACGCCCGGAGCATTTACTTTAGGGTACCATTGAAGCATTCCACAAGCCCATTGGCTTGTGGGTGATATGGTGTCATGCATCTCTGCACCACCCCACACTTCTTCCATAAACATTTCATTAGGTCCGACATGAAGGAACCCCCTCGATCAGTGATTACCTCCTGCAGAAACCCAACACAGGAGAAAATCCCAAGCAAGGCATCTGCCACTTTGTCCTCAGAGAGGATAGGGTGACTGCCTCTGGGTACCGGGTGGCATAATCCACTACAGTAGGATGAATCTCTTCCCTGAGGAGCTGGGGGTATTTAAAGGCCCCACAATATCCATTCCCACCCTCTGGAATGGTTCCTCCACTATGGGCAAAGGGATCAGGGCGGCTTGGGTTTTCTTGCCCACCTTCCCTATTTCTTGGCACCGGTGACAAGACCTGCAATACTCCTTCACCTGCTGGGTGAAGTTAGGCCAGTAGAAATTCTGTGCCATCCGCTGCATTGTGCATGCAATTCCCAGATGACCAGACAAGGGAATATCATGTGCAATTTTGAGCAACTGCTCACGATACCCCTGGGGAACAACAAGCTGCCTGCCTAGCATCCCTCCTTCTGTCTGTACTGCCTGTTTATACATAAGTCCATTTTCCCAATAAACCTTATGTCTGCCGTCACCTCCCTGTGCACCATCTGAGTCTGCCCAAGCCCTCATCTTCTCTAAACTAGGGTCATTTCTCTGAGCAGCTGCAAACCCCTCACACCTTCCCAAGGCATGGGACAGGTCCCCTTCGGTCTCTAAACTAGGGTTCCTAGCACTAGCATCAGGGCCCTCAGGATCACTGTCAGTCCCAACCCTCTTACAAGAGGTCACCCCTCCTTCTTCAAAGTAACCCTCTGCAGCTATGTGGTTACTTGCTACTGGGGAAATTTCTACCCCCTTTTTATCAGTCTCCCCCTCTGGAGACACAGGCTGGGGAACCAGCCTCTCAGTATCTTCCCCAATGGCTTCTTGGGGGCTCAGGGAACTACACTTTTCCCTGGTCACTTGGCTACGTGTAACTGCACATACAACCCCCTGCTGGAGATTGTTACCCAGGATCACATCCACTGCTAATGAGTTAGCTACAGCCACCTATTGCTTAGTTCCCCCTGTTTCACCCAGTCCAGGAGAACACTGGCCAGTGGCAATGTTTTCTCTTCACCAGTAAACCCTTGTACAGTTATGTATTTGTTGGGTATAAGCTGACCAGGCTGTACCAGATCCCTCTTTACCAATGTCAGGGATGTCCCTGTGTTCCTTGACCCCTGTGTCTGTATGCCATTTACCAGGACTGGGTGCATGTGTTCCCTCATGTTCACTGGCATGCTTCCAGGGACACACAAACAACCCACTTCCTTTCTGGTACCACTTTGTGTATTATTGTTTTCCCTTCTTGGACACTGTCTGGCAATGTGCCCAGTTTCTTTGCATAACCAACAAACATTTCTTACTTCAGAGAAATATTTTCTTTGAAACCTGGGGCTAACTGGTTTCGGTGGAGGTAGTAAGGGTTTTAGCTGCCCTGAAGGTGCGCTTTTCCCTTTCTGCACTGCCACACTCACCCCATTCGCTCTCAGAGCAGGTCTGCTCTTGGCATAGTTGTCCGAGAGTTCAGCAGCCTCTTGCACTGTTTTTAGATCTTGGTCCTCTAGCCAGGTTTTTAACTCTGCTGGGCATGCCCAATAAAACCGTTCTAATAAAATCACATTTTCAATTTTGTCAACAGTGTTTGCCTCAATTCCTTTCCACCAACGTTTTAAAAACTGACGTTGTTTCGTGGCTAGCTCCTCGTAGCTCATATCAGGGCTTCTCCTGAGCTTACGGAAATTAGCTCTGTATGATTCAGCAGTTAAGTCAAAATTTTTAACAGTGCAGCTTTTAACTTGCTGTAATCATTGCTATCTTCATTGTCCATTTGACCCAATGCATCCTGAGCTTTTCCGGTAAGTAGTGGGGATAGCTGGAAGCTCCAGGGCTCTCTAGGAATTTTAGCCTGAATACAAACTTTTTCAAAAGAATTTAAAAAGGCGTC
This sequence comes from Neoceratodus forsteri, assembly GCA_016271365.2. NCBI lineage: Eukaryota > Metazoa > Chordata > Ceratodontiformes > Ceratodontidae > Neoceratodus > Neoceratodus forsteri. The sequence goes on along the minus strand of CM057452.1, from coordinate 978,109,681 downwards.
CATGTTCTCCCCATCCTTAAACTCTGTTATCAATTTGGAGTTCAATTTGTAACCCAGTCCGGCAGTCCCAGTTAAACCCAAGCCACTTACCTGCCCTGGTGCCGCTGGTTGGATTCATAGCTTCTCCAGTTCGCGTTGCCACTGGTGCTCCTCTCTCCTCTCCTCTGTCTCTCTGCATTCTCGCTCTCTCTTCTCCTCTGCCTCTCACTGGTGCTCATGTTCCTCATGGTCCGCCTCCCTCTGTTGTCACTCTGCCTCACGATCTGCCTCTCGCTGTTCCCTTTCTCTCCTCTCCTGGGACTCCAGCTCCATCCTGCGCAACTCAAGTTGCAACCTGAGAACTTCTGGATTCAGGATACTGGTGACTTGTCCATGCTGCTGTGGCCCTTCACTGACAGTGGCCTTGCTGTCCACCTCATTGGCTCAGGACCCATCACTGGCCACTAGTTCTGCCATACTCGAGGTCTGGTCCCTTTCAGTCACAGTTGGTGACTCACTGCCCTGGGTATTTGCTAACATCAGGGCCTCTATGAGGTTCTGCTTACTGGCTTTCACCCCCAAAAGGACTCCCATGTCCCCGCACAACTGCTTTAAGAAATCTACAGTGTGCTTGCTGTAGTCGGAAGCCATTTTCTTCTTCTCTCACTACTAATACTATACTGACTGGCACTTCAGAAAAAAAATAAAATGGGTGGGAACTTAACTGTAAGTCAAGGAATATAGTTATGTTTCCTTTTGAAACAAAACACTGCCTTTCTTTTTTTCCAAGTGAGCCGAACAGTTTCAAGCTAACACACTGTACAATGAAGCTTAGACCACCAAACTTTTTATCCCACCACTACCACCAATCTGTCACAAACTCACTCAGCCAGTCAGCCCTCTACTCCCAAAGTGCCAACCTCTGAGCATATGATTTGTGTACAGTGAACAGAACAAGGTAGTCCTCTTGTCTGTTTTGTGGGTTCAAGTCACCTCAGTCTCAAGCTCTGGAGGGATTCAAACTGATAACCTCTTGTTAGCGTACCCAATTATCAGGCTCAGATAATTCTGTCTTTGGGGGGGGGCCAGATATCTTTGCTATGGGTACCCAACCAGGTCTTTCAAATAAACCCTTAGAACTCTATGCAAGACTTTAGAGAACTTTATCCATTTCCCAGTTTGGTATACAATAAGCCCATACACAATGTTACTTATAACCTTTAAAACCTCCACTTAACTAAAAAGAAATGTCAAGGCACTCCAGACAGTTCCGTTGTAAAAATATCTCTTTACTTTAAAAATATCAAAACAGAACAACAATTACAGAACAAAATATATTCCAACACATACAGCCTTAAAACAAATAGGTTTAAAGTGCAAGGTTCTACAATACATACATTTCAGACTGGTCTAATCTTACTCTCTTTCAGTGCTGTGATGATTCTCCCTCAGTCAGTTAATACTGTCTTCTGTCTCTAAGGCTTGTTCAGTTGGATAAAAGAGTTCTGAGCCGGCCTCTTCTCTGAGATCATTAAACTCCTAGCCTTGGTGTATTAAAAGTTATATGTTACCACATAGGATGTCCCAACAAGATTTAAAAAAAATGATAAGTGTCATACTCAATTTTCTCTCCTCAGGGTAACTGGTCAGAACTGTTTTTTGTTCTGCCACACACACACACACACACACACACACACACACACACACACACACAGGTTCTGTGATAACTTGGTAGTTGGGACATAAGAAGGCCGAAGCCCATCGAGAATGTCCTCCACACATGTGGATCATTAGTAGATTTATCGTCCATTCAAAAGCCATCTATCTAATTTAAACTTGAATGTATTAATATGCTTGCAGTCAACAATTTCCTGTGGCAAGGAGTTCCAAACTCTCGGAGCTCTAACATTAAAAAATTGCTGTCTTCTGTTTGTTCTTGTTTTCTCAATTATGATTTGTTTATTATGTAGTCTAGCAACCGATTTTTCTACATGCAAAGGACAAACCACAAGATTTCATTAATGTAGGAGATGATATGATTTTAAATAATTGAAGGATGTCTCCTTAATCTTCTAGTTTCTAATGAGTATAACCCTGTTTTAGAAGCCTACTTCCGTAATCAAGGACAGGAAAGGTGGGGTGTAATTTTATGGCCTTTCTTTGAACCCTCTCAATTTTGTGATATCCTTTACTATCTGGACTCCACAGGGTGAGCCGTAATCCAAGTGGGGCCTAACATGAGTCTTATATAATGTCATGATACATTCTTCAGTTTTCAGAACAAAAGTATTATTTATCCTACGCAGAATAGCGTTGGCTTTATTTGTAACTTTGTTGAAGTGATTTGAAAAATACAAGCCGTCGTCAATCATTATACCCAAGTCTTTTTCAACGACCGAATCTCGAACTTTAATACCATTAAGATAATATGATTGTTTTGGGGTTTTTTTACAAAATGCAACACTGAACATTTTGACACATTAAAAGACATCTTATTGGTAATTGCCCAAGATTCGATTTTTTTTAAGTCTTTTAGAATAATATTCCTGTTGTTTTCATTATCAACAGGTCCCCCCAGTTTAGTGTCATCTGCAAATTTGGATAACTTATTCTGTGATACGATATTAAGGTCACTTATAAAGATACCAAACAAAGTGGGACCCAACACAGAACCCTGGGGAACCCCACTCATCACAGGTCTTTCCTCTGATATTACCCCATTGATTCTAACTGTTTGAGTTCTTTTGTAAAACCAGCTGTTCACCCAAGACACAATGCATTCAGAGAATCCTAATGTTACTAGCTTGTTGATTAATACTGAATGTGAAACCTTATCAAACGCCTTACTGTAGTCTAACAGGATAACGTCCACTGGGATATTTAAATCAAGATTACTACTTATAAAATTGTAAAAGGATAATAAGTTCGTAGTACATGAGTGCCCCGGTTTAAATCCGTGTTGCGTAGAGTCATTTATTTTTAATTCAAGCATTTCCTCATCTATTATGTGTTTGATACGTTTTTCCAATAATTTACAAGGAATGGAAGTAAGGCTGATAGGTCTGTAATTCTCAGTCTTGTACTGTACCCCCTTTTTAAAGATTGGTGTTACAATAGCTGTTCTCCAATCAAAGGGCACAATAGATTCTGCGAGTGATTTATTAAAGATGATTGTGAGTGGAGTAACAATATTGTCATTAGTCCCCATGAGAAATTTAGAAGTAATACCATCGGGGCCTGTGCTAGTAGTAGATTTCAAAGTTCTCAGAAGTTTATAAGTATCGGAAGTAGTGATGGTATAACTATGGAATATGGGAGTGTAAGTAATCATTATAGGCTCCTTGTCTTGTTCAAAGACAGAGCGAAATATTATTAAACTCAGATGCAGTCACTATATCTGAAAGGATGGTTGTATTGTTAATAATTAATGGACCTGTTTATTAACAGTACCCTTTTGTTATTTAGAGGTATGAGTAAAGACTTTTATGTGAGTCCTTAGTATGGGCAGTTCTAAATTCAAAGTTCCTTTTAGCCAGGATAATAGATGTTTTTAGGTTTTTAATGCTTCCTTATACTTAATATAGTTGTCCTTCTTTCATCCGGTTTGCACTTTTTAATAAGGTAAATAATTTTTTGTTTATAGTTACTAAGTTTTCTAATATTATTATTATACCAGGCAGGAACCTTGCCTTTATTGTTGTACTTCCTTCTTACAGGTACATATTTTTCTTCTAGATTGTGTACGATTTTTTTAAAGGTGTTCCATGCATCGTTTGCATTGAGAGGTGCAAATACTAAGTCCCAGGGTAGAGCTGCAAGATGTTCATTAATTTTTGAGAAGTTAGCTTTCTCATATTGTTTTATCATGCAGTTATTGTTAATGAAGTTTGTATGAACCAGAGACAAAGAAAATTGAATTGTCATGTGATCACTGTTGCCCAGGGGGTCCAGCACCCGTAAACTTGATAAGGCTGCATTCATATTAGTAAAAACTAAATCAAGAATATTGTTCCCACTTGTGGGTTCTCTAACATGTTGTGTAAGCCAAGATCTGTAATAGCAGAGATCAGCTGTAAATCATATGGGTTGTGTCCAAAAGTATATCCCAATTTATAGATGGGAGATTAAAGTCCCTAGGGTTATTACTGAGCCTTTATCTGCTATTTGAGCCATTTCTGAAGTTAATTGATTTAGATAGGTGAAATCCGAAGAAGGTGGACGATAAATTTCCAACCAAAATTTGGGGATGTCCTTTGGGTTGCAAGTATACCCAAACACTTTCAGTAGATACTGTTGTTGAGATCTCGAACGAGGAAATATTATTGGTAACATAGAGACTAACCCCTACCCCTCTTCGTTCATCAGCTCTATTTTTATAATAGTGTTTGAATCCTGGGATATTCGTTATCCACTGTTTATCCTGGTTTCCCCATGTTTCGGTTATAGCAATCAGACCTATATTAGATTCCTGGATTTTCAATTCTAATTCTGCCATTTTGGTTTTATTAAGTGCTCTTGCATTGCAAGATAGGATGTTCAACTTGTATAAATTATTAAGAGATGGCTTATTAGGCCCAGTCTCCCCCTTTCATTTTAGTTTAAATTGTCATTGATAAATGATAGAAATTGACGACCAAGAAGTGAGCTTCCTCTTCGGCTGAGATGGAGACCATCCCAGCAAAAAAGGGCGGGGTTATCACTGAATTCCTCCCAATGAGTGAGACACGCTATACCTTGTTTTAGGCACCATTTCTGAAGCCATTCATTTAATGATTTGATCTTCCTTTGGATATAGAAGGAGGCTCGAGGTACTGGAAGAATTTCCGAAATACCAATGTTGCATCCCCTCTCATTTAATAAATTACAGAGAGCAACTAGGTCATGTTTAAGTTGTTGTAGTGGGGTTTTTTGTTATATCGTTTGTCCCAGCATGGATTATAACTAGGGGGTTGTTGCCTGCTGTACATAAAGCAGTACTAGTCATGGCGGTTATGTCGGAGACCCTAGCCCCCCTGTAACTTAAGCAAGACCTATTTGTTTTATCAGGGTTACAGATGGTTCGATCTATGAATTTAACCATAGAATCACCTAGAACAACAACCTGAGTGGGGGTGCTATTATTGTGGAGAGAGGGGTTAGGAATGTCATCCTGAACAGTATTTGATACAATATCAGCATTACAAGTTTCTCTGTCTAAAAGACAGGCCAGTGGTTCATAGGAATTATGTAATGAGATTGGAAGGTGGGTGTTAGACTTCCCTACCTGTGAATTTGTTCTTTTATTTTTTTAGGGATACAGTGGTAGACCAAGTTATGGTATCTGTAACTATCAGCAGTTCTGGGGGGGAATCAAAACAGTGCGGAGTAGAAGAAATTTGTTCGTTGCTTAAAGCAGTCTTTATTCTAGAGGAACCCTGGGGGTTTGAGGTAGTCTTAATAATTTCATTGTAAGACATATTAGTTTCTGAAGTACCCTGAGGACCATTGTCATGGCGATGGGGGATATTATTGGCTTCCAGTAAAAAAAGACATATGATCAATATATTCTTCTAAAGCTTCAATTTCTGGATCAATAGCATGTTGGGTAACATCAGGAACTGTTTCAACAGGATTAAGGAGTCGAGCTACTTCATCCTGCAGAGATTTAACTAAAATGCATCTGTCACAAATGTAATTGGCAATGTGTTTACCTAATGCATACATTTGACAGGACGTACAGTATTTGTTTGCTCTCTTTATTATGATAGTAACTAATAGCTCTAACTATAAGTACAGTATCTTGGGTTTCCCTCTTTATAGGTACCTGTTGACAGTTGCTAAGACCACTGCCCCGATGACCACAATGGACACAATAACCACAGCTGAATGCGCGTGTCTCTCTGATGCGTCCAGCGTGTGGCTCCTGCTCTTCGCCCGGCTCGCTGGTCGCAGTACTTATTAGCGGGACGGAAGTGCCACGTCGCACCACTTCCGGTTTTGCGCTAGCAAAAGCAGCCCAGATAAAAGGTTTAGGGCACAAAAATAGCCCTTAAAAAGCAAATAAAAAGATATATTTAATGTCCCTTGGTAGGGTTCAGTTTGCAAGTGAGGAGAAACGCTGTTAATCTGGAGGAACAACCAACACAGTCCTCCAAGTTCCCACACTGCCCCTGAGGACCCTAAACCAGGAAGTGATGTGTACAAACAAGCACAAATGCCAAACAGTACAAGATGGTATATTTAATAATTTTTTAAAATTTTTAAGGCTCAGGAGATTATTTCCACAGCATGCACTCTCAATATTAGAGAGTTATCTGCTCCCAAGGCTTCCTGGGAATGTGTATTTGACCTTCCAAATTCATCTGGGTCCTCCCTGGCTCAGACATCAAACCTCTTCAATGTCCATTTTGGCCCCTCTCCGACACCCCTCCCCAGAAGTCCTTCCTGGCAACTATGCAAGTCAAAGGATCTCCCTGAGGGCATTATAAAGTGGATACTTTGGTTCCTGCCTTCAAAGAAAATTGAACAAAGGAATTGCATTTTAAATAGCTGCAGACTCAAACCACCTCCTGTCCTTTGAACTATCTCTGAGGGGTCTTAATGTGTCAGTTCCAGTAAGACAGCCTTTTCCTCTGCCACAGTCATCATACATTATTTTCTTATACTTACAACACAATTTATACAGGGATCAGAATCAGTGGTCCAAGTGTGACAGCCCCTCCCATCTTTCAGGACACCAAACCCCTGACAATGTGGGGGTAATCAATGGTCCAGCATGAGCTGGACATTTGAAATCTGGCATTGGCTCATGCAGTCTAGCTGAGACAGGACATCAACTGCAGGGGAAGGCTGACTTATAAAACAAAAGATTTGAAACTGCAGGCAGCAGTTTCTCTATGTGGGCCTCATTTCCACTTTACAATTCTCCCCTTCTTGTCATATTACACTGTTCTGGCCAGGGGGTTCATGTGGCACCATCGAGGGAGGTACTGGGAATACTGGGACACCTAAATGTATTGGGGATCCTGTACATGGGCACATGTTTTGGGGGTATTATACTATTACTATATCAATTTTGAACCAAACAGATAGGAAATGTGCTTAGGCAAGTAAATGAGTGCAATATACCCAAGAAAACAGTATGACAAGACATCAAGGGTATTGTTTACTTTAGTTTTATTAAAAACAAACATACTCAGAATAATCCTCCAAGGTGGAGGATGACAAGCTGAAAGACATCTCTATTTTGTCATGCCTCCCACCACAAAATAGAAATGTGCATTTACCAAGGCATCATGGGAGAGGCATGGCTATCAGTGAACACATCTAGTCACATCTGTCTTACACATCCCTGAGGACAAAATTTAAACATGGTGGCCTGGGCGAGGATCTGATATGTCTGTGACAGTTGCAGAAAAAAAATATGATGCTGTGCTGCACTAACTGTTAAAAGGGTAGCAATCCTTCATAAAACATATTTGCTGTAAAACTATCAACTTTCTATGACAATCCCTAACATACAGTATACTGCTACTTTAAGGACAGGTACATGAAAATTGGATCCTTGTCCCATACAGTTCACTTATCCTAGCTGTGACTGAGACTAGTGTTGCAGTCATAATTCCCTGCTTGTGGCATCACACAATTATGTGATATATGATATATGATTGTTGATATTACTGATATATGATATGATATTAAGGGTATACGTGATGGTAAGGGGCTTAATATGAGTAATATCACAAGGAGTGGCAAGTCAGCTCAGGGAATATCATGAGTGGCTCTGCGTAGCGAAGCCACGAGTGATTGTTCCCAAAGCTGACTTGCCACTTGCATTTTATACAATAGGGGCTTTCTTTGGTATGGTTTGTTTCTTTACTGTATTTATATGGTACCTGTGTTTTTTTCTGTTGGCATTCTTCCATGGCATTCATCTCCTCAGACCAGTGACATAAAGAGAGTACTGATATTTTCTGCTGATGTGTACACAGCATATATATCTGGTGCTGTTTTCTAAAGTGTACACGTCATGTTCTTATCAGTAGAGGGTGGTGATACGGCAGTTAACTGATGCCATCTCACTTCATTCCTGTTGTATAAATAATATTATTGATAAATGATTATGTGGCATGAACTTGTCCAGAAGATGATACTCCCCATTTTTGACTACTGCAATGTAGTCTATGGTGCCGCTCCCAAATCCTACCTGACCAGATTGGACTCTCTCTTTAACTGCTTCTGTTACTTCAATCTTGATGCTCCTACCTGAATTCATCATTGCAACCTCTATCACTCCCTGTCCTTTCCCCGCGGCTTGCCAACAAGCGCCTTGCTCATTGTGTCAAAATCACTTCTAAATTTTGGCTAGGGGAACTCCCCCCCCACCTCTCATGCTCCCTCTCTACTCCCCCTCCCACTCCCTCAGATCCACAGACACTCATACTTTGTTGGTCCCCCGCCAATCCACAATCATCGGACAGTCTGGTTTCTCCCATCATTTCCCTAAACTCTGGAACTCTTTTTCCCCTCAAATATGGCACTCCTCCTACTCCCTTGACTCTGTCTTACATAACTTTCTCACCTCTAGCTGCTCCTGTTTTAATCCTCCTTAACTTTTTTCCTATGAACCTGTTCCCCAACACATCACCCTATTTCCACCCACTTGCCTTTACCTCTGTCCTATACCGGCACCCCCCATCTTGTCTTACCAATGTCCTTACCTGGGTCTGCTCTGGCAGGATTCTCAGCATCCTGGAGGGGGTTTAGTTCTAAGCATACCTCTTCCTTCCCTTCTCCACCACACCTACCCATCTACCCAACCTACTATTCCTCTGACTTTCAGCTGCTTTCCACCCTCTACCCCCTATTCCAATGTCATCACCTAGTTCTACCCCTGGCAGGGTTCTTAGCATCCTGGAGGGGTTAGTTCTAGGCATTCCTCATCCTTACCTACCAATCCTTCACCTCCCCCTCTCTTCTGTCCCTCCACTCTACTCCACTCCACTGCACTTAAATAGGAACCCCCTGTTCTATTTACACTATACTAATTACTTGTACTTTTTGTACTGTCTGAGCTGTATTTAGCTCGCCCTAGATCTGTGTTAATTTGTCTCACACAACTGGGCTTTGCATTTGTTATTACTGGCACTGTCCTGGCTCCCCCTGTCTTACTCGCTTCTCCTTCCCCAGCTGGCTTCCCTGACCCTCTTGCTTGTTCTTCCCCTACCACTTCAGTCATTTAATTGTACTGATCACCTGTCTCTTAATTGTAACAATAATCCAGCAGTGGGTTGGCGATATTGTCAGTTTAAATCTCTGTACCTAAATCCTCCTGTGTTAACTGTAATTGTATGTACGATTTCTGTTTTACGTCCACTTGTAACCCCTCCCCCTCAAAGTCATACCGTGAGATGAGCAACTTGTTGTTCAGTGTGCCTTTCTGGTGAAACACTTCAATAAATAAATTACGAGATCACAAGCATTGCAATGTGACCTCAGCTCCAGAATTAGAAATAAGGCTCCTCTATAAGTGAATTACAGTGAACAAACCTCCTGTTTTCATGTGAATACGCTGGGAGGGCTAAAGTCCGAAGTTCAATATGGGGGAATAGCTCCTTCCACATCCCTAATAAAGGCTAGCCTCCCATGGCAGTTCCTCGCTTAATGCATTGTGAACAACTCCCGCTTCACAAGTGCCTGGCTCCTGCATGGCTCATGCAGTTGAGCCTCCTTGCCTTTCTTGCTTTTGCACCCCAACTCCCTTCCTTGTGTTTGTCTCCCCTCCTCGATCCTTCTTCCTTCATATCACGTCTTTGTTCCTGTGCTGCTTCTTTCCCCATGTTTGCTTTCTGTACCCCTGTCCCCTTCCTGTTTCCCTGCTGTTTCACTAGTCCTCCTACCTTGTCTCAGTGCTCTGTTTTGTTTTTTATGTTGTTCGTTTGTTTGCTGTATTTTGTCTCTCTCCCCTTGGAGCTGCCACTCAGTCAGTGCCTTCTCCTTCCCGAATGAACTCCCATTGTGCTCCACTTCCACTTGTCCCATGGGGCATTCCCCTCCTACCAGCCTTGTCCTTTCCATCCTGCCAGCTGGCTTCTTCCCAATAAGCCTCATCCCTTTAACAACCCTCTGCTTCTGTCTCATCTCTCTTTTTCCCCTTCCTGCCCCTTTCACACTCCCTGTCTTGTGGACTCCTTGTTTGGTCCTCTGCAAACTATCTACTGTGCCTGCTTCATTCCTCCTGATGCTCCTGGATTCCTTCCCCATGCCTTCTGTTGCCTTTCTCCTTATTCATGCTGCTAGGTCTCCCTCTGGTACTCCTCTCCATTAGACTCCGTTTTGTGCTTGCTCCACTGCTTTCTGCTGAGTTCCTGATCTGCCCAATGATGTCTTATACATTCCAGGTACTCTTTCATTCTACCCACAGAAGCCGCTGTAATGCTACATGTAACTATATTGTTCACTCTACGAAAGCAACCCTGCTCGCATTGACCTTGTGTTTTTAGAGCAAAGACTCCTGTTTTGCCATTTATTTGTGGTGTGGCATTCCATAAATGCACATTATATAATAGGGGTGAAGTGATATGACATCAGTTAAATTGCTTTAACACCACCCTCTACTGATAACAAGAACATGACGTGTACACAGTAGAAAACAGCACCAGATATATATATATGCTGTGTACATGTCAGCAGAAAATATCAGTACTCTCTCTACGTCACAGGTTTGAGGAGACAAACCCCATGGAAGAACGCCAACAGAAAAAAACACAGGTACCACATAAATACAGTAAAGAAACAAACCATACCAAAGAAAAAAGCCCTTATTGTTTAAAATGCATATGTGATGGTAAGGGGCTGGGTATGAGTAATATCACAACTTGTGGCAAGTCAGGTCCTGAACAATCACTCATGGCTTTGCTGCATGGAGCCACTCATGATATTCCCCGAGTTGACTTGCCATTCTTTGTGATTTTACTCATATCAAGCCCCTTACCATCACATATTCCCAGAGCCTTCGAATTCCAATGAGGGACTACAGTACCATATGTAGTGCCCCTTTTCAGTTCTCAACCCTCTCCTTTTCCTATCAGCTACTTTTGGGGGGCATCACAGACCCATTACCTTCATCCTATTTCTTTTGTTTACCTATCTTTCCTATGCAGCTGTCAACTGCTCTTTCCTTGCTCAGCCCATACCAGCAGTTTAACAGCCTCATCCCTAATTCTGCCTACTGAGGCATAGCAGTGCAGGAAGGCTTCACTTGTCTACCGAGGATGGGAGCCTGTTTCCTCAACTTCCAGTCTCAACTGGTTTATACCCAATCAACTTCTGACAGTCTCTGTCCCTAACTCTGCCTGGTCTGGCATCGAATGAAGGTTAGCTCACCCCTACTACCAGGGATAGGAGTCTGTGTCTTCAATCTACACTTTTAACCAACTATATTTGCTACCTGAAACCTGGTTGCCACATTCTCTTTGGGAACAAGACCACTTATACTCTATTTGCCTCCAATCTCCTACCTCATCCTACTACATCCTATACCTCCATAGAATTGATATGCTTGTCTCTGCCTTTGGTCTCCTCATGTTCTGGATTTGGACCCCACCAATTTGTTCAGTCTCCATCTCCACTCAGCCCATCGTACTCCTCAACTTCTTGCTGTGTGCATCATTGTTGTGGCTTGCCTTCTGGCTCAACCTCCTCAAATCTCCAGGCCTTCAGCTCCATACTGTCATTTCCTCCCTCTTTGCTGCTCTGGACAGTTCTGTTTCCCTATTGCCTTCCACACAGACATGTCAGCCTGCATTCTCCCTTGCTTCCTGCTGGATATGTGCCATTTGCTCCTCTTCAAGGATGTGTGCCTGAAGCCTTCTATAGGTTTCCCCCTGATACTCCCCTTATCCCATCCAATGGTCTTCCAGCAATGATTCCAGTGCTTCTTTATCTGCAGTCTACAATTCCAGTTTGCCATCCTCTTTGGAGATGGTAACTCATTCTCCTTCACTGTGGCACTTTGCTATCAACTGTTCCAGTTGACCATCTCCTTCAGAGGTGGGACCCTTACACCTCAGCTTCACAGCCCCTTGAACCGGGATTCATTTCTTGGTTTGCCATGGATCTCCTGTCGAGGCCTGATTCAGTTTTTCTGCATTCTGTTCCAATATGCTGTGGTGCTTGCCCAGTCCTGTACCTTCCCTGCACCTGCTAATGTCTGTACTGCTCAGCATCAGCTGTCTTCTATCCAGCTCCATCCTTCAGTCAGTGGACTTCTGCTTGGACTTTTCCCTCCATCCCAGGTATGATGCTCTCCTCCTCCCACCCTGGCAGCCTGGGCTCAGCTGTGTCTCTTTTTGGGAATTCCTACAACTATCGATGTCCAGCATCCCTGCCAGATCAACTATTCCAACCCATTCATCTGTCTCATACTCCCACCTTAGCCATCATAACAGCTCCCTTCCAGCGCTCTACAGAGTACCTGTTCTTCTCACCCAAGGAAACCTTCTTCCAGCAACATCCCTTGAACCACATGCCCTATAGACTCTTACATCACCATAGAATCATCAATACTTTCCAATAGCCTCCCCAGGACCCATTTCTGGAAACCCATTAGACTGCACTATAGAAGAACTCATCTCTCAACCAACTCTGCAGGAGCTAGCCTGGTGGAGCTGAGGGTTAAGGTGCTGGTCACCACACCTCATACCATGCCAGCGACCCAGGTTTGGGAATGAGCTCAGGCTGCCCGGGGTCAGCAGGGGAGGAAATGGATTGAGCATCCAGAGGACTGCTCTCCCTTCCCAGGGTGGGATCCAGGGGAAGTGCCACTCCTGAGTGGGGGGGTCGGAGCTGCGGCAGACATCGGCATGCAAGTGCCTAGATATCATTGCACATCCAAGCTCTGGGGGACAACAAAGCAAGAAAAAATCCTGGAGGCCCAGCGGAGATGATGGAGACCCAGGAACCTGCCCATATCCTGATGTCAGACCCACCAACACCAGGCTCTCCCACGGCTAACCTGTCCTCATGGTAGGTCCCTCTAGTCTCAGAAAGGCTGCCAAGGAAGGGTGGGCCCTCTCCTGAAGGGTGATCTGGGGGGGCTGGACCTGCTGTGGGGATCAGGGGGAGACGTGTGTGGAGGGGGGAAGTTCAGACAGGGAGTAGAAGCAGCATCAAGAGGGTGCTCCGGAAGGATGCCATGGGACTTCAGAGTATAAAAAACGGAATGTACAAAAAAAAAAATAGACAACTCTGCAGGATGCTTCCTTATATTTTCCACTAATCCAAGCAGCATGGACATCACTACCTCCCATGTCTTCATAGGATCCAACATTTAGTGGAGTCTCCTTCACTCCTGTCTTCTTACCTGGAAATGTGATCCTAATTCTTTCCGAGATGTACCAACTCCATAATAACAATCACTGTTCAGGATAACTGGAACTGCAGGATACCTCATAGCAGTACTGGCATTATCCATTATATCTTCTCCTCATAGTCTTCTCCTAATAGAGCTGACTCTGTTTGACCATGTAATTCACCTTGTATTCCCTGAATAGCCATTAGATGTCCTAAGACCTTCTCCAGCTAATGTTCCAGAACACATATCGTTGGATATCTGGTGCATAGCTGTCTTGCTAAAGTCACTCTATATGAGCCACTGGCCCTGTACATCACCATGACTCATAAAGTTATCTATCTCTCTTCTTCATGTTACCCTAAATAATGCCAGCTACCCATCCAGTGGTCCTTTTAACTCATCCATCAGGATTTACCTCCCATACTCCCTCCAGTGAATACCATCACTGAGAGCAGGCTTCCATTGATTCCTCAATCTGCACATCCACAGCCAACCTAGCTGTCTCACTATCACAGTTATACCCCTCAACAGTACTGCATCTGACTAGAAATGCTTGGCACCTATTCCATTCTATGCTTGGTCTCAACTTCCCTTCACCATGTCAGTCTATAGACTTATTCAAGGACCCATTCTCTGGCATCTCTGACATTGGATGCTGCAGTACTGCAATGCTGCCATGGCCACTTAAGCTCCTGCCATGGGCAATTAAGCCACAGCAATACCCATATCCACCATTTCCCACTAGCAGTCCTTCCTCAGTATAAGCCTATGCAAATCTCATTATAGTAACAACAATTCTAGTCAACCCTCGAATTCATTGTACTGATAGTCGATAGCCAGGTACCATCTCTACTCATATACCACCCTTCATTCATGGGTTTAAAATCTTACATGTTAACCCCTCCTACCACGTACCTGAAGCTTCCATCCAAATCCTTCATCATCTTCATAGATTTCTACATAGCGACATATCACACATTGCTGAACTCCAAACCTTGAGACCCTAATCCAGATGTCAAACCCTCTACAAAATCTGATAGATTTCTTTAAGAATTTCATAACCCATCATACTTCCCATAGTTTAGAGTCTGGCAGCTCATTTAATCAACTCATGCTCTTTGTGCTCTTATTGACTCTGCAACGCCATCAAATATAACCAATATCACTTTAGAATCCTGGACCACATTCACCCCTTTTCCAGCTGGACTTAATCCATATTTGGGATCTGGACACTCCTTCAGAATAGACCTGCCTCTTAAGACTCAGAATCGATCTTCCAGAATGCATCACTCACCAGACTCTGAAGATGGAAAGTCATCGCTTCAAACAGTTCACCTTACTTTGAAATTAGAATATGGTTGTAGGAACCTAGGTTCATCTCTTCTTAGTTTGCCCTGAGCATGGGCGGGTCAGTAACCATGGGTCCTCAGAGTCTTCCTCCACCTGGGGGATTTCCCTCTCCTGCATGCTACTGATCATACTTTCCATGAGTTGGAGGAGGTAATCTTTTTGGGCTTTCTATTCCCTACTCACTACCCGGCTTACCTACCAAGGGTGGAAATAGAGAAAAGCCAAAAAGTAAGCTACAGTTACATAAGCACTACTATCTCCATACTCTATTCAACAAAACACTGAATGGAAGGGTTAAAGCCCAATGTTCAGTTTGAGGGACTAGCTCCTCCCACATCCCTAATAAAGGCCAGCCTCCCATGGCAGTTCCCCGCTTAGTGCGTTGTGAAACACCCACCATCTAAGTGCCTCCTCCTTTTCCAGCACTCTACTTACCCCTGGTGCTGGGTTTTCTATCCCATACTCACTACCAGGCTTACCTACCAAGAGTGGGAATAGAGAAAAGCCAAAAAGTAAACTACAGTTACATAAGCACTACTAATCCAATACTCTATTCACCAAAACATTGAAATAATGATAAAGAATGGAATGACTTAAGATTTGAGTTATTTTTATATGTAAAGTTCAGTGTGTTTCTAACTGAATAATAACGTTATCTTGTGTTGTTTTGGTAAGGGGAATGCAAAGTGATGCTGAGCAGTTCTGTCAGCCAGACAGTATGAGAGATCATTATTATGCAGTAAGGGCCATACTGAACTTTATATAATAAACCAGTCATTCATTTATTCATTCATTCATCTTTATTTAAAAATGAGAGTCTATGTACAGTACAATAAATGCCTGTTTTCATAGGCAACAGTAGTCATAGTACAAATAACAGAGTATACAATACAAAACTACATACAGTATACAGACAAGCATTGCAAGCATTTAAACTAGGAAAGGGGGGAGGCACTGAAAAAGAGAAGGGAAATCCTAGCCCACCCCCAAAAATCAGGGTAGTCAGTGAGGTAAACACCAAGACAGAGACGTCAACAGGGAGAAGGGCAGGGGTAAATGGAGAAAAAGACAAAGGCAGTAAGGACAGGGATGGGGCAAAAAGGGGTAAGGCCATCAAAAAATGGAGGGTAATGAGTACCAATGCCCGTAGTCTGGGTAACAAGCTCTCTGAACTGATGGCCTTGATGGAAGAGGGATGCCTGGATATTGTGGCAGTCACAGAAACATGGTACACAGAGAACCATGACTGGGATGTCAACATACCAGGGTACAGGATCTACAGGAGAGACAGGGAGGGTAGAAGAGGAGGAGGAGTAGCTCTCTATGTAAGGGAAGGGATCAAAGCAATGGAACTAAAGGGTAA
Source organism: Neoceratodus forsteri (assembly GCA_016271365.2). Taxonomy (NCBI): domain Eukaryota; kingdom Metazoa; phylum Chordata; order Ceratodontiformes; family Ceratodontidae; genus Neoceratodus; species Neoceratodus forsteri. The sequence goes on along the minus strand of CM057452.1, from coordinate 978,093,656 downwards.
ACAAGGAGGAGACGAGGCACTGTGGGTCACCCTGGTGACTGAAAATAGCAGTACAATCCGTACAAGGGTTGTAAACAGAGCCCCATCTCAGGGTTAGGAAATGGACAAGTAAATGATAGAAGGCATCCTTAGGATGACAGAGAAAGGGGAGATATTGCTGATGGGGGACTTGAACATGCTATATGTTAACTGGTGCACCTTTGCTGCAGCCACATCCAAGAGCAGGGCCATTCTCAATGCCCTGCAGGGGGCATGCCTCAGACAGCTATTGTTGGAACACACTTGGGAGGGAGCAGTCTTAGACCTGGTACTCTCCAATGGGGATGGAGACAGGATCTCAGATCTAGAAGTGGGTAGCCATCTGGGAACAAGTGACTACCAAACAGTGTGGTTCATGATAAACTCAGCTGTAGAGTCAAGCCATACAAAAGTGAAGGTACTGTGCCGGCCTGCCTGTGCAGCGGTTGGATTTCCGCTTGTGGCGCCAGCAATCCAGGTTTGGGAACAGACTCAGGTCACTGGAGGGCCGGCTGGGAGAGAAGGATGGAGTGTCCCAAGGACTGCTCTCCTTCTCTGGGGAGAGGGTGGGGACACTGTCCGGTGCTTGACAGGCCCCTGGAGGGGGTGCTGCAGCTACCGGCGCTTAACAGAGTTTGGGGGTGGGGCAGATGCAGGATGTCATTGCATGTCCCTGCCTCCTGGACAAAAGGGGAAGGAAAAACTCACCCTGCATGCTCCACCTTAATGGTGCCCGCTCTGGCTGCATTGGCTCTCAGGCCAGCTCCTGACTCCCGCCTCTCCCATGTTCGTGGTGCCCTTGGCCCGGAGTGCCACAACTCCACCCTGGGGGGTCAGCCAGGGGGTCTAGGAAGGATGGCTAATATAAGTAGCTTCAGCCTGAGTCCGTGATCGGGCAGATAGTCCCGGCAGTAATTGGAAGCAGGGGGCAAAAATAAAGAATTGAAAAAAAAAAGTGAAGGTGCTGGACTTCAGGAGGGCTGATTTTTTCAAAATGGGAGAGCATCTCAGAAAAGCACTAGCAAACAGGCAAGATGGAGGGGTGGAGCAACAATGGAGAATTATCAAAACTGCCATCACAGAGGCAACAAGCCTTTGTGTGAAGCAAATAACCAAATCAAAATAAAAGAAAAAAACACTATGGTTCTCAAAAGAGGTGGCGGGAAAGGTTAGGGAGAAAAAGACAGCATACAGGAAGTATAAGGAAACACAGAAGGAGCAGGACAGAGAACTGTGCCAGTTAAAGCAGAAGGAAGTGAGGAAGACAGTCAGAATAGCAAAGGCCCAAACTGTGGGAAAGATAGCCAACTTGGTTGAGAAGGGGGATAAAACCTTTTATAAGTACATTAGTGAGCGAAGAAAGACAAAGGGAGGAATACTGAGACTAAATAAAAAGGAGGGTGGGTGGGCAGAGAGGCACAGTGAAAAAGCAGGGATACTGAGCGAATACTTCTGCCCAATATTTACAAAAGAAGATGAGGGAGAGGTACCTAATCCAGTCAATAAAAGCACTCTGGATGGGGGGGTCAATATCAGTCCTTTCACAGAGGAAAGGGTTCTGAAAGAACTCCTAAAACTGAAGGTGGACAAAGCAATGGGGCCTGATGGGATTCACCCCAGAATTCTAAAAGAACTAAGGGGAGAACTAGTAACACCATTGAGTACCCTTTTTAACAAATCATGGGAGGATGGTGTGGAACCTGAGGACTGGAGGAGGAAGGATGTGATTCCCCTTCACAAAAGTGGGAGCAAGACAGAGACAGGAAACTACAGACCTATCAGTTTGACCCCAGTGGCAGGGAAAATGATGGAATCACTTCTGAAGAAAATAATTGTTGAGTACCTAGAGGCCAGTGGGGCACAGGACCCAAGGCAGCATGGATTCACAATGGGAAGGTCATGTCAGATGAATCTAATCGATTTCTTTGACTGGGTGACCAAAGTAGTAGACCAGGGAGGGGCTGTGGACATGGCCTACCTTGACTTTAGCAAGACATTTGACACAGTCCCGCACAAAAGATTAATAAATAAATTAGCCAGCCTGGGAGTGGATCCCAGGGTGGTAGCCTGGGTAAAACATTGGCTGGACAGCAGGATGCAGAGGGTAATAGTAAACGGAGTCCACAGTGAAGAAAGGGGGGTTACTAGTGGGGTACTGCAGGGTTCAGTACTGGATCTGGTCCTTTTTAATGACTTTATAAATGACATTGCAGAGGGACTGGAAGGAAAAGTATGTCTCTTTGCAAAAGATCTGCAACAGGGATGATACACAAGGTGGGGTGGAAAGAATCAGAAGGGGCTTGGCAAGGTTGGAGGAATGGTCACATGTATGGAAGCTTAAATTCAATGCAAAGAATTGCAAGATAATGCATCTGGGAAACAAAAACACAGGGGAAGAGTACACAATGGGGGGGGGGGAGGACCTGGGGGTAGTTATTTCAGATGACCTAAATGTGGGCAAACAATGTGAAAAGGCAATAAGGAGGGCTGGGGGATACAGGGATACATAGGGAGAGGCATCACCAGTAGAAAACAGGAAGTTGTTAGCCCTCTGTACAGACAGTTGGTGAGACCCAATCTGGAGTACTGCATGCAGTTCTGGAGATCCCCTTCTCTGCAAAGACATAGACAGGGTGGAGGCTGTCCAGAGGAGGGCAACCAAAATGATGCAGGGTCTGCACCAGAAGGCATACGAAGACAGACTAAAGGAGCTTAATGTGTATACCCTCAAGGAAAGGAGGGAGAAGGGGGACATGATAGAAGCTTTCAAGTACCTCAAGGGATCAACAAAATCCTAGAGTGTAGCATCTTTCAGAAAAAGAGATGCGCAAGAACAAGGAGGCACAATTTGAAGATGGAGGGGGGATGGCTCAGAGGTAATGTGAGGAAGTATTTTTTCACAGAGAGGGTTGTGGATACATGGAACAGCCTTCCTGAGGAGTTCATGGAGTCAAAAAACAGTGGGGGAATTCAAGAATGCATGGGACAGACATAAGGCAATTCTAGTGGGGGGGTAGGAGGAAGTAGGCTGTTGGTTAACTAGGATCTGCAGCTTATCCATTAGGTAGGGCAATAGGCAGACTAAGTGGGCCAAGCTGTATTTATCTGCCATCAAATTCTATGTTTCTGTGTTTCAGGGATGGACTCGGGAGTTGGTGGACCAGCTATGGGGAGAAGGATTGAGCATCCTAGGGATTGATCTCCTTCTCAAGGGGGAGGGGGGAGAGTGCACAGCACTATGTGGACCTCTGATGGAGGCCAGGGATACTTCTGTGGCCAGTGCCACACATTACGGGGGTGAGGCAGACGTTGGCATCATTGCACATCTCCACCCCCAGGGACAAAAACTCAGCAAAAAAACACCGGCCGCTAATGACAACCCCCACCTCCGCTGCCACTCCTGCTGCCAACAAAAGGTCCACCGGGGGGGGTCACGATCTCATGACTCCTCCCTGGGGGGACAAGACAGGGCTCATGACCATGTTTCCACATAAAGGCATGGCTGCCCAGTGGCTCCACCCAGGGGGTAAGTCTCAGGATGGGGAGGGTGGTGACTAGCAGAAGTGAGGACCAGAACCTTGGCTGGCAAATAAAAAGGAAAAAAAAGAAAAAAAGGTTGTCTAAAACCAGGGAAGGAATTTAAAGGATATTTTGGTACCCAGTACCCAGCCAGCCTACCAGCCACAGAGCTTCTTGGCAGAAGCCTTAAAAGGATCAGCACCATGTGAAAGATGCAAGGTGTGTACAAATGTCCCTGGAGGGAAAAAATAGTTACCAGTAAAGATGATAAAGCAAGTAAAGCAACTGTCAATGCTATTTTTTGGGAGGCAGTATAGCGCAGTGGTTTAAGGCTCTGAGCTGCAAATCTGGTGACATCCAACAGACAAGACCTGGGTTTGAATCCCACAGCTTCCACTTGCATACTGTATGACCCCGAGCAAGTCACTTAACTTTCTTGTGCTCCCAGGTCACTCCTGTAGAAAAGCTTTCAGCTTAGTGTGCTACTCCTGATTAAACAACCAAAAAAAAAAAATTACCACACTAACACAAACTTCTATAAATGTACATATATAGCTATATCTACTCCTGTGACATGTACAAAACTATTTGTAGCAACAATCATATTTTGATATCTTTTCCAGCATTACTCAACTTTTCCATAATAAAATTGTATTATTTCATTATCAATGATTTATCATAACCTCTTTTTTAAACATTTTTCACTACCCACAATATCATCATTTTGCAGCTGTATTGGCTTGTGCTATTGTAGATCTTGGCTGGGATATTCAAAGGGGTTGCTCCAATGCGCAATGCATGTTACACCTAAAATGTTGTGTCCATACTTTTTATTAGATTTCAGAATGCATTTGTACATTCTTTAAGGTGTAGTTTCCACAGTTACTCCACTTTAGCATTTCTATTAGGCTTTTAAATAGTTACAAATGATAATTTTTAAAATATGGTTGCCACCAGGTTTTCAGCAGAACAGTTGAACGTTTGGGAATACCCATGTTTTTTAATTTATTTTATCTATTTTTTTAATATTTTCACCAGAAAAGTCATACTGAGCTGTTGCAGCTTATTTCCACGGTCATTAAGGGGGTGGGTTACATGGGCTGTGTTATTTAACTTTGTGCAGGATTCAGGACAAAAGCATTTGCTGTTAGATATGTGCCATGGGAATTTTTTTAACATCCATCTGGGCAGCCACTGAAGATGGGCAGAAGGGACATCGGTTTAATGACTCATAGAAAATTTTCACAGAAGAGATGATAGGTCTATCCAGTTTACCCTATTTTACCCTGTCCTTCCCCTGGGTCTCATATCTAGTTGAGGCTATTGCTCTCACCTCCTCTGCCCATCTTGATCCTCGCCTTACTGCTTGCCCCCTATGTAAATATTAAGCCTTCTGTTTGGTCCAAGTCATGGTTAAAATCCTCAATAAAAATAAATAAGTAAACAACGAAATAAATAAATGACTAAATTAATTCATTCATTCATTCATGGTTCTTGCACCCACTACTCTCTCTGTAAAATAAAGTTTTCTCACAGCCCTCCTAAATCTCCCCCCTTCCAGCTTCCACTCATGTCCAGGGCACCATTGTTTTCTGTGATTCTGCCATTGCAGCAGTTGCCGCAGAAATCAGGGCTGACCGCTGAAATAAGTGCTTGCTGCAGAAATCAAGAAAACCAGCCACACAGCCACAGAAATGCTAGCTATGTGATCACACAAGGCAAGGGCATAGCAATTGATATGTTAAGTATGCCATGGAATACATGCTCATTAGAAGGGGCAGTAAACTGATGCCGCTCACTACAAAGGTGAAAAGCTAGTGGTCACATGGCATCTTGACTCGTGCTGGCTTTGTTACTCTAACTCTTTCCAGACAGTATTGTGGGGAGGGCGGGAACAGATGCAAGAGTAGCAGAGCTTGATTAGGTCCACTGCAGTTATGATTTGCTGCTGTGTAGGTGTGGGTAGCTCAGCCATGTTCATTTTTAATTGTGAGGCTGCCCATGGTCCATGCTGAATCCTTGGAAGATGAATTTGGAAGGAAGAACTGGAAGGTGAGCAGTAGTCAAGAAGTGAGAAGATGCAGGTGTGCCCGTGGAGGTGGAATCAATCTCAGTATGGTGACAGGTATCAGAAGAGGAGCTGACTGCAGAAACATAGGGCTGGCAACAGACTGCGTAGAGACTTGGTCCCCACTGGTGGACATCTATCACAGTTTTGATTTGTGGGCCGCAGTTCTGTACCTGCAAGTGTGAGAGAAATTTCTTGGCAGATTTGAACCTGCAACCTAAGTGGTAGCATCAAGCTTAATTCTTAAGGAGGGTCATGTTGCCCAGCTGCAACAGAGTTGGGGACCAGGGTATACTAGAACTGGAGCAAGCAGGTATGGAAAAAAATTATTGTTGCTATACACAAGTAAAATGAGGGTCACTGCCTGAAGAACACCACAGCCCCCTGAGTTGCCAGGAGAAGAGGACATGCTAACCAAGGTTACTTCAGCTCAATAAGAATGACTTGCTTGCATTTTTTAGTGTATCCCCCAAAAGAAAAATCAGGGGTCAACAGATCCTAAAGACACTGCAAGTTATACCCTCCTTCACTGTTACAGGAAGACAATTTCCACCCCCACCCCCAACACACAGATTTGCACACTGCACTCAGCATGTTTGTTGCAAGGCAGTTAGGGTATTCCTAGTTTAAAAGAACATTGATCAAAATCAGAAAAATAAATAACTTTGAAGTTGGAGTCTCTTTTTATAGCTGCTAACTGTAAATATAAACCAGAAGAAATCCAAGCAGGTTTTGCCTTCTTTGTAGTTTTAGCTAAGTGTGTATGTCCTCCTCTGATTATAACCTAGGAGAATAGCAAAGTCCACCAATTTCCAGAAAAAGAACAGATGAGCCTTCAAATTCAGAGTTGGAGGGAAAATTCATTAGGACAGAACACTGATGCCTATGGCTGTGCCAGGTTTGGGTTACTGCTGTTTAATATTTGTGATAAGATGACTACATACTGTTAAATGGCCTGCCGTTCCACTTTCAGTGTAGCTGAGTGGTTGCATGAAGGCAGTCAAAGGGTTAACTAAGACTTAATCCCCTTGAACGTATGCTGTTTAGCCACAATTTATCTACCGCAGAATGGACACAGAATCAGCAGTTGTTCTGCCGCAAAAAGTATGAGGTCCTGCCGCAAGATGGAGGTCCATTTTGGCGCAGTAAACATGGGGCCCTGCTCATGTCCCTGTGTTCTTGATTCACCAGTCATGCTGCTCACGTTCTATCTTGTTCATTTCTTTCAGACGCTTGAAGATCTGTTATATCTCCCCTACCCATTCTGACCTCCAGAGAGTACATGTTCAAATTCTTAATCCAGTCCTCATAGGATCTGCCCTGCTGGCCCTGAATCATTTTGGATACCATACCCTGTACCGTCTCTAGCTTGTTGTCTAGTCTTAGGTGGGGGCTCCAGAATTGGGCACAAGGCATCAACAAAACCATTGTGTGGCTATTGTCTTACATGTATAATTTGTTTCTCCTTTCTGCTGCATTGAGTATCAAACTTTGAGCTGAAAGGATTCAGAAATAGAGCGAGAGGCGTGGAAAGGAATAATGGTTACCAGCTGCAGAAGTCACCCTTCCAAAAAGAAATTGCAAGAAAGAAATAAAATAAAAAAACAAGATCTGGAAAAGATTTGGGAGTTTTTTCTCTCTTTTTAAATAGTGTAAGATTTGCTGGGTGTTAAAAAGTAAGATAGATATAGATATATATATATATAAATATATGTATTTATACAATAGGGGTGAGACAAATGAGTAGTGGATAAATCCATGTATCTTACACACAGTGATGTAAATCCTGGTAGAAAATCACACCACAATTTTTTACCAGGACTATTATCACAGTGTGATAATAGTTTACATTTATATATATTGTGCTTACCTCACAGGCTGATATTATCACTGTGCTGATGCCAGGCTGAAACCCTGCCTAAAACAATCAGTATCCTGATCTCTTAATTACATCCTGACTAATCAGAAAACTCAGCTGGACTCTGCTGAAGTAGATATCATCACTCTAGGAAGGTTTCCCTAACACAACAATCAGGAAGAAACTCCACCAAACCTTCAGTAGCCCAGGAAACTAATCAGTATATCAGTTCCACCTGAAACTCACCTGCTAGCCCTAGAAAAGCACATTGTATTCCTGCAGAGCACCAAAGCAAGCTAACAGCAGCCAGTTTCATACTGACAAGAAGCCAAAAAAGAGCAAAGCCTTTCACATCCATGAATACCTCAACTACCAATGAATACAGCCTGATTCATCCCAAATGGCAAATTAGTGTTTCAGCTTGTTTTAGCAGAAGTTTATTTTTTTGTCCTGTGTCTTTTTTGTTTATTCCACAAGATAAAGTGAACAAAAAAATAAAAAGTTCTGGAAACCTCTATTGTATAATCAGACACATGATGTACTGTCGTGTGCTATGGAGAATATTTTCACTCCTGCATCGTGACCTCTGTATACTCTCACTCGTGCCTTTGGCACTCATGAGTATCCAGAGCTCACTCTGTAGGAGTGAAAATATTTTCCGTATCACACTCCTGCCCATCATGTATCCTATATATATATATATATGTATATGTATATGAAACAAAACATTGTTATCTCGTGATGGATAAGAAGTTCTTTTTAAGAACTGAAACTCAGAAGAACTGCTGCTGGCTCTGATCAAGGATTTGATCAGCCTGGAGCAGTTCAACAACATCACCAACAGAATGAGGACAATATCAAGCACATGGGCATCTGATGGCTATGGACCACACAAAGAGACAGAAGTGATCAAAAATGCTTTAACCATAGACCAACCTCCGGCCTTTTGGCATACCCTATGGGGGAGTATATATCGCTACATAAAACAGGATAGACTTCACCTGCTTCAATTTAATATATACATAATTTATATTTTTCACCTGCTTGGCTTTTCAAGCTGCACAAAGGTTTATTACCTAATTGTGATTCCTGTGGGAACCCAGATGGGTCATTATATCATAAGCTTTGGACCTGTCCTAAAGTTAGATGCTTGTGGCATACTGTCCAAAGAAGGCTTCAAGTACACTTTGACTATTCTCCTTATTTTACACCAGATATACTGTATGTTTGCTGAGTGATTACTCAAAGATACCTTCTACCAAACAAAAATATCATATGGCAATGGTATCCCTGGTTACAAAACTTATTATTATGCACCACTGGAAAGACAATTGGCACCCATCTTACACTGACTGGTATCAGGACTTTTTATTAGCATTAGTGGCTGAATGGGCAGTGGCTTGGTATAATGGTGCATTGACCAAATTCCAGGACTGTTGGTCTTTCTTTTACTCCAGTTTAGCCCCCATTTAAGATGTTCATCCACCCATATGATAATTGTATTATAATTTTTTTGATGTACAGATTTTTATTTCCCTTAGGTTCTCTCTGGTATCACAGTTCATATGGTTGCCATATGATTAAATTTATTTTCTATTATACTGCCGCTCTCATCTGAGGTGCTACATTGGGAGGGTGGGAGATTGGAGGGGATGGGGAAGGGGGATGTAAGGAGTTGGTTGTAATACTTGTTTTGCTTTTTCCTTTTGGTTGTGTGGTTCTGGGTATTTGTATCCTTTTTGATTTGATTGATATATGTAGTGCTCACATTGTTGTGTCTCCTTTCATGTACATTTATAGTGAAATTAAATAAAGAATTGAAATTAAATAAAGTATACTAAATTGCAAAAAAAAAGTGATCACAAATTATGATGTCAAGGAAACCAATCTGCTCAGATTGTCCAATGACCTCAACATCAGGACTCACAAGCTGTCAGAGAGTGGGTCAGGTCTGAAACAAGTACTGAAGGCCACTCCTACAAACCATGTTGATTTCAAATCTAAGCATTCCCCACTTGGGAAACTGTAATGAAAGGCAGAACTTTAAGGAGTATGAGAAGACACATAAGGATGGTAGAAGGGCTGAGGGGAAGGAGTGGAACACTCCTCAGAACAGAATGATGAATGAGTACCATGCCAATTGCTTTGCCATACAAACTATGTGGGATGGCATCAGATCTGAAAGTGGAAATGGGCACTGATGTTGGAAGGGTTGGAGGAACAGCAGAGATTCTGTAGGCTTCTTGGAAGGTAAAAGAAATTTCCCTGTGGATGAGAAGGGTGTCTCCTCCAAGCAGGACTCTGATTAATCAAGATTGTCATCCTCCAAATGAGCCTGAGATGTCAGACGGCTGGCCAGGGGAAGGAGGATTGAGTGTCCCAAACAGTGCTCTTCTCCTTGGGGGGGGCACCCGGACTTTGACTGACCCCTGGTCAGGATTGGACATCCAACAGCCAGTGCTTTAGAATTTCAGGAAGCATGCCAAATGTCCGGCGCTTAGTGCGCCACCATATCATTGCATGTAATGCCTCCCTTGGGGCTAGCATTTTGAAAAAAAAAATCATCAGCTAAGAAGGAGAACATCCACCCTCCACAGGACCCCACACAGTCAACCTGAGGCACTCCCCCAGCTCATGAACCAGTCTCCATTCAGGGAGGCCCCTCCCCAATGGCCCCACCCTGGGGGGGTATGCCAGGGTGCACTCTGGTAAGCTAGGTAAGTCCTGGAAGATGAGGCCTGGGTGGCAGGGACAAACAGATGGTGGCCGGCCGATGGCCAAAAAAATCTTGCAGTTTATCAAGAATGAAGGTGAAGGACTGTGGCAGAATCTAGACAGAAAGCCAGCTGCAGCGAAGAAGCCCAAAGATAATCCTAGAGGAAGTGTCATGCAATGTTATGTCAGATGACTCATGGTGTCTGTTAAGGTCTCCCCTTGTCTTCCCTGTCAATGACAATGGCATGAAAATGGTCCCCAAGATTAGCTATGCCAGCAAGGTAAAGGAGAACCTGAAAAAAACACCAGTGAAATCCACTGTGCAGCACCCAGGGAGGACTGCACAAGTGCCTGCCTCAGCTGTCAAAACCATTGACTCCCATGGTTTACCCAACAGCATTTTTTGTACCACCACGGATGCTTCCCTATGTGCTGCTACATCTCCAAGCCTCTCCCTCTACTGATCATTCCTAGGCCCAGAAAATAGTACTGTATTAATCAGTGAGGATACTTCTGTCTTCACTGATAGTGGGCCTTCCTCCTCACCACCTCAGTCAAATGGTCATCAGTCAGAAGCTTTCCTTACCCTGCCTGGTCAATGACTCCAGTACAGACCCTAATAAATCCATGATATAAATAGGGCTGCAGGCCTGCCAGACAATATTTCTTCTGCTCCAGGGGCTGTTGGAATTCCCTCTTGGGAAATGCAGGATTCAGAAGCCTGTAACCAGACCCCAATATAGTTAACCTCACAACGGACTCTGGCAACCGTGCATCTACAGGCTGAGTCTAGGCTGCTACTTGTAAAGACTTTGAAGGACGGAAATAAACCATGACTGCTTGGACAATGTGAGGCATTATGACCCAGTGGCAACTGTCAGCTAACATTTAAACGAATGGGAGCAAATACCATAAGATAGTGGTGGTGCACAATGAGTGTATAGAACAAGTAGTTTAACACTACCTGAAGAATGGATTCCCTTCCCCTTCCTCTCTAATTTCTTGACTGGACTGGAAAACCTACTCCCAAAAAAACAAAACTAACAGATGCTGTACACACAGTGATGACACAGACACAGTTTCTGACATGTTGATCCACAGCTGCTAAGGCAGCATCTTGAGACTCTTCTAGGCTTTTGTTTAAATTTAAGTGCATAAACATATGTATGATTAAAATACACTTAGGCAATGAAACCTTTTGACTAATTAAAGAGCCTATTTGTTTAGACTCATCAGAAAGATGGTACCTCACCCCAATGCTACACTACAGTGTCAGTATTGGTATTAGACAGCGTTCCTGGTGTGGGATTAAAGTCCACAACCTTCCAATCTTCCAGCCTCAGCGGAAAGCTTGCACTTAGCCACTGACACTGCATTAGACCAGCAGCCAAGGACACTGTTCTCTTACCTCATGGCACAAGGGGAACAAGATTGGGGTGAGTTTGACCCATTAAAGTTCCAGCGTGGCTGTGTTGTAAGAGGAAATACAATGAAAAGTAACACTGTATACATACATATCTGGATTATTTTCTACTGCCAATCTTGGCCAGTTTGTATTAAAATATAAAGTTTACCAAATCTGGCTGGTTTATAGGGATTTTGTTCTCACCTGAGATGATATACTAAATTTCTAACCCTTATATTTTATCATTTTTAGATGTAAGCACCTGCAAACAGTAATTCTGTATAGCAGTGGAGTATAAACCATGATGCACACTGATAATGGTTGTGCTAAAATGCTTAGACACAAAGCAAGCAGTTTTTACATCTCTGTTACAATAGAAGCCACTGTTGCAGTGTTAGCACCAGAGAGATTCCTGCCAAGATGTCTTCCAAGTGTGATGATGATTGATGACACTAAGACAGAAGAACAAGAGCAGTAGAGGTGAGTAATAATCCATCAGTGCACAAGGGACCATAGCGGGGGGGGGGGCACACACAAATTTAACAAAACCTGTCAAAATTCTCAGCCTTGCTACAAGAGATGTCACAGCTGCTTCTCTAGAGTGGGGTGGGAGTTGGTGTACAGCAGGTGACAGGGGTCATGTAGTTGTTCTTGGTACCTGCTCCAAGTGATCAATACAACATCCCCCAAGGCTAGCTTAATTAAATGCTTTTAACTGCCTTTTATTTTATGAGGTTATGAGGTATTTGAAAGCTCTGTTTTTGAAAAACTAGGATCTGAAGTGCCTCCTGTAACTGTAACATTAAATTAGTATCCTGCTGTATTATAAATGTCCATCTTTGATAGCACGTCTGGAGACTTAAAAGACATTTTGGAGTTAACAAAAGTAGCATCATGGTATACATATCATTTCCATTGTTTCACTTTTGTATTAACTTGTGTGGCGATTGTTTCCACTTTTGGAGTTTCGATCAAAAATGAACACAGTGCATTAAGTAGTACTTACAGTTTAAAGGGGACATGAAAGGAAAAAGGGGATTGAGCAATTTAGTAGTATATGCCAGCATATATTTAGAGTCAGTATGTGTCATCATATGGCATTTCTGTTTGTCATGTATCAAAAATACAAATTACAGTTTACACTGTAATTCAAAAAATGGCTGTTTATGTAGTCTTGTGAGCCTACTTCCTGTCTGTGACAGGAAGTGCAGTCTGACTCAGAGTGATGATGTTTCAGTATGTGAGTTTGCAGGTTGATGTGCTGCTGGTGGCGCCCCCCCTCCCCGCGACACACACAGTGGTCAAATTGGAAATGCATAGGTGGGGGAACTTTCACCTCTAGATTTGTAGGTATGGAACTACTGTCATCCCCAGCTGATGTAACTTTCCCATAGTATTCCATGAATAAAGATGACAGAGGTACAGGAACGCTCATGCAAAGTTACAAGGGGTGGAAACTGAATGTCTGCACAATTGAACTCAAAGCAGCAGTGCATCAATGTGGTGAAAATGTTTACCTATACTTGTTTATTCTATTTTAGATGGCCCCTTACCTCCTGACTTGTAGAGGTGGGTGAAGTTGCCAAAATTTGCTCCACGAAGCAATTTGCAGAGTAAAGTGGAATCTGTGAAGTATTCTGCAACACGAAGAGGAGTACTTTGCGTCATAATGAGGAACGCGATGTCCATTGATAACAATGACTTCACGTTACTCCGACTTCCCCCAACCACTTCTGCACCAATTTTAATGTGAAGTACATATAAATCAATGTACTTTGCATCACTTCACCTTGTTATTGAGCTCCAAGGTGAATTTTGCAGTGATTCATGGGATTGCAGGTCACAAGAGCTCTAGATTGTTCTGCACAGCCTCAGTTCTGTGTAGTGTGTGTGTAGTGGTAGATGGAGACAGTTTCCTTTCAGAGCTCTGTGATTCAGATTCTCTAAAAGCTGTTAGAAAAGCCTTTTTGAGCCATTTTTTTGCTCAAAATTTAGTACATCGATTGTAGGAAACCCTCCTGTGCTCATATCATCGAGTATTTATTGTCTGTGTGTGAATTTTGAAAGTTAATTTAGAACATTCAGTCTGTGTACTGACAGACACTTGAAGTGTGCTTTGGGGGAGGGGCGCATCTGTGGTGAAGGTAGGTTGAAACTGGGAGAGAGAGGCAGTCTTTCTGTTTTGGTTATACTTTTCTTGTATAACTGTGTTAATGTACACACAGTAATATTTTCAGTAATTCTTGACATCTTTTTTGCTGATTGTTGTGGTGCAGCAGTGCATAATTTCAGTTTGTTTAAAAGATTTGGTTATATTACTGAAGTTTTCAATTTGCTATGCATTAATTGTAGTGTGTGTGCGATGTGTGCCATCAAATCAGACACATTTTATTGTGCCACTGAGTAATTGCAGCAGTGCGAACCTGCTATCCACCACGCCTGCATGATTTTGTACTGCTTTGTGGTATCTTGGTTTTGGACTGTTATTGCAGTGCACTGCACCCCCCCCCCAAACCGACAAAAGGTATTCTTTTCCATATTGGATTGTGACTTGTGAGCACTGGTTAAGGTGTTGTTGTGACTGTGCATCTGCACCTCTTCTTGATTGTGCAGTGCAATCTTAATTTGTCTGTGCTTTTGCATTTGCTTAGTGCCCAATCTCCATCTGCAAGCCACAGGTGTTGTTTTTTTTGGCTTCACATCCACCGTCCCAGAACGAAAGTTCAAAAATCTAAATTTATTCTGAATTTTCTTGGTGATCCCCAAAAATGCCTGCAAAGAGACATGTAAGCAAAGCTGTTTCTGGCCATGGCACTGCTGCCAGTGACAAGATTGTCCATGGGTGTGGTAGTACACAGAAGTGCATAGCTGATGTCAGTAAATGGATTTCTCCATCAATGTTTTTTACATTGCAATCTGTAGCTTCTCTCATAGTTGGAGGAGATGATGTTGTCCCAGCTGGTGGTGTTAGTGCAGTTTCTGCTGGCACAAGTATTGCTGCCTCAAGTTCCACTTCTGACCAGTTAACTGTTTCAAAAAATATAAGTCTAAAGCTGTGACTGACAGTGTAGATGATGTCATACACCCCATTAACATCCCCATGATAGTTGAACATGATTCTGATCCTGGCAACGATAACTCACAATGTCACATTTCTTCCAGCGCTGTTGAGGTCAAGCCTTTGCCATCCAATGTTTCAAAGTGTGGCGCAAAAATATCGGGTGATGATGATGATACTCTGGTGGGAATATGTTCTCCACATGATAGCATCCACGCTGACAATGTGGATGCAGATGATGTTGATAAATATGATAACGATGTCGGTGACCCCTGTTGAGAACCGGAGAAAAAGAAAGTCAAGGTGGCTGTGTCTGGGTCTGTTGGTGTTAAATCCCACCTCCTCAAAAAAGTTGTGATTCAGCGGTTCCTGTAGTTGATGATAATGATGATGACCCAGTAATAATCATAGGTAGTCATGGTGGTCAGTTGGAGTCCAAGTGTGTCCAGCCTGAAAAAATGTGTAGCAACCCCCCCCCCATTTCAGGGGTTAACAAAATGGAGTCCAATAAGCAGCATCAGGGGCATGTTAAACGTCAGGATCACAATTCCTTGTTTGGGATTTTTTTGTCCAAGATGCAAATGATGAGTCAGTTGCAGTCTGCCAGCTTTACTATGCATGTGTGAGCCAAGGTAAAAAGGGGAGTCATCTGGGCATGGGGGGCCAGCATACACATCTTAAGAACAGGCACATGACACTGTGGACCTGGCACCAGATGGGATGGTCACCCTCATCATCAACCTTACTGAACATGTTATCCCCTTCCATGAGTGTAAGATCAAGTAGGAATGTCTGCAGTAGCAATGAAATAACACCAGAGGATTACTACAGGCATGATGAGGGGGAGGATTATGATTTAGAAATCCTGTCAAGTGGTGGGCAGACTAGCAGTGCTGGTGGTCAATGCAGTATGTTTAGTGCAAGTGGTACATCAACCCCTGTACTTAAAACAGGGAAAATAACTTCATTTGGGGACTTGTCACCTGTGTACCCCTCTTCATCACACATCCACATCCCACCCCTGGCCATTCACAGAGCCGAGCCATTTGTCACACCCTTTGCAAAACATGTAAGTCAGCCAACGCTGGAGAGTGTTTTTGCCTGTAATCTCCTGCCTGCCTGAAGCATGTGACCTACACTGTGTAAGCCATGTGATGTGTGTGGGTTGCCTGTTAATTCTCACTCCACATTAAAGTGGAATAAGGTGGAGTGCACAACATCAAGCAGTGAAGTGAGGTTTAAAATGGGCCGCTGCATCGAATAGCTGACGTGGCCACTTGGCGTGGCCACTCCAGGGTGGAATTACTTAGCTGCATTTCTACTGACTTGTATGATATCCTTCTTTCCACAATTTGAATCTGCTCTAGTACTTTTTATGCTTGCTTGCATGCATGCGCAAGAAACATTTCATGACAGCTTAGGAGAGAAGCAGGGTTTTGGAGGTGTGGCACTGTGGGGGCCAATACCTCCAGTGCCTTTTGAGGCTTGGCCTGCTTTCCCCAATGACTAGTTCAGCCAGCGTGCCACCAACTTGAAATGAATCTGCCGCTGCAATGAGGGAGTGACCCATCATTGCAGGGCGGTGCCTTGCCTGGTATAACTTTCTTATAACATGGCGGCCGGCAGCGGCTCTCGCCGCCCGACTCAAAGTCCCCATGAAAGCTGACTTAGGGGTTCCCAATCCCCCTGTTGGCATGCCCCCCCATCCCCAGTTCATTTGCAGACTATGGCCGACGGGAGTGCCCAATGCCTGTCGGCTCCAGTACCCACCTCCCTAACAAACACCCGGCCAGGTGGCAGGCTGGGAGCCCACCCCAGTGTGGCAAAAATGTCCCGCAGTGTCTTTTTTTATTTTAAATCCTGTAAAAAGAAAACTATACCATTGAGCCCCATGCCCTCCCAACCCACACCCACCCTCTGCATACTCTACCTCCCCACAAACACCCCTCACCCCATACTTACCTCCGGAGCCTGACATGATGATCTTCGGTGGACCGGGAACACGTCTACACTCTTCAAAGCTGACCGCAAACTAAAGAAATACTGGTAAGCCGTATAATGGCATAAATTTTTTTTTTTTCAACTTTGGTGCATATCTCGGCCATTTTTTTCAAATTTTGGCACCAAATTTTCAACATAGGGTTCTTGCGACCCCACCTCATGAATTCAGTCACTGTCATCTCGGTATACGGTCCCAAAAGGTGATTTTGCAGTCACTGCGTGGAATCACCTTTCTGGACTGATTAATGAAATGACAGTGTCACTGTTCATGAGGTGTGCTCTCAAAAAGCCTATGTTGCAAATCTGGTAAAAAAATTCCAAAAAATGACTGCGTTATGAGCATGCGTTGCGCAGTTTTTACGCATGCCTGTAACTTCGCGAATTTGCAATATTTTCACTCCAGGTTTTCAACACTGGCATTTTTCCATACCTCCTTATGAACAGTACAGCTGTCATTTTTCACATCCTGACTGAAATGTGTTTTCACACTCCTGGCGTAGAATGGCGTGATCGCTTGTAGGAAATCAGTGTTTGGGACAGATTAAGAAAATCACAGTGACACTGTTCATGAGCATAGGTCCTAAAATGCCAGTGTTGAAAGTCTGGTGACAAAAGTCCATAAAATGACTGTGTTACAAGCACGTGTTGCTCAGTTTCCACGCACCCTCGTAACTTCACAATTTTGTAATATTTTCACTCCAGATTTTCAACATTGGCATTTTGCCACACCTCCTTATGAACAGTACAGCTGTCATTTTTCATATCCTGTCCAAAATATACATTTGCACATCTGGCGCACAATGGCGTGGTCGGTGTGGGAAATTAATGTTTCGGACAGATTAAGAAAATCATAGTGACAGTGTTCATAAGCAAAGGTCACTAAATGCCTATGTTGAAAATTTGGTGAAATAAGTCCACTAAGTGACTGCCGTACAAGCATGTGTTGTGCAGTTTCCACGTATGCTCGGAACTTCGAGCATTTTTAATATTTTCACTACAGATTTTCAACATTGCCATCTCTTCACACCTTCCTATGAATGGTACAGCTGATATTCTTCACATCCTGCCTGATCTGTGTTTTTGTACATCTGGCGCGGAATGGCACTGTTGCTGTGGGAACTCGAAGTTCGGGACACATTAACAATATCACAGTACCACTGTTGATGAGAAGAGGTCCCAAATGCTTTCATGAGGTGGGGGTCACAAAAAGGCCATGTTGAAAATTTCTAGTGCAAATACCAACACACGCCTGGGGTGTTAGGGTTTCTAACTATAACCTCCCACCCTGTACAGACTGACAGACATCAGAGGTGTGACTTTGGATCACTGGCTGTAATGCTCATGCCATCCCACCTCCACCTTGAAGCCAGTGACAGGCATCGAAGTCTGCCTTGCACTCTTCAGCCCCAGACTTCGCCCCATTCTCCTGTACTGCACCCATTTCAGCATATATCCTTATGAAATGGGGTGACTGTGAAGCTGAACACCCCAAGGCACACCTCAACACTTGTCGGTGTCTACAGGATAGGGTGAGGTGAAATGCCGTGAGCGTTAAGGGCAATGACCCACAGGCACACCCCAATGTCTGTCCGTCTCTGCAGGGTGGAGGTGGGATTGGCATGAGTTCAGTATTTCACTGCCACTCCTATTCTGCATCTGTCTAACTCCTGCACGTCCAATGCTAATATCAGCAAGCAAACATTCAGCATTGACAAATGCTTGTTCAAATCTGAAATAATAAATGGAGCACTCCTTTTAGTATGGCCTGGACCAGGTTTTCATTAGTATTCTTGGCTGTTTTTGCAAATCAATTGTTTAAAATCACTTCTGTTGTGACTAAAATGAATTAGCAGGCAGTGCTCCCTGATCTTATGGAACAGTAGGTGTTCAAAAACAGCTAACAATAGTGATGAAAACCTGGTCCGAGCCATTGTAAAAGGAGCGCTCCTTTTATTATTTCAAATGTGAAAAAAGTACTAAAGTAGGCTCACAACTGACAAATAAGGAGATACAGGTCAATCTAAAATATCATAAAATGTATAGGTCAGAATTTTCACCGTTTTCATGCACTGATGCTTTAAACACACAGTACACTGTTCTGACACCTTCATTCACCAGCTGTTGCTGACAAGCTGATTATGGCCTGCTCTAGTAATGATCTCTCTTCCTTTGGCCTCAACCAAGATAATCTGGCCAGTTTGCCTTTTAAAAAGACTTTCAAAATCTATTCTATACTCACTATAGGCATCATTTACTCATGCAGACTAGCTTGGTTTTGTATGGGGAGGCAGAGAAAAGAAGACAGAAACCTTATTACCCATGATACTTTTGTTAGGCGCCAAGAGCATCAGGGAATAGGCACCCTAAAAATAAAATTTGCCTTGCCTTGCCATGTTTTCTTAATTGTGCTATTGTGGCATTGCTGTTAACTGGGTCTCCCAATTGTCCAAATTACTGGGGGCCACCACATTGTCTGCTCCTGTGTAGGACTTGAGTCTCTCCATTAAAGGTGAACTGAAAGCTAGTAGGTTTTAGGAATGGGCACCTTCCTTTGGTCCTCTGCAATTTTGATCCCCCTTAAGCCTTCTGGAGGTTATAGAGTCTATAGGCAGGCAGGGAGGGCCATCAACACTGAATCAAAGCTCATGCCTCCTGCATTCCAGTTGCTGCCATTTATGTGACATGAAAAAATTGATGTGGCCCCTGAATTTTGATATGGGATGCATGCTTCACATAGGGCTGTCTTACTAGGTATATATTCCTTCCTACGGTACACCTCCTACATTGAGTAGTCCTGGTATAGGGAGATTCTGGAACCACTCCACATAAGCTGCCCCTTTTCTCTTGCCATTTTCAGCAGAAACTCACTCTCTGACAAGTACTGCAAGTAAGCAATTATAGGTTGTGTCTGCACCCCCAACTGTGGTGCTGGCCCTCTGGGACGTGGGGCCCTCCCCATTTCACAGCAACTAGCTGTAGTTAAAAAGTCCCACAGAAACTTTTCCATACAGGGGCCCTTGACCCCTACGGTGATGTCTAGGATACAAATATTGTTGTAACACCCTCATATCTCTTGGTCCTCTGCTCATTCCAATAATTTCTCCATCCACCTCTTGTGATCTCTGAGGCAGTGGAGAATGTGTTGCCAAGTGTTCTCAATGTCTGCCAGATGCAATTCAGCAGCATTATTGTGGTTTGTCATGCATCAGGTGTCCTGCGCTGTTGTAGCTGTCACCGTTTTGAACTGGGCCATGTCCACTACAAGGGTTCTAGTAGCGATGTGATGTAGCCGAGTCGGGTGTCTTTGTGGCTAGCCATACCACCAGTTGTTGTTCCCACCATGTCTGTAGTCATGAGATTGAGGAGCACAATGAGTAGGCCATGCTGACTGGTGTAATGTTCAGTTGATGATCACTGGTGGAGACTGAGAGGTTTAAAAGAAGATCAGCACACCCTAGAGGGATTACTGACACAAATGGCACTCACACACACTACATTCAGGTATGTCTGTGAGAGGAAATTTGGATTTTTAATGGTGGACTTTTGGCTTTGTGGTATATTGTATTTTGTGTTCCTTTCTATTTGCTTGTTATTTGCACTATGTACTCCTTTTGCAGCACTGGCACTTTGGACTGAGACTATTTCACTTACCTGTATTTTTTAGTGCTGTACTCTCCTCTGAAGAACATTACTAAGGAAAGTGAGCCTAGAAGCCCTAGAATTTACATTCCTTTCTGTACACTCAAGTGATTTGGGGGAAAGTGAGGGCAGTGTGAATATAACAGCTACATACTTGGGGTAGTGGTTGAGCAACCAACAGCATGCTAGGGAGAGGAGTTCAGTTGCATAGAAAGGCAGGGCCCCACAACATTTGTTTGTTGGTGGGCAGATCCTTAAAAAGTCCTGTCCACAGTTCTGCATCTGACCATTCTACTCTATGTCCCTAACAGGTCACAAAGTGAGTACCTGGCAGTATAGAGATTCAAATCTAGGTCTCAAGGTTCGCAGTTCTGCATTCTTTACAACTATGCCTAATACGCATTCACAGACTCCAGTGCACCAACCAGTTATAGTCTTGTGGCTAGAGTACAGGCTTGAGAATCACAGGACCCAGGTTCAAATCACACCACAGACATTTAATCACCATGTGATTATCAGCAAGTCAGTTAATGTCTGTTTTAGTCTACTAGCTGTCCAAATATATAAAAACTGTACACCACAGAAAACAGTCACTTCTCAGCTAGGCTCTCCTTGGTAAATAAATTATAATAAATAAAATGTAAAGACACACACACCAATACCCACAGACAACCACTGATGCAAGCAGACACACATTCCACTACATACAAAAGACAGACACAACCACACTCATAAAAGCACTTAAAAACACAGACTGCTACAGATATGTATACACCCTATAAGCCTGGACAGTACTGTACTATGCATACACATCACTAGACAAAGATGCACTATACACAGGCACACTTCTGTAGATGCCTAATACACGTGGATGCCCTCACACACAGCAATACTATTGCACAGAAACATAACATAGAATTTGCCAGCAGATAATGACTGCTTGGCCCACCTAGTCTGCCCGTTTGCTCACTGCAGACATAGACACACCCCACTCACTAAAGTACATGCACACAGCCTCCTAGCCAGGATAGTAGATGTGCAAGCATTCTTATCAATTGGTGCAGAAGCACTCTACACTCACAGATGTACAATACATAAAAGCGCACACCCCATCCCACAGATACAAAGTACAAAGACACCCCTGACCCACAGATGCAGAATACAGACAGATACGCTCACATACAGCAATATCACTACATACACATTCATACATCCCTATGCACACACCACCATCACAGTCACAGAAGCACATTTACGCATACCAGAATAGACATTCATGCTCACACCACTAGCTGGGACAATAGTTGCATACACAAACAAAATAAAAGACAAAGAGATGCACTCAGAAACACACACAGATACACAGTAAATTGCCACACATAGATGTTCTGATAAACAAACATGTACTGTACACACACTGCTATACACTTACTCACATATACACAGACACATGTAATTTCTCTCATTTCCCTTAATATACTGCTGCTAACTCCAGCCAAAACCTCACGGTGCACCACTTCAGAGCATGAAAGCCTCATCTTTACCTCATCCCTCCATGAAGTGAAGATGATTGGGAAAGAGGAAACACCATTTCTGGACCCAGTGGCCATATCTCACCTCATGCCACCTGGCGGAAGATAGGACAGTAGTAAGAAGCGATAGTGTCCTCAGGATGCCATGGTCTAGTTCTCTGCCTCCCCCAACCTGCAGCAGGAGCTGGGAAAGGATTTGGGTCAATATCATGGACTCAAAGGCCCAATTGTTTGCTTTCCCCACCTGCCAACAGTAGGAGTCTGGATCAACATGCATGAGGGCTGTATCAAATTCCTCATAGTCTGTTTGTTTGCTCCCACCACCTCACAACAGAAACCAGGGTCAGTGTAGCTTAATTATTCACTTCTTCTTTGCCTTTTCCTCACCAGCAGGATCTGGGCTGGGGAGTGGGGCAGGGTTGAAAACTGACTGCTTTCTTCTCTCACCCTGGCAGTAGGAACTGAATTGAGGGCCCAACTACTTTTCTGCTTTTTGAAGGGGGAGGAGAAGAGAGAAATCAAGGGTTCAACAGTCCACTAGCTTGCTTTTGTCTCCCACCCACACATGTACTAGGAGTGTGAATGGGCTGAATAATCAGGACCCGATGGCCTGACCACTTGCTTTCCCTACCATCAATCCTCACTTTGCAGGCTGCCAGAATCCAGACCAGCAACTGCACTGTAGCCAGCATGTAGTAAACTGGAGGTGTTGTAGTGCAACATCTTAAAAAGCAGCTCACAGTAATGGAACTGCTGATGTCCCAAATACAAAAGGTAAGGTACCTGGCTAGGAGTTGCTGTGTAAAAGTATGCCATGTAAATATTCCATATTAAAAAGTTATGAGCCACATAATTTTCTCTCTGTAGGTATGATAAAAAAATGGAGTCACTTCTCGACTCTGAAGACATGCTCCCACACTGGCACATGCAGCCCCGTTTTGTGATATCACTAAACAAAGGCTATGTGGGTGTCTTCAGAGTCGGGAAGTGGCTCCTTTTTTTTATCATACCTACGGAGAGAAAATTCCGATAATATGGAAGATTTACATGGCATACTTTTATACAGAAACTCCTGGCCAGGTACCTTACCATATGTATTTGAGACAGCTGCTACAATAAACCTGCTCTCTTTAAGGGCTGAGGTATGATCATGCAAGCAGAACTGCTTTGTGGAGAGGGGAATGTTACAGACTTAGGTTGCTAAAAAAGATAAAACAATCTCAGACAGTCTTAACAAAATATTTCATTATCCCTACCATGTCTCAGCCCATGATTGTTTTATTATATTTGCTACTATTGTACCAGCAGCATGTGAGACAGACTCACTAGGAACTCTGGCATGAGCTGTTAACCTACCACCCTCTCTATCTTTTCACAAGCTCCTTGAACCATACTTTGGGCACACAAACACATCAGGCAGTCGGCCTTCCTATTATTGGGCAACAGAGCTGGTGTGTGTGTGTGTGTGTGTGTGTAGTATGTCACATATTTATTTATTTGTGTAGCAGACCTCCCGGGATCCACGAGGTTCCCTGTCACTACCTCCCAAGGAGGCCTTGCCTGGGTTACTTAAAGATGTGCTACACTGGGTACAGTGGCCTAATGTGGCATGATTCCTCCACCTGAGGTGGCAATATGAGATATCTGAATGCTGATACACAAGGCTGTCACCCCCAGGAAACAGTGCCCACACAGTCCCACCACACAAAACAAGTGATGCAGTAATCAGTGACAATCCCCAAACCATGAAATGCAATTCAAACAAATAAATTATTTAAATCAATCAATCTTTATTTTACCAGGCTAGACACCATTGAGACAAGCTCATTTAC
Organism: Neoceratodus forsteri; assembly: GCA_016271365.2. Taxonomy (NCBI): domain Eukaryota; kingdom Metazoa; phylum Chordata; order Ceratodontiformes; family Ceratodontidae; genus Neoceratodus; species Neoceratodus forsteri. Next base: position 978,070,011 of record CM057452.1, on the reverse strand, counting down.
AAGGTGGACCTGGGACGATCAGCAAGGAAATACATGTAATACAATCATATAGGAATAACAGGTGAAATCACATTATAAAGGAAGATATACACAGAAACAATGATCATTGGCAAACACAATTAGAGTAGCAGACAATAGGTATAATAATACTTGACAATTACATTTTCCTGGGCATGGCAAAGGGCAATGGTAGGAGATACGAGGAGTTAACAAATCAGGGGATAATACAGAAACACATTTTAAATGCCTGATACGGGGGTAAAAAGTAGGACATGAAGAAGGAGGAATGCTATTAAGTAGGAGCGTGTTGAGGACTGGGCCTAAGTAGACAGGATAAGAGGAATTACCCTTACCAAATGTGTTGCAATGGCAACACAGTGTTTTATCAATGGCAATACCTGGGTATGCCTAAAATTGTGCAATGGTACTACCCAGTGGTAGTCTGGTAGTACAATGGTGTCAACCAAGTCAGGTTTCTGGCCTCAGTGGTAGTGCCATGGCACAGTGGCATCCCTATGGCAATTTCGGCAGGTTGCACGGACTGGTAAACAGGTAATGGTACCACAGTGGTATTACGTAATTTTGAGTCCACTTTCATGTGGGACTCTATATTGCTTTAGAAGTTCCCAATGATAATGCAGTGGTAGTATGACACTGTTTTCTATATACCACCAGGGCTTATTTGGTACCACCGTGGTATCAGTATTTTGTAATGTCACCACAAGGGTATTACATTAGAGGAACAGATTGGTGCACAGATAATTCCCAAGCTTATTTGGTATCACTGTGGTATGAGTGCATCTAGAAATTTGATACCACTGTGGTACCAACATGGTACACATCAAAGTCAAACAAAGTTTGAAAGAAATACAAAATGAAACATACACTGATAAAGAAACGCATTATGAGCTGCACAGTATATGCAAATTACAATAACAACCCTCAGTTAAGTTCCCAAATTGAATGGGATATCACTGCTTCAATGAAATCCATTAAAATGCCATTAAATTCCATTAATCTTCCATTTTCTTCATGCAAACCCATTACTTTTCACCATTACATTTTGTACCACCATTTCTAATGGCCAGTTTTTATTCCCATTACATTTCCATTAATTGTTGATGTTTCATGGGCACAAACCATTAATTTACTCACCCATGCCTTAAATTAACCACTACAGGTATCCAATAAGTATTTAATGTGTGTGGTATGCCCCTTAAATTTTGTATCAGGCTATTTTAATGGCATGTTTAATAACCATTGAAACTGAGCAATGAGCTTTTCATTGCCATGAAAATGATGGTCACGTACCGCTAATCCATTAATTGCCATTAAAACTGTACAAATGAACTTTTTATTACCATGAAAATAACAGTCCTCTTGTGGCAATACATTGATGGCCATTAAGGATAGTTTTATTTACTATCTATCTGTACTACCTTTCCCTAAGAACTATGGGTCCCCTTTGACTACTGTGTAACCTTTTGTTTTACAGGTACTCCCATCCACTCTCCAGAATCTGCATCTCCAAAGAGGTTCCCTCACCTGGACTATAAAGTACCCATGAATTAGTTACGTGATTGGGGATGGGGAGTTTGAGCCATAATTGAATCTGCATCCATTATAATGGGAGTCCAGATGGTTGTTGCCATGATGCTATATCGTAATGAGGGACAGTTAAGAGGTATGGGATCAGTCTCTCCAGATCTGGTCCCCTATAGCTGGGCCCCCACCTTGAAGCTGGACCCCCACAGCTGAAGACTAACTTTTTTGCTACAGCACATTGGCAACACCATTTACAGTGAGGGACACAGCAATGCTGAGGGATAAAATGAAGGACATGTCACTAAGGGACTGTCAGAGAGGTATGGTACAGTCCCTTTCTCATGTGTGGCCACCCTGAACTGTGATGCTAGAGATTTTACAGACTGTCACAGGGGTCGATACTAACTTTTTTAGCCACTAGCCATCAGGGCTAGTGATTAGAAAAATCCACTGACCCAACAGGAGTTTTACTTGCCCAGCACAAAATGACCAGAAAAATCTCCATTGAAATGAATGGTCTCATCGAAATGTATATAGGCCCATTCATTTCAGTTGCATTTTTGTTCTCGATATTTGCATAGCAACAGCAAACGGTCCTGGCTCAGACCAGATACCAGGCCAATAGGAAAGGAAATCAGTATGGGATGTGACTTCCTGCTGGAAGCTCTTGAAGAGGACAGTTACTTTTGTACACAGATGAGGAAGGAGCAGTCATTAAAATGAAGGGAACTATGACAGCATCTTGTTTTAGAGGCAGTTTCATTTCTGAGTATGTTTTATTGGGCAGCAAAGGCAGGCGTGTAATATCCCCAAAGATCGGGTCACCAATAAGCTCTGTTGATGCCAACAAGCCCCAGTAAGGTGACCCCAGGTGTCCCTATAGTTTAGGTTGCAAGGGGGGGGAGTGAACATAGTGGCCAGAGCCATATAAAAATAAAGTGCTTGTTTGCAGTTAAAAAGTTTTTTTTCTTCTTACTGCAGCCTGCCCAGTAAAGGTGGCACAAGCCAGTGTCACATCTAAGGTCCAGCTTTCACTGGACAGCTGGTTGTTATGGATTCAGCACCCTGGACACCATGGAGGATACTGAGAGTGGCCAGTAATGGCCATTAGGGGAGTTTGAATTGACTGCGAAGGAGTACAGTCAGGGGAGTTCAGATGCCCCAAAGAAAAACAAATACATGAAGAAAGTGCAGCAGAATAAAGAGGGGACACGGGGAAGTAAATTCAGAGCAAAAGGCAGTACCTGCAGTCCTCCTCTCATCCCTATGTCAGTCTCAGTGGTCCCAGCAGTGTCAGTGGTCCAGTAGTTGTGGTGGTCCCCAGGATCAGCAGTTGGCAGCTGTAGTGTGTGGGTTCTGTCTAGTCCCATTTGTATTTTTTTTTTGTAAAGAAAAAGTAAATGGCAGTTCCTTGGCAGTGGCCACCACAAACAGGAAAGCATCATTAGATGAACGAGCATCAGGAGGAGTCTGCTACCCATCAAGGGAAGACCTCCCACCTGCCTGCAGCCATCAGGGAATCCAGAATTCATTTAACCCACCTCCTGTCTCAACTTCTTCCCAGTTTGGGGCGGTGAGTCAGTGACAGTGTCATAAAGCAGGCACTGTCCGCCTGAACTAATACTGAAATAAAAAAATATGTTTTTTTTTTCATGCAATGAGCACAATAAAGGATGGCTGTGGATGTTAGTGTGGTCAGGGCAAGGCCCTGGAGCAAGGAACTGCCAAGGGTGGATCTATTCAAATGTATTTAAAATCGGCCCAGGAAGGGAGCATAAAGTAAGATGGTGGCCTTATTCAAAATTACCTAAATTTATTTAACTCACACTCCTAAATGGAGCACAGGGGTGGGCAGCATTCAAATGAAGTACTTATCAGAGGTGGAGCAGAGGGCAGGCAGGCAGGCCCTGAATTAGATAGTGAACAGGGTGCTAAGGAGCAAGGTTAGAGTAAAGCCCCAGTTGTATCCAAGCTGGCCGGTTGGACTAGTGAATAATTGCTAGCTGTCCCAAAGGTTTTTCTATTCAAAAATAAGCGCTGGGGAGCTAGTTGTGGGAAGTAAGTCCCAGATTATAAAGTCAGAGTGCCCCAGGGTGAAACACGTGACTATAGTAGTCAAGTTGCCCCCAGTAGCCAGGATAGTGCTATAGGGGTCTCTAGATCTGTTACTCAGGTCACTAGTCCTCTGCTGGGGCTGTTGCAACTATGCTACTGGGGTGGCTAACAGGCTACGGCTGTGGCAAGCATGCTGCTTGTGTGGATAACTGCCTGGTCCACTCCCTTACTCTTGCTCCTGACTGAAACTGATACTCACGTGCACTTTAAATCAGTAAATTCTACTATTTTACAACATTAGCTTGGCTACTGTTTGCCACTTGGCTATAGCCACCTTTATCACCCTGTACACACTCACTTTACACTCTGGGTTTTACTTAACCTAACTGGCCATTGGTGCTTATTTCTGAATACACTTATTTATTTTGTTTATTTACTAAAAAGTTTCACCAGGAAAGGCACATTGAACAAACAAGTTAAAAAAACTCACTGTTCCAAGATCCATAGTGGCTGTGAACGTTTGCGCGCATGCACAAGACAGCCTGACTCACCACAGGCTGGTAAAGAGAGCGGGGAAGAAAGTGACGCGGCCTGCTGCTGCTATAATCTGAGTTGAGCTGCCTTGCCTGCCTGTGATTCTGTGAGTGAGTCGCTTGCCGTATTCATGTTTTTCATTGCTCCATCCATGACTCCAGACCACAACTCAACCAGATCCAATACCAACAAGAGGGACTAAAATAAATTTAAGGAGCTGCACTTCCAGCTGCTGGGTACTGGCTTGCCTTAGAGAAGCCTCTTAAGACTTGGCTTGAGGTTGATTTTTGATTGGACAATCGTTGAGGGCCTGGGGGAGTCAGTAGGACAGTGGTGGTGAGGTGTGTGGATGCCAGTGTTGTTGGAGTGGAAGTCTGACTCTGCACAGCCTGGAGGCGCGGGATAAAGCAGAGAGGATGGAGCAGGAGCTGGAGGACTGATCAAGGCCTGCTTGGGGACGGGGAGTCCCTGCTGACTTGCTGGCAGCTGCACTGCTGCGAATGCTAAGACATTAATACTGCTGTGTCAAATTGTAATGCTCTTCAATGTACAATTTGTTTTTTTTTAATACTACTGAATCATGAATGAAGATTAACCAGCCAAGTATTTCAAGGATTTAAATCAGCCAATTAAGGCTGGGTACATTACCATGCATTTCAGTTCTACTGAGCAAGGAGACAGATAAAACAATCAGTAACACCAATGAATTTTAGAGAAGGTAAGCAATCATACAATGTGTGTTTTTATCTAGAAATAATATGATGCAAAAAAAAAAAGTTGGCAGTGTCCCTTTAAAAGTCTATTTTGAACACATCAGTGAACTAATTCCCCTGAATCACTTCCTGTTCCTGCCCAGCCTGAGGAATTGCAGGAGCACTGACTGACCTCACCCGAGCCAACTGCTATATTAACAGTATAGTAGCATGCAGATTGCCTTCTGACTGCAAAAATAGAGTTCCTTAGTAGTATTTTAGCAGTCAATCAGTTTAGCATTCAGTTTAGTATAGTCATTCTGAGCTGATTCTAATGTTAAATACTGCTAACCATGTTTACTGTTATTAATGGTCATCAGCGAGCCGTCCCAGTGACGCTGAGGGCTGAGGTGCAGGATGCCTTACCTCGTACCACGCCAGCGACCCGTGTTTGGGAACGATCATGGGCCACCAGGGGTTGGCCAGGGAGGAGAAGAATGGAGTGCACAGCGGCTGCTGTCCTTCTCTGGGGGGTCATCTGCATGCTCCTGCCACAATACCACCATCTGGGGGAGCTTGGGTGGAAGGTGCAGTAGTTGGGGGAAGCAGTAAGGACATTGGACAGATGTCAGCAGATGGGCAGAGCAGGAGGCATGTCTCAGCACGCCTCCTAGCTCATTGGCCTTCATTGCAAGCCAACATCTGGGGATGAACAAGGGAAAAAAAACCTTGGTCTCTCCTAGGCGATGACACCTCACTGTACATCTTTGGCTCGTCGAGGCAGACTCCACTGTACCAGCTCCACATCACAGTATGTATGGTTCTGAGGAGGTAAGAGCGGGGGGTCCTCCTCACCCTACCCGGGGGGGGGGGGGGGGGTTAACCGGGCACCTAGGTTAGTGGAACCGTGTACTCTAGGGGCAGACCACGATGAGGGTGGATTATGCAAGAGAGGCTGTCTGAGAGAGAGTGGAAAGAGGAGGCAGTAGGGCACATAAATACAAGGTTAAAAAAAAGTCATTAGCAATCCGAAGCAGTATAAAGATTCCACAGAATAACCCATTGAGAACTGCAGTCACCAGCACTTTTTGAGTGCTAGGTGTTGAGCACTTTAAACCAGCACTCAACAAAAGCTCAACTTATGCAGTTGAATGCTTTTTGAATATTTAAATTAGAAACTGAGTACTGGTTCAGGATTTTAGTTTCAGAATATGTTAATTAGAGATGCATTTGAGCACAGATTAATATCTTAAACTTTCAGAATGCACTCAACAAAAACTCAACTTGCCAGATTGCATGCTCATATAGTCCCCATCCTCCAACAACTGCAGCTGTATACTGATTCCACTCAGCCTTGGCTCTTAGTACCCAAAGACCCACCAAGCCAGCCATGGAATCTGGTCCCCCCCCCCAGCTGCAGGCTCCCAGACCCATCCTCAAGCCCATAATGGAACTCTGTACACTGCCCACTACACGTGGGTGTCAGAGTGATCACTTCTGGCTCTAACAGTTACAAGAAGTTGGCCCATCATTCATCAATGTTCATCAAATGCAAAAGGACACTGCTGTGTTGCAGGACAGTAATTACTTTTATTGAATTCATTGTATATCACACACTCTCACAGCTCATACTTCACAGATGCCCTATGCATTTTTTTCAAGGTGTGATGTCGAGAATGCAAAACCCTCTATTTATAGTGCTTAGTGGTAAGACATTTAAAGGGGCAATGCAATTTCCCATCAAGATGCTTATATACAGTAAATACTGTGTGTGTGTGTGTATTATATATATATATATATATATATATCCCTATATAAAAAAATAAATTTTCATCATATAAAGGGGCTGGACCAGTGGTGCTGAGAGATTGAGGCGCTGGATGCCACATGTCACTCTGTGTTAATGACCTGAGTTTGGAAGTGGATTCCAGTTACTGGGGTCAGCTTGGAAGGGGGAAGAGACTGAGCTTGGGACTGCTCTCCTTTTCCAGGGAGGGAGGGCTTGTATGCCCCAGCCTCTGACTGGTAATAGCACAGGCTAGGGTGGTGCAGAAGAGAGGTGCAGTGGGCTGGTGATGGGCTGCAGAAGGGATGGGAGAAAACTGGAAAATGGAAGCTGGCATTTCAGTGAAGCCCTGCATGTTTGTCTGTGGACCCATACTGACACCCTAACCATGGTCTGAACTAGATTGTCTCAGGTGGGGGGTGGGAGTATGGCCCTTCCTTCCACCCTTGGCCCTGCCATTGGGGAATCTGCGGTGGCACCCCCTATGAGGTGACCCCGAGGCACACAAGCACTGATCTGTAGGGAGAGGAACAGTGACAAGAAGCCCTACAAATTATCCCACTCAGTAGAAAAAAAAAAATGTGCAAAATGTAATGAGCTGCAAAGTGCTTTTTTTTGCCATTGTACGGTCACCATCTTTCCAACCCCACCACCTAGCCCACAACTCCAGGGATTTACCCACCCCACTGGAATGCATCTTGACTTACCCCCACGGCGGGACTGTTGGTGAGGGACTTCTCATAGAAACATAGAAGTTGTCAGCAGAAAAGGACCTCTTGGCCTACCTAGCGTGGCCTAAAATGCCTTCCTACTGTGCTATAGCAGACCCTACTCTCTCCCCAAATGGATGCTGCTTCATGATCCTGGCAGGGGGGAGTGCCTAAGTTGGTTGCATGGGTCTAGTTGAGGGTGGATGTCCTCCTGCATGGCCGAATGTTGTCTTTTCTGAATATGCTGATCCCCAGGGAAGCATGGCATGCAATGACATAGTGGTGCAAAGAGCGCTGGATGTCTGACAGACCTCACGAAGATCTCAAGCACCGGCTGTCAGACCCTCACTCTCCACCAGTGGTTGGTCAAAAGTTGGATGCATCCCTCACCCCTGTAGAGGAGAGCAGTCTATGAGTCATTCAATCCTCCTCTCCCCAGCTAGCCCTCTGACATTCTGGGCTCACTTCCAAACCCAGAATGTCAGGCCTCAAGTGAAAGCTATACCGCTGCATTGACAGGCCGTCAAAGTAAAACTGTAAAGTGGTCAGCTGTGCTCTTCATTCATTTCACCTGGCAATATTGACAAAAACATAATAATAAAATAAGGCAAATAACACAAGTGATTTTTTGTAGCATTTTAATGTATGCTCCTCACACACCATATTTAGCCACTCGTATGCATGAATATTTGGTTTTACTCACCAGTGTTCAAAAGTGAGCAGTATTCACTCTGAATATATCTTATCAGGAGCCCTACATGGCACAGCACAATGTTGGTATCACATGTGACACAGTACGGTGTCACATGTGATACAGTACAGTGTCTGCATTGCATGAGGCAAAGTGCTGTGTCAGCATCACCATGGCACAGCATAGTGTTAAACAGTAGTATGCCACATGGCAGTGTTGTGTCAGCATTGCCTGTGGCACAGTGATGTGCAAGCAGTGCAAGTGGCACAGCTTACTGATGACAATGCACAGTGTGGTGTTGGCAGTGTATGTAGCACTGCACAGTATCTGCATGTCATCTAGCAAAACGCGATGCCTGCATAGAATGTGGCACTGAGACTGACAGCAGTGCACATGGCACTGTGCGGTGTTAGCAGTGCATATTGAACTGCAGAATGTTAGCCCTGCAACTGACACATTGCTGTGTCAGCGCTGTTTGTGACTCACTGTGGTGTCACTGCACGTGGCCCTAATACGGGGCTGCCACTGCATGTGGCCCAGCAGTGTCTGCACTTCATATTGTAGAGCACATCTTTTTTCAGTGCATGTGGCACAGGGGAAGTGACAGCAGTTCTCATGGCACAGCAAAGTATCAGTAACACATGTTGCATAGTAAAGTAACAGTACTGCACATGGTACAGCATGGTACTGGCAGAGCATGTGCAGGGACAGTGCAGTGACACTGGTTGGGAGCACATGCGGTACAACCACAGTGAAATGCCATGTGTAGTGCCTGCCACCAGGGTGGGTTGTCTCAGGAGCCTGCCATCTGTGCTGAGTGGAATCAGAAAGGGAGTGGCCATTCTATATACTGGGAGGAATGGTTGCAGGTGAGATAAGCCTGAGGTACATGTGTCACTCAAGGATGGCTTCTACTCCCTTAAGCTGCCTGCATCTGTTCCCATGAGCTACTTTGCACAACTGCTAGACACATATCATCCCTCAGTAAAAGCATAGTCTGTTGGTCTGGACCCCCCCAAACAGCCTCTCCCCACCCAAGCAGCACCTCCTCCCAGTACACAAAGCTGAGCAGCACTTCTCTGCTGTGGATCTTCCACTCCCCAGAGAGGGAGTGGCAGCTGCAGGGGGTAGCTTATCTGTGGGAAAGGGGTTTCTGCTGTTGGATGGGGCAGAATACAGTAGCACCTCCAAGTAGCAGTGTCCAGGAGCCCTAGTGCTCTCACCAGGCATCTCAGGCAGGGCATGGTAGTGTGCTTGTGATCCCCTTTGGAACAATTTAGTTCACCTGCAGGAGAGAAAAACATGCTTACTTTAGGCATATTCTGCCCAAACAAGTTGCCAGTAGCCTCAGTAGTCCCCATTAGCAACTACTGTGCCCAGTAAATTCTCCCACAGCTTGAGCATCATCTGTGGCAGATTGGTGATGGCCGTGGCATTGTGGATAACCATACATCATGTGTCTCTACACATCAACCTGAACTGTAGGTGGCCATTGAGAGAAGCTGGGAGGGTGCAAAAGCTGGAGAAAATTACTCAGCTGGATGGCACTCAGTGCCCCCCAGGAGGAATACTGCGGTTGCCCTCTTGGATCTCATGCTCCCTATTCCCATTTTCTTTTGTAGTCCCAGCTTAATTTCTTTGACTCCCCTCTCCATTACAAGAAGTCCTCACTTCTTGTTCATTACTGTAACCTCCAATTAATATTCTCCCTTTCTAAAGCTATCAACAGTCCCTATTTTCCCAGGACAGTCCCTATTTTAGGCAGCATGTCCCAGTGTCCCCACAAGTTTTGTAAAATGTAACTTTTGTCCTGGTTTTTGCTTACTTGTCCCAGTTTTGTCCCCCTTTTTTTTTGCTGGCTGCTAATCAGTGAATGACAGTTATTTCAGCACCATTGTGGTGCTGCTCGGGCTGGACAACAGTTTGCAACTTCAATCCCTGCACCTGTGTTGCACCGCAAGCAAGTCAGAGGTAGCATAGTAAAGCATGTTCCTTCCTGATAAAGTAGACTGGGCAGTAGTGCAAACAAGCGCATGTGGATGTCTGCCTGCCAGCAACTGAGAGGGACTCCAGACAGAGAAGAGACCGGCAGCAGTGAACCAAGGTACCTAAACTGGATCAGCTGTAGGGAAGTGTGTGAAAACAATCTGGTGTGGTAGTGTGAGTCACCGAAGTGAAGTTTGCTCAGCAAATGAGGTGAGCATAAGCAAGTTGGATCGGACTGTCAGGAGGAGCAATACAAGCAGCTCGAATGTCTGATCACAATTTAATGTAGGTTTGCTTCTAATGGACTTTCTGTACACAATGATTTGGAACTTGTTGCAGCAGAATGATGTATTGTTTTAATCTGGATGTTTGTTGCTGGTGTTACTGTGGGGCGGCATAGCCAGAGCAAGCAGCAAAATGTAATTGTGTGCAGCGTTGTCTGCAGCGGTGCCCGTGGGAGTGGCACGGTGCGGGGGGGTCAGGGTCAGGATGGACCATCCCAGTTTTAGGCCTCAGAAAGTTGGTAGCTTTATCCCTTTCACTGTTGCAGCTCTCTCAAGTCCCCCTTTTAGCCACATTCATGTTTTTTTTCCTTTTTTTTTGTGCTGCACCTCCTTTTGCCATCATCCCCTTTGTCATTTCCAGCTGAAAATAACTTGTACAGCCACTAGCAGGCAGGGCTAAAAGTCCATATGCCTGACAAGATTTTCAGTAGCCCAGAACAATTCATTTCATCAATGTTGTTTTGTCATGCACATAGCTTTCCTACCTTTTAGTTGTTCCTACTTTTTTCTATTAGGGGCTTATTTAGGTTCCTTCTAATAAACACAGCAAAATGTAGAAAAAATATCAAACAGCAAAAAAACTATAAGAAAAAAAACAAAAAAACAGAATGAATGGGTCCATTTCTCTGGAAGGAGTACGGCATTGAAAATATGCCAGCTTGGAAACAGCAGTACAAATATTAAGGTCCAGTAGGACTATTCCACAGGCACATTGTGCACCTGGGGACCCTTTTCATTGTGGCACTACACCAGAAGGGAAGGAATGTGGTTGCTCAACTGAGCTTAGAAAAAGCATGCTTCAGTGAATACTGCATGAAAAACCAGCTACTACAGACAGACTTCAAAGCATTCTTACACCAAGCAACAAGAAATGGTCTGCAAACAGAAGAAAAACTTGAAGCAGACTGAGGAAAAGGTAGAATTTTTTTGTTTATCTTTTAAACAGTAATTTGAGGAAAAACATCTAGGCCAAACTTACAGAGCAAGATCTATCAGATCTGAAGGAGGGGCCACAAAAAGTTTGAACCTAATATAAAAGTAAAAGTCAAGGGGTCTTGCTCCACAATCCCAGCCATTAGCAAGAAGCTGCTGTATCTCTGCAAATTCAAATCTGAGTGAGGGGGAAGGGAGTTGGTTAGTTCAGTAAATTAAACTTTGAGCTATGGAGAATTGAAGGGTCTGTACTGTAGCCTGTGAATTCAAACCTGAGATTAAGTAAGGGAGAAGAAAATACTTAGATATTTGAGGGGGCAGCTGTTCTATTAAAATTCAAACTTGGGGAGTTGGAGTTAATTACTGCAGTATTGGAATTAAACATTGAGCTACAATCTGTAGATCTATCTTCCCATTTAATAGCAGTGATGTGTGGGCTACAGGAGTTCACTACAGAGCTTGGGGGTTGGGAGGTTGGAAGGAGACAGGGGTTTAAATGATGCTTGAGAGGGGGGTTGCAAGTAATAGTTGCTGAAGGGGAAAGAGGGGGAGCCTGTAGGTGCCAGTGGGGAGGAAGACCGAGAGAGCCAGTAGCTGTGGGGTGGGGGGAGCCTATTGACCCATGTACCTGGGCAAATGATTGCGTCACAGTCTGCAGGACATGGTTACACTATGGACAAGGCTGTACATTTTTCATGCAGTGCATGGATTTCATGATTACCGTGAAAATCGGGTGTCTCCGTGACATATTACATAAGTCCTAACTTGTCATGTTTGTCAACTGATATGCTTGTTGCAGCTAAAAAAGCAAGGTTATTTCTCTGTCCTGCAGCCTTGCTTCATGGAGCCACTTAACCTCCTGTTGCTGCAAGGGTGGGTGGTGTTGATCCACGTCCCGTTCTGCTGCTGACTGTACTCAAAAAGGAATGCAGCCTTGCATCATGGAGCCGCTGAACCTCAGATTGCTGGAAGGGTATGGGATGTTGCTCCAAGTCCCGTTCAGCTGCCAGCTGTGCTTAAAAAAGAATGCAGTCTTGCATCATGGAACCGCTTGGCCTCCACTTGCTGGATGAATGGGAGCACAGGCATCAGGTTGCTGTAAGGGTTGGGGGCTGTTGCTCCAAGTCCTGTTCGGCTGCCGACTGTGCTAAAATAGGAATGCAGTCCAAATATTTGCTGTGTCTCATCTGTCCTAGATGGGAAAGGGGCTAATTTGCTCCATGCACTGATTGGCTGCCAACTGTGCACAAAATCAAATGCAGACTTGCTTCTGTGAAAAATCATTTTTCGCTGCGTGCCCACAGTGAAAACGGCGATTTTTACCTTGAAAAACTTACGGCCACTATGGACATGCTCAGCACTCTGTGCTGCGTGGGACAGGTATACCACTGCACCTTTTGAACTAAGCAGCAAACCTGGAGACCAGGGTTTGAATCCCACAGCCCTTTGTTACATACTGTGTAACCTTGTGCAAGTCACTTAATTTCCCTGTGCTCTTAGCTCACACCTGAAAACAAGCTTTGGCTTAGTGTGCTTTTCCTGGTTAATCAGTTTCCCCTTCCCTTTCCCCATTTCATTAAAGCTGAGCCATTAGCCCATCAGAAGTGCCACTAACCCACCTGGGCTACTGTTCTGAAATACTGGCAACCTGGCCATCCAGTGCACTAAGAGGGTTTAGCTGAGCCCCTTCCCAAATGCATTCTCTTTTATTTTCTGTATTATTTGATTTCCTTTCTTTGTGTCTTTTTTTCCTACTTTGACCCAACTGTACCTTTAATTCTAAATGTACCCTTTTCCTTACTGTGCTGTTCTAGACCTGTTGCATTTCTCAGCTCTTTGTTTCTGCTCTTGCTACAGTTTTTTCTCCATATTAACCTGATTTTATTTTATAGGTCTGACAGGACACAAATTGTTCTTCCTCATCAGATAAGTATCCTCTATCTTTAACTTGTTCTTTCCACCCTATTTACTCTCTAAGAACTGCAGATCCTTTGTGACCCTATTTTGTGTTTTATTTTACAGGGTCCCGTGGACATCATCCGTTAAAGACCTGCCTCTAGCTTGCTATTCCTCAGGTAAGAGACTCAGATTCTACCTATATGTGGGCTGGCTGTAATGCTGTGGCCATGCCCATTACAGTGTGTTCAGAGGGAGGTGAGAGACAGTGAGAGAGAGAGACAGAGAGGGAGAATGAAAATGTCGGGGACCTTGGAGGGAGAGGGTTAGTACTGTGACTGTGGAGGAAACAGGGTCATTTTGTGGGACAGTGGAGGTCAGGATAATGGTGGTCATCAAGGAGGGAAGGTGCTGACTGTAGCAGTGGAGGAAGGGGGCTAGTTTAGGGTACTTTTGGAGGGTGGGGCCTAGTGTCTGGGCAACTGTCTTGTGTTGTGGAGGAAAGGGGCTAGTATTGGAGCATGGTGGTAGGGAGACTATTGTCCAAAGCTGTGGAGTGAGGGGCATTTGAATTGGGGCTGTGGTGGGGAAAAAGCTAGTATGGTGGGGGCCATTGGGAGAAGTGGCTGGTTGGTGCTTTGGATGGAGGTTGTCTGGTGTAGGGTGCTTTGGACAGAGGAGTCCTGACATAAGCTTCTGTTGATGGAGGTGGGCTGGTGAAGAGTGCTGTAGACAGATGCCACAAAATGTCCAAGCGTGGGGGTGTAGTCAGCAGCCTGGGAAGTGGAAGGGATCAGCTGGCCAATAGTTCAGCCAGAGTGACGATCCCTTCCGTCTTTTACAGGACAGCATTAACATTTATAGTTTTGTCAAGGAGGGACTATCACTGCAGCAGAGTAATGGGCTACTAAGCCTAAAAATCTGACACCTTTACTTTAACAGTCATGTGTTATATGGTCATATTAAGCTCCAAAATACACCACCGTGCATCTAAAACCCAAGAGCTCTTAACTATTTCCTCCAGCAAAACAACTCCAATTATCCAACAAAACTTAAGGGTTCTTTCTATTTGTTGCTATGAGTTCTTTATTATGAGCACTCCTGGCTGTTGCGCTTTTTTCCTGCAGCCAATCCTTTAGAGCACCAGGGGTTAACTAATCGGCCACTGCACAAGTCTATGGTATGTGGTGCTTGCTGCTTTCATGCTCCTCTCAGGGCCTCCTCTAATTTCCCCCTGCCTACTTCCCACAGCTACTTTTAAGCCCATTTTGGGCACTGACCTTTAGCTGCAGTGTGGCTTTTCCATTGTGGTCCCCATCTTCTTTTTTTTTTTTTTGTAGACTCTATTTTTGCATTCTGGATGGCCAGGGCATCATTCCAGAATACCCACTCAACTCTGCCTTCTACTCCCAGCCTGCCCCCACACACACACATTGATCTCCCTTCTGATCCATGGCAAGTCCCTCCCCCAAGTTCACCCCTTGGGGAGGGCCTGCCCACCCTTGGTGGCCTGGTCTTGAATTAGAGGGATCTACCATGAGATCAGGTTGCCATGGGAGATCATGATATGAGTGGGTCTAACGGTGGTATGCTGGTAGGTCTCCGGGTTCACCTTCATTTCTGCTGGTCACCAGAGGGTTTTTCCTACATGGTTGCCCCTCAGAGTTACAAATGTGCAATTGTGTCCAATGGCACTACATGCTAACATACACTGGAACTCTGCTTCTTGCAGCTGCAATGTTGCTTGTTCCTTACACTGCCCCTGACCACCATCAGGGGCTGCCCAAAAGCAGCGAGTTCCCTGGATCTTTCCCTGGGAAGGGAGATCAGTCCTCCGGATGCTCAATCTCTTCCCTCCCCTGCCAACCGCCGAGTTCCTGAGCTCGCTCCTGAACCTGGGTCGCCATTGTGGGATCCAGTGCCTCAACCCAGTTGGAGTGAAACCCAGCAGAAGGAATCAGGCAGTTGGAGGTAGAAGATAAGTACTTTCTCTGTGCTGTTTGTTCTCCTTTAGGATTGAGCTAGCATTTCATGAGATGGCAATTTGTGCTGTGTGATTTCAACAGTACAAGTTCCAAACAAATGATTTTGTCTTGGCTGGGGGGGTGGGGGCATTTAACTGAGGGACAGAGATTGGAAATACACAGGAGGGGGAGGGGTGGTCACGTGACTCAGACCAGCCAATAATGGGGCTGGGATTCACTTATATTTCAAGCAGACCAAGTGACCCTGAAGCTTGAGTGCCACGTAGCAGGATTGTAGCATCTTGAGTAGCATCTGCAGGGAGGAAAGCAGACAGCAGAACATGCTGTTAGACAGTTAGAGCCTTACTGGGAGGGCCACATATATCCATTTCAGACGTGAGGAGTTCAAAGTGGGGGAAGGGGTCCATGGAGAGGGGCAGGACCAGGTTAAGGAAGGAGAGGATGTGCAGTGGCAGTCAATTGGGGCAGGAGATGGGAAGGGTTGTATGTTGCCAAGGATGTGGAGCAGCCATATTCCTGGGAGTGGCTTGGAGGGCAGAGGGTTGCAGAGCGTGTTGGTAGATGGGCCAGATCAGGCAGGAAATAGGGTGGTTGATGAGGGAACTAGAGGCATGGAGGAGACAGGATGGGGGAACATAACTGGGGGTAAAACTAATGAGGCATTCAAAAGAGCTCATAACAGGCACAGATAAGGAGGGACTAGGTGGGACAGCAGGAGGGCCACACAAGTGGCTGCAGCCTAAGGAAGGAAGTGATAACTGGAGGTGAGTCCGGCACAGGGGCATGACTAAAACTTGGTCGGAGCATAAATATCAGCCAGGGGGAAGGGGAACTGGACTCATTAATTGAAAGGAGATTAGCACTGCAAACAGATTCTCAGGGTTGGCTAGTCCAGAAGACCAGGAAGCAGAGAGGAGGGAAGTTACAGCGAAGGAACAGGGAGAGGTCATTACAGGGGAAACGTTACATAGCAGGGAGGCAGTAGGCAGTACACCAAGAAGACACAGTGGTGGAGGGGCTCAGCAAAGAGATGCAGTCTCTCTGGAGGGAAGTTAGGAGCAAGGAGACAGGAGGACAAGGGAAGCAGCAGGCAGCTTAGGGAAGGCTAAGGATAGGAACAGGAGGGGAGTCAGAGTGGGGAAGGGACACATTTTAGGGAAGACATAGGGAAGTAATAGCAGAGGAGGTGGTAGCATGGTGGATGGAGCAACAAATGAGTGCAAAGGGGAGGTTCCACAGGCACTAAATAGTTCAGAGGTGGAGGTCAGTACCCCGGTCATATTTGTGAGGGGGAAGAGGACAGGGCAAAGGTTAGAGGAGGCAAAGGGAGGCTGGACAGGGGATGAGAGAGCCTCACAAGTTGGGGGCAGGGGTGATGGTCAACAAGAGAGCAGGATAAGCAACAGCGAGTCCTAATTTTGGGGGATTCTATACTTGAGGGTATAAAATGGGGGGGGAAGGGTGCCAGCAAAAGTAACATCGGGTAGAATGCATGCCAGACATGACAGCAAGTAAAGTGGGGCAGAATATGGTCAGATATGTGGAGAAGGTGAAGGGGAAGTCGCACATTGCGGTGCACCTGGGAATAAATGATCTGGAAGGGAGAAGGACAGAGAAGGTACAAGACAGCTTCAGGGAAGTGGTGAAACTATGCAGCAAAGAGGGAACAACGGTAGCCTTCTCAGAAGTTCTGCCAGTGCCAAGGGCTAGTACAGACAGGAAGAGAAGAATCAGTGACTTCAACAAGTGGCTGAGGGAATGGTGTGTGTCCAAGGGGTATGGACTGGTGAAGGATTGGGGTAGCACATGGGATAACACAGATTTTTATGCAGGGGATAAGTTGCACCTTAGCAGGGCAGAGTCACAGGTGTTGAAGCAGAAGCTGGGGGATTTCATCAATGTGTATCATTTAAACTAGGTAGGGGGGAGGTATTGGAGCTGGTAATCACCAGGAGAGGTGGTCCAATGGACCTCCCCCCACCACTGGGATAGATACGAACTTAGGTGAAATAGAGGTTGAAGTGAAGGATAAAGAAGCCAGAAGACTAGAAGCAGTGTGGAGAATGGTTTCACTAAATGCTAGGAGCCTGGGGAATAAGCTAGCAGAGTTGCAGGCATTGATTGCAGAGGGGGAGGTGGACATAGCTGCCATTACTGAGACATGGGCATCCAGGCACCATAACTAGGACCTAACTATCCCAGGGTACAAACTATTCTGGAGGGATAGAGATAAAGGGAAGGCTGGGGAGGGGGGTTGCCATTTACGTTATGGAAGGGATCAGATGTAATTGGGAGGAAGGGGAGAAGGGCAGGTCAGAAGTAATCTGGCTGCAGTTACACAGCCAGAAAGGGACCAAGATTTGTCTGGGGGCCATTTATAGACCTGCGGCCCAGGAGGAGGACATTGACAGGGAACTGGGTGAGCAGATAAAGAGGCATAGTGGCAAAGGGAGCACAGTGGTGGCGGGAGATTTTAATCTACCAGGGGTGGATTAGAGCATTCTAGCAACCACTTGCACCAGGAAGCAGATCTTCCTGGAAGCGTTCCAGTATGGCTTCCTTACCCAGAGGGAAATGGAGCCAGTGAGGGAGAGAAATATACTAGACCTGGTACTGGAGGATGGTGAACAGGTTGGGGATGTATGGGTGGAGGAACCACTAGCAAGCAGTGACCACCACACAGTGTGATTCTCAATCAATCTGGGTAGGGAAGTAACCACTAAGAAAACTAGGGTCCTGGACTTCAAAAGGGCAGACTTTTGCAGGATGGGACAAATACTGGAAAGTCATATGGCAAGCATCCACCCAGAAATGGACACGGAACAAAAATGGGCAGTCATCAAGGCAGGACTGGCTGAAGTCACTAAAACTTGTGTCAAGAGCCAGAGCAAGAAAGCCAGGACCAAGAAACCAAGTTAGATGAGTAGAGAAGTAGTGGAGAAGGTGAGGGAGAAGAGAAATGCATTTAGGATCTACAAGAGATCCAACAGGGCAGAAGGCAGAGAAGAGTATGTGAAGAAATCTGGAGAAGTGAGTAGAGTGGTAAGGACAGCAAAGGTGGCTAGGGAGCAGAGGTTAGCACAGGGGATCAAAGAAGGAGAAAATGATTTCTTCAGATATATCAGAGAGAAGAGGAAGAGCAAGGATCAAATTGTTAGGATCAGGAGGGGAAGTGGATGGGTAGAAAAGGGGGCTGAGCAGGCAGAAGTACTTACTGAATACTTCTGTTTAGTCTTCACCAAGGAAAGGGATGGGTCCATACCTGAGAAGAAGGGCGAGGTGGGAGAGGGTGGAGGAGAAGCAACCACAGATGGGGAAATCATGGTAGAAAGGGTGAAGGAGGGCCTAAAGTCCCTGAAGGTGGACAAGGCACCTGGCCCAGATGAAATCCACCCCAGGATGTTGAGAGAGTTGGCAGAGGTCCTGGCAAGGCCATTGGTGAACCTATTCAATGCCTCTATGAACTTGGGGTGCATGCCCAGGGACTGGAGGAAAGCACATATGGTACCTCTCCATAAGAGTTGGTCCAAGGGTGAACCAGGAAATTACAGACTGGTAAGCTTTACTGCAATTGTGGGAAAACTGATGGAGACAATCCTCAAGGAAAGACTGGTGGAGGATTTCATGAAACTGGAGGAATGGTCTCACATGTGGCAGCTTGGTTTCAATGCCAAGAAGTGCAAAATGATGCATTTAGGAGGCAAGAACCCAGGACACAATTACTGGCTGGAGGGTGTCCCATTAACAAAATCCAAAGAGGAGAGGGCTCTGGGAGTGCTGGTAACTGGGGAGATGAACCACTCTGCTCAGTGCAAGAAGGCAGCAGTGAAGGCAAACAGGATGCTAGGGTGTATAGCAAGGGGATTACTTCTAGGAGTGGGGAGGTCATCTTGCCCCTGTACAGGTCCCTCGTGAGGCCGCACCTACAGTACTGTGTGCAATTCTGGCACCCCTACTTGAAAAAGGACATCAAACTACTGGAGGGGGTACAGCGCAAGGCAACAAAAATGATCCTGGGGCTGGGAGACAGACCATATGAGGAGAGACTGAGAGAGCTCAATATGTATACCCTGGAGGAAAGAAGGGAGAGAGGGGATATAACTGAGACTTTCAAGTACCTGAAAGGTTTGAACAAAGTAGACACCAGGTGTATGTTCAATCTGAAAGGTGGAAGGAAAACCAGGGGACACACTATGAAACTGGAAGGGGGCAGGTTCAAGAGGGAACTTCGGAGGCACTATTTCACAGAAAGGGTGTCGGCAGGGTAGAACGCTCTGCCAGAGGAAGTTGTATCATTGCAGAGTGTTGGGGGCTTCAAGAGGGGTTGGGACAGATTCAAGGGAAGGGTACAAATCTGGAGGGAGTGGGAGATGGGGAAGGACATATGAGGGAGGTGGGGGCAGCTGCAGGTGTAATGGACTGAAGTGCTGCACACTCGAGCAGACTAGATAGACCGAATGGTCTTTATCTGCTAGCACTTCTTGATGTTCAGTAACCCTTAGTGCCACTGGGCCAGCCTTGTGGCCACCATCTTGTGCCTTTTTCCTCCCAGTTCCTTCCTACTAAGCCCCTCAGGACACTTACACTCAGCTGCCATGCAGCTCAGCTAGTGCTTTTTGCATCTTCCTGCTGTCTTCCCTCCAGACCCTCATAGCAAGCCCCTTGGTGGTCTTCACAAAGGCACCGTGTGGCTGATTGGTAGAGTGAGGCATAGTTGCCCTGGCCCCCTCCACCTCCCAAAAGTTCTCTTCTTTTTCCCCCCCCACCTACATGTTGCAGGCCGCAGTCTGAACTCTGCGTGGGCTGAGACTTGAAAGCACCTGCCGGCACTGTCACTGTAGTGAAGCAGCACAAAACTGATGGCTGCATGGCCACATAATTTCTGATTGGTGGTTTTCTGACCAGCCTACCTGCCTGCTTCATACAGTCGCAGCCCACAGACCCCTCCCCAGCTAGATGCCAGGGAAAAGTTAAATATAATTAAAAGTCACCATTTACCACCAGTGTCCCTTTTCTTAATATAGGGGCCACTAGTCTAAAAGCAACCCCACCTGCCCATCTGGACTACCAGTAAATTTACTGGCTACCTGCAGATCACCTAGAGGCACTAAGGGGGGTTGCTGAGCCCCAGATATCACTTTATTCTCTGTTCTTAGTTGTCTGCATTTTTTTCTATCTCTAGTTTCCTTACTTTGACCTAGTTTATCTTTTCCTTTAAAACTCCCCTCCCTTTACGCCCATGCTGTACTGTACCCTTTTTGTATCTCTCTACTCTCGCTACAATAAGTTCCCCATACTGATCTATGTTTCCCTTTATTTCTACAGGTCTGGCCAAACTGTATACCAATCAGATAAGTATCTTTGTTTAATTCTAACACCCTAATCTCTCCTCTAGCACCTCCGACCCTTTGTGTCCCCTTAACCTTCTCTGTTCTTCCCTTTTAGGTCCTACCAGAATATCCCGGACCAAGGACACCCCAACTCTGATAGAGCAGGTAAGTTGTAATTACTTAACTGCTTTAGAATCCTAGAAATCTGGTGACAGAAAAGGACCATTTTGGCCAATCAAGTCTGCCCCTTAACCCCCCTAACTCATCTCCTTTGTCAAGAGACGCCCCGCTCCTACGACTGGTCAACTCCTGGTGTCTGTCCCATGCCCTCTTAAATCCTTTCACCATTTTTGCCCCCACCACCTCTTCCAGTAGTTTGTTCCAGGACTCCCACCACCCTCTCAGTGAAGTAATACCCCCTCACATTGCCCCTAAACCTTCCTTCTTCTAATCTTAGATTACGATCACTAGTTCTAGCACTTACATTCCTTGTAAATGAGCTTCACACTCTCACCTTACTAGTCTCCAGTGGACACAGATCCAACTCCCTCCACCTCTCCTCATAGGGCTTCCTATGCATAGTGTGCACCATCTTGGTTGCCCTTCTTTGAACCCTTTCAATCTTGTCTGTCCTTGTGTAGGTGAGGCCTACAGAACTAAACCCCGTAATCCAGGTGACGCCTCACCATGGAGTTATAAAGGAACATCAGCACCTCCCTCCTTCTGTTTTATACCTCTCCCTATGCACATCAGCATTATATTCAGTTTGGCCACCAACGTGCTGCATTGGTTCCCCACCTTAAAGTTATTTGAAATTATAATCCCCAGATCTCTCTCCTGCTCAGTTTTGCTTAAGTTCAGGTTCAAGTTTATTGTAGGAAAAACTCCATTGAGCAAACTAATTCACAAGGAGGTCCTATGATACATATACTAGAAGACTCACAGAAGGATATAATAAGAGCACACAACAAGATTATAAATGCTAATAAAGTATATGAGTTGCAGTTATACAGGCATTACACTATATATCATGGAGTAGGTCCTCATACTCATATACAAAGTGCAGATACAGTCCATGTGGACCTTGTGTCTAACAATTGGCTACACAGTCATAGGAAAATACAATTTCAATGACAATTACAAACATCTTTTATTTTTCCTGCAATTAATTTTTTGAAGAGACTGACAGAGACTAATTTTGAAAGTTTCAGTGAAGATTGTAGACGATTCCAGATTATCGGTAGGGCTATGGAAAAGGCACACTTCCCGAAGGAAGTGCGTGTCATGGAGACATCTAGAAAGATGAAATCTGATTTTCTGAGTGCATATGTACTGCTGCAGGTATGGTTGATGGAGGTTAGGTAACTTGGAAGTTTGTTAAGGAGAAGTTTTAGAGTCCATGTACTGGCATGAAGAACGCGTCTAGTGGTAAGGGATGTCCAACCCACAGCTGAGTATAGGTCACAATGGTGTGTCCAGTAAGGGGAGTTCGTAATGTAGCGCAGTGTACGGTGATAGAGAATGTCTAGTTTAAGTTTTGAGGTTGCAGAAGAGTTATACATTATGTCCCCATAGTCTAATAGAGGGAGGAATGTGGCTTGGACAAGCCTAGTTCTGATCGCGACTGGAAAGAGCAGCTTGTTACAGTAAAAGAAGCCTAGCTTTATTTTTAGTCTTTTTATAAGGTCATCAAGGTGTTCAGAGAATGTAAGCTTGCTATCTAACCAAAACCCCAGGTATTTGCATTTGGGGGTGACTACTAAAGGCTCACCTAGGGAGGTTACTATGAAGTCATTCTGTAATGTGTCATGTATGGGGGGGGCATGATTTTGGGGGGAAGAGCGTAGCTTTAATTTTCTTAGCGTTTAGTAGGAGTTTAGCATTTATGAGATTGGATTCAAGCTGGATCAAGTCGGCTTGGAGGACGTCTCTGACATGTAATAATGAGGCATCAGAAGTGTAGAGGACTGTATCGATGGCAAAGAAATGCAATTTAGAGTTGGATATGTGGTAGTCGAGGTCATTAATGTATAGGGAGAATAGGCTAGGACCTAGGATGGAACCTCGTGGGACTCCCCTAGTAAGTGGTGGGGGGAGGAGAATAGTCCATCAGCTTTGATTTTTTTGCATCCTTCCTGAAAGGTAACTATTAAGCCATTGGATGGTAGAAAGTGTGGCACCTATTTTAGCAAGGCTGAATTCAATATGGTTGTGGTCTACCATGTCGAAGGCTTTGCTAAGGTCTAGGAAGACAGCTCCTGTATACTTCTTGGAGTCCATGGCTGAGATCCAGTCGTCAGTTACTTTGGCCAAGGTGGTGACAGTACTGTGGTTGGAGCAGAAACCAGATTGGGTTGGGTTTAGGAGTGAATAGGTTTCTAGGTGATGCTTTAATTGAGCGTAGATCAGCTTTTCAAAGACTTTAGAGAGGATAGGCAAGATGGAAATCGGTCTGTAGTTATTTAAATCACATGGGTCCTCTGCTTTAAATAGGGGGAGGATTTGGGCTGATTTCCAGCATGACAGTACAATAGAAGAAGAGGTAGAAAGATTGAAAATATGTAAGATTGGGGCCGTAAGGTAGGTGAACCCAAGTTTTAGGAAAAAAGGTTTGATTCCATCGTCCCCGGTGCTTTTTTTGGTATCAGGGTTCTTGAGGGAATCTTCAACATCTTTAAAGTTAATGGGGTGCAGCTGAAAGGGGAGGCTTGTTTTTGGAGAGATATAATTTGTGCTGTCTTGGCTAATAGCATGTGATGCATAAGGGGATGTGTCAAACGCTAGGCCAGCGGTGGTAAAGTGAGAGTTAAATTCTTCAAGGATATGGAAACTATTATCCACAGTCGTATCATTTTTACGTTCGCTTGCGCACATGCGCAAGGAACGTATTGGGAGAGTAGCACACTTGGAGGTGTGCCTCTCCAACCCAATGCACTGCTCAGTTGAGCAGGCATGGCGGTCCTGCACCAATGGGTGCAGCAGCTCAATATGACAGCGGTGGTCTTCGCTTCAAAGAAAAGCACCGCTGCCATGCAGGCCGCCCTCGCGTCACAGCTACCTCCCCGCGCCGTCCGTCACGCTGCCCCCAAAGCTTCGTTGCCATGCTGGGAGCCCACCCCAGTGTGGCAAACATTGTTTGCCGCAGGGGTGCCCAATCCCCGTCGGCTCCACGACCCCCCCAAAGCCATACTGCTGCCATGCTGGGAGCCCACTAGCGTGGCAAACCGTTTGTTTGGATTGCCGGCAGGGTGCTCAATCCCGTTGGCTTCTGGCCCCCAACGTAATTTACCGGACGGGGTGCCCAATCCCCATCGGCTCCTCGGCCCCCACACACATCTTCTGCCATGCTGGGGGCCCACCCCAGCGTGGCAAACGTCCTCGTAGTCTTTTTCCTTTTTAACCTGTAAAAACCAAACGGTCCCTTGGTGTCTCCCAGCCCCCTCACACAACCCGCACCCACCCTGCACACCCAGCCTCCCACCCCTCCACCCCATGCCTCCGGACTCCAGCGTGGCGATCTTCAGTGGACTGGGAACACGTCTGCACTCTTCAAAGCCGACCATGAACTGAGGAAATGCCCGGTAAGCTGTATAATGGGCTAGATGGGTTTCAACTGTGCATATCTCAGTCATTTTTGGAATTTTGCACCAAATTTTAACATGGGGTTTTGGGACCCTTTTCCCGAATGATGTCACTGTCATGGCGTTATTCAGGCCGAAGGGTGATTTCGCAGGCACTGCGCGATCCTGCGCCAAAATCACCCTTCGGCCTCCAGATAACGCCATGACAGTGATCATTCATGAGAAGGTCCCAAAACCCATGTTGAGAATTTGCAAAATTCCAAAATGACTGTTTCATGAGCTGCATTGCGTGAAGTTCCTACGCAGGCTCGTAAGTTCAATTATCAATATTTTCACTCCAGATTTTCAACATTGCCATTTTATCACACCTTCTTATGAGTTGTACAGCTGTCATTTTTCACATCTCACCCAAAACGTGTTTCCGCCCATGTAGTGCACAATGGCGCTAGTTGGTGTGCGAAATCAATGTATGGAACACATTAAGAAAATCACAGTGACACTGTTCATGAGCACAGGTCTTAAAAGCGGCTGTGCTGAAAATTTGGCAAAAATTCATACAAACTAACTGTTTCTACAGTGCATTGTGCAGTTCCACGCGCTCGTAAGTTTTGCAATTTCAATATTTTCACTCCAGATTTTCAACATTGCCATTTTACCACACCTCCTTATGAGCATTACAGCTGTCATTTTTCACATCCTGCCCAAAACGTCTTTCCCCATGTAGTGCACAATGGCGCAGTCCGTGTGCGAAATCAATGTATGGGACACAGTAAGAAAATCACACTGACACTGTTCATTAGCACAGGTTTTAAAATGGCAATGTTGAAAATTTAATGACAATTCTAAAAATGACTGTTTTACGAGTGTCGTTGCAGTTCCCACTCACCTGTAGGTTTGCCAATTTTCAATATTTCCACTCCAGATTTTCAACATTGGCATTTTACCACACTTCCTTATGAGAAGTACAGCTGTCATTTTTCACATCCTGCCCAAAATGTGTTTCCGCCAATGTGGCACACAATGGGGATAACAAACAGGTCATGCTGACAATTTATTGTGCAAATACCAGCAATCGCACAGGGCATTAGGGTAAAGCACCATACATGCCAAACACCACTGCAAATACCTGCAAGCGAACATTCGGCATTGACAAATGCTTGTTAATGATTTTGGTTGGTAGGGAAGGGGCCATCGGCTGCCCTTCAATAGACTTGAGGGTCCTCCAAATTTTTTGGGAGTCCCCCTTAGCCTGCTCGAGAGTGGAAACATAGAAGTTGGCTTTGGCAGCACGAATTTGTTTCACAGAGCCATTTCTGGCAGTTCCGAAGACCTGCCAATCCTCCGGGCTTTTTGTGTATTTAGCCTTGTTCCATAATTTATCACAGGCAGAGAGAGCGTTCTTCAATTTAGCAGTGAACCAGGGATGTGAGATGTTTCATGTCCTGACCTTAATAAATGGCGGATATTTATTTGCTAGGGTGTTGAGGGTGTCATTTAAGACTGCAGCCGTCTCATCAGGGGTTTTAGAGAGATAAAGGTTTTGCCATCTAACCTGGCTAAGGTCATAGAGGTAGTCCGGCACGCTAAACCTCCGGAATGAGCATTTAATTATGATTTTAGGCTGGTGGCGAATTTTGGTTTGCATCCTTGTGCAGACTACAATACCATGATCACTCATATCATTATGAAATACCGCTGAGTGAAAGATTTTATGGGGTTAGGAAGATAATATAATATCAAGAATCAAACTGTTATCTACATTTATCTTGTTGGGCCTTGTAGGTTCTGTCACTAATTGAGTAAGACCAAGTTTGTCACAGGGGGACTTCAGCCTATGCGATTTGTGTGATAGCCAGTCCATATTGAAATCCCCAAGGATTAGTACTTCGGTCTTGGCAGCAGCTGTTAGCGATTTAAGGATCGTGAGGAAGTCAGTTCCGCCACTAGGGGGCCTGTAGCATCCGATGATGGTAATTAATTCCATGGAGGGGAGATGTAACTTTATGGAGACTATTTCATATTCCTTTTGTTTCTATTTACACTGAATATGTCTGACTGTGAACTTGGATTTAGTGTAAATTACTCCCCCACCCCTAGTCCCCCTGTCAGCCCTTATCAACGTATAGCCCAGAAGGGTAACTTGTTGGTCCAGGTTTGATGTTTTTAGCCAAGATTCTGTAATAATAATAAGATCGGGCTCAGTATGGAGAGCCCGTGCTTGTAGTTGGTCAATTTTCTTAGGCAGGCTTTGGATATTAACCAACATTACCTTAAGACCTGAAGCTGCCGCAAATTCAGAGGGTGAGGGTGAGCTTAACCCACCCCCCATGTGTAACTGATTTCTGGGTTATTGCACCCCATGTGCATTACTGTACATTTTTTGGCATTGAATTTCAGCTGCCAAGTTTCCGACCACCCCTCCAGAATCTTTTAGTCCTTCCTCATTGCCTCCCTCCCTCCCCCCAGGTGTCCACCATATTGCAGATCTTCGTACCACCTACAAATAGGCACACCTTCCCCTGCAGCCCCTCCACTATATCATTGCTATAGATATTAAAAAAGGATGGGTCCCAGCACCGACCCCTGAGGCACACCACTCGTCACCTCTTCCACCCTGGAATGCACCCCATTTACCACAACCCTCTGGCTTCCGGTCCTTCCACCAGTTCTCCACCCACTTTATTTTCTGTCCCACCCCTAAGCCTTCCAGCTCATTTCCCAGCTTTCTGTGCAACAAGGTTCCAAAGGCCTTGCTGAAATCCAGGTAGACAACATACACCCCCCCCCCCCAGATCCACCTCCCTGGTTACCCAGTCGAAAAATTCAATTAGGTTCATCTAGCACAATCTTCCTCCCATAAAACCAAGCTGCCTTGGGTCCTGTAGGCAGTATAGCGCAGTGGGTTAAGGGTCTGAGCTGCAGATCTGGAGACTTGGGTTTGAATCCCACAGCTGCCTAGGTGCATACTGTGTGATCCTGAGCAAGACACTTAACTTCCTTGTTCTCCTAGGTTGCATCTGGAAACAAGCTTCAGCTTTGTGTGCTACTGCTGGTTAAACAGTGTTCCTTACCCCGCTTCCCCCTGTAGACCATTGACAAACAGGTGTTCTACTATTCTTTCCTCTAGTAGTATTTCCATGACTTGTCCCACTGTTGAGGTCAGGCTGACCAGTATGTAGTTCCCTGCATCCTCCCTGTTAACACTTTTGTATAGAGAGGGACCACATCAGCCCTCCTCCAATCCCTGGGCACATCACTTGTTTACAATGACAGGTTGAACAGGGTAGTCGGAGGCCCTGCTAACACCTCCCTTAGCTCCCTCAGTATCCTGGGGTGTACCCTATCTGGCCCCATAGTCCTAATGCTGCCAATTCAAAGAGGATCCTTTATTTTGCAAAGGTACCTGTGTCCATTTCCGTGATCTCCCTATCCTTATTATTGGCCCATTTCCTGCCCCCTCCTTTGTAAAAACCGAACAGAAGTATTTGTTCAGTATTTCTGTTTTTGGTGGTCATCATGGTTTACCCTCATTCCCCTTTCAGACTCACAATCCCTCCCCTTGCCTTCCTTTTCTCACTGATGTACCTGTATGTAAAAGGTTTTGTCCCACCTTACCACTGCACCAACTGGCTGGCTTGTGCCAGGGATCCCACACAAGTGTGGGTCTGGTCCCAATGTGCACGTTGCATGTGGAGCCATTTTGGCCTGCCTGCTGTTTGCTGTAGTGTAGTGGATTATGGTGGACTGGTTTTGCTTGATTCTGCACTGACAGCTTCATTTGCAGCAGATCCTGGAGTCTTCTGCAGCTGGCTTTGGTGTGGCGGGCAGCGGTGGGAGATAGTGTCCTACAGTGCATGTTAAAAGTTTATATAAGCTTTTGTTTACTGGTCCCACTGTACTCCCTGGGCTAAGTTCTGTCACTGAGGACTGAACTTAGCCCCTGGAGAAAAGCAGAAGTGTAAAACATTTGATCAGAGGTTGTGGAAGCTTGAATGTGCACTGCGGGCTTTTGGAGCTTCAGATGTCATGGAAGTGGAAAGGGGTCGGCTGGACAGCAGTTGAAGTTACCGTCCCTTCCCTCCCTTACAGAACAGCAGTAAATTTTATAATTTATGCATGGACAGACTATCAACACTGCAGGATGGGCTTAATGAAGCCCAATACAGAATGTCACACCTTTATTTTAAAAGGCAATGACTGATCGGGTCAGGGAATAAATTTATGAGTGGATTAACATTTTACAGTGATAGCCCACAAAGGAATCATTTGTGGAAAAGACTCCTGGCCAGGTGAGTTGCCATATACGTGTCAGTGGGGGGCTAGTTGAGAGCTGCTCTTTGATCATGGCCAAATATTACAAGCCTATTTATTTATTATTTATTTTATTTGATTACATTTTGTTGACCCCGTAGGCCCATCGAGACTAGATGTCCCTTTTTCACGGGTGACCAGGAGGAGGGGGGATACAAATGGTAACCAACATAAACTGAACCAGATTAAGCTGTTGGTGGTATTTGTTTTAGTGAATGCCTATGACCAAGCATGATCTGTGAAGCAGATGGTGATTAGCTGCCAATAACCAGCATCAGGTATTGATTAACTATGATGATAAAAGAAAACACCATCAACAGTAAAAGAAAACTTATGGTTTATGGCGGCTTTGGGTATTGATTGATAATGATAGATAATGATTTAGCACCACCAAAAGTACTGATTTAAAAATTATTATGGCCAAGCAAAACTGTTGCATGTGTGGTCCTTATTGTGCAGCTGCAGATCTAAGTTCGGTGAGGACTGGTGAGGGGGGAGACAGGCATGGGGAGCCAAAGTGGAGGGTGTGAGAGGCATGCAGGGAGGGGGGCACTGGGGGGAGGATCTGATGTCAAGTCTGATGGGGGGCGGACTAGCAGGAGGACCTGGAGTGGTCGATGTCATACCACATGAGAACCACTGTACTAAATATGTGCTACCCCCTGATTTCCAATAGCAGTGGTAGTGCATTGTCATCATTGAGCTACCAGCATCCCCTTAAAGAACCACGGCACTACCATTGCACACATATGGTACCACAGTGTCACCAATGGTATGGCAATGGAATTGAAACAAATCCATTGTGAGACCAATTTCAATGGTTTTGCAATGGCAGCTCATTGTGTTACCATTCTACATGGAAATCACCCCAGTGTTACCACCATGGTACACGGTACCACAGTGGCAGCAGTGGTAATACACTGGAATTGAAACAAATCCATTGTGTTACCAAAACAGCAGTGGGAATACAGTGGTGTGTGTTTGAGCCATTGTAGTACCATCCATGCACACATTCTCATTGCGATACCACTGTCCATGTGGTACCACAATGGCAACAATGGTTTCACAATGGAATTGAAACAAATCCAATGTGTTATCAGTCATGGGGATACAGTGGTACTGCAGTGGAATTTACAATGGTATGGAAATGGTGGACAAATGGTAATGCTACGGTGTTCTGAGGATATTTTCGTAAGGGAAGGGCTAGCTAGAAAAACACTAAGGACAGGGAAAGAAAGGAGAAAGGGAGCCCTGGGTATGCTCTAGGAGGAGTAGAGGGGAAGGTAAAAGGTAAATGGTAAGAAAACACCTTTGAGCAGTACTTCCAGGATTCAGAACAGAGTTGGACTTAAATTTGGCATTTCCAAGGTTCAAGGAGTGTGCGTTGGGGTAAAGCCTTGAATAGCGTCATACTTATCAGTGATACGAGTTTTAACAACTTTTGGGTATTTAAAAGGAAGGTTACGAAGAGAACAAGGGGCAGCAAGGTAAAATGGAAGCAAAAAGAGCATCAGTAATCTCTATCACTCTATGAAATAAAATCCTAATGCAGTTTAGCAATTCACCCCACAGAATCTGCCCACCTCATGGCCATCCTGAAACCCCCAATGCGGGTGCAGTCGGCTTAATTCCCCCAAAGACTATTGGTGAGAGCTCTCTTTTTAACATTGCAATGTGTACCACTCTGAGGAAACTGATGCTGCTAGCAGGGTGGAGCTTGGTGGCACATTTTAAATGACTGCAGGAAAAACACACTTTTTTTCCCCAAACTATTTTTCTCACCTCCTGTCCTTTCCCCAGCGTCCTCCTGGGGTCCCCTGTCTCTACCTCTCATCATGACTTGAGCCTCCTCTGTACCCCTGGCCTGGCACATCCCTCAGGTCTGATCCCTCTGAGGAAGGGCCCCCCTATCTGCCCAGGATGCTCTTTCTATAGTATTGAGTTCCGGGCTGGGGGGCAGGCCAGTAGAGGGGCAGGTCTGACGTTGGGAGTGTGGACAGTGAATGGGGAGGCACCTTTGCCTATTGAGGGACGGAGTGGTTTTTGCATGGTGTTTATGGTACCGTGCAGAGTGCAGCTAGCAAGACAATGTTGTACCGCTGCTCTGCCCCCAGCATACGCTACACCACTACGACGGCACCCCCGGCCGCCACCAGAGGCCGCTCCACGAGTAGACGCTCCCCTGAACCCTCCCCAGGAAGACACAGCAGTCCACTGGACACCAGATCTCTTCCCTCCCCTGCTGACCCCCAACATCCTGGGCTCGTTCCCGAACCTCGGTAGCCAGTGTGTCACGAGGTGAGGCGTCCAGCGCCTCAACCCTCAGCGCAGCCAGGAAAATTTCTGACATGATTTCAGTTGGAGAAGTTTTCAGAGTATTATCAGAGCCCTGTACTACCTCAAATACCTTTCTTTGTACTCTGTCCTTACAGCTTAAAAAAGGACAGACATTCACAAATCTGCCTTGGGTGCCATATTCTTGTTGCATTTGCAAAGTTTGCGTTTGTTTGTGATGATAAGAGTTCATAGCTTCCTTAACCACTCTAATTTGGGATGAAAAGTCATGTTTTAATGTTTATGCTAAGGACAGCAAATGCTTCAGTTGTTTCCTGTATGTCAAATATGTAACATATTCTCAGTTCTGTAGGGTGTTACTATTAGATTTCAGGAAAAGAATAATATCCCATTTTGTATCAAACCACCAAAGCACTAGGCTGTCAAACATATCATAGACAGATTTTCTATTAAACATAAAGTAATGTAATTGTTGCTTAACTTCATTTTGCAGTAAAACAGAGAAATTCAGTTTCCACAGTCCAGGTCCCTGGTTATATAGAGGCCCAGATCCTATAACATGCAATTCATTATGATCTGAATATGTTGCAGGGTTTATGCAAGCTTTCTGCACTAGTAGTAACTTATTGGTAAAAAAGAAATCGGTCCTGGTGGCAGACTGTCCTTTCTGGAAAGTTGGGTCTGATTTTGATGTGACTGTATAATAGGCATCCACTAACTCAGCAGTTTGAATAATGGTATTCAGGCTATGTGTGTCACAGTACAAGTTTTTAGTTTTGCTGGCAGGACCTCTATCCTGTGTGGAGAGACCACAATTAAAGTTCCCAGCCCAGATTATATTATGAGATGTATGCAAATAAGGCTGAATCTGCTGGAAAAGTTGGACTCTGTCTGCTTTGAGCTGTGGTGCGTAAAGGTTAATTAATCTGAAATATGCATTTTGGTAGCTAATGTCCAGGAGTAATACCCTACCCGGCACTAAATCAATCAATTTCAATACTTTCACTGAAATAATATTAAAGTGTATGGCAGCCCCTGAACAGGGTTCCAAACCCATGGACCAGTATGAAACCTCAGAGCACCACCATTTAATGGCGTGAGTTATTTCCTGCACATTGTGTAGTCACGTGTCCTGTAAGAAAACAATATCCAAGTTATTTTTTCTTAAGCAGGAAAAAACAGAAAGTTGTTTCTTCTTATTATAGATTCTATTGACATTAATAGAAAAACATGTTAGCACTGCAGGCATCTATAATCAATCAATCAATCAATATCTTTATTTAACCAGGCAGAGCACCATTGAGCAGGGCTCATTTACAAGATGGACCTGGTAGTTTAAACAACAACAAATAATTGTGATGGCGTGGCCAGCTGGTTCTGATTTCTCTATGATTTTTGAAAAATAAAAATGTAGTGTGGGATTGTCTGTCATGAGACATCCTGTGCTCCTGGGAAAATGAGTTTTTGCTGATGTCACCTTATTTAATATACCTCCTGAGTGACGGGACATCCTGTGTGTATTACTTTTTTTTTATATTTAACAGGGAGGAGCTAGGTGACATCATGGAAGAGGCAGGTTCAAAGACAGTTTTAAACTATTCTGTGGCTGATCTTTAGACACATTCCTGTTGGACTCTGAAACAACAACATCTAACTATAAGCACTGTAAGAAGGTTGACAAGTCTTATTGTATTGTGGTAGGAGTTTGTTTGCACTTTTTCCTTGTTTGCTTTTAAGTGATTGTATGCTTTGTGATATATTGTTCTGTGTTTACATTTTACCTATTTTTATCCATTTTCTAAGTAAACCTCTTATTTTAAAGAGACTGCCTGTGTGCCTTTGAAATTCTTTCTTTTGCATGTGAAGTACAGATGGTTAAAGTTGACACTGTTCATAAGCTTAATGGTAATACCAAACTGGGAAAAGGTAAGAATTTTCCTAGGGTCTTTCATAGAGTTTTTAGGGTTCATTTTGGATACTTGGTTAGGTGCCATTAGGTGAAAGATATCTGACATTCCCCGAAGAGCAGAATTATCCGAGCCTGTACATTTAGGTATGCTAGCATAAGGTTCACAGTTTGAATCCCTCCAGAACTTGAGACCAAAGGTGATTTGGACCCACAAACGGACAGGAGGGTTACCCTGTTCTGTTAACTGTTCACAATACTGCGCTCGGAGGTTGGCACTGTGGGAGCAGAAGGCCTGCCCTGCTGAGTGGAGTTGTGACACAAGTCACAATACAACAATTTGGCATAGGCATAGCAACATTAGCAGCCTATGTACAGTCATTACAAGTGAGAATGGAATGGCTTGGCACAGTGGTGTACAATAATTTACAAATAGCAACGTAAGATTTGACACTGAGAATAGAACAAGGCAGCATAATTTACACATAATTTACAGGTGTGGTACCAAAGGCAGTCGAAGTAGAAAGTGAATCCATCATGGGGGTTTTTGTTTGGTAAAAGCTGTTTTCTTTTTTCCTTGCTTAGGTTTCCCCCCTTTCCCAACAGGTTTTGGTTGTACCTTGTCCTCATTATCACTTGTCTCAAGTTTGGAACCCTTGTCCACTGCCCCAACCTGAGAATGCTCTGATTCAGTGTCAGATGGAGCAGTTGATTTCTGAAAAATCTCAAATCTATTTTGTATAGAAGTGGTATTTGTTTTTGGAATCTTTGAGGCAGGCTGGCTCCTAGCTTGCCTCCTTCTAGTAACCCTTTGCATCTGTGGGGCCCCTGTAGCTTCTGGGGGGGCATATCTGTCATATCTGTGTGTGTGTGTGGGTAAATCAGCTTGGGGGGGTAACACTTCTGAAACTGATTCCTCATATGTGCTGATATCACTATCATCATTGAAAGAGGGGTTTTCCACTACCTCTCTCTATCTCGTCCCTCTGACTAAACTCAGGGTTGGTTTCAGGAATGGGATTATGTAGTGTGGTGGTCATGGTACTCTGGGCCCTCTGAGCTACTTCTATCAGAAGCTGCTGTTCATTGAAATCATTCGTGGCTGATTGTCTGTGTGCCACTTTGGGACAGGTAGCATAAGAGTGGCCCTTCTGCCCACATAGATTACATAAAACAGTATTACAGTTATAGTATAAAAAAGGTTGCTAGCCTTGCTTGTAGAGCAGAAAGCAGCTAACTAAAAGAAGCTACATGTTCTTATTAATTTAAAACTTATATCTAAACAGGAGTCAGTGTCTGTTAAGATTAAGTAAACAGATAACTTTATTAGAAGTAGAAGGGATCTTATTTAGGGTTAAAAAAAGAGAAAGAAAAGAAAGAAAGTCAGTGTGTGTTCTGTGCAGGGAAGGGTATTGTATCAGCTGACTTTGCTAAACCAGTAGGAGGAAAGAGAGCTTACCTGGGGGTGTGGTTTAGACACTATAAAAGCAGGTGAGTCAAATTACAATTTCCTGTTGCTAGCCTTGCTTGTAGAACAGAAAGCAGCTAACTGAAAGAAGCTACATTTTCTTATTAATTTAAAACTTGTATCTAAACAGGAGTCAGTGTCTGTTAAGATTAAGTAGACAGATAACTATTAGAAGTAGAAGGGATCTTATTTAGGGTTAAAAAAAGAAAGAAAAGAAAGAAAGTCAGTGTGTGTTCTGAGCAGGGAAGGGTACTATATCAGCTGACTTTGCTAAACCAGTAGGAGGAAAGAGAGCTTACCTGGGGGTGTGGTTTAGACACTATAAAAGCAGGTGAGTCAAATTACAACTTCCTGTTGCTAGCCTTGCTTGTAGAGCAGAAAGCAGCTAACTAAAAGAAGCTACATTTTCTTAATTTAAAACTTGTATCTAAACAGGAGTCAGTGTCTGTTAAGATTAAGTAGACAGATATCCATTACAAAAACAATATGCGTGTCAGAAGTAAGGGTTAGAGGAAGGTTTATAGCAGCATCTAGAAGTGGTAAGATTGGGTTCTGAGTAAGTGCTAGTTCTGCTGGTAACATCATAGGGGAGTCAGGAATTGGAGAGTCAGTCCATGTCACTAATGGAGTATCTTAAGAAATAGCAATATCTGTAACAAGCTTTCTTGCTCCTATCCCCATTTTTTCTAACTGTAAATCTGTTATTATTGGCAAAGACATCTGTACCCCTGGAATCTTTATGGGCGAAAACCCCCAAATCCATTTACCTGAGTTGGGTGTTTGAACCCAGACGGCTGCATGGAGAGACTGCTTGACTGATCAGGGAGTGTCTATGGTAGGGGATCTCTCGGCTCAGGAAGCTTGTCCTTTTCCCAAAGGTTTAACAGTCCTACGTGCGGTAAAAGAGAAGATAGTTGCTGCAGATTGATTGTTCGGTTTGGAAAA
The DNA here is from genome assembly GCA_016271365.2 of Neoceratodus forsteri. Classification (NCBI taxonomy): domain Eukaryota; kingdom Metazoa; phylum Chordata; order Ceratodontiformes; family Ceratodontidae; genus Neoceratodus; species Neoceratodus forsteri. The sequence goes on along the minus strand of CM057452.1, from coordinate 978,035,078 downwards.
AACTGTGCCGTCCGCCGGCCTCTCTATAATCGCAGCGGTGGTATCCTTGGGGAAATGAAACATCATGCTCTCGTTGCTAGGAAGGGCCAGAAGCCCACCGCCAGTACTGTCTGTAGCTGTCTGTAGTGCATCCAAGAGCTCCCGTTTTCTCCTAATGAAGAATTCTTTCTCTGCTGCCAAGAGCTTGAAATTCAGCCACTGTCAGTTTATTTGAAGAGGCAGGGGCTCCTGTCATCATGCCTTCCAGTTCACATAGTACATTCTGGGACTCTCTAGGTTGATCATTCCTGACGGAGATATCCAGATCTGTAAGTACAACTCTTTCTTTTTGCTCAGTAGTAGTAGGAGTTAGAGATCCATCATGTATTGCTTGTCCATCTTTAGTCTCATTGATTACTGTACTCAGAGAGGAGACCAGCTCACAGACAGCCCACACATCCACCTCCATCACTGCCTGACCGAGAACTGCATCAGCCATACTGAAACAGCAGCGCCCCCTACCGCATAGTAAGGGAATTTACCCAGTGTCCTGGCCAAATTTGCCCCATTCAGTAAAAAAAAAATACCACCAACAGCTTAATCAGGTTTAATTTCAGTTGGTTACCATCTGTATCTCTCCTCTTAACCCCCCCCCCCATGGGTTGCCCCTGAAAAAGGGACTTCCAGTCTCAGTGGGCCTACCCGGGCAACAAAATTCAATAAATAAAAAAAAAAATAAATGAAGTACTAGTAGTTTCTGCGGGTAATATTTCTCACCAGAAATCTGCTCACTTGGAGTGATTCGTCCCTATCTAAATATGATGAGGGAAGCAGTCTCAAGATGTCCACCAACTGTCCTTATTAAATGGGGGCTTAATTTGCCTCTAAGTTTAAACACAAGCATTAAACTACTAGTTGTTTCCACTGCTGCACTTTGCAGTACTAGTGGAAGAAGCAAACTGAGTCAATTAATTTAAATGCTCTTAGGCCTGTGCTTAAGCACTCTATTTCAAATCTGAGCTATGGGCTGACTGCAAAAGAAAAATATTGTATGTACTGCAGCAATCATTTGCCATCCAACCATGCCCTCAAAAGCAAAACAATAGAAGCAAGCAAGAAGAACCACCCTGCCCCAGCAAAATGTACAGCAGAGGACTGCCAGGAGAGAATCATCACCCCACTTAACACGAAGACACCCTAGAAGTCATTGCAAAACCAAGCAAGCAACTGCTTCCAATGAGACTGCCAACCTAATTAACCATTCATCTTAGGCAAGTGAATAAAAGGACTGGGAGCAAGGTTTTACTCAGGGTGTAGATGGTTTCTAAAAACGTGAATGTTCATAAATGTATCACTGAATACTTTTTAAAGTCTTCATTTGGTCTGTGTATATGCTGAGTTGTTGTCATTATCTACAAGCAATGAAGACCACCTCACAAAGCTGCTTGCCATCATTCATGGCAAGCCTGCTGTTATTGTAACCAGTGGTTAAACTGGAATTTCAGAGGTGATGGAGCTCTGATTAGTGTTGCTCGGATAGTGCTTTTGTGGATCCGACTATCCTCCATTGGATAGTAGTGGTATCCGACGTAGGATCTGGCAAATGGATCCGGTGGTCAGATCCATTGGATCCAACCTTGGATAGTTGGATCAGATGCATCAGATCCCACCACAGATAGTTGAATCCGATGGTCAGATCCATCGGATACCTCAGATACTTACAGTGGATCCTGGGAGGTTGGATTCTTGTTTGTATATCTGTGCCATTTGAGGCTATCTAATATCCGACCAAATGATGGTATCCCATGGTATCCAAATTTGTAGGATACTATCTGAGCAACACTAGCTTTGATGTCATAATTATCACCAGTAATATAGCATGTCATTAACTAGTAAGTGATGCCTGCATGCATGCACAAGATGGGAGACAATCACATTTTCATCTTTACTATTTAAACTTTTTTATTAATTTTTCTAAACCAGCACATGTGCATTCAACCATAAACATTTTTATCAATAAAAAGTATTTAATTTTTCAAAGTACAAAATCAAACAAGGGAAGACAGTGATACACTAGTACTTAATAGAACACAGGCAGTACATACACTACACATTTAATTCTAATTCAAACACACAGGGTTAAATATTTTTTTCATTTTTCATTCAGTTTCTGATTCAGTCACAAATTAAATCTAAGTGGTTTAGTCCTGTTTTCTGATAAGAGTTTATAACGTTCCATATTGATTCATGTGCATGTTTGTCTTCCTTAGCTTTACAAGCTTTACAAGCAGCATGGTCAGCAGATTATCTGTGCACCAGCCACTTCTGATCATAAGAAGGTGGGTCCCACTGTTTCAGTGGCAGACAAACCAAGGAGGTGAATATGAGTGATGAGATATGAACATAAAAAAAATCCAAACCTCAGTTATTCATTTTGCTACTGAAACATGAATCTGGAGAGCTGGTTTTAAATCCAGTCATCGCCTACTACTTAGCACAATAGTTTAATGGAATATATGACGGCCTTAAACAGTCCACATTAAAATCCCTATATTTAGGCTGGCAGTATAGCCTAGGAGTTAGAGTAACAAGCTGTGAATGAGTGTGGTACATCCAGCAGACCTGGGATTGATTCCCACAACCTCCACTTGCATACGGTGTAACTCTGACCAAGTCACTTAACCACTCCAGTGCCCTCAGGTTGCCCTTGTAAACAGGCACTTGTGCCTAGTGGGCATTATTCAGTTACCAAAAGAATAAAACAAATAAAAAATATTGCATGTGTCATGCTAATGGACCTGTACACAGCACTGAATATTGCTCACTTTAATAATTACATTGAAAATTTACAAAAATGAAACCTTGAAAATCAGCTTCATGTCACATTGCTGGAAATAACAGCAAATCTAAAAGCCGTTTCATCATAGCATTACATGAAAATACTAATGATTAAGAATTGCCTATTATGACATACCTTTAAATATCAAAACATTAGTGTATGTTATGGTGAACATTTCAACCTATACTTTTTATTACATTTTAGATTGTCCATTGTGATACCCTCCTTTCTAGATTTTGTGTTTGCATAACACTTTTTTAAACTGAAATACTAAAAGACACACCATTTGTAACATAGCTAGAGCTGCACTAAATTTTCATAAATATTCTCAGCTGTTTTCTGAAAGTCCAGAAAGCAGTATCTGATGCATACTAGTTAATTATAGTCACAAGAAAACTTACTTTATGTTAACAATGGGTGTTCAAAAATAACACAGAGAACCATTGAAAATCTGGATCATCAAAGCCATATTAAAAAATCATTCCTTTTAATATTTTAAATACAAAAACACTGTTACAGCAACTCAAAATGGGAGTGGGGCATCGTAGAAGAAGGATTTAAGGGACAAATTGAATCTGAAGTAGAACAACAGCTAATATACCCTGCTATTGTGAAGTTTCAAGTCCACCACAAAATCACACACACTGTTAAACTACTTTAAGGGAAGCACTCGAAACAACAAATACACTGCATTTTGATATGTTTTCTCAGTTTCTTTACCATCTACACATATTTTCAAACAGACAAGTAAGTGGATAAGATGCACAGTAATTGTTTTCATCTCAGCAAGTCATACTGTTCTCCAGCCACAATACAATATAACTCATGAACATTTTACCTACCTGGCACAGTCCCAGAAAAAGAAAAGAACACTTCACTACAGAATTGCACATTACCAGCAAAACAAATGAAGATGTACACAAAATGCGTATGGTGCTGCAGTGCTAGGAAAAAATAAAATTCAGAAGCAGAGGTCTGGCACACAAACAAAAACCACAGTGTATTTAAATGAGGTGCAATGTTAAAATTTCATCCTATTTATCTACTCAATAAGCAGACACATAAGGCAATGCAACAACAACAAAATATATAAGCACTGCAAACCAGAACAAGAACTATGTCATTTGTTTAGGGACAACGGACAAAGTAAATAAAAATGGAGTCTGTATGATACTGAGGTCTAGCTGTTTAACCACATGTACATCTCTACAATAATGTTTTAGATACTGAAAACATAACAAAAAACATAAAAGCCAGAGTTTACCTTAAAAGGGTCCGTTAGAATTTGTATTCCAGGTAGTACTTCTGGCACATGAATTGCAATATAACGCTTGAATGATTTCTTTCAATTGACTCCATATTTATGATTTGTGATTTAATATTTTTGCCTCAAAACCTCATCAGACTCAAACTGATATTATGGAGGCTATTCACATCTGTTATATAAAACTTCTTTTGGACATAAGGTTCACATAGATTAACTTTATTTAATATTGTGCAATATATGTTTTTACATGCCCTTTATATTGCAATTTCCCTCCCACTATACTTTCTACTTGTTATATAAAAAGAGGGACTTCTAATATATAAAAAGAGAGAGCTCTTATTGTATAGGATAGATAGATTTATTTAATAAGTTATTTAGCCTTATTCTAGCTTCCAGCATTCAGCTTTAATTGATATTACGTAACATTAAATATCAAAATTTAAAAATAATATAACCCTTTGGGTTATTCAAAATTGATTTATGGAATAAAGAAATTATTTAAGATACCTAACATTAAAAAGTTTATAAATTACAACTTTTTAAATTGAATACTAATTTTTTTTTTTTTAGACCCAACGACCAGGATATTCAAAAGTGCGCCCAGAATGTGCCCAATGGAATGCGCAGCACAATGCAGTTGTGCCATAGGAAAACAATGCCATATTCAAAAGATGCACCATAGACATGCGCAGGTGAAAACCACACTGAATATAGCAAAGATGTGCCACTGCGCAACCAGAGATGTGCCGGAGCAACCATGATTGTGCAGGAGCCTGACAGTATGCAGCAACCAGCATGCTGAGCAAGCACAACAGGTAAAGGTGAACATAGGCATGGCAGCACAAGAGTAGAGTGCCAAGACAGGTGTGGCAGACCCAAACCATAAGGGGACAGTGCCGCTGAGGCACATGACCAAAGGGCCACAGAGAATGGCAGGTGCACAACACAAACACTGGTCAACAAAGACACCAAGCCACCCACCCAGATGGAACAGACCCTGGCAAGCCCATGGCACCACCACCACCCTGACAGGCAGCACCATATGGGATAATGCCACAGCTATGGTGTGAGGGCACCAGGCATGTACAGTGGTCTGATGTACAAGAGACACACATGCACTGGAGACAAGGGGCACAAGCCAAGCTGAAATGCAGGGACATAGGGCACAGCACACCAGCACTGGCAAGGGAAACACGGCAGGTGGTTAGCAGGCCAGCACAGGCAAAGAGGGACATAAGGCAGTGTACCTTGCACAGGTTAAGTGCACAGCCAAAGCCCAAGGTCCCATGACACAGAGAGACACGGCACACAGGACCTTGTGCACACAGCACCAAACAAAGGGCACAGCACTGGGAATAAAGGGGACACTCACAAGAGCACCACAGAACAATGGCAGCACAATGCAGCAGCCTGCATGTGAAGGAGACACAGACACAGATGTGCAAAATATAAACATTTTAGTATACAATATTGTTAAACAGAAACAAAGGAGTGCCAACAGGGCAAATAACGATAAACAGGGAAGGGATAAATGCAGGGAGGGGCAATGTGAGCAAAAAGGGGAATGGGTCTTGAAGCAAACTTGGAGGAGAAGGAAAGCCAAAGTTAACTAAAGCAGAGGAGGGTAGGGGAAGTCCAAAGCAGTGTTGGGAGGGGGACAGGGTCAGTGGTGCAGATGCGGAAGCACCACATGCAACTGGCACACCTCCTGCACCAGGTCCCTAGTTGCCACCAGATGTTGCTGGTCAATCCAGATATGTACATTGGTCATTGCAATGTGGTGCTGGATGAAGCAATCCAGATGGAGGAGACCCCTGCCGATCAATGCAGGCTGTCTTCTGTGGGCTGGGGGCCCAGCCTGACCTAAATAGGGGACACAGAACAATCAATAAGTGAGGAGCCACAAGGAGCCCAAGCCCCCCCATGTGTGAGCACAGGACAGCTGACATAACCACCGGTGGACAGAACTGGCAATGGCATGTACACAGTGGACAGCAACCGCTGACCTAGCTGTGCCCCACAGCCAGACTGCATGGACGCCAGTGAACGACACGTACCCACACCTGTGCAGTGTACCCCACAGTGCCGGTGCAGTGGCCCCAAAAGCAGGACAGTAGTCCTCCAGCAGCAGTGAGACACCATGGGACACACACACACACTCATACCCACCCTACCAGGGACAGCGATGGGATGCTACCACACAGAGGCCACGTGCATGGACCCACCACATACAGCACAACACGACACAGAAAGTGGAGCCATGAACCTCCCCAAGCACTGGCCACACATGGTGGCAGTGCACTTGGCTGTACCACACCACCCATCCCAGTCCCAGCCATGCCCCATAAACCATGCCGCACACACTCACCTGCCTGTCCTGGTGCTGATGCAGCACCAGCAGCAGTACCCCCATCAGCATGCTGTCTGTCCCAGTCTGCGGCCTCCCAGGCCCTCCTGTGGTTCACCAGTCCTGTAGATGGAACAGAGAGAGAAACAGAAATGAGTGGCATGCCATGCACAGACCCCCCCCCAGCCTGGATACAGTGCACAATGCTGACACAGCATGGGCAGGGACACTGGCCTGTGTGTGGGGTATGGTGTCTGGGCCTATGTCACCATACACCACACAGTGCAGCAATGCGGGACATGCACCACCCACCAGTGCTGCCCCTCCCAGAGCAGCTGCACAGGCAGTGCATATAACAGCACAGGAAATGGACAATGGAAGCCTGCACAGTGCAAGGGGACACCTACCTGGCTGTGGCACTGACCCCTGATGTGCTCTGTCCTGCAGCCTGCATAGCTGCACTGGATCCTGCCTCCGGAGGTCCCCATACCTGTGGCGGCACTGCTCCCCAGTCCGCAGCACCCCTGTCCTCCTCTCCAGGCCCACTGCTACCCTGTCCCAGACCTGGGAACGTGGCTCCTGCAGATCAGCCACACCGAACAGCTGGTCTACCAGTGGCTTCACCAGAGCTACCAGGTTGGCCATTTCCATGTCACTCCAATTGTGTGCCCATCGCATGTGACCCATAGAACTCAAAATTGTATCTCCCTGCCATACTGTATCCAACCCCATGTACTGTGACCTTCAAAGTGTGCCTGTGGAACTGTGCAGCACCTGATGTGCAAAGTGGGAAACATGGACTATGGCTGCGCAGCACAGAGATGCATGATAGACAAGAACAACAGAGGCCTATCACATAATACCTCACATGCGCAATGCCGGAAGTTAAGGCGGGAGTATGAGGTCACAGCCATGACCCACGTAGGTGCAATGTGTGACACTGCACCATGACATGCACATGCCAATCATGCATTGGTGGGCAATGCACGGTCGGCGGCATAGCACATCTGACACACTTGTACAATGAGAACATACAGCACACACGGTCGCATGCGCAATAGGGGAATGACGCGCAGTGCACACAGGTGCACAATAGGCCACACATGATGGTGTGCCACCCATGATGCACATGGCAGGTGCACATATGGGCATCACGCATGCGCCAGGAATGTGCCACCGAATTGCCCCAGCACATATGTATTGCACAAAGTGCAATTCTACTATATTCGGCCAGCATATCCAATTAGTCTCATGAGCCAATGCCAGGCACAGTCGTACACATTAGCATACCATTACATTTGCGCTGTTGCTCATTTGCATGAGTTGAGCCATAAAAGCACCACAACCCAGCACAGGTCACTGACAGGTATTGCAGCCATTGAGTTAAGAACCAGCACACTGTTTTGTGTAATGATTATGCTGTGTGGTCTCAGTGCTGCACTGGTCCATGTTGTGCTGCCATGCTGCTCATTGGGCCACCGTCTGACTGTCCACAGGTATCAACATGTCAGAGATGGAGGGAGCTGAAGAGCAGGGGCCTGCATGGAATGCAGGCCCAACTACAGAAAAGATGAACAGCACGCCCTGTTCGAGTCCTGCCTCAACAGGGAGGGACTGCTGAGTGGGGCCACTGGTACCCCACAGGACCATGCCACCGGGTGGGAGGAGGTGGCCATGTATGTCAACACCCACAGCAGACATAACCATAGTGCACAGGAGTGCAGGAAGATGGGAACAGATTGGAGGTGCATAAAGGAGAAGGTGGCCTCCATCAAGGCGTCCCGCAGTAGGACAACCGGCCATTGCACCTGTACCGTCATTGGGTGAGGATCTGGTGGTGGCAACCATCAGCTGTGCAGCCATTGAGGGTGTCCCAGGTGGTGGATTCCAGACAGGTGGCAGCCCATCACAGCACTGCGAGTATGTAGGCGATGGCTGTGGGGGTGGGGGTGTGTGCATGCCAGAAGCGTGCCAGCATGACTGTAGCACTGATGTGTACCCAGGGTCTGTGTTGCATGCCATGGTGCATGCCATGCATGGGCTCACCGTGCATGGCATTGGCCACCTGTGTGCAGTGGGATTGAAACATGGGCACTGTAGTGTGGCCATGGGTCAGGGTTTAGGGTGTGCAGTGCAGCATGGCTGCCTACAGCACTGCCTGCGCAGCACATGCTAGTGGCACAGCCTAGGCCACATCGGTCACAGGCAGCTGTGCAAAACACAGCACTGGTGGTGTGGCCTATGGGGTGGGGAGGTGGTAAGTATGCCTGTCAACCATGTGGTGGTGCAACACCATGTGCTGCAGCTACTCACCATGGGTCACCTGCCATGTGCACCACCTGTGGCATGACCACCCTGATGTGCGGTGTTGCACAGGTGTCCCCTGGTGTGGGCTGGCGTGGTGGCACACATGCCTCATTTGCACTGGACACAGTACTGCATGCAGAGTGCCACAGTCCACACTGATAATGCTCTTTCTGTCTTTTAGTGCCTCAGGGGTGCATTGCAGGATGAGACTGATGCCATGGGACCCGAGGAGGCTGTGCCATCAACATCAACAGGTATCTGGGACACTGACTGTTGGCAATGTGGCAGTGTGGGGTTGCTTGAGTTCCTTGGTCTGGGTGACAACGACCCACTGGCAGACCTCCTGCTACTGGACAACCTACCGGTGCTTGTACCTGGAACACAGGAGGGGGCATTGTCAGACAGTGATGATGACCTTGCACTGATCCTGGGTGGCACAGGCCTGGACAAGCCGCCCAGGGGATGGAGCTGTACACAGGCAGTGGATGCCAGCACTGGTGGCACGGCAGCCATGCAGGCACCACCTGACCATGGCTGCGCAGTACTGTGTGGTGCCGCCGCTGTTGCTGACCAGGGACATGATGCTGGCACGGTTGCCGGTGCCATGGGCTGGCTCAGCAGGCTGATGGTGTACAGCAGCAGGCTGCAGTGGCCACTGTGCAGCACACCACAGGGGCCGCCGTTGGGGCACTTGCACACTCCCCACCACATGTGCAGTCACCTGTGCAGCATTCCCAAGCAAGGAATGTTGCACGGCATGTCGCCACACTCCCAGCAGGTCAGTGCCAGCCCCATGATGCATCAGGTTCCGACAGGCTGGAGGCGCACACCAGGCTGCTGTGGGTATCTGTGGATGACCAGGCCATGCTCCAGGCTCAGATACATGCACTGTGGGTGGAGGTGTGTCAACTGGCCAAGTGAGAGGACATTGGATGTGCCCAGCTGATAGGTGAGCTCCAGCAGCTGTGGGAGGCCATGACTGCATCGATGGACCACATTGCCAGTACCATCGCTGCAGGATTTGCATCGCTGGCATCCACTGGGTGCGGCAGGGTGCGACAGACTTCTTGTAGTGCCACATCAACACCACGGTCATGGTGACTGGCAACCCCTGCATGTCTGATGCCGTGCTCTGACATGCCAGTTCCTGACACACCCGACAGTAATCTCTTTGCCGGTCAATACAGACCCGTGAGGACCTGGTCATGTTTCCAGGCCTCTACCCCCACGAGTGTGTTGGTTATACCTCCTGTGGCTGTTGAGCAGCCAGTGGCTGCCACACAACCCGGGCGCAGCTGCCCATGTGGTTGTGGTGGCCGTGGAACCGCATGGTGTGCCTGCTGGGTGTGCTGCCCCATCCTGCTACCCGCTGCTGTTGGCTGATGCACACTTCGCTGGGTGTGCCCATGTGTGTGTCCCACCATGGACATATGGCATGTGGCACATCCTCCATGTGTGCATGCAGTGCTGCTGGGCCTTGTGGCATGGGCGTGATGAGAGCAGCACTGTGCTGGCCTTGCCTGTGTGCTGGTGCATTCACTCTGATCCATGCGATGTCCTGCTGTACTGGTGTGTGTGTGGCCACATCACCCACTGCTCCCGACTGTGCCACCCACATGCCCCACTGTGCCTAGCTATGCGACACATAATGGTAATGGTGGTGCATGTGCAGGGCAGAGTACGGCCACCTCTGTGTCCAGCGCAGGGTCCATATGTGTGTGTGTGTGTGTGTGTGTGTGTGTGTGTGTGTGTGTGTGTGCGCGCACGTGCGTGAGCACATCCATGCCTGTCCACTGTGGTGTAGGCATGTGGCTGTGTGTCTGTGTGTTCCCTGTGCATGCTGTGTGTGTGCCTGTGTTTCTGCATGCATCCCTGTGTGGCCATGTGCCTCTATCTGTGTGTGTGGTGTTCCGTGCATGCATGGCTATCATGTCTGGTACTCACCTGCGGTTACCAAAGTGCTCCTCTATGATAGTGTCACAGTGCCTCCTGGCATGGGCTGCCAGCCTGGGGTCCCTCCTCTACATCAGTGGCTGTACACCCCCCATCCGGCTCATTCTCCCCATCCTCATTGCTGCTGTTGCCCTTATCCACCTGGACAGCTATCCCAAGGTCAGTGGCCATGTTGTGCATCATGTTGCAGGCCAGGAATAGGTCACAGGTTTTTGCAGGGCTGTAGTGTAGGGCACCACTGACTAGGCAATGGAATTGCATCTTGAGCATGTCAAAGACTCGCTCGATGATGCTGCGTGTTGCGATGTGTGCCTCCTTATATTTCTCCTCTGCAGCATTGGATGGGTGCCGGATGGGGTGAGCAGCCAGGGGTGTAGGGGGTAAGCATTGTCACCTGTGGGTGTAATACATACTGGTTAGTGCATGACATTGCATGTTTCCATGTCCTCCCCCTATGCTGCATATGGCCACCCACACATCCCCCTTCATGTGTGCCTTGGACCTGTCCACACCTACACGGCTGCTCTGTAACCCTGTCTCATGTCATGCTTACCTATCAGGTGACCCAGGGGGGATCTCCCCATTCTCAAATCTTTGGCACAGAATGAAGTGGTGCCAGATGAATGCATCATGTGTACTCCCAGGGTGTGTGGTGCACACATTGAAGATGCTCCCAGTGGCATTGACAGAGGGGTAGCCCTTTCTGTTAATGTTGATAGCTCTGTCTGGGCCTGGTGGTGTACATATGGCCACATGGGTGCAGTCAATGGCCCCAATCATGCCGGGCATGCATGCCACCCTGTGGAATTCCTGCATGTTTGCTGTATGCTCTGCCTGTGTGCTTGGGAATCTTATGTACTCTGAAGCATGTGGCAGCAGAATGTTGAGGAACTGTGTGAGGAGGTGGGATGTGGCTTTCTGGAATATGCCAGTGGTTGCCCCCACTGGTGTCTGGAAGGTGTCCATGGTGAGCAGGCACATTGCTACTGTCGCCTTTGTCTCCACCATCATGGCATGACTCCTTCTGGTGGGTGCCTGCAGCTCATCATGGCACAGCTAACAGAGCTGCCTCAGAATTGCCCTGTTTAGATGGCACTGGCCCATGCTCTCTGTGTCCCCATAGTCCTCGAATGTGAGGCGGGCATGGTACTGTCTGTGTTGGGCATGCTGCCGACGGGCCCTTCCTTAGCCATGTTGGTGTTCCTCCCTCCTCCTCACACCCCTCATTACCTGATCCATCAAGAATGGGCCTGCATCCATGGCTATGTCCTGTTCTGGCTACACATCTGCTGTGTGCGTGTTTGCTCTTTTTATATGCTCAAGTTCTGTGTGGCACATTCTCTGACTTGCTTCTTGTTTGCACTGTGTTTTTTGGCTGGATATGCCATTGCGCAGCTTATTCATGGGCACGCCCCCATGTACTTGCACACCACACATTACTGTTGTGCATCAGTACAATGGATATTGTACTGCACATTCGTTCTGGTTGAATATAGCTTCAGGGTGCATTTCTGTGGTTGCGTATTGTGCAACTCCTCTGAATATCTGGCCCAGTTAGTATATATTTAGTATATACTAATAATTAGCCATATAGGCATTATTTAGCCCTGAGTTTGTTAGCCCAGAGGTATTGGTTCTATCTTTTCTATCTAGCCTTTCACATGATAAACCTTTATTTTTCACAGGATGTACTTGTATTTGTATATTTTAGCCTGACAAATTTTTTATGGGTGGACACATACAGTATTTAGAATTATGAATCATATTTATTTTAATAATATCTTTTTTCCTAGCCTTTCATATTGGTATTTTTATATTGTTACATATTTTTCACATCACCACAGCTTGCTGATTATTTTCTGTGACTTCACATATATTTAATCTTTTAATTATTTGTATGTACACTCTCACTTTAACTGTATCCTATATCTTGGGTGCACTACCAAATGCCACCTATTGCCTTGAGAAAATATGACTAACGCGTGAAAACATTTGGCAGTTTGTTTTGTGGGGAGGGGTACCCATGTCTGTGTTGGTTTGTTTGTGGAAATAAAAGTTTTCCAGGATTTTATCCTGCTGCATCTGGCGTTGTTTGTTCTACAGCAAATACCTAGCAGTGATGGGATAGCTGAGCCTTTTCTGTCTGCTATTACGAGTATCACTTGGCTCCCTTTTCTGCTTGCAGCTGCCTGCAACTTTTGTACTGTCACCACTTACCTGTCCATCTCTGCCAATTCCTTGTAACACCCAAAATATTTCTGCTCAGACAGATGTGAGCCACTCTCAGAGTGGTCACCTGCCCTCCACTGCTTACCATTTGGTGAATGGTGATATAGCTGTTTTCAATCTCAAGCCACTGCAAGACACCACTGAATAGATTACCTGTTGTCCACCACCTGCCCCCAAGGTTCCAAGGATTCTTCTGTCAAAACTGACACCCTTTGTTCTTTCTAAACTGCTCCATCTCACCCTGTCACACACACACACACCTGTGTGGTTGTTTACCGATGTTGCTGTTTCTATTTTCTAAATGTTTCCACCATGTTCTCCCTCTTACCTTACCTTACAGATGCCACTGCCTGCTAGGAAGCTTGCCTCAATGTTTTCACCACTTGCCAGAAATTTGCAATCACCTGTAGACTGAGATTCTCTCTGTACCTCCTTTCAGGTGATTGACTCTCACTATTTGCACTATTGTGAGCGGTACATGGCTCCTGCTCTGGTGCAGACGGAACAGTGTGACACCTGGAGTTGATCCTTTTTTGGCAACACAGAACTGCTCAGACTGTGGCAAGCTAAATGTTGTAGGGATTTTCTGCTTCTGTGTGGATGCCTCTGACAGCCTTCAATGTTGCCAGACACTATAACTAGGCTGAGGCTTATCAGCTGAAGCATTTTATTTTAACTGAAAAAATGTAGTGTTCACACTCACTGTTAACATCTTTGGCTCCAAAACGAGAAGATCAGTCTATTCTTGTACAAAATAAGGTGATTGACTGCTCTTCTTTGCATCTCCACATAGATGACCAGCTTCTGTTGCCCTTTGGGTTTGAAGTCAGTGGCACTGGTAGACTGTGAAATTTTTACTTATTATATAAAAGTTGTTTACCAGGTAAGAGTACTTGACCACAGGTCACTTTCAGGTTCGACCCAGGTGAAAGGCACAACATATATAAAAATATAATGCAGCAAAAATTGACATGCAATACAATCATCTACAAACACACTTGGACATATCAAACAAGTATTGATGATTATTTAATTTAAAATTCAAATAGGAGTGAACCATTCAAACTGAGTCAGGCAACTTCTTCAGGTCTGCCACTTGGTATACTGATGGCACAAGGAAATGATGCATCTCATGCACTTGTGTAATAAAAGTCATCAAATGTGTGATGCAACACATTTACCTAGCTGTGAGGCAGTGGGAACCATAGAAAGACCATGGTGACTTTTACAAGGAAAATTTATATATTTATCTTGTGTGTATTTTTCTTACAGATGCCGTGGACTTAATTAAGCAGTTCACATTTTACTTGCCATGTAGTTTAACTACATATCTTGCATCAGAAAACCTTTGTATCTAGTATCAGATGTGGAATTTTTCTTATGCAAATTATATACTTAGTTACTAGATGAATATGTGGTTTCCCATTTACTTGAGTGTAAGTATACAACTTGAGTAACACACATTGTGCATCTGATTTTAGATACAGAGGTTTTCGTATGCAAGTTGTGCACTTACAGTACATGCAAATAAAATGTGAGTTGAATATTCATCTAAGTGCATAAATTGTTTAAGAAAATATCCACATGAATACATGTGGAGTTTATTTACATGTTGCAAATCCAGGCAAGAAAGTCAACAAATTTGTATCCGCCTGCAAATATTTGACTTTTTATTCACCCACCTCTTATTTTAGCTCATTCTTGGCAGAGGAGCTGTTGTATGTGATGAGTGGCACAGGAAAAGGGTGGAAGACCCTTCAGCCACATTGCCATATTGGGAAACAAACAAGACTAAACCACTGTCATTGGGACCTTACCCCATAATCTTTATAATCTCAATCAGTAGATGTGCTTGATCTCCCTTTTGTGGAACTTGTCACTTCATGAATGAGGATAAAACAGCCAAGAGGAATAATTACATACAAAAACAAAAACAATTATGTTAACATCAAGAACAGTTTTTCATTTTAAGGCCTTTATGTGACAAATGAGCAAGTTTACAAGACAAATGTGGTAGATATAAATACAGTGCAGGGCTTCAAACAGGCATGGAATAGGCATAAGGGAGCAGTACTGATGGGTATGAATAGATAGCCCATTGACAGAGTACAGGCCTATGGCACATCCATGAGGTAGAAAAAATGGGAAGACTGGATGGGCCTTGTGGTCCTTATCTGCTGTCAACTTCTATTATTGATTTTGTATCTGAATTTATGTTCATAGAAATAAGGATCATGTTGTAGTTTGAGACAAATCTAAATGCACTGTAAACTATAAAACAATTGCAAAATTAAGAATTATGTAAGCTTGTGGCAGTCAGGAGCAAGATTCACAAAGCTTTGCCAGGAGCAAACCCAGTTTGCCCTGGGCAAACTGATCTTTGTGAATAATTGGTATTCACAAAGCCCAGTTTGCCCCTCAAAACTGGATTTGCACCCGGGCAAAATAGTGAGGGGGCCACAATGCAAATGAAGGGGCAGGGTCCGACATATCACCGCAATCCCATTCACAAAGGATTTGCTCCATGGAAGGGCCTTTGTGAAGGTCCTTGCATGGAGCAAATTACCACCGAAAAATACCTGGCAGCAATCAGCGCAACCCAAGTGGTTGGTGGAGGTACTGTGGCCCCTCCACCCCTCCCCAGTCCACAATCACCCGATTACCCACCTGATATTAAAAAAAAAGTTGTCCATAGTGTAATGGTCCCTCCCTATGCCCGACCACCCAATTACCCACCCATTTTTAAAATAACAACTTGTTCATGGTATAATGGTAAGGATTGAAGTCCAGGACATTGAGAGCAGATGGAGAGGGGGAAGCAATAAATGTGGGGCCACACAAGAAAACCTCTCAAACTATTATAGGTAACATTTTGGACTTAATTTTTGTTACAACAGGAATCTCAGCCTAAAATTTAGAAGTAAAACAACCAATTCTAGGTGACCATAGCTCAATAAATTGTACTTTTAAACTAAGGGAGAAAAAAATTGTACGCCAGACTCCTCTAAAGGTTAAAAAGAGATGTTTTAAAAATTATAATAAAGATGTTTTTTGGCCAGACTAGCCTCTATAAAACGGTATTTTTAATTCCTTCTGTAGATATAGCAATTCAGGAATTTTCTAAATGGTTCCTTGAAGCCAGTAATGAACTGGACCCCTTTAAAACAATTGTGCAAAGGAAGACTCATGTTCCCTGGATAACATAGAAATTAAAGAAACAGATATGAGGGAAAGATAGGCTATGAAAAAATGCAGGGAAGACTTGCCTGTTTACCAAACTAAAATCTCTAACCCTCCCCCAACAAGGTAGCACTAACTTTTCTTCCCCCTCTCTGAACCCTCCTGATGCTCCAGAACTATTATACCTAATGAATCTCCAGTACTAACTCGCTAAGATGTAGGACAAAGAAGAATGTAATGTAATGAAATAACAACTTTGCAACTACATATATGAAACCACTATTACAACTGCTATGTGTACACAGCTGAATACTGTATACCCATGATAACCTGTATCTGCTTATATTCTACTGTTTAATTATACTTGTATTGTTATTCCCGGGTCGCCCCTGAAAAAGGGACCTTCGGGGCCCAGTGGGCCTACCCGGTCATCAAAATTTAATAAATAAATAAATAAATAAAGATCAGAGGACTTGGAAAGATTTAAAAAAGCCAGACATTTATTATGACTTCAAATAAGAAAGTCTAAACAAAAATATTAAGAAACTAAGACAAATGAGACTACAGATGTTAAAAAATTTTGGACCTTGATTAGATCATTTGATTCACCTGTTATTTCAAGGCTTTCAGTCCAAATGTTAAGCAAGGGCGTTCTTCAGCCCTCTAGGCAGTCCGCAAATATTCTAAATAACTATTTGGTAAATTTGCCAAACTTAAATATTCCAAATCCTGCATTAAAAAATAACGCTTCCTTAAAAGAAAAGTTTGATGTTCCCAAATTTAGATTTAAATACTTCTCCTGTAAGCAGGTTAAGGATGAAATAGGAAAGCTCAAAACAAAAAAGGCTTTTGGCCTGGACTATATAGAAAATTGTTTTCTTAAAGATTCCCTACAGACTATTGCCCCAGTTCTAACTAAACTCTTTAAGTGGAGTTTAAAAGAGGAAGTTTTTCCCTGCACTTGGAAAAATGCAAAGATTGTTCCTATTTACAAAGGAGAAGGGGATGCTTTTATGCCTACAAATTATAGGCCCATTGCCTTATTATCAGGCCTTTCAAAGGTAATGGATAGACTGGTGCAGAAACAACTTGGTGATCATTTGGAGAAATATTCCCTATTGACAAAGTACCAGTCTGGATTCCTTAAGGGTTTCTCCACAGGCACTGCACTCGCCAACATGGTAGATATTATAGCCTCAAAATTAGAGGATGCCCTGTGTGAGGTGCAGTGTTCATGGATTTATCAAAGGCCTTTGATACTGTGGGTCATGGATTGTTGGAAGAATGATTAGAAGAGGTAGGACTTGTGGAAAATTTGTTGGATTGGTTCAGATCTTATTTAGAGAACATAACTCCAGAAGTATATATTGATGGAATATTATCTGATAAAGCCTTGCCAAAGCGAGGGGTGCCCCAGGGCTCTATTTTGGGGCCAACACTTTTCCTTATATATACAAATCAGCTAGTTGACAGTGCAAAGTATTTGAACATTTGTTTATATGCAGACGACACTATTCTCCTGATCTCCAGTGGAAAACTACCAGAGATTATGGAAGCGTGTCTGCAAGAAGACTTCGCAAGGCTCTACACATGGCTATCAGACTCGGGATTCATAGTAAATAGTAAGAAAACAAAATTTATGGTATTTCAAAAGGGGAGAAGGGTACAGGGTAAAAATAAAAAGCAAGTACAAATTATAACACCATGGAATGAAGTACTAGCCCATGTCTTCGAGTATAGATACATTGGGGTATGGATTAATAATACCCTAAAATTTTAATATCATATAACTGAAATAATATCAAAGGTCAATAAAAAGCTGGGGGCATTTAGGTGGTCCAGCTTCTGTATAAACAAGTTAATGAGGGAGACCATAGTAAACCAACTCTTTCTCTCTGTGCTTGAGTACAGTAGCCACGTGTATGGCCTCACTACAAAAGGAATGTTGTCTAAAATTGATGCAATGTATAATCGTTTGGATCAATTTATACTGAGAAAGGATTATCGTGAACAACGTTGTAATTTATACGAGGAACTTGGTTGGCTGACCCAAGAAAATAAAAGAAGGCTAGTCTGGGCAAATCAAATTTATAAGGTAGTAAATATAAATCAGCCAACATATCTTTATGAGAAATTAGTATGGAAATCTTATGCACATAATTTGAGAGGAATAAATATGAGAAATTTTGAGTTCCCAAAATTTAAGAATAAATATAGTAATATGCGCTTTCCCTTAATTATGAATAAAATATGGAATTTCCTAAAATCAGTTACAATTAAGCAATATGAGAATATCAAGGCCTTTTCAACTAGTTTTAAAATTGAATTGAAGACTAGTTGTGAGTGTTACAGGTTGATTTCTCTGTTTATTAGAGTGTGAGTTTTACTGTACCTGTCTGATGGATACAAATTTTTTTAAAATTTGTTATACCCTTGTTGGTGTACTACTTAGTGTTGTATGACTTTGAATGATTGTATTTATAGTATACATCTGTGACAAGTCTTTATGTTGTCTTTGTTTAAACTTTGTTACTATTTGTAAGCTTTTAGCTTTGAAACTTTTTAATAACAGGACCATCTTGTAAATAAGATGTAAAGTCCTAATGATGTGTTTTTCCACCTACTATCCTGTATAAAAATAAAGGTTTTTACTTCTTACAGTAAATTGGGGGGGGCAGTGGATATTGCCTACTTCAATTTCAGTAAGGCCTTCGACACTGTCCCACACAAGTGACTGGTTAACAAGATGGGTAGTCTGGGCATGGGGCACAAGTTGGCAAACTGGGTTAGGAACTGGCTAACAGACAGAAGACAGAGGGTCATGGTTAATGGGATTCATTCTGGGGAGAGGGGAATGACCAGCAAGTTACCACAGGGATCAGTCCTGAGGCCAGTTCTCTTCAATATCATCATTAGTGATATTACCAAAGGACTGGAGAGAAAGGTCTGCCAGCTTACAGATGACACCGAGAGCTGCAACAAGGTGGATACTCCTGACAGGGTGGAGAAAATGAGGAGGGACCTGGAGAAGCTGGAACAATGGTCTGAGGTGTGGCAGCTGAGGTTCAACGCTAAGATTGTGAAATTATCCACCTCGGACAAAGGAACCCTGGTGTGAGCTACAGGATGTGGGGGGTAGAGTTGCTGACTATTACCAAGGATGAAAGGGACATAGGGGTTCTTATTTCTGATGACCTGAAAGTGTCAAAGCAGTGTGCCAAGGCTACAGGGAGAGCCAGTGGCATGCTGGGGTGCACAGGCAGGGGTGTCACTAGCAGAAGGAGGGAGGCAGTGATGCCTTTGTATAAAACACTAGTCAGGCCTCATCTGGAGTACTGTGTGCAGTTCTGGAGGTTGCATCTTCAGAAGAACATTGACAGGGTTGAGGTGGTCCTGAGAAGGGTGACTAAGATGATACAGGGCTTGCCCCACAAAACTTATGAGGAGAGATTGAAGGACCTCAATATGTACTCGCTGGAGGAGAGGGGGGACATTATAGAAACATTCAAGTACCTAAAGGGCATTTAAACAAGGTCCCGGGGGAGACACCTTCTGATACAGAAGGAGTACAAGAATGAGTGGTCATGATATGAAATTGGAAGGTGGCAGGTTGGGAGGTAATGTGAGGAAATTTTTCTTCACAGAGAGGGTGGTGGACACATGGAATGGTCTGCCACAGGAAGTGGTGGGAGAAAGCATGGTGGAGGGATTTAAACATGCTTGAGACAGGCATAGGGGCATCTTGGGGGTAGGGCAGAGGGAGGGGACGTCACTGACCAGATAAGGTCAAGTATAGGGCTAATGGGCAGACTGGATGGCCTTGTGGTCCTTATCTGCTGACAATTTCTATGTTCTGTTCACAGTAGTATAGCCCACCAGGCTATCTAACTATGGATAGCTCCATTGCCCACCAGTGCAGCTGGGAAGTGCAGCACAAACTTTTGCGCCCAGTTTGCGCTCTATTTGTGAATCCTGGCCCAGGTCAGTAAACATTTTCACAGTTCCTTTTTTCCTATGGGCCAGGATGACAAACAATGCTAATAACCACACATACAGGCATCTGTTTATTACATTTTAGCTACTTTGTTGGATTTGCATTTTTAAGACACATCATCCTATCAGTGTACAATGACTAAATAATTTTTAAACAATGATTATACTGAGAAAATATCTAGCTACATATTTGAGTTTTCTATGTTCAAATAATATAAAAGCAATTTGATCGATTTAGGGAAGAGGAGGAATCTACATATACTGCAGCAGTCAGAGAAACACCTGTCTGGTGAGAAACTAATAATAGTCTCCCTCGCCCTCTCTGGCCCTCCCTTCCCTATTCTAACTTTTTTTATATCCAGCACAATATATCCCCTTTACTACAGAATGGAAGCTACTGTGCTGCAAACCTGAATCAAAGTACCAGTGGAACTAAAGGTGCCAAATAAAGTCTGTAGTGTCAGAAATAATTATGTATTAAAACACCATATACAGTACTTGGATTCATACCACTAATCCTTTGTCTGCTTAGCAAACACACATTTAGTGTGCTGCTAAGCTTAGGCAAAGGAATTACAGTTTCTGTAGTGTTCATGTTAAGTCACAGACTGAAAATAAGAGAATGGGGATCTAATCCCAGCAGATGGTTTCCCTTCACAATTTGATGTTCTTAGCTAAATCTACTTTTCATATAATTTACTATCTCACTCCACATCATCATGAATCACCACTAAAGTAAGTTTCCATTTTACAAAAAAGTTGGGGAAAAAAGTTATGTCCATGCCAGGATTTAAACCACAGATCCTTTGCCTGCTAAGCAAACACATATTTTGTGTGCCTCTGAGTCGCAGGTAAGTGAGTTGCAGGTCATATGGTCTAGAGATATGTCACAACCTGCAAGACAGGCAGCTGGGAATCTAATCCCACCAGGCAAATTGCCTTCACAAATTGTTGTTCTTAGCTAAATTTACTTCTTATATAATTTACTATTCCAACTTCACATCACCATGAATCACCACTCAAGTGAGTTTCCAGTTTACAACAATCAGTTGAAAAAAGGTTTAAGTACCTGCTGGTAGTTGAACTGTTGATCCTTTGCATGCTAAGTGAGCACACATTCAGTGTGCTACTGATCTGCTTGGAGGCAGAGTGTAGTTTTTATGGTGTAAAAGTTATGTCACAACCTGTAAGACAGGCAGCTGGGGATCTAATTCTAGCAGGGGATTTACCTTCACAAAGTGTTGTTCTTAGCTAAATTTACTTCTCATATAATTCAGCATTCCAACTCCATACCACCATGAATCACCACTCAAGTGAGTTTCCATCCTACAAAAAAATGAAAAGAAATTAAGTCCCTGACTGGATTTGAACCATTTCTACCTGTATTTCAACCACTGATTCTTTGCCTGCTAACACACACACACTCACTCTGTGTGCCACTGAACTGTAGGTAAGTGATTTGCAGTTCCTATAAGCTGGAGGCTATGTCACATATGCAACAGGTGACTGGGGATCTATGGTCTTGTAGCTCTGCTATGAAATGTATTGTCGCTGTGTGACTTCAGACACCATGTCTGTAACCCTCCTAGGTCATGCCTAGAAATAGGCAGTTCTTCTGTCTAGCACACCTACCCGGTAAACAAAAACTAAGTAAAAATAAATAAATAATCCCAGCAGGCGATTTACCTTCACAAATGTATTTATTTAACTTTTGTTTACCAGGTAAGTACAGTGAGCCAAAGGCACTTTTTCATTAGTGACCAAGAGCTATAAAACAACAGTCAAGATGTTAAATGCCGTGCTAAGATAAATACACACAACATGCAGAGTAAGCTTAATCAAAAGACATTATAAAACTCCAAAAACATTTACATTGTAATTGTTTTAAGAAGTGCATTTTTAACTGCTGTTTAAAGACTGTATGATTTTTTATTTAATGAAACAGCTCTGGTAAGTTATGTCAACATTTAGCTGCACAGACAGAAAAAAACACATTCACCCATAAGAGTTGAAGTAGTTGGAATTTTCAATGTACATTTACCAGCCTCCCAGCTCCCCATCATCAGTGGGCAGCAAACCCACCCGCATACCTCCACAGCTGCCCACCAAATGACAGCTTACAGTATCTGCTTCAAGCACATTGGTCCACACTGTGGACCAATGTGCTTGCAGTGCATACTGTAGTAGTCATTCACTACTTTGTGGAGGTCCTGTGTGGGTGGGGGGTCACTAGACTACCACAGCTGGGTGATGTGGTTTCAGATGATCAGGGTTACAGGTGGGAAGGGGGGGTACCACTGGACCACCAAAGAATTAAATATTATATTCTTGCGGCGATCGGGTTGGGGTGGGGGAACCACTGGACTTCCACTGACAGCACCACATGCTGTGCAGGGTACCAGGTGCATTTTTGCTGGCCAGCCATGCACAACACATGCAAATGGTGCCATAATGACATGCAAATGGACCAATTTGTGCCTTGCATGCATTATGGCCACATTTGCATATTTGTGTCTGAATATCAGGAATTTGCACACGGTGTATCTCTGATGCACTGCTGCATTTCCCATTCCTGGTATTCAGACCTGTCTGGGGGATGCACTGCTGCACTGTATTTGCACTGGAGGCATTTTTTGATATATTCATATGGGTTGTGCCATGGCACGTTTCTTTTGAATATATCACTTTGTTGCTCCAGCACAACTCAGTTGCGCGGGGCAACCACTTTAGCCATTGCCAGATGTACTTTAAATATCTAGCCCGAGTATACAGTGATGTGTTCTAAAAAGCAACTTTAGAGCAAATCTGCAAATCCCATGAAATGTAGTATTCAACAGTTTAAATTCAGTAGCAGCCAAATTTGAGTAAACGTTAGAATTGTAATTTAAAGCAGACAGAAGTACTGTATACTATTTGCAATTAAAGTGTTATTGTTCTTAACTAAATTTGCTTCTCATTTAATTTACTATTCCACTCCATACCACAATGAATAACTATTCAATTGAGTTTCCATCTTACTAAAGAAGTTGAAAAAAGTGTTTAAGTCCTTGCCAGTATTCAAACTTTGTCTTTCTGAATTAAAACTACTGATTCTTTGCCTTTTAAGTGAACACACATTCAGTGTGCCACCGAGCTAAAGGTAAGTGAGTCACATTTCGTATGGCGTAGTGGTTATGTCACAACCTATAAAACAGGTGACAGGGGATCTCTTCCCAGCAGACAGTCTACCGTCACAAATTGTTGTTCTTAGTTAAACTTACTTCTCGTATAATTTACTATTTCACTCCACACCTCCATGAATCACTACTCAAGTGAGTTTCAATCTTAAAAAGAAAATTTGATAAAAAAAATTTGCATAACGATCAATGGAAAATGAAAAAAATACTGTTCTTATGTTTGGTACTTTTATTGTAGTCTGTACATGAAAATCCCCACTCTGAACATATATTTACAAGTCTCCTGTCTTTTTGTAATTAAAATATTAATTTCATACCCCCACATGCTTACAAAATAAAATCAGTCATATTTCTCTTTTCAGTAATGGCTGCTCCTTTTCATTCAGCTCACTGTGTCATTGAAGGAGTGGCATGTTATGCTTGAGGCTATCACAAGAATGAAAAACTCAATGAAGCCACGAGTTTGTTAATTTTATTTATTTTTTGAACTTTCAGAATTACAACCTTTGAGTTGGCAACTCATTTACAAAGGCCAGAGACACAACAAAGTATTCAATTTACATGAGGATTAATACAAAGTATACATGATACAGGAAGAGGCACAAGAATGCTGGGTACAAGATACATAGAAATACAAAATAAAGTTCCATAAGTACAACATGCAGAGGCAGGCAGTAGAAAACAATCAGTTACAATGAAATCAAAGGAGGCTGTGGGGGGGGGGATATACAGGGAGGGTAGGTAGGTGTGGGTGCAGTCCAGCAGACCTTGTTAGGTTTAAGTGGGGGGGTAAGACCAAAGGGAGATGGAGGGACAAGTGAAGAGCTGTCAGTAACGACTTTGTCATTAGCTAGGGTGAGCACTAATGTGATGAAAAGAAAAGCCAAAAAGCAAGAAGAAGGAGGAAGCTAGCTACAGTCACAGCAGCCACAGGCCAAGAGATGTTGCTGAAGTGAGAGTTTGAAAGGGCCAAGTTTTTGTATAAAGGAGACTTCGTGGGGCAAGCTATTTAGCCAGTACAGGGCCCTATACATGAAGGCCCTCTGCCCCATGGCAGTCCTGCAAAAAGGACTTAATGGTATATGCAGTTCAGTTCTTCCTTGTAGCCCCATAATTTGCTACTGTACTTTGCTATATACTTTATATACACTATGTGTGTGTGTATGTATGTATATATATATATACACACACACACACACACACACACACACAATGCATAGTTGAAAACAGAAAAAAAAGAAAACTACCATTTTGATTGTGTAGCCTTGTAGACACCCACAATTTTCAGTCCTCTGCCTGCCACCCATTTTGAAATCCTACTGCATATTGACCTTTCATTTTTTATGTTTACTTGCACGCATGCACAAGAAACATTATGTGGCAGCTTAGGAGAGAAGCGTGTTTTGGAAGTGCGGCACTGTGGAGGCCAATGCCACCACTGCATTCTTGGGCTTGGCCCTCATTTTCCAATGCAGTGACACGCTGCTGCTGACACTAGTTCAGCTAGCATGCCACCTACTTGAAACAAATTAGCCGCTGCAATGAGGGAGTGACCCGTCATTTCAGGGCGATGCCTTGCCTGGTGTAACATTTCACAAAATATGACGGTAGCTGTCGCTGTCTGCTCACAATCCCCATAAAACTGACAGGGGAGCCCATCCCCCCACCGGCATGCCTCCACCCCAGTTCATTTGCCAATGGGGAACCCAATCTCTGTCGGCATAATGTCCCCCCATTTGTTGTGTGCCTGGGGTACCTAATCCCCTCAGCATCATGCCCTCCCAAATAGGTTTTCTTTGCCAATGAGGGTCCCAATCCCTCTTGGTTTAAGTTCCCCCTCCCCAAAAGGTAGGTGGCACACTGGGAGTCCACCCCAGTGTGTCCAAAGCAAACCTTCAAAAAAAAACCTTCCCACGACGTCTTTGGTTTTTTCCTCTGAAACAAAGAAAATGGTCCCTCGCCGTCAGGTCCCTTCCCCCAACCTGGACACACCCTCTGTGCACCTCACCTCCCCACACCCCCTTTCACCCCATACTTACCTCAGGAGCCGGGCATGACAATCTTCAGTTGACCAGGAACATGTCTGCACTCTTCAAAGCTGACCTCAAACTGAAGAAATGCCAGTAAGCTGTATAATGGCATAAATGTTTTTCTTCAACTTATGTATATATCTCGACCATTTTTTCGACTTTTGGTGACAAATTTTCAAAATGGGGTTCTTGGGACACCTCCTAATGAATTCAGTCACTGTCATGGCATTATTCGATCCCAAAAGTTGATTTTGCAGTCACTGCATGGAATCACCTTTCAGGACCGATTAACAAAATGACAGTGCCACTGTTCATGACATGGGCTCCCAAAAAGCATATGTTGCAAATTTGGTGAAAAAATTCCAAAAAAATGACTGTTATGAACATGTGTTGCACAGTTTACACGCACACTCATAACTTTGAGAACTTTTGAGATTTTTACTCCAGATTTTACACATTGCTATTTTTACATACCTCCTTATGAACAGCACAGCTATCATTGTTCACATCCTGCCCAAAATGTGTTTTCGCACATACGGCACACAATGGCACGGTCGCTTTGGGAAATCAATGTTCGGGACAGATTAAGAAAATCATAATGACACTGTTCATGAGCAGAGATCCCAAAATGCCTATGTTGAAAATCTGGTGAAAGAATAAAAAAATACTGACTGTGTTATGAGTGTGCATTGCACAGTTTTCACACACACTCATAACTTTGAGAATTTTCAATATTTTCACTCCAGATTTCCAACATTGCCATCTCTTCACACCTCCTTATGAATGGTGCAGCTCTCATTTTTCACATCCTGCTCAAACTGTGGTTTCGCACATCTGGCACAGAATGGCGCAGTCACTGTGGGAAATCACATTCGGGACAGATTAACAAAATCACAGTGCCATTCTTCATGAGCAGAGGCCCCAAATGCTTTCATCAGGTGGGGGTCACAAAAAGGCCATGTTGAAAATTTGTAGTGCAAATATCAACAAATGCCCTTGGCATTAGGAGTTTCTAACCATAACATCCCACCCTGTACAGACTGACAGGCGTCAGGGGTGTGCCTTTGGACTGCTGGCTGTAATGTTCGTGCCATTCCACCCCCACCCTGCAGCCAGTGACAGGCATCGAGGTGTGCCTTGGACTCTTTGGCCTCAGAGTTCACCCCATTCTCCTATACTGCACCCATTTCAGCGTATGTCCTTATGGAATGGGGTGACTGTAAAGCCGAACACCAAGGCACACCTCAACACTTGTCGGTGTCTGCAGGATAGGGTGAACTGAAATGGCATGAGCGTCATGGGTGATGACCCACAGGCAAACCCCAATGCCTGTCCGTCTTTGCAGGGTGGAGGTGGGGTTGGTGTGAAGTTCAGTACTTCACTGCCATTCCTATTCTGCATCTGTCTAACTCCTGCACTTCTAATGCTAATACCAGCAAGCAAACATTCGGCATTGACAAATGCTTGTTTTAATTTGTGTTACCTGGATGCAGTCGGGCTTTGTTACTTGCACACTCATTTCTTGGCACTTGCCATTCCCTGAAAGGAAAACAATTGCTTATGGGCTACAAGGAAGTATCAGACTGCACACACCCTTAAATTCATGCTTTCATTGACTTTTTTGTTCTTGTGACAGCCTCTGACATAACATATCCCTCCTTCAATGATGCAATAAGCTGAGTGAAACAGAGTGGCCATTGCTGAAAAGAGAAGTATGACTAGTTTCATTGTGGTAAACATGTGGGGGCATGGCATTTATATTTTAATAAAAAAGAAATGGCAGGAGAGTTATATATTTATGTTCAGAATGGAGATTTCAATATATAGGCTGCAATAAAGTATCAAACATAAGAGAACATTTTTTTGCATATGTCGTTAATTTACAATATAAGTCCCTGCTCAGATTTGAACCACTGATCCTTTGCTTGTTAAGTAAACACACATTTAGTGTGTCACTAAATTGAAGGTAAGTGAACTGCAGCTCCTATAATGTAGAGGTTATGTCACACCTGCAAAATAGACAACTGGGGATCTAATCCAGGCAGGTGATCTACCTTCAAAAATTGTTCTTAGCTAAATTTCCTTCTCATATAATTTACTATTTGGGTCAGTGCATGAAAATGAGTCACTAGTATGTTACCTATAATGTCCCCAAGATACTTCAAAAATCCAAATGTGGGGAAAACCAGAATTAGCTGTGGTGCTGTGCCAATTGAAACAATACAGTGTAAACAGAGAAAAAACTTATTAAGAATGCCGTGGCACACTCCTTAATGGTAAATGTCCACATCCTTGTGTGCAAACTCCAGTAAGAAATAGTAAATGCTCTGTGACATTTTTACCCATGCCTGCATTATGTTGGTTAACTCCAGTTGCATCAGTTTGTAGCTGCTTAAATAAATGCTTTTCAAACAAAATACTTGCTTGTGTTGTCGGCACAATTTGGTAGCTTCTATAACCTCCCCCCTCCCCTCAAATCACCCTGAAAAAAAGCACTCTCGGACATAACTTACTAAGTCCCCTTTACTTACGTCCAGACGTTTTGCCATTGGAGCGCTTTACTATTTAATTTCCCCCAATTTTCTGTGTTGTTTCCCTGCATTAGTGTCCCATTTAGGCCACTGACCCGCCTTTTCCTAAACTTGGGTTCTATTCAGTGATTGGGGCACTTTGCAGTCACCTGCCCTCAGGTTCACATCCAAATTCCTGGATGTTTGTGTCAAGTAGTCGCGGTATTGGGAAGCCGCACGAGAACCCGAGAAACCCGGTGATGTGGCATCGTAGTGCATCATGCATTGGTGAGATATGAAACCTGCAGCCCTGAAGAGATTTGACCCTTTCTTCCTGCAGAAATTGAGGAGAGAAGTTGTTTTGTCCCCCAGCATTACATGGCGAGACTTCAGACAAGCTCCATCGACGACAACCACCCTATCCTGCACCAGAATATTCTGCATTGAGGTAAGGTGCCAGATAATCAACTTCAGGGCATATTTATTTGAAACCTGCTGCCTCAATGTATTGGTAATATGGCGGTTTAGCTAGTGGAGTTTGGAGCTTTTGTTTCGCTGTGCTGGCTGACCTCCATGATGTGAGGTGTTATTTATTTATTTACTTATTTACTTGGCAAATCGTTTCAGCTCCCTTACTACTGCCTGGATAGCCTGATATTAGTATTCAACCCCTTTAACCACCCCCACATGGATGACGATTGTTTCAGACTCCCTACCTAGATGGCTTGTTATTATTTATTTCATGAACAATGAGATCTGATGCGTTAGGCCTTGGATTGCAGAGCTTGAGAAACAAGGCTGTGTGTTTAACTGTGCCAATCAATTTGCTCAATTTTAGGTAAAGTAGCAAAGTAATGATTTAAGGGGGGGGCATGTGGGGAAGGGATACCCATGACTATATGATCCACCTTCATGTCACACAATCCACCAGTGCTCGTGCTGTGTTTGAACTGGTCGAATGTGGGATTTTTAGAAAAATGCTGCTTGGTGTTTTTTTTGGGGGGTGGGTATTAGAACATGATATGGACCTTTATCTGGAAGCCTGCTGTGGTGTGTAGGCCTCAAGTGGATCATTTGGGACCCAAAAGTGAATGTCTTCACTTCTTGGGCTCCAAATGGCCTACTCGAAGCCTACACACCACAGCAGTCTTCCAGATTAAGGCCCATACCATGCATAATGATATTTTCTGGTGTTTGCTTTGGTGCGGGGCTCCCTCATGTCGCAAAATCCACCAGTGCTCTTGTTGTGTTTGAACCGGTCGAATGTGGGATTTTTTGAAAAATGCTGCTTGGTGTTTGTTTGGGGGGGGTAATGCCGCATTGTATGGGCCTTTGTCTGGAAGCCTACTGTGTCGTGTAGTTCTCAAGTAGATCATTTGGAGCCCAATAAGTGAAAACATTCACTTTTGGGTTCCAAATGGTCCACTCGAGGCCTATACACCACAGCAGGCTTGCAGATAAAGGCCCATGCCAGGTAGACCAATGTTTTCTGAAGTTTGGTTAGGGGTGGGGGCCCCTCAAGGGATTTTTGTTAGTGTGAAATCAACAAGCTAATCATACTTTATCTTACTGTTTCGTATTGTTTACATACCGATGCAGTACAAGGCCTGTTAATCAAGTGTTGTCTGGCTGTCTTGTTCTTTGTAGGCTGGTGGCTGTGCACTTCCATTTTGTTTGCAGGCAGGTGGCTGCATGCCTCCATTTTGTTTGCAGGCAGTTGGCTGCGTGCCTCCATTTTGTTTGCAGGCAGGTGGCTGCGCACCTCCATTTTGTTTGCAGGCAGGTGGCTGCGCACCTCCATTTTGTTTGCAGGCAGGTGGCTGCGTGCCTCCATTTTGTTTGCAGGCAGGTGGCTGCGCACCTCCGTTTTGTTTGCAGGCAAGTGGCTGTGTGCCTTCATTTTGTTTGCAGGCAGGTGGCTGCGTGCCTCCATTTCATTGTTTGACTTCTGTCCTGTGAAGCACGTTGAAGCACATCGTGCATCTCAGCTTGTCCTTTTGCTCGTGTATACCACTTCATGGATTATGCCTTTGGCACTGCACCTCCATTTCATTGTTTGTTTGACTTTTGTCCCTTGAAACACGTCAAAGCACGCTGTGCATCTCATCTTGTCCTTTTGCTCATGTCAGCTTCATGGATAATGTCTGTGGCACTGCTCCATTAACCTGTTCTCGTGTCTTATGTCTTGTCAATTCCATAATTTACCACTTCTTACTTCATATATTTTTGACAGTGTGGCATTAACCACATCTTGAATGGCATTTCTATTCCAAAATGTCAGTTTCATTAACAAAAAAAAATCTGTATCCAGACTTTTTTTTTTAATCTTCTTCTTCTGTTCCTACAGACTTTCTGAAAACTCTTAAGGATGGAATCAAAAGACACCCATGTTTATCTGCTGCAGCAGTGCTCACTGAGGTATTGCATAATACTGCTACTGCTCAATCAAGCAGGGAAAGAAATCAGCTTTACAGAGCAAACATAAAGAAGGATGAAGACCGCTATCAAGCATATTTGGAAAAAAATGCAACACGTGCCAAGAAAAACAGAGACAACATGACTGAGGAGCAGTGTAGCCATTATAATGACATGGCAAAGGAGAGAATGAAAAGGTACAGAGAAGCACAGAAACAAAAGGCCCAATCAACTGTAGAAAAAAGTAGTGGGCCAACAAAACAAACATGTCCTAATGAACAGAACGCATTGCCACAGAGGGAATACTGGAGGGAGGAAAAAAGACAACAGCGAGCCAACATGACAAGTCAGAAAAAAATAAGAATAAATGAGAAGCAATGCATAAAGTACCATAAGAAAAGACCTGTCACCACTGCCTCACCAGTGCCCACCACTGCCTCACCAGTGCCCACCGCTGCCTCACCAGTGCCCACCGCTGCCTCACCAGTGCCCACCGCTGCCTCACCAGTGCCCACCACTGCCTGACCAGTGTCCACCGCTGCCTCACCAGTGCCCACCGCTGCCTCACCAGTGCCCACCGCCACCTCACCAGTGTCCACCACCACAGAAACCCCACCAGTGGCCACTGCCAACTCACTAGTGGACACCACCACCACCACACCACCCTCAGTAATGCTCCTGCCAGGAAAAGAGACATTCATGACAACAGTGGTACTGTATAATGCTGCTGTAAGAAAGTCAGTGCAACGAGCAAGAAAGGCATTGCCCAAATCACCCACTAAATTTGCAATAACATTGGAGCGGATATTGGCATCTTGCTCTACATCCAAGAAAGCAGCCCTGGCCAAGGGTGGTGCACTTCCAATAACACAACTGGAAGATAAACTTATGTCAGTTGTATCTGAGAAGTTGTCCCATCTAAAAAACAATTGCAAGAAAAGTGACAGAGGAACAAGGAATTCTTAAAACCATTGTAGTATTAAAAAAATACAAGCTGCTAAGAACTGCGAGCTCAGCATTGGGGGTGAGCTGGAAGAGGCTTATGAGACTAGCTTCTGTAGAAACTGAAACCAAAAAAACACACTGCTCTGCACTGCCACTCAAAACTGTGAATAGAGCGGCAAAATTCTTTGAAGAGAGTGCCACACCTCTGGCACACAAAAAGGCCTTTTCTAAATGGTCAGGCAAAACATGGCCATACCTCAGCAAACCTATTGACAGTCTTCACCAAGAATTCATGCAACAGAACCCAGACACACCACTCAGAGCACAAAAATTTAGCACTTTACGACCAAGGCACACTAAACTTGCAGAGCAGCAAAAACTTGAACAATGTCTTTGTGAATATTACGCTTATGTGTCACTGAAGCTTAAGGCTATAAATCATCTTGTCAATAAATATAAACTTCCATGCTGCAAAGTTGCAGATCTTTACCAGACAGTTGAAATTACTATGTGACCCAGACTACCTTTGGAAAGGTTCTTCAAATTTGATTGCAAGCTAAAAACATGTGACAAGTACAGCACCAAAGATTTTGTTGATGTGGTGAAGGACCCAGTCCAGAAACATGGACAAGAATAGGCCACATGGCAGCAGTGGGACAGTATCAAAATTATGCAAAGGGCTGATGGCCTCCAAGTGCAACAGACCAGGAAGGTTTTGAAAAATAAAAGCACTACTGTCCGAATGCTGGTAGAAGTCCTAAAAGATTACCTTTTCTTCCTGGGTCATCATATACATGTTGCAGCATGGCAGGAGTATCAGTTTAACCAGGTAAGGCAGTTTGTACCCAAGGTATGGGTGGTGATGGTGCTAGACTTCACGGAGAACTACACCTGTAAACTACAGGATGAAGTACAGTTAGCCCACTGGCACCATGAGCAAACAGTTCACCCTGTAGTTACATATTACAACTGTAATATCTGTGAAGCCACTGCCAGAGACTCTCTTGTTTTCATATCAAGCAATCTCAAGCATGATCACTGTGCTGTACGGCATTTTGTCAAAATTGCAAATGCACACGTCGTGAATGTTCGATCACAGAACATTGTCAAGCAAGTTCACGTCACTTCACAGATGGCTGTGGTGCGCAGTACAAGTCGAAATGGTCATTTTATGATATATTTCCTTTTCTAACAGCAAGTATGGATTACCAATTGAGTGCACTTATTTTGGATCAAGACATGGGAAGGGGCCCTCAGATAGGAATAGTGCAGTGGTGAAGTCTAAGGCAAGCATGGGAGTTCAATCACGGCGGGCAGTAATCTGGAATGCAAAAGAACTATTCAAATACTGCTGCAGTGAACTAACAAAAGGCACTGACACTGAAGGGTGCACTCAGTGCAGGAAAACATTTTTCTGGGTGGGTGAAAATGAAATAAAATGACAGCCAAGAGGAGATGTAAAAGCTGTACCCGGAACACGACTCGTACAAAGTGTGAAGTCGCAAGTGGATGGTGTGGTGGCCACAAGAAACCTTACATGTTTCTGTACACATTGCATTGATGAAGCTGAGCCCTGTGAGAACCATATTCTGGTGAAAGAGTGGAAGTCAAAGAAACAAATTAATTCGGCTACATTTGTGCCCACTACTAATGTTCACAAAACCACAAGTGACACTGCTCCTACTTGCTCTGCAGCTGTGGTCTTTGTGTCTGGTCATGTACAATCCCCTGATACCCATGCCCACCCAGGCACCAGTGACATGACTGCTTCCAGTGCTCCTGCAGTTCCTGGTGCAACTGTAGCCACAATCGCCATTTTAAGCACTTTGCAAGACAGGGGCATGCACATTGATGCAACCACGTCAAATCACTGCACTGCTCCAGAATTGGGCGGGTCTGCTTCAAGCATCCAAAAAATTCAGAAAAGGAAAAAAACATTGTTGGAACCAGAGATCAATAAATTATATGCAGTCCACTATTCTATGGAATTTTATATTGGTCAAGTCGCAGCAATAGGCACTGTAAAGCAGTTGTACTCAGTGAAGTTCCTACAGAACTGTGGGAGCGTGTTTTCTTGGCCACGACAGCAGGGCACTGACATCGTGAAGAAAATAAAAATTTTTCATGGACCGATACAGCTTGAAGGAGATGGCCCCTGTGTTGTACAATCAGAACAAATAAAGGTCATTGTGGAAAAGTTCAGCAAGCTGCAACAGAGATGGGATTGAAACACTACTCTTACTGTGCATTAAGGTGGACTGCAGAAACTGCATCATTGCATTGCACTAACTGTAATTTCTGTACATAATTTCTATATCTTCTGTACAGTTTATCCTGCATTTCTATTTTAGTTTAGATGAAGTTAGTTATGTAGTTACCATTTAGCCTGTATTTATAGTTTAGTCTCTAGGTATAGTTCAGTAGATCTGTAGTTACTGTTTCGGCAGTATTTTTAGTATGGACTCTAGGTATAATTCAGTAGTTACAATTTAGCCTGTATTGTTTTTTCTCTGGGTATAGTTCAGTAGTTATGCAGTTACCATCCTAGCCTGTATGACTACTTTAGTCTCTAGATATAGTTTAGGAGTTCTATGTGAAAATGAGTACTTTTTGAGACTTTGTCAGAGTAAACCATTTTACTTCTGTAAATTTTGATTTAATTACCCATTTGGCTTTCGCCTATAAAACTTTTTGTTAACTTCTACAACCGCTTCCTATCTCTTATTGCATGTGCTGTTATTTAAGGTCCCTTGCCAAATGACAACATTATAAATATATCCCCTGTTACATGTACATACAGTTTTATGTCCCCATTACATGCGCATACACAGTTTTATGTCCCCCATTCATGTGCGACATTGTAACTGTTTTTTCTGGTGACACAGCAAAGGAGTTATCCTGCACCATATACCATTTACATTAGGTGGGTGATGGCTCCCCCAAACAAATTTTTTTTGATAAATTATAAATTTCAAAAATGTTCACAAATGTCACAATTTGGTAACCCTATTTCATGCACTGACCCATTTCACTTTATAGCACCATGAATTGCTACTCAACTAAATTTTCATCGTACAAAATTTTTTTTAGAAAGTGTTTAAGTCCCTGCCAGGATTTGAACCACCGATCTATTGCCTGATAAACACACCCACATTTAGTGTGCCACTGAGCTACAGGCAAATGAGTTGCAGTTCCTATTGTAAAGCGATTATGTCACAACCTAGAAAATAGTTGACTAGAATGGTATTCAGACCAAAACAAACCTCACTGGGACTTATTTAATTGACTACAACATACTGTAGAACAAAGTTCAGTTATTTGTAAGTCTATTTTATAGCTCTGCTTAAAGATTCCACTACATCAGCAATCACAACTCTCATACAACAAAAGCTGTAGTGTGAAAGACTAAATGTGCAATATAGGGGATCAAACCCAGCCTTCTATAGGTCTGAAACCTTACGCCTAGACCTGAAGTCCCTAACACTGACACCATCAGTGACATTATACAGCCAAATCATTCACACTGAATATAACCTTAAACTTGACTGAAATGCATAAAAGAGTACCCATGACCACAATGCTATAGACATCATGCACAAATAAGCCAAACACATTCTGCTTCTGTGTGTTGCCACTTGTTTTACTACAAGAGGTGGTCCAGTTACAGTTTTTTTAAGGTTACACTCAGATTGCAACTTATAAAGTGCACAAAATAAACAAGAGGCTGCTCCAAACTCACCAGTACAATGCTCTCAGCAGACATAAACCAAAAAAACAAAAGAGCTGGGCACCCATAGATACAGTAAAAACAGTCCAAACTATGACTATAAGTAATAGGGCTTTATTTCTATAAAGGCACTGATTGGGCATGAAATATTAGAAACATAGAAACATAGAAAGGTGACGGCAGAAAGAGATCAAAGGTCCATCTAGTCTGCCCATTTGTTTGCATGGACTCCTTTTGGACCATGCCTGCTAGCACTGAACTCTTACTCAGGTTGAGTCCTCACCCTCGACCGTGTGTTGCATGTATGTTCTGTCCCAACCAAGTTTGAAAGAGGTGATCGTTTTGGCCTCCACCACCTCAGCGGGTAAACTTTTCCAAGGTGCCATCACCATCTAGGAGAAAAAAACTTCCTGACATCAAGTCTGAACCTGCCTCCTTTGAGTTTCCAGTTGTGGCCTCTAGTATTAGAGTTGTGGGACCTAATAAACAGTTCTGAGTATGGGACTTTGTTCATACCCTTCAGATACTTAAATGTCTTGATCATGTTCCCCCTCTCTCATCTGGCCGCCAGTGAAAATAACATAGAAACATAGAAGCTGACGGCAGATAAGGACTGCAAGGCCCATCCAGTCTACCCATTTTTTCTACCTTATGAATGTGCCATAGGTCTGTACTCTGTCAATGGCCTATATATTCATACTCATCTGTATTACTCCCTTATGCCTATCTCTTGCCTGTTTGAAGCCCTTCACTGTATTCATATCCACCACTTCCTGAGATAGGCCATTCCATGCATCCACCACCCTTTCTGTGAAAAATAACTTCCTCACATTACCCCTTAATCGGCCTCCCTCTAATCTCATGCTGTGTCCTCTTGTCCTGCTATTTTTCTTATATTGAAACATGCTAGACTCTTTCACCTTGTGAATGCCCTTAAGATGTTTGAATGTTTCGACTGTATCACCTCTCTCCCTCCTTTGCTCTAGGACATACATATTGAGTTCCCTTAATCTGTCCTCATATGTTTTCTGATGCAGTCCCTGCACCATATTGGTTGCCCGTCTCTGGACTGCCTCCATTTTGTTAATGCCCTTGTGCATGCAGTACTCCAGATGGGGCATATCCAGTGTCTTGTAAAGAGGGATTATTACCTCCCTCTTACAATTTACGATACCCCTACTAATACACCTCAACATCCCTCTAACCTTACCTACTGCTTTAGTGGTTTGCTTGGATGATTTCAGGTCATCTGTGATGACGGTGCTCAAGTCTTTTTCTTCCCTTGTAATTCCCAGCAACTCCTCTCCCAACCTATAGGTGGCTTCATGGTTTCTCTTGCCTGTGTGCATGATCTTGCACTTCTTTGCATTAAACCCCAGTTGCCACTTTTCTGACCATTTTGATAGTTTATCCGTATCTCTTCTCATTCTGCCCACCCCATCTGGATCATCTACTCTGTTGCAGATCTTGGTGTCATCTGCAAACAGACAAACCTTGCCCTCCACTCCATCTGCATTGTCACTGATAAAGATATTGAAGAGCACTGGCCCCAGGACTGATCTTTGAGGTACCCCACTTGTGACTTGTATCTCTTCTGACTGTACACCATTTACGACCACTCTCTGTTTTCTGCCTGCCAACCAGTTTGCCACCCAGTTGACCAATGTCTGACCCACCCTGAGCCTATCAATCTTCTGTGTGGAACAGAATCAAAAGCTTTGCTGAAGTCAAGGTAGGCAATATCAACTGCACCCACTTGGTCCACCACCCTTGTTACCTAGTCATGAGATTAGTTTGACAGGACCTTCCTGTTTTAAACCCATGCTGTCTTGGATCTCCCCTTCTCTGACCTTTCATCCATCTGCCACCTTCTCCCAGACCTGCAGGATCTCAGAGAAGGAGTTGCCGGACTAAATGGATGACAGTTTGTCTCCCAGCCTAGTCAGGTGTTCCTTGGTCTCCACAACTAAATGGCTGGCGAGATT
The DNA here is from genome assembly GCA_016271365.2 of Neoceratodus forsteri. NCBI lineage: Eukaryota > Metazoa > Chordata > Ceratodontiformes > Ceratodontidae > Neoceratodus > Neoceratodus forsteri. The sequence continues at coordinate 977,998,196 of CM057452.1, read as the reverse complement.
GTTAGTCCTTATGTGTACCAGGATGTCACTGTTTTCTTCTGCTTCCTGTGTGATTTTAGCAATGCAGCCAGTGTCTCTCCACGTTGATGTACCTGGGAGACATCTGACCATCACCCCCAGCTGGAGGTAGGTATCAACTCCCTGAATCATGGAGTCTCCTATGATCAGAAGTGTTTTGGATTTCCTTTTTGCTTTTTTTGTTTTGGTCCCTGTTTTGGGTGAGTTTTGTTGTGCTATCTCCTGTGCTACAGTGTCCTGCTCTGCAGTATCCTCTGCCCCTTTGTTTGATTTTGGAGATAGAAGCATATACCTGTTTGTAGTTTCTATATGGTTTGTGGAGGTGATACATTGGAGAGCATTGAGTGATGGGGCACCAGATTTGCCCCTCCTAACCACCTGCCAACCTCTCGGACCAACTACCATCTGCGGTCAAGGTGCTTCAGTTGGATGTTGGGGAAATGGTCGGCAGTTCTTATACTATATTTCATCCTTAATATGCAATTTGAGGTGCACAATCTCTGCCCATGCTGCCTGGAGCTGAGCCCTTAGATCTCCAATGGTCCAGCATGTAGGACAGCATCCTAAATCCTGTATAACTGCCCTTTTGAAAAGTGTCCCGCAGTACATGCAGTTAATTATACCCATTCCAGATGAGTTGCTGGGTTTATAACCTGGTCTGAGTAATTAGGAGGAAAATTAAAGCAAAATTTAGATTTTTTTGTTTTGTTCATTTGTTTTTGTATAACTTTTTATAACAAGTTAAATTACTTTTGCCCCTGTAAGTGAGGTCACTGTGTGGATACCTCTGTGATCCTCCACTTCTGCTTTGCTATAGGAAATGCCATGACTGTGCTATACTATAAAAGGTGTGTAGCACGGGGTGGTAGAGGATGGGGGTGGATGGCTGGGCCCTTCCCCTGCTGAAAAAGAAGAACCATGGATGAAAAAATCAAGGAGGTAAGAACAGAAACAATCAACCAACAACAAATGCAGTAGCCCTGAAAGCTTAGCCTAATGATAGGTAAAACTGTAAAACCTGTAAAGCACCACCTGCAATAATTTCACAGAAGATATGCCCTGCAAAAATATTTTTGCTACAGAAAAATAAAGCAGTAACTGGAGACATACCTTGCAAAAACCAATTTGAATCAGAGATTACAGCAGTAATCTGTAAGCCCAAAACAGTAGCAAACCTGTAGGCACACCCTGTAATAATGCAGCAGAAAGTATACCATGCAACAGCAATTTGAATTAGAGAACAATAAAGCAGCAAAATGTTAGCAAAAAACATTAACAAACCCTGAGAGTACAAAAGAAAATAGTAACACACAGTAAATTTGCCTAGCCAAAACAAGTCTTAATCTTTTCCCTTGCTCTGATACTGTTCCTTGCTCTGTCCTTACAAACAAACCTAGAAGACAAGCGCTCAGGTGAAGGTAGGTGCCTTTGCCAGCAAACCTAGTCTTCCACCTCTTTCAGGCATTCCTCGTATGACAGGTTATGTAGTCCTGTTATCATTTTTGTTGCCCTTCTTTGGACTGTCTCCAGTCTGTTGATGTCCTTCTTTAGGTGTAGGCTCCCAAACTTGACACAGTACTCCAGCTGAGGTCTCACCAGGGATCGGTAAAGAGGCAGTATAATGTTTCTGCTACTGCTGTCAAAGCTTCTGCTGATGCAGCCCAACATTCTGTTGGCCTTGCTACATGCGGAGTTACTCTGATTGGTTGCCTTAAGGGAATAATGAATTAACACTCCTAGGTCTTTTTCCTCTAATGAGGTATTAAGTTGCACCCTGTTCAACCAATATTCTGTTCTAGGGTTGTTTTTGCCCAAATGCATCACTTTACATTTCTTTGCATTAAAGCCGAGTTGCCATTGGTTGGACCATGCCTCAAGTTTTCCTAGGTCAACTTGACGTTTACTGATGGATTTTGCAATATCCACTCTTCCTCCCAATTTAGTGTAATCAGCAAATAGTGCTAATCTGCCATTTATGTCCTTACCTATGTCTCTAATGAAGATGTTGATAAACACAGTACCGAAGACAGAACCCTGAGGAACCCCAATTATAACATCTCTCTTGCTTGAACCCACTTCATTGATTACCACCCTTTGGCTTCTATCCTGGAGCCATATTTTTATCCAGTTGATAAACTGGTCTGAAATACCAGTGTCTTTGAGTTTAGTTAGTAAACGCTTGTTTGGAACAGAGTTGAAGGCTTTACTGAAGTCAAAATAAAGCAGGTCCTCTGGGTACCCTATGACTAATTCAGTGGTTACCCAATCAAAGAATGATATGGGATTCACCAGGCATGATCTTCCTGCCATGAATCCATGTTGTTTGGGGTCTTGGAGGTTGTTTTTGTCCAGGTAATCAACTATGTCTTGTTTAACCAAGTGTTTCCATCAGCTTGCACACCACTGAGGTCAGATTAATGGGTCTATAGTTTCCAGGTTCCTCTTTGCTCCCACTGTTATGCAGGGGGATCACGTTGGCATTTTTCCAATCCTTCTGCATCACCCCAGTCTGGAGGAAGAGGTTGAATAGTCCAGACAATGGTTCCACTAGTTCCTTAGCTAATTCTTTTAGGTCCCTAGTGTGATTGCCATCTGGACCGGGTGATTTATCTTGATTTAGACTTTCAAGAGCTTCCATGACTCTTTTGGTGATAAAAGCTTGAGTTTCCATAACTTTTGGTTTACTTGAAATGCTACTTGCTGGCATGAATCCATCCCATTCCCTGGTAAAGACTGAGCAAAAGAATTTGTTGAGAATTTCCACCTTTTACATATCATCTTTGACTTTTGTCTCACTGTCCTTTTGTTTCACCACCCCTCGAGAAGTCTTCCTTTTTTCCTGGATGTATGTAAGAAACTGCTTGCTCCCATTACTGACATTGTCAGCTATGCTATGCTAAGCTCTGCATCTGCTCTGGCTTCTCTTATGACGCTTTTGTTATTTTGCTTAATTCAGATATTCTTCCCAGGAGGTATAGGTAGGGTTTTTTTATGGTTGTGAAAGGCTCTGCATTTGTTTCTGATAGCTGCCTTGACTTCCATGTTGAACCATATAGGGTTTTTACACTTGTTCTTTTTGGTTGTTGTCTTTGCAAAGGCATTTATGGCATCTGTGATAATCTGATTACCATCCAGAGGTCATTGACATTGGAAAATTGCATAATAGCCTCTAGTCTTTTGTTGATGAATTCTCTCATCTTCATGAAGTTTGCCCCTTTGAAACTGATTACTGATGCCCAAGATTGGGAATAAGAAGCTTCAAGGCATACAGTGAACCATACAGTTTTGTGGGTACTGTTTGCTAGGGGTTCCCTCACAGACGTAGTGTCCGCTAGGTCAGTATTAGTAAGGACTACATCCAGTATTGCTTTAACTCAAGTCAGCTTGCCTACTAGCTGCACAAGTTGGCAATCCTGTATAGAGTCTATGTTTTGGTTCCAGGAGGATTTGGCAACAGGGACAGACCAATCAATGTCTGGTATATTTATGTCCCCTACTATTATAGTGTCTCCCTTGGAAGTGACCCCCTTGATTTCTTCGATCAGTTGGTTGTCCAGGGCTTCACAGTGATTGGTTGATCTATGTATTACTCCTATATAGACTTTCTTTCCCAAGGGTGTGCCAGTATGAACCAATATGGATTCAACACCTTCTTTCTTTACACTATCGAGTGATGCTGCTCTTGAATCTTATTTTATGTGAATTGCAACAACCCCCGGCCAGTTTAGCCCTTTCTGTCCACTCTAAAGAGTGAGTAACTCTACATGTTTATGTCCCATGTATTGGAGTCAGAGGACCAAGTTTTTATTATTGCCACAATATCCAGATTGAACTCAGCCAACAGTGCCTGGAGCTCTCTGATCTTATCTCCCAAACTTCTGGCATTAAGGCTAAGCACCTTCCATATATCCCTTGTGCTCTTTGGAGAATGAGAAAATGATTTCTTAGCCATAGGTGTTCTGGTACAGATAGGTCCTGGAGGTCTGTCTGTGGGTAATGCAATATGCGGTATGTTTTTCTTTTCTAGGGGAGCTGTAACCAAGGATTCATCTGATGGGGTGGGTAAGGTGGATTGTTTGGACACTTGCTCCCTGTTCCCTAGTTTAAACTACTGATGTGCACATCAAGTTACTGATCAAGTTCACTTATACCTTCTTTGGTAAAATGAAGATCATCACTCTTGAATAGCCTTCTCTGTCAGAAGTCTTTCCAGTGCCCGATGGTATGGAATCCCTTCTCCTGACCCCAGGAGTGGAGCCAAGTATTAAACTCATTGATCTCTTCTGCTCTGACTGTGGAGTTACTTCTCCTCTTTCCCAAACTGAGAGGACTTCTGAAAAGAAGAGAGGATGTCATGGGCTAGAGCCGATCTGCCAGTTTTCTTTAATAATGGGAATGGCCTGGCTTGCCAGATCTTTTGTGCCGATGTGAAGAACCAAATTGGGTCAATTGGTACATTTGCTAATGATTCCCTTTATGTGATTTGTGCCTCTCCTGATTGATGTGCCAGGGAGACAATGGCCGGAAACTGAATGGTCGGTGTAGTGTGACAAGTGAGGGTCAATACCCCTAATCATCGAGTCACCTAGTATGACTGTGCATTTGCACTAAGAGTTCTGTGAGGCGGGTCATTCATATTAGTTTGTTGGGAATTGTTTGTTTCATTTGTTGTCTCAGTTTGGGTGAAAATTCCCCCAGATACTGATAATAGTGGAGCATATGGGTTTCGCAAGACTGGTCGATCACTATCACTACTAATACGTGGGGCGATATTCATGATTTTTGTTGATGTTACAGTGAAATTTCCCTCAGATACTGATTTCAGAGGAGTGTATCTGTTACTGGTAGGAATGGGTTTCGATACCTGTGCAGCACATTGTGCCTTGGGATGGCTTCTTTTGCCCCTTCGTCCCACCACTTCCCATCCATCGCTATCTTAATTCCTTTGTGGCAGTGGGGTTGGGAACAGTGGTGGAGGAGTATGCTTGCTGATTTATTTCGTTAGAGAAAATATTTTCTATCTGGCCTCAGCCAGCTCGATTCTAAGTGAGGTAAGCTGACTGCATACTAGGCAATGGCTGAGGTGGCAGATAGAGAGCTGAATGGTGAACGTACCACAGTACTGGCATCTAATAACATCCATTGTAAGGAGACCCTTTTTTTTTGTTTTTACTTAATTTTTTTGTAGCACCTCCCCGTATTAAGGCAGGAGATGAGGATGAAATGAAAATGAAGGACCTGTGTAGGTGTAGGCTAGCAGTATGGACAAAAAGAAGATCCTGTATAGGAGGAAATACTTTTTTTTTCTAGTTCACGTTAGTGATTTGTTTGGGGGCACAACCAGGCTATAAAATAATCCATTTTATTATTTTATAGAAATAAATTCCTGTTACACATAGTTGGGCTCTGGACTGTTTCTATTGTATCTATGGGTGCCCAGCTCTTCTTTTTTTAACTTATATAGACCCTCAGACTTCCAGATACTGTATGGTCAGAGAAAGGTACCAGCATTAATGCAAGCAGTAATTTAACTGCCCACCATCCTGTCTGTGTTCTGCATGGATAATTAATACTGCAGGAGCAGCTGTGCATCGCAAAGAACTTGTCCACAGACACAGAATGTGGAATGACAGTGGTTATGAAAATATTCAGAAATTGTTCAGTAGCTCTGCTAAAGCTTTTGAACTTGTGTCCCACAATTGTAAAAATCAATTATGAGCAGGAAGATTATGAGGGTTCCACCTGTCATTAAGTATGATCACTACTCTCTGCTAGAGGAACTTGTTAGAGCAGTATTGAAGGTGCACTGTCATTTATAGCTACCCCCAAGTGTAATTTACAATGCTCTAAACACAGATTGTAGATCTGTGTTTTGTGAGTTTATTTTGTTAAAACAAATTAGGTCAGTGACCATATTGGTGAGGTACTATCAAAGCAAAGTTTCCCATTCATTTGTGCACACTGGGCATTTAAATACATCAGAATCATGCTCTATTTTTGGTTAAACATTTAAAAGAACCACAGATTAACAGTCTGTGATTAGAATGCTGTAAGTCCCTCAGTTTTAGTTTAGAAAGCTAACATCATCCAGTGGGAGCTAGACAGTGCCCTTTCATTATCATTCTGTTTATCAACCTTGTCGGTTTGATGGCCCATTTCAAGTCATCCTAGCTCTCAGCCTCATCCTTTCCTTCTCCGGTGCTTACTCACTCTCCAGGGGATCCCAAAACTTCACACTGCATGGTAGATTCCATGGGGGTTGAAGCTGTCCACAGTGGGTTAGTCAAGTGTGGGAGAGTGACATCTAGTCAGGTCAGCGGGGTCAAGAGTCTTGGCCTCATGCTGTTGTGCTTCCAGAGGCTTTTCTTCCATCACATTACCCTACATTGGACCACTATTGGCCAGGGCATCAAGGAATGCAAACATATGTGATTTGTGCAGCATTCCAATGACCAGTTCTCCCCTCTCCCAGCTGGCCCCTGATGAAAATGTTCTTTTTCAAATGTTACTTCTTTCATGTAAACAATAGCACTTTGCAAAGGGCTGAAGTTTGGTATTTGTATCTCTGGTATTTGTATCTGTATTTGCTGTTACATGTTCATGTTTACTAAAACTGCTTAACATTTCAGACTTCTTTCTGTTCTTCATAATTGCATGAATTGAAAGAATGGAGGCAGTCCAGAGAAGGGCAACAGAAATGGTGAGAGGAATGCACAAGAAACATATGAAGAAAGACTGAAAGACCTCAATACTATGTATACCCTGGAGGAAAGGAGGGATGGGGGGATATGACAGAGACATTCAAGTACCTCAGGTGGATCAGCAAGGTCCAGGAGGGCAGCATCTTTCAAAAAAAGAGATTTGCAAGAACAAAGGGTCACAATATGACGCTCGGGGGGGAGAATCAGGGGGTAATGTGAGGAAGTATTTATTTACAGAAAGGGTGGTGGATGTATGGAACAGCCTCCCAGTGGAAGTCATAGAGGCTAGAATGATTGATGAGTTAAAGAATGCATGGAATAGACAGAAAGCAACCCTAGTGATAGGAAAGAGAGGGTAAGTTGCTGATCATTTAGGATCTGAAGTTTAAGTAGGTAGGGAAATGGGCAGACTACGTGGGCCAGGCAGTCATTATCTGCCATCAAAATCTATGTTTCTGTGTTTCTATTGCATAAGACCAAGGTTTTGAGAGTTATCAATAAAAATATGCAGTGTTATTAATAAAATATGCATTCATGTTATGAGCAGCAGCAGGGGAGTAAACCATTTTAATGTTTTGGGGCTCAACTCCAAATCCATTAAGATAAATACAGTATGTATTTTCAGTTGTGAAGTATGTAGAAAACATAACCAAGTACAATATTACAGTACACATTTATCAGCTATTATTGAATGTTTTATTTTGGGTACATCAACTGACATTTTGTAATTAACATTTACTTGTTCTAAATATTGTACATTAATACTATCCAGATTCTTTTATCATTTTTATTTATGTAGATTTTCAATATATAGATATTGATAGGATGCCTTATAGAAGGTAATTGTGGTCTAGAAATTAACTTACACAAAATAAATCAATTCAAATAAAAAAAAAATTATAGAATGATAGTATTATAGTAAAAGGGCATTGGGGAAGGGAGGTGGACACTAGCCCTTTTACGAAGAACAGAGTCCTCAGGGAACTAGCTAAACTAATAGTAGACAAGACAATGGGGCCAGATGGGGTTTACTCCAGGATACTAAAGGAACTCGTGGAGGAACTGTCTATGCCTCTGATGGCCCTGTTCAATCTATCACTGGATACAAGGAAAGTCCCAGGGGATTGGAGGAGTGTGGATGTGGTCCCACTACACAAAAGTGGGAATAGAGAGGAGGCAGGAAACTACAGACCTGCAAGCCTGACTTTGGTGGTGGGCAAGGTTATGGATACACTACTTAAGGAAAGGACTGGGGAATAACTCAAGACCAGTAGATTGCAGGATCCAAGACAGCATGGGTTCATAGGGGGAGATCTTGCCAAACAAATTTGATAAAGTTCTTTTTTTAATTTACAGTTTATACCGCCTCCTCCATGGAGTCAACAGGTGGCTCTGGTCTTCCCTCAGAGGGCTCTTCTTCCAGCTCCGGTCATCCTCCATTCTGCTGAACCCACAATTCCCTCATGGATTCCCCCCCCCACAGCAGGGCCAGGGTGAGGACTGCCGGCTTACTCCTCCCCCCCGGAGCACAAATCCAGAAATTGGTGTCGCATTGCGGAGTGATGCACCAGGCCATCATGGGTTCTATCAGCTCCCAGCTTTTCCCTCCAGGTTTTCCCCAGAGCCCACGTACACGCAAGGGTGGCGTGACTGTCCCCACCTCTGTGGAGGCAGCCTAGTGTCCTGGACATGGGTCCTCCCTCTGCTTGGTTGTGCACTTGTGCTGACACCCAGTCACCACTGGATGTCAGGCTATAGTGCATAGCACTAAATCCCCCTCCCTGAAGAAGAAGAGCTGTCTACAGATGCTCAATCCTTCTTCACCCTGGCCAACCCCCGAGCAACCCGAGTCTCTTCCCGAATCCAGGTTACCGGCGTGGCATGAGGTGTGGCATCCAATGCCTCAACCCTCAGTGCCACCGGGCTAGCTCCTGATAGAGTTATTTGAGTGAATTACCAGGGAGGTGGATCAGGAAAGAAGGGTGGATGTGGCCTAACTGGATTTCAGTAAGGCCTTCTACACCATTCCACACAGAAGACTGGTAAACAAGCTGGGCAGCCTGGGAATGGTCCAAAGATAGTAAAATGGGTACAAAGTTGGTCAAGTAACAGAACTCAGAGGGTGTTGGTGAATGAAGTTCACTTGGAAGAAGGTAAGGTAACGAGCGTGGTGCCTCAGGGGTGCGTACTGGGACAGGTCCTCTTTAATGTCTTTATTAGTGACACTGCAGAGAGGCTAGAAGGGAAAGTATGCCTGTTCATGCACGACACAAAAATCTGCAACAAAGTGGACACACCGGGGGGGGGTGGAAAGAATGAGGGAAGATCTGAAAAAGCTGGAATACTAGTCAAGGGTTTGGTAACTAGGCTTCAATACCAACCAGTGCAAAATTATGCACATTGGACACAGAAACCCAAGGGCAATGTATCTTTGGGGGAGGGAGGGATGGAGGGAGGGAGGGAGGGAGGTGTTAACAACCACAAAAGAGGAAAGGGATCTGGGTGTCATTATATCTGATGACATGAAGGTAGCAAAGCAGTGTGATAAGGTAGTGGGAAAGGCTAGTAGAATGCTGGGGTGCATAGGGACAGGTATCATCAACAGAAAGAGGGAGGTAGTGTTACCCCTGTATAGATCAATGGTGAGGCCCCACCTGGAGTACTGTGTCCAGTTCTGGAGGCCTCATCTCAAGAAAGACAGATGGGTGAAGGCAGTAGAGAGAAAGGCAACCAAAATGATGCATGGCCTGCATCAGAAGCCCTATGAAGAAAGTTAAATATGTACTCTCTAGAGGAAAGGAAGGAAAGGGGAGACATGATAGAAACATTAAAATACCTCAAAGGTATCAACAAGATACAGGAGGGTGGCATTTTGCACAGAATTAGATGCTCAAGAAGAAGGGGGTATGTTATGAAGCTGGAAGGGGAGACTTAGAGAGGATGTGAGGAAATACTTCTTTATGGAAAGTGTGATGGACATCTGGAACAGACTCCCAGCAGAGGTGGAGGGTACCAAAAATGGTGACATATTTCAAACATGCATGAGATAGACACAGGGGGACCTTAGTAAAAGGGATGGGGGGGAGGCCAGAGATCAATAAGGGTCTATTTTAACACAGTAGGTAGGGACCTTAGGGCAGACTAGGTGTGCCAGGATGTCCTTTTATGACAACAGCTTCTATGTTTCCATATTTCTGTGAGTCCATTTATTATGACCGTATTCCCAATATACAATAGAATAAACCCTGCACAACAAAGACAGGAGCCATACTAGAGCAAGGATTTAATCTGACACCATCTGTCCCATTTTTGTTCTACACTTATCTGCTAGAATTGTAAAATAAAGAAAAAATTCACTTAACTAGTCTTGCATTTATCATATTCAATCCTACTCATGGATTAGCTTCCTTATATTCAGTTTTAATAAACCCCATTCAAATATTTAAATCTTTAGTTGTAAAGTCAATTTTAATATTAATAATTAAGTATATTTCAAGAGATCAGACTGTTGCTAATGTAATCTATATCAATTGCAATTTATAATAGTTGATTAGTATATGCCTCATACTGAGTAACAGCCAATGTTGAAGGGTTCAGGAACTCATGAACATTAATATAATATGTGTTATAACTAAAGCAATCTTACTGAAATTAAAAAGATTCCTAAATCTAGAAAGAATTAGAGAAAATGAAAGAAAATTGAATAGTAATACTCAATTATTTTAGGAACACTTTTTTTGTCTGGTGTGACAGCATCTTCTTACATCTTGTGGATGTACCTGTTGTCTGCTCTGGAAGTCCAGCACTGGGATTGAAACTGGCACTGCGGTTACTTTCTGGGGGTCAATTTAAACTGTAGTCTTATTAAATGCGTCCATCAAGGCCAAAGTATTCTGTTTCAGGCTTACAGCAATCTCTGCTTGGAACACTTTGATGAAAAGGAATCATGATTCAGTTCCAAGTTATTGCTGATCTCAGAGTCATTCTACAATTCAGAACTCTGTGATGGTTCTACAGCTTTTTTATGTTGTTTTTTTATGGCTGCATAGGTGGAGCCCTGCATACGTTTTGCTAGGATAGAGAAAAGGAACTGTGAAAGCACGTGCCTGGATACCTCTCTGGCAGGTTGCCACAGTACTGTGGTCATGTCTACAGCCTTTATTTTTGCTGCTGCTCCTATCTGCAGGCCGCACAACCACACACCCCTTTGTGGGGCACTATTTTGTTTCACCCGTAACGTCTGCAGTTGCAGGCAAAACCAAAAAGAGGCCACCATGCCCAAAATGGCCCCTGAAAGCTCATTGTGCATGCACGAGTATCAGACATGTGCACTTATGTCACAATGGCCATCTTGGGCACAGTGAGCACTTTCTCATTTTAGATAACCTTGTAACTCCAGGAAGTAGATGGGATTCTATTTTCTTACCTTTATTTGTATTTTGGATTACATCTCAGAACTTATTTTCACAGGTATGCTGAACTGATGCTCCAAGCAAGATTTTCAAAATAATTATTATTGCAATTTTGCTTTCCTTTCCGCAGATGAAGTAGTTGGTTTTACTGGGTTTCCATCCAGTTGTGATGTCAACCAGAGCCAAACAATCATGGGAAAAGCCAGAGCTGGTCTGCTGTAGAGGAGCTCCAGCTGAACCAACAACTCTTGGACTGCAGGTTGTTCACACTGGGAAGGGGATGATACCGGGATTTCAGCACTAACCCACAACCTGGCCATGAGTGAGCATTACATGAAGGTGAAGACAGAGTAGAGAGACAGTCCGGAGGTGGGTGGCATGGGGGATGTAGGTAGTGGTGGAGGGGAGTGCCCCAGGTAGGAGGGGTTCAGGTAATCAGGGAACAGAGCAGCACCAGGTCTGGGAGCAAAACCAGGGGCCACAGGGCAGAGGAGGAAGAGGTAAAAAAGGGAAGCATGGAGGTGGGGAGTGGGAGTGCCCACAGCAGCAGAAGGGTCCCTTGGAAATTTGGGACATCACCAGTAAGGTCTGGATAGGGAAGTGTGAGAGAAGTGGGAAGAGACATCTGCAGCAGGACAAGGAGAGGAAGTGGCAGCAGAGGAAGCAGGATGTGATGGTGCTGCAGCACAGGACCACGGTGATCGTGGACAGCTCCAAGGCAAAGGCTTCCCTGGAGGCCCTGAAAATTAGCATTAAACAGTTAAGATGGACAGAATAAGTGTCATGGGAAGTGCAGCCCTCTCAGGGCTGTGGTTTTCCTTCTGGGTACCATCCCTTCACTTTATAGTCCCTGTTTAAATCTGAAAAAAAAACCTGCTCCTGGCCAAAGAAGTCTTTGGATTTAAGGCTACTAATGAGCACAGGCTGACCCAAGTATCATTGCCAATACTAATTATTGTCAGGCAATCTGGCATTCCTGAGTGCAGTAACTGCAGTTCAGTTGCTGCAGTATGGATATAAATTCAATGCTATTCTTTAGTTTTCCTAGAGTACTTGGAGACAGTACACATTAATCTAACTGTTATTGTATCATGTCTTTTGACAAAAGCTCATCAATTGTGTTCACCATTTAGCTATCTGCCGCTAATCATCCCTGTCCTCTATCTTGCCCTATGATTAATCAGCAGCCTAAACTTTCTGATGTAGACCTGCCTGACCAGTAGCCCACATATATACCAGCTTATACATATATAAGAAATGCATAGCAATGCTCACAGCAAGGCTTTACAGCTAATCATACAGTAATTGTCATTTGTGGTGTAAGTGCACCACCTAGTGGTATTAGTCAGAATGTGCTTGCAGGTGTCACTTCCAAAAAAGCTCTGTTGTTACCCGAACTACCAGTGATCAGCAGAATTAGTTATCTTTGTATACGTGCAGAAACGATCAGTTTGGAGTATGAGACACCCATCATAATAGCCACTAGTATGTCTTTATTTCTGAGCACATGAGGCATTACTTTGGTAACGAACAGTGTTATCTCGAATATATAACCCTGTGTAACTCTTTGTTCCAATGAGTCTCCATTTTGTGATCACCGGTGTTCAGAGGTTTCCCTGAACCCCATGCTGTACATAGTAAGCTTTGTGATATACAGTATTTGGGTAGTAATAAACTGATGTTATTACTTTTTCTGCAACACTTGTCTCTGTGTTCTACTTTCTGCCATTGGGTCTAGATTCCTGCCTGTGAGGAAATACCCCTTGCAACATTCTGGCATCCAAAGCATGACTAGACTGGACAAAACCCAACCAGAACCACAGACAGTGTGCAGACGAACGGGCACTGGACTAACGAAGGCACTCAAACCTACACCCACCCATTCACCAAATAATATCTTTATTTATTAAGCACCTTTCGGTTATCAAGGTGCTGAACAGTAAGAATAAATAAAACATTAAAATCCACAGTTCAGATAAATAAGTACAGATATAAAATCAGTTTTGGTATATGTCAATATGTCAACTCTCCCAGCTCTCCCACACCCTGAACGGAGATGGAACTGGAGAAGGCACTCGAACCTATGCTTCCCCCTGTTCTACAGTGGACTGGTCTGGTGGAGACCATAAAGGTACACCTGCTGACTGAGAGCCCAGGGTGGATTGATACACCCTGTGTTTACGGTTAGTGCAGAAAAAAAGGGAATCTTAATAACTATGGCCATCAGTGCAGAGCTGAAACCTGATGCCAGATACCAATAACTGATGGCACCCTTCAAACCACCCACTCACTTTGATCTGATGGTATTACATCATCACCAGGCATCCTGGTGATTGACTTCCTTGCACAGCACAACTTTGTCGTGGACTTGGCCAACAGGCTACTGTTGCAGATACCAGGCTAACGCTATGTAGTCTGCATGTCAGACTCACATGTGGTATCAGCTGTGATGAGAAACGACAAAGAGTATGACGTCATCACTCCGTTCCAAAACCCTGAACTGTTTCCAAAGCTCAAACCAATTTTGCAAAGACATCTGGATACCTTTGCAAAGCACAAGCATGACTGTGAAAGGATGGATACACTCATTCAGGTTGCAGGAAGGGATCCAGCCAGGCAAAGATAGTACCGCTTCCCAGCGGAAGCAATACCTTCACCGACAGCCACTGTAGGATCCCTTGTCCAATAGGGAGTGATCATGAAGCAAGCTGAAAAAGTAAGGGGGGATGTTTTTGTTGTATAATAAGGAATTGAATAGATGACGCCAGATCAGGTGAGCCAAAGAGATGAATGTCAGGCTCTTCAAATACACCCACCCAGGTGGTAAGGCAGTTCTTTTCCTATTTGGCTATTTGATGTAATTCTCCATCATAATGGAGAGGCAGGAGGTTAAATTAGAAGAAGGAACTAGTTTAATAGCAACTGACAATAGGGTAGGGACAGGAGAGAGGGATAACCATCACATACACAAATTACTACTTTTATCTTGTGCCTGGAGGCTTATATTTCACTATATGCAAAAGGAACAGTAAAATAATCAGCTGTAACAGCTACACTGTAAAAGCATCCTATCTATATTTCCCTATAAGAGGGGAACTCTGTATCACAGGAGGCAGGGTTTTAAATAATTGATTAGCAGTTTTTTTCTTGGGACAATACTAACTGAACAGAAAGCATTTATATAGGTTTTCTAGAAGTGTTATGTTTGTTAAACACAGTGAGGTAAGTGCTGTGCATTTTCACAATGTTTTAGAACTTTTATGAGCAAAATGCTAATCAATTTTTAGAGTTAAATAAAACCCTGTGAGGTCAAACTGAATTAACTGGCTGTAACAGCTATGCTGTAAGAGCGTCCTATCTATATTTCCCTATAAGAGGGGAACTCTATATCACAGGAGATCAGACTGAATTAATCAGCTGTAACAGCTACGCTATAAGAGTGTCTTCCCTATACGCAGACATCTGTTTCAACCTTGAGGTGCACCTCTCCCTAAAACTTAGGTTTTAAAATACTGTACAGTCACTCTAATGCCACAAGAAAAGTCTATGCAGTAAATGGTTGGCAGTTGGTGCACGTAAGTTTTCTCTTTCATTGAAAAGAAATATGAAACCACTCCACTACCTTGCCAGTGAAGTTCTGGAACTTTTGTTGGAAAACTAAGGATGCAGAGAGGATTTGACAGACCATGAGTTCTCAGCCACACCCCACTTCTCTAGGGTTGCTGGAAAGGAACATAAGATCTGGCTGCAGTCCGCTTCTGGACTGCCCGGAAAGAAGAAGCAATGCAAACCACCTGGCTACAATCCACTTCTGGATTGCCAGGTGAAGAGATGAAGAAGAAGAACCAACAGTCTACTTCTGGACTGAAGATGAACTCTGGACTGATGAACACACTGGATCGGGAGGATCGGAACCTCTGCACCACTCTTGGACTCCAGGCAAGCACTCCCTCTGGACTGAAGACACATACCAGCTGATGCTCCCACTGGATCAGGACCTCTGGACCACTCTTGGACTCTAGGCAACCACTTCCTCTGGGTGTCAAAGTGCGTCGGTCTTCTGAGTTCCAAGGCCGGATGAGCCAAGGCACTCGCCAAAACAATAAATTGTACGTTGAACTGTGACCAAACTTGGAGTCTACGGCCGGACAAGCCAGGACACACTAAAAACAACAAACCAAACGTCACTCGGAGAACTGACACTGAAGGGTCGAATGGTACTCTGTTGCAGATGTGAAAACAAAAAACAGACGGCAGACTTCTGCATGGGGCCAAGCCATACTGGGAAACTGTAAGAGTGAAATAACAAATGGGACGATGCAGCTTCAAGATGACTGCGTTACGGTTCTTCATGGATTGACTGTTGTCTGCTTCTGTATGCCCTGGAGGATGATTCTTGAAGGACAGGTGAAGACTGACAGGGTTGCACTGGTGTAAAGTGACCCCGAAGACAGTTGGAGAATGATTCAGATGGTTGTCCAGCACCAAAATGCTGGCACAAAGCAATACCTGAAGCAACATCCCATTGTGTTAGAGAGAAAAGGAAGTGCAAAAGAATAAGGAAACCACTTTGGTTCTCATAAACAGTAGCAGAAAAAGTCAGAGCCAAAAGACTGGCCTTCAGGAAATATAAGGGAACGCAAGCAGGATGAAGACAGGTAGTATGCCAAACTTCCTAAGGGAAGGAGGGCAGTAAGGCAGGCAAAGGCCCAATCCGAGGGAAGCACTAGCATGAACAGTAAAAGAAGAGGACAAGACTTTCTATAGATACATTAGTGAAAAGAGAAAGTCCAGAGGGGGTATTGCTAAGATCCAAGGGGATAAGGGGGCATGTGAGGAGGAGGACCATGTAAAAGCATCTATCCTAAATAGATACTTCTGCTCAGTATTTACTGAAGAGAAGGTAGGGCAGGGCCCACAGCTCAGCACCATGGACACAGGGGGGAGGGAGGTGTGCACTAGTCCCTTCACAAAAGAAAGGGCCCTACAAGAGCTTGATAAGCTCAGGGTGAACAAGACAATGGGACCTGATGGCATACATCCCAGGATACTAAAGGAGCTAAGGGGGGAATTAGCAGAGCCATTATCAGAACAGTTTAGTGAGTCTCTGAGCACAGGAGATGCCCCTGAAGACTGGAGAAGGGCTCATGTGATTCTGCTCCACAAGAATGATAGCAGGAAGGAGGCAGGGAACTACAGACTAGTCAGTCTTACATCAGTAGTGGGCAAGATTATGGAGGCACTCCTTAAGGAAAGGATAGTGCAACACCTGGAATCCATAGGAGCGCAGGATCCAAGACAGCATGGGTTTACAACAGGAAGGTCCTGTCAAACTAATCTCATAGTTTTCTTTGACTGGGAAACCAGAGTAGTGGACCAAGGGGGAGCAGTTGATGTCCCCTACCTTGACTTCATCAGAGCTTTTGATATTGTTCCACATAGAAAATTGATTAATAAGCTGAGTAGGCTCGGGTGGGTCAGAAGTTGGTCAGCTGGGTGGCAAACTGGTTGACAGGCAGAAAACAGAGAGTGGTGGTAAACGGTATACAGTCAGAAGGTATGCAAGTCACAAGTGGGGTACCTCAGGGATCAGTCTTGAGGCCAGTCCTTTTCAATATCTTCATCAGTGACATTTCAGATGGACTGGAGGGTAAGGTTTGTCTGTTTGCAGATGACACCAAGATCTGCAACAGAGTAGATGATCCAGATGGGGTGGGCAGAATGAGAAGAGATCTAGATAAACTGGCAAAATGGTCAGAAGAGTGGCAACTGGGGTTTAACGCAAAGAAGTGCAAGATCATGCACATAGGGAAGTAAAACCATGAAGCCACCTATAGGCTGGGAAGGGAGTTGCTGGCAGTCACAAGGGAACAAAGAGACTTGGGCATCATCATAACAGATGACCTGAAATCATCCAAGCAGACCACTAAAGCAGTAGGTAAGGCTAGGGGAATGTTGGGGTGTATCAATAGGGGTATCACAAGTCATAAGAGGGAGGTAATAATCCCTTTGTACAAGACACTGGTTAGGCCCCATCTGGAGTACTATATGCAGTACTGGAGGCCACACCTTCACAAGGACATTAACCAAATTGAGGCAGTCCAGAGAAGGGCAACCAAAATGGTGCAGGGATGGCATCAGAAAACATATGAGGACAGAGTAATGGAGCTCAATATGTATACTCTAGAGCAAAGGAGGGAGAGGGGTGATATGATTGAAACATTCAAACATCTTAAGGGCATTAACGAGGTGAAAGAGTCTGACATCTTTTTTTAATATAAGAAAAATAGCATGACAAGAGGACACAGAATGAGATTAGAGGAAGGCCAATTAAGGGGTAATGTGAGGAAGTTCTTTTTCACAGAAAGGGTGGTGGCTGCATGGCATGGCCTACCTTAGGAAGTGGTGGATATGAATACAGTGCAGGGCTTCAAACAGGCATGGCATAGGCATAAGGGAGCAATACAGATGAGTATGAATATATAGGCCATTGAAAGAGCAAAGGCCGATGGCACATTTATAAGGTAGAAAAAGAAATGGGCAGACTGGAAGGGCTTGTGGTCCTTATCTGCCATCAACATCTATGTTTCTATGCAAGACAGTTCTGACACTCGATAATGTTTGTAGGCTGAATAATAATGCAGGAAAATGCAAACAAAGTCTCAATTCCTACTGTAGTGGTCAATAAATATACAGTCTCTATGTCCAGACCACAGCAAATATAAAGGCAATTTAGTATACTGATTCAAACCTAGCTCTGATAGACTTGACTATAACGGGGTCCCTTAGCTAAACTGGGTTCTCCTGTTACTGTGGAAACACTACAGTGAAGAATAGGCCCTCTGGAAGGCTATACAAAAGATGTGTGACCAGGCCCCTTTAACACTGGAGGGTTTATGTGGCTAGCTAGGCTCCTATCATATCTGGGGGTTGCTTCTATTGCTGGGCCCCATCACATCTGTGGTCCTAAATAGGTAGCTACGGGTCCTGGGCCTTGTGTTGCCCCTTTAAATATCAGTGACCTTCCCCTTGAACAGGCCCCTTTAAATGCAAGTGGGCCTAAATTGAATTCATAGACCTGGGCACAATTTGCCCTATTTAGATTTGTGGGAACAGTGGGTGTAAGCGTGCCCTTACTTTATTACTATTGGGCCTGGTGCCCTAATTACCACAGGGCATGGTGCCCTTAGTACCACTGGGTCTGATGCCCAAATTACTACAGGGCCTGGTGCCCTTCACTTTGCTGGGCCTCTTGCCCTAATTACCGCTGGGCCTGCTGCCCTTCACTTTACTGGGTCTGATGCCATAACTACTACAGTGCCTGGTGCCCTTCATTAAACGGGGCCTAGATTGCCCATTTAATTCTTTATGTGGCCAGAAGTGGCAGGGCCCCTTTAATTCTATATGGCTACTTAGAACTAAGCCCCTTTAAAAACTTTTGGGCTGCTGCTTTGAATCTTTAAGGCCCGACTGAGCCTGCTATCACTAGTCCCTTTCCTGTGGCAGGGCCCCTTTAATTCTTTAGACTCTTCTGAGCCTGCTGTCACTCAGTCTCTCTGCTCCTCCTTAGATTCAGCCCCCTTATGAATATTCATTAGGCCTTTACTCTGGCCTGGCGTTCTGGCTCCTACCCTGGGCGTTGCTTGCCTGCCCACTCTTTAAATATTTAAATCAAGGGTCCTTGTAACCCGACCCTCCCACGGTGCTCAGCCACTTCTGTTTACCCCTGGCGCACTGTTTAAATAATAATAAAAAATATAATCCCCTGTCTTCAGTTGGGTAGACAGCACGTAGCAGCGTGCTGCCGCCAACTCACCACTCGTTTCTGGACTGTGAAGCAGGATTTGGAGGTGGGAGGTATACTGGCAGTGGAAGGGTGATCAGGCAATCCGGTGGACATCTGGGGGGCCTCTGAAAAGCCGACAAGCAGGACGGTGACACAGCACTGGCAAGCCACTGATGAGGGACAGGGAAATCTTTTAAATTAAATTAATGGGGCACAAAATAAAAAAACAGTGGGGCTTTCAGCCCAACGACCACACCGGACTTTACTTTTTTTCTTCTTGTGGTGCCCCGATGGCACCACCAACCACACTGCACAGCTTCTGGGCAGTCTTCAGCAGCCGGAGCAGGAGCAGGCACGCAAGCAAGCCTGGAGGGATGGCTTCAACACCAGGTAAGCCTTTTGTGGTCTCCCCCCAGACCTGCTGCATCCTCTCCCCTTCACAGCTACCACAATCTCACTCTAACTGAACTTATTTTTCAAAACCCAACATACTGATTCTGGAATGGCTGGAGTGGAATGCTGTGCATGAGCAGCTCAGCACAACATTCCATCCAGGCCATTGTTGCTTGTACTGCATATAACATCTATTTTTTTTTACAAGTATTTAGTGCACTGGGCACTTTACTGTGTACCTGGGAAAACTGGGGACTAGTGGGGCACTGCAGGGGTACCTCTAACTTTGGCATATTACAATCAGACTTTGCATTTCAACTGTGAACTCACCCATATGGTCAGTGAAGAAACCAAAAAACTGTTGGAGACTCACCATTGACTACAGACAACTTAATCAAGTCACCCCTAGTTGTGTACCAACTGTGGCATCTGCCCCAGATGTGCTAAAATTGCAGAAAACGACACAAGTGATCCAGTACATTGGACATCTCCAATGGTTTCTGGTCATTGCCCTTGGCCCTGGAGAGCCAAAATAAGTTTACCTTCACCTTTGAAGGACGTCAGTACATGTGGAACTGCCTACCCCAAGGATTCCACAACATCCCATCCCTCTTCCACATCCACATGAGAGATGCCATTAAGGACTTCTCCACCACTGGGTGCTTCCTGAAATACATGGATGACCTCCTCCTCACCACAGCCACTGTAGGGGACCCTCTAGAACTGTTAGATGAGATACAGACCCTTCTACAGAGGGTGGACTTCAAGTGCAACCCTGCAAAAATGCAATTGTGCCTCCAGAAAATTTATTTTCTGGGACTGACCATCATTGCTGAAGGTAGAACTCCAGTGGCCAACAAGGCACAGGGCATCCAAGCCTAGAACAAGAAAGCCGCCCCACCCAGCTGAGTGTGCTAGTGAGAGTAAATGTCAATAACACACCAAAACTCCAGCACCACTCACTGCAGTAAAAAACAAATAAGACCCAAAATATAAACTACTCAACAGGCATATTGCATGTTAAAAATAGTTTTAATTCAGTAATTCAGTACTTACACACATTGAAAATGGTCAGAGAGACACACAATGCCTTCCAAAAAGAGGGCTCAGATGAGACCTACAAGCCTTCTACCGGTTTCGCTTTAGAGCATCATCAAGGTGCAGAGGCAGGAGGTTTATTTGCCTTTGTATAGCTTTAGTTGGTTTGCATGGAACCACTTGTCTACTGGTTTCTTGCGGTGGGTGAGCCTTACCTGGTAAACAGCAGGGCTCAGTTTGTTGATGATATCATAAGGACCCATCCATTTGTTCAGAAGGGAATGAGTGGGTATGGTGAAGTTGAGAACCATTACCTGATCCCCCACTTGCCAGTCTACTTCTTTGATATTTTTGTCAAAGTACATTTTGGAATGCTGCTGGGCCTGGTCCATGTCTTTAGCAGCAGACAGGAGAGTTTGCAGGATGTCTTGTTTCAGCTGGGTGACATACAAATATGTGTCAATGGACACTCTGCCAGTAGTTGGGGTTCCCAGGTTAAGCCACAGATGCTCTGGCAAATGCATTTATCTTCTAGTCATAACCTCAAAGGGGGCACACTGGGTAGCAGCAGCTGGGGTTGCCTATAAGGCCATAAGAAGTAAGGGCATCAGGGTATCCCAGTCCTTGGGGTTGTCCCCTGTGAACTTTATCAGCATGAGTTTGATCTGTTTGATCACTCTTTTCACTTGGTCAGAAGACTGGGGGTGATATGAGATATGGAAATTTTGGCTAACCCCGTAGTTTTAGGCACTGTTGCATAACTTCACCTGTAAAGCTGGTTCCCTGGTCAGAGTCAGCCTTGAAAGGTAGGCCCACCTGGTGAACACTTGTTCTACTAAAATCTTAGCAGTTGGTTGGGCTTTGCTTGTTTTAGTGGGAAAAGCCTCTACCCACTTTGAGAACAGGTCTGTCAGTACAAGTGCAAACTTGTTATGTTTCCAAGTGGTGGTGAATGGCCCAATGTAATCAATTTGGATGGCATGCCAGGGACCGGATTGCCTTTGAAGTTGCAGTTTGTCATTTTTCTTGCCTGGTATAGGGTTGACTGGGGCACAGACCAGACAGTTTTCAATGTAATGTTGTACATCTGTAGCCATTCCAGGCCACCAACCAACAGTTTTGAGTCTCTGTAGAGTTTTGACTACCCCCTGGAGTCCACCAATAGGGGTATCATGAACCTGGTGGATGAACTCGAGTTGTAAGGATTTGGATATAATCCAGTACTTTTGGTTGTCAGAATGGTTATACACCAACTTCTGTTCTGCAGACAGATGTAAGTGATTGGCATATCAATGGAAGGGATTGTCTGCTGATATGTTCTTCTCGGTGTCTTTGGAGAGATATTGGTAAACCTCTCTGATTTATGGATCTTCCATCTGCATGGAATGGAGGTCCAGAGGGACAAGTGTGTGCTTCTTAGTGACTGCCACTTGTCGTGGTTGTGCAGTAGGGGTGTTCTTTTCCAAATGTTCCTCTTTGTGTCACTCTTGGCTAGAGTGTCTGCATGATCATTTTGAGTGTGAAAAGGTTCTGCTTTAGAGTGGGCTTTCTTGTGGAGGTACAACTTGAATGAAAATTTCTTGGCCATGCCAAGAATGTAAATAAACAAATCTCTGTACTTTAAAGGAGTGCTTTCAGAGGAGGCAAAATCATGGGATTTCCAGAAAGGTAAGAACTTGGTTAATGAGTTGAACACAAAGGAGGAGTTAGAAAAGATAATTGTATCTTCTCTCCCTTGAGACTGGAAATGGCACGACAATCCACACAGGGGTTGTATACAGACCCCTGTCTCAGGGGGAGGAAATGG
Source organism: Neoceratodus forsteri (assembly GCA_016271365.2). NCBI lineage: Eukaryota > Metazoa > Chordata > Ceratodontiformes > Ceratodontidae > Neoceratodus > Neoceratodus forsteri. The sequence continues at coordinate 977,976,041 of CM057452.1, read as the reverse complement.
ACAAGGACATGATAGAAGGCATCCATAGGATGGCAGAGAAAGGGGAGATATTGCTGATGGGGGACTTAAATATGCCAGATGTTAACTGGAACACCTTTGCTGCAGCTACATCCAAGAGCAGGGCCATTCTTTATGCCCTACAGGAAAGAGGAGAAGGATCTGGGGGTGCTCATCATAGGAGCAATGAACAATTCTGCACAATGCAGAAAGGCAGCAGCATATGCTAACAAAATTCTGGGGTGCATTGCAAGGGGTATTACCTCTAAAAGAAGGGAGGTTATTCTACCTTTATACAGATCGTTTGTTAGACCTCACCTGGAATACTGTCTGTAGTACTGGTGCCTGTACCTACAAAAGAACATTAGGCTGCTGGAGGGGGTGCAGCATAGGGCAACAAAGATGATTCAGGGCCTGGGGGAATTGACATATGAGGTCAGACTAAGAGATTTAAACATGAACACACTGGAGGAGAGGAGGTACAGGGGGGACATGATTGAGACCTTCACATACTTGAAAGGGATAATCAAAACAGACACAGAGGGTCTATTTAGGAGGAGGTTGGGGAGAGATACTAGGAGCCATGATATGAGATTGGAGGGGGGTAGATTCAGGAGGGAGGTGAGGAGGCATTTCTTTATGGAAAGGGTGGTGGCAAAGTGGAACACATTACCAGCTGAGGTGGTGGCATGTAACTCAGTGAAATGCTTCAAGAATGGGTGGGACAGGGCAAAGAGGAAGGTAAAAGTAGGTAAGGGAAGGGGGTGGGGCAGGTGCTGAATAGGGAGCTAGCTGCAATCTCGAGCATCCTAGATAGACCATGATGGCCTTTTGCTGCTGGCAATTTTCATATGTTCGTATGACAACAGACTGTGATGTCACAAACAGCAACTGTGTGGTTAGCAGGGGAAGTCAGACGCATTTTCAAAGATTCAGTGAAATAATTGCTGCATTATCTACAATATTTAGTGGACCAACAGCAGAGTGAAGTAAAAAAAAAAAGCTAGAAAACAAGTTAAAACATAACTGGTGTAAATCTAGTGTCTTTAAGTGTTTTTATTATGATAAAGAGTTGCTCTTTAAGATTATAAAATGAGTTTGAAAAATCGTGAAACCTGATTGACTTAGGGGCAGCTTGTGATGGCTGTATATTTGCTGTTTTGTAATAGATATAACATAAATGCTGTAAAAGAGCTCTGCTTGACAGAGTTAGTTGGGAAAGTGTTTTGGTGAAGTCTCTCACAGTAATGTCAAGAATTAATATTATCGTGGTTCTTATCAGGTCAAATTTTTTTTTAATTTTCAGTTTAACCCGAATAGTCCTACTTGGAAAAATCATCATATTTTCTGTGGGTTTTTACTTTTACCCAGTTTTACAGTTGGTAGAATCTGAAGCATAGGTCTGTAAAGAATTTGTTCATGGTCACTTACTGTGCTAATAGCTGTGGTGGGATTCAAAGTTGTGCTCTCCTTTTTCACATTGTCAGTGTTGTATGCACTAGACCGCATTGTCTACCCTGTAGCCTGAGAATTATCTTCAAATGATTTTTGCAGACAAAGCCTGCCACACAGAAAGCTTAGGGGTAATGAGGATAATTATTGAGACGTGTGTTACACTTTTAGAGGCATTATATGTGGATGTATGCACTTGGAAACGTTGTAGGTCATTATTAAATAGGCTGAAGGATAACCCCGCCTCCCCAAAAAATAAAAAACTTAAGTTGATAACATTTTGAGAACATATTATTTAAAACATCATGAATTTCTTATGTAAGGTCACCCTCCCAGCTTACAAGGGTTATAGGCCACGAGCTCATTGCATATTCACGAGTATCGAGCATGCACACTTCTGTCACTGTGGCCATCCTGGGCATGGTGGCCTCCTCACACATGCGCAGTGATTTCATACAGCATCAGTGGCGGTGGAGCTCCAAGTGCTTTTCACTTGGACTCGTCGCTCTGAAGCAGCTGTGTTGGCTCTGACCAGAGTTTGTTTAACAAAGTCAACAATCTGGTTTAGATAAAAGAAAATGGTCTTTTGTTAATTTATAATCACCCTGACATGACACAGATGAAAAATAGCAAATCTGCCTCACAGTTCTTTGATGTCATCTCTGTAGTACAGAAATCTTCTACAAGCTTGAGTGATAGGCAAGCATCTGGAAAGGGGAAAACTTTTGCTTCATTAAATATTATGGCTCCCTCTGATACGGCGTGTTTCATAGCAATTTCTCTTTCAGTTTCCTGTAAGAAGGAGACTATTATAGTATCAGGTTTTGCAGGGAGAAACGGTAGTTGAGGCTGAATTGGGATTCTAGATGCTCTTACCAGCATGGAATTAAAAGCCAGAGGGCCAGATTTTCAAAGAACCCATAGATCACCACAATTTGCAGTGATCTAGGGCTATGGTGCACTCTGGGTGTGTCAGGTAACCTGCACCTAATTCAGGAAGAATTGGGTTCCCTGCGCCACAAACCCAGGAGTTGCCATACCCGCAGGTGAGAGCCAAACAATTGGTGCACCTGTGGGAAATGCTGCAGGAATCCTACTCCCCGCCCAGCCTGGCACAACACCAGAGGAGCCAGGATTGTAGGGGGGTGGGGGTCTGCAACAGGTCAAGCAGCAGTGGCCCAAGGGTGGAATGGGCATGGGGTGCCATAGTGGGTGTTGAGGAGGCTGTGAGCAGTCAAATTAGTGATGTGGCACCCGGCAGGGGTGCCGATTATATAGCAATTACACCGATTACGTAGTACTGCCGGGTGGGGGAGTGAAACACAGGGCCATGAACCTATATGGGCACAGCCCTGGCAGCAGCATCAGACTTGGGGCTGCTGCTAGGGCTGTACCCACATGGGATCATGGCACTGTTTGACACTGCCCTACCCCAGTGGTACCATATCATTGGTGTAATTCCTATATAATCGGCACACCAGCCAGGTGCCACATCACTGATGTGACTGCCCACAGACTCCCCAACACTCACTATGGCACCCCGTGCCCCTTTCACCCTCGAACCCAACTTTCAGGGCCCCCCCACCTGAGTTGCTAAAGTGTGTGCCACTGGCACAAGGGGCTTAGACCAGTTCAGTGCTGGTCTATCTTGATCTCCTTGCTGTGCCTACGGCAGGGTTTATGGAATCCCAGAAAAGTGGATGGTGCAGCCCCACCATGGCACAAACACCCCTTGTGACCTGCTGTACCCTGCTGAGTGTTGCAAAGGTGGCACTGTGCCATTTTGTCACAGCAGCTCCCACTTCAGGTTCAGGCCGTGTTTCTGAATTGGTAATACAGTGGATTCTACTTAAGTGCACTTTGGATTAATGCACATTCCGTTTTAGTGCACATCTTTTTTATTTCACTTTTTTTCCGTATATTTACCATGTTAAAAATTCTGCTTAAGTGCACTCTGGATAAGTGCACTTTTCGGTTAACTACACTTACTTCCAGTTCATTGTTATACCTTTTCAAGTGGAATTAATTCCGGTTTAGTGCACAGATGTTTGATGGGGCTTCTGATAGGGCTTAATTAGGTGTTGCGGCTGCATTTAACACCTCTATTCACCTCCGTTCACACTTCTCTCCATTCAGCAAGCAGAAAGCAGCATAGAAACAAAGACAGTAATGCTGACCTTTTGGCAGAAAATCTCAGTGCTCTAACACTTGGAGCAACCTAAATGTTAAATGAACAGATGTGGCAGTAGAGCGTTGCAAAGCAAAGAAAGGCTTGGAGTGTTCCGATAATCGGAGCTGCAAGTGCCAACATGTAGGATTATGTTATTGTGTTTATTGTAGGTTTATCTGTTGTTATGTACTAAGATAAACATACATGTTCCAGAATCTAATCTGGAGCTGTAAATGCGGGTGTAAACTCGGGAAACATGGATCATTAACATTTTTTAAATGTTTTAAATGTACAATACTGCTAACAGTTCAAACTTAATGCAATGTATATAATTGAGTAGCAGCAGGATCTTGGCTTTTAATGTTTCATTTTGACAATTTTGTGGGGCAACTAAAATTGGTATGCTTATCACGGATCTTTAATCAAGCCACAAAATGTCAGTTTCAGGTCAATTTTGGATAAATGCACATTCCCTTAAACGCACATTTTCTCCATGCAAAACAGGTGTGCATTTAAGCAGATTCCACTGTACTGCATCTTCTGATTCAAGGTGCCACTTATGTCATTTCTATTTAACAGAGGCACCTTGCATCATTCTTCAGCCTTTGAGAATCCAGCCCATAGTCTCTTGAAATAATCTTTTACCAGTGTCCCTGGCTTTTATGTTATCTATGTTGCTCTCCAGCATGGGCATTTCTACTATATGAAAGCTTTTTTGTGAGCATTATTTTCTAAGTTTTCTATTTTCTTGTTTAAGGTGATATTATCTCATACTAATGTATTTATCAGAGCCATCACAGTTTCTACTTTTTGTTTTATTTCAGCATTTTCATTTTTTAGCTTAACACTTGTAGATGAAGTTCTGACACATAGTATCAAGTTTTACATTTGCAGAGGTCAAAATATCACATTTCTTTGCAAAGTTCTCCATTATTCTTCCATTAAATGCCTGCTGACACTACAGCCTCCCTTCCCCCAACTTGCTCCTTCTACCCTTCTTCTTATTACCCTTGAAGTCTTGATTAATACAAGTTTTTTGGTCATGGATGTAAGCACTGCTAAAGTTCACTGCACTTTAATGGTGGTACATGCAAACTCTCTTTATTTATTCTATTATTGTAACACATTGCTCTTCTATCCATTCCAATGTTGTTTTGCTGTTGTCTACTGCTGTTTTGCTCCATCTCCCCCTTCCACGGGTCACACCTGGAAATGAGCCTGGGCTCAGTGTGCCTTTCCTAGTTACCAGATGTTAACTAACTACTAACTAACTAAACACATATTCTCATGAGTAAATGATAAGACTGATTGACATCCTGGCATTTAGTGATGTTTTTCAATTCTGAAACCTTTTCCATTGGGAGTGTTTTAATTATTTGTGTCTGTTCGGAGACCACGGCTGTCCTTTCAGCAGAGCCATCTACTCTTATGCCTCCCAAAGGGCCTGAACTAAGGTATTGGTCCAATGGACCTGTTTTTTCCTGTTTCTTTGAATCTCGCTGACTCAGGAGTAATAGCTGGGGATATACTGCTGCTAATTTTCTTTTTTCCTCCTTTCAGATTCTGAAATTTTTTTTTCATTCTTTTTTTTTTTTTGTAGTTTGGCGAACTCCTCCTCCTCAGAGAGTTCAGTCTTTCTGGAAGGCTCTATCATACATAATAAAGTTAAATAAAAGGAAGCAAAAATTATCACATCAAATGCCAAAATACAATATGCCAACTGAAAGCTCTCTGGACTTGACCACAAGCAAGAACTTATAAGTTATATAGAAGGATTAATAATTTGTTATAATTGTCATTGTCAGTCTTTTATATCTTCAATAAACTCAGTACTCACAACAGGCACCATTGTAATTCTCTTAAAAAGCCCTTCAGTGAATACACGTTCGGTGCCCGAAATTCATCCTTATAGGATCTGCCTTGCTGGTCCCAAACCATTTTGGTTACCCTACACTGCACCATCTTTAGCCTGTTTTGTCTCCCACAGGTGAGAACTCCAGAACTGGGCACAGTAGTCCAGTGATCTATGAAAATATAGTAGTACATCCTTCTTCCTGCAATTGAAACCACTCCCAGTACACCCCAAAATCATACCTTGTTACATTGGCTAGATTGCTGTTCGGAGTTGCTAATGATGACTCCCAGGTCCCTTTCCTCAAAAGTAGTGCCCAGCTTAACTCATCCCATCCTGGGGTTATTGTTCCCTATAAGTATCACCTCAAACTTTTTGCCAGTGACTTTAAGCTACGAAACCTTGGACCACTTCTCCAACCTATGCAGGTCCCTCTGCAACTCTCTTATTCCCTCCTCGCTGTCTACCTGCCACAGAACTTAGTGTCATCTGCAAAGAGACGCATCTTACCCTTTATTCCTCCTCCTTTGTCACTGATGAACATATTGAAAAGGACTAGACCCAGGACTGAGCCCTGCAGTACCCCACTTGTGAACCTACTCTCCTGACCTGACTCTGTTTACCACCAACACCATCTGCTGTCTCCTCACCAACAAAATACCCACCCATCTAACTAGGTCCTTTGCTGCACCTAGATCCTTTGTCACCTTGAGTAACCTTCTGTGTGGCACTGCACCAGATGCCTTGCTGAACTGGAAGTGGAGTATATCCACTGCTTGTCCCTTGTCCACTGCCCTAGTTATCCAGTCAAAGAATAGTATCAGATTGGTCTGACAAGACCTCCCTGCCACAAACCTATGTGGTTTACTATCCTTGAACCCATTTTTCTTCAGGTAGTCCACTAGGTTCTCCTTGACAAGTGTCTAAATCAATTTACCCCAATGAAGGTAAAACTGATGGACCTGTAGTTACCCAGTTGCTACTTGCAACCTCCCTTGTGGAGTGGTGTTACATCCAGCACCCTCCAATCTTTTGGAACCACCCCTGGCTACAGTAATTGAGCTACTGAGTAACCCTACCAGGGGTTCAGCGAGTAACAATGCCTGTCCTCTACGCACTTTAAGATTTATCCAGTCTGGCACTGGGGCCTTATCTGTTTTCTGGGCTACAAGCCCTTTTCTGACCCTTTCTCCTATAAATACCATCTGACCCATTTCTCCGATGCTCCTTGTCATAGCCTTTATACCAGTTTCTGGAAAGACCTGTTATCCTCTACTGTGAATACGGAGCAGAAGCAGCCATTGTGAAGTAAAGATGCCTTTTGCTCATCCTTCTCTGTTACCCTGACCCCCTCCATCAGTCTCATATTTCACCATGTTGACATTTTCCCTACTGTATATAATTAAATTGTTTTTCCCTCCCTTCACCCCATGACAGTACGCAGCTTTGCATCTGCTTTTGTATCCCTGACTGCTTTTTGGCCTCCTTCATATTAACTTGATATTCTCTCCATTTCTTGTCTCCCTGCTTCTCTTTGTATCTAATAAAAGCCTTTTTTTGGTCTTTACTGTGTTCCTGACCTTCTTAGAGAACCATATCGGTCTCTTGTCACTGTTTCTCTCCATAGCCATTCTCAAGCATGACTCAGTTGCCTCGGCAAAGGCCCCTTTAATTTCTCACCACCCCCACCCAGACTTTGTCTACCAACCTCTTTTGGACTAATTCTCTCATTAAAGTCTGTTCTTCTGAAATTCAGATCTTCAGCCTTTGAAGAGGTTATACTGGTCAGCAAGGCCAGTTCGAACAATATGTTGTTATGGCTACTGGACCCTAGTGCCTCCCTAACCCTCAGTCTGTCTACCATTTCTGAACTGGGGAGCACCACAATTAATATGGCAGCCTGCCTTGATGGTTCCCTGACCAGTTGCACCAGTATGCAGTTCTGCAACATATCTGGCAGGGCCTGAGTTTTGGTATTCTTAGCTGCTAGATTGTTCCAATTAATGTCTGGCAGGTTGAGATCAGCCATCACCATCTTCTCTAGTTCTTCTGCTAGTTTCTTATCATCCTCACCCCCCTCTCCTGGCAGTCTATAGACCACCTCCATGAACAACTTTTTACCCAATGCTGTAGTAAGCTGAATCCACAGTGATTCCGTTTCCCCATTCCCTCCTCTTATGGACTCATCCTCTACCCCCCCATGTCTTCCTTGACATTGAGGGCTACCCTCCTCATTTACATTCCCCCTATACTACCTATAAATGGTGCAGCTTGGTACTGCTAGGTCCCTGTTGTTATTCTCAGTGGCCTGTGTTTCCATAAATGCTGTGAAGTCTAATCCCATATCTGCAGCCATCACCTGGAGTTCACCAGTTTTATTTTCTAGGCTCCTGACATTAAGACAGACTGCTTTCAGTTGGCACTTATACCACTCCCCTTTTTTACAGATTGTCTGCCTTCATCCTCCCCTTCCTTCCTAAATATCCTGCTTTTCCTGTTTCTTGCCATTTTTGTAAACCCTCCCTCCCTGGTACCCTTTCTTAACTTATTATGAATGCCTGCCTTGCTCATTCCCTTTCCTGAGTTCCTAGCACCCATTTCTGGGGAAAACCTAGCTTGACTGGAGGCAGTATAGCGCAGTGGCTTAAGGCTCTGAGTTGCAGATCTGGAGACCTGGGTTTGAATTCTATAGCCACCTAGGTGCATACTGTGTGATCCTGAGCAAGTCACGTAACTTCCTTGTGCTCCCAGGTCATATCTGGAAACAAGCTTCAGCTTAGTGTGCTACTCCTGGTTAAACAATGTTCCCTTTCCCTTTCCTGTTCCCTGATTCACCCTCTTGTTCTTTCTCCTCTGTGGTTTGCCCAGCCACAGCTACCACCAGTCAGATTAAATTTCTATCACTGTAGACATTAAACCTCTGCTCCAGTGCACTAGCCCCCTCTGTTGCAAAGTGAAAGCCATCACCCTTAGAGAGCCTTCTGTTCCAAAAGCACCCTATTCTCCCACAAAATGGTACAGTTCTTCCTGACACCATCCCTTCAACCACCCACAAACTCCTCAGTCTTCTCCTTCCTCACTACCCTTCCCCTACTTCACACGGAAAGGACCTCAGAAAAGGCCAGGGTAGTTGAGTGAACCTTCAATCTGTCCCTCAAGCCATCTAAGTTGTGCTTCACTGCTTTTTTGTTTCACCCCCTCATTGACCACCTACCTTGATTGGGGGCTAGTGGCAACAACCAAAGCAACCAGTATACAGGCTAGTAAGTCAGCCCCACCCCCCACTGTGTCCCTCACCCAGTCAGCTCCTGCTCACACTGTGCTTACTTCTTGGTTTGTATCAATCCTGCCAGGTAACAGAGAAGAGTCCCATGTGGCAATTAAACAAATGAAGTCATATAACAACTCTGAGTCTGACCATGTACGATAAACAACACTGAACCTGGTGAATGCAGCAGTCAGCGAGGGAGCATGGAACTATGAAGGCCGGGGTGGGGCAGTTGTAACAGTGATGCTATTCAGGACTGGCTGCAGCACAGGATCACTTTGACAACTACCCCACCCCTTCTTAATGATCTCATGCTCCCTCACTGACTGTTGCAACCACTGGGTTCAACTTGGGTTATCGTAAATCACTGGAGTTGGCAGGGTGTCAGGATTTGACAATTTAATATCTTCTCTCTGAGCTACTTGGGAAAAGAGGACATGGGTGAGAATGAATTGAAATGGGATGGGAGGGTGGCCAGGAGATTAGCCCTAGCCACAAGGGGAGGGAGATATAGTAGTTTACTTTTATGTTTTTCCTTCCCCACACACAGACGAATAATGAATATCGAATGCTCAGATATTTGGGGCCCAAATATTTGACCCAAATAATCAGTATAAGGTTTTTACCCACCCAAGAATCTCACTGCAGCAACCTGCTTCTCTTAGTTTTCACTCAGAGACAAAGAAAATAATTGTGTATTTCTGTAACCTGCATCACCAGCAATAAATAAAAATAAGTTTTGTTTTGTCAAAGAAATCATTCGCAAGTCCCTCCTGCACCTTTTCCAGTCTGATAAATTCAATCTGCCCAGCTCCTGCTGCAGGGGGCAAAAGATAAAATAAAAAAATAAATTGGATTTCTGTGCCCTCTACACCACCAGCACTTAGTAAAATATTTGTCAAATAAATCCTTCAAAAATGTCCCTTGTACCTCTTTCAGTCAATTAAAGTCACTGGGCTCTGCTCCCACTACAGGGGCTGCAGCTGCAAGTGTAGGCTTCTTCACACAGCGCACTCCCTCCTCTGCAGCATGATTTCACTGGCCTGCCTACCTGAAACTATATAGTGTGTGGTAGAACATTGCTCTAGGTAGAAATCGATACATAGAACAATGTTGTTGTGCTGCAGTAGCTATGTCATCTAGTTAGTTGTGCTGCACTAGATATGTAGCTACTGCAGCACAACAAGTTCGAAAGTGTTTGCGCATGTGCAATACGTGAATCTACATTCTTCCTGAAATGGCCACAGTGGGAGGTACTGGACCTGGAAGATAGTGGCGGTGAGAAAGCAAACGCCAAAGTAAAGACTGTGCAGCTATATTTTAACTAAAAGAGACTACTTTTTTTTTCCTGTGTTTGTGGATCATACACTATAAAAGACAATGTATGATCTACTTTCCACAACACAAGTGTGTGTAGCCATCTTGAGGTAGCCATGGTGACTAAAACCTCTCAAGCTTCACTCTCAAGGTTTAAATGGTCACTATGGCTACCTCTCGATGGCTACACATGTCTGTTGTGGATAGTTGACCATACATCATCTGCTATATAGTGAATCAGCTAACTGGAATGATATTAGATGATTCTCTGAAGATTTCTAAAGTTTTTTGATCAAAGTTTACCCATAAAAGGTGATCCTTTCAATAGCCAGGTCTTTTACCTGTTAGAGAGAAACAATGGCACTGAGATGCACAAGGCATTTTCATTCTCCAAAATTGCTGATTAGCTGCTGCAGATGATGTGGCTTGCTAACGGCTTGGACATACTCAGAGTGTGCTACCTGTAGAAAGTACTCACCAAAAGCTGGTCTTAGCACTTTACCCAGCAAAAGGTAGCTTAAGTAGCTGCTCTCAAAGTTCAGATTATCCTTTATTTTGGTATAAGGAATAAAAACATGCATCCCACACGTACATCTGCATCGGTGGGTGAATGTGTGGGATGCATGTTTTTATTCTTTATATCAAAATAAAAGATGCGCATCCCACACGTACATCTATATAGGTGGGTGATTGTGTGGGATGCATGTTTTTATTCTTTATATCAAAATAAAAGATATGCATCCCACACATACATCTATATAGGTGGGTGAATGTGTGGGCAGATGTTTTTATTCTTTATACCAAAATAAATTACGTTTTTAACTTCAAGAGAAGCTACTCCAACTTCCTTCTTACTGGATAAAGTGTTGAGACCAGCTTTTGTGAGAATTTGCAGCTGTATTTCACTGTGTAATCACTGACCAGCTCTGGACCGGTCTTCTTTGAACTTTCTGTAGAAAGTGTTGCATCTTGACATTAAAGTGCCTAAGCACTAAAATGACCTGCTTCACTGGTGTCCAAACTGTAATATTTTAGCACATTCAGTAATTCAGTATTGGCTAATCATGCTGAGCTGAGTGCTTTGTATGCATTTTAATAAATTACTTAATTTTGCAGTTACGCTTGACTATGAACTGCTAATTTCCCATGTATGGTGAGTTTTTTTTTTTCTGTACTACTGTGCTCTCTGATCTGCTAGGATAGCAGCACAAACACAGAAACTCATACTCCTGTCCGTGTGCAACTAAAACAATTATTAAACAAGTACTTATTTATATGCATGAATCTACTGTGCATTGTGCAAAATAGTAATAACTTAATACTTAAAGGTATACAAACATCTCAAAATGTGGAAACACCATGAAGGATATGCTGGATGTATAAACCCCAGCACTTCGAGAGTGCACCGTCTTCCTCAGGGGGTGTGGCTCTGGCAGTGTGGGGACTGCCTTAAATAGCCATACTTGCATTATGTAAAATGTATGAAATGCTATGCTCCACAACGTCATGCTATGAAGATCACACCAAACTTCAAGCCCCACAATCAGCTAGTCCTGATTTTGGAGAGCATTATAAGCAATGACAGCGTAGTAATATAATAATTTTATCTTATAGATCTGAATTTCTAAATCGGGATCTATCTAACTGCAGACAGCAAGCAAAAAAATGCTAGTTATAAAACACTCTGTGAAGTGCAGGGATAGCAAGCCTCCCTGCTAGCATATCTTGTGAACTTTAACCTTGGCTTATCATGGTCTCCCTAAATACAAGAATAGGGATCCTATACAGGCATAGACACTGCCTAACACATAAGGCATTGAACCAGGCCATCAACAGCTTGATAGTCTCCCTCATCGACTATGGCCTGGCAATTTACAGGATGGTGACAGTCACAGTCCTAAACCACATCACCACTGCACTAAACAAGGAGGATCAACTGTTCACAGGTGTGGAAAGACTAATGCACACCTGTGAGCTCTACATCCAGGCAGGTTGGCTACAACTGAAAGAATAAACTACCAAACCTGCCTCATCGCCTAGAAATGCTCCCTCTGCCAACTACCCACAGAGGTCCAGAACCTCCTAACTCCACACTCAAGCACCTGACCCACAAGGAACTCCTCCACTCAGACCTAAAAAGTTCCCAGATGCCACACAGCCCTGGCACAACATGCCTTTTACTATCATGCTCCACTATGAACCAATGCCTTATTTCCTGACGTTATCAATGCCACATCTATTGGATCGTTCAAATGCAGGCTCCAGCAGCACTTAGTAAAATGTAATAAATCTGATTGCTACCATTAGTACCCTGCTGGAGCATCAACCAACTACCTGCACTTACCTCCTGACAACTCATTGGGTATAGGGACCCCAATCCCAGCACTTTAGATTACACCTACCCTCCCTAATCATGACATTGTTCCCACTTCCCTACACCCTCAGATGCTCCCAATTACCTTACTCCTTTCACCCATATTTGCAACCTCTCCTTCTTCTCACCTCAGAGAGTTTCAAAGTAGGGTGTTAACCTCTGATGCTGGCTAGCTGCTATGCTGCCTGAGCCGTTTAGGCAAGGCAAGGCAAATGTTATTTTTCTGGGACCCAATCCCGGAGGATCTGGGTGCCATACAATAAAACATTCTATCAACAGAAAGTAATATCAGAGAAAATTAACAATAATAATAATAATAATAAAAGATGGCCAGCCATGTGGCGGGCCTGCCCGGTGGTGCTGAGGGTTGAGGCTCTGGACGCCACACCTCGCTCAACGCCAGCAATCTGGGTTCAGGAATGAGCCCGGGCCGTCGGGGGTCAGCAGGAGAGGATTAGGATCGAGCATCCATAGACAGCTCTACTAGTCCTGGGGTGCGCTGGGGAATCACATTGCACTGCGCCGGCCCCTGGGGATGCCTGGAGTCACTGCAAGCGCAGTGTTACTGGAGGGGGATCATGGCGGATGTCTGCATGTTGTGCATGGATTTCATTGCACATTCATACTGCAATGGGAGAAAAACCAGGAGGAAAATGGCTGGGCACATCTGAGCAGCTTGATGGCCACTCCCTGTGATGCTGGGAGGACCGTCATAGAATTGCGCTGGGGGGGGAGTCCGGGGCCGGCCTGGTGTGGAAGGGTAAGGGGAGCCCTCCAGCAGGTCAGTGATGTCCGTACTTGGTACTCCCCATCATGCGGTGTGAGTCTGCTACTTTCCTGGCAGGCAGGGCTGGTGGCTGGATGCCCCTCATCAAAAGAGAGCCGTGAGCAAATAGGGAGGTGATAAAAAATAATAATAATAATAAATGAAAAAATTTTTTAGAACAGCATACAATAAATATATTATGTGGGACACAAAGCTCTCTAAAATAAATTATCAGAGATGAGAACAAAAGGCAGGACTCCCAAAATAACTAGTATGTCTGGTCCGGAAAGGCTTGATTAAACAAAAGGGCTTTGAGGTGGGTCTTAAAAACCTCAGCTGAAGGGGTCTACCAAACAAATGGAGGAAGCAAATTCCACAGGACAGGGCTGGTGACACTGAATGCCCTGTAGCCGGCAGTTTCCAACCTTGTTCTAGAAATCGCCAGGAGGCCCTAGAGGAGGACCGGAGGTAGTGGACTGAGACAGCAGGTGTAAGGAGGTCCAACAGATAGCCAGGGCTCAGCCCAGGTAGGGCCTTATAGGTGAGAAAATCCACCTTGAAGAGTATCCTCCACCACACCGGCAGTCAGTGCAGTACAGGCAGCACCGGGGTTATGTGGCAGAAGTTTGAATGCCCCGTCAACAACCGGGCAGTTGCATTCTGCACCAGCTGCAGCCAGCGGGGGTCACCTCCCGAGACCCCGAGAAGGAGCACATTATAGTAATCAAGTCTGCACATTACAAAGGCATATACTAAGGTGGAGAGGTCCATGGACAGAACTAGGGGCTTGACCCTGGCGATATTCCTAAGATGGTAAAATCTGGTCCAGACAACAGATGACAACTGAAATTCAAACGTCAAACCACTGTCAAAGTTTACACCAAGGTTTTGCACCCTACAGGAGGCCTTCAATGGTACAGATCCCAGGACTAAACCAGTTTTGGCACCAGAGTCCACCCTGTTCCATCCTCTGTTTGACTCCAACACCACTACCTCCATCTTATTGGGGTTCAGTAGCAACCAGCTGGAGGCCATCCAATCATTGATCCCCACGATGCAGTTGTTAAGTACTTCCACCGCACTGGATGTTCCAGGGGCAAAGGAAAGATACAGCTGGGTATCATCAGCATAGCAATGAAAACCCAAGCTGTATTTCCTAATGAGCACATCCACGGGCAGCATATACATGGCAAACAACATTGGCGATAAGACCGAACTCTGAGGTACTCCACACAACAGTAGGCTAGGGGAGGAGGAGAAATTCCTCATCACTACCCGTTGCCTCATATTGGTGAGGTAGGACTCAAACCAGCAGATGACAGAGCCAATGAGTCCACAAAATTGCCTCATGCGGTCAAGTAATACACAATGGTCTACCATGTCAAAGGCTGAAGAGAGATCTAGGACAAGAATTGTCCCTTCCCCTCGATCTCTAGCCCCGAAGAGGTAGTTTTGCATCCAAACTAGTGTGGTTTCCATACTATGCCTCATGCAAAAAACAGACTATAATGCTGCTGTACCCTGTAACTTACCTGAACCATATGTAACCCTGTCATCTGTATTGTATTGTCTATGTAACCAATATGGAACCTATAAATGAGCATCTGCTCACTGGTGTAATCCAAGACCTCAATAAGTAAATAAAATAAATAAAAATAAACATGACCACTTGGTTTTATCAAGAAAAAATAACTTATCCAAGTATCATAAAATTTTCTTGTCTAGGAAAAGGCTACACTAGTCCAGTCAATAATGTATTTAATGCTTAACTTTAATTACAGTACTGTGGTGCTCTGAAATCTACTGTATCTTGAAATGTCCACACTCTTGTGAGGATAAACAGGGTCAAGTCAATAGCCCTAACTGTGCCTCTTGTCTGTAAGAAGATGCAAGGGTTTCTTTGTTAATTGGGTAACATATGGTCTGGTAAACACAGAAACATAGAATTTGGTGGCAGATAAGGACTGCTTGGCCCACCCAGTCTGCCCATTTCCCTACCTAATGGATACGCTGCAGATCCTAGTTAACCAAAAGCCAACTTCTTCCTACCCCCCCCCCCTAGAATTGCCTTATGACTGTCCCATGCATTCTTGAATTCCACCACTGGTTTTGACTCCACATGCTCCTAAGGAAGGCTGTTCCATGCATCCGCAACCCCCTCTGTGAAAAAATTCTTCCTCACATTACCTCTGAGTCATCTCCCCTCTATCTTCAAATTATTCCCCCTTGTTTTTGCACACCTCTTTTTCTGAAAGATGCTACCTTCTTGGACTTTGTTGATTCCCTTGAGGTACTTAAAAATTTCTATCATGTCCCCCCTCTCCCTCCTCTCCTCGATGCTATACATATTGAGCTCCTTTAGTCTCTCGTCATATGTCTTCCAGTGCAGACCCTGCACCATTTCTGTTGCCCTCCTCTGGACTACCTCCATCCTGTCTATGTCTTTGCAGAGAGTGGGTCTCCAGAACTGCACGCAGTACTCTAGATGGGGTCTCACCAGCTGTCTATACAGAGAGATAACAACTTCCTGTTTCTACTGGTGATGCCGCTCCCTATGCATCCCAGTATCCCCTCCAGTCCTCCTCATTGCCTTCTCCCATTGTTTGTCCACCTTTAAGTCATCTGATATGACTACCCTCAGGTCCCTTTCCATTTTTGTTGTTGTTAGTATCTTACCCCCCATTGTATACTCGTCCCCTGGGTTTTTGTTTCCCAGGTGCATTACTTTGCACTTCTTAGCATTGAATCTTAGCTGCCATACATTTGATCATTTCTCAAACCTTGCCAAGTCCCTTTGCATCCTTTCCACCCCACCTTGTGTATCAACTCTGTTGCAGATTGTTGTGTTGTCTGCAAAGAGACATATTTTTTCTTCCAGTCCCTCTGCAATGTTGCTTATAAAAACATTAAAGAGGACCGGTCCTAGTACTGAACCCTGTGGCACCCCACTAGTAACCCCCCTTTTTTCAGAGTGGACTCCGTTTATTATTACCCTCTGTGTACTGTTCTCCAGCCAATTCTTTACCCAGGCTACCATCTTGGGACCCACTCCCAGGCTGGCCAACTTGTGTATTAATCTTTTGTGTGGGACTGAGTCAAATGCCTTGCTAAAGTCTAGGTAGGCCATGTCCACAGCCCCTCCCTGATCTACTACTTCGGGCACCCAGTCAAAGAAATCTATTAGATTCATCTGACATGACCTTCCCACTGTGAATCCATGCTGCCTTGGGTCCTGTGCCCCTCTAGCCTCTAGGTACTCTACAATTCTTTCCTTCAGAAGTGATTCCATCATTTTCCCAATCACTGAGGTTACACTAACAGGTCTGTAGTTTCCTGCTTCTGCCCTGCTCCCACTTTTGTGAAGTGGAATAACATTTGCCAACCTCCAGTCCTCAGGTACCACCCCATCCTCCCATGATTTATTAAAGAGGGTAGTTAGTGGTGTCACTAGTTCTACCCCTTAGTTCTTTTAAAATTCTGGGATGAATCCCATCAGGCCCCATTGGTTTGTCCACCTTCAGTTTTAAGAGTTCTTTCAGAACCCTTTCTTCTGTGAATGGGCTGGTATCAACCCCCGTATCCAGAGTGTTTCTATTGTTTGGTGTAGGTACCTCCTCCTCTGCCTTTTCACAGTCACCCTCTGCCCACCCCCCTCCCCTTTATTAAGCCTCGCTATCCCTCCCTTAGTCTTCCTTCACTACCTGATGTACCTATAAAAGGTTTTATCCCCCTTCTTAACTGAGTTGGCTATCTTTTCCTCAGTTTGGGCCTTTGCTGTTCTGACTGCCTTCCCTGCTTCCTTTTGCTTTAACTGATACAGTTCTTTGTCCTGCTCCTTCTGTGATTCCTTGTACTTCCTGAATGCTTTCTTTTTTCTCTCTAACCTTCCCTGCCACCTCCTTTGAGAACCATAGTGGTTTCTTACATTTCTTACACCGTTTTGTTTTGTTTATTTGCTTCACACAGAGGCTTGTTGCCTCTGTGATGGCAGTATTGATTATTCCCCATTGTTTTTCACCCCTACTTCCTGCCCATTTGCTAGTGCATTCCTTAGGCATTCACCCATTTTGGCAAAGTCAGCCCTCCTGAAGTCCAGTACCTTTGCCTTTGTGTGCTGTGTTTATCGTGAACCATACTGCTCGATGGTCACTAGTTCCCAGATGGCTACTCACTTCTAAATCTGTGATCTTCTCGCCATCTCCATTTGAGAGTACCAGGTCTAAGATTTCTCCCTCTTGAGTGGGTTCCACTACTAGTTGTCTAAGGCATGTCCCCTGTAGGGCATCTAGAATGACCCCACTCTTGGAAGTGGCTGCTGCAAATGCACTCCAGTTAACATCTGGCATATGCAGATCCCCCATCAACAATATCTCCCCTTTTTCTGCCATTCTAAGGATACTTTCTATCATTTCCTTGTCCATTTCCTCCCCCTGAGATGGAGTTCTGTATATGACCCCTGTGCAAATTGTGGTACCATTGCCCATCTCCAAATTGACCCACAGTGCTTCCTCTTCTCCCTGTTTACCCTTTTGTTCTGTTGCTTTGATTCCCAGCTTGGAGAAAATGGCAGAACAGGATCAGTTAGGGTTACTTCTCTGAGGCTGACCCCCCCCAGCCTCTCAAATGGAGGATGGCTTTTCCATAGTCCCCATTACCTTCTGGGATGGGCTGCCTTTATTGTCAGGTAAAGAAGGCAGTGCCAGGGCCAAAGAGTCCAATCATGTATGGAAGTACGTGAAGGAACTGGCACAGGCCACTTCCATGGGGAGTGGCCTGAGCTACTGGAAAAGAGCTTGTCCAGAGAGGACTCACATCTTTGGACCAGCTCAGCACAGTGTTTTTTTATGGACCAACTTAGCAATGTATTCTTTCTTTGGGCCTTTCACCTCAGCTTTTCTGCAGTGAACCCCATGGCCTGGTAAGACCTCAGTTTTATTCACCTTCCTCCATCCTTCCAGGCCTCTTGGCTTTCCCTTTTCTCTTCCTCTCCTGATCCCCCACTGCTTTTTTCACTTACCTAGATAGTTGTTTCTTCTGTGGATTCTGTCCTTTTTCATGGCCATCAGCAGCTTGCCCCTGTCTTCCATTTGCTGCCCAGCTGGTCCTATCCTCCTTCCATGTTTTCTTCCTCTGCTCTTGTTTAATTTTTGCTTGCCCCCTTTTACTACTTTCTTGTGGCTGTCCCCAATGCAGTTTCCTCATAGTCTCCCCTCCATGTAGCCCTCATGGCTGGGAATCTCCCTCTGGCATTCCTGTGTCTTTCCTTTCCTGGCCTAATTTCCTTTTCTCTTGTGCCATCTTTCCTTTGTCCCCCTGTGCCACCTCATCTCTCTGGTCCCTTCCCCCTGTACAGCCTGGTTTGTTGCCCACCTGTGTTCCTGGCTTGTCACCTGGCCCTGCCCCCTCTTGCTCCACTTTGCTGTCATAGTCCTTTGCTGGCATCACCTTTTTCCTTCTGTTTGTGCCTCTTGGCCAGTGCTGCCCCCCCAGCACCTCTCCCTTCCCTTACAATCCCGCGCATGCCTTACCTGGATAGTATTGTCCTTGCTGCTTTCTTGTATACAAAAAAATAAAATATATTATTATACAATTATGTATTAAATTCAAAAGCATAGTTATCCCTCCCTTTCTTACTATGCTCCGGGTTCAAGAAATGTCCTGCCTACCAGCTTCTCATCCTGTGCCACCCCTCATTTGCCTAGCCCGGCTCTCGCAGTGCAGCTGTTTTCTTCCTTCCTCTGGCCAGCCTGCCATCCTTTCCAGCATTCTCCCCCTTCAGTGTTTCCACCCTGTGTGCTCAGTTCCAATTTTAGCCCCCCAGGGGGCTGCTTAGTGCTGAATTTTTCTGCTCTACTTTCCACCTTGTGCAGCTGTTCTGCCGCTGCTTTGCTGTTTGCTCTGAGCACCTGCCTTGCTCTCTCCTGCCCTTCTCTGAGTCCCCCTTCAGCTTCAAGTGGCTTTTCTACAAAAATTCCAAGCTGGTTTTAGTGCTTAATTGGTGGTTATTTATCTTTACTGTATCTACTTTTCCAAGAGGTCAGCCCAGCTTGGGGGATTTAAATTGTTTAACGGGGCTGCTTATTCCCAGCCTGGTCCAGCTGCCTCGTGTTTGCCCCCCCCCGCTGATGTCCCCAGTTCTGCCTGCTGAGTACATTTCCTACTGTCATTTTACCCTGTAGCCACAACTCTGGTTGCTGCTGCTCCATTAAAACAAACAATTATAGAATAATATTTTATATTTAATTGAATTCTTCCCTTGTCTTCTGCACCTCGTGCTATGCTTTGGCCCTGTCTCTTGGAGTGTGCGTGCTTTGGCCCGCTTGGCTAGGCCCCTGCCAATTGGAGCAGCCCCCTGTCGTCTGCTGACTTTCTCAGTGTTTTCTTCTTCCTTCCTTTCTCATTCTTTCTCTTCCAGCCACTGGGAAAAAAATATTATGTTGGGTTCTGCTGCAGCCATGGAAAAGTACCTGCTCTCTTGTCTGTTGCTATTTCTGGCAGCACTCAGGAATCTGTTCAACTTTTTAAATATTTAGGGCTCTTTCTGGATGTCAAACTTTCTCTTAAACTTCTCTTAGCCCTTTCCATCTGTAAAGTTACAGGCAGCATGGTCCGATTAAAAAGATCAAAGTATCTATTTCAACGTGCAAAAAGACAGTACTGTATTATCAAAGATTCTATTTGGGCATTTCCTTTAGTATAGCAATACCATTTACCATCATGGTGCTTTAGCCAACCCAAACAATGATCACCTGCACATGATATGGCCTAAAAGTGTATGTGTTGCAGCCCACTGTGTGGTGGTAGTGGGGTGTCTACAGCTGGGGCCTTTTAGGATTGCTCACGCTGTTGAGTGTAAAACACATGGGAAGTGGAAGGTTGGCCTAAGTGATTGGGGCTTTTTGGCCATCCATGGGTTTTTTGCTCTTGTCACTGGGGCCAGTGCAGGAGGCAGGTAGGTAACACGGGAGGTGGGTGGGTTTTGGCTTGGGGTCTAGTTTTATCTTGGTGCAGGGGTAGCACAGGGAGGCAAGTGAGAGATTGAATGGGTGGGGGTGAGTACAGAATAATTATTTAGAACACAAGGGAATTTTTCTCTTCATCTTGGCATCATAGTAACATGGTAGATTGTGTCATTGTAGTAATTTAAATTGTGTAAGCACTAACAAAATGTTTCAGCTTTCTTTTTTATTTGTTTTGAACTTGTCTGGTTTCTGCTTTGTCCTGAATCTTAGTTCTAGGAAAGTTTGGTTTCCAAACAAGTTCATCAGTTGCAGGATGACCAGGCTGTCCCTGTGTCACCTGCAGCTTGAACCAGGGGACAGAACCAGGCTTTCATGTATGCCATGTAGCATATGAAGGAATTTGGAGGTCCCAATTGAATTTAGGCCGTTTCCCAGCTGGAACTTCATCTTCAGGTCATTGCTGGGGGTTGCTGTCAGGGCAGCTTTAGTAGAATTGAGGACAGCATGGCTCAGGGGCTGTGATCCAAGTTTGAATGAGTGCAACTCTAATATCAAACACACAGATGGTGGGATTGGGTGACTGTCAGGCCAAAGGTGCCACTCTGGGTGGTTAAGCTTTATGGCAAAGGGACTAGTCATGTATTTAGGGTGCGCAAAGGAACACAGTGAAGACAGGACCTGTAAATGGGGCATGTGGCCCTGGAGGGCATGCTCTTCAGCAAGAGTTCTGGAGTTTCCAGAATCTGGTGGGAAGGTGGAGAACTTTCCAATAGAGAGACATGGTGCAGGGTGGGACTGTTTGACCTATGGACCAGAGCCACCCCCAGTATGCAGGACATGGATGGCTAAGGGTCAAGCCAAGTGGGATATGAATTTGCTGCCCCAGAGAGATATATATCTATAACTATATATTCTTTGCAAAAACTTAATTAATGCACCAGTTAGGGTTCAAGTTAACACCACAAAAGTAGGGAAATGTGGTGTTAAGGTTTCCAACCCCAACTCCCCACTCCCAAGCAGCAAAAGGGAAAACTTTGTGGGTTTGGGTCTCTGGAGTCTTGGCAAATAAATGGCTGGGTCTTCCTTGGGGTTGTCAACTCTAATGTTCACCCCCTCCCCCAGCCCATAGCCTCCTGTCCAAAGAACAAGGAACAGCTCCAGACCAGTGCCTCATACTGATACACTCTTCAAAAGTATAGAAGTATGTCTAGTCACATGTTGCCAATACAGTGTGTTGTCACTTTCTTCATGAAGGGCACTGCAGGCCCTGGGTGAAGAAAGGAGATGACATCTGACCTTGTTTGCTTAGGGAACAGGGTGGGCATTAGGGCTGACAACCCTAAAGAAGACCCCACAACTGATTTGCCAAGACTTAAAAGACCCCAAACCCTAGTACTTTTTCCTTTTACTGCTTGAGGGATAGGGTTGGGATGTTAGGGTTGGAAACCCTAATGCCACATTTCTCTACTTTTGTGGCATTAACTTGAACCCTAACTGGTGCATTTATGAGGTTTCTGCAAAGAATTTCCTTTCTTTTTGAGATACTGGAATTATATTCTCATTCACTCAGGTCCTTTCAGGACCTGTATGAAGACATGTAGATGTGCAGGGCTCAAGGGAAGAAAGGGAAGTCTCCATCCATCTATGGAAGTGCAGGGTCCTTATGTGCCATACAGTTCTGTGCAGCGACAGATGCCATGAATTCAGGGGGCTGTTAGGTGAGCTGTGGAACCACAGGGCTGTATGTTCTCTGGGCTTCCATGTAGCTACAGATACAGATGCACAGGGGAAAGAATCCATCTGTCAGCCAGTACACAGAGGGCCTTCTGCCACCCATGGGTGCAGACATGCAGGGCCCTTTGTCATGACAAGAGTTGTCTTTACTATATGCATGATCAAATTTAATGATGAGAAACTATTTTACAATGCAAAACTAAAAATTTTGATGTACAATAAAATATTAAAATGAAAAATCACAATGCGCAGTCAAATTTCATGCTGAGAAACTAATTTTCTGCCGTGAAATGAAAAATTATGGCAGGCAATCAAACTTCAAGTCATGTGCAGGCTCCATGGCACTGGGTGATAGGGAATCACCCAGCACACTAGCAATCTGGGTTCATGCCTGAGCACAGGAAAACAGAAACAGATGCCATCGGGGAGGGTTTGGAGCCTCCAAGGGAAGGTCTCCTTCTCAGGGGTGGGTGGGTTGGAGCTAGCATCACTCTTGAGCAGCTTCTGAGGGACAATTGCAGCAGTGCACTTTGAAGCATGGGTGACCACATACTGCATGTGTGTTCATCCAGGACTCGATAGGCATGCGGCCCTTGGGGGAGGGGGGTGAGTGGGATGCAAACAGGAAAATGCCTCTTGGCTGGTTGGATGACAGCTGCTGGCCTGTCATTCTCCACTGAAGCCCAGGAGTGCCTGTGCTGGTCCCCACGAACCCTGGTGAATTCTCTGTGCCTACAGGCAAGCACTTTCCCTCCTTGGTGTCCTGCACCCAAGGGGGGGAGCCCCCTGCAAAGGGATACATCAGGCAAACCATGGAATATGAGAATCAGGACTGGCATGATAGTGATGGGGAGGCTGGTGGGGTGTCCTAGGCAGCCTGAAGGAGTGGCCGGTTGAGGGGGTGGGAGGAGCATACATAAATAAAGTAAAAAAAAAACTTTGTGTCACGCAACCAAATTAAGTCATGAAAAGCAAAATGTTATTTGCAGTGCAGTTTCATGTCAAAGTACCAATTCGAGCCCTGGAACAAAAAAATGATCCACACTGAAAACATAATGTCACAAAACCTGTTATAGTCTGCAATCAAATTTCATGTCAAGCAACCAGTTTCAGTTTTCACAAGTACAAGTTATGATCCAGAACCAAAATGTGTTTCCAACAGACTTCTTTTGAATCACAATTAAAAAAATAGTTTTGCAAGTCAAATTTAGTTTCACATTTCTCACTACATGAAACTAGAAATTATAGACTGCAATCAAATTTCATGTCCAACAACCAGCTTGTCTCACACAATTATAAATTATAATCCACAGTGAAATTTCATGTGGAGTGACCAATTGTTTTGCCCCAAAATGGAAAATTAAGATGCATAATCAAATTTCATGGCAAGAAGCCAATTAAAGTTGTGAAACCAAAAATTGTGATGCACAATCAAATTTCAGGTCGAGAAACCAGTTTTTGCCATGAAATTAAAAACCATGGTGCACAATCAAATTTCTTGCTGAGAAACCAAGTTTCTGCTGCAAAACAAAGAATTCTGATGTGCAATCAAATTTCATGCTAAGAAACCAATTTTCTGTGGCAAAATGAAAAATGTTGATGTGCAATCAAATTTCATGCTGATAAATCAGTGTTCTACTGTAAATTGAAAAATTCTGAAGTGTGCTCAAATTTAATGCTGAGAAACCAATTGACTGCCGCAAAATGAAAAAATCATGGTGCACAATCAAATTTTATGCCAAGAAACCAATTTTCTGCTGCAAAACCAAAAATTCTGATATGCAGTCAAATTTTACTCTGAGAAACCACTTTTCTGGTTCAAAATGAAAAATTGAGTTGTGTAATCAAGTTTCATGCTGCAAAACTAATTTTCTGCTGCAAAATGAAAAATTATGCTGGGCAATCAAAATGTGTTTCCAACAGACTATTTTTGGATTGCAATTTAAAAAATAGTTTTGCAAGTCAAATTTACTTTCACACCACCTTAATGGTGTGACACAGAAAACTGTGTCACGATTCAAAAAACAGGAAAAATGTTAACATGGCCAGGAGGAATACATAAAACATATTTATAATCATGATAGACTGAAACAAGCCTCAGAATCTGAGCCAGCATGTTCTAATGAGGTAGATTATTTTTATTTTTTTTTAGTATGGCTGCTGTAATAAAAGTTTGAATGAGTAATGTGTTACTTTAGTGAGAAACAAGATGGTAGCTGTCACAGAATGAAAAAACTTGTTGATGTATGTAGCGCATCTCATAAAACTAATAATGGTCTTGCAACATCAAATTTTGGGTGTTGTTTCAGAACGTTATTCCCAAAATTCCAACTGAGCATACTCAGAACAGAAAAACACAAAACTTTAAATCCATATAACTCTGGAACTGTTTAATATATATTTTTTTTAATGAAACCTTCCAAAGACACTACCTTTCCACAGCACACTTCTACCTTGAACGTTCTGGGGAAAAATTCCATTCTGTGTAGGCTATAGGTGAGAGAAAAAAAATCCCATGTTAAGTATAGGAAAAATTAGACATCAACAGAAAAATGACATATGCAGATCTCAGAACCCACACAAGCTGCCATCACAAAAGGGTACTTAGAATTTCACCCTCTGTGAGGGTTAGCGAACTTGCACCTGCCCCGGAGGCCTCCCAGGGTGGGATGGAACATGTGCCATGGTCCCTCCTCCCTATCCCCAATCCCTTGGTAAATAAAATAAAACAGTTCCCTGGTGTCCAGTTGTCCCACCCCATCAATCTCCATAAACAGTACATTATACATCCCCTCCCTGGTTGTCTAGTGGACCCCCCCCACCCTATCCCTCATCTGCCCTTACTAATATAAACACAACTTTCTCTGGTGGTCTATCGAATCCCCCTCCCTATCCCCGATGTGCCCATATTAATGTAATTATAACTTTCTCTGGTGGTCTAGTGGATCCCCTCCCTCCACCTGGGCAGGCAGTGCCCCACTACACTGCTCCCCCCATCCCATCCCCGAGCTGGCAACTGGTACAACCCTCCACTCACTACCACGGTTGGCCACCGATTAAGCTGTCAATGATCATATACTGTATATAGTATGTGCTCATTGACAGCTCAGTCAGTAGTGGGCTGTGGAGCTGAGCTGAGGGCTATGCTGGTCACCACCTTGGGGATGGAACCAGGGGAGTGGGGTGGTTTGGTGGGGTATTGCCTGCAGGAATGGAGGGTGTGGGTCCACTAGACCACCAGAGAAAGTTATAATTATACTAATACGGGCAGATCGGGGTTAGGGATGGGGGTCAACTAAACTACCAGGGAAAGTTATATTTATATTAATATGGGCAGATTGGGGATAGGGAGAGGGGGTGGCTAGACCACAAGGGAAGTTATATTTAAAAAAGGGACAGATCAGGGATAGGAAGGGGGACCGTTAGACCACCAGGGACGTGATTACGTTTAGTACAGTGGTGATTGGATTGGGGGCTGCTAGCCACCATGGACACCCTAGATTTCCACATGACCACCCCACAGCTTGCAGTAAACCATCAAGATGTGCCATTTTCTGGTGCACAGCCACAGTTACCACAAGCTATGGGACTTTGCTGCCAGGACCCTACCCAATAGAGAATCAGGCTCAGGGTCCCTGGCACACCAGCAATCGGTGGAAATCACTGTTGGCGCAGCTTGTGCTGAGTTTTGAGAATCGAGCTCATGGTGTTGGTGTGTTATTATTGTAATATGGGATTCATTTGGGCAAAAATCCTTTAATGACTTAATTGCCACACCCTCTCTATAAGCCTGTTCCACGAAGTTATGGGTACCATCAGCTCACTCCCTGACACTTTGCAGTCTCCTCCCTGACACATTTGTTAAGTCAAATTGTGAATTTGGATACACAGTACCAGGAGATTTGTAACTCTAGCATACCAAACAAACCTCCTGGTATAGCCAAATTTGTAATATAACTTAGGCGGAACTCTCAGGTCCCCTAAAGTAATGTCAGGGACCTAGAGGTCCTAATAAAACAATCTGTCCTCTAGAAAAATTATTTTATGACTTACATTTTCTAGTATTTTTGTTTATTCTGGTTGAACCTGCAAACCTCTGGTAGCTATGCTATCTGACTATGTGTCCCACCCACCAACTCAACTGTGCCTCTGATGAGGTGAAAGACAAGCTTAACCTCAGGGCCATCTGTGCACCAGTGAATAGTGTTAAATATTTAAATTGCTAAAATTATACCTTTTTAAGTCTGTTTTTGCTTTTCCACCAGCAGGGCCGATCTGATCACCTTCCGGCCATATCAGTCTTCATGCTACTGGGGTGGAAGTGATTTTTCTCTTAGTTTCCTATCCCTTTGCTGTGAGGGCATCGACTCAAGGATGGAAGCCCAGGCTGCTGCACATGAAAGCATGCTATTTCACTGCCTAACAACATCCTCCCCACCCCACACCATGGCTATTGCACCACCATCTGTCACCCACAGGTGGTGGTAGAGAGGTGTTGCCTCCCTCCCTCCCTTCCCTTGGGGAAAGCATCCACTGAGACACTTGAGCCTCCTCTGCAGCTGGCCCATAGCATCCCTGGCTTGTTCCTGAACTGAGGTCACCAAGGCTGTGAGCAGTAGCCCTATGGCTGTGCTAACAGGCTGGCTGCTGTAGTGCTTTTATGCACTAACACCACCGGTACCAGCCTCACTCCACAGCCCCAGGAAGATTTGAGATTGGTACCAGTGGTGTCAGTGCAGAAAAGCACTATTATAGCTATTTAAACATTCAGCACTATTCAGAGATGCATAGGTGGCTTAGTAGATGAACCTGTCTTTCACATCATTAGAGGCTCAAACTCGGGGGCACATGAGAGATCTAATCAGGTATCATGGCAGGTGGGGGAGCTGCAGAAGTAACCATATAAATGACCATATCAGTGAGTATAAGTAACAAAAAATATTATTTTTGGAGGTGGATTGTTTAATCAGGACCTCTAGGTCCCTGTACATTAGCTATGTGGAAGTAAGACTTCTCCTTTAAGAGGTGTTCCAAGAGGCTGGACCATTAGAGCAATAGCTGGGCTGCCACCCGTGACACTGGTGATCTGGGTTCAGAATGAGCCTTGGATGTTGGGGGCTATCTGGGGAGGAGGTTCAAGAGACTCAGAGGATGCTTTCCTCCTTCAGGAAGGAAGGGTGGCAACACCTCCCCTCTGTCCCTGAAACCTGTAAGAATACTGGTGGCAGTAAATTAGGCAGGAGCAAAGGATAGGGAGGAATGCATGGCAGGGCACATACATGCATGAATTTCTGATGCGACAGCAGAGCTAGTGCCAGCGTCCTCATCGAGAGGAGACTAGCAGGAGGGCAACTAAGGGGTAAATCCCCACTGTCCACCACTATGGTGGCCAACATAGCCAGAATGGTGGTGCCACTGCTCCACTACACAGAAGAGTGAAAACAGAATTGCAGAAAGAAAGGTGCCCAGGAGAGGGCCAGTTGTACTGCAAACCAAAAACTTGTTTTGACCAAATGACCTTTGCCTTCATGGCAGTATCCTCATGGAAGAGGCTTCTCGGGGCGGGGGTGGGGGTTGACAATTTAACAGCCGGGACAATTTTAACACAGCCATAGTATTCTTATTACCTTTCAAAGGTAGCTGGTATTGGCAATGAATGTGACTGTATAAGGTGTGCAAGGGAAGAGGGGGGAGGAAGGCAGGACAGAAGCTCTATGGATGCAGTTCCAGGACTCACAGAATAGGACACTGAGGATGGATGTAGTTTACAGACCACCAGCGCAAGTGGAGGACCTGGATAGAGAGTTAGACAAACAGATTAGAACGGTCTTTAGGAAGGGGAACACAATGGTGGTGGGGGGCTTCAACCTACTGGGGGTGGATTGGAACACCTCAACCACCACGAGTGCAAAGGAACAGGTCATATTAGAGGCATTTCTGGACAGTTTCCTGGTGCAGCTGGTCCATGAGATGACTAGGGAAGGAAGAAATCTGGACTGATCAAATGGAGAGGGTGTAAGGGATCTGGCAGTGGATCTGGCAGTGGAGAACCCTCTGGCTGGGAGTGATCACCACACGGTGTGGTTCACACTCAAAATGGGAAGGGAGAAAGGAGGTACAGGAACCAGGGTGATCAAATTTAAGGGGGTGGACTTTAAAATGATGAGGGAGATTGTGGGTAGGCATCTGATGGGTATTATGCTTAACATGGATGCTTGTCAAAAGCAGGAGATTATTAAAACAGGGCTGGTGGAGGCTACAGGGATATGTACAAGGACACGTAGCAAGAAGGGTAAGGCAAACAAGCCCAGTTGGCTAACTCAGGATGTCATGGAGGGGATGAGGGCCAAGAGAATAGGATTTCAGAGACTCAAGAAATTGGGAGAGGAAGGAGACAAGGAGGAGTATATGAAGAATTTCCAGGGAGGTAACCAGACTGGTCAGAGCAGCCAAGGCTTCCAGAGAGCTGAGGCTGGCACAGGGCATCAAGGATGGAAAAAAGGACTTCTTCAGATACATTAGGGAGAGACAAAAGAACAAAGACCAGATTATGAGGACTAAGAAGGATGGAGAGTGGGTGGATGGGGGGGGAGCAGGCAGAGGCACTAAATGAGTACTTCTGTTCTGCATTCATGAAGGAGAAATATCTCAGGGGAGGATTAAGGTGGGCAGGGGGGGTGACTGATAAAGGGATTACAGAGGACAGGATTCTGGAGGGGTTAAGGGCAGTGAGGGTGGACAAGTCACCAGGTCCAGATGGCATTCACCCCAGGGTACTGAAAGAACTGGCGGAGATCCTGATGGGACTGCTGGCTGACCTGTTCAATACCTCCCTGGACACAAGATGTGTACCACTGGACTGGAGGCTGGCCCATGTTGTGCTCATTCACAAAAGTAGCCCTAAGGATGAGCCGGGGAACTACCGACCAGTGAGCCTCACATCGATTGTTGGAACGCACATGGAGACAATCATAAAAGAGAGGTTGATGACATATTTGGAGGACACTGGACTCCAAGACAGTCAGCAGCATGGGTTTATCTTGGGAAGATCCTGCCAGACAAACCTAGTCAAGCACTATGACTGGGTGATCAGGGAACCGGACAAGGGCCACACAGTGGATGTCCTGTACTTAGATTTCAGCAAAGCCTGTGCTGCATGGGAGGCTGGGGGGGGGGAGCTGGAGGATATAGGGGTGGGAACAAAAATGGTCACAAGGATCACCAACTGGCTGAAGGGAAGGCAGCAGAGGGTAGGTGAAGCTCTCAACACTGAGGGATGTGATGAGCAGGGTGCCACAAGGATCGATACTGGGACTGGTGCTGTTTGGGATATTCATAGCTGACATCTCACATGGGATCCAGAGAAAGATCAGTCTGTTCACTGATGATACTAAGATGGGAGCTGTGGTACATTACATCGATTGGTGGAGGGGGCTGCAGGATGACCTGACCAGACTACAGGAGTGGTCGGAAACATGGAAGTTGGGGTTCAATGCCAAGAAGTGCAAGGTACTGCACTTTGAAGCTAGAAATCAGGAGAGGTGCTATCAGCTGGGAGGGGTCCAGTTGGAAAGCACTGAGGAGGAAAAGGATCTTGGGGTGCTTATAACAGGGAAGATGAACAACTCAGCACAGTGCAGGAAGATGGCGGCAAAAGCCAACAAGATGCTGGGGTGTATAGCGAGGGGTATCTCTTCCAGGAATAGGGAGGTGATCCTTCCGCTGTACAGGTCACTGGTCAGGCCACACCTGGAGTACTGTGCACAGTGCTGGTGCCCATTCCTGAAGAAGGACATCAGACTATTGGAAGGGGTATAGCGCAGGGTGACAAAGATGATCCAGGGTCTGGAGGGTAAGTCCTACGAGGTCAGGCTGGGCGAACCAAACATGGAGGAGAGGAGTGATGGGGAGATATGATGGAAACTTTTAAATACTTGAAGGGGATTAATAAAACTGATACAGAAGGGATATTCCAGATTAGAAGAGGGAGGGACACGAGAAGGCATAGGCTAAGATTGGTGGGGGAAGTTTCAGGAGAGAAATCAGGAGGCACTTTTTCACTGAACAGGTGGTGGACAAGTGGAATGCTCTGCCTGAGTAGGTGGTATCCTGTAGTATGGTGGGGGGTTTCAAGAGAGGGTGGGACAGAGTGAGGGGGGTAATTATGAGGAGCAGTGGGGAGGGTGGGGCTAGCTGCAAGTTGAGGGGCTAGCTGCACAATTGAGCAGACTAGATAGACCATTGGGCCTGTTTCTGCAGGTGTTTCATATGTTCATATGTTCTGGGGATTATTTTTTTATCTCCTTATCTATTTGAATTGTAACTTATATTCTTGTACAGATTTTTGTATTGTCAGAGGATGATCCAAATATAAAAATAAATGTGACTTGATCTGAGCCCTAATTTGTGATTGTTAGACCTTTTTAGCTTTGTCCATGACCCCACACATTTTCTCAGTGTAGATGTTTGCAATAATTTTGTAATGTTCATTTTTACTTAGTATATTCTGTATACGCTGGACTGATGTTAATGACCTTTAGATACTGTCATTGAATATAAGTAATAAATAATAGATGAATCAATCCGTTATCCTCTTGACAGATTATATGCAATATAATTATTGTATTGATAGAATAAGATAGCAAGTATGTTTTAATGGAAGCATGCAGTGTGGTTAATACATTGTATTGGACTATCAAAGAAAATCTGATCCATGAAGGCATTCAGTCACGTCACTCTCTGGAGAGCTCCTTGAGGACATCCAGACATTCAAATACCATGCTGTCTTACTGGACCATCCCTGTCCTTGAAATACTGCATAGGCCAGACCCTCAAATCGACCTAACAGAAACAAGCACTGCCAACCTTGATTGTCAGAAACTGCTGATGAAGCAATTCTTCTTACCTACTTTGGAATATGCTGATATACAAAATCCAGTGCCCCCCCACCCCCCGCCATGGCAATCCATTAAAATTTATTTTATTGTGTTTTCTTTCATGTCTTGATTTTAAGAGGGGGTTGCTTTGTTATCAGAGTTCAATTGAGATGTAAATTAAGCCCAACCATCAGGCAAGGTAAACCCTATGACTGGGTACCTACTGTAACATTAAAATCTTCATCTTGCCTGGGTTGTCTTCCTAATGATCACTTTTAAATAAAGTCAAACCAAAAACAAATTTGCAACTTATTAGCAGGAAGCATAGACACACATCTCCAAATCATTAAACAATACCAGATATACTGTAGCAAGTGCAACACTTGCTCATTTACACATTTTTAATCAGATTTCTTGTAAGTTCTATTATCTTATAGGGGTGCTACTGTGAATCACGTGTACTGTATCTGTAATCAAACAGAATCCAATGCACCTCTCCCCTCCCCAAATGGTAAACCTTTTAAAATGTGTTTTGTTACACACATTTTTCTTGCATTTCATGATTCCCAAAGGGGCTTGGTTGCTTGGTTATTAGATTTCAGCTGAGATCTGAATTAAGCCCAACCACAAGATGCCAAGGGGATGGTCTGGTGGGATGGAGGGCTGACTCACTGAATGTCTTATCTCCTGCTCAAGCAACCAGGGTGGGAGAGGATGGAGCATCCAGAGAACTGCTCTCCTGTTTTGGGGGGGGGATACAATGCACCGCTCCTAGATTTCCACCATGTGGAGTGTTGTGGAAAGGCAGAGAGTGCATCTCAGAGGGGGACATCCGGCAGCTGGCGCATGGTGCATACATACCTCCATGTGCACAATTGCCTGCATCATTGCATGCCGTCAGATGTAGGGGAAACTGTAAAAATGGAAAATCCTGGCTCTGGTGAATGAATCCAGGTTCACTGCCTGAGACTGCCAGCTGGACTGTGCTCTGTGGTGGGGAGGACGGACCTCCCTTCCCTAACCCCACATGGGGGGAGGGGATCTGAAGGAGTACAGGTATGTTCTGGGAAAGACAGTTGCCAGTGGCATGGGGTTGGGGCTCATGGCCCTACCAGAGCCAGTGCTGCAGGAAAAAAGCTTGATTAAAAAAAAGAAGATGGCAATTAGGGGACTCCAGTGGTTTGGTACCCACTCTAATACTGAAATCTTTAACTTGCCTGAATTAGGTCAGGATCTGAGTGTTCTAATACATAGCATAACAGGAACATAACATTTACCATTATTCAGAAATACAGTAATGTACAGTAATGTCAATGATTTAGTCCTTAATACAGATAAGACCCAATTGATGATTTGTGGTTCTCAACCACAATTGAAATCTATTTCTAGTACTTTGCTTGTTAAGTTACTGGCAAGGAAATGATAGAGAGTGTTTGTCAGTGTAAGTTTTTGTGAATTTTGCTTGATCCTTCACTAAGGTGGGATCTGCAAACAGATGCCCTTAGTAAGAAAATTTGAGCTAAGTACTGTAGGTATTGCCATCAATGGTGCTTCTCTAGAGAAGAGAGAGATTTCAAACTGCCAATAGTTTTTTTAATACAGTACTTCATTTTGGCTTTGCAGAGTTTTGCTGGCTCCAAGGTGCCGGGTGAAGGGGGAATCACCTGGAATGCTGGTGACCCATTTATATATGCTGATGCTTCATGCTTTTTTATTATGAAAACTTGTCTTTTTGTGTCACAGGTTGGGAAAGAGAGGCAACTCAATTGGGAGCAGGCACATAATCACAACTGAAGGGGCCCTAACTAGTCCCCCCTCAGCAAAAGCAGGAACTTAAATGGAACAAACCAAAAAGGAAATGCTGTGCTACTGAGCAAGGGTGGGGTGCGGGTGAGGGCTGCATGCCCCAAATTCCAAAACAACAGAAAAATCACCATGCATTCCAGAGCCAGGAGGTAGATGGACCCTCCAGTGAAGGCATTTATAAATAATAGCACAGTCCCTTTTGCTGATGCAAAAATTCCTGGTTTATTCCAAGATTTACAAGAGAGTTTAAACACAGGCACAACAGTTAAGTGCAAGGTCCCCTTGCACTGAACTGTCGTGCCTGAGTTTAAACCCTCTTGTAAATCTTGGAATAAATCAGGAATTTCTGCATCAGCAAAAGGGACTGTGGTATTATTTATAAATATCTTCACTGGAGGGTCCAACTACCTCCTGGCTCTGGAGTGCGTAGGAACTTAAATGGGAATGGTGCAGAAATAGGCCTAGAAAATCAAGGACAAGGGGTAATGGGGGTGGTGTGAGTGAACATCAGAATTCACAAGCATTCATGCTTACAGGCATTGGCAGTTGAAGCACAGCTGGATATAATAGTGCTCACAGAAATGTGGGCAACACTGAACCATGACTGGGACATGACCATACCAGGCTATGAGCTATTGTGAAAGGACAGGAAGAAGGGAAGGGGAAAATGTGGTTTTCTACATTAAGGAAGGAATAAATGCCACAGAGATAAACAACACTAGGGGGACCAGAGGGTTGGAAATTCTATGGGTGCAGGCCATCATGGGCAATGAGAGGAAGATCAAGATTGGAGTGGTATACAAACCACCATCACAGATCCAGGAGGAGGACAAGGAAATGCGGAGGTTATTAGGAAGGTTGTAGAACATGGGGAGGTGCTGCTGTTGGAAGACTTTTATATGCTGGACATAATAATCATAATAATAATAATAATAGCTTTATTTGATTAAGCGCCTTTCAAAATTGTCAAAGCGCTTTACAAAAGATTAACAAAAACTATAGCATAAAACAGTATAAAAGATAGTCGGTAAAATCTATTATTAAATATAATTAACTAATAAAGGCTTGGCCCCATAAATAAGTTTTAAGAACCTGTTTAAAGCCCCACAGGGTCACGCACTCCTGAAGCTGATGGGGTAGAGACTTCCAAAGGGCTGGGGTCATGTACATGAATGCACGGGCCCCTGAAGTTTTTAAAGATACCCTTGGAATCTCTAGCAACCCCTCATCAGCCAAGTGGAGCCATCACTCAGGGCAGTAAGGGGACAGAAGCTCATTCAGGTAGTCCAGGCCAAGTCCGTGTAGGGCTTTATATGTCAGTAATCTGACTTTGAAGGTGATCTGTCACTGAATCGGCAGCCAGTGCAGTTCGCACAGTGTAATGTGACATGACCGGAAAGTCCCCATCAACAACCGGGCTGCAACGTTCTGCACAAGCTGCAGGTGGCGGATATCAACCCCGGGTAGCCCTAAGTAAAGGGAGTTGCAGAGGCCTGAGGTCACAAAGGCGTGGATCAGCATAGGAAGGTCACCGGATAGAACAAGGTGCTTGATCCTAGCAATGTTCCTCAGATGGTAAAAGGATGACTTGATGACTGCCCACACCTGAGACTGCAGAGTCAACCCATCGTCAAGCATCACCCCTAGGTCCCGCACCCATTCAGAGGAAAGAAGCTGAGAGCCCCCCAAAAAGGGCCTTGTGGGCTGACCAGCCTCCAACCCCCCTATCCAGTGACCTGGATCCACAACCATCACCTCAGTCTTTCCCGATTTCAACTTTAGCCAGCTAGAATTCATCCAATCCTGGATTTCGGTGAGGCAGTTTTTAAACACTGAGAGTGCACTATCCTGCTCAGGTGCGAAAGACAGGTAGAGCTCGATATCATCAGCATAGCAGTGAAACCTCAGCCCATACCATCTTAAAATGTCTCAGAGGGGCAAGATGTACACCGCAAACAACATGGGGGACAGCACTGAGCCCTGAAGGAGCCCACATGACGGAGAGAGAGGGTCAGAGGAATAAATCCCCGAGACCACCCTCTGGGTTCTGCCAGTGTGGAAGGATTTAAACCACCTGAGAACTGTACTAGTCAGGCCACAGATGAACCTCAGGTGCTCAAGCAGCACCCCATGATCCACAGTGTCAAACGCTGATGAGAGATCAAGGAGCGCCAGAATGGAAAGGCTTTTCTGATCTCTCGCCATCAGGAGATCATTGAGCACCTGAACCAGAGCAGTCTCAGTACTATGCCTCTTTCAAAAACTGGATTGGAGAGGTTCATAGATGTTATGGATGGTCAAGTGGTTCTCCAGTTGTACAGCCACTACTTTCTCAATCACCTTCCACACAAAGGGGAGGTTCGAGATCGGTCTGTAGTTAGCAAGAAAGTCTGGGTCCAGTGAAGCTTTCTTCAGGAGGGGTGTCACCACTGCCTCATTCAGGGAGCTAGGAAACTCACCCGAGTCAAGGGAGCACCAGACTATCTGTGCCCGGATCGGGCCAATGATGTCACAACAACCCATAATCAGGGAAGTTGGACCCGGATCCAAACTACAGCACATAGGGCACATACCCTGGACAATTTGCACGACATCCGTGAACTCCGGCCGGTCAAAGGTGCTCCAGGAAAAATGAGGAACAGTGACTGAGCACCGATCAACAGCATCCACCATAGAGTATGCTGATTGGATCTCCACCATGATGTCGGCCACCTTATGTGCAAAGAACTGAGCAAGCTCTTCACACTCCAACTGTGAAAAGGCTCTTCAAGACTGCAGACAGACTAGGTTGCACAGCCTGTCCATCATTCAAAAGAGCTGAGTCGGTTGGTTCTGAGCAGCAGCAATCTCCCTGGACAGGAATTCTGCCTTCTTACAGGCAATTGTTGATTGGTAGACTTAATAATGTTCTAACAGTCTAAGATGGTCAGCCACTAGGGCGGATTTCCGCTAGCAATGCTCTAACCTTCATCCTTGTCATCTCATCTCCCTCAAGGTCCCATCAAACTAAGGAGACTGAGGACGAAGAGAGAGAGGACAAACACGGACAAGAGCAATAGAATCCAGGGCTATGGTCATGACCTTATTATAGGCCAGTACCAAGGCCTCTGGATCCTGCTTTCCAAAGGAAACTCTGATAGGTCAAGTACCACCGCTAGACCTTCAGGGCTCACATCCCGTAAAGGGCGGTATCTGACCATCTCCACAGGGGGAGGCCTATGAAGAGGGGCACAAAAACTGAACCCACAATGTAGTGGTCAGACCATTCAACAGGTTCCACCACCAAATTGGAGGCTTCAACCCCGAGGAGATAAACCAGGTCAAGACAGTGACCATGTTTGTGAGTAGCAGATGTGACAATCTGTTTAAGGCCCAGTGATGTCATCAACTGGAGGAAGTGTTGTCCAAATTGTGAGAGTTCATCATCGATCCAGGCGTTGAAGTCACCCAGGACCATCAGCCTGGGTGACCCAAATGTCATATCGATGACGAAGTCCACTACTTCCTGGAGGAATCGCTTCTCATCTCTGGGTGGACGGTAGATGAGGGCTATCCTACAGCCTACACCTGCTACTACAGTGCACTCAAATGACCCAGCCACCTCAACCAGTACACTCATGAGGCCCAATTTGGTCTTGAAACAGACAGCAACCCCCCCCACCGTGGTCCAATCTCGTGCGGTGTATCACTGAGTACCCGGCCGGAATAGCAGCCTCCAACATGGGGCCACCATTTTCATCCTGCCAGGTCTCAGTGATGCAAGCCAGATCAGCTGTCCCGACAAGATCTGCAATAATTGCAGTCTTGTTCTTTATGGATCTGGCATGCACAACACCACTTGAGTTGGACAGGTCTCCAGGGCTGCCCCGACTACCTGACCACAAGTAATGGTGGTGCCCTTGGGTATGGGGACCAGACATGGAGGACCATGTTAAACACCATTGCACCCCAGGGCATCTTCTGGACCTGATCACCCCGATGTGAGGGCCCCACTCATTCATCCTTCACTGTTCACCCCTCAACCCCCTTCACGGGCAATACCCAGTGCTCTACAGCATTGGTAGGTTGAAAACACCGGGGAGAGCGCAGTAAAAGGGTGGAAGACAATAGCACACGTACTCCCCGGGCAGGCCCATTTACACATATTACAGGCTCTAGAACAAAAGCGCCAAGCCAATATAAAGAAAAAGAAACCCCCTAAAACAACCCCCCAAAAAAAAAAATACAGATACAATACCCTGCCCAGCAACTCTCACTTGTGGGAACAGTGAGCATAAACAACACAAAGAAGAAACAGACAACCAAAGATAAAACAAATTAAACCCTCCTTATATACCACTCCCCCACTGTCTCTCACAGAGGGGAGAAATTCAACTAGTGTAATAAAATCAAACTTAAAATGCCCACCTATCAAATGCAAAATTAAAATGCAATAAAAAAAACTTTCCATACACTCTTACATTTTAATCGGAGCATAAAGTCCCAAAATTAAAAAGGATTGATCTGAGTGGTCCATGTAAGTCCAAGGAAAAGGTGGTATACCAGTCGGCCAAATGCCCCAATTTAAAGTTTCAACTGGCAGGGAAATAAAATGAAAACAGTATGGACTAAACTTAAACCAATAAATGTAACAATGAAACTTAAATACTTAAGTGCACACCCTCACACTGGGTGTACCAGAAAGTCAAATAATGTCAGATGAAATATGGGGCCCCACGTCCTCTCACTACCTGGGGACACCAGAATAAAACACGACACTCTCACTGCCCAAATAATAAACCAAAGGCATGAAAGTTTGAAGTCTGACTGTAAGTTGTTATCGCACAAGATTCCTTGGAATAGGGATATCCCAATAGTGGTCCTAATCTTGCTCACAGATGTTGAAGCCAAGGGCCATACCCATGAGGGCTGCCACCAGAGATGTCTGCCCTGCAGCCTCGGCACCTCGCCTAAGCCAACCCACCTTCTGACCCAGTGAGGGGCCTTGGAGAACCTTAAACCCACTGGCTGGCTCCCCAACCAGTCCAGGCCCAGCCCTCCCGAGCAAGGCAGATTCTAGCTAGCTGGCCACCCACAAATGCAGAGCCCTGATATTCCGGACAAATGAAAATCCAGTCCACTCTAATCCAGGCTCAGTATCCCCTCCAAACAGAAACCACCTACAGAACCAGACAAAGTCAAATTCCACAGGTAGTCTCACAAATTAATCCCAGGCTAGAGCCCACAGTATGGTCCTCTCGGGCTCGGCTCCAGAACCAAATGACTCCACAGGCTCTCAATTCAGGGGCTCGATACACCCTCTTACCCTGATGCTCGCCATGTCCAAGGCTCTCCTGCAGGGCTTAATCCACCCTCTTACCCTGGAGCTCACTCTGCTTTCCTTCACACTCTCCAGACAGAAACCACCTCTTTCTCTCTGAAGAGGACCGATCCTCTTTGATGTCTTTATAAGCGACATTGCAGAGGGACTGGAAGGAAAAGTATGTCTCTTTGCAGATGACACAAAGATCTGCAACAGAGTTGATGCACAAGGTGGGGTGGAAAGGATGAGAAGGGACTTGGCAAGGTTAGAGGAATGGTCAAATGTATGGCAGCTTAGATTCAATGCTAAGAAGTGCAAGGTAATGCACCTGGGAAACAAAAACCCAGGGGAAGAGTACACAATGGGGGGTGAGATACTAACAACAACAAAAATGGAAAGGGACCTGGGGGTAGTCATATCAGATGACCTAAAGGTGGGCAAGCAATGTGAGAGGGCTGCAAGGAGGGCTGGGGGGATACTGGGATGCATAGGGAGAGGCATCACCAGTAGAAAACAGGAAGTTATTATCCCTCTGTACAGACAGTTGGTGAGACACCATCAGGAGTGCTGGTGCAGTTCTGGAGACCCAATCTCCATAAGACATAGACAGGATGGAGG
Source organism: Neoceratodus forsteri (assembly GCA_016271365.2). Taxonomy (NCBI): domain Eukaryota; kingdom Metazoa; phylum Chordata; order Ceratodontiformes; family Ceratodontidae; genus Neoceratodus; species Neoceratodus forsteri. The sequence goes on along the minus strand of CM057452.1, from coordinate 977,937,547 downwards.
CTGTCCAGAGGAGAAACTAAAATGGTGCAGGGTCTGCACTGGAAGACATATGAAGAGAGACTTAAGGAGCTGAATGTGTATAGCCTTGAGGAAAGGAGAGAGGGGACATGATAGAAACTTTCAAGTACCTCAAGGGAATCAACAAAGTCCAAGAGGTAGCATCTTTCAAAAGAGGTGTGCAAGAACAAGGGGCACAATTAGAAGATAGAAAGAGGCGGCTCAGAGGTAATTTGAGAAGTATTTTTTCACAGAGGTTGTGGATGCATGGAATGGCCTTCGGAGGAAGGTTGTGGAGTCAAAAACAGTGGTGGAATTCAAGCGTGCATGGGACAGTCATAAGGCAATTCTAGGGGTTGGGGGTAGGAAGAAGTAGGCTGCTGGTTAACTAGGATCTGCAGCTTATCCATTAGGTAGGGAAATGGGCAGACTGGGTGGGCCAAGCGGTCCTTATCTGCCGTCAAAATCTATGTTTCTATGTTTCTATGTTTCTACCACTGTCTCCCAGCTACAGTAGGATTCCAAAATGTACCGGGAAGGAGAATTTGAAATGGGCTTAAAATCTTTTCTTTTTGCGATCGGAATGGCAGCGGAACCCAGCCGAACAGCCCCAGTGCACACTATGCGGCCGGTCGACAACTACCACAAACAAAGCTCCAGGCAAACTTCAATAACTCACTAAAAAGCCCTATCTAAACTATGTAGAACAATTTATTGATAAAATGAATAAAACAACACCACAGTGGCCAAAAACGATCGAGACATGGACTGGAGTTTCCCAGTGGCAACAAGTGCAAAGAATCAGTTCCTGGTGGAGGCATGACAGAAACTGTTCCTAACATAGCTTGTATAGACTCCTACAAGATAAGATGTCACACTGAACCTGATCCTCACTGATGGGACTGAGCCCAGAGTCTCAGTGATCACAGGACAGTGTGGATGCAGATCAGTCTAGACACTGGCAGGATACTGTACATAATCACATACATCTCAGCCTCCTATGTTATAAATCAGGAGTTAGGCTTACAAATCAGATACAGTTAATCAAAGTCAGAGACACTTCTTACAAAATGATAAGATCAGCTCAAGAAGCTGACTATACTTTGTGGTTGATTGTGAAAGGAATTTTCTGAAGGAGAGTGAGCCTGTAGCATTAAGGTATGGCAGTATTTTATTTTTTAAAACCCTACTTTCCAATGACAAATATGCCAAATTTGGGAGGGCTTTAGGATATTTTTTGAGTCTAAATCGAGGACAACCCTGAAAATTAGGGACAGTTCAGAGATATACATAGCCAGACAAAAGTTGTAAGCTTTAGGAGGGCAGACTTTGGAAGACTGCTGGAGATGCTGTGTGGTAGCCAGAATACAATAGTAGAGACAGAGGGACTGGATGGAAAATGGAAAGATTTTCAAAAGGGGATGGAGAAAGCTATAGAACTTTGTGCTGGGGAGGTAAGTACAGTAAGAGCAGAACAGGAGAGATGATGAGAGAGAAAAGGAATTCCAGAGATACGAAGTGAGGACAGGGAAGCATATACTACCTACTAAGAGCAAGGGAAACTAGTAGGATAGTGAAAAAAGCAAAGTCTGAGGCAGTACTGAAATGAGGGTTGCCACCTTTAGATGAGAAGAAAAATGAATACTAAACCACACCCCCAAACTCCACCCCTGACCACGCCCCTTTTATAACTAGTGACGGCATCGCTTGGACTCTGATTTGCATGATTTATTCAGAATTGCTGCTGATATTGCATTGTGTACAACTTCTTTAAATTACATCATGTTTAATATTTTTGGTTTGTTTGATTTGGATTTAAATGTTTTAAATGTCAGTGTGTGTTAACATTTGGTGGGGTTAGACAGGGGGTTCAGGGGACTTTGCATCCTGTATACACAGCCTAGCTCACACATTGAGTGACTACAAGGACACCTCTGACAACTGGCTATTTTGGATCAGGTGGCCTTTTCTGGTAAAACTCTTTCAGTAAATAAACTACACCAGCAATGGTGGATGAGAATGTAATTACAAACATCTGCCATTTTAAGATGTGCTACTCTCACTCCCATTGCTCCTCTTCAAAAGTTATTTGTAATGTCAGAGAAGTTTTTAAAAGTGGAAGGAATTATTCTAAGCTGTTAAATACCTTCTTTTTTTCCATGTCAGTCATACATCGCAGACAGCATGATATGTAGTGTGGAGGCAGTATAGCACAGTAGTTTAAGGCTCTGAGCTGCAGTCCTGGAAGCCTGGGATTGAATCCCACAGCCCAGACTTGCATACTGTGTGACCCTGAGCAAGTCACTTATGGACCACTCCACCTGTATTCAATTGTACAAACTATAATTTTATATATTCTGCCTTGCTACTGCTCCTGCACTACTGTCTGTTCTCCACTCACAGTTAGGGTTACCACCTTTCAAGAAGTCCAAAGTGGGACATTTCTTACTGAAACATGATTTTTCGCAGGACAGTATGTAACCTCGACCAGTGCAACAGACTTGTTTTATTTATGTAATCAGAATTAAGGCTAAGTATTGTAGTTTCATAGCTGCTTCTATTGTTTCTTATCAGTGTAAGGTATTTTAGTTAAGGTATTATAGTTTTCTATAACATTCAGTGGAAAGTTAGAAAATATTTTTTCTGCTATAATGTCAGGACATTTAGTATTTTTCATGTTTTTTTGCAGGACATAGCTGCCCAAATCAGGACTGTCCTGTGATAATCAGGACAGTTGGTAACCCTACTCATCGTATGTTTCTCCTACCCTGTCCTATTCTGTGTATGACGATGAGCCTTTGTAAATGAGTCTTTGACTCAAAGGGTTGTAATTCTGATACTGTAATAAATAAATAACTCCTTTGTGCTCCCAGGTTGCACCTGTAAAGAAGCTTCAGCTTAATGTGTCTCTTCTGGTAAAAAATAATAATATTTTGAGAATTTTTTAATAAATTACTTAAATTTGTAGTGCCATCAAATCTAGATTGTGTTCCTTTCACCTCATCAGCTACTGCTCTCTCTCTCTCTCTCTCTCCTTCCTTTCTCATTTCTGTGGCTTAGCATAACATTAGCCACACTGTTCTGTGCTGTTTATCTGAAAGACCTGGAATGGTGTTCCTGGAATATCCAGATAGTATGAACACTGACAGCATTAACTACTGAGGAGAGAGAGGTGTAGTATTGCTAGAAATGGAATAAAAATTAGATTATTAATTTAACAACGAAAGGGGTAACAAATATTAAAATATAGGAAAGACCCTAAAAGAAAAACCAGTGAGCATTTAAAGGTATAAAAGTATTCATTATCACAGCAGTCAAAGACCATACTCACAATGCAGCCTGGAAAGGATTAGGTTGATTTGCTGCTAATGGTCTTAATAGCCCTACTTTACACCTCTCAGACTGACTGGTATACAGACAAAGGTCTGCATCACATCAGAATTTGTTTGTAATCTGAACATGCAAGTAAAATGGTGAAGGATTTAACAGAATCTGTTTTAAAAGTATGTGAGCATTCAAAATAACTGAAAAAGTACTACCTCTGAATAAAACTGGATTAGCAGATAAGGTGTCTGAAACACAGATTATACAGTCCATACTGGGACAGGAGGCTATCCTAATGCGGTGCCTGTCTGAATGTCTAAGGGTTTCAGAAAAATGAAGATGTTAATTAAGGTGGTATTGTTTATCCTTCCCATGAATAATCTTCCAATTTGCTGGTGTGAAGTTAGAGGTGACAACTGGGCAGACAAGGACTAAGTGTGGTTCTTTTAAGTGCCCTGCACTTGAAGGCACTTCCTGATTAGCACGCAGCTGCAAGCAAGCAAGAACACTGAAATGTCAGACACTTGCTTACAGTGAGATGAAAAAAAAAATGAAACAGTTAGTGGAAGATCTCACAGATGCTGCTTGACCTACCTTAAAAACCGAATTTACAGTGGTGAAAACAGGAGAACCGAATCTGGACCTAGAAAACTGAATCTATTTGGTCAAAAACCAAGTAGGTGGTAACCTTGACTGAAATTGGCAGAGGGTGTGAAGCAAGGAGACAATGTATTCTTCTGGTATATATGGGAGGAACACAAGTATAAAGAAGAAATAGGTTAAGAAAGGGAGGGGCTGGAACGAAGGGGACAAGGGTAAAGCTAATATACTGAGTCACTATTTTTTTCAGTTTTCTCAGCAGAAGAGGATGTCCTGCTGCTTGACTGTGCAATAGGACTGAGGTATAGAGAAGGATCAGACTGTGGCAGGTCATGTGATGCCTCACAGCTAGTGGCTGCGCTTTCACCTCACTCCCACTTCATCGGCTAATTTTTTTCTATTTACTCCAAGAAATATCAGAGAAGAGTAACTCTATTTAGTATTCCTACCTTTAGGCAGCATTCCAATGGTAGTTTTGGGTATTTTGGAGCTTCCTTGTTCTCAGAATGGAGGTAGAGATGTGGCAGGCCCAGCCAACCCACATGCTGCCTATGACACTGGAGAAGCCTGCGAAGAAAGCCAAGGCACAGGGAGCTTCCATGGGGCGCACCTCTACTGTCACACCGTCGCCCTCTCCCCTCTCTGAAGAGGGGATTTTAGCTGAAATGGTTCCACTTAAAGACTTTATAAAATCCTTTTTGGACTAGCTAAAATCCCTGAGAGAGGACCTAGATACTACAGCTAGGAGAGTAGGAGACACGGAAGCACGAGTTACCTCGCTCGAGAAATGGAAAGAAAAGTCTGAGCCAGAAGCGACACAGTTACAACACAAACTTAACAGGATGGAAACTAAGTTTGAAGATCTTGAGGGAAGGAGCAGGAGGAACAATTTGGTTTTCTTTGGATTTCCTGAGGAGGCTGAATCTTCTCCCATTTTATTTGCGCAGAAGATGTTAGCACGCATAGTGGGTCCTTCACCTAATTATGCATGCTGCATAGTAGAAAGGGAGCATCGCTCTCTATGCCCTAAACCACTGCCAGGGGCACCTCCTCGGCCATTTATCCTGAAGCTCCTAAATTATTTGGGTAAACAGCACATTCTCCAGAAATGCAGAGAGCTCAAACAGATTTCATGGGAGGGGCAGCGTCTTCGAGTATCTCAGGATTTACCAGCGCCGATGAGACAGAAGAGGGCTGCATTCCATCCCTGATTGTTAAACTTCTGGTGGCTACTATTAAACTTAAAATGCTCTACCTGGTCAAGCCTCAGGTTTTCTGCAAGGACTATTAGCATTCCTTTGAATCAGTGGAACAAGCCACAGCAGAGCTCAAAAAGCTACTACTGGATCTATTTAGTGCTACCTGAGAGGGCCATGAACTTTTATTATCTTCTGGTTGTTGAGACTTGCTCAGTATCTTTCTGACTGTTTAGTATTTTTTCTTGGCTTGCTGTTTGATATACGCAGCTTCATTCTGTTTCCCGAGAATGTTTGGAGGAATGGCTTTTCCTGCCTGAACAGGGACATTGAAGGTGTCACCCTGGCTGGAGAGGTACTCTTCCCTTTTTATTTGGTTATTTGGGGACCTCTTTCACCTCCGGTTCCAGGACTTTGTCTGTTGTTTAAGGACCAAAGACATGGACCGTAGCAGAGGCTGCCCTTTTTATGTTTTCCATAAGTGAATTTGATCAGGGTATAAGTTACAGTTCTGGGAACCTTATAGGGGGCTAGAACTTGGACTTTTTGTTTTCCTTTTGGGCTTGATCTGGGTGCAATACTCGGATATTCCTCTGCTGTATATCAAGTTTATTCAACAATTGTCTGGGTGACTTTTTATTTTTGTTTCAAGTTTCACATTACTGAAGCCCATTAAGGGGGAAAGGGGGTTATTAAACCGAATGGAGTTACTAATACCTATGCATATTAGTGGGGTATGGTTAAGACAGCTGAGAGTGGGAGCGGGGGGATATGGAGGGCATGGCTATAGATGGGGCTGGCATGAGCTGAAAAAATAGGGAGGAGCTCCTCCGTTACCTTATTACTTGTTGTTCTCTATTTTGGGGTTGTTAGATGGGGGGAAGGGGGCTGGGTTGGTGGAGATGGGAAGTACAAAAGTAGGGAGGGCTTTGTCCTTAGTGGGACTTGTTTTGAAAAGAAGGAAGGGGGAGGTTGGTTTGGGGGTTAAACAGGTGGAGCTCACCTGCCTTTCTTCTTTAGGGGTTACTTTATTTGTAGTAGTAGGATTTTATCATTTTATTTATATAAATGGCAAATTTCAGATTTGCTTCTTGGAATGTGAAAGGAGCCAGATCCCTTACCAAGAGACATCAAATCATAAAGCGCCTGCAAACCCTGCAATGTCAAATTATTTTTCTTCAAGAAACTCACTTGTTGCCTTCAGAAGGTAATTTATTCAGAAGACAATCAATCAGTCAGGTTTTTGTGACTGGATGTGACACAGCTAGTAAAGGGGTTGCCATATTCATATCCAAAAATGTCTCCTTTCAACAATATCAATCCTTAGCCATCCCGCATGGCAGATATATTTTTGTAAAGGGAATTATAGATCATACTGAAGTTGTCTTGGGAAGTATTTATGGTCTTAACTTGAGGACCCCACCTTCTTTATGAATGTGATAAATATTTTATCTGTATTTTCCCCACTCCCAATTATAATGGGGAAGGGGGACGGGAATGTTGCTCCTACACCAGATCTAGATAGGACAGGGAGCCATTTGGTGGGACTTTCTCCTGTTCAATGCTCCTTGTGAGACATGATTCAATCCTTGGGACTCTGAGACCCATGGTGGATTTTATATCCGCAGGACAAGCAGTATACATTTTATTCTTCAGACCATGGGTCATATTACAGGTTGGATTTTGTGCTTATAAAGCAGTCCCTTTTTGTGGGAATGCTAGATGGAGAAATAGCCCCTAGGGTTCTTTCTGATCACTCCCTGGTATGGATTAGGCTCTCTTTGAATCCCAACTTCCAGAAAGATACAATTGTGGAATCTTAACAATCAACTTCTTAATGATAACTTTATAGTATATATAATTCAGGATTAGATTGAATTATATGTTAAAAGTAATATGGGGTCTACAGGTGAATTTGATCTGAAATGGGGTGCATGCAAGTGTTTCCTCAGAGGGTAACTGATTAGACTTGCCTCCTGATGAAAACACATTCGTTTGCAGGCTATTACAAATACTTTTAGCCAGATCTCTCATATTGAACAAATGCTTTCCCCATCCTCTCCAGAAAATACACTATGAGAACTGTCGATTTTAAGGGATAAATATGCAAATCTTATGAGAGAAAAAGCAGAATACTCTATTCTTAAAACAAAAGCAAAATATATAGATCAGGGGGATAAGGCTAGTCAGTTGCTAGCACTTCGTCCTCAACATCAAGTGACTTCTAGGCTGATAGCCTGTATAAAATCAGGGGATTGGTCTCCTGGACACAGATCAGGGACATAGCAAAATAATTTACTTTCTTTTATAAGGAATTACATGGTCCTAGAACATCCCCATCACCCCTCTCAGACACCATGGCCTATATTAAACAGTATGCTTTACAATACCTGACCCCTCCCCAACAGGCTTTTTTGTCTCAACCCATTCCAGAATCTGAAATATGGCGAGCGATTGCAAGTTTGGCTTCTGACAAGGCACCTGGGCCTGATGGATTTACTTCTAATTTTTATAAGACTTTTATTGACCAATTGGCCCCCCTTCTTCACCGTTTTTACAGTTATATTTATGACTCAGATATTTCTGATCCAGCACTGTTAGAAGCATTAATTATTCTTTTACCCAAACCTGGTTAATCTCCAGTTCGGTGGCCAATTATAGACCCATTTCTCTTAAAAATTGTGATATTAAAATTCTGGTTAAAGTTTTAGCTGATAGAATTAGGAATGTTTGGGAAAGTCTATTGAGTAGGGAACAGATGGGTTTTGTCCCCAATCGTTCTTCTTCAGATCACTTTAGAAAACTGGTCCATATATTCTCTGCGTCAAGGGAATCTCTCATTCCAATGGCTATGGTTTCCCTGGACACAGAGAAAGCTTTCAACCGAGTAGACTGGGGGTTTCTTTTTCTCACGTAAGAAGCTTTTGGTTTTCCCTAAACTTTTATTTGTTGAATTCAGACCTTATATTCCTCCCCTTCAGCAAAAATTTATTGTAATTGTGAGCTGTCCCCTTCTTTTTACTTAGCTTCTGGCACTAGACAAGGCTGCCCCTTTCCCCCCTCCTCTTTAAATTATATTTGGGACCTTTAATTTGGCAGTTGAAGGCCTGTCTGAATTTATTTGGTATTCCGATCAAGCCGCAAACCTATTTATTATCTGTTTACGCAGATGACATTTTAATACATATGGTGCATCCTGAAACTTCTCGCCTTGTAGCATTTACTATAATCCAGAATTTTTTTTTTAATTACAAGCTTAATCTTAATACGACTGAGGTGTTGCCCCTTACTGTAACAGTTCATAAACATGATCTGGTGTCTCTGGGGGTGACTTGGTCTCCTTGTGCTATTAAATATCTGGGGCTGTACTTAGCTAAGCACACTTCACTTGTTCATAAGCTTAATATAGATGATTTGGTACTGTGCATACAACAAGATCTGCAGAGATGACAAACCCTTCCTCTGTCTCTCTGGAGACATCAATCCATTATTAAAATGAATGTACTACCCCAGATTTTTTACCCAATTTGTATGTTGAATCATTGGCTACCGCTTACATAACTTAAGCATTTCCACAGAATAATCACCGAATTTGTATGGCAGGGAAAAGCCACGAGGCTTGCTTATAAAAAATGAACTGCCCGGAAGAAACTAGGAAGGCTTAAGTTCTCTCATTTCCTTATTTATTATTTGGCTAGTCACCTATGTAAGCTCTTCCAGTGGTTTCTGCCTACCCCTGTGGATTCATCCCAGGGTTACAGACCATTTTGGCTAGATTTGGAACTCAGGCTATTACAAGATTCTGGTCTATCTCCTCTCTCTTTGTTACATACACCCTGTAAGTCCTTACCTCAGTTGATCAAAAATTCAGTTATGGGTACCTCTCTCTGGGTCTGTTCTCAGTTCTGGGCTGTAACTAAACTTCCTATGTCTAAAGATATCATGCAACCCGTACTCAACAATTTGAATTTTAAGATTGGTGGCCATCCCATTAGAATGGAATGGATACCTCAGCTGGGAAACTTTAAAGTCTGTGACTTGGTAGAGGCTGGGGTTTTCTTGCCATCTACTGAAATACTAAAATGCTTGCACTTAAGTAATAAAGCTATTTTTAAGATCTGTCAATTGAGACGTGTTTTAATCCATTGATTTGGATCTGGCTCCTGGACAGCTGATTTCTCAGGGCTTATCTCTTCTATCCTCTCCCTCATCTCACAAAAACATGTTGTGTCTAAGCTTTATTTTCTTTTCCTTGCTACGCTTTCTCCAGAGCTAGATGATTCCTCACTGTATTGGGATCAGATAGTCCCCAGATCCCCTACACAGTGGCAATCTATCTGGATTGATTTATATTGATTTACCATTCAGGACAGATTGAGAATTACTCAATTTAATATTGTAAACAACCTTTACAACACCCCACAGAAACTGGCACATATGGGGAAGAGACCTCTCTCAGAGTGTACTAGATGCTCAAGGTGAGGGCTTCTTGTTTCATATATTCTGGGACTGCCCTATAATAGCACCACTTTGGTCCCTGATTGAGGAGAAAGCAGACCCCCTACTTGCTTTACAATGGCTATTCACCCTTGAAATTTGTGTTTTTGGAGACTACAGTACAATTTCAGTGAGGGAACATAAATATTACATGTCTTTAATTTCACTGTCTTTGAAGAGAGTGGTCCTGAAACATTGGCTGGATCAATGTACAATTTCATATCAAGAATGATTACAGGAATTATTGTATAACCTCAGAATGTAACATATGGTTGCGAGTCTTCATCATAGACTTCCTAATTATGACAAAAGGTGGGGGAAATTATATGCCTTATATATTAAATAATTTATGAAGGTCACTAACCTGGGTTTGAGAAATATACAAATGTGCAGGGTGGTGTCTGAGCTCCAAAGTATTATTATATTTATTTGTCTTCTCTCTCTTCTATTCATTTTTTTTAGGTTTGGTGGAGCTCCATGGGGAAGGGGTATTGGGGAATGGGGGGGGGCTTGTTTATTGATTGTCAGGATTGCACTTGTTCCTTGTATTTTATCTGTTTTGAATATACTTAATAAAGTTTACCGAATTTCAAAAAAAGGACTGAGGTATAAGAAGGAGTCAAATAGTGTTCCTATTACCCAAGATAGGGTGCTGGAGGAACTGAGAGCACTAAAAGCAGACACAACTATGGGAACAGACAGGATGCATTCAAGAGTGCTGAGGGAGATGACTCAGGTGCTTGCAACACCGCTAGCATATGCAATATCCACAGTTGTTCTTTAATCACTTGGGTGGTATGTAGACTGCACAACAGCTGATGTAGTGTCCCTGCAAAAGTGGGGCAGTCAGGACTATCAAGGCAACTATAGACCAGTCAGTCTGATTCCTATAGTGGGGAAACTGCTAGAATCTGTTCTAAAGGAAAGATTGGTAGAATTCATGGAGGCAGTCTCCAGGATAACAGGCAACAAGCGTTCATGAGGAGGAGGAGGAGGTAATGCCAGCCAAGCCTGATTTAATTTTTTAATTGGGAAACGAGGTTAGCCCATAAGGGATAGCCAATTGACATTCTGTACCTGGATTTTAGCAAGGTCTTTAAGGTTGGTGATGAAGCTAAGAGATCTTAGGGTGGATGAAAGGATAACTGGATGGGTAAAAACTTGAAACATAGAAAGACAGAGGATGAAGGCAGAAAAAGATGAAAAGTCCATCCAGTCTGCCCAAGTTCCCTAGATCCCTGGAACCTTCTTTGGAACCTAATGTTCCTCCAGGGTACTAATCCTCCCAGTCCTTTCCTCATTCTCTTCCTTGGGCCTGTCACCCTAGGCAACCACTACCGCCTTCATCCTGTCCCAGGCCTTCTTGAATGCTCTTTGTTCACTCCCACCACCTCAGCTGGCAGATTATTCCAAGGTTCCACCACCCTTTCCATAAAGAAGTACTTCCTCATATCCCTCCTGAACCTCCCACCTGCTAATTTCCAGTCATGCCCACATGACCACATTTGTATGCAGACTGAATAACTCCCCATGGTCCACTTTACTAATTCATTTGAGGAATTTGAAGTTCGCAATCATATCCCCACTCTCTCTTCTGACCTACAATGTGTACATATTTAGTGCCTTGAGGTGCTCCTCATATGATCTACTCTGCAGTCCCTGAATCATTTGGGTCACTCTGTGCTACACAGTCTACAACCCATCCTTGTCTTTTCTGAGGGGAGGACTCCAGAATAAGACACAGTACTCCCAGTGAGGTCTCACCAGGGTTCTGTAGCAGGGAAGTATTACATATTTTCTTCTGCTGTCAATCCCCCTCTGATACATCTCAGCCTTGCTATAGGCCTTGATGCACTGACCCATTTCTTTAAGGGAGTTACTGATGATAACTCCTGATCCATTTTGTCATCTGTAGTGCTAAGTCTCCCCCCAATCCAGAACTTCCTCTTGGGATTCTTTTTCCCTAGGTGCATTAGCCTGCACTTTTAAGTGTTGAATTTTAACTACCAGGACTTTGACCACCCTTCAAGCTTGTGTAGCTCCTTCTGCATATCTGTTATTCCTTCTTTACTATCCACCCTCCCACACAGTTTTTTCATCATCCATGAAGAGACATAGCTTGCCCTGGATTCCTTCACCAAAGTCAATAAAGAACATGTTGAAGAGGATCAGACCCAGGGCAGATTGCTGTGGAACCCTGCTCATCACCTCTTTCTTCTCTGACTTAACTCCATTGACCACCACCCTCTGTTGCCTTCCTGCTTGCCAATTATGCACCCACTTCACTAGACTTTTTGCTGCACCCAGGTCTTCCATCTTCTTGATTACTCTCCTGGGCAGTACCAAATCAAAGCCCTTACTAAAGTCAAAGTACAGCAGGTCCACTACTTGGCCCTTGTCTATCTCCTTAGTTACCCAGTCAAAGAAAACTACCAGGTTGGTCTGACAAGACCTTCTTGACACAAAATCATGCGTTTGCTATCATGGAGTCTGTTGCTGTCTATGCAGTCTAAGAGGTCCTCTGATCAGAGATTCCATCAGCTTCCACACAATAGAGGTCAGACTGACAGGCCTGTAATTCCCTGGTTGTTCCTGATCCCCATCCCCTTATGTAGTGGCACAACATCTGCCATATTCCAATCCTCTGAGACTTCCCCAGACCTGAGTGAGCTGTTGAACAGCCCTGTCAGTGGTTCAGCCAGCTCCACTGCCAATTCCCTAAGTCTCCTCAGATGCAACCCATCTGACCTGGGGCTTTACCTGTCTTGAGAACTGACAGCCCTTTCAGGACCCTTTCACTAGTAAACAATGGCTAACTCATTTCTGGGACTCCCTTTGACTGAATAGACAAATGCAGATGATGGTAATAAATGGAGACTAGTCAGAATTTAGGAAAGTGACAAGTGGAGTGCAGCATGGTTAAGTCCTTGGGCCTGTCCTGTTTAACATATTTATTTGTAACATAGGATTAGAGTCTGGGACATATCTGTGTCTTTGCAAATGACACTCAGATCTGCAGTAGGGTGAACAGTAAGAAGGGGGTCAGAACAATGAGGAAGGGCTTGGAAAAGCTATAAAAATAGTCTAGGATATGGCAGTTGAAATTCAGTACCAAAAAATGTAAGGTAAGAGGGAAGTTGAGTGTTGCAAAAGTCACCACATAGTCTTATTTCATTGTTATTGCAGCAGTGTATACTGCCTGTGCATTGCATTCCAGTTTGTTCTCCATTATGGTCAATTAGTGTTTATGTAGTGTCATAGTGGTGTGCAGCAGTGTCATTAAAGTGCATCCCAGTTTGACCGGCCCAGTGGCGCTGAGGGTTGAGGCGCTGGCGCCACACCTCACTCCACGCCGGCGACCCGGGTTCGGGAGCGGACTCGGTCGCTGCACGGCTGCAGGATAGGCTTGAGCGCCTAACGACAGCTCGCCTTCTCTGGGGAAGGATTCAGCCATTGCCCGACACCTGCGACGACCCCGCGGAGGCTCGAGGAACTGCAAGCTCCACCTGGGAGATGGGCGGCTATTGAGCAGCACGGACGTCGGCGTACGCGTCATGACGTCGGGGAGGGTACTTGCTGCTCGGAGGGAGAAAATCGTGGAAAAAAGCCTGCCACAGCCGGGAAGATGGGGGGACCATGGCTGTGCCCACGATTTGCCTGTGCCCGCCCAGCAGACCACAGACCGGCCTTAGCGTAAGTAATGGGGTTTGACCCCTCACCTCATCCCGCCCTGGGGTAATCCGAGGCTCCATGGGGCCTGTGGGTCTGTGTGGGTATGGTTCCGGGCAGTGGGATGTCCAGTTGTCCCCCCTGACGGGTCGGAGGTGGCAAGCTGGGAGGAGAAATAAACAGTAATTTCAAAAAAAAAAAAAGTGCATCCCAGTTCTGTTAATTAGCACTGAAATCACACTGCAAATGCACTACAGTGTGCAGTATGGTTCTTGACTTAGTAGCACTTTCGACAGCAGTGTTGCACTGCTGTTTCAGTGCATCCCAGTTATGGTAATTAGCACTTTAATTACATCACATCTGCAGTGTGGACTGGAGTGCACATTTGCATTACTTGCTGCAGTGTTAATACAGTGTGTCTAATGTTTTTAGCACTGGATGACAGCACATCTAAACAGTTTGAAGATTGCAAAGGGAAAGTAATAGTTAAAAAAGAATGCAAAATTTACTGCACATACTGCCATCTTGGGTATAGTCATTCCCTTTTCAGTGTATTCCTACTTATTGCAATGCCTGTTTGCACTGTACTAAAGCATAATCATTTTTTAACATAATTTGTTCAAGCAGGCCTGTATCCCCACAACCACAATCTCCACACATGCTCACCACCTTCTGTGAGATACATTGATTTAGTTTTCTCCTGAGGGCTTCAGATTTTATTTTTTATTTTATTTTATTTAAAATCTTGGTAACTGGGATAGGCACACTGAGCCAAGGCTCGTTTCCAGGTGTGACCAGGGTAAATAAATAAAGCAGAGAAAACAATACATAGTGAAATTATAAACAGAGGAAACAAAACACAAATCACAGGCTACATAGAGGTAAATAGGGTATAGATTGTGTCCACTCATCCTTCTTAAAGAGTCCCAGTATATATTTTGATGCCCTTATGTAGAAGATGGTAAACTACCCTGTCTCCTTTTCTCCATAGTGAACAAATGAACAACTACTTCACTCTTGAGAAAAGGTGGCCAATCTCACTATAGCCATACCTCCTTGCTTTTGTCCTCCATATCTGATCATTTTGTGTGCACCCTCCTGACTGCCTCAATGTCTTTTGTGTATCTTTTGTGTATGAGTATCCCTGAACTCCATGTGTGGCCCTGAAGAGTGGATTGACCAGAACCCCTGCACCCACATTTCAAGTCTGACTGAACCATGTCTCCACCTTTCCTGGTCAACTTCACCACCTGGGCATGACCCCTTCCTCTTTGTTGCTTTTCTCCCCTGTCTACTTTTAATCTAACCTGAAGCATTCAGGCAGCTCCTTTGTTAGCAGACACAGATGCTTGTCACTGTTTAGTCCCATTATCTGATGTTACCACCATCAGGTTAATGTGATCTTGTATGCTTGATAAAAAATGTTGATGGTTAGCATGCTTACTAGGCTTACTAGCTTTTGTAGGAAACAGGGAAGGCTGAGGCCCATCGAGATTTCCCCCCACATACAAATGGGCTAATATAAAGAGATAGAGTTGGAAGTGAACCAAGTATCCAATGTATTTTTGAATGTATTAAAGTTCTTAATACTTATTAAATCTTGAGGCAAGGAGTTCCATAATCTGGATGCCCGAATTGTAAAAAAATATTCCTTAGGTTAGTATTGGCCTTCTTAATCCTAATTTGTTTGTTGTGGAACCTAGGGACTCTTTGATAATTGGAAAAGAAAAGACCACATTGCTCCATTAAATCGAAGGATTGTAGAACCTTGTATATGAAGAGGATATCTCCCCTACATCTTCTATGTTGAAGGGCATGAAGGCCTGTGGCATGCAGTCTGTCAGAGTACAGAAACCATTTTGGTAGCATGTCTCTGGACACGTTCTACTTGAACTATGTCACCCTTTTAAATAGGGATTCCAGAATGGTGATCCATAGTCCTGGTAAGGTCTAATATAGGATCTATACAAGGGAATGAGATATTGCTTAGTCCTAGACACACAAGTACTTTTGATTTGTTTTAGGAGGGAGTTAGCTACTCTAGTAATTTTTGAACAATGGTCATTGGTGGAGAGTTTGTTATTTATCAGGATACCGAGATCTCTTTCCTTACAGGATGCTTTTAATGGGATATTGTTTATGCAATATATGTTTTTTGGATTTTTGGGGCCAAAATGGAGGACAACTCATTTTTGGACATTGAACTCCATATTATTGTTCAGAGCCCACTGTTCAATGTTTTTTAAGTCGGAGACAAGGCTATATAAATTATCAGGAGTGTCCACCTTCCCGCCCAGTTTTGAGTCATCCACAAATTTTGATAACCAGTTTTGGGAAGTGATCTGCATATCACTAATGTATAAATTAAACAGTATGGGCCCCAGGACAGAGCCCTGGGGAACCCCACTGGTTATCGGACATTGATCTGAAAGGGAGTTGTTAATGTTTACCCTTTGAGTCCTGTTTGTTAACTATTGCCTTACCCATCTAGTAAGACATGGTGAGAAACCAAAATTTTATAGCTTGGTTACTATTTTTTCATGAGGAACCTTATCAAAGGCCTTCCTGTAATCCAGCAATATAACATCTGTTGAGATGTTGTTGTCCAAACCATGGTTGATAGTATCATAAAAAGCAACCTGGCTAGAAGTGCATGAATGCCCTGTTTTGAAACCATGCTGAGTTTTATCGTTAAGATGGAGTTCACCCATTTCCTTTTCTGTAAGGGATTTAATATTTTTTTCCATTGTTTTACATAAAATGGAAGTGAGGCTAATGGGACAATAATTCTGGACATTAGATTTACTACCCTTCTTTAATATAGGGGTCACATTAGCTGTTAACCAATCTATGGGGATCTGGGAGCTTTCAAGGGATTTATTGAAAATTATGTTCAAAGGAGTTACTATTGATTTGGCTGTTTCTATCAGGAATCTTGGGTTGACATTATTAGGGCCAGGGCTGGTTGTTTTTTTCTAGGGTACGCAAGGCAGAACGTATCATAGTGTCAGAAATGAGATAGGTGTTAGAATTGTTGGGTAACTGATAATTGGGAGGAATATAAACATCCTTGGGACAGAACAGAGGCAAAGTAGGAATTAAATAAGTTGGCAATGTCTATATCAGAGTTAACAATAGTATTATTATGGGTGAGGGGTCCAACCTTTCTGGTGTTTCCTTTTTTGTTATTTAAATATGAATGTAGAGATTTATAAGAATCCTTAGTATGTGCTAGTCTGAATTCAAGTTTTGCCTTAGCTTGATTTATCATGTGCTTGAGGGTAAATAGTACAGTTTGGTATTTAGGATATATGGCGTCCCTGTTTATTATGGAAATGTTCTTTAATTTTTTAAATAGTTTTTGCTTGAGCTTAATTAGGGATTTAATTTTATTGTTAAACCATCTGGGAATTCTGCCCTTATTATTATATATATTTTTGGATGGGACCCAGGAGGATTCTAATTGGTGAATTCATTTTTTTAAACACATTCCAAGCATCATTAGTTGATAGGTGATGCATTAACCTGCCTCATGGCTTAGAAAGAAGTAATTTATTGATTTTTGTAAAGTCTGCTTTGTCGTAGTTTTTATAAGTGGTTTGTTTGTTTAAGCTTACATGCCCAGTTGTTAAGAAGAACAGAATAGCCGAATGGTCACTATTACCAAGGGATGCTATAATTTGTATGTCAGAGATGTTGTCCCTTATATTGGTTACAATGAGGTTGAGAGTATTAGATCCTCTAGTAGGTGAATTAATGAGCTGTGTGAGGCCACAATCAGAGAGGCATAAGAGAAATAGCTTCTTCTGATTGCTGGGACCTGATATAGATGTCCATTCTATACCAGGAAAGGTAAAATCCCCCAGTATGATAACATCTACCCTGTCTGACAGGCAGGAAATGCCGTCCAATAATTTTGAAGAGTAGTTGAGATCTAATGCAGGGGGCCAACAACAATTACCAATTGTAATCTGTGACTGTCCCTTAAATTGAACAGATACCCAAATACTTTCAGTGGAAGTTAGGTGTCGAATTTCATAGGAGTTGATGCCATCTCTTATATAGAAGCAGACCCCACCACCTTGTTTGCCCAGTCTGTCTTTGTGATAAAGTTTATAGCCTTGGATTTCCTTTAACCAAATAGAGGAGGAGTCCCACCAAGTTTCTGTTACTTCTATCATCCCTAAGTTGTAGATTTTGCTGATGGCTTCTAATGCAGCCATCTTAGACAGATTTAATGAACGGGTGTTTAGTGACAGGATTCTGCAGGGGGGGAGATGACTAGTATGAAGAGACTTGGGAAGTTTCCCATTCTTCCCCACCTTGTTTCTACAGTAGTTTAAAAGATTATTATCGTTGCTAAGAATGATTTTCCTAGAAGAGTACTGCCCCTTCTACTAAGGTGCAGCCCGTCCCAGCAATACAAAGAGGTTTTGCTTAGATATTTCTCCCAGTGTGTGATACATGGTATTCCCTGCCTGAGACACCATTTCCATAGCCATTCATTAATAAGTTTGATGTTATTGGTGACAGACTCAGTAGCGCTGGGGATTTGTAAAATTTCTGAAAAACATACAGTGCAGCTCTTGTCAACAAGTAAGTTATTTAATGCAATAATATCCTGCTTTATTTGTTCGGGGCTGTTGTACATGATGTTATTTGTACCAGCAGGAATAAGTACAATTGGGTTACTCCCTGCCTTATGTAAAATGTTTGGGATCATGGACATGATGTCTGCAATCTTGGCCCCCCTAAAGCTACAGCAGGTACAGTTTACTTTATCTGGGTTACAGATGGTGCAGTCAAGATGTTTAATCATAGAATCACCAAGCACAAAGACCCATCTTGCCTGGGCGTGGGGATATGAGTTAGGGTTTCCACAGGCAGAGTGGTGAGGGGTAACTGATAGCCTTTCACTTCAATACATTCTAATACATATATGTACATTTGTATACATTTGAAATAATTGAATTTTTCACATTTAAAATACTTAAACTATTAAAAATAATGTGTCTCAAAGTAATTTTTGAAATGGTAATAATAATAATCTTTATTTTTTAAAAAGGCACTATTCCAAAAGATCATAGTGCCTTAACAATAACTACACAAATATTCAGATAAAATATCCAACATCACAACACAGTCTAGTTCTTAATTATTCTCACAGAAGGCCATCTTGAACAGATACATTTTTAATGTGGTCTTAAAACTCTCCACTGTCAGGCACTCTCATGTCTGACAAGGTAACAAATTCCACAGGGTAGGGGCAGCAAACATAAATGCCCATGACCCAGATGACTTCAACTGCACCCTGGGAACCTCTAGAAATCCCTCACTGGCTGACTGAAGTGGTTGGAGGGGGCATTAAGGATGCAGAAGCTCTTGTAGGTAAACATTATTTAATTTACCATAAGACTGAAATACAATTAAAATATAGCAAGAAACACAGAAACCAACTTCCCCATACCCTATATGTGAAACTTATCACCCCTTTTCAGCCAAAGCTAGAGGAAATAATAGGATATCCAAGGTTAAGTAAATGGTGCAGCAGCAGGTATATATCAACAGTAGCAACTCACCTGTTCATCCACTTGAAAACGAAAGTTTATTTAAAGAGCAGTTCATACCTTTGGGGCAGGCAACTCATGTCCAGTACAAAAAAGAAAAACACTTGCACTTGTTATTTTATTCAGCAGGATGCGAAGCACAGACCAAAGTTCCTGCACTTTGACCCTAATCTGGGTCTTCCTTAAGTGCATACAGATGATGGGTGCATTTATTTCATTAAATTTAAAATGCTACACACCAAATGTGGAAATTATAATAAAACACATCAAACAACAATTTACAAAACAGTACTAAGCAACAATATACTGTAGGTTCAGATTAATAGCCTGAAGTAAATAATTGCTATAAGTGGTTAAATAGTACCAAATTTTCAAGTCATAATAATTCAGCTTTCTGACTGGCTAAAAATCTAACTGAATCTATAATTAGTTTGTGGAGGAAAACTTGACAAATCAAATACAACAAATATGCCTGGCAAATATTCAAAGTCATAGAATTAACCATCGCATTTCAAGTATTTAAACTATTTTCACCTTTTTAGTTTATAGGTGTGGGGGTCAAGGTGAGGTTTGGGAGGTCAAAACTTAAAAACCAAAAAAGTAGAAAGTTATCTGTTTGCTCTTTTAATAGGAAGGATAAATAAATCATGAAGATGGTTAGGAATACTCATGAAATTAAGTACTGAAGAGGTGAACGGGATGGGGTGTGTTGGAGGGAATGCAAGAGAAGAGAAGTGTCAAACTAGGATACATGGGATAGACAAATCCCAGGTTATACGCTGTACTGTAGGGGTAGTCAGAACAAAAGGGGAGGAGGAGTGGCAGTCTATGTGTCAAATGATATAACATCAGAGTAGATCTACAAAAATCCTGATAGGTTGGAACAAGTCTGGATTAAACTAACACCTGAGAGCATTGCTAAGATTATCCTCTGCGTAGTTTATAGACCCCCCTCACAATCTCAGGAAGATGATAAAATTATGTGTGAACATACTGCTGCCCTGAAGCCATCTGAGAAAAACATTCTGATGGGAGATTTTAACTTACCAGGTATTGACTGGGTGAATCATAAAACAAATACTAACACAGAGACATTGATGATTTGATTTAAACCTTTGATTTATTAGGAACAATATGTGTTGGTGCCAGCTAGAGTAGAGCATATATTAGATCTGTTACTGAGTAACATGGGGGAAAATGTACAGAGTTGCAAGGTAACCATGCCCTTGGTATTCAGCAACCATGCTATGGTGGAATTCGACATTGTGGAAAATATAGGGTGTATCAGCAGGAATACAACCATTAAAAACTATGACAGGGCAGATTTTAACAACATGAGACTGGAATTAATAGGATGGAACGGAAGGAAGACTTTAGAAATAAAACATTACATGAGATATGGATGGTACTAAAGGGAAAATAATCAGTCTGGTATCAATATATGTCACCACGAAAAGGAAATACAACACAGTGGGCAAAATTCCAGTATGAATGACAACATATGAACATTCGAAATCGCCAGCAGAAAGAGGCCTCACGGTCTATCAAGTCTGCTCGATTGTGCAGCTAGCCCCTCAACTCACAGGTTCCCCAGCCACCCTTCCCCTCCTCCTTATTAACCCCCTCTCACTCTGTCCCATCTCGTCTTAACACCATCTACCGTGCTACAGGTGATTACCTCCTCCTGCAGGGTATTCCAGTTATCTGCCACCCTCTCAGTGAAACAAAGATCAAAAGACTTATAAATAGGAAAAGAAAGGCTTATGAAAAAACTAAAAGCAGCAAACACATAAAGAACTGGGAAAAATACAAAAGGCTACAAAAAGATACCAAGTAGGCTATAAGCAGAGCAAAAAAGAGACATGAATTAAAACTAGCTGACAGGGTTAAGGACAACTACAAATCATTCTATAGTTATATAAATAACAAAAAAGGGGGTGTAACAAAAATAGGACCACTGATAGACAAGCAGGGGTACTTTGTAAATGATGCTGTCTGAATGGCCAAACTACAAAATCAATACTTTACATCAGTATACAATACAAAAACTATATGTTCCAAAAACACCTGGATATTAATGGAAAAGATATGCTAATATTCAGGGCAGAAAACATTAAAAATAGATTATTAAAGCTAGACCCGAGTAAAGCGCAAGGCCCGGATGATATACACCTGAAGGTTATCAAAGGACTGGCAGAAGAACTGGCTGAACCACTGACAGTGATCTTTCAAAAATCCATAGATGTGGGTGAGGTTACAGAGATCTGGAGAACTACAAATGTTGTACCAATCTATAAAAAGGGGTGCAAAAAGGAAGCAGGCAACTACAGGCAGGTCAGTTTGACCACAGTTCTGGGAAAAATACTGGAAGGTGAAATTAAGGACAATATAATGGATTTTATACTTCAAACGGGGGACGTTGATAAAACTTATCCTGGTTTTACAAAAGGCCATTCATATTAAACAAACTTACTAGATTTCTATGACAAGGTCAGCAAGGCTCTGGATGAGGGAGCCTCAGTGGACATATTTCTTGATTTCTCTAAAGCCTTTGATAGGGTACCACACAGGGAATTAATTGATGTGCTCATAGAACATCAGATACATGGGAGTAACCAGCTGGATTGGATCCTGGTTGAGTAACAGACAAGAGAGAGCATGCATAAGAAGCTCATACTCAACTTGGGCAGAGGTGATGAGTGGTGTTCCCCAGGGATCCATGCTGGGGCCATGTCTTTATAATATTTACATCCATTCCATGACTAGCAGAGAATGCATTTGGGAAGCAAAATTTGCAGATGACACACCTATTGGAGTAGCAGTCAATAATATGGAAGATGCTGATAAACTACAGAGGGCACTACTTCACTTGGAGGGGTTGGCACAAAAACATAAGCTTGATTTTAATATGGATAAGTGTACAGTAATGCACCATAGAAAACACAATATTAAGGCACAGTATTCGCTAAAGGGGCAGACTTTAAGGTAAGTCACAGAAGCATAGAACCTCAGTATCATGGTGTCAAATGACTTACTTTTTAAATACCAATGCAATAAGGTGTTCAAAACAGCAAGTGGTATACTAAATAGTATCAGCAGGCATATTAGGAGCAGAAGGTGGGAGGTACTGATTCCCTTGTATGTATCGCTGGTGAGGCCTCAGATGGAGTATTGTGCTCAATTCTGGTCACCAGGGAACAAAACTGAGATAAAGTCACTAGAGAAGGTGTAGAGGAGAGCATGATTACAGACCTGAAAAATAGGGATTATGAGGAGAGATTAACAGAACTAGGGATGTATACATAGAGTACCGCAGAATGAAGGGTGACATACTTAATTTTTAGAGCACTTTCAGACGATGACTTATGGGAGACACTAGGTCTTTCCTTGAGAAAACAAAGCTACTTTACTGGCGCACATCCAATCTAGCTTAGCAGCGAGACGTGCTGTACAAAGAAAAGATCACACTGGTATAACCAGAGAGTGGTAACCCTTTGGAATGGCCTCCCAGTTGAAGCAGTGGGCAGTAAAACCATAAATGAATTTAAAAAGAAGCTAGATGAATACCTTATATCAAACAAAATAAAGGGCTATAAGTAAATTGATTAATGCGAGCTACATGGACTATAGCCTTCTATGCAACTATAGCATGTGAATCATGTTTTTTCAAACAATGCCATTATTCCAATTTTCTCTATGGTTATTGATATGGAGAAAGAAAAATGAAAACATTAAAAGTCCATCTAGACCAGTGAACCTATGCAGGATGATGGCCCCCAAGTTCTAAGCAAGTGCTGAACTTCTTCTATGTTGTGTGGGCATAAAGGGTCAAGTAGCTCTCACATTGCATTTATGTGAAGGGGGGGGGTCCTGGTCAGGGTACCTAAAACAAAAAGGGCAAAAAGAAAGTTAAATCACTAGAAAAACACATTCTGTTCCTTATATTATTTCTCATACATAAATAAGATGTAAAATCTACTTCCTCATTCAGCCCTAATGGTTTTGCTATATCCAATAACAAAATTCACGTTGTCTTTTTTTGAGACAATGTATTCAATCTATTACCTCCTCTGGGTTGTCTTAATACATGTTCTAGTATTGAGAACTTGAAACAATTTGGGTTACTATGATGGACTTGTAGAAAGTGTTCCTCTATTGCATTGTATACATTTTCATTAATGATAGCTCTGATGTGTTCCTGTAGTCTTTGTTTAGCTGGCTGTGTAGTCTGACCTACATAATAGACAGGACAAGAACACCAGTAGACATACACTACAAATGGTGTTGAACATGTGAGAAATTTTTCAGTTATAAAGGTTTTGTCATTTTTAATAAAAGTTGTGCCAGTGAGTATGTATTAGTAAATATTACAGTTGCCACTTTTAAATTCTCCTTTTGGTTTTGTAGCCAATTTCTAGTATTCACCATTTGTGCTGTTGGCACAAAGCGA
This sequence comes from Neoceratodus forsteri, assembly GCA_016271365.2. Lineage (NCBI taxonomy): Eukaryota > Metazoa > Chordata > Ceratodontiformes > Ceratodontidae > Neoceratodus > Neoceratodus forsteri. The sequence goes on along the minus strand of CM057452.1, from coordinate 977,914,247 downwards.
CTTTTGTTATCACCTATGTTTCTGCCTTTTGAAAATGTAACCCTGGGTTTGCTGTGTATCTGATTTTTTAATTGAGGGTCAGATAGCACCAGGGGCCAGATTTTATGAATGATACTGTACCACCAAGTCTACCTGCCAAGGGGTTATACAAATGTGACTGTTTTGTTTTTAGTTTCCTGAAATTTCTCTCTTTCAGCTTTGATAAGCCTGTCCTTTTTAGGGGTCAAAAGGACCAGCAGCCCTTTTCTTCCTCACACATGGACCTCTCTCTCTCTCTCTCTCTCATGTCTCTGTTGTAGTCTTAACGACCTAGTTATTTGATTTTCCTTTGTACACATTTTCAGTTGCCCTTTGATGTATGTTATGCTCTCTTCAATGTATTTACTGTATTCAATGATAATCCACTGCACCTTCCCCCATACTACTGTACTATACCTGTCTAGCTGAACCCCCAGTTCACTGTTTGTATATTTTCTGTACATGATGGTACTATGTTTATTTTGCTTGTACTGTTGCTTTATAATTATTGGTACCTATGTTGTTTGCCAGTATCTGGCACGGGCTGAGCCTGAACAAGGTCTTCGGATCAGTGCCCCAACCCGGTTTTCAAATAAATAAATAAAATAAAATGTCTTTCTAATGTTAGCACCTTCCTGTATATCATTTAAAGTTTCCTCTGTATAACCCCTATTTTTCAATCTATCCATAAGTTCTCTAGCTTGTTGAAAGAACACCATTTTCATTGCTGCAGTTTCTCTCTAACCTTAATAACTCTCCATAAGGTATCGAGGAAATTAATGTTTTTGAGGGGTGCACTTGTTGCATGTAAAATGGCATTTGCTTTCTTTCCCAGACCCCTTTGTTTCAGTAATTTGCCCATCCACACCATGAAGTTCCAACTCTACAAATGTGATAGTAGTCTGATTTTGTTCATGTGTGAAAGTGAAGCCTAAATCATTTTGGTTATTGTAAGCAATCAATTCTGGTATTGTTGTTTCTTCTCCTTTCCATGTGATAATTATATCATGTAAAAAGTGAAATCAACATTCTATTTGATTGTGAAACTTGTTTCTGTTATGGTCTTTAATTGTCATTTCTTTGAAATAACCTATCACTAAGTTTGCATAAGAAAGGGCAAATGCTTTCCCCATTGCTGTTCCACAAACCTGAAGGAAAACCTCCTGGATAAATTGAAAATAGTTATGTGTTAGGGTGAAATCAATAGCCCATTTAAGAAAATGTGATGAAATGATTTTGTAATTTTTAGGGTTGTGGGTGGAGCCTACAGCCATTTTGTGAGAGCTTTCTAGCTCTGAAAATGGTTGAACTCACAACCTGTTCCGTTGGACTTTTGGAAGTATCCTTATGAAAGCCCAATGGAGCTGAAAATCCTCTTCTGCGATCATCATATGGAATAACAGCCACACTATTTTGGCTGTTACTTCCATATTCAGTGTGCACTTTCTTTATCGCACAAGTCATCGCGCATGTCGCGAGTCATGCACAGTACTGCGGTGCTGGCATGTTGCGAATGGCACAATGCCATTCAGTATTTTGTGCCCCCTCCCCAAGTCAATATCACAACACTGGGAGCCCACCCCAGTGTGCAAAATTGTTTTTATGGCTATAAATTAGAAAACAGTCACTCATCGGTATCTTTGTGTCTGATGCCCCCTTCCCATGTTATGCCCAACATGGGGTGCCCAATCCTCATGTCAGCATTCATGTGGCACACTGGAAGCCCACTCCAGTGTGTTGAAATGTTGTGCACCCATCCCCAAGTTGTGATATTGTAACGCTGTGAGCCCACCGCAATGTGCAAAATTGTTTTTTTGTCTATAAATTAGAAAACGATTCCTCATCAGTATCCTTGTGTCTGGTGCCCTCTTCCCACATTATGCCCAACATGGGGTGCCCAATCCCCATGATGACATTAGTGTGGCACACTAGGAGCCCACCCCAGTGTGCCAAAATGTTTTGTTTCCATTTCCCATTGTTCCTATGCTACAAAATTGAAAACAGTCCCTCTCTGTCACTTTTGTTTCCCTGTGAAACTAAAAATGGTCCCTCATCATTGCTGCAGTCTCCCTCCTCCTTCCCCACCATCCCACTGTATACCCACCTCCCCACACCCTCTTACCCCATACTTACGTCTGGAGGTTGGCGCTGTCATCTTCTCTGCACTCTGGACATGTCTGCACTCTTCAAAGCCCAACCGTGAACTGAAGAATTAAAGGTAAGCATGTTCTACAGCCATTCAGTGGGGTTTTCAACTTATGCTGATATCTCAGCCATTTGTAGGAATTTTTGCCCCAAATTTTTAATATGGGCTTCTTGGGACCCTTCCTAATGAACACTGTCACTGTCATTTTGTTACTCAGTCCCGAAAGGTGATTTCCTGGTCACTGCGTGGAATCACCTTTCGGGACTGATTCACAAAATGACAGTGCCACTGTTCATGAGGTGGGGTCTCAAAATGCCCATGTTGCAAATTTGCTGAAAAATTCAAAAAAATTACTGCATTATGAGTGTGCATTGTGCTGCTTCTATGCACACTCCTAACACTGCTAATTTTTCATATTTTCACTCCACATTTCTAACATTGCCATTTTTGCACACCTGCTTCACAACAGTACAGCTATCATTTTCCACAACCTGCTCAAAACATGTTTTTGCATCTGTGGCACAGAATACCACGTTTGCACTGCACAATCACATTTCAGGAAAATTACACAAAATGACACTGCCACTGTTCATGAGGAGGGGTCCAACAAAGGCCATGTTGAAAATTTGGTGAAACAATTCCAAAAAATTTACTGCATTATGAGCATGCGCTGCACAGTTTCTACGCACGCTCATAACATCACTAATTTTTAATATTTTCACTTCACAATTCTAACGCAGCCATTTTTGTACACCTCCTTCACAATTATACAGCCGTCATTTTCCACAACCTGCCCAAACTGTGTTTTTGCACCTGTGGTGCAGAACAGCATGTTTGATTTGCGCAATCACCTTTTGGGACAATTGAACAAAATGACACTGGCACTGTTCATGAGGAGGGGTCCAAAAAAGGTCAAGTTGAAAATCAGGTGCACCACGTCTAACATATGGCTAAGTTACACCTGGGCATTGAATAATTTCTATGCACAGCTATAATTTTCATCACTTGGTGGTGCTTCACAGCCCTATTGGCTCTGGCTAGAGTTTATTAAGAAATAAGTCACTGGCATGAAGGCCTACATCATGGCGTTTGGATGTGTATAAACTATTGACATCTACGGTGATCCAGCAAAAGTTATCATCCCATATTTTCCAATGTAATTTATTTAAGAGGTCCATACTGTCTCTCAAATAAAAATCAAGTTTTGTTACTTTTGGCTGGAGAAAACTGTCAATGAAGGTGCATAAGTTATGTGTTTTTAACCCAATCCCAGATACAATGGGCCTTCCAGGTGGGTCCCTCACATTCTTATGCACCTTTGACAAGATGAAAATGTAGGGACAATAGGGTACTCAATTTTAATATAATCAGACTCTTTTTTGGTTAACCAACCACAACTAAGTCTCCAATCCAAAAACTCATTGGCCCAGATTTTCAAAAGGGTTGTGCATGGCGCAACAGTGTTGCTGACATGCACAACCACTGTCTTGACATGATATTCAAAGGGAAAAGTGCCACACAAATCTCGATCGCTGGGCGCATCAGTAATGTGTCGCAGGCACAGGTAGGGGCGTGCCCATGCCAACCTGCACTGCCCGATATTCAGCCGGGATGTGCAGAGGTCATGCATGCGCAACCCCTACCTGTGCCTACCTAAATAAGCCAAAAAGGAACAAGTGATGGCCCCCACGGGTGAGCTGCCGCATTGCAGGGCACAACACGGCAGCTGCCACCTGTGGGTGGCCACTCGAGTTCCTGCCGCACCTGGCGGCACCCCCCATGCCCCATCACAGGCATCCATGTAGCAAAATCCCCCCTCCTATATCCTTGGTGGTCCAGTGAACTGCTATGTGCCCGATCGCGGGCTTTTGTCTTGAAGAATAAGCCCCCCGTCCTATATCCCTGGTGGTCCAGTGGACCTCTATGTGCCCGATCGCATGCATTTGTCTTGAGGATTAAGCCCCAGTCCTATATCCCTGGTGGTCCAGTGGACCGCACTCAGCCCGATTGTGGGCATCAGTAATATAACCCCCCCATGTCCAATATCCCTGGTGGTCCAGTGGACCGATCGCTGCCCGATCGTGGGCATCTGTAACTCATAAAATACCCCTACTACCCTGGTGGTCTAGTGTACCCCCCTCCCCACCACTGGCCCCACTGCCCGCTCCCCCTGTCAGCTGGCGGGTGGCAGCACCCCACGCCTGCCGCCCGCCCCCGCTGACTGACAGCTCAGTGCGGCTGCACACCCATTGGTTCACAAGCGTGAGCCAATGGGCGTGCAACCCATACCATACTACTCAGTCCAGATGTGAATGAATTCATTCACATATCTGGACTAAGTAGCTGATATGGGCTGCACACCCATTGAGTCGCGCTGTGACCTAAGCATGTAGCCCACCGAGCTGTCAGTGGAGAGGAGGGTGGCAGGCAGGTGGGATGCTGCCGCCCGCTGGCTGAGGGGAGGCAGGGTGGTGGGGCTCAGTGGGCGGTGGGGAGGGAGTAAGACCACCAGGGTAGTAGGGTATTTTATGAGTTGCAGATGCCCGCGATCGGGCAGCGATTGGTCCACTGGACCACCAGGGGATATTGGACGTGGAGGGGCTTATATTACTGATGCCCGTGATCGGGCTGAGTGCAGTCCACTGGACACCAGGGATATAGGATGGGGGCTTAATCTTCAAGACAAATGCCCGCGATCAGGCACATAGAGGTCCACTGGACCACCAGGGATATAGGATGGGGGGCTTATTCTTCTTGACAAATGTCTGCGATCGGGCACATAGCGGTCCACTGGACCACCAGGCATATTGGACGGAGGAGGTTTCTTTTACATGAATGCCCACGATCGGGCTGCAGGGGGCATCAGTCCCTGATGGCTGCTGCCTGCCAGGGTGCCAGGTGCAAGTCGTCGGGGATCGGCGCACCTGCATGCTAATGGCATGCAAATGGGGCCATAATGAGATGCAAATGCCCCCCTGTGCGCCTTGCATAAATTATGGCCTATTTGCATGTCCCCTTTTGAATATCACAGGTGCTGTGCATGGCACAATGGCACTTGCACTAGTGCATCTCCATGCTCCACTCTGGCCACTTGCGCTGGTGCAGTGCCACTGCACCATGCACAGTGGGGGTGGCCAGGGTGCGATATTCAAAGCTTCTGTGCCATAACGCAGCTCCGTTGAATATCGCCCAGGCCACACCCCTGCGCAACAAAGTTGAGCTGCGCCCAGGCTTGCGCCACAGCCTGGCGCAGTTTGAATATCCGGGCCATAGAGTTCAGCCTGAAATTTAACTGTTGGGTCACCTTTAAGACTTTTGTAATTGTTATTATCATTTAACAATGCCATACATTTTTCTAAGTACATGCTTTCTTTCATCATGACTATATTGCACCTTTATCTGACTTTTTGAAAACAATGTCCTTTAAGTTTTCTATTCCTTTTAGGGCTTGAAATTCATTCTGTCTTAAATTTCTTCTATAGTGTGGTGTATTTTCTGAATAAAGTTTCAAGCTTTCATTTAAGACACATTTTTAGAAAACTGAAATAGCAGGAAAAAAACCTGTAGGCTAATTAATGATTTTGATTTAAAATGCTGTGTTAAATGTCCTGGTCTGTATTGTTCATAACCCAGTATGTTGTCCTCTGCTTCTTCTAATAGGGCTGCTACATCAATGTTGTCTATAATGGTATAGTCACAATCAGAGAAATTTCAGTTTTCTTCCATGGCAGTTTCCTGGATCTCACAGTCAGAATGAGGGGTTGCACTTGCCTCTGTTGTTTCCACTACCTGCTCATTTAGTAAGCCATCCATATTTGAGTGTAGTTGTTTTGTTTTTTTCCCAAAGAAATATTTAAGTTTAAGTTTCCTTACTAACTTGAATATGTCAATTCTAGTTTTGAAAGAGTCTGGTGATGGTGTCAGTACAAAAGTTAAACCTCTTTCCAAAACTGACAATTGTGTGTTTGTTAATACAATGTCAGTCAAGTTTATGACTTCAGTTCTTTCTCTTTGTCCTTGTTTCTCAGTGTCCTTTGGGTATTGGGGTTTTCATTTCCCCCTCCTTGCCCTACTTGTTTTTTTGTTGTAGCCCTTTGCCTTGTTTGTTCAGGGACCTGCTTGTTCTTGTGTGTTATCTTGACCACTGGTATCCTCTTGTTAGAAACTAACACTTTTTAATTTTTACTGTTGTCTCTTCTTTGGTTTTTGTTCCAGAATTTCTGACGTGATTTGGAGCACCCTCTGCTGTCAGATCTATCATGTCTTTCCCAGGCAAACACCCTTTTCCTTTGGTAGTCCCCAACTCATGTTTGGCAGTTATGGCCTCAGGGCCTAAACGACATACCAGTATATTTGAAAATGTTCTGTGCAGTAAATTTTGAATAATTATACCTACTAATACTGCAATCATACTGTATGTCCTGCTTCACTTGATGCCACCAAGCACCTGCTGCAGTCCCACCCAGAATACAGCATTTTGATGATGTGAAGTGGGGAAGGGGCTGCAGGGCTATACATAGCATTATAATGCTATTGGAGGCAGCAGCACCATTTGCGTACTACTACAACTTATAAAATGCACTGGTACATGTTAAAGGGGGTAGTACATATAAATCATATCAAACAGAACTGATCTGGAAGTTAACATTTTTATTACAATAGTACTTGGTTGCAGCACATCTGTTTGGAACTGCTCAATGTAATTGAACTATAACAAATAATAACAGCCCTATTGACTAGCAGCTGAAGAATTGTACAGTAACACATGGACCAAATGTATCTAGGATCCAGAAGGTGGTTGTGGGATTGGGTAGGGGAGGTGAATTCTTGGTATCTAGGGGAATCAACAGTGGGGCTTACAAAGCTTGGTGTTTGGTCTTGTGCTGTTCAATGAATTTATTAATAACACTAGAGAAAGTATAACTCTGTGGGAGAATAGATACTGCCAAAGGGAAACAGGACCTAAAGGAAAATCTGGCAAAGCTTGAGAGGTGGTCAGGATTATGGCAACTCTGGTTCAGTACAAGGATGTGCAAGGTCCTGCAAATATCAACTAAGACACCAATGATGGAGCACAGCCTGGGAAGTACCTGTGGGTAACTATCACTAGTGACTTGAAGCACTCCTCCTCACACAGCAGGAAGGCACCGATGAAAGTCAAAAAAATACTTGGCTTCACTGCAAGAAGAATCTCTACTGGACAGGAGGAAGTCATTTTGTCACTGTACAGATCACTGGTATGGCCACACCAGGAGTGTAGTGTGCAGTACTGATACCCCTGCCTGAGAAAGGACATCAACTGGCTAGAGGCAGCCAAGGGGAGAGTGACAAAAATGGTTACAGGTCAGCAAAGCAGGTCATATGAGGAGAGTTTGGAGTGCTTTAAAATGTACTTCCAAGAGGAGTGAAAGGTGAGACAAGATTGAAACCTTTAAGTACATCAAGGGCATCAACAGGACAAACAAAGTGTGTGCTGGTAGCCTGTGATGACAGTAACTGCGATTGAGCACTTTCAAAAAGGGTGACTCAATCACGGCGCTTGTGCATAGGGCTACCTGGCAGGGGGGTGACCAGATGGGGGTTAGGCGAAGCTAGCAACAGGATGTCGCTTTATATACACATGAGGGAGGCAGTGGGGAGGGACCACGCTGTGCAATGGGCAGAAGGGAAGGGAGGGTTTGTAGGGTGTAGTGTGGTGGTGGGCTGTCGAGCTGGCCATGCTGTGGTGGATTTGTAGCAGGCTGGGGTTGGGGGGTGTTGGGTTCCGTTCTGGGTGCACTCATTTTTGCTCTGGGTCGGGGTTTCTTTTTTTGTTTGCACCCCGAACATGCACCTCTAGAGTTGAGAATGCTTTAGTAGGGGTGCGGGAGCTAACTGTTGTGTGCCCCTTTTGCTGTGCGCCACTAGTGTACATTGCCAAAATTTATTTTTGGCAATGTACACTCACCCAAACAGCAATCACTATTCTGCGATCACCGTTATGACGTGGAACCAGAGTGTCTTCAGTCTCAGCAGAAGCAAAACTACAAGGAAAAATTTTCTTAAACTGGAGGGGGGAAGGTTCAGGAAAGAGTTTAGGAGGCATTTCTTTATGGAGATGGTGGTTTGCAGGGTGGAATAAGTTCCCAGAGGTGGTCTTGCTGGAGACAATGGAAAGATTGAAAAGAGGGTGGAACAGGGCAAAAGGGAAGGCCAGGGTCAAAGGGGTGGGTGGGCAACAAGTGGGGGGTAGCAGTTGGAGAGTGGGGTGTGGAGTCCTTAGTTGCCACTAAGGACTCCACAACATAAGTAGACTAGATAGACCCCTGGGCCTTCTTCTGCTGGCATCTTTTGCATGTTCTTATGTATGATTTAATAGTTAAAACCAATACACTCATTGTCAAAAACTTTGTGGTCTTAACCCTTCTACTAATCCTGTTCTGCAAGAAAAAAAAAACTTTTATCAAACAAATACCTATCTTACTAAAAGCTGTAAATTGCTCAAGTGATGTAAATGTACAATTAATGTAAATTTCCAACTTTATGTTAACAGCATATGGGCTTTATAACTTATCACTTTTGTGCAGTGCTAGTCATTTCCACCATCAATTGTAATGTTTTTTCAGTCAAGAGAGGAAAAGGATTGTAAATCAGGACAAACCGATGGCCAGACTGTTTCTTCCACTTTCTAGTTCACTAGCCACACCCCTGCACTCAGATTTTTTATGAGATCTAACCAGGGATAGTTCAAGTTTAAGTTTATTTCAGGAAAACTCCATTGAGCAAGCTCATTCACAAGGAGGTCTTGTGACATAAACACTTAAAGTACAAACACAGATAGGTAGTAACAGTATATACATGAAATGCACATTACATGATACAGGCTGGATATACATACAAGGGTACCACATAGGGTGACCGCAGGTGGTAAACATTGATATGAGACAGGGAAGCGACTTACAGGTTGCATACTGATAAATGAAACATGATGACTGGTGTGTGCAATACATATATTTTGGCAGCTAGAACAAACAACGGACTACAACTGATATGGGGGGGAGGAGTGATTTGATAGAGTGGCAGTGGAGCGTAAGCATAGATAAAGCCAGGATTAGAAGGGGAAGGGAAAGCAGTTAATATGACAAATCAATTATACCTTACCAGTGGATAAATATGGCACACATGGGGAAGGAAGAGACTTAATGACAGTTACAGGTGTCTTTTATTTTGGCTGAACTTAGTGATTTGTAGAAGTTTATTGAAACTGTGCTAGTTAGTTTCAGTATGGTTTGTAATTGGTTCCAAATGGAGGAAGGGACATATGCAATAGCACGTTTACCAAGCGAAGTCAGCGTCCTTGGTATGTCAAGCATAATAAAGTCAGATTTTCTTAGCAGTATACTATGTGAGATACTAATAAGGGAAGAGAGATAGCTTGGCAATTTCTGCAGGAGCAGTTAAAAGTCCATAGCCCAGCATGGAGCAGGCGTCTACTAGTAAGGGATGTCCAACCAACAGCTGCATATAAGTCACAGTCGTGTGAACGGTAAGAGGAGTTGGTAATGAACCATAACGCACGGTGATAAAGGATGTCCAGTTTACTTAGATTTGCAAGAGTGGTGGAGGAATAGATTACATCGCCATAGTCGAGTAGGGGGAGAAAAGTGGCCTGTACAAGCTTGTTTCGAGTTTCAAGGGTGAAAAGGGGCCTATTTTTGTAGAAGAAACCTAACCTTGCTTTTAACCTTCTAGAGACATCTTCGACGTGGTCATTGAAAGATAATTTATTGTCGATCCAGATACCCAGATATTTAAATTTGGTTACAACTTCCAGAGGCTCGTTTAGCGTGCTGACAATGAAGTCTTGGGCATGGGTATTGGGGGGGTCTGTGCCAGCACTGCGGGAGAATATCATCGCTTTAGTCTTCTTAGCATTGAGTAGAAGCTTTGCCTTTATTAGATTATGCTCAAGTTGTGCGAAGTCCACTTGAAGCACTCCCTTGACTTCAGATAACGATGAGCCAGAAGTATACAACACAGTATCATCGGCAAAAAAGTGCAGATTGGACATAGATATGTTAGCATCTAAGTCATTAATGTACAAAGAAAACAAGATAGAGCCTAAGATGGATCCTTGGGGGACTCCTCTTGCAACTGGCAAGGCAGCAGAAAAAAAGCCTTCCACCTTTACTTTTTGGAATCTTCCAGTTAGGTAGCCAGAGAACCACTGGGTGGTATGGTATGTGGCACCCAACTTTGCAAGGCAATTGACTAATAGTTTGTGATCAACAGTATCAAAAGCTTTGCTTAGGTCCAAAAAGACTGCACCAGTTACCTTCTTAGCATCTATAGCAGAGAGCCAATCATTGGTTACTTTTGCTAGTGCAGTGATTGTGCTATGATTAGCCGGAAGCGGATTGAGCTGGGTTAATGAGAAAGAGGTTTCAAATGAGATTTTACCTGAATATGGATCAGTTTTCGAGAACTTTAGAAAGGATAGGCAATATGGAGATAGGCCTATAGTTGTTTACATCGCATGGGTCACCAGATTTAAATAGAGGGAGGATATGTGCTGATTTCCAGCAGGACGGCACAGTAGCAGATGTAATGGAAAGATTGAAGATGTGGAGAATTGGGGCAGTGAGATGGGCGTAGCCTGACCTTAGGAAAAAGGGATAGTGCAGAGACACACTCCACTGTAATCTATGGGGGGCATTTTCAACATGTTTTTTACTGTATATGTTAAAGCAATATTTATGTAAATAACCCCTATTAGTTGAGCGGTGGCTTTCACTTGCACAAAATGTTACTGTAAATTTCCAAGATCTTTGAATTGCAGTAAAGTTGATATTTTATGAACCAGCATTGTCTCTGATTTTTGTTGCAGTAGCTTTTATGAAAATCTGTTCAGTAGTTCTTGTGCAATCATTGAAAATATGCTGTCTCCATTTTTCAGATTTTTTTGTGTTGTTTACAAGCACAATGCTCACCATAATTCATTGCACACTTCTGCTGATGCACCCACCATTCCAGGGATCGCACAGCTGCGGGTAAGTGAAAATGCTGATGCACATCGCTGTTAGATGCTACTGTTATGCGATCACGCTTGAGGTCTTGACATTTTAACAATATTAGAGGCAATACCTACATTTTGTTTTACTACTTTACAATAGTAGGCACACAGTAATTGCCACAGAAGGTCTACGTAGATGTCTGTATTGTGGGGAAATACAATATATAAAAGTGGGTATTACTTTGAATTACTAGTGAGCATGTGTCAGTAGTGCTGAAGTTGCTTCATCTGTGCTACTGTCAATAAAAGGTTACGGGTGCCATGTAACTTTTTATATTATTCTATAATAGTGGGCACAAAGTAACTGCCACAGATAGTCCACATAGACATTTTTATTGTGGGGAAATACAATTTATAATATTGAGCATTATTGTTATTTACTGCTGCGCATCTGTCAGTAGTGCTCACATAGTTTTATCTGTGCTACTGTTTATAAAAGATTTTTGGCACTAAATAAATGTGTTTTATGCACCTGATTAGACAGGTCATTCAATAATTGTCACATAAGGAGGAACAGTCGCTTTCCCACTGCATAACTATTTTAAAACTGATCATTAGTAATCACCTGTCAGTAGTGCTCACGTCGTTACATGGGTCGTATTGTTTTGAGGAGTTGCTTTTCTTTAGACAAAATCACTGCTTCTCTTGTAGTTAAATAGGTTGTTCAGAAAATAACTGGCCCATAACAGAGAAATGGTCCTTTTCCCACTGCACAATTATTATTGTAAAAGCCAGCATTAGTGAACATTTGTCAGTAGTGCTCACAGGATCCCTGTAAAGCTGCAAATCTTTTGGATGACTCTGTTTTAATTCCTGTAATATCCATCACTGCAGATATATTTAAATGTTCCCATGTGCCAGGCATCTGAGTGACCTCATATTCCTCTCATAGTACTATTTTATGCAAAATATTGTGGTGTCTCCTCTTCTTCTTCTCTTTCTCTATACATACAATTTTAGTTGCAATGTTAATATCAATTTAAATACTTTCTTGTCAAAATTTTATGTAATACCATCCATTGTATGTCTGTCACCCTTCTCACTGACGTGGAACCTTTGTAAAAGAGTTATGTGCTCAAAGGTATTGCAATCTGAGAATAAATAAATAAATAAACATGAGTGTGTTTTGTTTTCTACTTGCATTCATTTATTAATTTGCCTCTATTTTTATTTATTCTTCATGTGTTACTGTATCACTGTAATTTACTTCCTATTTTCATAAGTTTATTGTTTAGCTATCTCCTTCTCAACGTTTCCCCAGGACACATCTACAAAGAAATGCTGTTCTCAGCTCAGTATGTCTTTCCTGGTTAAACTTTTAAATAAATAAATAACTAATGTTGTACAAATTTTCTATTTGTATTATAACTTTACATATATAGTAGCCCTACAGTTTTCAGGCTAGTATATTCTGTGCTCTACTACTTTTGGCAGAATTTTTAAAAAATGGTTAACTACTACATCGCTGTCTAAATGCTGTATGTACTTCTGATGTTTTGACTTTAAATTGTATGTAAGCCACACAGATTTCAATAAAAAGATAAACTGTCAAAAAAAACAAAACACTGCTCTTTTACATTTTTTACCCCAGGTCATTGAGAAAGTCCTTCTGTGCCTGGATGAGGGACCCACCAGCAATGTGAACCACACTCAGAGGAAGGCCTTGTGTTGCACCGAAGCACTAGGGGATGTAGGGTGTTATCCTGGCACCTTTACTGTAATAAAGCTGCACCTGGTATGAGTGTGGAACTTCCTTGAAACATACATCTGTTTTAGGCCGGCAGCCTTAACTCTGCACCAGGAATCTCTCCAGAGCGCAGCCAGTTTTCTATAATAAGAAAGTCCTTCTGTGCCTGGATGAGGGACCCACCAGCAATGTGAATGCCTTAATAAAAAACATAATTGTGCTGGATGCAGTTCAGATGTTGGATCATGCCTGGCGTAGTGTTAAACAGGACATGATTGCAAATTGTTGCAAAAAGGCTGGCTTCATACCTGCCAACGATGCTGCTGCTGTGATTGACGCTGCCTCTGAGGATCCTCAGCTTATTGCTCCCTGACTACCCCAGATCATGACTATGACCAAATTTAAGGAGTTCAGGGACATGGACAATTTAGTCCCCACAGATGGCCCAATTGATGACACTGCTATTTGCCAGAAGGTGACTGGAGCTACGGTTGAGGAGGAAGAAGACGACAATCTGCCCCCCTCCAGCATGTTACCATGTCTGAGGCGCTTGCTGCATGGACAAAATCAGTTGTTTCATGCTTCCTCGAGAAAAGCATGATCTGACTGCACTTTTTGGCACTATTTAAACAAGTTAGCTGTTGATGACACTAAACAAACTAAGATAAATTATTTTCGGCTTTAGGCACTGTTCCTGTTTTTTAAATGTACAATAAAAGTGAAGTACTGTACTTTCTTTTCTTCTTTTGTTATCTGCAGCACTGCACACATGTGGGAGGTTTACAAGAGCAGGCTATGGGAGGATGGAATGGGCAATTTCAACTATATGCAAATTCCGCTTATATGCACATGTTGCTGTTGCAAAACAGATATGCATATAAGCGGAATCCACTGTATATGCAGTCTGAAATTAAATTTGCCAAATGCTAGAGACTTGTCAGGTGTGCTATCCCAAGCGTGTGTCCAGTCATTAACAAAAGCATTCTACTTTCTGAAAATGCCTACAAGTGGGTATATGATGGTGGAAGTTCACAAGTCAGTACCCAAACGATGCAGTGATGCAGTGGATAAGCTTATTGTTAATAGGGTGAGACTATTTATTGTTTTATGTTATCTCAAGCTATCACAACACATATGTGATGTGTGAAAATGGATGGTACATAACCATTCTGATTTCCACTACATACTATACTGTCATTCGTACTCCACATTCTCCTCAACGATGATCCTACATACAATGGAGATGCAGCCTAGTAAACAGCCACTTTATGTCCCCATCCACAGTCAGTGTTTTGATGTGTATGTAACCATTTTTATGTGTACAGTGTAGATGCTTTCTGCTGCACACATATTGATATGCAACATTGAACTTTTCCTCACAATTGAATCATGTACAGTGACCACTGATAATTGCAATGTTTGATTTACCGGCATCATTACTATGCTGCTCTGTAGGAACAGTGGACACAGAGAACACTGTGCCCTCAGCAGATCATAGTAAAGCAACCCATTAACCACACATTGCCAAAATGACTAGTCAGTGTTAGTCATTCAAAGGCTTTGACATGTCAAACACTGCCAAGTGCAGACATGTAAATGATTACATATCTAAATATTTACTAATATTTACCCCTTGAATATTTACAGTATGTGCCCCAGATATTCAAACTGCACCCAAAAAGTGCGCAATAGCAGAAGCAAGCGCAAGTCCATTACGCCCATGCGCAAGAGGCATGATATTCAAAAACTGCGTTGGCCAAGATGTGCCTACAGCTGACGACTGAATATTGCACCACCTGCACCATAGCGCAACTAGGGAGGGGAAGCTGAGCATATCTGATGCGCCATAGCGCAACAAGGGATGTTCAGCTGAGCAGTCCAGATGCACCATAGTGCAACCAGGGACACCCTCCAGCAGCAGGGCAGCAATGCAACAGCACAACCAGGGATGCAGGGGCCCACCACCCATGCCACAGATGGGCAGAGGAACACACAGCAGAACAGACATTATCCCCCCACACCCCATGCACTGCACAACTGGGGAAGGGCTGGAATAACCACTGGCCCATTGAGACCAGCAACCAACCCACAGCTGGGCCATGGTGCCCCATCACACCCCCTGGCAAGCTGTGACCGGCACACAAGGAGGGCCAACCACCCCGTGCCACACCATCCCACCAATGCAGAGCACACCCTGCACCATGACCCCCAGACATCCTGCCCAGGAGCAGCATTCACCAGTGCAGGATACCCCATGCATGCCACCACCCTCACTGTGACAATGCAACCCTGTGCACCACAGAACCATGCAAGGCAGCCCCACCACGAGCACTCATCAGCGGGTGGCAGCACACAGCAATGCAATGACAGCATACACAGTGCCACCACACACAGCCCTCCGAGGTACAGCTGAGAGACCGACCATGTGTCGGCACACGAAGTACCCCACACATGACAGGGCATGCTCCGGACCCCACCACCAGTGGTACAGCACCCTGCACACCCTCCCAAGGACACACCCCAACCCAGCACTGGCCAAAACAGCCAGTGCAGACACCCACAGTAGTGCATGGAAGCATGCACCACACCGGATGCAACACAGTGCATGGGCAAACACCCACCCATACCCAAGGGCATACCAACACAGGGACACAGTAGTGGGGCAACCAAGCCCCCAGCGTGGGGCCATGGAAACTGTGTACACACGGCCAGCACTCCTCCATGGCACAGGAGTGCCAGCCACCCTGCGCAGGCACTGTGGAGCTGTACGCCACCAGCATCTGCCCGGAGCACAAGTCACAGACAGTGGTGCAGATCCCCTGCAGCACACACAAGCCACAGCATGGAGGTGGGACAACAACAGCGGAGGCCACAGTGTCACCTGAGGCAGACATGCACCACACCAGTGACAGGAGGCAACCCAGCATTGTGATGGGTACAGTGGCTGTCCTGCATGGACAGCCACCACTGACATGCCAGCAGACCGTGCAGGTCACAGACATGCAAGGGTGTCAGCTGCACAAGCCATGGACGGGCTGACAGGTGCACCATGGACACAGAGCATGTACCATGGACCACTGCACACAGTCATCCAGTGCACAGGGAACAATACACACACCACAGACAGTGACTGATAGCTACTCCCACCTCCCACACCATACTCACTTCCCCACGGCCACACACACATGCCCATGACTGCACCACCCTTGACACCATGCACACCACTGCAGCTGAGCACCTATAGCCCACTGCAAATCAGAGACCACCGCAGTACTCATATCAAAAGAATTGTATTTAAAAACATCAAACAAAACTATGTACAAATATTTACAAACTTTGGGGGGAGGGTCACAAACAAGGTGGGGGTGGGAAAGGGGCAGGGGTGAACAAATGGTAGAGGGAAGGAGGAGTATGAGGGTGGGTCCAGGGGGGTAGGGGAAATCAGGGGCAGTTCAAAGATCAGCGGAAGCCCCGCTCCCCACTCCGGCCTCTCCTCCCGCCATGATGTCTTCGGACATCAATCCTGTCCAACCTTTCAAGGATCTCCAGGGACGCCCTGGCCACCTGGAGAATCTCCCTCAGCACCACCCTGATCTCCTGCAGCTGCTGTGCACTGAGGACAAGGTAGCAGAGTCAATAGGTGTGAATGCACAGCCCCATGCAGCCCACCCACTGTGCATGGCATACGGCCGTGGGACATGCCTCTGTGATGGTGTGTGACCACCCACAGTGATCGCGTCCACAAGACCTGCCCACCCAGGTGCACACAGCCATGCGGACCGCTGCACACACCCACCGGCCAAGTCCTACACAGCCCCACCATGGCTGTTTAGTGACATGGCTATGTGGTGCGAAGGCAGTGGCACAAACATGTACCCGGTGCACACATGGACCACCATTGATGCACTCCCAGACATGCAGTGCCACTAGACAGTGCTGACTGTAACAAGTTGCATGCATGGCAGTGGTGTCAATGGATGGTGGCCATGCCCCATTGCCTGCCCTGTTACACAGCATGCAATTGTAATCATGGATGTAAGGCACTCACCATAATCAGGCTGGTCCCTCTGCCTCTGTGGACCTTCGCCCCTCCTGGAGTGACAGTCTTCCAGCTGGTGCCTCCTCTCCCTCACCAGCTGTCACTCTTCTGGGTCTAAGGTGCAAACATGGAGAGAGGAACATCAGTACAATCCTGTAGCAAAGTCTCCCTGCCCCCATGTGTGTGCAATCCCACACAGCCAGACCCACCCACCTCACACCCTGGTAACACCACCACAGACAACACCGGACGGCCCCCCCCCATGTTCTGGACACATGCAACCATGATACCCATATGGAAGTTAAAGTGTATATGTTACACCTACCGGGCTGTAGCACCATGCCCCTCCTGGCACTTGCCCGCAGGCAGGTGAGCAGGTCCGGGTCCCTCCACCTCAGGTCCCCTTATCTGTGGTGGCACTGCTCTGCCGTCCACCCCATTCCTGAGGCCTCCTCCAGGGCGTTGGCCACCTCCTGCCACACCTGTCCAGGGGTGCCTCACCAAACAGTGGGCCAACAAGTGGCTCCACAATGGCAACCAAGTTTGCCATTTCTATCTGGCTCCACTGGGCAGCTCTCCTCTGCGCCATCTCTCTTGCTCGGTATGGTCAAAATGGCGCTCTGCAGCACAGTTCCACCACGTGCAGATGCTGCGTGGTGCTGCCATTCCCTATCGTGCTGTGGTGCACCGTGCCCTGTTGCATGGTGCCTAGGGGGCAAAGGTCGGGCCAAGGGTCTCTGGCGCATGGACAGCCGCAGCGGGATTGGAACCCAATGTGTGTAGTGCAATTGGGTTCCTGTGTGCCACCTCCAGGAGCTGCCTACGACGCTGTTGTCCCAGTGCACCTACGATGCCCCAGTGCCACAGTGCCATATAGGTGAACATCATTGTAGTGCCACTGGCACAATGGTGGCCGTGCCCTGCATTGCCTCCCACGCACAGCACATCAGCAGCGCGGCAGGCGCCTGTGTCATCAACCCAGGCATGCACAGTTAGTGTGTACCGTGATGTCACAGAACCTGCGCCTTGGCTCAGCACGCTCAACACACTGCAAAGCGCAAAAGCGCCGATATTCAGCCGTCATATGCAAATCAGCTAATCAGCCATTCAATGGTGCAGCACTGCAATTTGCATCCACTTAAAGTTGCGCCTCGCCTCATTTGCATGGGTTGCACTATAAAACTGTGACACTGGGCTGCACTGGCCACAGTCGGTTACTGCAGTCTATTGGTGAGTTGCATGCTGTTTGGGAGCGTGGACTGTGGATTTTGGGACATGCATGGGACTGCACAGTCACAGGTAACAACTTTCGTTCTCACAGGCTTAATCATGACTGAGCGAGTTGTGGGAGAAGAGGAACAGAGTTGTGGGAGGAGGAGGAGGCCTAATTTCACAAAGGCCGAGACAGATGCCCTGTTTGAGGCCTACCTGGACCAGGAGCCGCTTCTCAGCGGATGCCAGAGAACACCACAGGCCCGTGCTGCTGCATGGGATGAAGTGGCGCATGCTGTGTACCTGCATGGCAGCCACCAGTGCTCCATGCAGGAGTGCAAGAAGAAGATGGGCACAGACAGGAGGAGGATTAAGGAGAAGGTGGCTGCCATCAGGGCAGCACAATCTGCGACAGGTGGGGGACAGCCGGAGGTGCTATGCCTGACCCCACAGGAGGAGAGGGTTGCTGGCAGCATGCAGCGTTGTGCCATTGAGGGTGTTCCGGGTGGTGGATTCCAGATGGGTGGTAGCCCGTCACTGCATGGTAGGTCATAGTCTGTCTATTGGGGGGGCAGGGTAGGTCACATGCAGTAACAAGACTGTGTTTTCCCTTACAGATCCTGAGCATCTGCATGGGTCAGCGGTGGTGGGCCTCTCCACTGAGGCCAGTCAGATGGAAATGGAGGAGGGCCCATCCACCTCCACAGGAATACGCAGCTCAGTGCGACAGTGGGCCCCGCCTGGATGTCCAGACTGATGTTGTTGGAACCGGTGTGGAGGAGGCCCTGCCCATGTCCTAGCATGCCAGCATCCACGGATGCTGGCATGCTGTGACTCGGGCTGGTGCCGGGTCCGTCTCCGATGATGATGTCGCTAACGTCATGGGCAGTGACACGTGTGTGCCACAGGATGGCCACACAGCAGGTAACATCGCGGCCATGGCTGTGGGTGGTGCCTCCGTGGAGGCCTGCGTGTCATCACAGTCCCAGCCTGTGCATGTCAGCACCGTTGGGGCAGCACTGGTGTGTGTACAGGACAGTGGGACTGTTGCGGCTACTGCGGCGGCACCAGTGAGCCCTGGGGAGCAGTAGCCAGAGGGGCATCATCAGCAGTGGGCCAATGGGCTTGGGGGTACAGAGTCAGGGGCAGCGTCAGTGCACCGCCTGTGGACATGCTCAGGCCTGGTCCTGGTGTGCAGCGCCCAACCTCAAGGGGCACTGAGCATCAAGGCTGCGCACACCCTGAGGGACAGAATGACGATCAGGCAGATGACCTCTTGGATGAGCACACCCGCATACTGCAAGCATCAGTCAATCAGCAGATGTGGCTTGTGACGGCGGTGGATGCACTGAGTGCGGCTCTGGAGTGGGCAGCGGAGCGTCGCAGCAGAGAAACCGCTCTGCTCCTGGCAGGGATGGACCGGATGCGGTGGATGTGACCGCTGCCATTGACAGGCTGACACATACAATCACAGCTGCCATGGCCACAGGGGGCACACAGTTATTTACCAATGCGGCACAAACACCGTGCAGTGCAATGTCCAACCCCTATTCCTGGCATCGTGCGACACCCTTCTTGTCGACACCGGGTTCAGCTGTGGGCATTCCAAGCACACCTGGCACAGGCATGTTCGGTGTGCTGCAGACCCCTGCGTGAGCACGGTCGCGTTCACACAGTGGAACCACTAGGGGACCATCGGTGCCACCCCATGAGGCCAGTGGTCAGCCCGTCAGTGATGACGGGTCTCGCCGGGGCCGCCCATGCATCTGTGGTGGCCGGGGCACTGTGGCACGTGACTGACCTGTCTCCCAATGTGGCTACTGTCTGATGCTGCCCTGTGTGCATTGTGTCATTCAGCGGGCATTGCACGGGTGGGTACCCGGCCCTGCACGCAGACACAGTCCATCTGCACACCCTCCCAGCTGCTGTCCACAGTTGCGTGTGCATGATGATGCCTGCATTGCACTGTACACCAGTGTGCAATGGTGCCCAGCATCTGACACACGCACAATGACAGGCAGTGGGTGTGGTGGTCTGTGGACATGTGTGTGGCTAGGGGTGGCGTTCTGGGTCAGTGTGCCTCCTACCCTTTGTGCATGTCTGGTACATTGTGTGTGCGCGTGTGTGTGTGTGTGTGTGTGTGTGTGTGTGTGTGTGTCTGTCCGTGTGCCATGTTAGTCCTCACCCATCCCTGCTGGTGTGTGTGGTTCCATGCCCAGCCACTTCCCTTGACGGCATGCACCCCTGGTGTGTGTTCATGCGTGTTTGTGGGTTGTGCCTTAGCCACTGGTGGTTGCACATGGCCCCATGACTTACCTGGGTTGGCTGAAGTGCTCCTCCGTGATGGCGTCCTGGTGCAGCTGTGCCAGCCAGAGCAGTCGGGTGTCCCATCGCCCAAGGGGGGCTGCCCATCACCATTGTCACCGGCATCCTCATCGTCCCCATTGTTGTCCCCCTCTTCAACCTGTACGGCTATCCCACATTTGTTGGCCATGTTGTGCAGGATGCAACAGGCCAGGAATAGCCTGCAGGCCTTTTAGGGGCTGTACTGTAAGGCACCGACGGAGGTGTCCAGGCAACAGAAACATGTCTTCAGCATCCCGAACACCCACTTGATTACATTACGTGCGGTGGTGTGTGCCTCATTGTAGCGTTGCTGTGATGGGGTCGCAGGCCACTGGTATGGTGTGAGCAGCCAGAGACGGAGTGGGTATCCACTGTCACCTGTGTGTAGACGGTGGAGGTTAGTTTGGTGATCAGCATCGCCCTGTTCTGGGCCATGTAGGCCACTACCAATGTCACCTCTGGCCATGCCCCTCCCAAGCCCTATGTTTGTCTGTGTGGTTTGCATACTCACCCACTAGGTGGCCAGTGGGGATGTCCCCACTCTCAAATCTGTGGCACAGTGCCGACTGGTGCCAGATGAAGGCATCGTGTGCTCCCCCAGGGTGCGTGGCACAGATATTGATTATGCGCCCCCTGGCATTGCACACCACCTGGCAGTTGATGCTAGCATACCCTTGCGATTCATGTATGCAGCCCCCTCAGGGCCAGGTGGTGTGCGGATGGCCACATGGGTGCAGTCTGTTGCCTCTAGCATGCCAGGCATATGTGCTACCCTGTGGAGCTCCTGTATGTTTGCTGTGCGCTCCGCTGGTGTGCTGGGGAAATGGATGTACTCCGCAGCATGTGGCAGCGGTGTGCTGAGGAGTTGGGTGAGGTGGCGTGACGTGGCCGACTGGGTTATGCCTGTGGTGTCCCCAGTTGGTCTCTGGAAGGTACCTGTGGTGAGCAAGCACATGCAGGCTGTCACTTTAGTCTCCACTGACAGAGCATGGCTCCGTTGTGTGGGTGCCTGCATCACATCACTGCACAGCTTCACAGAGCCGCCTCAGAATTGCCCGATTCAGGTGGTACCGGCCCATGATCTCCATATCACTATACAGCTCAAAGCTGGTGCAGGCTCGGTACTGCCTGTTGGGGGCATACCACTGACAGACCCTTCCACGGCTGCGCCCCCCTGCTGCCTGCCTTCTCACCCCGCTCATTACTGCCTCCATCTGGATGGTGGCACTGGCCATGTCCCTGGCTTGTGTTCACCCACTCTGGCAACTGTTTCTGTGTTCCCCCCGCTGTCCTGGCTGCTACTTCCCTGCACCAGGAACACCTGACTGTGCTGGCCTCACTGCTGTGTGGCAAGTACTTCCCCCTTCTGCACTGTGGCTCCCCACACCTTCCCCTGAGCCTGTGGGTTCCAGGAGCCCTTTCACTGTCCTGTGTGTTGCCTGTGTGTCTGGCTATAGTTCAGCAACTTGAGGCTTCCCTGTAGCGTTCTTGTGCCTCTCCCTTGATCCTTTTTATTTTGGCTCATTTCCACTATGGCGCAACTTCCGCTGGCTCCCGCATTGCGCATGGCACAGGTTGTTGCATATTGCACTGCACCATTTATGCATGGTTCCTCCCCCTTCAGTTGCGCATACATTCATTATCATTGCGCTGTTGCTCAGCATGATTTGGGGGGCGCAACTGCCTCCCGCTGAATATCGCAGAATGGCACATTTTCGGACTTGCGCTGGTGCAACCCTATTGCGCATGACTCAACTCTTTTGATTGTCTGGGCCTGTGTGCCTTTTATCTTTACTAAAAACAATAGAAGTGAACCTGTGTACCGTGTCACAAACAATGATCCCCCCCAACAAAAACAAATCTTCAACCTTTTGTTAAGACTAAGGTACCTGTAGATTGCCAATATGCAAGCTGCCCTTTCATCAGTACACCTTACTTTGTAAACATGTAAATGTTTACGGTCTTCCATGCTCAACCTGTCCATGCCACACAAAGACACAAAAATGACCACAGATGATATGAACATACATACAAACATATGAACATGCCAGCAGTTAAAGGTCTTATGATCTATATGGTCTGCTTGATTCTGAAGCTCTCTGTCTATCTACAAAGGGAACTAGCTGCTCCCCCTTTCCCTTTTTACCTCCCCCAACTTGCCCCCCGCCTTCGACACACCGCTTTTCCACCTCTTGAACCAGTTTGAAGCTGTCCACCATTTTAGGAATATCATTTACTGTGGAAGCTCAGCCCATTTGGCCACCGCCCTCTTGGTGAAAAAGTGTCCCCACTCTCCCTCCTAAACCTTTCTCGCCACCAGCTTTAGGCTGTGCAACCTATTGGTCCTCTTCCTACTAAGGCTGAAGAGGCCCTCAGTGCTCACCCTGTTAATAGCCTTAAGATACTTGAAGGTCTTAGTCATGTCCCTCCCTCCTGTCTTTCCTCAGTAGAGTACATGTTGAGCACCCTGAGCCTCTCAACATAGGTGTTACCATTCTGGTCCTGGATCATCTTGGCTGCCCTTCTCAGGATCATCCCAGCAAGTTGATATCCTTTTTACGTTCACTTGCGCGCATGCGCAAAGAACGTCTTGGGAGAATGGGACACTTTGGAGGTGTGCCCCTCCTCTGCAATCCCCTGCTCCATTGAGCAGGTGTGGCAGTCCTGCACCAATCGGATGCGGTGCTGTGTATGACAGCAGTGGTCTTCTCTTCAAAGAAAACCACCGCTGTCATACACAGCACCGCGTCACGCCGCCTCCCCCAAATCTTTGCTCCCAAGTTGGAAGCCCACACCAGGGTGGCAAATGTCCCGTGATCAAGCCCGTCGATGGGGGTGCTCAACCTCCCGCCGGCTCCACGGCCCCTGCCATCCTTCTGCCACGCCAGCCCACCCCAGCGTGGCAAACGCCCTCACGCCAGTCTGGCCGACAGGTGCCCAATCCCCATCGGCTCCATGGCCCTCAGCCATCCTTCTGCCACACTGGAACCCCCAGTGTGTGGTAAACGTCCCACGTAGTCGGTTTTTTTTCACCCATAAAGCAAAACGGTCCCACGACGCTCTCCCAGCCCCCTCCCACAACCCGCACCCACCCACCGCGCACCCAGCTTCCCACCCCCTCACCCCATACTTACCTTCTGGAGCTTACGCGATGATCTTCTGTGGACCAGGAACACGTCTGCACTCTTCAAAGCTGACCGCGAACTGAGGAAATGCCGGTAAGCTGTATAATGGGCTAGATAGGGGGTTTTCAACTTTATTGCATATCTCAGGCATTTTTTGGACTTTTTGCACCAAATTTTCAACATGGGGTTTTTGGGACCCCTTCTCATGAGTGATGTCAATGTCATGGCATTATTCGGGCCCGAAGGGTGAATTCGCAATCACTGTGCAGTCACGGCATGAAATCACTCCTTCGGCCTGAATAACACCATGACAGTGACATCATTCATGAGAAGGGGTCCCAAAAACTCCATGTTGAAAATTTGGTAAAATTCCAAAAAATGACTGTTTTACGCGCGTGCATTGCGCAGTTCCTACGCAGGCTTGTAAGTTCACGAATTTTCAATATTTTCACTCCAGATTTTCAACATTGCCATTTTACCACACCTCCTTATGAGCAGTACAGCTGTCATTTTTCACATCCTGCACAAATGTGTTTACCATGTAGCGTATACAATGGCGAAGTTGGTATGCTAAATCAATGTATGGGACACAGTAAGAAAATCACGGTGACACTGTTCATTAGCAGAGGTCTTAAATGGCTATGTTGAAAATTTGGTGAAAAATTTTCGAAAAATGACTGTTTTACGAGCGAGCGTTGCGCAATTCCTACGCACACTGTAGGTTTGTGAATTTTCAATATTTCCACTCCAGATTTTCAAATTGCCATTTTACCACACCTTCTTATGAGTAGTACATGTCATTTTTCACATCTCACCCAAAACGTGTTTCCGCCTATGTAGCGTACAATGGTGCAGTCTGTGTGCAAATCAATGTATGGGACATTAAGAAAATCACAGTGACACTGTTCATGAGCAGAGGTCTTAAAATGGCTATGTTGAAAAAATTTGGTGAAAAATAACATAAAATGACTGTTTCATTTAGCTGTGCTGCGCAGTTCCTACGCACGCGCTCGTAGACGCTATGTAATTTTTTATATTTTCACTCCAGATTTTCAACATTACCATTTTACCACACCTCCTTATGAGCAGTACAGCTGTCATTTTTCACATCCTGCCCAAAACGTGTTTACCATGTAGCGTATCAATGGCGAAAGTCGGTAAAGTAAATCAATGTATGGGACACATTAAGAAAATCACAGTGACACTGTTCATGAGCAGAGGTCTTAAATGGCTGTGTTGAAAATTTGGTGAAAAATTCCTAAAATGACTGTTTTACAAGTGAATGTATGGCAGTTCCTATGCACGCACGTAAATTCGCTAATTTTCAATGTTTTCACTCCAGATTTTCAACATTACCATTTTACCACACCTCCTTATGAGCAGTGCAGCTGTCATTTTCACATCCTGCCCAAAACGTGTTTCGCTCATGTAGCGCATAATGGCGTAGTCTTGTATGTAAATCAATGTATGGGACACATTAAGAAAATCACAGTGACACTGTTCATTAGCAGAGGTCTTAAATGGCTATGTTGAAAATTTGGTGAAAAATTCCTAAAATGACTGTTTATTTGTGCCATGCTATGGCTGTTCCTACGCATCAGAAGTTGGCTTAATTTTCAATATTTCCACCCAATGACTTCCAAATACCTAAACAGCACATAGAAGCAAGCAATATTCGGCATTGACAAATGCTTGTACTTCTTTGTCACTAATTTTTTTAAGCCATGTCCAAGTGCCAAATACCACTGCAAATACCTGCAAGCGAACGTTCGGCATTGACAAATGCTTGTTAAGATAAGGGCACCAAAACTGCTCTCTGCATTCCAGTTGTAGTCCTACCAGTGACCTGTACAGCAGCAGAATAACTTACATGTTCTGGGTAGTAATTCCCCAAGCTATGCAGCCCACCATTCTTATGATCTTTGTCTGCTGCTCTCTTGCAGTGTTCAGTGTTTCATGTCACTTGTGATTATTACTTCAGTGTCCTTTTCTTCCTCGACTTGGTTACCTACAAGTCCACCCAACCAGTATTTGGTCATGGGACTCTTCACCTATAATTGCATAACTGTGTACTTTTTAGTGCTGACCCCCAGCTGCCAAATGCCAGATCACTATTCTAGCCTATTAACTTCCTTTCAGAGTTTCTTTCTTCACTCCTCCATGTCCACCCTCCTGCAGAGCTTGATGTTGCCTGTGAACAGGCATATTTTACCCATGATCCCATCCATGATGTCCCTTACGATTATGATAAACAATGTCAGACAGAGCAATGAGCCCTGTGGGACCACAATGGTCACAGGCCTCACTTCTGAGAATTCTCCCCTGGCTACCACCATTTGGTTTTTATCTTGTAACCAGCTTCTAACCCATCCTGTGACCTTAGCCCTCACCCCCAGGTCTTCCAGCTTCCTGACCAGTCTCCTGTGAGACACCAAGTCAAAGGTCTTGCTGAAGTGCAGATACAGAACATCAACCATCTGACCCTGGTCCATTTTTCTAGTAACCCAATCGAAAAAGTTAATTAGGTTAGTTTTAGAGGACCTCCCCAACAAAAACCCATGCTGCCGCTCATCCTTGACGCACTTTCTTCCAGAAAGGCAATAGGTCTCTCTCTTTCAGGACGGTCTCCATCAGCTTCAATCAATCAATCAATCAATCAATTCTTTATTTATTCTTTATTTTTAAAAAGCACAGTTCCAAAGATCAAAGCGCTTGTACAAAAGAGATCAATATTTAAAACAGTAATAACATTTAAATAAGAGCAATAAAAAATCATCAATTATAAAACCTCTTCAACTGATTTAGACTGGATCAGGAAAAGCCATCCCAAATAAATATGTCTTGAGAGCCCACTTAAAGCTCTTGATGGTTAGGCACTCCCTAACTTGATGAGGTAGAGAATTCCACAGGGTAAGAGCCATAAATGCAAAAGCACAGGCCCCCAAGGTCTTAAGTTGAATCTTGGGAATCTAGCAGTTCCTTGTCAGAGGAGTGGAGTGGGAGGAGTTGGCAGTAGGGACAAGGGAGACCTTGCAAGTACCATGATCCCTGTCCATGAAGGGCATTATAGGTCAGTAACCCAACCTTGAAGGTGGTCCGACACTGCACTGGCAGCCAGTGCAGGCCGTGGAGCACAGGCGTGACATGGCAAGATCTTGGTAAACCAATCAACAGCCAAACTGCCACATTCTGCACCAGCTGAAAGTGGCAGATATTAACCCCTGGTAGCCCTAGGTACAGGGCATTGCAGTAGTCAAGACGGGAGGTCACAAAGACATGGACCAAAGTTGGAAGATCGTAGGGCAGAATCAGGTGTTTACTCTGGTTGACATTCCTCAGGTGATAAAAGGAAGCCTTGACAACGGCTGACACCTGAGACTTAAGTGTCAGATTGTCATCAAAAACAACACCCAGATTTCACACCCAGTTTGAGGTCAGCAGCTGGCTGCCACAGAGCCAAAGCCCGGAAGGCTGCCCTGCTGGCAACTCCACACCCTGACTACCTGGGTCCACTACCAACACTTCAGTTTTATCTGGGTTCAACCACAGCCAGTTGGCACTCATCCAGTCCTGGATCTCGGAGAGGCAGTTGTTAAAGACCGAGACAGTCTCACCCTGCTCGGGCACAAAGGACATGTATAGGTGAGTATCATCTGCATAGCAGTGAAAACTCAGCCCATACCACCTTATAATGTCTTCCACTGGCAGCACATACACCACGAACAACATGGGTGACAAAATGGAGCCCTGAGGAACCCCACAGGAAAGGGAGAGAGGAGCCAATGAAAAAATCCCCACACCACTCTCTGAGTCCTGCCCATGAGGAAAGATTGAAACCATCTGAGAACTGTACCAGACAGTCCACAGAGAACCCACAGGTGCTCCAGAAGCACTCCATGGTCCGCAGTGTCAAATGCTGCAGAGATCAAGGAGGACCGAGATCAAATAGGTCATCTGATCACTTGCTATTAGGAGATCATTAAGTACCCGAACCAGTGCTGTCTTGGTACTGTGCCTCTTCCTATATCCAGACTGGAGGGGATCATAGATATCATGGATGGTAAGATGATCCTCCAGCTTCAACGCAACCACCTTTTCAATAACCTTACAGGGCAGGTTAGAGATGGGGCTGTAGTTGGCTAAGCAATCAGAGTCAAGGGAGGATTTTTTAAAGAGAGATATAACCACCGCCTCCTTCAGGGGGTCAGGAAACACCCATCTCCAATTAACTCCAGACTATCTGACTGGGCCGACTACTGCAACACATCCCACAAGGAGACATGTTGGGCTCAGGTCCAGACTACAGTAGGTTGGTTGCATACTCTGGATGATCCTCACAATGTCAGTGATCACCAGCCAGCTGACGTAAGACCAGGCAAACTGGGCACTCACAACCTCCTGCCAACCTCCACAACACCCATTAGAGGGCACATGATGGATCCCGGACCTGATGGTGGCAACCTTATCTGTGAAGAAGCAAGTGAATTCATCAGACTTATTCTGTGAAAACACTGCCCGGATCTGTAGACAGATTGGATTGTACAACCTGTCAATGGTCCGTAAGAGCTGAGCTGGTCTATTCTGTGCAGCAGCAATCTCCTTGGACAGGAACTCTGCATTCTTACGAGAGACTGCCGATTGATAATCTTTATAATAATCCATCAATCTAAGTCTGTCATCCACCAAGCCCGATTTCCACCAGAACCTCTCCAACCTTTGACTCCCTCACCTCATCTCCTTCAAAGTCCCATCAAACCAAGGGGACTTTGGGCAAAGAGTGAGGGGGCGAACATGTACAGGAGCTAAGGAGTCCGGGGCCACTTCCTTATTATAGACCAGTAAAAGATCCCCTGGCTCCAAGAGCACACTTGACACACCGGATAGATCAAGCACTGCCATCAGACCACCTAAGGTCACATCCCTTAAAGGGCAGTACCAGAGCACTCTGTAGGGAAAGGTCTATTCCGGGGGGGGGGGCCACAAAACTGAACCTTATGGTATGATGGTCTGACCATTCGACCGGCTCCACCACCAGATCGGAGATCTTCATCCCTAGCAAGAACACCAGATCCAATGAGTGACCATAATTGTGGATGTCAGAGGTAATTACCTGTGTAAGGCCCAATGAGGTCATAAGCTGGAGAAAGTCCGGACCAAACTGTGAGAGTTCATCGTCGATCCAGGCATTGAATTCCCCCAGAATCAACCATCTGTGGGACTCCAACACTATATCGACGATGAAGTGTGGGACTCCAACACTATATTGACGATGAAGTCTGCATCTTCCTGCAGGAATTCCTCCTCACCACCGGTGGACGGTAGATGAGAATATCCTGCAACCCACACCTACACTCACAGTACATTCAAAGGATCTGATCATCCCAACTGGTGTATCCAAAAGGCCCAGTTCCGATTTGAAAGAAATGGCTACACCGCCGCCCATACGATCCTCCCTCGGTCTTATCCACTTTTGAAGTCAAGCTGCCTGGTGTGTAGTTTCCTGGTTCATCCCTTGGCACACTTTTATGAAGAGGCACCACTGGCACCATTCTCCACTCCTGGGGTATGTTTCTGGACTCCAGAGAGGAGTTAAACAGGTTTACAATGTGACCTGCCAGAACCTCCTCCAGTTCTAGAAGGACCCTTGAGTGCATGCCATCTGGCCAGGTGATTTGTCCTCCTGTAGGGTCCTTAAGTCCCTGAGTCCCTTGTCAGCTTGAATTGTGCCATCTGTGGCTCCCCCCACCCAGCCCCCAACCGGGTCAGTATCTCGTATGCTTAATAACATACGTTAAAACCGTGCAACAGGAACAGGTGGTAGGGTAGAGTGAGAGGGTGCAAAACCATGAAAGGATGTACACACAGTAGTGCACCTTCTCACTCTTCCCAGGTAGGGAATGAGACTTGTGCTGGGAGGTGGAGCCAGTAAGCAGCTGTCGTGGCTTGATGGGATGAGCCACAGGCAACAAGGGAGGAAGGCAGTGAGTTTGGGATCGTGTTTCAATTTCCGGTACCAGATGCAAGGAATTGTTTTATTTTTTGCTCTTTGTTGTGATGTTAAGTGGGGGTGGTTCGAGGGCACAGCCCCCCATACAGGGGTGCGGACAGATGCTGCTTGCAATATATCGTGCTCTATTGGCAGCGTGGTATATTGCTGCTGCATAATGTCTTGCCACATTATGACCCAGTGCCTCCAGCCCCCAACCCCTACTCCCTTGAGGCACTGGTCTGTGTTGATCCCAAGTGAAGACTGAACAAAATTACCCATTAAGCGCCTCTGCCTTTTCTTCACTATCCTGTGCCCAGGCCCCCTCCATTCTTAGCCTGACAATCTCATCCTTTATGTTTCTTTTCTCCCTTATATACCTGAAAAAGGCCTTCTCACCTGCTTTCCTCCCATACTACCTGTAGCTCTCATTGCCTTTGTCTCCATAATGCCCTGCTCACCTCTCTTGACATAGCAGCATAGTGCATACCCTATCCTCCTCCTTCTGAGTACTCTTGCACTTTATAGAAGCTGCCTTTTTCTTCTATTCTGCTGTTACCACCTCCTTGCTGAGTCATCTGTTTTTTTTTGCCTTTGCTTTCTTAATTTTGATTTCTTCCCATCTCCAGGTGAAACTACAGTGTTGTGGTGGACAGTTCCTGCAAGCAGCACATACACTTCATATACTGAAGATGTGCACAGTTGGACAGGTCCACGTCCAGGATGGCCCTCTTTCTATTGGGCTACATGACACCTTGATGCAGGACAGCACTCTAGAAAATATCCATTAGTACTTGTTCCATAGTGAAGGAAGTAGCATGGAGTTTTCTGTCCACCCAAAGTAGATTGAAATCCCCAATTATTATTACAGTCCCACTGCTGGACAAATCTATGATCTGGTCCCTCAATGTCCTATCAAATTTCTCTTCTTGGAAAAGCAGCCTGCAGTCCACCCCCATCATTACTTTCCTCCCTTTAATTAACTGGATAGGGACACAGAACTCCGCAGGCTCGCCCTCCACCTCTTCCTCTCTGGAACAAATGATCCCCTCCTTCACATACAGTGCCACTTCTTCCCATCCCACTATCCTTTATGTACATTTTATCCCAGGGAACTGCTAGGTTGCACATGTGGTTTTGTGTGGCCAAAGTGTCTGTGATGGCTGCCATGTTCACCTCACCCTCCGCCAACATTGACTGTAATTCCGTTATTTTGTTCCCCAGACTTCTGGTGTTTAGAGACACCACCCTCCCACAGCTATGGATTCTGCTCACTACTGGCTTCCCCTTTCCACTCCCCTCTTTCCTTGTTCCCTCCTTTCCTTCACCAGCCCTCTAATCCCTCCCTTCCCCTCCTCCTGCTGTCCTTCATGGGGGTGTCTATCAGCCTCCACCATCAGGTGAATAAGAGTGCTGTGCACCCTGCTGAACCCCTCCCAATAGTTAAAATTTAAATTGTTAAATCATGAAGTCCTACAGTCTTCCCTTCAGGACCCTTGTGACCTTTCTACTTAGGTGTAACCCGTCTGATACATACAGGTCCATGTCATCCCATGTACCCTACCAAGCACCAACACACCTGTACCCCTGCTACACACACCATCCTATAAACCATTCTTTAAATTCAACAAGCGTTACCTTCACTGACATACTACCTTTGGACTGGAAGCACCTGCGAAAAGGCTACCGACTTCCCTTTCACCCTACAGTTTGTCAGCAACTGCTTGAACCTCTCTTGCATTACCTCACATCACAGCCTGTAAGGTCATTCGTAAGCAGGTGCACTTTGATATAATGTTTCCCTCCTCCCTGTCCCATGCGCTGTGTTACTAGATGTCCCACTCTCCATGCCATAATCCATGACATGCACTCTATCCTCTTGCAGTTTGTCCCTTTTGCCACGCCTTCGCTACTGATTCCCCCAAGATCACCGCCCTCATCCCGGGCTCTGCTTCCTTTTTGTCCATACTGCTGCTCATTCCCACCTGCCTCCTCCTTTCCTGGAATTTTATATAACACTGTATACTGCAACAAACTGTATTTGTACTGTTTCTTATGTTCTGTTTTATGTCTGGATGCAATTATAAAAGAGAGTTTACTCTCTACTTGCCTTCCAATAAATATTAATTGATTGATCAATTTCCCTCCTGTTCCTCTTGTACTCCTTCCTGCCTTCCAACACTCGCTATCCCTTTCCCCTCCTCCTGAACCTCTCCTCCCACTTTCACATCCCTTATCTCACCCTTCTGTTTCCTCTTTTAGCATGCCTCTGTACCCTGCCATTCTGCTCCTCCTCCTGCCTATTCCGTCATTGTCCCACACCCCCTTCCCAGCACCACTTACCTTCCCTCTATTGCTGGAAATGACATCCTCTTGCCTTCTCACCCACTTACCCTGTCACACCCCACTACCTTGTACATCACTTCCTGTCTCACCGCCATTTTCCTTATCACCGCTTTTAGCCACCTCCTCCCAGTCCAAATCTGTTCCTCTTTGATAAAACTGGGTGCAGTGTGTGGTTTACCAGCATTTTCCCTATGTTGTGCTGTAGGAATAGTGGATAAGGTGGACCACTGTTGCCACAGAACACAATAGTAAGAGGCCCATCAACCACATGACTAGAACATGGCTATATAGTGTTCTTCATTCAAAGGCTCACACATGCCAAACACTGTCAACCGGAGACATACTGTATACATGATTGCACATATGGTGTTATCCACCCTTGAATATTTCTGAGTGTTTTTTTTTTCCACTTTACCAGACACAAAAAAAGTGAAGCTGCATACCATCCTACTATTATCCTCTCAATCCAATTAAGAAAAAAAAAATCTCCTTGTGAGTATGGTACATGTGGCGTTCCCATGCACAGCACTCCATGTCAGGAAATTACCATATCAATGTATGACATTTACTGTGGAATATCACTGTTTGTGTTCTACATATTCACACAAGTTGTGATTTATTTTCATTGTCTTATGCCATTGTGAATAGGAACAGTCACACTAATATATAATGAAAACAAAGAATGAATGATTTAATTTTCTTTTCTCAGATAACTGATGCTGCTTGCTCTTCATATACAGTATTAGACACTACACAGTGTACTGATCGTGTATCACCTCAGGAAGACAGTAGTGAAGTAATAGCTGATTCTGAAGAGGTAGATATTTCTTCCAAAGAATGGCAATTGTGGCATACCATTACTCCAGCAGGTCTTTCAGAAATATGTAGAAACACACAAATCTAGCTATATGTGTGTGTGTGTGTGTGTGTGTGTTATATATATATATATATATATATATACATATATATATATATATATCTATATTACACTGTGGGTGTTTCATGAATATTCACCTGAAAACACGGAACATTCTGAACAACTCATGCTGACATCTGTAAATGTTACTGAAGACTGCAGTACTGAACTTGGAAGTACTGGGCATCAACCGCTGAGTGCTGAAATCCCGATTTTTCTTCTAACAATGTTTTTTAGTGCAAATGATACATGTGCATTCAGATCTCAATTACCAGTGCCACCATTATTGAAAAGATCTGTTAAAATACAGACAAGCTAAAAAATGTGTCATAGAAATATAGGTGACTACAGTGGCTTTTCGATAATAATGTTTACACCTGCAGTATATTTATGATCTTGCATAATGTACCATATTATATTGGTTATAGGAGTAATGACAAAGGCACCAAAAGTAAGATCTATCAGGGTGCAGTGCAATATAATCAAGGAACAACCCCCTCTGCATTATTGACACCATTGCAAACTGTGGTCAAGAAAAGAGACAACAAATGAAATTCTAATCCATTTAATCCAGACTATATTCTATCCAATGCCTCTTTTACAGGTACCACAGAAGGGGTCACACAGATAACACTGTATGCATTACTAATTCATTTATTTCTTACATATATCAAACTTTTCATTTTTTTATTGAACTTTATAACATTATTTTATCTGCTTATTGGCTTTGAAGCCTTTTATATTATGGTTTCAGTATTAATTTACTGCGTAAAATTATGACTTTTCTCTCACTCAGTTCAGGAAGAGATCCAGAAGCAAATTGTCTGATACCTTTTAATGGACCAACATAGATGTTACAAATGAAAACAGTGTCTATGCTTTTGGACCAACCAAGTCCTTCCTCAAAGACTTAAGTTGGTCCAAAAGATAAGACTGTGTTTTCTGTTTGTAACATCTATGTTGGTCCATTAAAAGGTATCAAACCATTTGCTTCTGGATCTGTTCTTACAAGGACCAATACAGCAACTAATCTGTAGTTCAGGGAAGGGAATGTATCATACATCTTTCAGAACCAATGGCCACCTAATCCCTACCACATCCCTATCCTCTTGCTACTGTACACCAATGTGCTCAGAAGTCTTCCAACGTATAACCAGTATTATACTATGGGCATTGAGAATCTGTCATTTTGATTGGCTGACTGGCATATTTAGTTGTGGGTAAATCTCATTGCAACCTATGCAAAAGGTGACAGTCAGCCACATCTGGTATCCCCGCTTTCTGAAATCAAAGAGTCACTCAATACAGGAGTGGTTCCGGAGAACTGGAGAAGGACAGATGTAGTTACTCTTCACAAAAGTGGCAGTATGGAGGATGCTGGAAACTACAGACCAGTCAGCCTCACCTCAATAGTGGGGAAGATTATGGAATCAGTACTTAAACAAAGGATCGTGGAACATCTTGAAGCCAGTGGAGCACAGGATCCGAGACAGCATGGAGTCACAGCGCGGGAAGGTCATGTCAAACAAATTTAATTGCTTTTTTTGACTGGGTGATTAAGGTCATAGGTTGGGGGAGTGGTGGGTGTGGCTTATCTGGATTTCAGTAAGACCTTCAATACTGTTCCACATAGAAGGCTTGTGAACAAGCTGGGCAGCCTGGGAGTGGGTCACAAGGTGGTAAACTGGGTTAGGAACTGGTTGAGTGATAGAAGACAGAGGGTAGTGGTAAATAGTGCTCAATCTGAGGACAGGAGGATGAGCAGCAGGGTGCCACAGGGATCAGTCCTGGGCCCAGTCCTGTTTAATGTCTTCATAAGCGATATTGCAGAGGGGCTGGAGGGGAAGGTTTGCCTCTTTGCAGATGACACTAAGATCTGCAACAGGGTGGACACTCTGGGAAAGGTGGAAAAAATGAGGAGGGACCTAGGTAAACTGATGGAATGGTCCAGAGTGTGGCAGCTGAGATTTAATGTGAGAAAGTGCAAGCTCATGCATTTGGGGTACAAGAACCAAGGGGAGGATTATATGATTGGGTTGGGGAGAAACTGATGGTCACCAAACAGGAAAGAGATTTGGAGGTAATCATATCTGATGACCTAAAGGTGGCCAAACAATGTGCCAAGGCTGTGGGGAGAGCCAGTGGGATGCTGGGGTGCATAGGGAGAGGTATCACCAGCAGAAGGAAGGAGGTGGTGATGCCGCCGTACAGATAATTGGTGAGGTCTCATTTGGAATACAGTGTCCAGTTCTGAAGGTTGTATCTCTGTAAGGAAGTAGACAGGGTGGAGGCAGTTCAAAGAAGAGCAACAAAGATGGTGCAGGGCCTGCACCAAAAGTCATATGATGAGAGACTGGGAGACCTCAATATGTATACCCTGGAGGAGAGAAGAGACAAGAGAGATATGACAGAAACCTTCAGATATCTAAAAGGCATAAACAGGGTACCAGAGGGTAACATCTTTCAGAAAAGGAGATGTCCAGGAATGAGGGGGCATGATACAAGGTTGGAAGGGGATAGACTGAAGGGTAGCATGAGGAAGCATTTCTTCACAGAAAGGGCAGTGAATGCATGGACTAGACTCCCAGCGGAGGTGGTGGGAGCAAACACAATGGATTCAAGCATGCATGGGACAGGCAAAGAGGAACCCTAGCAATAGGAACAAGGAGGTAAAGCCGGAGATCAAGTAGGGTCTGCAATTTTTACAGAAGGCATTGAAAATGGGCAGACTAGATGGGCCTAGTGATCCTTATCTGCCATTAATTTCTGTGTTTCTATTTTAAATCCAACCCAGAAAATCAAAGTAGTAGAACCGCCATGTATCCGCACTAAACTGACAACACCCAGTGTAACACTAAGAAAAATAAAAACAACTTCAGGAAATACTTGCAAAACGCATATCAGGGCCAAAACAGCATTCTGCAAGTGTTTCCCCCATAACCACATCCTTCCAGCTCATCTCTCAACTCTTTTTCGCTGTTGGTTCCACTCCACTGCAACGTTCCCAAAACCATCACAGTTGGCAAATTCACAGTGCACAATTCTTCACAAGCAATAACTGGCCCAATGTTCCCCATTAAAACAAACAAACAAACAAACAAAAATACTCTTTCCACTCAGAAGCAGAAAAAAAAGAAATGTAGCACCTCACTAGGCAAGGTCAGCCCAGAAGCAGACCCTTAGCTACGGCAGCCCATCAGCAGTCACAACACACTCTGTTAGCAAACCTTCAGTTCCAGTCAGAACTCCGACAAGGCAGACAGCCATTATTTAAAGAAAAGAGAAGGAAAAAAATGATGAAAACGCATGCCATCAGCTTTGTTTCTCTCTCTCTGTGTGTGGGGAGTGAAGGGGGGGAGTTGGGGGGAAGAGTTGGAAGACTACCTCAACTATAATCTGCATAACAACGAGGGTCTATATAATAGAAAGGAAGCAGAATTCATAAAAAAAGGTTAAAAAAACAAATGGTAAATATTTTATTAACTTTTTTACAGTTTTATTACAAAACATTGTATAATCGCAATAAACCACTCCAGGGTGTAGGTTATGTTAGGCTTTATCCACTTCTAGTGCAGATTTGGTCACGAGGTCACACCAGGTGTGGGTAAATCCCAGCATAACCCACACCCTATCATTGTTTATTGCTTACGTCACTATATAGTTCATGTAGTCTATGTGAGATAGTTTTAAAACCTTTTTTTTATATGTTCAAAGTCTTATGTAATTGAAAGCCAATAGGTATTCCATTACTTTAACAATGGTTTACATTTTCATAAAATGTTACTTTAACACATAAAAACAAGGTTTTGAAAATAGTCACCCATACACTACAATGGTGTTTATACACGTGGTCTACCTGGTTAGATGTCAATAAATGGTCTGAGTGCAGTGGCATTGCTGGAGGACGTGGAACTATAAGTGACTGTGACCATTTCCTCTGCAGGATTTATGATACCTTCACTTCCTAAATGAACTAAAAGAAACAGTAAACTTTATGCCGAAAATGACTTGTGTGACCATAAGTTAATGTACTATAATGCACATGCTGTAGCCAGAGATTAGCAATTTAGTTTCCATGTATGCTATGTAGGAAGCAAATATTTGAACTATTCTGCTACCACCATTGTATGTACCAATTAACTCTGCAACACTGTGGAAAACAACAGCTGCCTGCAGGATTTCAGATCAACTGGAACCTTGTATCACAGAAGCATATAGCCACACTCCATGACCTTTAAATTGTGGCACAGCAGGATTTCAACTGGCACAGAAATTCATGCAGAACAAACCCTCTCTGTACACTATTACTTTGTCATTAACACAGGTGGCCCAATTTACAAACGGGCTGCATCTGCCACAAAAGACTTGCGGCAGAGGATTTGCCTCAAGTGGTGATTTGTGACAAACCTTGCTGCAAGCATGATTTTGTAAGCTGCTTGTTGCAAACCCCTTGCCGCAAGTCCCTTGCAGGGACACAGCAAAGGTGCACAAGCTCACCTCGACGAACCTTTGCATCAGCAGGGGAGATGGTTAATGGGGCTTGCGCCACAGTTTTGGCACAAGCTGCATAAAATGAGGGTACTGTCACAACTTGCATCCAGAATTATAAAATCGGGCACAAGTTGCAACAAACCCTTGGACGCAGGTTCAACAAACACCGCGGGTATGCAGGTCTTGGTCAGCAAGCCCTGCATCTCCGTTTGAAAATTTGGCCCTGAAAATTCTCATTATGTTATGTTATCATACTCAATTGTGCCATAAAACTTTCACTGTAGTTATGATTGCCGCCACAGACTGTTTCTTCTTCAGATCACCAGCTAAGCAAGACCAGAAAAAAAAAACACATGAGAAGAATATGTTTATACTGTTTTGCTCCTGTTTGGAGCAGTTATTCCAAATGTGTGAATTGTGTCATGGATTCAGTAGGGTCTACTACTCAAGTGACGATCCCAAAAAGAGACTGGGGACATTTCTTGTTATAACAGCCATATGTGTTGACTATGATAACAAAAAAGCATGGCATAGTCAGTCATTTGTAAGTCACTATTCCTTAGGAAACATCTGATTATCAACTGCTATTGTTGTGTAAGGTTGCCTCATTTCAAAAGTACTACGTATGTGTCAGTATATATAAATTCCATGCGTGATACGTTCGACCTTGTAAAATCTCACGAAGACCATTATTAGTCCAGTCATTAAGTCAGTTTGGGGAAAGAGCAGGAAAGACATTTGATATGTTGTGTTCCATGGATGGTGGGTTAATACTAGATGGAGATGGTCATGTTGATAGCGCTGGCCACTGTGCAAAGTGTGGCTTCTACTCAGTGATGGAGTGCAGGATAAATACTATCATTCATGTTAGCCTTGTTCAGGTAATACAATGATATATATTTTGACCGATCAGTATGGATGGATTTTGAATGTAATAATAAATATTGTATTTAATTATAATGTATTAATTACATGTTGTAGCAATTTTGAATATATACCAAAATTATTAGAGCAACAAGGTAAAAAACTCAGCATGGATGGAGACAGAAGGGCTGAAAAGGTCACTGACCCACATCCTGGAGGAGAACAGTCTAAAGGCGGAATGCATCATTATTGGCAGACACAGGCAGCTAAATGCTTCACTGACCAACACGTCATTAATGGACCGAGCCAGATATTACTGTGGTACCTGGCATGTGGCTAACGGTTTGTACTTTATATACACTATAACACTGCTAAAACATTAGTGTATGGTGGGATGTTGTAATCCATGTGGGGCAGGGTTGGTCTCTAGCAACCCTGGGAGGCTTCCTTTAGTACTTTAACTCTGTTACAAAAGAACCTCTATCTATCCCTTTCCTATCCTAATTACTTCACCTTATTCTTTCCAGGCTGTCCACCTGGAGGATGCCCCCCCTCCACTTCTCTACTGTATCTATTACCCACTTTATTTTTATTTTTTCACTCCCAGGGATATAAAGTGCACCAGTGCTCAGAAGATACATTCATAATGAAATGCTAGTGTGCATAAGAAAGAAAAGCATGCATGTGCTAAAATAATGTTGCTAGCTAGTATGATGTTGTAATAACAACCTTGAATATCAAATACTTGGGGAACACTATTATAGTGCTATGTTTAAAACTGTATTTGGTACAGAAAAAAACTATATAATAGATGCAAGAAGGAACTGTAATTTTTTCTGTGGGAATGGCGTCAGAATGGATGATTCCCGGTGGCTTGGACTGGGGCAGGCCACGGCTTTTGGAGAAGGAGCACGTCAGGGGAGAGAGGAGCCAGTGCTGCATCGGCAGCAGGAGAGGCAGAGAGAGTGGGATTTCCCAGTGGCTGCAGTCGCCGGCAGGCCAGGGGGTGGCAGAGAAGAGGTCAGTCAATCAGGAGCCAGAGTGTGAAATTTTAAATCATGGCTGGGGATATAAGGGACAGGCCCAGCTGCACTCTTTACACAGACATAAGAAGGATCTGTAATTTTCTTCCCACACCACCCACCCTGACCTCTGTTAAATGGGCAGTGGGGGTGGAGCCAAGGGGGAGGAGTGGCCTGACTTTAGAGGATTTTAAAGAACATTGATAGAGGCTTTGTATTTAAAGAACATTGATCTGATTAAGCAATGTGTACATGTTAGAGAAACTGTGATGGGGGGTGGCTGCTGTGGTGCAGATCATTGGTGCGGGCTCAGTGGCAGCTTTTGTGCAAACATTTGGATGGGACACTGTACCTAAGGGTACAGGCTAACAAAGGTAGACCTGAGCAGGTTGAGGACACTGAAGCACGGATTATTCGAGAACCTTGTTTTGTTTGTTTGTGAAGGCTGGGAGAAAGGGAAAGTACGTATTGTATGTGGGAAATTGCTAGTAAAGTGTTATTGAAAGAAAGGGGGGGGGAGTGAACAAAGATGCAAGATAGAATGGGGATGGGACCTCAAGTTGCTAGATCTGGCATCTTTGGGAGGGTGTTTGGATGCACAGGGTGTGGGGCGGCCATGGTACTGGACTGGGCTTGGAAATTTGGAGGTTGTCCAGTGTGCTACCAGCTAGCAAAGCTGAGGGAGGAATTGGAAGGATTTCGGGGAACAGCTAGGGTAGTGGAAAAGAAGGGGGCATGGGGGTGCCTACAAAAATACACAGGGGGCTGAAACCTCAAGCACAAGGAGAGGAAATGGCGGTACACTGGAGGAACAGGAGCATCCTGGCAGGAGGAGCCCAGAATGCAGGAGTACCCATAAAACCAGGCAAGGGGAGGGGGGTGTCAAGTAGGGTTGTCAGAACTAGTTCTTCAAAGATTCGAACCCTCCTCGATCCTGGTGTTCGAGTTCTAACTTAGAACTCGAACACTAAAGGGTTAGCAAAAAGGGTTGAATCACCACGAGGCGCTGAGGACGTTGTCTGTTTGGCCTTGCGTAAGTTGTGAACTCACGCGACGGTCAGGTGGGGTCGGCAAGCTGCGCGAGCCGCGATCTGTGGGGGTATTTAGGCAGATGTGCACAGGAGGAGCGCCACTTGCTGAGGATTGAGTGGAGGCAGCAGCCTAGCTAAACTGTACTACTAGTGTTAGTGGTTAGCGTGCTGCCTCTTGTCAATACTGGCCACTAAAATTCCATCATCCATTTTCCTGTGAGACCGAGAACGAGAGAAAGGCTGAAAAAAGGCTCAAAATCAGGTGGGAGTGGGAATAGGGGGAGGTTCAGGACAGGTGGAGGGATTAATCAAGAATTGGGAAGGGACTGGGGAATAGGGAGGGATCGAGACCAAGATCAATCAATATCAGGAGGAGGACTCAGGAGGACTCGGAGAGAGAATAAAAAAAAAGAAGAAGAAGTGAAGAACCTTTGTGAAATGTGATTATTTGAAACTGCAGCACTGCTCAGTCAGTGGTGCACACTGCACCACAGCTGCCAACAACAAGCATAAGGGGGGAAAAAAGGCAAATAAATCTGAACCCTTCCAAGTGTAGTGTGTGTGTCACAGAGAGAAGCTCAGTGTGCCCTTGACTGCACTGTACCCTACCCAGTGTGTGTTACAGAGAGAAGCCCAGTGGCCAGTTGTGTGGTGGCATTAACTACATGACAGAAGTAGAAATATAATTCTCATTCTCTGGGTTGCGTGATGGACTCCATCTCCTGTGGTCAGCCCATCACCCTGCTGCTTGTGTGCTCTGACTGCACTGTACCCTACCCAGTGTGTGTATACAGAGAGAAGCCCAGTGGCCAGTTGTGTGGTGGCATTAACCTTACATGACAGAAACGTGAAATATAATTCTCATTCCCTGAGTTGTTGGTTATGTATGTGACTCCGTCTCCTGTGGTCAGCCCATCACCCTGCTGCTGTGTGCCCTTTGACTGCACTGTACCCTACCCAGTGTGTGTTACAGAGAGAAGCCCAGTGGCCAGTTGTTTGGTGGCATTAACCTTACATGACAGAAACGTAGAAATATAATTCTCATTCCTGGAGTTTGCGTGGCTGTGACTCCGTCTCCTGTGGTCAGCCCATCATCCTGCTGCTGTGCACCCCTTGATTGCTATATGTATGCCTATGCCCAGCAGCCCAATCATTCTGTAAGCCTTGAACCTGAGATCTTTAGTTTGCAAACTGTCATATTCTTCAATTGCTTTCAGTCCACGATTGCCACAGTGTCACACAACCAAATAAAATTTTGGAGTTGTAGCCAGCGATCACAGATCACATTGCTTTGTTACACAGGAATTGTTTGGGTGTGGGTATGTTCACCCAGTATACTGGTAGTACTGGTACTTACTGTCTGTTATGGCTGACACCAACATAGATGAAGCATCTAGTGCTGGTGTTGGAGCAGGTGTTAATTAGTAGTGGTAATCCTGGTGCTAGTAGAAATAACCAAAATGTTTCACGTGATAAAAATTCAACAAACAAAAAAGCAACAGTGAAGTGTGGTAGGGGACCTTTAAGAAAACCTGTACAGCTGCTGGGGTCACAGGAGAGGCACCATATGAGTTGCCATTCATGCTGTTAAGATCCCTGTGACTAGCAGCAATAATACAAGTGACAGTGAGTCCCTCTCTGACTCAGACAGTAGCTCTTTGTCTCAGTCCGACATTGTTGTGTCTCCGACAAATCATTACTTCCTCAACAAAGTGAAATGAGCAAGTCTGCTGACAATGAATCAGGTCGTGCACCTTGCAAATACATCCAGCACTGTTGACAATGAAAAGGACATATCCATTGAATCCACCACTTCTGTGTTGGCCAGACAATGAAAATCCATCAGAGTCTTCTGCCCACTCTTCTAGCACCAAGGAGCATGTCCCAGGTTCTGTTAGGACAGGTGAAAAGACACAAACAGTCTTTAGCTATCTTCCTAGCACTTCGAACAAAATCTGTCACATCTGAGGTGTGGAATTATTTCTCTGTCAGTAAAACTGATCCATGCAGAGCAATTTGTTCCTATGTAAACAGAGTGTAAGCCGTTAGTAAAGTTGTGTCATGCCTTGGCTTTTCTGGCTCTTAAACGCCATCTGAAAAAGCATTGGTTTTGCTTGATCATCCAAAACCCATGTCCTCCATCTTCCAGACCGCATATGAGAAGGGTCAGGAATCTGAAATGGATACTGAATTGTCTGAACTTGATGCGGGCAGAACCACTGCCAACCCTAGGATCACTGTTACCACCAATGCCAGCACCATTAGTGCAGTTGCACATCCAGTGATGGCACTGAAGATATAGAGTCTAGTTCACTCATCTCATCCATCTGCCCATCAAGCACGGTGTATAATAAACCAGAGGGACATGTTGCAAACAGCTAACACTGTCTCAGGCATTTGAAAGGAAGAATACCTTTACTAGAAATCATCCAAAGACCCTTCATCTTAACCACCGAATTGGTGAACTGTTAGCCGGAGCCTTCTCCCATACTTTTGGTAGATCATGAGGATTTTAGAGCTCATGACATTAGCAGAGCCTCATTACAATGTTCCTCATCGGCTGTACTTTTCCTATGTTGAAATACCAAACATTTATCAGGCTTTAAAAGTTACAGTGATGCTTTCACTTAAAACTGCACGAGGGTGGGGTTATTCATGTCGCAACAGATATGTGACCAGCACTCAAAACATAGATTACATGTCTCTTACAGCTCATTGGGTCACGTTTTCTTGTGCTTCTTCAAAAACAAAGACACCCCCAAAAGATTGCGTTGCTGCATATAAAGAAGTTTGGGTAAAAGTCA
Source organism: Neoceratodus forsteri (assembly GCA_016271365.2). Lineage (NCBI taxonomy): Eukaryota > Metazoa > Chordata > Ceratodontiformes > Ceratodontidae > Neoceratodus > Neoceratodus forsteri. The sequence continues at coordinate 977,871,162 of CM057452.1, read as the reverse complement.
TACTGCTGCAAATATCTTGCAGGAACTAAATGACCTCCTTGACGAATGGGTTTATTTCACGGTCTAAATGGGGCTTAGTAAGTGACAATGGAGCCAACATCTTGAAAGCAGTACAGGATAGAGGATTTCTGCATGCCTCTTGCTTTGCATATTGCATACACTTAATTGTCACGGGATTTCTAGCACCAAACACACAAGTGGATGGTATGATTGCTTTGCAAAAAAATTGTGACTCATTTCACATTCAACTGGGCTATACGGACGTTGTCCTAACTGCAAAACACAAGCTGCCCCAGCAAAAGCTGATTCAAAATGTTTCCACTCATTGAACTCAACGCTTATATGCTGCAGCGCCTCTTGGGCAAAAAGCAAGCTGTACATGAGTACTGCTCCAGTTACATTATTGGAGATGGCATTATGCTGTCTGTGCTGCAGTGGAAATTAATGGAGACAGTGTGCTGTATCCTAGTTCCTTTAGAGACAGCTACAAGGGACATGTCTTCTGAAGTGCATCTGTGAGTCAGGTTATCCCACTCATAATGCTCATTTCACATCATCTTAGTGTTCTAAATCTAGAAATAGAAAAAGACAGATCTGAATCGCAGACGGCATGTCGCCTGTATCATGGGAATCTCAGAAAGAGAATGAGCGAGCGCTCAAAACTAATGACAAATTAGTTGCAATGGCGAAATCAAAACACTACATCCTTGCAACTCTCTTAGATCCCAGGTTCAAAGGCTATACATCTTCCAAAAACAGATGATATAGAGCAGTACAAATGTATGTTGCTAGATGAGCTGCAGCACTCACAGAGTCAAACACAGATATGCACAGTACCCTCAGGTTGTCATCCCCACAACATGAAGGTTCATCTTCCAAAGGATACAGAACTGGAAAAGTCACCAAACATTAACAGTAGTTGTTCCACAACTGCCACTTCTTCAACCCTTAGTAGCAAGCTAAATCTGTGGCAAAACCTTTCCCAAATTGCTGCCATACCAGCTTCTGCTGATTCCTCTTCTGAGCGATCTCTGTCCATCATGGTAGACAGTTACCTGCAAGAACTGCCTATTCCTATTGATGCATGCCCTTTTGAATACTGGAGATCAAAAAAGTCAATTTGGACAGAGCTGTATGATGAAGCCTGTAAATATCTTGGTTGTCCTGCAACAAGTGTCTCTTCAGAACGCATGTTTAGTACAGCTGGCAATATTGTGACAGACACCAGAAATAGGTTGCCGCCAGAAAATGTACACACGCTAACTTTATTAAAAGTTAATAAGTCAAGATTTTATATCCCTACAAGAGTATACAAACTGATCCTGAAGTGATTGATGTTGTGGATGTTGATGGTGATGACAACTCAGATGGTGGTGGCTGGTAAATACTGTGTGGGACAGAGTCTCTCTGCACCAAAAAAGAAACTTTTACAGACTGTGATGACTTTGGTTGTCGTCTCTCTCCTTTCTCGATCTACTACCTTGGACTATATGCCCCCCAAAACTTTCACCATTTCATGGCAAACTGCTTTGTAGCTAGGGTCTAAACTAAAGTAAACAAGTTTTATATACAGGGCAATTTTAACTTCAGTGGGAACAGGCCCAAATTTGGCATAAAGGGACACTGTCACGTCAATCCTTTCACGTATCATATTATTTATAGTTAAAATGCAAACATATATTTTGGATTTTACCTTCTGTGACTTTGTGGTGCATCAGTATGGGCTGGGACAGGAGACAGTCTATTTTTCAATTTTAAAGAGGACAAAACAATGAGTTCTAATTGGTAGCTGTTTATTATTTTTCAATTACAGAAAAATGTAGCCATAAATCAAAAATGGATGCTAGTACATGGGTGAGGGTTGGGGTTGGTTTTAACATGGGTGTAAGGGTGGCATGGGTGCTACTGCAAGATGAGGGTGGTGGAAGAAAAGTGGAATAGATGATGGGGTGAAAGGTGGGTGTTGTTTAGTTCTTTCATTTACAGATTCGTGATCAGCTGGGGATGGTGAGGAAAAAAATGATGACAGACCGAACCTACTGTACACATAATTTATATTCTTATTAAATACATTGCAAACTGCTGCCACCTAGCACAATTGTCCTGTCCCCTTTAAAAAAAGAATAAAGGAATCAGAAATAAAAGAAAATCTGCATCAGCAGTTTTCACAGAATGTGACGTATCATAAAGTGTTTTTGCTTTACAAGTAGTGATAATTTGATACATAATGGGGTTGACAGACGCTGTCCCTTAAACATCACATGCCAACTGCTGCAGCTACATTAAATGTTCCTTAGTATGTGGTGAGGAAACCACTTTTTTTATTTATGTGACTGAAATACAGATTTTATTGAAGTATCAGCTGCAAAAATGCATCATCTTAGAAAGTTGTATGTATTACTTCAATTTGCCAACAAAAATGTTGGTATATGTATGCATTACCTTAGAAAATTGCATGCATTTTTTGCCAGCAACAATGACTGGCATATTATTTTTATTCAATTGTCTTGACTGACTACGTTATGACATAATATGTTTTGCAACAGTTCCACATGCTGCTGCTGTAGTACTTAGCTTGACTTTGTTATAAAAGCTTTCTTTAAACATAGCAACTTTTGATTTACTCATTTAAAACAGAAAGCAGCAAATAGCTGAAATTAGGTAATATCAGTTATTTTTCTCATAATTCATGACGATGAGTATATATAACTGAGCATAAATGGCTAATGTGCCTCTTTCTTTCACTAAGGAACTATGATGCAGCTGCAGCAGAAAACTTTAACATATGGGTGGGTGGGTGGGCCTGTTACGTATTAAGTTGCTGGCTTTAGCAAACAGAAGAAACCATAGATAAACCTAGCTGTATTCCTATCAATGTCACATGATAATTCTCTCCCCTTATATTGAGCAGTTTTTCCTTTACATGTATTTTATTACTATCTTTGTTACTGGCCAATAAAAATAGGGTTCAAGTTCTAAAAAGTTCTAAAAAAGATTATAACCCTAGAACTTTTTCAAAAGTTCTAGACTAGAACTAGAACCCAGAACTTCAGAGGGTTCTGACAACCCTAGTGTCAAGGGAGACCCGAGAGAGAGGGATAGTACAGGAAGAGGTCCAAGGGCAGCAGGGGGGAGAGGGAGCCCAGGATCAGCAGGAGGGGGACCTGGGAGGAAGGTGCAGGCACAGCTAAGACAGGGAAAGGAGGAAACTGTGCAGAAATGAGCCAGGCAGGAAGCAGGGACACTGGGGAAGGGGGCTTCATCAGGAAGTGAAGCGGAGCTGGGCACTGAAATGAAAATCGGAGTACAAGGAACAGAAGGGAAAGCATTGGGGGGGATCAAATGGAGTAAGGCACAAGGGTGGAACGCGCAATAGAAGAGCCAGCAAACCAGGATCTGGGTCAGGGAGATGAGCAGAATAGGGAGAGAGAGATTCGAAAAGCTTCAGAGGAGGAAAAGGGCTGCATGAAGGAACCAGAGAACCAGAAAGGGGCCCAGGGATGTGAACAGCTAGAGGATGGGGGGGTGGAGGACTCAGGTAGTTTCGAGGGGGAGATAGCAAGGGAAAGGATGAGGAAAAATTGGGAAAGAGGAGGAGAACAGCAGCAGTGAGGGGTGCCCAGGAGGAAAAAGGGGATAGAGTCTTAACAGTGGGGGACTCTATTACAAAAGGAGTTACATGGGGTAGAAGGGAAGAAAGAGGGGAGAAAATATGGGTGGAGTGCCTGCCAGGTATGATGGCAGCCAAAGTTATGCACTGGATCCCCTCGAGGGGGAGGGAAATAGATGTGAAAACTCATCTGATCTTCCATCTAGGCACAAACAACCTTGCAAGGGGCAGTGTGATGGAGGTGAAGGCAAGGTTTATGGCATTGGCCAGGTTCTGCAGCAGCTTGGACTTTAAATCCCTGACCTTCTCGAAGGTACTACCAGTACCAAGGGCCTGCATGGAGGTCAGGCAAAATATTGAGGAGTTCAATGACTGGCTTGCAGGTTGGTGTGCCCAGAAGGAGTATGGTGTGATAGGAAATTAGGGTTCAACATGGAGTGACAAGAGCCTATATACCCCGGATAGGCTGCACCTAAATGGGGAGAGGAAAGGAGTGCTCAAATGCAAACTGGATGATTATGTTGACAGACGCTGCCATTTAAACTAAACAAGGGGGCAGGGGAAGCCCGTCTGATGAGGCAGGCGGGGCAAAAAGCCCTACCCACACAGCCAGAGGGTAAGGGGGCAAAACATATAGGACAGGAGGAAAGAGGGGTATGGAGGGTCATGTGTGCAAATGCCAGAAGTCTTTGAAGAAAGATCCCAGATCTAACAGTGAAAATGGCAGAGGAGGGCCTTAACATAGTCTTAACATAGTAGGAGTAACAGAAACGTGGTGCCACCAGGAACAGGGATGGGAAGTGGAGATACCAGGGTACAAATTGTTCAGGCGGGACAGAGAGGAAAACGGGAGGGGGTGGTTGCACTGTACATAAAGGAGAGTATCAGGGCATCAGAATTGCATGGTAAGTGGGGAGAGGCAGAAGGACTCTGGGTCTCGTTGTTGGTGGGGAAGGGAGAGTCAGTGCGTATGAGGGTGGTGTACAGACCCCCGGCACAGCAAGAATCTGTGGATAGAAGCATGGCTGACGAGTTTGTGAGAATGGCGGCAAGGGGGGAAGTGGTGCTGATGGGGGACCTGAACCTACCGGACGTAGACTGGAGCACCCTTTCGGCTGCTTTGACCAGCAGCAGGGAAATAGTGGACTCCCTGCAATTGGCCCTCCTAAATCAACTGGTCTGGGAGCCAACCAGGGCAGGAGCTACTTTTGATCTAGTCCTGACAAATGGGGACAGGGTAGGAGAGGTATCGGTGGTGGAACATCTTGGTACAAGTTTCCACAACACGGTCAGGTTTAGAATAAGGAACACTGCAAAGGTTCACTGGTCTAGGTTAAAGGTGCAGGATTTCAAGAGGCAAACTTCAGGAAAATGGGGGAAATAGTGGCAAGGGCTTTTCAAGGAGTGAAGGATTTGACAGAGGTGGAGGCAATGTGGGGGAGGATAAAAGAAGCTATTGTAAGGGCCACTGACATCTGTGCCAAAGAGCAAGTAAAAATAAGAGGAGGAGGAAACCTCTGTGGTATACTAGGGAGGTAGCAAAAAAGGCAAGGACAAAAAGGAAAGCCTTCAGGAGGTTCAAGAAAACACAGGCGGAAGCGGACTGGGTAAAATACCTGGCAAGCCAGAGAGAAGCCAGAGTAGAGATAAGGAGAGCAAAGGAACAGACAGAGGACCAAATAGCTAGAGGGGTCAAAAAGGGATTCTCCAGTTAAAAGCAAACGAGGGGGAGATGCTACAAGAGGACAGAGAGAGAAAGCGGACCTACTAAACAACTATTTTTGCTCAGTGTTCAAGAAGAAGGAAGAAGATGAAGGCAGATGAGCAGGAAATGAAATGGCAGGGGAGGGGGAAGTGGAGATGAGGCCATTTCTCTTGGAGGAAATTTTGGAAGAACTAGGCCACATGAAGGTGGACAAGGCAATGGGGCCGGATGGGGTGTACCCAATGGTGTTAAGGGAGCTAAAGGAGATATTGGGAGTACCTTTGACTGCACTCTACAGTCCGTCCCTAGAGACTGGGGTGGTGCCGAAGGACTGGAGGCAGGCAAATGTGGTCCCGTTACATAAGGGGGGAGGAGGGAGGAAGTGGGAAGTTACAGGCCCGTGAGCTCGACATCAGTGGTAGGCAAGCTCATGGAGAAACTAATAAAAGGCAGGATCACCAGCTACCGGGAGGAAAGCGGCCTGATGAATTCAAGGCAACATGGTTTTGCTAGGGGCAGATCCTGCCAAACACATTTGATAGAGTTTTTTGACGAGGTCACCAAGGAGCTGCATCAGGGAAGGGTGGTAGATGTGGCTTATTTGGATTTCAGAAAGGCGTTTGACTCCAAGCCCCATGGAAGGCTGCTGTGTAAAATGGCAGGACTGGGGCAGAGGGTAGTTAAATGGGTTGGAAACTGGCTGGGGAAAAGGAGGCAGAGGGTCATAATAAATGGGGTGGCATCCTGAGAGGGCAAGGTCACAAGCGGGGTCCCTCAGGGATCAGTGCTGGGGCCTCTACTATTCAATATATTCATAGGGGACATTGTGGAGGGCCTTGAGGCGGGGGTGTGAGTATGTTTGCGGACGATATCAAAATCTACAATAGGATGGACATGCAGGAAGGGGTGGAACAAATGCAGAGAGATTTGGGGAGACTTGAGGCATGGTCAAAGAGGTGGCAGCTTGCATTCAATACAGAAAAATGTAAAATCATGCATCTTGGCTACAGAAATCGGAGGGCAGGGTACTGTATGGGGGGCAGAGATCTGGAGGAGAAGGAACAAGAAAGGGACCTAGGCATCATTATATCCGGGGACCTGAAGGTGGAAAGGCAGTGCGGGAGGGCAGTGTCCAGGGGGAGTGGAATGCCAGGATGCATTGGAAGGGGGATCACCAGTAGAAATAGGGAGGTCATAGTACCCTTGTACACCCATCTGGTTAGATGCCACTTGGAGTACGGAGTCCAGTTCTGGAGGCCATACCTCAGGAAGGATGTGGGGAGGCTAGAGCAGGTTCAGAGGAGAGCGACAAAAATGGTAAAAGGGTTAAGCCACCTATCCTATGAAGAAAGGTAGAGTGATCTGAACATGTACTCCCTGGAACAGAGGAGAGAGAGGGGGGAGATGATCGAGACCTTCAAGTACCTTAAGGGTATAAACAGGGTGCCAGTGGGGAGCATCTTCAAGATGAAGGGAAATCAGTGGACGAGGGGGTATGGCCTGCAGATGGGGGGGGGCAGTTCAGGGGTAACATTAGGAAATACTATTTCACAGAGAGAGTGGTGGAAAAGTGGAACAAACTCCCAGAAACAGTCATTGGAGAGGAAACAGTGGAGGGATTCAAAAGGGCATGGGACAACCACAGAGGAGTGTTGGGGGGGGGCACAGGTCCAAGCAGATAGCTGGACAAATGGGCAGATTTGGTGGGCTTTGTTTCAGTCCTTTTCTGTCATCACACTTCTATGAATCTATGAATAGCCATAAGACAGTAGCTCCTAAGTTTTAATCAAGTATTTTCGGTATCTAAAGATATTGTGAGAAAGTGTAGGTTGATGCAGAGCATTTTTTTCACTTTCTCTTAGTTTTGTAAAGCACAAAACAAACCGAGGAACTGACTCAAAACAGTGTTTAAATCTGAGGAAATGAAATCCCATTCACACCATATTATTTTGTTTAATACAAAAACAATCACTTAAACTATTTTGATGAAAAGAATGAGCAGAGCACAAACACTTTGCTCGACACTTTGCACTTTGACACATGTCAAAATATATCGCTGCTTAACACGCATTGTATTGATACCTAATTCTCAGGTCTTATCTTGAATCCACTGCAATAGTTTAGTGTCTTGCCTTGATCCATTGTACCAAAAACATATTAATCTCCTGTAAACAAATTATTGATTGTATCATAACACTTGTATTTTCTATTGTAAACAAATTTACTGACTGTATTGTGACATTGCTTACTCCTGTATGTACATTGTACCCGGGCTGCACCTGGCAACGAGCCTCAGCTCAGTGTGCCTTTCTCAGTCACCAGTTCTAAATAATTAAATAAACTTTGTTGTTACCTTTCTGGTAAAGCTGCATCATAGAAAGATTTTCAGATCGCCAAACAGACATGAGGCCTACCTGAGAAGTTTAAAAGGATTTCCTCAATAAAAAGTATCCTCTATGTTACTCTCTGGTAAAGATACACATAGAAACTATTAAAGAATTACCAGAATCTAGAATATTCCTCTTTCAGACATATATAGAGGTTATTTTGTACTGAAGTAAAAGTTCAGCCTTACCTGGATTCAGGAGTGCTTTTGGGCTTATTAGTTCCCATTGTTTCCAAAGGCAACCATAGAAGTTTGCGGGCTCTTCCAGCTGGCCTTATATACAAACCAGGTCATGCACTACATCACATCATGGGAGGAGCTACAGCTAATTGTTTCATAATTAGATATTCATCGTGATTTACAAGCAGGGCTAGATATTCAAAGTGGTTGCTCCTGGTGCAACCGAGTAAGAAACATAGAAACATAGAATTTTACGGCAGATAAGGACCGCTTGGCCCAGCTAGTCTGCTCATAAAGTTCGCTGGTGCAACCCTGCAATGCGCTCAGTAGATATTCAGAAGGGGACTTCACGCCTTCTGAAGTCTCGTCTTGTAGTGCACATTGGTAATGTATGCACTGGTAACTGCAGGGGTGGATCATGCATATGCAGCACATTCCGATATTCAGCCTTGGGATGTGCGGCGTATCTGCTGGCACAACCCCTAGATGCCGCATACTTTAGCACAAAGTTGATCCAGAAAAAAATGCTCAAATGCTGGCCACCCACAGGTGGGTAGCTGTATTGCAAGGTGCAACACAGCAGCCGACAGCCATGGGTGGCCACCTGCCGCCCAGAACACCATCCACAAGCACCCATATGGTCCCTGGTGGTCTAGTGATACCCCCATCCCTTCTGTTAGCCCAATCGCGGGTCATAATAAATGGAAGAATAAGCCCTGGTAGTCTAGTGGTACCCCCTCCCTCCCATTAGCCCGATCGTGGGTAATAATAAATGGAAGAATAAGCCCTGGTAGCCTAGTGGTAACCCTCTCCCTCCCATAGCCATGATCACTGAATATGACGAATGTCACTAACCCTGGTGATCTTGTGGTACTCCCCCACCCCTCCTGATGCTCTGATCGCCTTAACATAAACTATTGTCCCTTCCCTGGTAGTCTAGCGGTCCCCCCACCCCACCCAATGCACCAATCTCTGGTGCTTCGTAATGACATATATCCCTGGTGGTCCAGTGGCACCCCCCACCCACACAGGACCCCTGCCCACCCAGTTCCCCCCATCATTGGTGAGCAGCTTCCACCTGCTCGCATACCACTTGGCTGCCCACTGAATGACAGCTTACAGTATGGGCTTGCAGGGCATACTGTACGAGATGGTCACAAATAAGTGAATGGACTGCCTTCACATATATGGGACTGTCTCGTACAGTTGAGGAACTATCAAAACAGAAGGGAATGGAGGCCATAAACCCGTGGAAGAAGACCATCATAAACCATGTTTACTGGGTGGCTACAACTATCCAGACAGCAACACAGATGTTATGGAAGGGAAGTAGAACAGAATAATCCTCAAAACATCTATGATAGACACAGAGAGGCATATAAAGAATGTGCTCATGGACCACTTTGTGTGAAAGAGTACCAAAAAATGGCTTAAACCAAGTAAGTTTTACAAACACATGATCACAAACAGTTATAAATGTTTATTTTACTAAATGATTGTCCACTCATTGTGTTGCATGCATAGCCACAGATGTTATATAATGCAGGTAGACATTTGGTTATGAAATGTGGCATGATGCATGATCTAGCAAAACTGTGGTTGGGGGGGTGACTTAAACAGGATTTCTGTTTAAGGACTGCTGACAGATTGCTTTTATTTAAAAGGATGTCATGTGCCAGTGAAATTATCACACCGGTGATTGGACAGGGTTCTTTTATACACTGGGAGATATAGCACGACAAGGCATTCAGGGCCCATGTGTGATGTCATGTGATAGGTGCATGACATAAAAAATGAGAGGAAAATCTATAATACTGCTTGCATTGTTGAGCTCAGCCTCTGCACCATTTGCCATCACCAGCACTAATCTCGTGTCAGTCTGTATACATGTTTGTTGCCAGGGTGGTCAGAGCTTTGGTGGAGATGATGGGGTTTATATCTTTCAATGTTATGACACATCTGAGGAAGGAAACCCAGGGATTATTGATGACAGGCAAGTGAGGAAATCAATATGAAAAAAGGTTTACTGGCAATGAACTATATGTTTTTTTTTTTTAACCAGGAAAAGCAAAGGAAAAAAAATAATCACTGCATCAATGGTGTGTCAGTCTGTAGGAGTGGCACTGTGCTTGGTTAGGGAGGGTGTGGAGGGTGTTGTTCATTTATGGCACCCTCAGGCCATGTAGTGCCACAGGTGGAAACCACATAAGCCGTAAATAATTGATAGTCATATGTTCATTGGTGGCATGAACATGTGCTAAAGAATGACAATAGCCAGAAAGCAACAACAAAGGATGATAAAAAAATCTAAATTGACCACCGACCTGGTGGTACAGAGGGCTGGAGCACTGTTGAGCACCTTGACTTTCATCATGCAATGATCCAAGTTCAGGAATGAGTTTGGATGTACGGGGGTTGACAGAGGGGAGGGCTGAGAGAGAGCAGTCTCCTATCAACTCTACTCTGTCTGATTGGGGTGGTGGGCCTTTCCAGCTATTGCCTGCCACCAGGTGGAGGCCAAGTGGTAGAGGACCTGTCTGGTATGCAGACCTTGGGAGGGTGGAGGGAGCCACAGTTCTGGAGCACATGCACCTTTACATGCATGCATAGATTCTCCAAGTCACTGCAGGCTCCAAGCACTAGAGGCACACAGTGCTTCATGCAGCCGCACCCAGACACCTGGATCCAACCTTCCACTCTGACTGGTAAGGCATTCTAGACTAGGTGGGGAGCGATGTCCCTCCTCCAGCCGTACCGTGGGTGGGGGGGGAACCATGGGGGAATTAGCTCACAGTCTGGAGGGAGTATAGGGATAGTCCAAGTTGTCCATGAATGTGTCTAAGCTGCACCTTGTGGCACCGGAGGATACCAATCTTTAGGCACTTTTACACGGCACCTACTTGAAATGCTACAGTCACTGTTGCATTTCACTCTGCTCCTGGTGCTGTGCTCCCTCCCTGCTTTACATGCCAGCATTTACATCATTCTCCTGGCACTTCTGGTGTTTTAGCCATGTTTCTGGCTAGCCAAGATAGCTCAAGATTTTGGCACGTGGCATAATCGACTTGAATTCAGCTGCATATCTTTTCAGATACATGAAGAAAAACTGAACTCGGGGAAAGTAGTTACTTTTTTTTTCTTTTTTTATCATGTAAGATTTTATTGTATTTTTTGTTTCCCAAAGACATATAGCCATACTTAGGCCTGCAGGTGCCAAATATACACAAGTATATAAACAGAAAAAATATGAACTATCATACAGGTGACAGTTACCAAGGAGCCATATTATACATCTATTTACCAATGTATATCTATCACAGATAGGTTTCAAATGAACAAGGCTATTCATTCTACAGACAGCTGATAACCATAGATAACTGTTATGAAATTAGTATATTAGTTCTAAGCCAACTCAAAATATGGCACTGTGTTGAGGCAGCTTAATACGCACTAGAGCTACTCCCAGTTCCTTATGAGAAGGCTAAGTGGTTCATACCATATGATCTAAAGGTGAAGACATGCGAGAGAAAAAGACAAAGTAAGAGTGTTTATGACTAGATGAGGTGAGGACTCCATTTCTGATGGACAATTGTAAGGGGAGGGGGAATCACAGTATAGGAGGATTGCTTGGAGATGGAGGTGGGACCTCACATATGTAAGAATGAAGATATGGCTCCCATTTTTGTAGTATCTGGCGAGGTGACCCTTCCCTATTGCAGTGATTCTCTCGAAGATGGCTAGCCTAGCCAGGGCCACCCTCCAGGAGAGGATCGAAGGGGGAGAAGGTTGCTTTCATTTGATCAAAATAGCTCTCTTAGCTTCCATAACTGCAGCCAGAGTCCATACTTTAAGCGGGGTAGGTAAGGGGTCCAGAGTTGAGGCATCTCCCAATAAAAGAGAGTCTTGTGAGGGGAGGATCCTTTTGCCCACTATTCTATAGCAGTCTTCCAAGACCAGTGACCAATATTTATGGAGGACAGGGCAGGTCCAGAGGAAATGGAGGAGATGGGCCAGAGAGGCTTGACATCTCCAGCATCAGTCATGATGTAACACTTTAAGCTTGTACAGCATGGCAGGTGTCCTATACCATCGAAGAAGAATTTTCAATGGAATCAACTGACTTTTGGCATCTACATAGACTACATGTGCCACTCTCAGCCAGGAGGATCATAGTTGTGGGGGAAAGGGGGCATTGGAGCTTAGCCTCCCATGCCAGCCTGCAGCTGGAGGTGGTGTCTGGCTGCGAATCTCTCAATGTTTTGTAGATGAGTCCCACCATTCCCTGGCCCTGCCTGGGTTTATGGGCTGTGGCCAGGCAACTCCATCCAGTGTCTTCAGTGTATTTGGCCAGGAGGGGATGGAGTGCACTTCTCAATTGGAGATATCTCCCAAAATCTTGAGTTTTTCAACCAAAACTGTCCTGCATTTGTTCGTATGTCATCAGTGTTTTGTTATACGGGAGAAGAAGGTCTCCCACGGTGTGGATTCCTTTATTGACCCGATGTTGCCTGGAAAGAGGTTTGCAATCCACCATAATAAGTCTATTGTTCCAGAGAAGAGCATATATGATTGGGGGGATAGGCTGTGTGTGGGATGCCTGTGAGAGTCATAGCACGATGCCAAGCTTTGCATGTTTTGGCCATGATTGGAGTGAGCTGGTTGCCCCGAGGTTTTCTGCTGGTTAACAATGAGAAGAGAGAGTCCTCTGGTAAGAGAGCTGTTTCCAGCAGAACCCATTGATGGGGGGGTCAGTCTTGGGTCAAACCAGGCAGTGGCTTGTGCCATGCGGAAGGCCAACTGATAACCCAACCACCAGGGCAGCCCAAGCCCACCTTTGGACCAGTGGGCTGTCAATTTTGTGCATCCCCAGTAAGCTGCTCTACCCTCCCATAAAAAGGAGGAGACCAGCTTGTCCAGAGAGGAAAATGGTTTGTGGGACAAGGGAATTGAAAGGTTGTTTAGTAAGTAGGAGATTCTTGGAAGTACAAACATGCGAACAGCTTCTATTTTGCCTTTGAGGGACAGCTGCAACTTTCTCCAATGCTGAACTTCAGCTGTCAGGGCTGTTATTAAAGGGAAAAAATTGGCCTTTTCAAGATTATTCCATGCCAAAGGGATATAGATTCCTAGGTAAAGTAAACCCTGAGGGGCCCAAGTAATGTCAGTGCCTTGTACGCATTTCCTGATGCATTAGAGTTAAGCAGAAAGAGAATTGTTTTCTTTTGGTTACTTAATAAGCCAGAGAGGAAGGCAAACTCTTGTAGTATTGGTAGCACTAAGAATAGGGGGGAGGTCAGGGTTGGACAGTGTAAGCAGCATGTCATCCGCATAAGCATTAACCAAAAAGGCTCTGCCGTGGACAAGGATCCCTGTAATATTGGGAGCCTGAGAGAACTTCCTGATCAAGGGGTCGAGGGCAATAAGGAAAAGAAGAGACAAGAGGGGGCATCCTTGTCTAGTGCCCCTTTGTAGAGTGAATGGAGAGGAGATGTCTCGATCGATAACAATTCTGGCTGTTGGGTGATGATATAAGGTGGAGACCTAAGAGCAATAATAATCACCAAATCCATAGAGATGGAGGACATTGTGAAGATAGTTCCACTCTAGGGAGTCGAAGGCCTTAGAGAAGTCTATTGCTAAGGCTGCCATGGGGGTTGCGAAGTGTAGTGCAAGCCATTTCAGATTGAGGACTAGACACAAGTTATCTGCCCCCAACCTACCCTTTGAAAAGCCTAACTGTGAAGGGTGGATCAGGAGGAGGAGAGAACCGAGTCAGCCTGTTTGCCAGAACTTTGGCTAGGGTTAGTGTCCACTGACAAAAATGAAATGGGCCTAAAGTTGGCACAATCCAGCACATCAGAGGATTTCTTGGGGATTAAGGTTATCATTGCCTCTTGCAAGGTGGGTGGAAGTGAGGTTGTGCTCTGTGCCTTTGCAGAGCCCATAGCAATGGAGTAATAATATCAGTACTTAGGAGTTGATAGAGCTCAACGGTCATCCCATCTGGTCCCGGGGCTTTGCCCTTTGCCATGTGGGAGAGGGCAGTTTGGAGTTCACTGGCTGCAATGGGGGCCTCCAGATCATTACATGCAGCTTGAGAAAGTTTAGGGAGAGAAATCCCTTTACAGAACTCAAGCAGATGATTAGAGAGTTTGGAAGAAGAGACCTTAGATTTAGTCTTGTATAGGGTTTGATAAAAGAGCCTCATCATTTAATTGATCTCTTTGGGCGTGGATACCACCTTGCCCGCTGCGTTTCTAAGTGCAAGTATCCTGGATAAGACTTGCTGCTTACGTAAATGGTTTGCTAGTAGTTTACCCCCTTTATCTCCACCTTCCCACGATTTTTATTTGGAGTGAAGAAGCTGCCATTCGCCTTTTTTGCTTAGCAATTCATTTATTTGGTACTTCAGGCCTATAATCTTAGGCAACAGAGGAGACTTGAGGGGGCCTTGAGTTGAGAGCTTAAATTGTTTCTCCAGGGTGGCAAGCTTGGCCTGGAGTTGTTGCGCATGCTTCACTCTGGCCTTGTTTTTAGCCGCAGTGTAGGAAATAATCCTCCCCTAATGACTGCCTTAAAGGCCTCCCAAAATGTGGAGGCAGAAACCTCCTCAGACGTGTTGAGAGAGAAATAGGAGTGAGTCTCTGCTGTGATATAAACCTGAAAATCCCTGTCTTGCAACAGCAAGGGGTTGCACCTCTATCTTGTGGAGGGGGCCCCTTGCCTTGGGGGACAGACCGGCATAGACAAAGGAGCATGATTGGATATTATAATACTCCTGATGATGGCTTCTGAAGCACCAAGTGAGGCTACATAATTAGCCAGCCAGAAGTCTATCCTGCTATGGGTATGGTGGATGGCTGAATAAAAGGAATAATCTCATCCTTGTGAATTATCCCTTCTCCAGGGTTAACAGAGGTTCCATTCCGAGATAAGCTCACCAAGACCTGCCAAGTCTTTGGGATGGGTCTGTGGGGTGGGAATAGACTTGTCAAGGAAGATATCGGGGACCAAGTTGTGGTCTCCTCCTAGGAAGATTGGGAGATCTGAGTACCCATTTGTGAGGTCGGTGAAGGCTTGGTTGATAGCGGGATATATTTCTCCAGAGTCATTATGATGGCCATATATATTGGCTAGCAACACCCCCTTCTCCTTGGGTAGGAAAATCGAACCACGATCCATCTGCCCTGAGAGTCAGTGCATTTGTCTTCTACCACTAGAGGTGATGCTTTGCACAGTAGGATGGCCACCCCCCTAGATTTGCTTGAAGCGCAACTAGCAATAACCGTCCCTACCCATAATTTCTTGAGCCAATGCACAGTTTTGTTAAAGTGCATTTCCTGGAGGAGGGCTATGTCAGTACCCAGAGAATTCAGGAATTGAAGCACTTTAGTGCATTTGGCCGGGTGGTTATGCCCCCTTAACATTCCAAGATACGCATTTCCAACCAGGAGGCACAGGGCAGTTGCTAGCCATAATATACCACAGAGGAGATAACCAGAAAAGGAGTACTCACTCATGAGATGAGAGATTGTCTAACAGAGAAGAAGGAGGGGTCACTTGTATGTTAGCCCGGATAAGGGGGTGTCAGCCCTTGAAAGGAGTCAGGAGTAGCCAGAAGATGGAGCAAATTTAGGAAAGCTGCAATAATTGACACCAATTAGGAAACAACCTGATCTGATGAACCAAGAAAAAAAAAAACAGGATAATCAATATATTATTAAAAAAAATTAACACTGAACAGTACTCGTATATAGAATATTATAACAATCACAAAACAGTTTCATAATTTTAATGATGCTGAGTTGAACGTGTGAGGAGAGCATACAGACACTCCAGGCTCACTGCTTCAGACACCAATAGTGGGGGAAGGTCACAAACAACCAGAAAGTGACCTGTCCCAACCTGGCCTCCTATAACCATGATGAAACTGGGTCTGGAGGGTCCAGGTACTCCTAACGGCAGTTAGGCTGATAGGTAGTGTAAAGAACCATTAACAACTGGAACAAGATGGGGGGGAAGGGAGGGCATTTACCCCACCGTATTAAGATAGAAGGGGGGGTCTCTATGCGCCACCTAGCAGTATTCTAAGCAAAGGAGATGTAGCAATAGGCAAAGCTTAGCCGTCTACTTAGTCCTTGTATGTCTAGGTGCTGTCTGCTTCCATTATATAAGCATTTCCAGGATGGGGCACAGTTGCACTGGCCTATATAAGAAAGAGAGAAGGAAGGGGGAGAGGGGGTATTGTTATTATTTGACCTACAGTACAGTATGATGGAGAAAACAGATGTCTTAGCCATTTTAAAGTGTCCTGTTCATCATCCGTTTCTACCAGAGGCTCCAGGGTCATCCGACCGCTTTTCTTCTGCTCTGCTGGGATGCGGATGGGCAGCCAAAGCCTCAGCAAACAATTTAGACCCTGGTTTTAGAAGGCCTGCTGCCAAAGCCCGCTGTTCTTCATCTTCATCTACGGTGGCAGCTCAGTCCAGTGGTTCAATATCTTCCAGGGGTTCACTGTTTTCAGCTGTTGTTTGATCTTTATAGTCAAAGCTGGTTGTGGAGAGTGCTTCTGTTCTTAGAAGCTTAGCGGGGGGTGAGGCTGAGGAATTGCCAGTAAGCGGGCAGTTCGGGCTTCTGGATCATTGGTGTTGATGACTAGAAGTAGTGGGTTTTGACTGCACTTGCTTCTCAGAGGTCTCCAAATCTGTGAGGGCTTGTTTAAAGGCAGATGGTGGATGGCAAGCTGTCCGTTTTTCTGATTCTCCAGGGTAATGGCTTTCCTGAGCATAAGACATGGGAAGCAATTCAGCAGCAGGATCAGTACGATTGTGTTTATTCCCCCCTGGCAACCATCTCACCTGCCTTTCTGTTCCCTTTCTTTTTCTGTCCCCAGGGGCCCAGAGGCATCTGGGAGATACAATCTGAGGCAGGAGGCCTGGCCAGTGGTTATGGATCCATGCTTCAGCTTCTCTGGGACATTCAGCAAGAAAGGACTTTCCATCTTTAGAGATCTGCAATGCTGTAAGTTTTTTAAATCTATATTGAAAAGAGTTTGGTTGCAAGAACGCTTTAAGTGGACCAAAAGCTCTCCTTCTGGCAGCTACTTCTTGAGAGAAGTCTCTATAGAGGGAGATAGTGGCGCCTCTCCATGTAAGCTCTCCCAGATCCCTGGCAGCTTGCAGTAGCTTCTCCTTGACTGAATACCTTAATATGTACACTATTATTGTTCTGGGGGCATTCGAGCCATCTGATCTGCCTCCCACCTGGTGAGCTCTTTCCACACCGATTGGGTCTTTCCACCTCTCTCCAAGCAGCTGTGGTAGCCATTCATTGAGGAAGCATTCAATATTGGGGCCTTCAGTTCCCTCAGGGACACCCAGAATCCTGATGTTGTTCCTCTGGCTCCTATTCTCCTGTTCCTCAGCCCTATACCGAAGCCGAGCAAGCTTAGCCTCATGATCTCTAAGATGTTGCAACACTACAATATGTTGCCTTTCAAGTTCTTCGGTTCTCTGTTCCAGCACATTTTGCTTGTCTTCCAGTCATCGCACGTCTGCCATGTTTCCTGCCAAAGATGCCCCAATATTATCAACCCTGGTTAGGGGCGCTTCAAGCATCTGGGTTATGTGCGATAAAGTGTCTCCTAGTTGAACCTGGCCTGGGGGAGTTGGATATCTTGCAGACAGGGCCCTTGGCTGTTGTTCGTGGGGGTTTCCATCACACCTGCTGTAGTGGCAGAATATTGTGGCAGCGATGGATGAGCAGCTCTCAGTTCATCAGGGATGCCCGCGGCATTCAGCAATCGTGACCCACTAAGCTGTAAGTCAGGCACAGAAGTTGCGGCGGGAGTACTGGCAATCGAGCTGGGATCTGTACTGTCAGGCCTGTGTAGCCTACCCCATCTGTGCAGCTCGCAAACAGTAGCCCGTCTAACTCACTCAAGGAGTGTGGCATCCGCACCAAGAAATGTCAGGATAGAGGCAGCAGAGGCAGGGGAAGGGTTTATCTAGTGCTGCACCACTATCCCAGTGCCTGTCCTGCACATACCCCCTTAATGCAAAGCATCATGGGTTGTACATGCAAATCACCTTTGCATTATGGGAGTATGTGTGATTTTGTATTTCTTTGAAACTTGGCTTCCCATCCAATGCCCTTTATGATAACCTTTGCCTCAGTGTTTGCGCACTAAGGTTCTTGGTCTTTTAGCTTGTTTTTTGTTTTTATTGGGCTCACCACAACCCAATCAAGATAGACCAACTTAGGGTAGCTGGTTCATTCCACTGGGGTGTCATATGGACAAGGCACACTGATGAGTCCCGGTAGGACAAAACACATGTCTGTGTCTTCTGTTGGCACCCTTTGCAGTCTGTGAGAGAGGCCTTTTGGCACCATGCATTTCTGCTTAAAGTTGAAGCACCATAATATTTTGTGGTGATTTGCATGTACAGTCCATGATGCTTTGCATTATTGGGTATGTGTGATTTTGTATTTCTTTGAAACTTGGCTTCCTGGCCAATGCCCTTTGGGGTAACCCTAGCCTCAGTGTTTGCACACTAAGATTATTTGCCTTTCATATATGAATATGCATTAGTACATGCCCAGTATTAGGGCTTGACTTTCTGACAACTTTTAAAGTACTTTTCAGCCACTGATTCTTAAATACAACACTTTCCTGAGTTCAGATTTTTTTTGTGTATCTGAAAATATATGTAGCTGAATTTGGGTCGAATATGCCATGAACAAGCCTCGGGAACCACCACAGGGACATGCAGCATGTTAAATAACATGGGATCTAGGAGGGTCTCCCAAGACTGTCTCTGGAATCAATGTCAAAGTTGCTGTCCATTTACACAAGTGGCTCACAACAGTAAAATGCAATGCAATGGTGAACCAAGGAAAGCTGGGAATGCCAGTCCAGTGAATGTTCGCCTTTGATGTGTT
Organism: Neoceratodus forsteri; assembly: GCA_016271365.2. Lineage (NCBI taxonomy): Eukaryota > Metazoa > Chordata > Ceratodontiformes > Ceratodontidae > Neoceratodus > Neoceratodus forsteri. The sequence continues at coordinate 977,852,340 of CM057452.1, read as the reverse complement.
ACAATTTTCCTCTACATGACAAAACTGGCAATGTTCCAGTTACTCTGCACCATTGGTTACAGTGTAGAGCACGTCATGTAAAAGGGGTTTTATAGAAAAAAAGATTGACCACATTAAGCAATCACTGGATATGGTGTAAAGCAACCGTGAAAACAATACAGTGATGTACATTGTACCTTTTACGAAAGGTAATGCAGTGACACCTAAGTGGAGGGGAGGTGTCATAGAGATTGTCAGCACACAACAGAGAATACATAGTTCACTCATACAAGGCATCTGCAAAGCATGTGCTGTACTGCGGACATACTTGTATGCCCCAGGTGGTTCATTTCCCGGTGGTGATATGCATAGTAGTCTGTAAGACATCTGGATCAAGTGCAACAGAGTTGAAACCACGGTGCAAAACGATGCATATTACATCAACATCCTACATTCTACAAGTCATCTTCTCTATCTCATCACAGCATATTCACTCCAGCTTTTCATTCATTTTGGGACTAACTCCACTGATGCACCTGTAATGAAAGAAACACAAAAATGAGTGTGTGTGGTCTTTCCGAAGAGGTTAGTGTGTCTGCCATCTCAACACAAGTACATTTATTTAGTGCTGCATCACTATCCCAGTGCCTGTCCTGCACCACAAAATAAAAATTAATTATGTTTTATAGGTTACTAAAGTGAACTGTAAAACCAGTATATAGATTTTATGGACATGACAACAAAAAGTAAATATGCATGCCAGTAAAAATGAAATCTGTAGTAAATACTCACCAAATGATAGGAGGACTTCATTACAAAAACATCAGCATTGGACTCTTGCCATACACATATGCCGAGTATTGTAGTATGACATCAAGAACACAGATACACACAACGTGTCCAAACCAGGATTATTGGTTGAATCACACAGTAAAAAAGATGGATGTAGAAAATGTATTGGAAATACTGTTAATAAAGACACCGTTAGTGTGTGAAGCCCCCCCCCCAACCAAAAAATGTCAAGAAGAATGGGAGGTGTTAGTGGAAAGCAGTGTCACCCGGGCAAAGCCCTTCCCAGTCAACACTGAAAAAAAGAGACAGTACTGTCACAATACCAAAATTATTGTGCTATTATTGAGGCTTTTGACAATACAGACATGCAACAAAGAAACAAATTGATATGTCATTTTTAACACATAAAGCTTTTGCACATGTGCTCATTGCAGGTAGTCTCTCAGCCTTGTCACCACTTGAACTGACTGGAATCAATCTCCTCAGGACTCACATGTATAGAACACACACAGAAATTGCCATTGGTCTGTCCTCCACCCATCCACTGACTCTTGGCCATTGTGTGCTAATGTGTTCAAAGTGGACATATGTGATGGGGTAATCAAGCAACAATTCATGATGGCAACAAACGCCGTTGTAATATTATCTACCCTGATTCCACAGCCATGGAATAAAGTATACATGTACATATGGAGTCTCATACATGCTATGAAACCGTGAACACTCATTTATTTGTCGTGACATTGATATTCCTAAAAGCGGATAACGCATGCCTCCACAATCCGGGCAAGGTGAACTCTCTGATGGACACTCAGTTTGCCCTGCCGGCACAGAAATGGTCACCAAAGCTCATTCACAAAGCACTGTCTCTAAAATGGTATGAAGTGCTGTATAGTGATCAATGAAATGCAGAAACATGGAACTGGGTAAGAGCGTTGATTACTAAAAGCAAGGTCAGGAGATAAAATAGGTATGTAGGCATAATGAGAAAAGGCAAACATACTTAATGAATCAGATATTCATGAGAGGCACTCACTACTAGAATGTAACATAAAAGGAAGGCTTCTACATATTTGTGGAGTAAGTATTATGGATACCCTAGCTTGACTGCACACTATGCAGACACTGAGACAGCACACTCATCAGTGGAGGTGTGGTACGTGTCTCGCTGGCAAATGGAGTGGTACACTCAATGCCATAAATGAAATGCTACCTGTGCAACAGTGGAGAGAAGATTAAGTTATGAAGACACAAGATGGTCCAGCAGAAGCACGACATGCTCCAGAACTGACCACCAGGATTTGTATGCAAACTGAGGAGTGTGGTTGGGCAGCTAGGATACAGGGTTACTACATGTGTGTGAGACTTTCTGCCTGTGGACAGATGGCCTACACCGGACACAAGAGTACAGTGGATGGGAGAAAACACAGAAAAACATATGTCTCATTGCTGCCAATCATGATGGGCCAAGGCACTAGCTGGTGCAAAACTGTGTATCAGCACGGGATAGACAGTATGGGGAATGGCATTTGGGACTGGGGATGGTTGCTCAAGGGACCAGATATAAGGTGAAGTTGGCAGTGGTGGAGCAAAGACCTCAAAACAAAAAATAAATAAATTCCACTTTATAAAAGACACTGTATGGCAGTATGAAGGACACACAGCCACATCACTAGTGAATCAAGTCACATATGCAGGGCTGGACTGCTGGCACAGTAGTACTGCTACCACTTGTGGCCTGATAAACTGAGTTTGGTTACAAACTCATGGCATTGGAAAGATGGGCATGGGGGGAGGAGGGTCAAGCATCCCATGGACTGAGCTCTCCCTCTGGGCCGGGGGTGATCTGGCAGAGCACAGCACTCACCTTGCCCCTAGCAGAGGGTGGAGTGAAGGCACTAGGGACTGCAGAGAGGGCAGGTGGGGTGTTGCTGCAGACACCGACGTGTGGTGCGCATGAGTGAACAGTGATGTCCTGTCATCACTGCACACCACAATTCTTAGGGAACCACAGGAGGGAAAATGTTACTGGCTGCATGATGGCACTGTACAATTACAACCCCTGCACCAGACCAGCTGGGCTCACTGGCAATGAACTAGATCCTTCACTGATGGGGGTTGGAGAGCCCAATCAGCCCCACCGGGGGGGGGTAAGCCCTGGGGGAAGAATGGCTGGTGGGTAAGTACTGTTGACATCTTGGTGACATGGCTGGTGTGTCTGGCAGGTGAGGGCCCATCCACTGACAGGGGATAAACAGATTAATGTTAAAAGTCACATAAGCTGAACACGTGAACATTGATCTGCACGTCTACTCACAGGTGGTGTCATACATGCATACATTCTGGGCTCAGATAATTCAGGATGTAGACAGACATTAATGGTTGCAAAGAAACCCCCCCCCCCATAAAAAAGGTATGAGTGTGCTTCAAGACAATGTCAAAAACACTGCATACATACCGTTTAAAAAGCTGACTACTCTACAGATATGCACCTTCTAGTCTGAATTAGTTATGAACAAACAACTCACATGACAAAATAGTCATCAATGCAGCAACCACAGCACAACACTATGCACATTAATTTATGAAGGTAAACTACAGCAACACAAACCTCTAATGCATTGCCAAACACAGCAGAACAAGAAAACATTATGGGTATTACCCCAAGAGAAACAGTGCAATAAATAAAGATTCATTCAAACATGTACCCAGTGGAGTACATATAAAATACAGTATATGATATAGTGCAACAGTCCTACATGCAATCACTCAGAACCTGTGAAACCATGCACGTTGATACTGTGGTAGCACTACTGCTCCTGACACCATGGAATGGTGCTACGATGTGAGCCACGGTCACCATCGTCTGTGGATGGCTGTGAGGAGGAGGAGAATGCAGCTCCCAATATTATGCTATCCTACATGGGTGGAGGATGGCATTATAGCCTCATGACATGCCCATCTGAGTGACCACAGGTGATGGATGTGATTAGCATTTCAGTCCATACTGCCTCAGGGATATGGATATGGTCAGTGGTTGTGCCAAAGGACACTTCATGTGGTTGTGGAGAGGCAAGTAACATTCTCTCAGTCAGATTGAATGGTGGTTGGATGGGGATGGAAGGAACAGGATGACATTATGAATTGGATCAATTACCACTGAGACAGCCAGATGAGCAACAGAATTTAGAAAAAAGTGGAAATATTATGTATTCCCTCTGTCTGTCGCTCCCTTTATCACCCATCCTGTGGGTGCCTGACACATAATCCCTGGTGTATAGCATCAATCCCACCCCCTAGCACCCATCCCATGATTGTGGGGCATTTTCTTGTCATCTAGTGGCACCATCTGCCCCCCCCCCCCGATTACCTGTTCCATGCTTGTATGATATCTTCCTGGTGCCTATTGGTACCCCCACCCCTTCAGCCGTCCTGTGATTGTATGACATCTGTCTGATGTGTAGTGGCACCCCCTACCCCTGTTCACCCATCCTGTGGCTGTATGACATCTCCCTGGGGGTCTAGTGGCACCATCCCACCACCACTATTCACCTGTCCCATGGTTGAATGACATCTCTTCAGTGTGTAGTGGCATGCCACCCCCCTTCGCCCATCCCATGACTGCAAGATATGTCCCTGTTGTCTAGTAGCACCCTCCCCATGTTCACCCATCCCGTGCTTGCAGAAAATCTCCCTAGAGTCTAATGGCACCCCCTGAGCACATATCATGTGTGTTCAATATCTCCCTGGTGTTTAGTGGTACACTAACCCACTGATTACCCGTCCTGTGGTTGTCTGACATCTCCCCAGTGTCTGGTGGCACCTACACACTCCAATAGCCTATCTTGTGAGTGCAAGACAACTCTCTGGTGTCTAGTGGCACCCCCCTGTTCACTTATCCCATGGGTGTATGACATCTCTCGATGTCTAGTGGTACCCTCCACCACCTGAGTCCCCTTCAGTGAGTGCAAGACATCTCCCTGGTTTCTAGTGGCACCTGCACCCCCCTGATCACCCATCCCATGAGTGTATGACATCTCCTTGGTATCTAGTGGCACCCCCACCCGCGATCGCTCATCCTGTGATTATAGGACATCTCAATGTTGTCTAGTGGCAACCCTACCCCCTATTCACCTTTCCCATGAATGTATGGCATCTCTGGTGTGTAGTGGCACCACTCACCCCTGATTGCCCCTTCAGTGAATGCAAGATATCTCACTGGTGTCTAGTGGCACCCCCACTCCCCCTTGGCCATTCTGTGATTGTATGACATCCCCCTGATGTCTAGTGATAACCCACCCCCATTCACCCATCCTGTGGTTGTATGACATCTCCCTGTGGTCAAGTGGCATCCCACACCTCCATTCACCTGTCCCATGGTTGTATGGCATCTCTCTGGTGTATAGTGGTATCCCCACCCCTCATTTACATGTCCTATGATTGTATGACAACTCCCTGGTGTCTAGTGGCACCTCACCCCCCCCTTCACCCATCCCATGAGTGCAAGACATGTCTCTGATGCCTGGTGGCATCCCCCATCCCTAGTAAGCCCAACCAGTACTTGTAGAAAAGCTCCCCAGTGCCTAGTGGCACTTCCCTGACCATCTGTTTTGTGTGCGTTCAACAACTCCCTGGTACCTAGTGACACCACTACCCACCAATTGCCTATTCTGTGAGTGCAAGACATCTTCCTGGTGTCTGTGCACCCACTGATCACCCATCTTGTGGTTGTGTGACATCTCCCCATGTCTAGTGGTATTCTTACCCACTGATTGCCCATCATCTGTATGCAAGACATCTCCCTGGTGTCTATGTGCACCCACTGATCACCCGTCTCATGGCTGTGTGACAGCTCCCTTGTCTAGTGGCACCTGCTCACCCTAATTGCCCATCCCATGACTGTAAGACATCTCACTATAGTGTTTACTGGCACCTGCATCCCCCAATCACCATCCCTTGGGTGTATGACACCTCCCTGGTGTCTAGTGGCACCCCACCACCCATTCACCTATCCCATGGTTGTAGGACATCTCCCTGGTGTCTATGGTACTCCCATCCTCATTCTCCCATCCTGTGGGTGTTTGACACCTCCCTGATGTCTAGTTGCACCACTCACCTCCAGATTGTCCCATCAGTGTGTGCACAATATCTCACTGGTGTCTAGTTGCACCCCTCACCCCCCCAGTCACCACTTCAGTGAGTGCAAGATATCTGCCTACTTTCTAGTGGCACCCCACATACCTATTCACCTTTTCAGTGACTGCAAGACATCTCCCTGGTATCTAGTGGCATTCCCACCACCTGTTTACCTGTCCTGTGGTTGTAGGGCATCTCCTTGATGTCTAGTGGCACCCCTACCCCTGTTTGCCCATACCATGGGTGTTTGACATCTCCCTTGTGCATAGTGGCACCCCCTCACCCCCTGATCGCCCGTCAGTGAATGCAAGATATCTCACTGGTGTCTAGTTGCATCCCTCACCCCCCCCCATGGCCACTTCAGTGAATGCAAGATATATGCCTGCTTTTAGTGGCACCCCCACCCCTTTCACCTGTTCAATAAGTGCAAGACATCTCCCTGGTGTCTAGTGGCACCCCCACCCCCTGGTCATGTATTCTATGGTTGTATGATATCTTCCCGGTATCTAGTGGCGCCACTCACTCCCGGACTGCCTGTTTAGGGACTGCAAGACACCTCCCTGGTGTCTAATGGTACCCCTACCCACTTTGCACCCATCCTGTGGTTGTGTGACATCTCCCTGGGGTCTAGTGACACACCCCTCCCAGTTCATGCACCTCATGGGTGTATGACATTTCCATGGTTCTAGTGGCACCCCCACCCCATGGTCACCCATTCTGTGTGCACAAGACTTCACCCTGGTGTCTAGTGGCATCCCTGACCCCAGATTGCCCGTCTCATGGGTGTATACATCTCCCTGGTGTTTAGTGGCACCCCCACCTCAATCGCTCCTTCAGTAAGTGCATTATATCTCCCTGGTGTGTAATGGCATCCCCACCCCAATCACCCCTTCAGTGAGTACACAATAACTCACTGGTGTCTTGTAGCACCCCCATCCCCCTGATCATCCATTCAATGACTACAAGACATCTCCCTGGTATCTAGTTGCAACCCCCTATCCCTTGATCACTCAGCCTGTGAGTGTATGACATCTCCCTGGTTTCTAGTGGCACCTCCAACCCGATCTCCCTTTCAGTGAGAGCAATGTATCTCAGTGGTGTCTAGTGGTTCCTCCCACCACTCCAATCGCCCACTCAGTGACTGCAAGACATCTCCCTGAAGTGCAGTGGCACTCCACCCCTTGGATCACCCCTTTAGTGAGTGCAAGACACCTCCCTTGTGTCTAGTGGCACCCCCCACCGACTGTTCACCCGTCATATGGGTGTATGACATCTCTATTGCTCTGCAAGTCAGATATTTCTGTCAGTTATTTATTATGCACTGTACTGGGAAAATTGAAGTTTTATAAATGATTAGTAAATACATCAAAATGGTACCATTCAGTATTCACAAGTCTGCCTTCACCACCATATGCAAATGGGTCTTCATCAGTTTCAGCAGAGCCAGCATTAGAGCCACCATTCGAAGTGCTGCCTTGTGAGGAATCAGAAAGGTATGGATCATTCCTATAAGGATGCAGGAGCACTACTCATGCGTTTATTTTGTTGAAATTGTTGGAATGATCAACAGATGAGCCAGAAACTGATTCACCCCTTGATTCTGATGCTGTTTCAAGTCTGAGCTCAGTCACGTTGCAGAAAAAAGTCCCTGATTAGACGTCACACGACTGATTTTGCACTAATGTGCATACATGGCAGGCGCTCTCAAAAAACTGTAAACACTCTGGGCACTTCCCTGGTTCAGGGCTGAAAAAAATAGGAAAAAACAGGTTAGAAAGTATTTCTTTTTTCAGAAGTAAAGGAACACACAGCATTGCTAAAATGAATTGCTACCACAAATTAGGGATGGAAGAACTCGGTGAAGTTCTGACCCTTATTAAATAAGAACTGGAATATGGTAAAGTCCTGATTTATCCTGATTAATTCTGATTAGTTCTGATTTATTTACCAATATTAGAAAAATGTGAAAATATGCATAAAAGTGGCCAAAGTTGCTCACATGTGACGAAGGGGCCCAAAGGAAATAATTTAATGGATTATTTATGTATTATTTATTTATTAAATTTTGGTGACCAGGTAAGCCCACTGAGACCCGGAGGTCCCTTTTTCATGGGAGACCCGGGATTACACAGTGAAAGAGAACAATACAGTGAGACAGCGTTATTTCAGGTTACAGTTATAACAATAACACATTTATAATGGCAATATTGGAACATCACAGTGCAAGAGCATGGTTATTCTTTCTCACTAGGGTCTTATCAGGAGCCGGTGCAATGGCAATAACTGGCTTCCCCAGGGGGCCTTAAGCCTTGTCTGGAAAGTTTTGATAGAGGAAACCTCCTGCACACCAGGTGGGAGTTGGTTTTACAGGGTGGGAGCAGTGTGAGAAAAGGACATGCTTATATAAAAATTAAAATAAAATGCTAAATAAAAAAGCAATCTATCACTACTAGCCCCTTCATGGCTGGCCTATAATGGTGGCATTTCATGCTCAGGCCCATGACATGAGTGTATTGGGAAAGACGGAGAGAGAGAGACAGACAGACAGATGCAAATACCATTACCTACAGTATATCATAGCACCACCAAGCACTGCAGGCACTGCCAGACAGCTAAGATTTCTTTTTTTATTAATGGTGCTGTATGGGTATTATTTTGATGGATGTGCCAGTCAAAGCCAAACAAGCCAAAGAAATGGATATAGATGATCAAATGAGCAGCACTAAAAGAGCCCACCCACCCTACCCATGTGAATGAAGCAATTGCTTTGCATGCCCCAGTGTACTGTGGTATATGGTACACTACCTGGTCCAAGAGGTGGTAATGTTTTCTAGTACTACGACTACTTCTACTGAATCTGATCAACATGCTGAGGGTGCTGAATCCTTAAAGAACAAAAACGTATGACATAGTGATCAATCACCACCCAGGGAGACAGCCAGTCACACATCGCATCGGTCAAGTGCAGAGCAGTCATACAAAAATTTGCCACTGCCACCTGAAGACCTGACAACACACAACAGAACACAATGACATCCTTTCTTGTTCCACGATTGCTTGCTGCCAGCCACTGCCAAGTAATTTAAGAATCAAAAATAAAATATAGTAATATAATAATTTCAGCCCAGTTATTGTAAGTGAGATGTAACCAGGCTAGCATACCACACACACACACACACACACACAATAAAGAAATTATATGAATTTTCAATTTAGTAGCATTTTGTTCTGTGAAGTATTTGCAGCCAAATATTGGGGATGTGAGAAATATACAAAGAGTATTCAGTTTCTGAACTTTCAGGCATCTGCTAAGCCATGACTGTACAAAAATTCAAACAGTACAGTCAGGACTCAGGATCAGTTACTGAGGGCAAAAAAAGTGACAAGTAGTAGTTGTAAGGAGTAGGACTGGAGTAAGGACAAAAAGTGATAAATAAGTAGTAGTCATGACTCGTGAGGGCAAAAACTGATAGTAGTATGAACATACAAACTTATGAATGTGCCAGCAGAAACATACCACCCAATCTAATTAAGTCTGTTCAAGTGTGCATCCAACACCCCTAGTTTGCAGCTGCCCCACTCCCCTCCCATTTGTCACCCCACTGCCACTCCCACCTCCCCCACCCTCACTCTCCCCTGTTCCCTGTCCCATGCCCTTTTGAAGCTGTTTAGAGATTTACATGATACCACCCATTCTGGTAGGGCATTCCATTTTGCTACCACCGTCTCTGTGAAATAGTGTCTCCTCATTTCCTTCCTAAATCTTCCTCTCATTCTTAGCCTGTGCTCCTGTGACCTCTCCTCCTTAAATTAAAGACCCCATCTGCCCTATCCTTATTGGATTCCCTCAGATACTTGAATGTCTCTATCATGTCCCCTGTACCTTCTATCCTCCAGGTGTGCATATTCAGGTCTCCCAGCCTGCTGTCATAGTCTCTCCCCTCCATTCCACATATCATCTTTGTTGCCCTCCTCTGCACCCCCTCCAGTAGCCTGATATCACGCCTTAGGTATGGCCACCAAAACTGCACACAATACTCTAAGTGCAGCCTTACCAGTGACCTGTAGCGGGCAAGATCACCTCTCTTTGCCTGGACAAAAAAACCCTCACTATGCACCCCAGCATTTTGTTCACTTTTGCAGCTGCTCTCCTGCACTGGGCAGTGCTGTTCCTGGTCCCTGTTATCATTACCCCAGGTCCTTCTCCTCCTCAGTGATCCCCAGCTTAACCCCCAGCCAGTATTCTTCTTGGGTCTTCTCCCCAAAGTGCATATATACACTTCTTTGCATTGAACCCAAGCTGCCACCTCTGACCACTTCTAGCTTGCATAGGTCCTCCTGCAGCTAAGCTTCTCCATCCCTTCTCTCCATTTACCACTGCTCCGATTTTGGTGTCATCAGTGAACAGACTTACCTTGCTCACCACCCCATGTGCAATGTCTGATATGAAGAGCCCAAGCAATACTGGCCGCAACACAGAGCCCTGTGGCACACCACTCATCACCAGCCTTGGAGTTCAGAGCTCCCCTCTCACCATCACCCATTGTAGGCTGCCACTCAGCCAGCTTATAATCCAGTTTATCATTTTTCCCCTACCCCTACACCAGTTAGCTTCCCCCCAAGCAGCCCATGAGGCACCAAATCAAAGGCCTTGCTGAAGTCCAACTAAAGAACATCCACTGCATGACCCTTATCTGGCTCACCTGTCAACCAATCAAAATATTGTATGAGGTTGGTTTGACAAGACTTCTTTAAAATCAAACCCATGCTGCCTCACATCCTGGAGACCATTGTCCTCCAGGTACGACACCAGTCTTTCCTTTAGTATTGTTTCCATGAGTTTTCACACTATGGAGGTGAGACTTACTGGACAATAATTATCCAGTTCATCCCTTGGCCCGCTCTTGTGTAATGGTACTACATGTGCCATCCTCCAGTCCAGTGGCACACATCCTGACTGTAGTGAGGTGCCGTACAGATCTGCCAGCGGTTCCGTCAACACCTCTGCCATCTCCCTTAGCGCCCTGGGGTGGATACCATCTGGCCCTGGTGCCTTCTCAACCTTGAGTGCCCTCAGTCCCTCTAGGACTCTGTTTGCCTCAATTCTTCCGTCTGTTGCCTCCTTTCCTCTGTCCCCACCCTCCCAACCCATGCTGGTGAGTAGTCCCCTCTTTTCTTCCATGAACACTGAACAAAAGTATTCATTCAGTGCTTCTACCTACCTCCCCTTTCCGTCCACTCCCCATCCCTTTTATCCTCACTATTGTCTCCTTGCACTTCCTTTTCTCCTGATGTATCTTAAAAGTCTCTCCCCCATTAATTCCCTGTGCTAATCTCAGCTCCCTCTGGGCTTTGGCTTCTCTCATTTTTCTAGTAGAAGTAGTAGTAGTAGTAGTAGTAGTAATAGACAGCAGTACCTACTTCCAGATCAGATAGTGGTACCAGGTACCACCACGTGAGTTTGTGACATGAAATGCAGTTGCTTACTGTATTTGGAATCTGAACTCACCGATGTTATTTTTTTTTCTATGTTATGCTGCTCATTTGATCATAGTGGCCAGGCCTAGTCCACCCTGACCTGATCTGTTGCAATTAATTGCTACCTCATGTAGTAGACCATATTCACAAACGATTTTCATCACGGGCACAGATTCTTGAAAGTGTTTTGTGCATAGGGCCTGCTTGGAGCAGTAAATGTATGTTTTATTTAGGTATCATGTTTGAAATTAAAGTGAGGAATGTTGACTTTGATAAATGTGAGGTGCTCAGCATTTTTTGGTGTCAAAAGGGATCGTGTGTCAGTAGTGACATTGCCAGCTGAACTAAACAATCGTTCTGAACAGACACTAGTCAGAGGGCAATTCATGTACTTCACTGCAATGTTTACTAAAATAGACAACGTTTTGTTTAGATTTTCAGTATTTCAAAGGATCAGCATTCCAGCTGATATTGTGCTCTGCCAGGTACATTTCAATAATGGTCTGTGCTGAGGCTGTGTTACAAGAGGCAGATGAAGATGTTACAATAACATCATCTAAGTGACTCCAGAGACACAAAACTGAACCAAGTGATTGTGGGACAGTGCTGTCATGCTTGGCTCGTGGTGAAGAAGAAGCTTGGGCTGCAGTGGCTGAAGAGGAAGAGGGAGAAAATGACACAATAGTAGAGGATGGGCCACCTGATGTGCTGCTGTGTCGTGAAGAAGATTCTGAATGTGGTGCTGCTGTTGTGCTCTGTTTCATGACAGCATGCACCTTGGCGATTATTTCTTGTTCGTTTCTCTTGAAACAAGTGTCATCATCATTACTCAATAGTTGCTTCGATTTGTATCATGGGTCCAAGATTATTGCTTTAATGTAGTACTCAGAATGAAGCATTTTACATAGTTTGTCATCTTCAACTTTTTTGATCATACGTCTCATTAGATCTTGTTGCATTCTGGAGGGCAACCTGCATGTGTCAGCACCACTGGCAGCCAGTGTGATCGTGGAACTGTCTTGTTTCTCTAACTTTTCCTAATCAGATTCAATATGAATTTTAACATTTTTATTTAGTATCACCTGGCTTAGAGCTGCTGTGTTTGCACTAACCTCCCTGGAGATTTCTTCAAATGGCTGCAGCAGTACAATGAGAAACTCCAGCATGGCCCACTGTGGTGGAGTGATATAGACGTCTGCATCACCAATTTTATTTTCTAAGGTGTACTGCCTGACAGCTTTCTTTTGTTCCAGTAGCCTTTGGTACATATGAAAGGTCGAATTCCATCAAGTAGAAATGTCTTGGTTCACTCTGTGCAAAGGTAAACTGTGCTCCTGCTGTATTTTTTCAAACAAGTGATGGGGTTTGCATGAGGGACTGAAATGAGTGCATATTCTTTGAGCAGTGCTAACGACAGCCCTACTCTCCCCGTCATCATTGAGAAAACTGTGAACTATTAAATTTAAGTAATGCTCAAAATAGCGGATTTGAACAAAGCCCCCCTTCTCCAAGGCCTTCCTTAAGTTGGACCCATTATCTGTAACTATAAAGCCAACTGACAGTCCCTGTGAAGTGAGCCATTGCTATATTGGTTTTGGAGCTCTTCATTGATGTTGTATGAGGTATGTTCAGATGGAAAATAAAACATTCTTAGAATAGTAAACTGTGATGATTCACTGTCCTCACACCCACATGAATTATCAAAACATGCCCAATGGGCTGTGAAAGACTTGAAGGGTTCAGGCTGACAGCTTGTCCAGATATCTGTTGTGAGATGCACCACCCTCCCAACAGCACTGCCCAATACACGTCTTAATTTTTCACATACGACACCGTAAAGATCAGGAAACCCTGTTGCCGGGAAGTATTTCCGCAAGGGTATACTATATCAAGGTTCAAGGTAATCAGACAGCTGCCTGATTCCTACATGTTCAACCACGTTATATGGTAGCAAAGCAACAGCTATCATTTCGTAAATTGTTTTGGTTATTGTAACAGCAACAGGGTGAGTTGAGGCATAGTTGGCCTTACGCTCATATGTTTCTGAGATGGTAAGCTGTCTCCTTGAAGGAGGAGGGCTTTTGAACACATGGTGGTCACTTTTAGTAACAGTGGGAGGAGTCCTTTGAATGGCAGCAAGTGGAGGTTGAGGTGTAGTGCTTCAGGGTCTGCCACTGCTTTCATCTATGGGCGTTACCCCCGAGTGTAGTGAGCTATCACTTTCTTTTCGAGACTCACAACTGACCTTCTCACTATCACTAATGTTATGGCATCTGTCTAGGTGCCTTTTCAGTGCTGAAGTTCCCAATGCTCCTTTCTTTTTACCCCTGCTGATTGGTCATTTACGAAAGGTACGTGTTGCTATCAACTCATTGGAAGCACTAATGGAGAAGCATGACCAAACAAAAGATGATCATTTTTAATTTTTTTTCCCAGTGAGGCATGGCACCTTAGTCATCTTTTCAGGGCTCCTCACCCGGATTTGTCCTGGGCCTATTCCTGTTTTGATTTATTCCCACTGCCCCCCTCCTCTACAGCTGAAATATTTCTGCCTGTTCCTTCCACATCTGCAATTTCCATCCCCTCCAGTAAACCTTCTGCTGCCTGATCATTCTCTTCATCTTCTTTATTATCATCAATATTACCATCATCGGGTTCAGCCTCAGAAGAACCGGACGAGGGACTGGCAGAGGCATAGTATGCAATTGTTCCATACCATTGGGTGTCTCTGCGGGTGGTACCCACTGCGTCTTTAGTTTTTTTAACTACATAACTTTTTTTTACTTGGGACTGATGATGATGATCCAAGACATTTATCTTTTTTGGATTCAAGCATTCACTTGGAAAACAAAACCTTATTAGATGTGAAAAAATTCCCTTTTTGGGGTTTGATTTTGTTTTCCCTTTTCAGGCCGATTCCTGTCTTTTGCAGTGCCACTGCCTACCTGAGAACTAGCAGAAAGTGCCTCATTAACACTTTGATCCATTTTGGAACACAAGATCCCTCTAACGTGAAATGTGATGTCCTTCTGATGACTCCCACCCACACAGACCAGGGACAAATTTGCTGTTGCGACTCGTCACTGTACACAGCACACTGACAACACAGCAGTCCACCACCACTTCCTTCCAAGATTGCTGGACTGACTCCTATAGAACTTACTGTTAAGTGAAAGTGACCAAATTCAGCAACTGTTAAGTGTCCTCAGAATTTGAATTGGAGATGCAAACGCATTTGGTGCATTAGCCACACCCAGCACAGTCCTGCACTAAGGGCTAGTTAATGCTTATACGTAATGTACATTTGTAACACGATATACTACGAAACTAATAAGGAATGGTGGGGAATGAGTAATGATGATGATACTTGTGCGTAGTGCTTGTGTTTTATTTGTATTGTACTGTAAACATAGCCTGCCACAACTCACAGTCAGATTACCCCCTGAGCCACCCACAGTCAGCAGCACAGGGCAGGCGCATTAACTTGTATGTTGTTCGAACAGTATTTTTTTAATACATGAAATTGTGAGTGAACATAGGTGATGATGATCATTATTCATGATTGGATTGTACACACAGCCACACTGGAGCCAGGGAAAAAAATATTTGAGATTTCTGGGATGCTATATGTATTGTGGGCCACTCTGCAGTCTCTTTCCCTCTCCCCTGTTTACGTCACAAAGATTCATTTTGCCACCCTACTGCCAAGAAAAAAAATTAATTTGGGATTTTCTGTAACTGTAATCTTTGGGCCACCAGTACTGTCTCCTTTAGATCTAGAGTGGCACAAGTCAGATTTTGCCAGCCTGCACTTTTTGTACACATAGCTACACTGTCTGAGGCCAAGAAAAAAAACTTTCATTTGGGATTTTCTGTAGCAGTAATCACTGCCCCCCTCCCACCCCAACCGTACTCTGGATCTGGAATAGCACCAGTCAGATTTTGCCAGCCTGCACTTTTTGTACACACAACTATTTTCTGAGGCCAAGAAAAAGCTTCATTTGGGATTTTCTGTAACTAATCTCTGGGACCCCACCCCAGTACTCTGTAGTCTGGATCTGGAATGGCGCAAGTCAGATTTTGCCAGCCTGCCCTTTTTGTACACACAGCTACACTGTCTGAGGCCAAGAAAAAAAGACAACTTTCATTTGGGATTTTCTGTAATTGTAATCTCTGGGCCACCATTACCAGTACTCTCTCCTCTCTGGATCTGAAATAGCATACAACTGATTTTGCCATCAGCCAGCCTGCCCTTTTTGTACACACAGCTACTAATATCTGAGGATGAGAAAAAGTTTAATTTGGGATTTTATGTAATCATTCATGGGCCCCCCATACTTCCGACTCTCCCTTCTATCATCAACCGATCAACTTCACCCAACCCACTGCTGTGATCCTCCTCCTTCTGGGCAGCGTGGCATACTCACCAGTCATATATACTGGTGAGTGTGTCACATGACCTTCTGTTGCCTGATTGGATGCCGCTGGCTGCCTGTACGTTCCGATGGCATCCCCCAGGCAACAGACAACAAAATCACTGAAATGGCATCTCCACGGACTTGGAACTGAACTTCTTCAGTGAAGTCCGTATTTATCCGGGTCCATGGATTGCAGGTTCGATCCAGGGGTCCAGATCTCCCATGGAACAGTCCACCCACCCCTACCACAAATCTTGGAAAATTCCATTAACATATACAAAAATGTTTTGCAAATGCCTCCAACAGACTAAACTGGGTCATGTCCCCATCCTCTTTCTGGTTAGTTTTCATAAAAAGTCTAAGAGTGGGGGACATGGCCAGAAGACTGGGAAGTAGAAGGGATATGCTGGCTGTCAGTTTGGCCCAATTTATGATCCCTTCCCTCCCAAAATAGACTTTGAAAAAATTACAATTTATGATAAAAATGACCAGCACTACACTAAGGTAATGGGTTATAAAGCCTATATGCAAATCTTTGAAATTTCCTTTAAAAGATGTATACATGTTTTTATGTTTGCTATGACCACACAAGCAAACATATTGTTATAATAACAGATTTCAGAGGTGTGTCTCTGTTGGATCCAATGCAGCTCAGGCTGCAGGTGGCTCCACAGTGACTGCCCAATGAACAGTGAGACTGATCATGACACTGTTGTCAGCTTGTGGGGCAGAAACTTCATGTAGCTGAAAGGAGCAAGCTGCTCCTATCCCAGAGCAGCTCGATTATTTTCATCTGCATGAAACTGCCCAGTGGCCAGCCAAGTGGTGTCATGATCATCTTTCTGGTTGTCCACCTCTTCCAACCATCAAAACAACCCCACCTTCTGTCAAGTATCCTTCCCACCTCCCAATCACTTCCTGTGCCCATTTCAAACATCCCACCCTTTGCCAAGTATCCTTATCACCTCCCAATCACTTCCTGTGTACCCCTTAAACATCCCGCCCTCTGCCAAGTTTCTCTCCCACCTCCCAATCGCTTCTCATGCCTCTTAAACATCCCACCCTCTTATAAGTATCCCTGCCACCTTCCAATCACTTCCCCTGCCCCTATACATGAAACCAACACTAGGGTGCCCAGTCCCCAGTGTTGGTACCTGAAATAAGGTAAACCATCCCCTGGCATCTTTTTAATTTTTTTAAAACCATGTAAAAAAAGAAAAATGTCTATCGATCTTTGTTACTGCCATCACCCCACACAGCCGTTACTCTTCCTCCACCTGACTCCACTACCCCACACCACCACCCCATACTTACCTACCATCTCTGGACTGGAGCGTGTCTCTTCTTTGCCAGACCAGGAACTGAGGAACTCAGGTAAGTGTGATTAATATATTTCAGTGCATTTTGAAATTGTACTCATAACTTGACAATATTTAAACACATTTTATCCCCAAATTTCATAGCCTTTTGGGGACCCTGCCTCATGAACAAGGAAGGTGGCATTTTTTCCAAGTCCAGCTTGTAAGGTGATGTTGCATTCGCTCTGTGAAATCACTTTTCTGGCAATATTTGAAACATTTTCACCTACCAGGTTCATGAGGTGAGGTTATAAGAAGTCTATGTTGGAAATGCTGGGTCAAAATATTAAAAAACAACAAAGTTATGAAAGTAAATTGACATTTTTCAATGCTTGTTCATAGCTTGGGTAATTGTCAATGTTTTGACCCCAAATTTTCAACAAAGTCATTTTTTTCACACTACCACATGAACATGATGTGTCATCTCTCAAATCTCCTCTGAAACATGTTTTTGAATTTGCATGGTGAAGTCATCTTTCAAACAGGGTTTAAAAAAGTTCCACTTGCTGTGATCATAAGGTAGGGTCCAAAAAAGACAGTGCTCAAAATGTGTGTTCAAAATGTAAAAAAACAACAAAATTATGATCCAAAGTGATCCTGCAAGCCCTCTTCGGTGCTCCAGCAAAGCGGCTATCTCTGCTCATGCTGCTGGCCATGACAACGCCTTGACTAGGCTGTCCCCCACAGGAATCTCAGGACCGAAGACCCAGCAAGCCAAACCTGGCACTTTTGCAGCACGGCCACACTCTGCCTCTCCTGCTGCCTACAAGCTCCTGAGGAAGCCCTGATTCAGCTCTCCCATCTGAAGGACTCCACACTTCATTTGCCCTAAGATTCTGCAAGCCCGCTTGGGCACTCCAGCAAAGCGGCTAACTCGGTTCATGCTGCTGGATGTACAGAATCCTTGACTAGGCTCCCCCAACAGGAATCTCAGGACTGAAGACCCAGCAAGCCAAACCAGTTGCTTTTGCAGTGCAGCCACACTCTGCTCCTGCCACTGCCTACATGCTCCCAGGGAATCCCTGCTTCAGCTCTCCCCTCTGAATCATTTGCCGTAAGATCCTGCAAGCTCACTTGGGCACTCCAGCAGAGCTGCTATCTCTGCTCACATTGCCAATCCCCCCCCCACAGGAATCTCAAGACCAAAGACCCAGCAAGCCAAACTGGGTGCTTTTGCATTCCACCTCTGTCGCCACCACCTACAAGCTCCCAGGGAAGCTCTGATTTGGCTCTCCCCTCTAAAGGACTCCATGTTTCATTTGCCCTAAGATCCTGCAAGCCCACTTGGGTGATCCAGCAGAGTGGCTATCTCCGCTCATGCCACCGACTGTGGGGAAGCCTTGGCTAGGCTCCCCCCCATAGGAACCTCAAAACCGAAGACCCAGCAAGCCAAACTGGGTACTTTTGCAGCATGGCCACACTCCACCTCTGCTGCCATACAAGCTCCCAGGAAATCTAATTAGGCTCTCCCCTCTGAGGGACTCCCGTCATTTGTTCCCATGGCTGTGCACCGCTCCCACCCACCTCCCACCTGCCCGCCCTATCTGTATACTTTCTTATATAGTGTTCCAAGGGTCAGGTGCCTTCCCCTGTACTTTACTAAGTGTCTGATCTCCTAACTGCATCCTATAGGCTGTTGCCACAAAGGGTGCACAACTACCTCAACTACTGTACTTAAAATTGTGTCTCTATTCAAATACCCTGCCTATACCTGAAATGGCTACCTTAGATTCATAATCTCTGAAACTAACTCCTAATAGATGACTTGAAGCAGTACCCACTGCCTTACCCCTACCAACTACAATACCTCACTAAGCTGAGTGTACCACAGTGCCACTCATGGCAATTTGGATCCTACAGGGCGACATCCTACTCTATCATATTTTCCTCTTGGGACCCCCTTGTAATATACCTAACCAAAATATCCATTATTACCACCCAAGTGCAGTGCTAAATGTGTATGGAACTGAGACCTCATCCTACCAAGTGGAGAACAGCAACAGACAGCAAGGGCCAGCCACGATATGTGAGATGTTATACTGAACCAATGACCCCCCATGGTTCCATTTCTCCCTGGACTTGTTATCCACTTTGGAACTATGAAAACAAGGCCACCCAGCAAGAGGACACAGACATGAATCAATTAACTTCTACTGGACCACCTTTCTTGACTGCTTCTACTCCTACTTCTACTGTCAAGCAGTAGACACCCAAACCCGGGTCCTCCCCATGTCTCGAGTGCACTGCCACAAAAACCAGCTGGGCTTACACTAGCCTCAATAAACATCTGTAGCATTCTCTCTAAGATGGACAACCTGAAGGTGTGGGTTTCTCGGCATAACCTGGATGTTCTATCTGTTGTGGAATCCTGGCTTTCCCCTAAGATACTGGATATGGCCATCACATTACCTGGCTATACCCTGTTTAGACAGGACTGCCTCTCAAAAAGAGGTGATGGCTCTGCCATTTACACTAAAGATTACCTACAGGGATATGACCTGCCCCCCTCCCCCAGCAGGAGTGACAACCTGCAAGCACTGGCTGTCAGACTGATCCTAGGGGCATACAATAGGGTGCTTACCCTGCTCTCTGTCTACATTCCACCTAAACTGACCACAGCTAGCACCAGCAACCTCATGGACTATATCAGTACCCTCAGTCTCAACACAGAATATATACTTCTAGGAGACTTCAACATCAAATGGCTCTCCCCAGCATCTGCCACCATTAAGGACACCCTGTCTGCCTGCCATCCACTTTTTCCAAATGGTAGAATCACCAACTAGAGTCAATTACAAGACCGGTACTAGCACTCTGCTGGATTGGGTACTCACCAACTGCCCTGTGCATATCATCAATATTACTGTTCTTCCGGACTCATTGAGTGACCACTTCCCTGTCACATGCACCTGGAACAACAACTACTGCAAACCTCCCATCAGAAAAATAACAAACTGTGTACTCCTAAAAGACCATCTGCCACAGCTAAAAGCAGACCTCAAGTACCAAGACTAGACTGACCTGTATGAAGCCAAGGATGTGGATATAGCCCTTGGCCTCTTCATAACTAAATTCAGTGCCATCTGTGACAAGCATGCACCCATAAAAACACGATCAGTCAAAGGACCCTTCAACCCCTGGATTACCCCGATCTAATAGAGCAACTCTCTATAAGAGATCATCTTTGGCAAATGGCACGTGCACATGGTGATGCTGCAAACATCAAACGGTACAAAAAAAGCCTGAAATGACTGCATGAAAGCTATCCATTATGCAAAAAGCTCATGCTACAAAGAAGCTCTCACCAGTTCGAGGAACAGCAGCAAGTTCTTTTGGGACAGCTTCAATGAAATCACTGGAAAGAACCCCCAAACCACCCCAACTATGCTCACCATTGATGGGATACCATCCTTAGATCCTCTTCTCATTGCCAGATCCCTGAACAACGCCTTCATGGACCTAAGCCGTATGCTCCCTGTTAACTTTTTCAATCCCCCCACCCCAAAAGACCCACAAGGGAAACCAGCTCTTCCCCACAACCATCCGCTATTCCACTTCAAAGAAGTCACTAAAGCTGATGTCAGAAAATATCTGGAAAAGGTACTTGGGAAATCGAGACACAGCAGGGACTCCCTAGACCTTAAATTTGTCAGCCTGGCACTTGAAGGAATTCTAGCCCGCTGACTTAAATTATCAACCTTTCAGTCTGTCGCTCCCAAGTTCCTGAATGTTGGAAATCTGCGACAGTTACCCCTGTGGACAAAAGTGGAGACCAAACACTGCACAATAACTACAGACTGATTTCAATACCCCCCTCACTCTCCAAAGCCCTAGAGCAGATTGTGGCCAATCAGCTTGTGGAATATCTTAAACAACATCAACTACTGTGTACTGAACAACATGGGTTCAGAATTGGACACAGTACAATCATGGTCTTGCTCAAATTTACAGACTTCATTCACCATGTCTTTGACCAAGGCAACCTGGTAGGGGCAGCATCCATTGACCTATCAAAGGCATTTGATACGGTGCACCATGGGCTCCTCCACAAACAACTAACAGACATTGGACTCTCATCGGAAACTCTGGGCTGGTTCAGCAATAGCTACCTGAGCAACCGCTACCAACAGGTTAGGATCAGGTAAGTCCTCTCTGTCAAATCTGGTGTACCACAAGGATCCATACTGGGACCGTTGCTGTTCAATTTATTCTAAAATAATCTCCCAGCCTCCTGCCCTTGTCAAATGTTCCTTTGCTCGGATGATGCGGTCATATTCACCAGTAACCAACACCCTGAACTTCTAGAGGTGGACCTACAAAAAGGCTTTGCATCCATGGAAAAGTGGTTTAAGGAACATAGAATGGTCATGAATTGATTGGCTCTTTCAAACACAAACTTCACCAACATCTTCTTGCCACAGGTACCTGTGCATGCTTCCGCTAAGACCCCCCCTTAAGTCAGTAATCGCTACTGCTGAAGTCTGTAATCCACCACTAGCACTTAAGTACCCTGTCAACTGTACCACTAGGTAGCCCTGACTCTGCACTTCATTGACCCACCCGGCCCTTCCACCTTGGCACTGCCACACCTCACCCCCACCTCTATTACCTAGCCTATCCACTTCCTAAACCCACCTCAAATACCTACCCTATCCATTAACCCCTTCCTCTCCTTTCCTCTCCATTTACCTCCCTCTGTGTCCACTCCTAATGCTCTATGTCTCTCCAGGACACAGGCATACATTGTATAATGCCTCAGCAGAATGTACCCCTGAGCTTTAATTGTATTGTTAGAGCTCCTCTACCAACCATGTATATTTGTCTCTGTTTTTCGTACCATTCTGTATTTGTCAATTGACGTGGAACCAATTAACGAGTATCCACGTAATGGTGTTATGCAAGACTTTAATAAATAAAATAAATATGAGGAAGCACTGAATTCTTTCAATGTTTACTAATAACTTTGTAATTTTTGCAGATTTTAGCCCAAAATGTGCAATATAGCCTTTTTGTTACCCCACCTAGTAAACTTGACAGATTATATTTTTCAAATCCCCTCTGAAACATGTTTTTTGCAGTCCCTCTGTGAACCCATGTTTCAGACAGGATTTAAAAAAATTCCATCTGTCTTGATCCTAACATGGGGTCAGAAAAACACTAAGTTGAAAATCTGGGACCCATCCCCCTATCGCAGTGTAGCACATCACTGCTGCTTAGCTTCCCCCTCCCCAGCTAGAGATCCCTAGCAACTTCATGATAGTAGATTTAAAAGGAGAACCTGCTAAAGTATTTGAAAGTTTAAAACATTTGGGGATTATTTTGAACAATAACCTATCCTTTGAGCTTCATGTCAAACATGCTATCAAACTGATTCATCAGAGATTAGGGCTTTTGTTCAGTGTATGAACACATCTTGTCCCCGAGTATCACTTGAAAATAAAGCCAATTTAAAGATGGGTACCATGTTGCATAAAGAAACATTAGGTTAGTTACCTCAGACAGTCCTATCATTGTTTCCCAGAGCTATGAATTCGCAACAGACTAGATCCCAGAATAAATATGTGTATAAAATTCTTTTTTTTTTCTTTAAAAGTGATTTGGCAAAAGTCTATGTTATATAGGGCATTTAGATTTTATAACTTTATACCCAATGAAATTGCCAATTGTACAACATTAGAACATTCAATACCAAACTTAAACATTGGTTGTTATTAGGGAATGAATGTACATGCACTTAATGTGTGTTGTTTGTTTTATTAGTATTGACATAATTTTTAGACTGAGTTTTTTTTTATTTATTTCTTATTTATTTATTAAGATCTAGGATTAAACACCTTTGAGCTCACAGCTCTTTTACAAAGGTTCCACATCAGTGGGAAGGGAAGACAGTACAACAATGGATTAAACATCATAGAGTATTAGACATGTACAATATATACAGTGATTTATACAAGCAGGTTTATACGTACAAGACAAAACAATAGAGGGTAAGATACCCTCGGATTTGCATATAGAATAAGTTAGTGGAGAGGATAGTTGAAGGTAGGGAGAGAGTTAGCAGAGAGAATAGTTAGCACAAAGAATAGTAGGAGGTAGGGAAGAGAGGGCTGAAAATGCTGATGGGCGGGGGGAGGCAGTAGGTGAGAGAGAGATTTGCAGCAGTCATGGACCTTGTCAAGGGAGAGGGTTGGGGGAGGGTGTGTGGGTGGAGGCGGCATGTGCCATGCCAGCTTACAGCCCCATGTGGCAAGGTAGTAGGGGAGGGAGGGAGGGAGGAGGGAGGGAGGGAATGAAAGAGGGTAGAGGTGGCATGGGATCATGCCATTACTGGGAGTCGCAAAGAGGTAGGTTCAAGTCAGATGGCAGGGAGACTAGTGAAAACAGTCACAGGTGCTGGATGCGGAAAGCTGCTGGCGTAGTAGTCTCTCGAAGGGTCCCAGAGTTGGTTGAGTAGAGATGGCCTGGCTGAGGGCATTAAACCAGAGGGGTGCTCTGTAGGCAAAGGAGCATTGACCCTGCATTGTTCGAAGACGAGGAATACGGAAGAGGTGAGTGCTGGCACTTCTTGTCCATTATGAGTTGCTGCTGTGTGGCTGAAGTAGGTTTGCTGTGCCATAGGGATAAAAACAAGTAGCGCCTTTTTGGCCAGCAAGCAGGTTTGTTAGTGTAACCTCCACTAAGTTGGAGCCAGCCCGTTTGAGCATAGAGGTCACAGGTATGGGTGAGACGCTCAGCTCCTGTGAGCAGCATGCAGGCCTTATTCAGTGCAATTGATATTCTGCAGAGGGCAGTGTGGCTAGCAGCACCATAGATGACTAGACCTTAGTCTATGACAGAAAGGGCAGAGCTGTTGATGGCTAGTCTAACAGAGTCCGAAGTGAGACAGTGCTTGTGCCTGTGGAGGAGACTGATTCTGTAGTTGACAGTCCTAGCCACACTGCTGATGTGCTGGTCATAGGCAGGCTGCTGTCAAGTGTGACCCCAAGATATTTAAAGTGCTGGGTATGTTCAATCAGAGCTCCAGATCGGGAACTGATGTTGACAGCGTTTGACTTGTACTTGCTTCGAGTGCTGCAGAACATCATGGTTTTGTTTTTTTTTGCTGTTTAGGATAAGTTTGTGGTTTTGGAACCATTCTTCAACAATCCCAAAGCTATGTTGCAGCTTGCACTTAAGCTTCTCTGGGTCTGTGAAGCTTGAGAAGATTACTGCATCATCTGCATAGAGTAACATTTGCTGTGGGCAGTGGCATGGTAGACTGTTGAGAAAGATGCTGAAAAGGAGCGGTCCCAGTATGGAGCCTTGGGGGACCCCAGATTTTACAGGCAGATGTTCGGAGAGGACATTGTTGATTTTCACTCTTTGTGTACAATGTCCTAGGTAGCTTTTGAACCAGAGGGTTGATTTTGCAGACAGGCCAATGGAGGGTAATTGGTTTAAGAGGAGGGAGTGGTGGATAGTATCGAAGGCCTTTGACAGGTCAATGAATACTGCCCCTGCAAGGGTTCCTTGGTCCAGAGATTGGTGAATAAACCCAGTGAGTTCAAGTAGTGCTGTGGAGGAACTATGACCTTTGCAGAAGCCATGCTGCTCTGGGCATTGGATTGAGTATTTGACAAGGTATTCAATCAGCTGGTCAGCCACTATACGTTCAAGCACTTTGGAGAGCGGTGGCAGAATTGAGATGGGACTGTAGTTCGACAGCAGTGCCCTGTCTCCATTTTTGTACACAGGAGTCACGATGGCTGATTTCCACAGCTGTGGGAATTGTGAAAGGCAGAGTGACAAGTTCAGGATCTTAGTGAAGGGAAGGAGAACTTAATCAAGAGTGAGGGCAACAAGTTTGAGGTCCAGTGTGTCTGCACTTTTTCGCGATTTCCCAAGCACTTTAAGAAGGTATTTTCTGACTAGAGAGGTGGTAAGTTTCTTGAAGTAAAAAGGAGGGGCAGCCTGAAGGTGAGCCTCAGTAGTAGAGGTGCTGAAGTGTGGAGGGTCCTCGAAGAAGTCCGGGGGCAGTGTCCCAGACAGGTCCGAGAAAGCTTCATTGAAGGCATTGGCTAAAGTTAGGGGGTCCTGGGTAGGGGTACCCTGTAAATTGATTAGATTCGATGCCGATTTCACATCCTTTCCCAAGACTTCCTTCAAGTTGGCCATTTTTTTCCGTCGCCCCAGGAGGCAGTAAGCAACTCCTTGTGGTGTTTTGATTTAGCCTGGCATATATCCCGGGTGCAGGCATTTCTGGCTTGCTTGTAGGCTAGTACAGCTGAGGGTTTACCTGACTCTCTAGCAAGGTGCTAAAGGTGATTGCGCTTCTTCAGTTTGCTTATGAGGTCAGATGATAACCATGGGTTGATTGACCCCCGAGCTTTGACCTTTTTGTGGAGCACATGTATGTCACAGACCTTCATGAACTGTTTTTTAAAATAATGCAAGGCAGTACTGACGTCAGTAGCACAGTCAATTTATGACCAGTTGGTGTTGGCAAGATCATGTTTCAGGGACTCAAGATGCCCATGCTTTAGTGCCCTATTAAAGGTGAAATGGGGAGGTGGCTTGAGGAATTTGTTCGACTATCTACACGAGACTGGGGAGTGGTCACTAATAGCATTTGGGTGCACTGTCACATTGGTGAGTCGTTCTGGATTGCTTGAAAGTATCCAGTCTAGAAGGGTGCTGGTGCCCATTTTGTAATTAACCCTGGTAGGTGAGGAGACAAGCTGGATGAGGTGAACTGCAGAGATATCGTCCCTGTATGTGCCTGCATCAGTTGAAAGCCAGTTAACATTAATGTCACCTAGTAAGATGGTCTCAGAGTTAGATGGCAGGCCACGGATGAAGTCCACGTTACCCTTGAAACCCCTTTTGTGTTCATTAGGGGGAACATAGACAGAGACGATTGTTAGGGTTTTGTTGTGTGCCCCAAGTAGGGCTTTAATTGCTAGTGCCTGGGCGTATGGTCTGAGATCCACCTAGGGGAGGACATGCCCTTTGATAGTGTCCTTGATGTAGATAGCACAACTGCCTCCTCTCTTGGTAGCCCTGTCAAGCCTGAAAATGTTAAAGCCAGGGAGGGCAGCTTCATTGTCAGAGATCTTGGGTGAGAGCCAGGTTTCAACTACCGACAGAATGTCGGGGTTGTGCTGTGCGGTCCAGGTTTGAAGTTGATCCAGCTTGTTTTGGAGGCTCCGGATGTTTATTGATGCTAGTTTGATTGTTCCATGTGTTGGGTGTTTTAGTGGGCAAAGAAAACTTCATGGGCCAGGGTTTGGGTGCACATCCCCAGCCCTAAGCAATAGGAGTTGGTGGGCAATTTGCCAGTAGTTACACAACTGTTTACAGAGACAGATATTATTCTTCCTGTGCATAGACTGTGTACAGGACTCTGGGAGCCCAGGTGGTTTAGTGCATAGCACTTTGTTGGGGCATAGGTTGCAGGTCCCCAATGTCAGCCACAATTTTGGCAGTAGTAGGAGCCATTGAGCAGACCAGGCTCCCTTGGCAATCAGGAAGTAGTGCCCAGTGACACAGTAAGGTTCATAGTGGATATGTGTGCCAGGGTATGTTGGTAGCTGGGGAGCTTGATGACATCTTAAAGTATGGCCATGGCATAGGATTGCTGTGAGGATGAGTTGCTGTAGCAGGGTGCAGAGACTGGCCATATTTTATAGCCAGAGCAGCCAGTTCATGTGAGTCACTTGGCAATGTATTTGTGTATGACTAAGAGATCTGGCAGCGGGAGTAGACAGTTGCAGAGCCCCTAGTGGTGGCACGGTATAGGCTGCAGATAGGAATGTCGATACTTAGTAATTTACAAGACCTTGTGATCACTCTACCCTATAAAGCAAAGTGTTGAGCTAGGGTAGGAGGATGGGGGGCGTGGGTGGGGAGCCGCACGCAGCACCAGTGGGGTTGTACTTGGTGGCAGGAGCCGAACCTTGCTGGCCTTGAATCCGCCTGGAGGTCTCAGGTGGTGGCCTGAGAGGTGCCGGCCATCTGAGGAGCTGCAGCAGAGCTGGGGGAGCCCTGTGGAAGGGGATCCTGGCTGCTGGAAGACAGAGAAGAAGGGGAGGATTAAATGCTGGTTGAGGACAAAGGGGCAGATACCACAGCAGGGGACAGATTTAGAAGACAAAGGGAGCGGATAGTTTGGGCACCAAGTCTGGTTCCTGAGAGAGACAAAAATTCAAGAAAGGCTGTAAACACTTAAAATAATGCAGATATCATGGTATCAACAAGAATTACACTCTTTTAGGAACATTTGTGCAAAAATAATATTAAATTAGGAGCCAAGAAGCTGATTTTAGTGCATAAAGCAGAGAAAAGCTTCAGAAGAGGGGTTTGACCAATCGAAGCGTGCCTGAAAAACAGCACTCAACTTCCGATTGGCTGGCAGCAGAAGCCGTACCTTGCTGGCCTTGAATCTAGGCTGGAGGTCTCAGGTGGTGGCCTTAGTGGTGCAAGCCATCCGGGGAGCTGCAGCGGAGCTGGGGGAGCCCTGTGGAAGGGGGTCCCGGCTGCTCGCTAGCCTTGAATCCAGGCTGGAGGTCTTGGGTGGCAGCCTGAGAGGTGCCGGCCATCCAGGGAGCTGCAGTGAAGATGGGGGAGCCCTGTGGAAGGGAATCCCGGTCTGTACTGTAATGTATTCATGTTTTATGGTTTTAAAAAAAAATAACTTGTCCCTTGTGAAAATGGGCAAAATTGCCCTTCAGCTTACAAATATAAAAAATATAATACCAGCAAACTGGGACCCATCCCCCATCTCAGTATAGTACATCACTGCTGCTTAGCTCCCTCTTCCCAACTGGAGATCCCTAGTACAACAAAATACGAACAAAAGGGGACCCATCCCCCTATCTCAGTGCAGCACATCACTGCTGCCAAGCTCCCCCTCTCCAACTGGGAATCACTGATCCAAAAAAATAAAAATAAAATACTAGCAAACTGGGACCCATCCCCCCTATCTCAGTGCAGCTCATCACTGCTGCTTAGCTCCACCTCCCCAACCGGAGATCCCTAGTACAAAAAATACCAGCAAACTGGGACCCATCCACCTATCTCAGTGCAGTACATTACTGCTGCCTAGCTCCCCCTCCACAACTGGAAATCCCTAGTACAAAATAAAATACCAGCAAACTGGGACCCCATCCACCCTATCTCAGTGTAGCATATCACTGCCCCTTAGCTCCCTCTCCCCAAACAGAGATCCCTGGTACAAAAAAAAAAATACCAGCAAACTGGGACCCATCCCCCTATCTCAGTGCAGCACATCATTGCTGCCAAGCTCCCCCTCCGCAACTAGAAGATCCCTAATCCTGATAAAAAAAAATACTAGCAAACTGAGACCCATCATCCTATCTCAGTGTAGCACATTACTGCTGCTTAGCTTCCCCCTCCCCAACCGGAGATCCCTAGTACAAAAAAATATCAGCAAACTGGGACCCATCCCCCAATTCCAGTACAGCACATCACTGCTCCTTAGCTCCTCCTCCCCAACCGGAGATCCCTGGTACAAAAAAAATATCAGCAAACCGGGACCCATCCCCCAATCTCAGTGCAATACATCACTACTGCCGAGCTACCCCTCCCCAACTGGAAATCACTAATACAAAAAATACCAGCAAACTGGGACCGATCTACCCTATCTCAGTGCAGCACATCACTGCAGCTTAGCCCCCCCCCAACTGGAGATCCCTCATAGAAAGAAACAATACCAACAAACTGGGACCCATCCCTCTATCTCAGTGCAGCACATCACTGCTGCCCAGCTCCCCCTCCCCAACCGGAGATCCCTAGTACAAAAAAAAATACCAGCTAACGGGGACCCATCCCCCTATCTCAGTGCAACACATCACTGCTGCCTAGCTCTCCCTCCCCGAGTCCCCAACCAGAGATCCCTAGAACAAAAACATACCAGCAAACTGGGACCCATCCACCCTATCTCAGTGTAGCACATAACTGCTGCCTGGCTTCCCCCCTCCACAGCCAGAGATTCCTAGTAGAAAACAAAACACAGTCTGAGGATACTCTGAGGACTGTGCAGAATGATTTCAGTTCTTTACAGGAATGGCTTCTGTCAAGTTGTATGGTGTTAAGCACTAAACAAACAAAGGCCATGGTCTTTTCTGGACCCCGTAAAAAAGAGAACTGAATCCCTTGATAGTAGATTCAAAAGGAGAACCTATTGAAGTAGTTGAAAGTTTTAAATATGTGGGGTTTATTTTGAACAATAACCTATCCTTTGAACTTCACGTCAAAAGTGTTATCAAACTGGTTCATCAGAGATTAGGGCTTTTTTTCGGAGTACGATCAAATCTTGCCCCTGAGTCTCGCAGACTATTAACACACAGTTTTTATTATGTAGTGTTTTTGATTATGGGTTGAGTGTGTATTCAGCCACTAGCAACAAAATGTTTGATAAGTTAAAATTTCATATAACAGTGCTCTAAGATGTATGACCAATTTGCCAAATAGGACCTATCATTGTAAATTGTTAAAGAATGTTGGTTGTTTATCACTTGAAAACAAAGCCAATTTAAAAACGGGTACCATGTTTCATAAAGGAACATTAGGTTAGTTACCTTAGGCAGTCCTATCATTGTTTCCCAGAGCTATGAATTCGCAACAGACTAGATCCCAGAGTAAATATGTGTATTAAATTATTTTTTTTAAAAAAAGTGATTTGACAAAAGTCAGTGTAATATAGGGCATTAGGGGATCTCAGTGCAGCACATCACTGCTGCCAAGCCCCCCCTCCTCAACTGGGGATCCCTAATCCAAAAAAATAAAAATAAAATACCAGCAAACTGGGACCCATCCCCCTATCTCAGTGTAGCACATCACTGCTGCTTAGCTCCCCCTCCCCAACTGGAGATCCTTAGTACAAAAAAAATACCAACAAAAGGGGACCCATCCCCCTATCTCAGTGCAGCACATCACTGCTGCTTAGCTCCACCTCCCCAACTGGAGATCCTTAGTACAAAAAAAAATACCAGCAATCTAGGACCCAATCCACTATCTCAGTGCAGCACATCATTGCTGCCTAGAGCCCTCCCCCACCTAACCAAAGATCACTAGTACAAAAAAAACCCAACAAACTGGAACCCATCCCCCTAACTCAGTGCAGCACATCACTGTTGCCTGGTTCCCCCTCCCTAACCAGAGATCCCTAGTACAAAAAAAATACCAGCAAACTGGGACCCAAACCCCTATCTCAGTACATCACATCACTGTTGCCTAGCTCCCCTTCCCCAACTGGAGATCCCTAATACAAAAAAATATCAGCAAACTGGGACCCATCCACCCTATCTCAGTGCTGCACATCGCTGCTGCTTAGCCTCCCCCTCCCCAACTGGAGATCCCTCATTCAAAGGAAAAGTACCAACAAACTGGGATCCATCCGCCTATCTCAGTGCAGCACATCACTGCTGCCTAGCTCCCTCCTCCACAGCCAGAGATCCCTAGTAGAAAACAAAACATAGTCCGAGGATGCTCTGAGGACTGTGCAGAATGATTGCAGTTCTAAATTTACAGGAATGGCTTCTGTCAAGTTGTATGGTGTTAAGCACTAAACAAACAAAGGCCATGGTCTTTTCTGGACCCTGTAAAAAAGAGAACTGAATCCCTTGATAGTAGATTCAAAAGGAGAACCTATTGAAGTAGTTGAAAGTTTTAAATATGTGGAGTTTATTTTGAACAATAACCTATCCTTTGAACTTCATGTCAAAAATGTTATCAAACTGGTTCATCAGAGATTAGGGCTTTTGTTCAGAGTATGAACAAATCTTGTCCCTGAGTCTCGTAGACTATTAGCACACAGTTTTTTTATGTAGTGTTTCTGATTATGGGTTGAGTGTGTATTCAGCCACTAGCAACAAACTATTTGATACGTTAAAAGTTTCATATAACAATGCTCTAAGACTAATGACTAATTTGCCAAATAGGACCTATCACTGTAAATTGTTAAAGAATGTTGGTTGTTTATCACTTGAAAATAAAGCCAATTTAAAGATGGGTACCAAGATTCATAATGGAATATTAGGTTAGTTACCTCAGACTGTCCTATCATTGTTTCCCAGAGCTATGAATTCACAACGGACTAGATCCCAGAGTAAATATGTGTATAAAATTCCTTTTTTCTTTTTTAAAAAGTGATTTGGCAAAAGTCAATGTAATATAGGGCATTAAGGGATCTCAATGCAGCACATCACTGCTGCCAAGCCCCCCCTCCTCAACTGGGGATCCCTAATCCAAAAAAATAAAACTAAAATACCAGCAAACTGGGACCCATCCCCCTGTTTTAGTGCAGCACATCACTGCTGCTTAGCTCCCCCTCCCCAACCGGAGATCCTTAGTACAAAAAAATACCAGCAAAAGGGGAGCCATCCCCCTATCTCAGTGCAGCACATCACTGCTGCTTAGCTCCCCCGCCCCAACCAAAGATCACTGGTAGAAAACAAAACACAGTCCGAGGATGCGCTGAGGACTGTGCAGAATGATTTTAGTTCTTTACAGGAATGGCTTCTGTCAAGTTATATGGTGTTAAGCACTAAACAAACAAAGGCCATGGTCTTTTCTGGACCCTGTAAAAAAGAGAACTGAATCCCTTGATAGTAGATTTAAAAGGAGAACCTATTGAAGTAGTTGAAAGTTTTAAATATTTGGGGATTATTTTGAACAATAACCTATCCTTTGAACTTTATGTCAAAAATGTTATCAAACTGGTTCATCAGAGATTAGGGCTTTTGTTCACAGTACAAACAAATCTTGTCCCTGAGTCTCCTAGACTGTTAGCACACAGTTTTTTATTTAGTGTTTTTGCTTATGGGTTAAGTGTGTATTCAGCCACTAGCAACAAAATGTTTGATAAGTTAAAAGTTTCATATAACAATGCTCTAAGATTTATGACTAATTTGCCAAACAGGACCTATCACTGTAAATTGTTAAAGAATGTTCTGGTGTTTACCACTTGAAAAGAAAGCCAATTTAAAAATGGGTACCGTTTCATAAAGGAACATTAGGTTAGTTACCTCAGGCAGTCCTATCATTGTTTCCCAGAGCTATGAATTCGCAACGGACTAGGTCCCAGAGTAAATATGTCTATAAAATTCCTTTTTTTTTAAAAAGTGATTTGGCAAAGGTCAGTGTTATATAGGGCATTTAGATTTCATAACATTATACCCAATGAAATTGCCAATTGCACAACATTAGAACATTCAATACTAAACTTAAACATTGGTTGTTATTAAGGAATGCATGTACATGCACTTAATGTTTGTTGTTTGTTTTATTAGTATTAACATAATTTTTATACTGTGTTTTTTGGGTCTGTACTGTATTGTATTCATGTTTTATGGCTTTAAAAAAAAAAAAACTTGTTGCTTGTGAAAATGGGCAAAATCGCCCATCAGCTTACAAGTATATAAAACAAAATACCAGCAAACTGGGACCCATCCCCCTATCTCAGTGCAGCACATCACTAGCTCCCCCTCCTCAACCGGAGATCCCTAGTACAACAAAATATGAACAAAAAGGTGATCCATCCCCCTATCTCAGTGCAGCACATCACTGCTGCCTAGCTTCCCCTCCTCAACTGGAGATCCCTAATACCAAAATAACCCAGGAAACTGGGACCCATCCACCTTTCTCAGTGCAGCACATCATTGCTGCTTAGCCCCCCCAAACTGGCGATCCCTTATTCAAAGAACAAGTACCAACCAACTGGGACCCGTCCACCCTATCTCAGTGCAGCACATCACTACTGCCTAGTTCCCCCTCCCCAATTGGAAATCCCTAGTACAAAAAAATAATACCAGACAACTGGGACCCATCCCCCTATCTCAATGCAGCACATCGCTGCTGCCTAGCCTCCCCCTCCCCAACCAGAGATCCCTAGAGCAAAAAATACAAACAAAGGGGAGCCATCCCCCTATCTCAGTGCAGCACATCACTGCTGCCAAGCTCCCCCTCTCCAACTGGGGATCACTAATCCAAAAAAATAAAAATAAAATACCAGCAAACTGGGACCCATCCCCCTATCTCAGTGCAGCACATCACTGCTGCTTAGCTCCACCTCCCCAACCGGAGATCCCTAGAGCAAAAAATGCAAACAAAAGGGGACACATCCCCCTATCTCAGTGCAACACATCACTGCTGCTTAGCTTCCCCTCCCCAACCGGAGAGCCTTATTCCAAAAAAATGGCGCACCTCTTTAGATCGACAGCCCATCAGCAGAACAGGAAAAAAGACCATTACAGTGACATTTGCGGTAATGGTCCTTCTTCCGTGTTTCGCCTTCTCCCAGGTGGTATATTCTAAAACAGTGAGGAAATTCAAACAAAGATGGGACATTCAATGGGGTCTGATAAGATATGGGGATGTTAGAAAACAGTAACAAGGGATTGACTGGTTAGTAGGACCATCTCACACACACACATACTAGACACATATTAGGCAGGACTGGGCAGACTTGATGGGCCAATGGACCTTTATCTGCTGTCATCTTCAATATGTCCATGTATAGTTTGTTTTTCAGTAAATGTGCCTCCTGGGAAGGTAGTACCAGCATAGCTAGTTTAGACTTAAGCAAATTTAAAGAGTAAGAAGGAGCGTTACTTAAAGTACAGTTCAGCATGAATTGTACAAAGTAGAATTCAAATTTTTAATGGCACCCAGGCCAACTTCTCTTTCAATAAACAATGGTGGATCTCTCAAGGCAAATTTAAGAGAAACAGTGACTGTACATATAATCTGTCTGTCTATCTATCTGTCTGTCTGTGTAGCCATCCCCACTTTGAGACAGTCCAGTCCTAAATAGTTGCTTTTAAGACATCATTCATTAAAGAGCAGCTTTGCACTCAACGAGTACTTTCATGAACATGATGTTTAGCCATTACAGTTCACTAGAGAATTAATTTGCTAATGTGCAACTTTCCTTTCTTGGGTTTATAAAACATTGTGGTAGGCTGTCTGACAAGTGTATACAAATGAGTATAAAGCATGTGACTGCACCTAACTGATCTCATAGTACCTTTGCTTGTGACATCGTAGTGCTTAGTATGACAGACTTAGATGTCATAACCAGTAATGATTGTTTACTCACCTGGTAAAGGTGACTGTGTTGGCTTATATTCATGGCACTCCAGTCATTACCTCATGGGGTTTAGCCCACCTGAGAGGCTCTATGATGCACATGTGACCCAGGGTCAAATTTTGTGGATTCACCTAGGTCCCAGGAGCTCCTGCTCTCCAGTTTGATCTTTTCAAAGCTGAAAATGAACAGTTATTCATACCATAACCATTAACCCACAGGGGACGAGTGCACTTTTATCATAATCTAATGAGTTATCACTGATTTTTCCTTTAATAACCTATTGGACCAATACTAACTCAAGTGCCTGTAGTGCCTGACTCACATCTTACTGCAAATATTAACAACGCAGTGTAGATTAATCTCTTTTGTTATCGGTTTTCCACTGCAGGTTCACTACAGATCACTTGAAATTAGGGTGAGTCGTGGAGTGCCATAGATATAAACTAACACAATCACCTTTACCAGGTGAGTAAACAACCATTGTGTTATGTTTATATCCATGGCACTCCAGTCATTACCTAATGGGTTGATTAAGTAGCAGCGTATATCCAATTAGGGAGGGAGAGAGAGAAGAAACAGGGAACCTGCTGGACTAGTTGCAGACAGAATATTACTGGCAAATGAAGCTCTCTGTCTGTAAAGAGTCGAAAGTCTGTAATGTTTAGCGAAAATACAGATGGAAGACCAAGTGGCTGCTTTGCAAATGTCCTCCACAAAAGCTACAGATGATTCTGCCCAGGACATTGCCACCGCCCTCATGAAGTGTGCTTATATCCCCTCTGGGGGGGGATAAGTTCTTAGCCTTATATGCTTCCTGGACAGTCCACTTTAGCCAGCTGGTGATCATTGTTTTGGAGGCCGCCAGTCCTTTCTTCTGGCCTTGAGCAATGATGAACAGTCTTTCTGTTTTTCTAATTGGTTGTGTCTTTGAAATGTAGTTGGTCAATGTACCTTTCACATCCAGTTTGTGTGGCAATCTAGGTCTCCCCTCCACTATGCCCTCATAGAGAGTAGGGAGTTCTATTGTCTGCTGAGAATAAAATCTTGTAGAGACTTTGGTACTGAAGGCTGGGACTGTCTTCATGGCACCCCCTCTGCACAGAAAATTGTGTATGGTTCTTTGCATGAGAGGGCTCCTTGTTCACTGAGTCTGTGGGCAGAACATACTGCGATCAGGAAACAAGTCTTGGGGCCTTTCCAGTACAAGGGTCTTCCTGTATGGGCTCGGATTGAGCAGTGGAGAGTTAGTCGAGTACCAGCTTTAGATTCCAAGGTGCAATATGAGATCTTTTGCATAGTTGGATCAGTTCTGCTGCTTTAAGGAATCTTAAGGCATCCAGATGTGAACCTGGCAAGGAATGCCCAATTTGTCCCACGGCTGTGCCAAGGGCTGACAGCTGTACTCTGAGTGACACAGGAGAGAGACCCTTGTCCAGTCCTTTTTGTAGGTATAATAGTATCAGAGCCATATCTACCTGCTCTGTATCGATCCCTCTTTTTCTACTCAAGCTTGTGAAAATGTTCCTCTGTCTTCCATAGGTGGAGGTGGTTGATGGTTTTCTAGATTGTAGGATGGTTGTAATCACTGATTCATGGTATCCTGTTCATGTCTCTGCCTTTCAGGAACCAGGACGAGAGTTTGAGAATTCTCGGGTCTGAGTGTAGGATTGGACCCTGAATAAGGAAGTCACATTTGTGTAGCAAGCACCAGATGTCCAATGCCATTGCTGTCATTGCTGAGAACCATGTCCTCCTTGGCCAATATAGTGAGATCATAATCACCAGTTTCCATGACTGTTGTATTTTGGTGAGAACTTGTAGGATTGTGGGAAAGGGCGGGAATACATAAGCTTGGTCTAGTGTCTAGCTCTGATAGGGCATCAGTACTCACTGATTGTGACTCACTGTACTGGGAGAAATATCACTGGACCTGCATTTTGATCTTGGACACCATCAGATCCAAGGGGATCGGTCCCTACCTCCTGTCTATGGAGCAGAATGTGTTGGGGTGGAGTTGCCATTCTCCAGGATGAACCTTCTGCTTGCTGAGCCAGTCTGCCCTGATGTTTCACTTCCTGGACAAATGGTCTGCGTGAATGTGGCTCAAGCTGGCTTGAGCCCACTGCATCACTCATGTTGCATCCTTCTGCATGGCTACACTCCTGGTGTCTCCTTGTTTCATGATGTATGCCACTGTCACTTTGTTGTCCGACGACACCATCGATGACTTGCCAGAGATCTGTGTCTGGAAGGTCAGTAGAGCTTGGTATGAGGCCCTCATTTCTGGTATATTTATAGAAAGCCTTTTCTTCTGTCCTTTGTCCTTGAGCAGAGGAGCAGTCCACACATGCCCCCTCAACCTGTTAGACTTGCGTCTGTCTCTATTGTCACCTCATGAGTTTGTTCAAGGTTGGCTCCTCTTGCAAGGTTTTCTTGTTTTGTCCACCACTGGAGGGATCTCCTGACCATCTGAGGTAGCTGGATTTTCTGGGACAGGTTTATATCCATAGGTGCACCCTGGCGGAGGAGGCAGTTTTGTAACAGGTGTATGTTTCATCTGGCCCAGGGCACCAGGTCGATGCATGATGCCATGCAACCTAAAACCATGGCTACTTGTCCCATTCTTGTGGACTATGTGCTCATGAGATCTCTTGCTACTTGGATTAGGTTGTTTATCCTGCTGAGGAAGGGTCTTGCCTTCCCGCTGTGAGTGTCTATCTCCACCCCCAAGTGTTCGATGGACTGTGCTGGCCTTAATGAGCTCGTCAAAATTCACCACCCATCTGTGGGACTGTAGTGTGGACACCACCAGATTTGTGTTCCGGAGAAGTTGTGCACTGCTGTGTGCATGTATCAGCCAGTCGTCCAGATAAGGGATGATGTCAACACCCTGTACTTGTAGGTATGTGACCAGTGATATGGACACCTTTGTAAATACCCTTGGAGCTGGTGTTAGGCCAGAGGGTTGAACCTGGTACTTAAAATGCTGGCCGAGAATATGAAAACAAAGGTATTTTCTGTGGGCCAGCCTTATGGGTATGTGAGTCTAGTGATGTCAGGTAGTTGACCACCTGGAAATTTCTGAGAGTGGATCTGAGAGTCTCCATTTTGAATTTCTGAGATGCTGCATGCTTGTTCAGATAATTGATGTCTAGAATAGGTCTTAAGTCTCCGTTTTTCTTGGGCACAGGGAAGAAGATGGAGTAGATACCCTGTCCATGTTCAGATTGTATGGCCCTCTTTTACATTAAGGCCCAGATATTCAAACTGTGCCCAAAAAGTGTGCAATAGTAGGAGCAAGTGCAAGTCCATTGCGCCCATGCACAAGAGGCGTGATATTCAAAACTGAGCGGGCCAAACTGTGCCTACAGCCAATGACTGAATATCGTACCACCTTCGACATAGCGCAACTAGGGAGGGGAAGCTGAGCAGATCTGTTGTGCCATAGCGCAACAAGGGATGTTCAGCTGAGCAGTCCAGAGGTGCCATAGCGCAACCAGGGATGCCCCCCAGCAGCAGGGTGGCAATGCAACTGCACAACCAGGGAGGTAGGGGCCCACCACCCATGCCACAGATGGGCACAGGAACACACAGCGGAACAGACATCGTCCCCCCACACCCCATGCACTGCACAACTGGGGGAGGGCTGGAATAACCACTGGCCCATGGAGACAAGTAACCAACCCACAGCTGGGCCATGATGCCCCATCACACCCCCTGGCAAGCTGTGACTGGCACACAAGGAGGGCTGACCACCCCGTGCCACACCATCCCCCCAATGCAGAGCACACCCTGCACCATGACCCCCAGACACCCTGCCCAGGAGCAGCATCCACCACTGCAGGAAACCCCATGCATGACACTACCCCCTCTGTGACAATGCAACCCTGTGCACCACAGAACCATACAAGGCAGCCCCACCACAAGCACCCATCAGTGGGTGACAGCACACAGCAATGCAACGATGGCATACACAGTGGCACCATGCACAGCTCCTCCGAGGTACTGCTGAGAGACCGATCATGCATCGGCACACAAGGTACCCCACATGGGACAGGGCATGCCCCTGACCCCACCACCAGTGGTACAGCACCCTGCACACTCTCCCAATGACACACCCTGACCCAGCACTGGCCACAACAGCCAGCACAGACACCCACAGTGGTGTGTGGAAGCATGCACCACACCGGATGCCACACAGCACATGGACAGACACCCACCCATACCCAAGGGCACAACAACACAGGGACGCAGTAGCAAGGCAACCAAGCCCCCAATGTGGGCCTATGTAAACTGTGTACACACAACCTGCAGTCCTCCATGGCACAGGAGTGCCAGCCACCCTGCGCAGGCACTATGGACCTGTACACCACCATCATTTGCCCGGAGCACAAGTCACAAACAGTGGTGCACATCCCCTGCAACACACACAAGCCACAGCATGGAGGTAGGCCAACAACTGTGGAGGCCACAGTGTCACCCAAGGCAGACATGCACCACACCAGTGAAAGGAGGCAACCCAGCATTGTGACGGGTACAGTGGCTGCCCTGCATGGACAGCCACCACTGACATGCCAGCAGACTGTGCAGGTCACAGACATGCATGGGTGTCAGCTGCACAGGCCATGGACAGGCTGACAGGGGCGTCATGGACACAGAGCATGCACCATGGACCACTGCACACAGTCATCCAGTGCACAGGGCACAACACACACACCACAGACACTGACTGATAGCTACCCCCACACCATAGTCACCTCCCCATGGACACACACACATACCCATGACTGCACCACCCTGCCGCCATGTACACCACTGCAGCTGAGCACCTATAGCCCACTGCAAATCAGAGACCACCACAGTATTCATATCAAAAGATCTGTATTTAAAAAAATAACAAAATGAACTATATACAATACTATATACAAAGTTGGGGAGGGCCACAAACAAGGTGGGGTGGGTAAGGGCAGGGTGAACAAATGGGACAGGAAAGGAGGGGGTGAGGGTGGGTCCAGGGGTAGGGATATCAGGGCACAGGGATGTTAACGGAGCCCCCCCTGCTCTGGCTGCTCCTCCGCCGGTGCCTCCTGTGGACCCCAATCTGGTCAATCCGTTGAAGGATTTCTAAGGACACCCTTGCCACAGTCAATATCTCCCTCAATGCCTCCCTGATCTCTATCAGCTGGCGGACACCTAGGACAAGGGAGCACAGTCAATAGGTGTGAATGCACAGCCCCATACAGCCCACCCACTGTGCATGGCATACAGCCATGGGACATGCCTCTGTGATGGTGTGTGACCACCCAGAGTATTCACGTCCACAAGACCTGCCCACCCAGGCGCATACAGCCATGCGGAATGCTGCACACACCCACTGGCCAAGTCATGCACAGCACCACCATGGCCATTTAGTGACATGGCTATGTGGTGCAAAGGCAGTGGCACAGCCATGTACCCAGTGCATGCATGGACCACCATCGTCGCACTCCCAGACATGCAGTGCCACTGGACAGTGCTGACTGTAACAAGTTGCGTGCATGGCAGTGGTGTCAATGGAGGGTGGCCATGCTCCGCTGCCCACCCTGTTACACAGCATGCAATAGTAATCATGGAGGTATGGCACTCACCATCATTGGGCCGGCCTCTCGGGCACTGTGGACCATCGCTCCTCCCTGCGTCCCTGTCCTCTTGGTGGTGCCGCATTCCACGGGCTAGATGCCGCTCCTCCAGCCCTGTGGGGCAAACATGGAGAGAGGAACATCAGTACAATCCTGTAGCAAAGCCCGCCTGCCCCCAGATGTGTGCCCTCCCACCCAGCCAGACCCACCCACCACGCACCCTGATAACACCACCACAGCCAACACCGGATGGTCCCTCCCCAATGTGCTGGACACATATAACCGTGATACCCATATGGAATATAAAAGTGTGTTGATGTAACACCTACCTGGCCATGGCACCGTGACCCTCCTGGCACATGCCCACAGGCGGGCAAGCAGGTCTGGCTCCCTCCGCTGCAGGTCGCCATACCTGTGGCGGCACTGCTCTGCTGTCTGCCCCCTTCCTGTGGCCTCCTCTAGTGCAGTGGCCACCTCCTCTCACACCTGGCTCCTGGACCTGTCAAGGGGTGCCTACCCAAACAGTGGTCCATGAAGTGGCTCCACTATGGCCACTAGGTTGTCCAGTTCTACCTGGCTCCACTGTGCAGCCCTCCTCCGTGCCATTCTCCTAGCTCAGTTTACAAAAATGGCGCTCTGCAGCATGGCTTCCCACGTGCAGATGCTGCGTGGTACAGCGCTGCCATTCCCTATCATGCTGTCACTGAACAGTGCGATAGTGGTGCACCCATGCCTGACGCATGGTGCCTAGGGGGCAAAGGTTGGCCACAGGGTCAAGGGGCTGTAGTGCACTGACAGGCACAGTGCCACTGGAACCCAATGTGTGTAGCGTGATTGGATGCCTGTGTGCTACCTCCAGTAGCGGCCTACCGCGCTGTTGCCCCAGTGAGCCTATGATGGCCTAGTGCCACAGCGCCATGTAGGTGAACATTGCTGTAGCACCAATGGCACAATGGTGGCCGTGCCCTGCATTGCTTCCCACACACAACACATCAGCAGCGCGGCAGACACCTGCATCAGCAACCCGGGCATGTGCAGTGAAGTGTGTACAGCACATGTCACAGAACTGCGCCCTTGGCTCAGCACGTTCAACACAATTGCGCAAAGCACAACAGCACGATATTCAGTTTTCATATGCAAAACAGCTAATCAGCCATTCAATGGCGCAGCACTGCAATTTGCATCCACTTAAAGTTGCGCCTCGCCTCATTTGCATGGGTTGTGCTATAAAAGTGCGACATTGGGCTGCACTGGCCATAGTCGGTTACTGCAGTCTATTGGTGAGTTGCATGCTGTTTGGGAGTGTGGACTGTGGATTTAGGGACATGCATGGGACTGCACAGTCACAGGTAACAACTGTCATTCTTACAGGCTAA
Source organism: Neoceratodus forsteri (assembly GCA_016271365.2). Classification (NCBI taxonomy): domain Eukaryota; kingdom Metazoa; phylum Chordata; order Ceratodontiformes; family Ceratodontidae; genus Neoceratodus; species Neoceratodus forsteri. The sequence continues at coordinate 977,811,096 of CM057452.1, read as the reverse complement.
ATAATGACCGAGCGAGTTGTGGGAGAGGAGGAACACAGCTGTGGGAGGAGGAGGAGGCCTAATTTTACCAAGGCCGAGACTGGTGCCCTGTTTGAGGCCTACCTGGATCAGGAGCTGCTTCTCAGCAGATGGCAGGGAACACCTCAAGCCCGTGCTGCTGCATGGGAGGAGGTGTCACATGCAGTGAACCTGCATGGCAGCCACCAGTGCTCTGTGCAGGAGTGCAGAAGAACAGGGGCACAGACAGGAGGAGGATAAAGGAGAAGGTGGCTGCCATCAGGGCAGCATGAGCTGCAACAGGTGGGGGACAGCCGGATGTGGTACACCTGACCCCACAGGAGGAGAGGGTTGCTGGAAGCATGCAGTGTTGTGCCATTGAGGGTGTTCTGGGTGGTGGTTTCCAGACAGGTGGTAGCCCATCACTGCATGGTAGGTCATGGTCTGTCTATGGGGGGGCAGGGTAGGTCACATGCAGTGACGCGACTTCGTTTTCCCTTACAGATCCTGAGCATCTGCTTGGGTCAGCGGTGGTGGGCCTGTCCACTGAGGATAGTCAGCTGGAGATGGAGGAGGGCCCATCCACCTCCATAGGTATACGTGGCTCAGTGCGACAGTGCATCCGCCAGGCTGTCCACACTGATGTTGTTGGAACAGGTGCAGAGGAGGCCCTGCCCATGTCCTAGTGTGCCAGCATCCACGGATGCCAGCATGCTGTGACTCGGGCCGGTGCCAGGTCCGTCACCGATGATGATGTCACTAACGGCATGGGCAGTGACACGTGTGTGCCATGGGATAGCCACACAGCAGGTAACATCGCGGACATGGCTGTGGGTGGTGCTGCCATGGAGGCCTGCATGTCAGCACAGTCCCAGCCTGTGCCTGTCAGCACCAGTGGGGCAGCACTGGTATGTGTACAGGACAGTGGGACTGTTATAGCCACTGTGGCGGCACCAGTGAGCCCTGGGAAGTGGCAGTCAAAGGGCAGCATCAGCAGTCAGCCAATGGGCTTGGGGGACAGGGTCAAGGATCAGCATCTGTGCACCACCTGTGGACATGCCCAGACCTGATCCTGGTGTCCAGCACCTACCCTCAAGGGGTGCTGAGCATCAGGGCCATGCACACCCTGAGGGACAGGATGCCGAGGAGGCAGATGACCTCTTGGACGAGCACACCTACCTACTGCAAGCATCAGTCCAGCAGCAGATGCGGCTTGCAACATCTGTGGATGCACTGTGTGCAGCTCTGGAGCAGGCAGAGGAGCATCGCAGCAGAGACACCACTCTGATCCTGGCAGGGATGGACCGGTTGTGGGAGGATGTGACCACTGCCATTGACAGGCAGACACAGGCATTCACTGCTGTCATGGCCACAATAGGCACACAGTCATGTGCCCATGCATCACAGACACCACACAGTGTACTGTCCACCCCCCATTCCCGGTGTCGTGTGACACCCTCCCTGTCGACACCAGGTTCAGCTGTGGGCATCCCGAGCATGCCTGGTGCAGGCATGTTTGGTGTGCTGCAGGCCCCTGCATGAGCATGGTCACGTTCATGCAGTGGAACCCTTGGGGGGACCATCGGTGCCACCCCATGAGACCAGTGGTCAGCCTGTCAGTGCTGGCGGGTCTCGTTGGGGCTGCCCACACATCCATGGTGGCTGGGACACTGTGTTGCATAACTGACCTGTCTCCCAACACGGCTACTGTCTGGTGCTGTCCTGTGTGCATTGTGTCTTTCAGTGGGCATTGCACAGGTGGGTACCTGGCCCTGCACGTGGACACACAGTCCATTTGCACACCCTCCCGGCTGCTGTCCTCAGTTGTGTGTGCATAATGATGACTGCATTGTGCTGTACACCAATGTGCAATGGTGCTCAGCATCTGACACACGCACATAGACAGGCAGTGGGCGTGGTGGTCTGTGGACCTGTGTGTGGCTAGGTGTGGCATTCTGGGTCAGTGTGCCTCCTACCCTTTGTGCATGTTTGCTGCGTTGTGTGTGTGTGTGTGTCCATCCACGTGGCATGTTAGACCTCACCCATCCCTGGTTGTGTGTGTGATTGCATGCCCTGCCACTTCCCTTGATGGCATGCACCCCTGGTGTGTGTCCATGCATGTTTGTGGGTTGTGCCTTAGCCACTGTTGGCTGCACATGGCCCCATGACTTACCTGGGTTGGCTGAAGTGCTTATCTGTGATGGTGTCCCAGTGCAGCTGTGCCAGCCGGAGCAGTCAGGGGTCCCGTCGCCCAAGGGGGAGCTGCTCATCACCATCATCACCGGCGACCTCATCGTCCCCATCGCTGTCCCCCTCTTCGACCTGTACGGCTATCCCACATTCATTGGCCATGTTGTGCAGGATGCAACAGGCCAGGAATAGCCCGCAGGCCGTTGAGGGGCTGTACTGTAGGGCACTGCCGGAGGTGTCCAGGCAATGGAAACATGCCTTCAGCATCCTGAACACCCACTCAGTGACATTACATGTGGTGGCGCGTGCCTCATTGTAGCATTGCTGCAATGGGGTTGCGGGCCGCTGGTAGGGGTGTGAGCAGCCAGGGACAGAGTGGGTATCCACTGTCACCTGTGTGTAGAGGGTAGAGGTTAGTTTGGTGATCAGCATCGCCCTGCCCTGGGCCATGTAGGCCACTACCCATGTCACCTCTGACCATGCCCCCCCAGGCCCTATGATTGTCCATGTGGTTTGCATACTCACCCACTAGGTGGCCTGTGGGGATATCCCCACTCTTTAATCTGTGGCACAGTGCTGACTGGTGCCAGATAAAGGCATCATATGCTCCCCCAGGGTGCGTGGCACAGACATTGATTATGCGCCCCCTGGCATCGCACACCACCTGGCAGTTGATGCTGGCAAAGCCCTTGCGATTGATGTATGTGGCCCCCCCTCGGGGCCAGGTGATGAGCGGATGGCCACATGGGTGCAGTCTATTGCCCCTAGCATGCCAGGCATATGTGCTACCCTGTGGAACTCCTGTATGTTTGCTGTGTGCTCCGCCGGTGTGCTGGGGAAATGGATGTACTCCGCAGCATGTGGCAGCAGTGCGCTGAGGAATTGGGTGAGGTGGCGTGACATGGCTGACTGGGTTATGCCTGTGGTGTCCCCAGTTGGTCTCTGGAAGGTACCCATGGTGAGCAAGCACATGCAAGCTGTCACTTTTATCTCCACTGACAGGGCATGGCTCTGTCATGGGGGTGCCTGCATCACAACACTGCACAGCTCACAGAGCCACCTCAGAATTGCCTGATTCAGGCGGTACCGGCCCACAATCTCGGTATCACTGTACAGCTTGAAGCTGGTGTGGGCTCGGTACTGCCTGTTGGGGACATACCGCCTACGGGCCCTTCCATGGCCACGCCCCCCTGCTGCCCGCCTTCTCACCCCCCTCATTATGGCCTCCATCTGAAAGGTGGCACTGGCCATGTCCCTGGCTTGTGTTCACCCCCGCAGCTGTTACTGTATTTCCCCCCACTGTCCTGACTGCTACTTCCCCTGCACCGGGAACATCTGCCTGTGCTTGCCTCACTGCTGTGTGGTGTACTTCCCCCTTCTGCACTGTCTCCCCACACCTTCCCCTGTGGCTGTTGCTTCCAGGTGCCCTTTCCTTCCTGGCCCTGTGTGTCCCTGCTGCCCAGTTTTCCCCACTATCTTTGGCTCTCATGTGGCTTCTCTGTAGTGTTCTTGCACCTCTCCCTTGCTTCCTTTTATTTTGGCTCATTTCTGCTATGGCGCAACTTCCGCTTGCTCCCCTACTGCGCATGGTGCAAGTTGTTGAATATCGCACTGCGCCTTTTATGAATGGTTCCTCCCCCTTCAGTTGCGCATGCTTTCATTATCATTGCTCTGTTGCTCAGCGTGATTTGGGGGTGCAACTGCCTCCTGCTGAATATCGCAGAATGGCGCATTTTTGGACTTGCACAGGGGCAGCCCTATGTGCATGGCTCAACTCTTTTGAATATCTGGGCCTAAGTCTCTTAAGATACCCTGGATCTAGTGAACTGTCGTCCTTTTCTTTGTCATGGGGAAGGTTATAAGTCTGTCCATGTCTGGTATTGCTGCTAATTCTATGGTGCAGCCCTTTGTAACTATCTCCAGGACCCATTTGTCTGAAATTGTGTTGTGACATTGGCTCTGAGAAAGGGATAAACTCTGTCCCACTGGTAGAATGCTTAGTGTCATTTGTGGATGAAAATCTTTCTTTGTCTGTACACAGCCTTTGTCTGAGTCATTGTTGATTGTTTTTTCCCCTCTGCCTCTTCTTCCGTAGCTCTGCCTGGGAGACTTTCACCTGTAGGCAGGGGTACCATGGTTATAGGAGGAATGGTATCCATTATAACCTCTTCCATGAAAGGAATTGTTATTGATATTGACTCCTTGTCTTTGGTTCTGGAACCTGTTGTTATTCAGAAACCATCAGCATCCCAAAGGAAAATAAGTAGATCTGTTCTTGTCTTTGGTGAAATCTTTTCCATCTTCCTTTTGTTTAAGATATTTCTGCAGGCCCTCCCTGAAGACATGAGTGCCCTTGAGGGGTAGGTTCTGTAGGACTGATTTGCACTCATTGTCCGCCTCCCCTAGCTTTAGCCATAGGGATTTCCTTGCCCTATTGGCTGGGGTAGAAGCCCTAGCATTGAGTTTAAGGGTGTCAACCGCCATATCACCCATATACTTTGCCATGTCAAAGGAGCACTCTAACAACTATTCTTCTCTCATTTTGGGGTCTATTCCATCCAGTAGTTCATCTATCTAATGCAGCTGAGATCTGGCAGCATACACAGCCATCGTTGCTGCCCATACTTCTAATCCTGTCATCTCGAACAGCTTCTTGAGCATATCCTCCAGTTTATTGTGGGTCTGATCCTTGAGTGAGATAGTACTGCAGAGAAGAACTGTTTTCTTGCTTAATGCAGCATTTTGGGGGTCGATAGTTGGGGCCGTGCACCAGAGTTTTGCCTTATCCTCCTGAACTGGATACTTACAATCCATGTTTCTTTTCTCAGAGAGTCTTCATGATTCCTGGGACTCCCATTCTTTGGTGAAGATGTTCCTGATTGCTGGATATATGGAAAAGGTGTCCCTGCATACTTGTTTAGGTTCCATGTTATAACGGCGATTGCCGATCACCATTTAGGCGAGTATACATTGCTGAAAATAAATAACGGGTATGTACACTCACAGCATAAGCCTGGAAATGAGTTGAAAGGACACAACTTTGACATGAGAGAGGGAGTGGCCATGTCCATAGGCCCCACCTCTTCCTCATCAGAGTCAATCTTTGAATCATCATCTCCATCGAGGTTACCCTTCCCAGCACCATCATCTGGCTTACTTGGGTTATCCAGAATGGAGCTGGCACCACCTCCTGGTTGTGGTTGGATTGGTTCTGTTAGTGACCCAGGTCCCTCTGGAGTTGGTCCACTTGGTGCCTGTGGCTTGGAGTTTGTGATGGATTCCAATTTTTCCATCATCTTTAACATGGAGTTCTGTTGGCTCTCCATCATGGCTGCCACAGCTTGCTGTGTTTTAAGGAGAAAAGCCGATGGGTCCCCCATCCAGTTTGTGGTGCTTGGACCAGGCAAGCTCTGGTCCAGAGAGGGGGATTGTTCTATGGAGAACTCATCTTCCTCATGTAGGCAAGCCACGCATTGAGGCTCCGTGTTGTGAAGTATCAGGGTGGTGCTGCATGTGGAGCATTTCTTGGCTTTAACCATCTGGGGACAAGCAGAAAGAATAAAGATAAGCTGAGAGAATGGACAGTGGCATCATTATTCACATCTTTATTCCTGGCTATAAGTACATTTATCTTTATAAAGCTGTATGGATCAGGTAGTTGCCATGTAAATAATCATGGCATGAGAAACCCAGTCCTGGACCTGCAGCATGGTCTGAACAGCATGGATCACTCTCAACAGCTTGAGTAGTTTTGAAGTGTCCCCTTCAATTCTTTTAAGACACCGTGTATGTGTGTGTGTATATATATATATATATATATTATTTTCTCCTTCAAAGATGTTGTTATTACCCAACTCCCAGGTTGAGATGATGGTGGCTCGGATGGTCTGTATCTTTAAAAACAGGATACGTGTCCTCCATAAGATGACCGCCGCCTTCTGCGCATGCATGGCAGTTGCCACCCACTAAGATGGTGGCAGCATGTCCATGCATGCACAAGCTGTGAAGCTGGACAAGATAGTGGCCAAAGGGAAATAGAAGTGTGGAGGCCAGGTCACAACCAAAACAGGGGAAGATGGCGCTAGGGCTGTGGATCAACCTGTGAAGGCTTGCTATTGTTTGGTCTCAATGTGCCATGCTAGGACTTGGAAATTCCAGGCCAGGGGGCAGGATTAATTGTAAGCACCAGGTAAGCTCCAGACCTTAGCTGATCGCACAATCGCTGATAATATGCACTTTCTCCCCATAATGCTGGTGATTAAACATACTTAACAGTTTGTGCTGCAAACAGCTTATCCTCACCAGGTTGTGTGGGAGAGGAGAGAAATACCGCATTCTGAAATCCGGCACCTCCAACACTTCTGTTTTCTCTCTCTCTCCCTTCGTCCATTCAGTTGCTTGTGAGAAACTGAGAGGACTGTGTACACAAAGTTCTCAGGGCCAGGATCAGGCAGTGCAGAATCACATGAGGCCCAGATTCAACTTCCACCACCACCACAACCACCAATGCATTTTTGTCATGGGGGCTTAAGGGACTCTCACTCTCAAAAGTGAGAGTCGGAGCCGAATGTGCGCACCATGGAGGCCTAATGGTTCTCCACTTGTGAGGGAGGAAAAATTAGTTTAGGCCCTTAATGTCTCAGGACACACCCCATAGGCCACGAGGTAGGGGTAGGTCTTATCCATCCCTGCTTGGGAGGAGCGATGGAGAGATGTGGAGTCCTCTGCTGGTGCGGAATTGAACTCACATCAGCCACCATGTTAATGTCCCTCTCTGAACACTCAGTAAAAAATGCGGAGTTTGGGAACTAACATGTTACAGCAACCAACAATTACCGAAAGAAAGGAACAAGATGGGGGGAGGAGCATTCTGTTGCAGTTCTCTATAAATGTTTTCCCATATAACAAGAAATAACAGCCAAAACACAGACCTTGTTCTTCCAAGAAAACCATCAGTAGATAACAAGGCCCTGAGCTACCAGCTTATCAAAGAAACTGATCATTTGAAACAATCCCTGTACTGTGAGGCATATCCTCACAGATTAAACTAGCTTTCTTGCTCAAACTACACATTTTATAAAAAATAAGAAAATGTGCATAAACAAATGTCCTACATACCAGACTAATGTTCCCTGTGGTAACATATCAGTCCTTAAAGGATTCTTACCTTACTGCAGAATAAAAAACAGCAGACTGACGCAGGGTCTCCTGTAGGTGCTACCTTCATCGATCTCTCCAAGGCGTTTGACACAGTTAGTCACCCCCTATTGTTGGAAAGCTTAGCAGATCTGGGTCTATCTTCTAACACCACTGAATGGTTTTGTAGCTATCTCTCTAACCAAACACAGCAAGTGAGAATTGGAGACGTCCAGTCTACCAAGTTGCCGGTCCTATCCGGTGTACCTCAAGGATCAATCCTGGGACCATTGCTCTTCAGCATTTTTGTCAACAAGCTCCCCGACTACTGCCCTGTACAAGTTCTGCTGTATGTAGATGACACAGTAATTTATAAAGAACTCTGATTGCACACAGTTAGTAGGGCAACTACAGAATCGTTTCTTGAAAGTAGAATACTAGTTCCTTGAAAGGAAACTTGTGCTTAACTACAAAAAAAAAACAAATCAATGCCTTTCCACTTCACCTACAGCAAGCATCGGTCAGTACCTCTGACAATCAGGAACTGTTCAGGCACTGCCCTTGAACAGACCAGTTCTTTCAAGTACCTAGGTGTCACCCTGAATCCCACCCTGTCTTTCAATAACCACATTGACCTTGTCGCCAAATCAGTGAATACCCGGATTGGTGTCCTCTACAGGCATAAACACTGCCTCACTGATCAAGCCCTCAGAATAGCCATCCAAAGCTCCATAGTTTCATTAATTGACTACAGGCTGATGATCTATGGTGCAGCTACTGTCACTGTATTAAGTAGACTATCCATGGCCTTAAATAAGGCCTGCAGACTCCTTGTAAGGGCCGCACCTCGGACGCATACCTGTGACCACTTTGTAACTAGTAGATTGGCTGCAGCTGGATGGTCATATATTCTATCATACCAGTCTCACAGTAAAGAAAGCTTCCATTGGACTACTGCCCCTTGGAGTGCAGATCTCCTTATCCCCTCACATAAGCTACAGCACACCAGAAGCTCAGACTCCTCCTTTCAAATCCCCAGGTGTCGTACTTCACAAGGGCAGCAGTCGTTTGCCTTCAGAGCCCCAAAATGTTTTAATTCCCTGCCAAGAGAAATTACTGACATGGCCACTCTTGGCCCATTTAAACACAAGCTCCAGGACTACCTTGTTATCAGAGCCTCCTGTGACTGTTTCACCTAATTCTAGGTCCTTTTCATTTGACTATCATCTCCCACTCCCATGCCCTCACTAACCCTAAATACTGTGGCTTCCTAGCTACCTGTGCCTTTTATGCCTACCCCTTGGTCATTCCCCCTCCTTTTCCCCTGCTCCTCCCTGCCCCTCCACTCCTTCCCATTATGCCTCCCTTCTCCCACTCCCTCACTATCCTCCTCCCCTATCCCTATTTCATTCCTCACCTGCCATCCCTGCTTTTCTGTTCACTCCATTTCCCTACTATCCCCCAGCTCCCCCTCCCATCCCCATTCTAGTCACCTCCTGTTCCCCACCCTCCTCTATCCTCCCCGATCCCTCCCTTACAGTCACCTCTATCATCACTCACTTCTACCTCCCCTCCACTCTCTCTTAACCCTGTCTACCCTCTCATGCTATCCTGTCCATCCTCCCAGCTATATATCAACCCGCTGGTGGTGTCTCCCTTCCTGTCCTCCACTCCTGACACTGTTGTGAACCAGTGCATTTAGGCCCTGGTCCTAGATACAGCATCCTGCTTGACGATGGCTCTGGCTGCACCATGTTGCAATCTTGTGCAACTCACATGGTGTGAAGAAAATGTGTTTTACCCTCATGCTGTTGTATATATATATTTTTTTTGTTATGACTGTACAATTTTGCCTGCTGTATGTTTGTATAATCCCTACCTTTCTGTAATGTACTGTATCCCCCTCAGATGTCTTTGACATGGAATCTATGTAAAAGAGCCTTTGGCTCAAAGGTGTTAATCTGAAATGTATAAATAAATAAAAATAAATAAATAAATACATACTGTAAATAAGCCTTCCAGATGCACAAATAGAATTGGAGAGCATGGGCTCCTGGGATCTAGGTGTATCCACAAAATCTGACCCTGGGTCACATGTGTATCACAGAGCCTATCACGTGATCTAAAATCCATGAGGTAATGACTGGAGTGCCATGGATATTAACATAACACAACTGTGAGGTACTGTAAACTGGAGACAGAGTGCTCAATTTTCAAAAGATCAGGAAAGACTCAATGTGCTTACATCAGATAGACATGATGCAAGGGGCACACTGCGCCACACCTCTCATCATTCCCAATTTTCAGACAGTGCTTGCAGCACTTGCAAGACCCCTTTTACCCAACAGCCTTGCGCTGGGCTTACAGCAAGTACCAGGCTGCACCATGGCACTGAGGGGGCTTGCATCACAAGGCAGCTGCCTGCCATATTACCAACAGCTGGATTCTGAAAGCCCTGTACTTGCTGCAAACCTTGGCCACAATTACACCAGCCAGAGCTGGTTTAACTTCCTTTTGCCACAACCATCAGCAACACACATGGGGGACTGGGCACCCTGCTGCAAGCAGCTAGCACAGCGGACACATGCAGCAGCTGTAGATTGTCTGCTGGATGCAGAAATGTGAAAGTACTGGACTGCAGAAACAACAGGGGTACGACTGACCATGTACCAGTAATGCTAGCCAGAATGCAACAGTTGCATACCCTACATCTCAAGCTGCAGTCTATAATGCATTCCATGACACAGGTAAGTAGATGTGTCATGCTAGAAACAGCTGACTGACATGCCAGTACGACACCCTGCCAATATGACTGGCATAGAACATGGTCCATGGAGGGAGTGTTGGCTGTGATGGTCATTGTGACAGCTGCATGTGCACATTTGGAGGCAGTCTACCCCTTGGGCACGTGTGGGAGTCTGTGTGCTGTGTTCCACTGTGCATGCCACCTGTCTAACAGCATCAGTGGCAGGGCACGTCACACTGTCTGCGTTCTGGGCTGGGGAGGCATGTGCCCAGGTTACTGCATGCCTCTGGCATGGGATCCATAATAAATCCCAACACTTATAATCCCAACAAACAAAAGCCCGACTCCTAAATCCCATCGCATTCAGAATCCCGCTACACAATTTACCAATACTTGTAATCCCAACACTGCTCTCTCTCAGACATTTTACAGGCACACACACAACATTAATGCTTATGTGCAAACATGTAATCTACTTTTATTTATTTGCAAGCAAGTACAATGTGTTCTGCAGCTGCCTCTGGTTCTGACCTCTGCTATCTTTAAAAAAAAATAGTCTCACTGTAATGCATTTTTCCTGGAGAAACACTGTGCTGTAGATGTGTTTTTACCATTGGCTGTCACAGAAACAGGGTGATGGGTAAGCATAAGATTATATTACTCAGCATGTCTAAGTTGGTCCGGCATTCCATTGATTTATCAGACCATGCTTCAGAATCAAAATGCAGCAAACGAGTGACACACAAAAGAAGAGGCACCAAGCAAACAGACATACCAGCTTCAGCAGCAAAAGCTTAATTTTGAGACAATGCTACTGTGACCTCTGCTTTCTCCAATTCCCGAGTCTCCTACACCAACTGTGACACTGGATGAAAGGAAACTTGATTTGACTGGAACTGTGACTAATCAAAGGGCTGAAACTGAATTTGAGGCGCAACTGTATATTACCACAGATGAGGAGGAAGAGATGCTAACAGATCATGAGGGTCAGCATTTGGGGGACAAGGATATGGAACCAGAGGCAAGTGATGTTAACTTACTTTAGTCTGTTAAACAAAGCAAAGATAGCATACGAGCCAGTATCATTGAAATGACCAACGCTAATAGTTCAGCAAACTCTGAAACAAGGAAGTCAGAATTATCGAATGTAAACCAACAGGGAACACAATAACCCAGAAAGGCTGTAGCAAAGATTCAAACCTTTTCCTTCTAAATCAACTACAAAAAGAAGTAAAAAAGATATTCAGACCGTCCTTGCTTCAGTCATGGCAGCTCTTGCTAACTTCACAAACTCACTGTCAGATCCGAATAATAAACTTCCCTCCCACCAGTGAACAGTGAAATGTAAGGGGCTTCAGGCCTCACTGAGAAGGAGTGGACTGGTCATGTTTGCCCATATGCACTGTAAAAGGTTTGACTGCAAAGAGAGAGTAATGTCGGGATTACAAGTGTCGGTAAATTATATGACAAGATTCTGAACATGTTGGGATTTAGGAGTCAGGCTTTTGTTTGTCAGGATTATAAGTGTCTGGTTTTTGTACTGGACCCCTCTGGCATACTAGCTATTTGGCCATGTCCTACTGGACACTTACGGCATTACCGCTGATGCAGACGGCCATGCCTACAGTGAATGAGCAACTGGCAGCTGGCATGACTGGTACACATGGACTCTGGATCACCAAGCTGTGTAATTGGAGAACCCTCTGTGACTCTCAACACCACCAGCTCAGTGCATGCTATGGTGCTAGTTGAGTCCACAGTGCCCCCCCCCACTGTGCCAGTCATTGTGCTACCCGTGCCTGCTGGCCCAGTCACTGACCCTGTCACACTTCAGTCTCTGTACAACACAAGTGTCTGTGCACTCTACCACTTCCCACCTGTCCTGTCTGCTCCACCACAGCCTCTGCTGACCACTGGGACACACAACTGGGTCTTTGGTACTGTATCACTGCCCACGATCATCCCCGAGCTTACGGCAGTCCCCTCCCATATGCCATGTGTTTGATGCATGGGGCAGTTCAGGTAGCTTTCAGGAGTTTGGCATCAAGACCCCTTCTGTATCAAAATCCAGTGCAGGGTCTCTGGTGCACCAGGCTTCCATACAAGCTGTCCTTTGCCACAGCTTGCATTGACCTCCAGACCCTTTTTAAAATCGAGACCATACTGTTTTTTGAATGCAGCATGAAGTACGTTTAGAATTTTTTGAAGACTGAAAAAAGGATTAAGTAAAAAAGTGTAGATAATGCCAAAGACAAAAATAATTGTAAACACCTTAGCATTTAGCATTTTATTAGCTACAGTACTTGGCTATTTAAAGTTCATAATCTGCAGTAAAACAGATGATTACATTTAAAATTATTAAAAAAATACTGTATACTGTACATGTGAAGAGACAGATAGTACCCAGAAATATTTATTTTTATATGCAAAAATAACTGCATAAAATTAATAACACTTTGCCAAATTCCATCTTTTAGAACATTTTTGAAAAGTCCCAGGCCTCAAAAAGCATCTACAGTTATTCATCTTTTTCTCTATAATGTATATTAACTTTCACAGTTGCTAAATGTGGTCCCTAACCTAAACCATTTGTGTCACATTTAAGTCCAGAATGAAGAGATGGCCAAGATACAGCACTAATGTTTAAAAATATTATGGCCACATGGTACGTATCACCATATTCGGTAGCAGCACTATCATGCTGCTATAATAGAGACCTAATGGCACATTTTGGACAATGTGACCTGCACAGAACTATTTTCATCACTCTACTAAAATACTGTATCTTATTCACAAGTGAAAATACTCTACTGAGGGAACAGCTGACTCCAAATTATATGCTTATGTGTTGAATTGTTTTTAAGCTGTATGCTAACAGTCCAAAATTCCATGTGATGTTTTTGCAAAATTAACCATTACACTGAGCTGATGTCAATGTTTTAAATCATGACTCCCCAGCATGATACAGAAGGCAGTACATCATTGCAGATTACATGCCCCTTCCTCCTCCCCATGTGAATCTAGTATTTGCTGTCCAGTTGGAATAGATACTGTTTCATATACTGGACAAGTCCAGCTTGATTACAATGCTTCAGTGTTTACATTACAGCCTTCCTCTTTAGTTTTCTTCAAAGCACTGTTTCACAGTAAAATAGCACAATATAGCGCTACTACATATTACCCTAGACATTTTATTTTTTTAAACAACGGCCTCATTAACAAGATTAAATATTTAATTTATGTAGCTGTCATATGTGGCTGGTGCAAGCTCATAAATTCTTCCTTTTTATATTAGGGAGATGAAAACCTTTTTAATTTGTTATTTGTGCGATGGCAGGAGCTCTGGAACCATTTTTTATGGCAGTAAATTAGCCCATAGCAGCTTCAGTGCTATATTCATAACAGAAGCTGCTCTGTGGTCTGGGGAAAGAAGGTAATAATACTGTGAAAGTAATCCACTATTGTAAATGTAGCTCTCTAGGTCCAGTACATAGAGGAGTGTGAAACAAAGAGATTCATGTGATGCAGTCTCTAGACCTGGAAAGTAATGTAATATAATTTCTTTTTCAGAATGCTTGTGAAATAGTTTGTGGGGGAAAATCAGATCAGCAATATGTAAGCCAGCCCAGTGGCATGGATGACTGAGATGCTGGACGCCTTATCACCTGCCGTGCCAGTGACCCAAGTTCGGGAATGAGCTTGGGTTGCCAGTGGTTAGTCAGAGTGGGAGAGGAGCGAGCATCTGTAGAACTGCTTTCCACCCACTGGAAGTGGATGCATGTCATCTTGGCCCTTGGCTGCCACTGGGTAGCCTATTGCCAGTGCAGCACAAGAGACATAGATAACAGAAGGGGCCACCGCTCCATAGTACCTGTGCATCTCCATGTGAATGTACTTGCATGCTGCTGCGACCAAGATCGTAGGGCAGAAAAAACAGGAAAAAGGGACAAGTGGCCTACATGATGCCCCATGCATCTCCCCCAAGCTGCTCTACCACCTTCACCTCTATAGCCTTCTGGATATGTGACTCTGGGGGGAGGAATGGTCTTTCCCCTCCAGCCATGTCACAAAGGGTAAGTCACAGTGAGCCAGCTCCAGGTAGGTCTGGGGGAGGTGGGTGCTGGTCAGGGGTGAGGGGACAGGACTGATGAGCCACCAGCAGAGTAAAATGCTGTATGAAGCAAATTTTAAAACAAATCACCAATATGCATACATTATAGGATGAGCTTAACAGATTATTATTATTGTAAGAAAAATATAAACAAGCCCAATTCCGACACAAATGGCTCAGTACATAAATGGCACAGATAGTGGCCAAAAATAGGTAAGCAATAACCCTGAACAGGTGTGCAGTAACACAGATCTTATTGCATGGCTCAGGTGGGTTGCAAAGCATAAAGCAGAGTCAATTGCCTTTAACTACCAAATCAGGGGCTATACCCTATTCAGGCATGACAGACCTGGGAATAAAAAAGGGGTTGGGGTACTTCTGTTTTTCAAAGATAACTTAACTGTCTACCATCTCGACCAGTGACTCTGTTGATTCCTTTCTGGAATGGATTATAGCTGAACTGACCTTTGGGGCCACTAAGAAGCTGTATATGGGGTATGTATTTAATCCTCCCAAGGGGGAGTCTGAGTGGACTTGCTCAAATTACAAATGATATTGTCTGTCTCTCTCCTTCGAGCGACCTTATAATGGTTGGTGATTTCAACCTCAGCTGGCTATGATATTATGGTGGTTAACTGGTCCACTCTTCACTTGCTAGCAGATGTAGATTCAGCCCTAGGATTCCTCACTGCCACTCTGTCTTCCATACAAGACAAGCACTTTCTAGTTACTACCTGTCAAGTCAGGGAAGAGAACTCAAGATGGATCACCAAAGAGCTTCTGACCAAAATGAAACAGTTGGACACCTTAAGGGTAGGTTTAAATCCTCTCCACCCCTCTCCATCCCATGCTAACTGTAATAATTACTGTAGATTCCAGAATCTGTGTAAGCAGGAGTCTAGACTTCTCAAAGCCTCCTTCTTTCAAAACCAGCAGATCTGCAGCCTGGGTGACCCTCGTAGGTTCTGGTCCTCTAACTCCCTTACTAAACCTGGCCCCAAGCAGAGTAGCAGCAACCTGCTCATGGATGCAGGACTCTTAACTGAGCCATCAAGAGTTGTTGAATCCTTGAAGCACAAGTTTTCTAATCTAGAAGTGTACGTTACTAAACTCCACTCAAGGTCGATACCCCTGTCCCTGGGAGTGAGGGATCTGAGGTGACTATCTGTTGCCCCTTCCACTTTAAATGTAGTTCCCCCACAGAGGTCCGACATCTCCTCTGGGCCCTCCCGAACTCTGGCAGCGCTGGGAGTGATGGTCTTTGCCATCATTTCCTAAAACTGTCCATTGACCTTATTGCTAAACCCCTTGCTATCTTATTTAACCTGTCCCTTTCAGCCTCATCCATTCCCCTGCATTGGAAACAGGCCAGTGTAGTTACCCTATTTATGTCAGGCAACCAAAATCTCATGGATAGTTACAGGCCAGTATCCATTCTCTTGCACCTGTACAATATCCTTGAAAAAATTTTCTTCTGGCAATTTTCTGACCACATCTCAAAATACAGTCTGTCTTCTACTCACTTGCACATTTTTCGTAAGGGTTTCAGCACCACCACTCTGCTGGCTTGCTTTATGGATCAAGTCCTAAGGAAAGCAGATGAAGGTAAGCTCACTGGGGCAATCTTCATCAATCTCTTTCAATCTAGTAAATCATGATATTCTCCTTCACAAACTCATTGCTTTTGGCTTTTCATTGGGTATAATGCAGTGGTTTAGAAATTGCTTCTCTAAAAGATCCCAAAGGTCTGCATCGGGGGCGGGGGGGTCATATCCAGCCTTCTAGAGGTACATAGTGGAGTCCCACAAGGGTCCATACTAGGATCTATCCTTTTCTCTCTCTTTGTCAACTGATTACTTGCTGACAGCTCAAGCTGCCATAAGATTATGTATGTATGTGGACAATCTTATAATATTCAGGAGTGGCAAAAGCCCACAAAACTTATTCCTCTCCCTCTCTAAGTATTTTGAATCCATTCACTACTGGTTCACATGAAACAGATTACTTGTGAATGCTAAAAAAAGACCATGCTATTTGGGTCCAAGCCTAAGCTTGGTAAATGTTTCTCTGGGCAAACCAACTCCCTCTGCATCCTGGCCCTGGACTGATCCCCCCTTGAACAGGTCACCACCTTCAAATTCTTGGGGATCACCCTTAACCCCTCTCTTACCTTTGGGAGATCATATTGGGCTAGTTATGAAACATATTAACCAGCAGCTGGCTGTCTGCTACCACCTGAGGCACCTTATGACCTCTGACCTGTGACTGGCTATTGGGCAGGGCACACTCCTACTTCTCCTAGATTACTGCTTTCCCATCATGTCTATAACCTCATCTTGTTGCCTCTCACATCTTAATACTGCCTTTAACAACACTTGAATTTTTGTCATGCTAACCCCATATAACACCCATCACTGCTCCCTTTACTTGACACTCGGGTGGCTCTCCCCCCCACCCAGGCCCATGGGATGTCTTTATGGATACCCTTATTTACAAATCCCTCCATGATGGTGTTTATTGCCCCTTAACCAGACTTCTCAGCATCAAACTCAGCACATCACATGGGAACTAAGGCCTTCCTCTCAATGCCTCCTTCAATAGCCCTGAATTACTACTGATGTGGAGCAGAGCACCTTCTCCATCACTAACCCCAAGCTCTGGAATGGCCTACCAGCCTCGCTTCACTCAGTAGGCATGCTTTAGTTATTCAAAGTGAACTATAAAAATGCCCTTCTATCTGCCTTGGCCTGCAAGTGCACTTCCTGATCTTAGCCGGGGGGATTCTTTTGTCAGCCTCTCATTGCACTAGACTGGTGGGTGCCTTTCAGCTTGCCACTCGCTGACTTAAATCCTCATCTATTGGCTGGGTTGTTGTCCCCATTTCTGCTCACATGCAGTATTTCTTTATTTTTTTTGCATTGACTTACATGTTATTACTACCTGTTTTTACTACCACTGTCCCCAATTTAAACTGTATTTTACCAGAGTATTGTATGGCAGAACCTTGTGTATTGTACTGCACTCTCATGCACTGTATGTATTGCTCATGTAGTTTTCTTTTTCCTTGTACTGTATGTGCCAACTAGTTGGTCAAGGTCATACATGAAAATGGTTACTGGGATGGGTGTACCTAGCCGGTTACCAAATAAAACAATCAATAAATAAATAAATAAATAAACTACCTGGGAAGTGCAATAAGATTGATCTTACCACACACTCAAAGTGGGTTATTGTGCTTATAAAATTACTCATTTACACAGAAAATTTCTAATCTGATTTACAGTCAGCTATGCGATGAGATGAATCTTACCACATACAGTAGTCACTCACATGTTATGGTTTGTCAATCACATTCTTTTCCCCCTGCTATATCAAGTGTTTGGATTGCTATAACAAAAACAAACAAAGAAAAACAAAACAAAAAAAGAAAGCTACTTTGCCATAAATATCAGGAAGTTACTCCTGCCTCAACCTCTATTACCAGCCTTAGAATATGGTGGAGAAATCTGGTAATGAGTCAGTGAGGCATCACTCATTAAAATAAGTGTGTCTTTCAGTAGCCTGTGTAGATTTTCACTTGGCTGGATCCTGTGACAAGAGAACACATCATTGTATCTTCTACAATAGCGCTGTACTCCTAGCTCCAGATAAGAGAATTCAAATTGATCTCCCTAATTTTCAAAGGCATGCAAAGCACCTTCTCAGCTACTTAAATAACCTTCTCACCAGACCAGTGCAAAACTATCTGTTATGTTCCCGGACCAGAAACCTCCTCCACATTTCATTGGCACACAGACCACGTGGGAAGAAGGTGTTCACCATATCAGCCCCAGCCACCTGTAATGATCTGCCTGAGACCATGAAGAACATCAATAGCATGCCTCCCTTTAAAAAAAAAATCTGTGCTCCAATACCTTAGAAGCTCATACAGCTGCTAAATTCATCCATATAATCCTTATGCCAATGCATCCTTCCACTCCCCTATTCCCCTACCCTCTTGCCTTCATATTCATGTATGTTTCTTCTCTATTGCTATTTTGACATGTGATGATTCTGCTGCTTGCAGCATGATTGTACTAATGTAAACATGTACTGTAATTATAAAATGGGATTCACAAATTGTGAAACCTGATTGGATGTGTGGACCTATGCTGTTATCAGCACAGCAGCATGGGTGAAGGTCTGATAGCCTGACCACACATCCCAGATTGCAATCACAAACATACTGTATAACCCCTTATTTCCTTGGTAAATTAATTTCCGCGTTATCCGTGGGATACCAATGTCCCCCGTAAATAAAATGCACGCAAATATTATTGTTGCGTGTTAGTTACTTTGCTAGCTACAGTGCGTCCCTGTTTTTCTCGATGGTAATGAAAATATAAAGCACTCACTGAGCATTGCAGGCTTTTTGTGCTGTGCTGGTTGGTAAGGTGCACACAGTCTGAGGCAGACCCAGTAGTAGACTATCTAGAGTGAATCACATGATGCTCACATGATTCAAATGCAATCTTCTCTGTGCTGCAAATGCAATTGTAAGTGCAATCACAAGTGACAGGAGTAATACACTACTACTGGTATACACTGCTACAGGATAAAATGTGAGTTCCTTATGAAATGTTCGAGCAGTATGCAATTAAGGCAGTGTGCAAGTATTCAGTGTGGTGGGGGGGTGGCAGAGTGTCCATACTTATACTGGGCCAGAGGACCATGAAGTTGGTATGACCTACTAGGTTGTGTGTGTGGGGGAGGGTGACCATGTGGGTTTGTAGTGCTTGTAATATATTACATGTGAAGTAATGCTTTGAGTACAGTCCAGGGGGGTTACTTCAGTTGTGTTTAAAAACTAAACCTTTATTAAACAAAAAAAAGAAACAAAGACTACTGCTTCTTTCAGCATTTTTTTCAGTAATTGAGGCACTGAGTGTGTGCTTCCAAGATTCCTGCTTGGCAGAATCCATTAAGAATCTCTTCTTCTCTCTCTGCAACTTTGTTAATGCCGTCCACCAGCCATTGAGTGTGCTTGATTTTTAAGCTCTGCATCCTTAAGTCAATGTTGATTTCACCAGAAGCAAGTTCATTTTGAAGCTGGCATGACATGGCATCAGCATACCAGGTTGTGAAGTGTTGCTTTAACTCATCTTTAGGCAACTTGTTCACAGTCAAGTCAAGAGGCTGCAATAAATCTGTGCATGATGCCGGAACAAAAATAGGGATAATAGCATTTTGCTCCAGGGATTGCAAGACATCTTCGGTGGTGTGACCCCTGAACAGATCCATTAATAGCAGTGATCTTTGTTCAGTGGGTAGGTCCATCTGAAGCTTGATTTTTTTTGATGTAAGGGACCAGCACTTCCCTGATGAAATGAAGCATTGTTTCATTGCATGCCCAGTGGTTCTCAGAATGGCTTATTAGCTAGCCATCTGAGAATTGGAAAGCAGGGTGGCAGATATTGGTCTTTCATCTACAAATAATCTGAGGGGGGAGAAGTTCACCAATCACAGAGATAGCAAGCACTACTGAGACCTATCTATTGTCACCCAGCCCACAGACCTCAACCTGCTTCGATCTGATAGTCGTCATGGTCCACTGATGGCATAGCACTAATTGCACACCAGTCTCATCCAAATTGATGATTAGAGTAGGAGGGATCAATTCTTGGCTACAGGCAGTAGCCACTCCACCAAAGAATTTAACCTTCAATTCTGGAAAGTCAAAACAGCGGAATTCTTGTTCAGCCAGGAGATGAGAGACATCTTCTTTTAAGTTCTGCTGTCAGTAATCTGCAAAATGATGGAATACAGTCGACAGTATTCTCTGTGTTTTTTAGACAATTGACAGCTGACTTCTGGGAGTACAGTTACCTTATTACCGTTAATATAAGTTGACATGGAGAAGTCATATTAGTGCCACCGCACGGAAATTTGTTTGTGCTGTAATAATGCATTATACAGTAGTTATTACCTTTATTCACTAAAAACCTTGATCAAGCCCCTAAAAATAAACTGCCTTAAATTTAAACCAATGCATATTTAAATGTTTTCTTTCATAATCTCCTTCTTATACACATATACACAAATGAAAAATAAAGTAGTACTCACAGTTTTAATTTCCAATATTTTATTACTTACCATAAGAAATCCCTCTTGTATCCTTCCTTACCTGCTTACCATGAAAATTGCTGTTCCTTTACCAGCCACAAATAAAAAGAAGCCCTGGCTCTATATGAGGCCTTCAGTTGTGAGTGAGGGGTGAAAATTCCTCCAGTAAACATGCAAGACTAGATTTTCAGTGGGAATGCTACAGACATAATTCTAGATCTTGGCCTGCAACAGTAATGTGGAAAAATGTTTGAATGCCATTTTACAATGTTTTGTAGCATTTATGGCCCTTATCCCTGTTTTGTGGTATGCATACATCCATGTATGGCTCCTGAAATGCTGCAAGTCATGGAATTAGCTCAAACATGTATCTTACCACCTTTTAAGGGGAGCCCTACATTAGCCCGATAAACACTTGCCTGACAGGGGACTACCCAACATTGTTTGCACAACATGCAGTTGCCTGACAGGTTTACAGTCCCACATGGGATTGATCCACATTGGGAATGTCAATGACCTGGAGTTTGTTATATTTAATCTGGGGGGTGTGGGGGGGGCAAACCACTTGTTTGTCAGGATATTATGGTTGTCAATGTAATGATTGTTGGGATTGTGAAGTTGGGCAGGTGTTTGTCAGGGAAGTGTTTGTCAGCATCTTGTAGTAGATCCCCCTTTTAAAATGGTATAATGTATTGTTAGTAGCACAGCACAATCATGTAGTAAGTCCCCAATGGCAGGGTGACAACTGAGCACTTCATCTGTTGAACATAGGAAAGATAAAAAGAAGCAGGGTGAGGAAGGGTAGAAGAACTTGAGGAAAGGTTAAGAAACAGATTAATGGAAGTAGAGTGGGGTGAGAGAAAAAAGGTTTAAGGTCTAATTTAAAAATATATGTATACATATTTTACTGGGTATAATATATGAGACTGAGTTGCCATGATAGTGCTGGGATGTGCTAGGACTATTTTTGTGGGATGGATGAACTTTCTTAAACAAAATCATTAAAAGAACTAAATGTATTATACTTTTGTGCATTTCTTCATCCCTAAAAGAAAAATATTGGACTCATCTTTTAATCACAGTAAGACATTCAGTGGTGTGTATTGGTGGGATAACTGCACTAATCAGGTGGCTGAAGGCAATCGGTAATGCTTCAGAATGGAACTGAGGGGCACGATTATTACAGAAGCATAGAAAGTTAAGGTAAAAAACACTGGGGAATTTTCAAAAAGGGCTGATACAGACTCAGATGCATTTTCTGCCCATGTCTTCCCACTTGTGCTACAATTCAGGAGCCATGTTTTCACAGGTTCTTAGTTTTTATGAGTTTCCACATGTAGCCAGATCCTTCTCTCCTACCACTTTCCTGCCCTAATGGTTGTGAGTGGGTGGAGACTAGTTTCAAGGGGGACTCTCATATCTAGGGGTATGGGATGGTACAGTCTCACTGAGAGCAATCCCTCTGATGTTTGTACAGTTTCAAGCATTGGCACCATGACCACACCTCTGAAGGTAGAGTCCAGCTGGACTGTGGCTATAAATATCCCTGCAAGATGGAGTATTTTGCATGACCATCCTGACTACTGTGCCCCTTGCAGGGAGAACTGCTTACTTTTGTATAGCTGTAGTGGGCATAGCCCTGCAGATGTCTTGCTATGACAGTACAGAAAGGGAGCTCTCCCAATACTCAACAGACTAGACAAAATTAGAGGTATGTAAAGCCACTGTGCTAATTGAAACAAGCAGTCTGCTGTATTTATTTGAGCTAAACAGTCTTGAAAACAGTATTGTGTTCAGTGTGGGTATAATTCTCTTTCAAGAAAGATGCTTAGCTCATAAACATGTCAACTTAATTAGCCTTTCAATTGTAATTGAGATTGATTATCTCCCTCTCTTTTTACATTTTTCCTCTTGCATGTGTTACACTGAGATGCACAAAATAGGTGATTTCATAGCAGGCCTTCCCTAACAAAAAAGACAGTTTCATTTTATATATGAATGCCACAGTTTTTAGAGAAATAGTTTGCTGGGAAGCACAGCACTACATATAAGATGTAACAGTATAAAGATCAAAAGCCACAAAAGGAATGCTATACAGATCCACAAGGTCATAAATCATCCAAGACTAGAGAAACTGAAAGACACACTGCAGTTGCATTTTCAATGTTTGCACTGTGTAAACGTTTCTGTCTGTAACTGTGTTCATTTGTCAATATTATTTGTGAATATTCAAGCTTGCACTATTTAAACATGTTCTGTCTATAACTTTATGTTACACTGAAAACATAATATCTGATCTATATGGTTTTCTTTCTCCCATTAATTCTGTCTAACTGCAACTTTGCTATGTATTTCTTTCATATTATCATCAAGACACAGTCTACACAAAACGTATTGTATTATCACAGACCTGCACTGATCTTGCACTTTTTTGCATTGAATCCCAGTTGCCATTCTTCAGACCATTGCTTCAGTTTTTTAAGGTCTTCTCTCATTCTTTCAACCCCCTGGCATGTCCATCCTATTGCATACCTTTGTATAATCTGCAAAGAGGCATATCTTCCCCCCCAGTCCCTCTGCAATGTCCCCAATAAAGTCCATACAGGCCACATCCACTGTACCTTCCTGGTCCTCTACCTTAGTTATCCAGTCATGCCATAGATTAGTACAGTGAGTTAGTGCAAAACACAGTGCTTATCATAAATACAGTAAAAATTTGAGTTAGATGTATAAGTAAATAAATACTATATAAGGCAGTGTATGTGTGTTAAGTGTGTGTGTGTGTGTGTGTGTGTGTGTGATAATGTTCTGTGTGTGTAGACAGTGCACTTCTATGCTATACTAGAATATATATGCATATATGTGTATATGTATTTGTCAGTGTGTGTGCATCACAACAATTAGAAAGTGCAGTTAGGAGTCTCAGCGGTTAGTGCAAAAATTGTTAGTCTACATTCCCCTGATATCTAGATCAGTTTCAGCCTTATGCATGTCATTGCTGAATTAAGTGATGTGTCTAGTGGCAACCCCCCATCCTCTGATGTCCACTGGAGCCTGAAATGAAGAAAACAGTCCCTCAATGTCATCTTTTTTAATCTATAAAAATGTATGTAGACAGTGCACTGCTATGTTACACTGGAATATATATGCATATATGTGTATATGTATTAGTCAGTATATGTGTATCACAACTATTAGAAAGTGCAGTTAGGTGTCTCAGTAGTTAGCACACAGATTGCTGGTATACACATTTCTCACTTCCCACAGTTGGGGTTCATAACTAGACACACAGAAAGTAGGCAGAGGAAAGTTATAGTGTCTTTGTATTCAGCAGTGGTGAGGCCACATGTGGAATACCGTGTCCAGCTGTGGGCACCATATAAGAGGGGAGAACTGAAGAAGATGGAGTGAGTGCAGAGAAAACTGACTAAACTGGTGGCTAACATCAGTCACTTGACTTATGAGGAGAGGTTAGGGGAGCAGAATATGTATTCATTAGAGTACAGGAGAATGAGAGGCTATTTATGCCTAGTCTATAGGGCCTATAACAACATGTATGCCTGGGAATGTATACGTCTAGAAAATAAAAAACAACAGAAAGTAACTAGAGCTCATGATATGGGTCTGAAAGGAGAGCAATACAAAAGAAATGCAAGATGTGCATGGATTAACCAAAGGGTTATATCAACCTGGAATATTTTGCCAACAGAAGTGGTAGCAACCAATAATATGAAGCACTTTAAAACCTCCCTAGACTCATTCCTAATAGCTCAGGGGATATCTAGATTTACATAATAAACCAGGTCACAATGGCTGACAGCTATCTGACTTGTACTCTTTCAATGATTCTATGATTCTGTGATCCGGTCTATGCTTCCTCTCAATGCAATAGGCATCTGACAAAAGCCAGCACCTGAGCATCAGGGAGGATTCTAGTAGAAAGAAGGAGAGAGCAACTTGAGGCACTGCGAGTCAGTGCTAGCAGGACCACACAAGGCGCTTGCTAATCCTATGGTAGGTATGCTGTTGTTGCCTGCTTAGTGTAGGACTTTTGTCAGTTTTTTCCAGGTCATCTTGTTTGCTCAGTTTTTTACCCTCAAGACTGCTACAAAGCCACACATTTTCAGAGGCACCAGGCATCTGGGTAGCAGTAGAGCCCATTCTGATTGACAAGGGTGGTGGCAAGCTCGGTGGTTGGTAGACTGTAGCAGGGAGAGGTCTCAGAGGTCTGTGTATGCCCCAATCAGCATGCATCTCATTTGGTAGTTGCTGAGTCTTGGAGGGAAGAAGCTGGCTGTGGATTTCTTTTTTTTTTATCATAGAAGATTTTATTGATTTTAGTTTTTTGGTAGACATAGTATTACAGAAGATATGTATCCAGCTCAGACAGTAATATACATTAAGCTTGTATCTGACATAAATGTTACCATTCTAGATTAACTTAAGTTAACATCTTATTAGGAAGCAGTATATTGCAGTATACAGAATTAAGCACAATTACACACTTAGATGCTTACACCTTCTATGAGTGAAGGCTAGAGGGAGGGATTTGAAGGTGTAGGTGGGAGTTTACAGAGTTCAGAATGCAGATACGGGTCCCATTTAGAGTAAAAAGGATGTAGGTTTCCCCTTTGTAAGTAGGTTAGTCTTTCAAAGATAGACAATCTTGCAAGGGCTACATGCCGGGTCTTCTGAGTAGGTAAGACCCTCTGGCACCAATGTAGGAGAAACAAGTGTTTGGCTTCTAAAAGGGCTGAGAGGGTCCAATCTTGAAGGGGCTTAGAGAGATATGATAGTGAAGCAGTATCCCCCAAGAATAGTTTGGGATCTTGAAGGGTCTCAGGGGTCTTAAGCACTTTAGAAAGATCTAGGGCAATCATGTTCAAAAAACTTGTGAGATGGGGACATGTCCAAAGGATATGTAGAAGATGGGCATTGGGTTGCGAGCAGCACCAACAATTTGCAATGTTAAGTAGAGCTCGAGCTTGTAAGGCTTCAGGGGTACAATACCCAAACAACAACATTTTTAATTGAAGAAAATGACTTTTCGTATCTTTATATACCCGGTGTGCATTTTTGAGTTAGAGGTCCCATTGGTTCTGGGTAATAGAGGATGCCAAACAGGCTTCCAAGTGTTTTTTACTCATCAGAGTGGTGGGAGGTTGTGTATCTGTCCAGATGGCATAAACATGCCCCAGAAGACCAATGGAAGTAGAGTATTTATGTAGATTATTCAACCATTGCCAGTGTGTATTGGGGGCTGATTGCCAAGGAAAGGCTGTACCATACTACAAATCTAGAGATATCACCAGAAGTCTTTTTGGGGAAGGGAGAATTTTGCTTGAAGTTGTGCAAAGGGTAGGATAGAACTCATCCCTTGTGAACATATGTCCTGAACTACTTGTATTCCATGCTCCTGCCAGGAGGGCCAATAGAAGGTGGCTCCATCAATTTGAAAAGATTATTCCACCAAAAGGGGGGGTGTATCAAAGTGGAGGGGCCCACTCCTGTTTTGGGGCATATGTTTTAAGTTTAAGAGTTTGCCATGCTCTGATAGTGCTACAAATCATGGGGGGGGGGGGTAAAGAATGTGGCAGGGAGGGTTTGAACCTAAGAAGAGAGTAGAGGGAAACACCTCCTGTCATGTCTGACTCCAGTTGTACCCAGGCCAAGGGGGCCCATTGGATGGGGGTATAAACCATTTAGTTGCATGTCCTGCCATACATGCAAGGTGGTAACCCAGGAACCAGGGGACATTTATGCCACCCTGCAGCCAATGTGCTCTTATTTTTTGTTTACTCCACCTGGGTGATTTATTATCCCACAAAAAAGCTGAGACTTGGAGCTCAATCAGAGAGAACAATTTAGGAGAAAAAATGATGGGCAAATTGTTAAAGAGGTAAAGAAGACAGGGAAACAGCAACATACGAATGGCCACCACCCGTCCAAGGAGGGAGAGCTGCAGTTTTCATCATCTCTCAATTTCTATTACAAGTTGGGCTAGAAGTGGGGAGAAGTTAATGGATTCCAGTGCAGACCATTTGGTGGGAAGATATATACCTAAGTAGGTAAAGCCTTGCACCGCCCCATGTAAGGTTAGTTCCTTGTAGACACATTCTGGTACATCCTGGATTAAGAGGGGCCACCATTGTTTTCTTATGGTTGACCTGCAGGTCAGATAATGTGGCAAAATCTTCAAACACTTTAAGGGCAGCCGGGGGTTAGACAAAGTCAGCAGCAGATCATCTGCATATGCTACAGCTAGGTATGTGTGCTCTGCTATTCGTAAACCATGGATCTGTGAGGATGAGAGCAAGACCCGAATCAGTGGATCTAAGGCTACCAGAAAAAGAAGAGGGGAAAGGGGGCAACCTTGTCTCATACCCTTATTAAGTGAAAATGGGGGGGGGGATATCACTATTAGTTAAAATACACACTGTAGGAGAGCTAAATAGTGATTGGATCCATTTCCAGACTTGGTCTCCAAAACCATATCTATTAAGTACTTCATGTAAATATGGCCATTCTATGGAGTCGAATGCCTTGAAAAATCTATGGCCATCACTGCCATGGGAAGAGCTGATATGGATGAAAACCATTTAAGATAAAGTAACAACCTGGTATTGTCTGTTCCGTATTTGCCTTGCATAAAGCCTGCCTGTGCAGAATGAATAATAGATGGGAGAATAGATGTCATTCGTGTAGCTAATGCTTTGGCTAGAATTTTAGTGTCTACAGGTAATAGTGATATTGGCTTATAGTTATCACAGTCCAAAGGGTCAGGTGATTTTTTAGGGAGTAGAGTGACTAATGCATCACGCATTGAGAGTGGAAGGGATCCAGCAGTATGGGAGGCTTGCACGGCCAGCCTAAGGGGTTGCAGGATATTGTGTCCCAGGGCCTGATAAAGTTCCATGGACATTCCATCGTGTCCTGGGGCTTTCCCCCGGGCCATGTGGGAAACTGCAAAGCGAAGCTCCTCGCAAGTGAGGGGGGCATCGAGGAGGGCTACTTGATCTGGGGTAAGGGCCGGGAGAGGTGTTTGCTGTACAAAAGTAGAGAGACCTTGGGAGAGTTGGTAACCTGTAGTGGGTAACTGGGATTGGTAAAGGGTTTCATAAAACTTTTACATAACCTCATTAATAGTATGTGGGCTTGAAACGATGGTACCCGATGAAGAGCAAAAAGCATGGATTCTTGTCACAACCCGTTGTTGGAGCAGCCGATAGGCAAGAAGTTTTCCTGTTTTCTCACCCTGTTCCAATATGCATGTTTGGATCATAACAGTAGCCACTCTACTGTCTGGTGGAGAATGAGATTAATCTGATATTTTAGTCCCACAATTTGTCAGTGCAGGACATTATCTCCTTTAGGCAGTGGGGTTCTCTTGAAACGTTGTTCTAACTTTTGTAAGTCTGCTTGCAGTTTAACTAATTGTGATCTATGGGCTTTGTCTCAGGCTGCTGATAAGGAAATAATATGGCCTCGAATCACAGCCTTAAATGCTTCTGACACAGTTGTGTGGTCAACAACACACTCAGAATTTAGTGCAAAATAGTTTTTTGTTACTTGTATAAGCATGGGCCAGAAGTTAGGGTCCTAAAGAGAAGGGGATTACAGCACCATCTAACCTGGCAGGGAGGACTATCGGGGGTAGAATAGGAGATTTGGTTGGGGGCATGATCTGAAATGAGAATTGAACCAATTGATGAGCATGTTACTCCCTGGGCAGCCAAGCCATTGACTAGCCAAAAGTCTATATGACTATGTGAGCCATGGTGGGCAGAGTGTAAGGTGTAATTTCGACCCTTGGTATGATCCCTGCACCAAATATCAGTAAGGGCCAATTCTTCCATCATATCCAGCAGTGACTGCCTTCCTTTGGGTGTAACCTGGGGGGGTGGGATGGGATTTGTCCAGAAAGATGTCATTGACCATGTTGAAATCCCCACCAAGTACAATTGGGATAGGTGTTTCAGTAGGATTTAACTCCGCAATAGCACTACTGATTTCAGGGAAGAAGTCCACATGGTCCAGGTTTGAGGCGTAGATATTACCCAGCAATATGGTATTCCCTGGAGAGGAGATCCTAGTTAATACCTATCGACCTTGTGTGTCTTTCCTAACCTTTTCCACTTTCCTCTGAGAGGTACATCTAAAAAGGATAGCAACCCCCTTGGTCTTATTAGCTGCAGAACTAGCCACTATTTCCCCTACCTAGGATTTCTTAAGCATGAAATGGCATGGGGTAGAAGGTGTGTTTCTTGTAATAGTGCAACCTTCGCATAAAGGGAAAGCAAATGGTGCAATACCTTTGTGCGCTTAATTGGATGGTTCAGTCCCTTTACATTCCAGGACACCCAACAGGCTGCATCTTGTATCAAAGCATCTGCCGCCATAGTACCAAAAGAAGAATAGATAGATGTACTTAGTGTGGATAAGGGAGAGGGAGGAAAAGGGCTCACCCAGGATGTCGTGGGACTCCAGTATACAAACCAGGAAATTACAACTAATCCAAGAACCCCATGAAAAGGAGGTGTAAGCATTACCAAGTCAAGAAGTACACACTGTCTGAAGTTCCAATTGCGCTAAATAGACACAAAAAAGAAGAAAATACTGTTAATATCTGTCAAGGACTACTAAGTCCAAACAGTTATTCAACAACAAATACTCTAAGAGTGTGGAGGTCAATGCAAATGAGGACAGCAAGGCTGCGCTACTGCTATGCTCGATTCAACACTCAAATAAGGGGTGTATGTGGTAGTCTAATTGAGGAAGTCCTCCTGCACCGAGAACCCCCTAGGGTCAAGCATCTTGAGCTCATGGAGGGGAAGCGGGGAGGGGGATGAGGGAGATAGGTAACTGGGGAGAGTTAGGGATAGGCAAGGAGGGTGGTTGATGGACTCCCCCCACCTACCAGAACTAATCTAACACAGCAAAGAAGCAACAGGCCTTATATGGGTCTTCAACCTTAACCACAGGGAGGGCACCACGTGGATAGACACCTTGTCATATTGTGAGGAGATGGGGGGTACTCCCAATAGAGAGATGGCTACAGTCTATGTGTATAATAACTTATCAGATAAATTTCACTAAGCAGAGACTGCACAGGGGGGTAAAATACATTGGGAGCTGAAGGGGGGAGGGGAAAGGTGCCCGGCAGTAGGTCCCTAAAAGACAAACACTAAGGGCGCAATATAAATGAAGCCTAAAGTCCCATGAGAAGTAATATAGTTTAGTGGGCTCCCCCATCTTCCAGAACTAATTGGGTACAACAAATAGGCAACAGGCCTTATATAAATCTTCAACCTTAACTATAGAGAGGGCACTGCCCAGATAGACACCTTGTCATATCATGAGAAGATGGGAGAGATGGTGTGCTCCCAATAAGAAGGCGAATACTATTTATACATATATAAAATAGCTTATTGTATAGATTCCATTCCACAGAAACTGCGCAGAAGGGTAGAATATATTGGGAGTGGGGGGGGGAAGGTGCCCCGAAGTAGGTTTCTAGAAGACAAAAACAAATGGAGCAATGTAGATTAAGCTTAAAGTCCCATGAGGAGTAATATTTTAGTCATCAGTTGACCAGTCCTTTGACCTGCTCAGGATTTGGCTGAGATAGGACTTTAGAATTTGAGGTAGTATTCACAATTACAGCAGCATAAGTGAGTAGTCCAGGCTTCACTGGTGTCACCTCATCCAGCACTTCTATTAACGAGGCATCTGGAAAATCTGCCCAGTCCATTGATTGTGAGGCATCTTGGTCTTGCAAATCAGTGTCCCCTGGCATCAAAGCGGAAGCAATATCTTCCCTGCTAATCTTCACAAGAGGAGCTGCAGGGCACTTGCTGGGTGAATTCTGCGGTCCATTTCTGGCATGCTGGTGAGATCTGGTGAAGGTGTAGAATTCTCGCTGGGGAAGAGGAGGCAATGGAGAGATCACTAAATCAGTTGTTGTCCCTGAGTCAGAAGTCTTCGGTGATGAACCCATTAGCAATGGGGGGCCAGAGTGGGAGAGGACTGGGTTGGCTAGTCCATTAGACAAAATGGTCCTCGGAGTCCTTGCATGTCCGGCAATCAGCCGAAGGTTCCCAGAGCTTTTTGGGAAATGTAGTAGGGAGCTGTATAGAGTGCCTAAACTTTGTTAGTCAGCGTTCTAGTTCCTTTGGGTGATCTACAATCACTTCTCTCTCCTCCTTAGATACCTGCAGCTTGGAAAGGTTTTTGAATTTGAATTTGAAATTATGTTGGTATAAAAAATGTTTCAGAGGTCCAAAAGTTCTTCTCTTTGCTGCTGTTTCTTGGGCAAAATCTTGAAAGATTAAGATCTGTAACCCATGCCAGCTGAGTGCCCCAAGGTCCCTGGTTGCTCGAATGATCCGTTCTTTTGTAGAATAATGGAACAGGTAAGTGATGACTGGTCTCGGTGTGTTGGCTGATTTGTTAGGCCATGTGGTTGCACAGTGCACCCGCTCAATCTCCACAGGTCCCCTCTAGCAATCCCCTAACATGAGGGGAAGGTTTTCATTTAGAAATGTTTCCACTGAGTGACCTTCGGATCCTTCAGGCAGTCCAATAATTCTTAAGTTGTTGTGCCTACCCCTGTTTTCTTGGTCTACCACTCTCTTCCAGAGAGCAGACAAGTATTCTTCTTGTTGATGTATGTGCTGCCACATTTGCTGCTGCTGAAGCTCACATGTCTTCATCCTTTGCTCAGAAACGTTAATACGGTCTTGAAGGTGATAAACCTTGGTGACCGTGCCTGTTAGAGTAAAACTGATGTCTTCAACCCATAAAAGGACTGTTTCCAGCATTTTGGTTATATATTGGAAAGAGTCTCTGACAGAGGTTTGGTGCAGCATTCCAGATACTGTTAGTTCAGTGGGCTTAACATCTAAGACATTTGGTGGTGAGATAGCAGGAGCAGAAGACAGGTGTTGTTTAAGGTCCATACTGTGTCCATATTCACCCACCGAAATGGTCAAGGACCAGATGTCCGTCTGCGATAGCTGTAGCTTTTAGTGATGGCATGTGCGGCCTAACTAGGCCAGGATCAGGATAGGAGATGGTGTTGCAATCCTCAGTAAAATCCTCTTGTTTGCTTGCAGATAAAGGTGCCACCTGGTAGATGAGAGTGAGCCTGTGTTTTAGCTTACATTTTGGGGGAAAATACCACAGGATCAAGGTGACCAAGCATAGATTGGGCTCAGGCAGGAGAGAGCTCTTAGTTAAGCTGCCATCATGTCAGTGGCTAGACCATGCCTCCATGGATTTTATTTTTAGTTTATTTTTCTCCTTAGTTATTTTATTTGTTCTATAGCACTCCCACAGAAGTAGATAGTAAATACTGGGTCGGGTTGTTAGATTGTTATTTAACACTCAGAATAGAGTACTTTTTTATAGATTTTAAAGAAGGGATTAAAATAACTCATTTGGGAGGTAATACTTAAGTATTTAATATATAAATGTAACTTACAAACTTGGTCCCAGCTGCTTTTAGATTCCAGCATTGATGTTAGCATGTTGGTGGATACAAGGAATTAAGAATCAGGCTACTGGCAAGGTGCACTATGCATATGGGGTGGGGCTCTGAGGGAGTTTAAAAGCAGGAAGAGAACAGGTGGCTCAGACCATTCACTACTCAGTGGAAATGCCATTAGAATGCCAGAACACCAGCAGAGTTAGAATGGCATTTTCAATGTTGACACAATCCTGAGGCTTAGCAGGCACTGAGGCATTAAAAGAGTAGCAGGAGAAAGACTTCTGTAGTCATTACTTTCTCAGTACTTTCTCACTGTAGCATTTAAATAAATTTACTCTCTAGGCTGAGTAATAGTTTGATGCAGCTAAAGAAAAAGTAAATTGGTATTGTATCAAAAATGAAGCATTTATAGTACAAGGGACCTAATGGGGTATGGACAGGACTTCACAAGCAGGCTTCAACAAGTAACCTGCGGTGAATAAAGGAGCATTTTCTTTTTTTTAGAAAATGAAAGAGTAAGTTTAAGTAATATAAATATAATAAGGGAAACTGATTTTCAAAAAGAGTTCCCAAAAAGTTACAGAATCCACAGAACTTTCATAGAGCTCTCTAGAGTCAGTTTATAGGGTACTGTTAAGAAACAGTAGAGCCCTACAAAGAATAAAGTAATTTTTAGATATTTTAGTTAAAGCAGAAAAGGAGTGTATAGCATACATATAGAGCACATTATATAAAAACAACTACAAATAATAGATTTAGAGCACTTTTATGTAAAAGTAAAAGAAATAGTAGAAATTATAGATATAGAGAATGGAAGAGCAGTTCTCCTCTATTCTTTATATCTGCTGTTTTAAATTATAGTGTCTGCAAGCACAAAACTTGAAGGTGTTGACAGAGTTGTCAAGATTTTGTGTCATTCCCTGGATTGTTTTTCTGAAGTTATAACCACAATATGAACTCTAGATACAGTGCAGAGGAAAGAAAACACAAAAAGAAGAAAAAAGGCATGGAAGATAAAGTGGAAGAAGGAGCAAAGGGAAAGAAAATAGAAGAAAGGAAGAAGGTCACAGCAGAAACCTGAAATTTGAACATTTGGTTGGAGGCATGGTGAGAAGTTTAAGGACAGTTCGTAAAGACTGAGACACAAGAAGGTTTTTCCAAAAATAATTTTATTTCAATCTTGATAACAATTTTTATTCTTTCTTTAATTTTCTCATTTTTTTATATAGAGCATTAACATATTACCAATCCATATAGGTGTTGGATATAAGTTATATAATAACTAACTGATTAATTAACTAAATGACTAATTGACTATAATTGATCACAATTGTAACCCTGTTATTTTGACACTTCATTAATCAGATAATGTATTACAATTATAGACAACTGGTGTGTTGGAGAAATTAGTAGGTTACCAGCTGGTTGTCTTCAGCTCCCTGTTAGTCTACGAATAGGTTTTAACACGTGAAAGTCATAATACCCTATTGTTGAATTGTTGTCTTATAAAGTGCTAGATTATATTTTTATATACTGGTTTGTTAAACTTTCAAAGTATCTATAAAAAATGTGGCAGTAGTAGTGGGAGCACACCAGAGGATTTATATACTATTTTAACAGATTGTTAGCTAATAATTACTGGCTATTTACAATGTCTCTTACAACGAGAAATGGGAAGACCTTGTTAAAAGCAGAATATTCCCAAATAAAGAAAAGTGTTAAAATAAACAACACAAAAGAGGATAGCCTAGCAAAGGAAGAAGTACTGCGTGATCAAGAAACAAGTGTAACGAGAGAAATCAGAGACAGAGATAGAAACAGACAAATTAAAAACAAAGATAATAAAGCTAACAAGTCCAAGGGTAATTTAACATTTATAACAGAAAAAAGTCTGGATAAGAAAAATAGTGGTAAGAAGGATGATAGAATAAGGAAGGGAGGAAGAAATAAAACATCAACACCAACTGTAACAATTACTGATTATTTCTTTCTTAATAGTACTAGCAGGGGGTGCTGTGGAGCAGCAACATGGAGGCAGCTTTTTGATTAAGCTCCAACATCGAATCTTAGAAAAGGATTTTAAACACCTACAAACTGTACAACTTGTGGGTTTTTATTATCTTAATATCAATTGGAATTGGATGCCGACAAGATGAGCCCTAAAAAAGATTCAAAATGCACCTCACCAAGCCTTGATGTCTGTTTATCATCTCCAGGTGCCACGACAAGTACAGAGCCTGCTGCTGAAAAACACCTAACTTCCCCTGAGCTGCCTACGATGAAGATTCTTGCTATGCTCAGTAAAATACAGGCAACGGGAGATGAGATTTACAAGTGACTGGCCGCAGTTGAGGCCAAGCTAACCAAGAATGACCGACTAATCCAGGATAATACTGCTGCTATACAAGATCTTAAAGAAAGCAGAGATTGTCAAGCAGAGTATAATGTTACTTATATTAAGGACTTGAACCTTTTGAGAAATAAGATGGAATCTCTTGAGAACATACAGAGACAATCCAATGTAAGAATTGTGGGGTTTCCTTCTAAGCTCACTGGCACAACTGACCTCTTACCTGCGGTGCAGAGATTAATATTTACAGACCTTCAATTGTTACCTTCAGACATGGAGATCCAAGTCCTGAAAGTATTTTCAGTTCCTCAAAGGCAGAGATCCAGGGAGGTGGCGCAACAACAACCTCACACGGTCATTGCCACTCTCTCCTTGCCAGATGTCTGGATCACCTTGCTACAAGCTGCACGGTCCTAAGGGGAAACTAACTGGGAAGGTCCTCACATCTCCTTCTTTCCTGATCTCACAGCACAGACTCAAACATGTAAAAAGCAATTACAAATAATAAAAAAAAGACCTTCTTCAGAATGGCATTGAGGCCCAGCTGAATTTTCCTGCAAGGCTCTTAATTAAACATGCTTCCAAAACCCATGTTTTGTTGATCCAGCGGCCGCTTCAGCATTTGCTGATAAACTAATTGAATCACTAAAACCAGTAGTGAATACCTCGGATGAAGAAGGCTGAGGTGATACTTGTTTTATAGTTGTTTAAATTAGTGGCCTCTCCACCAGAAATATAAACCCTATAACAACTTGACTTTCTGGTTAATGCCACCATGACAGACTCACACAGTGGAGTTTCTTTCATTGTTATCGGCAGTTTAAATTAAAGGGATCCCTGTTGTGCAGTTGTGAAGTTAAGGAGTGTTTTGATTCTAAAGCTGCTTCACATGTTTATAGTTCTACATGTATCCTGTAAGCCAATACTGTAATAAGCTTTATTATAGTGCATTGAGCACTTCTCAGTTTGTGAACTTTTGTTATATCACTCAGATATTCTTTCACATCAGTGCAGGTTGCCATGCCATGCTAAACCTGAAGTGTTGTAATTCAGCTTAAGTGAGACCAGACAATCTAATTTAAATTTTGGTTACTGTTTTATTGACTGCATCTTCCCCTCCAAATGTAAGTCCTTCAAGGGAACTAGCTTCTTGGCTTTATATAATGTTATCCTGTTTCATTATGTGGTGAGAGTTTTATAGATCTACAAGAAGTGCAGTTCAGATTTTTCTCCTTCAAACAACCAGCAACCTATTCAACACATGGACTCAGTACTTTCTAAATCTTACTACCTTTTATGTACATGTCTGGATGAGGTCTGTATATCTCAGTCCTCTTATTGTATGATACAGTTTTGCTGTGACATCATAAACTTTATAAATAAAAAGTTTAAAATAGTACTAGCAAGGAAATACATTGTTGTATAAGGAGTCAGAGGATGGATAGTAAGAGGGAGAAGACAGTACCCCAATCTAATGGGAAGTTTTCAGATATTTTGAAGATATCAACAAACTGAATAAGGATATCTCAAATATGAGGCACTCTATTAGAGAGGAACTAGTAAGTATCCCAGATGGGAAAAAGGAAGGGGGCAATAGAAGTCAAATTAAGGAGAAGACAGGAAAGAAAACAGATGTAGATATGAGTAACTTGGTTGTGAATAAACAAGCAAAGGATAACCAGGAAATAGAGTAGGCTCTATCAGGGATATTAAATTATATGGACAACAACACATGTGAGCTGGATTGGGAAGAATCAGGAGCGATCACAAGGCAGACTCAGGTAATGAGCCCAGTATCACTAGAAATACAAGATGTGAAAGGCATATCCGGAGATGTCCAAATGACACTGAGAGATCCATACTTGACTAATATGTTAAGTTATAAAGAACTGGTAAAGATAAAGAAAGATATATCATTTTCGAATGGGATAAGCCTGGAAAATTGGAAAAGAATAGAATATATAAGAGAAGAAAGGAGAACTATAAGGCAACAGAGTTACAAAAAATAGAGACAGAAGAAGGTACAAGAGAGCTGGAGGAGGAGGAGGAAGAACATAAAGAGCATAAAGATTATAGTTACTGGTCTCTGAGTACTTCCAAAACAGATAATCCAGAACTAAAGGAATTAATTATGTTATCAGAGGGAAGTAGAAATGACAGTATAAGTAAAGAATTGAGAAGAACACACTCTATATTTTTGGGAAAGAGGAATACATTGGAAAACAGTGTATTAAGAAAGACAGAGAAAATGATTAGAAGAAGAAGAGAACAAGTGAGGAAAGAAAGCTAGAAAGAAAAAAAGAGAAGCTGGAGCAGATATTCCTGGAAGTAAATGATAAGGAATCAACATCAAACAACAGAGAAAAGCAAAATGATAACATCCCATGAGAAGGAAAGAAAGAGATAGGGATAATGAGAAAGGAAGTAAAGGAACTAGAAGCACAGAGTACTAATAAAAAGAATGAAAAGATGGGAAGAAGAAACAAAAGTCTTGGGAAAAAGATAGAAAGAAAAAGGGAAAAAAGACAGGAGGAAGAAATAAAAAGAGAAGAACTATAGTTAGAAAGAGAAAGAAGGGAAAAGAAAGAAAGTAAGAATGAAAATGTTGGAAAAGAAAGAAGACAGTAGTGAAAATGTTCAGGTAAAATCTAAGAAAAGGGAAAAGGGACACACAAAGGAAAACAAACAAGCTAGCAGTAGCAACTTGAAAAAAGTTGACAGCATGTTTAAAACTTTTGTGGCAAAAACAAAAGGCTTGGATTACTGAAAATAGGCAGGTCTGTTGCCTAGTGCACTTACCCGGTTACCAAAAGCTAATAAATGTACTCCCAATGTATGGGGTAGGAGTATTACTACAACAAAAAACAGAGGAATTGGATTGAATGTTGAAAAAGCTATTGAGCACCTTGCTGACAGGAAATAAACATATTATGGAATATGCAAGTATACTAAGGTCCATTGAGACAGAAGAACTGCTTCTGATAATTTCAGACCAACATTATATCCTACAAGCAATCTGGAAAAAAAAAACAAAGAACTGAAAGAAACAGGAATGGAAATTGAAACTATACTTACCTCAAAGAGTTATTCTCAGAAATGTATAATAGAAACCAAAAATTTACTGAAGGAGGAAATTGGTGTCTATATTTGGACTTAATTATTCCAAATGAGTGCACACTGGGAGCTAGTGCTCCAAAACCAACCAGAATACTTAAATCACAAATTTATTTATTGATTGATTTAAATATTTGGACTTCAGCAGTTTCATAATGAAACCAAGATGAATCTGCAATCTAAACTTCTGGAAACATTGGGGTTAATACTCAAATTTAAAACACACAAGACAGATGTCAGCAGTATGGTCAGATGGGAAAAAGAAGGTCAAATCACAATGTGGATATCCAACAATAAATTCTATGAGCTATTGATGGATAAAAGTAAGATGTTGGATGAACTGGAAATATTTATTTATGATGAAACCAAACCTGATATCAAAGCCAACAAGCAAGGGGAAATAAAGCAAAACTTAAAATGGGAAGCAATAGTTAAAGCATCAGATAGGTATGGTGTACTGGAAAATGAAGAAATTAATCAATGACAACAAAAGAAAGGGAGCAGAGGAGGGAGGTCACAAGAATCCATAACAAAAAGTAATATTCCAGAGCACGCAGGCTCTATTATAAAACTACTCTCTTGGAATGTTTCAGGCCTTATGAATAACTTGATGGATGCTGAATTTATAGAATATTTGGAAACATTTGAATACGTAAATCTACAGGAAACATACTTTAAGAGGAAAATTCATATTAATGGGTTTAAACATATAACAAAAGATGCACATGAACATAAGAAATTTGAACGCCAGGTTGGGGCATTAGCAATACTGTGTAAATTGAATGAAACAAGAACTATAGAGGAGATATATACAAGCAATGAAAACATATTGGCAA
Source organism: Neoceratodus forsteri (assembly GCA_016271365.2). NCBI lineage: Eukaryota > Metazoa > Chordata > Ceratodontiformes > Ceratodontidae > Neoceratodus > Neoceratodus forsteri. Next base: position 977,773,026 of record CM057452.1, on the reverse strand, counting down.
TAAAAATTAGAGAAAAATATAGGAAAATACTCCTTATAAATGTGTATAGATCCCCAGATGGTAGCGAATATTGGAACATTAATGTAAATAAGGATTTAGAAAAATTTGTAAATGAACATATTAATAAAAACTTACAACAAGGGTTAATAATTGCAGAAGATTTAAATTATACAGTAGGTAATATTACAGGACTTGCAGAAGATGTTATTGACTATTTGGATGTTATAAATAATGACAAATTAAAAATAGTCAGGGCTTCTAAAGATAAAACAACTAAGGAAGGAGAAAAATACTACTGGGATATGACCCATAAGAACTTAATATTGTTAAATGTCAGAACAAAATCTGATGTAAAAGGAGAATACACTTATATGGGAGGTACTGGATCATTAATTATAGACCATATATGGATAAACATGAACTTATTGGAAGATTATATAGATTTATTAATAACTCCAAAGGCAGAAAGTGCACATTCTGGGTTGGAATTAAGTCTGAAATGAAACAAAGGAATAATGGAAATAAGAACTATATCCCAATAGAGGATACAAATGAAAAAAAATGTCAGTTGGAAAAAGAAAGTGAGGAATCTCAAAACATAATGGAAGAAAAATGAATATGAGACAATGTGGAAAAAAATCATAGAGGAAAAGGCAATATATATTTCAATGCTGCAGGATTATCAACAAATAATGGAGATGATTTTAGCTACAATAACACAAGAAATAAATATTCAAATTAAAAAGAACCAGAATGGTATAATAAAGAATATAAACAAGCAAAACAATTAGTAAACAGACAGTTAACAGCAGTGAAAACAGATGGAAATATAATGAATAAATAGAATACTAGATACATTCTGGTGTATTACAAGGCAGTAATTCATAGAGAGGATCTGGGGGCACAGTAAACCTTGTGAGTGAAGCTCGAGAGGTTTCTAGTGCCCCCAGATGCTCAAGATGAAGAACGGCCTTGTAACACAAGAATGTATTTGTTATTTTTTTTAATATTTGGATGCGAGGAAATTGTAAGTGTGTAACTTTGCCATAGAATGAGGAATCTTCGGTTGGGGTGTTGAGGTGATTTTCGTGTGAGAAGGAGCTAATGATTGTGGCATCATCGAAAGTGTTTCCAAAATTCAAATAGCAAAACGGTGCAGTGTTAAAGAAACTGCAAAATGAAATGGCAGTAACAACTTTTTTTTTCTTGAGCAAGCGACAGTTGCTGTGGAGACTTAGTTAGACTCCAAGTTGGAGTACATGACATACTGTATTTTTTTGCTGGTTGAGGGGTTTTTGAACATTGATGGCTACATCCCAAAAGAAGTTGCAGTGGGATCCGAATATCAGACTGTAGGCGCAATGTGAATGTTTTGTCGGCTTTTACTGTATGTGACAGTTACAGTAAAGGCCGCCTCGCGGTCAGGGCGAGCTGTCCGGTGGCACTTGCGGTCTAGTTAGTTTGCAGTAATACTATTGTTCAGATCTTCCATCAATAGTATTACAGGATCTCAATGATAGTATTACAGGATTCCATCGATACTATTATTGAGTTTGCACTAGTGTATTACAAGGAATTTTTTGTATGCTTTTTAGGGATATTATTTTGAAAATCCATATATTACAAAACAGTACTTAAATTTAGGAACGAATACAAACTAATGGTACATAAGAATAGAACTAAATATATTAAACAATTATGACAAAAATTAGAAACAGCAGTAGATTCAAAGGATAATAAAAAAATTGTGTTTGATAGTAAACAAAGGATTAGGGGACTAGACAAGAGCCAGAAACAAATATTGAGCTCTGTCAATGGGTAGAGTATCATAAAATCATTTTTCAAACAATAGAAATTAGAGATATGGCAGATCCAAGAGAGGGATGGAGAGAACTAGCTCTAAACATAGATCCACTGGAGATACAAGCAGCTATTGAATATTTTGCCTCATATAAGGCACCTGGACCAGATGGAATACCTGCAGAAGTGTTGAAACAAAATATAGAAATCTGGATTCCATTACTCCAGAAACTATTTTAAGTGATAATGAGTAGAATACATATATACCAGAAAGTTGGAGATATAATTGTCCCACTCTTCAAAAGAGGGGAACAAAATGATCCGAGCTGTTATAGACCTATAAGCCTGGTCGACTGCACACAAAAAATTCTTACAAGATCATATAAAAATAGCATTACAGAGTGGTCCTTCCCTTTATCATGGTTTTCGCAAATGCATAGAATCATTAGTACCTTTATATGGCAAAGAAAAAAAGTTATGGAGAACTACCTTAAACTTACATGTCAAAAAACTGATGGTGGTCTTCAAGCCCCTAATTTTTACATATATTATTTAGCTATCCATTTGGCTAGAATTAGATTCTGGTTACAACCCTCAGATGCTATTCCAGACTCCGCCTACTGTCCCTCCTGGGTCAGAATTGAACAGACTCTATGTATGGAAAACGGCATTGACCCCAAGGCCCTTCCTTTCATTATCAGAAAGAAACTCCCTAAATCCTTGCAGGACATGCCACTAAATGTCCTGCTTCACACTCATCATCAGTTAAACACCCTCCTTAAAACAGATGCATACAAAGATATTGCCCATCCTCTGTTCTTCAATCCCAGCCTCTTAATTTCTGGCAAGATAATTGAATCCCACCTTGTTTGGCCAGACATGGGTGTTGAAAGAGTGGGCCAGTTGGTCCAAGACCAAAAATTGCTCTTCTTCAATGAGGCCCATCACATTTTTAACTGACCTCCAAATCAAGTGTTTAAATACTTTCAGATATCCCACCTGTTGGTACATCACTTCGGTCCAGGGGTTTGGAACAGTCCCTTAAAGTCTACCTTACTCCCATATATCAGCTTCATCCCCACATCTCATGTAATATCCTATTCATATAAATTCCTCTTAATAAAAGTTGCTACCCTAGAAGGTCAGAGGTTCTATTGAAGGGACAATATTTTACCATCGAATTCTCCTAGGATTTGGTCCAACATTTGGAAGCACTTGTGTAAGTATATTAAGTGGGAAAGATATAGACTCATGCAAATTCATATTAACCATCATTTATATTACACACCATTTAAACTTCATTAAATGGGGGTACTACCTTCCAACCAATGTCCTAAATGTCAACAAGCCCCTGCTGATTTACTTCATATGTTATGGTCCTGCGACAAAATCGGTTCCTTCTGGCTTGGTATTCGAAATTGCCTTGACCGACTACTTACTTTAACTGACAAATTCAACCCTGAAATTTGTATCCTGGGTGACTACATGCAGTTACAAGTGTGTCAACAGAGAGCCCACATGGCCTTAATCACAGCTTGTGCTAAGAAAGTAATATTAAGGCATTGGTTGGATTCAACTACCCCCCTTATATGGAATGGTTCAAGGAAATCATGTTTGCCTTATAAGCAGAGTTTATCATTGCAGGAGCTACCAATAGATTGGGCAGATACAAACAAAGATGGGAACCATTGTATACTCTTATATCAGTACAATAGACCATTACCATTTATACCTTTTCTGGTTTCTTTCATGAGGGTTATAACCTCCTAGGGGGTATTCCCTAAACCCGTATTTCATTATTACATCCTTCACAACCGCCCTTAATTATAAGCATGTGGCAGACTGGGAGGGTGGAGGGAGGGTAAGGTGGGGGTGGATGCAGACAACTATAACATATTATAGGTCTTTCATACAGTAACTTGTCACTGAATGCTATAAATCTATGTAACTGTTTGTCACCAGTCAAACTTATCCCATCATTGTCATGTTGTCTGTATTGGTTGTTGTTACATATCCAAAATGAATAAAGCTTATTAAATAAAAAAAAGAATTATGGAGTGGATGGATAAGAAAGGAAAATTAGATGAAGCACAAGGAGATTTTCATATAAAGTATTCAACTATTGATCAATGTTTTACCTTAACTCATCTAATACACAAATATAATTATGTTAAAAAACAAAGCTTGTATTGCATTTTTATAGACTTGAAATAGGCATTTGATAAAATTAATAGAACAAAACTATGAGTTACCCTGGAAGCAATATAAATGGATATGGGATTGTTAGAAATAATCAAAACATTATTTTATAACAACTATACACAAGTTAGGTACAACTCCAAGGGAGATAAAAGTGCCCCATTTAAGTCAAATAATGGAGTAAGGCAGGGGTGTACATTATCACTCATCCTATTTAACCTATATATAAATCAAATTTTGAAAAATAAAATATATGACACTATCACATGCCCAGGATAGGTAACCAGGCATGTCCGTACCTGGCCTACGCCGATGACATTGTGTTGATGTCAACTAGTTACTTTGGAATTAAAGAATGATGGAAAAATTTGCAGAAGAATGTAAAAAAGGGGACTTGTATATAAATTATAACAAAACAAAAGTTATGGTTTGTGGGAAAACAAACAATAAATACATATGTCAAATAGAAGGCCATAAATTAGAGGCGATTAACGGATTATGTTATTTGGGGATACAAATAACTAAAGAGTTAAAATGGGGTAAACATGTAAAAAAATTGGAATCACAGACAAAAATATTTCTACCAGCAATGAACAAATTTCTATATAAATATGGTGGACATTCAGTAATGGGATATTTAAAAGTAATCAATGCTAAAATATGTAGCCAACTCCTGTAAGGAGCTGAAATATGTGGAGAACATGGAAATATGAATATTGATAAGTGTCTAAATATACATTATAAAAAATTCTTGGGGATTCCCAATGGTATTTCCTCAGCGGCAGTCAGAGCAGAATTAGGACAACACACTGTGGAAAGCTAGATTAAAATAAGAGACATTAATTACTGGATTAAAGCATATGCCATGACTGAGAATAGGCTATCCTTGAAAATGTATAGCGGAATCTACTGAATACCTAAAGAAGGGAATAATATTCCCAAGTATAGATGTTGTGGAAAAAATAATAAAACCAAGTGGGCTAATGTACTGCCTCATGGATATTCTCAGATTACCAATAAATAAAGTGAGGGAAGAAATCAAAACAAGAATTTAAGACATAGCAAAACAGCAAGATTTACAATTTTGTAAGCAAAACAGAAAATTTTTTGGATGGCAAAAAATAAAAGAACACATAATTTAGAAAAATACTTAAGACAAATTAAGGACCCAAAGAAAAGGAAAAGTGTTACCAGATTCCAGTTGTAAGTTTATGACAGCAATTGGCTGAAAGCAAAATATGAAAAGTGGAAAGAAAATAGGAAAATATGCAAGTGCAAAATAGGTCGGGATGACTTGGTACATATGATAAAACCGTGTCCCCTTTATAAAAAAGAAAGAAAGAAATATTTGAGTGAAATAATATGGAAAGTAAGTTACAAACCAAAATATATGGTTACATATCTATTAAAGACAGAACTACAGGAGAAAATGGATTATGTGGCCTCCCTCCTCTGCTCCACAGGAAAAAAGAAATTACGTTTGATTGATAACGAATGATGGCACTGGTAATATGTTGTGGACATAAAGGGAAAGAGTTTAAAGCAAGTTATAATATTAAAGCTACAGTAACTAGTATACAAGGGAAATGGTGCAATATTAATGATAAATGTAAAAAAGGGGAATATCAAAAGTTATTTTTTTAAAATAATATACTGCTCTACATGTTTGGCTGTATTTAACTTTAGATTTTATGTATAGGAAATGTAAGCTGTGTATAATTGCCCATCTGGACTTCAGCAAGGCCTTTGACACTGTGCCACGTAGAAGACTATTAAACAAACTGGGGAATATGGGAGTGGGCAGGACAGTAGTAGTGTGTAGGTAATTGGCTGGGTGGCAGGACACAGAGGGTGGTGGTAAATGGCTGTCACTCCACATAAGGAAAAGTGACCAGTGGGGTACCACAGAGATCAGTGTGGACTGATCCTGTTCAATGTCTTAATCAGTGACATTGCATAGGACCTAGAAAACAAATTTCTCTGTTTGCTGACTACACAAAGCTCTGTAACAGAGTGGGCATGCCAGAGGGTGTAGACAGAATGAGGAGGACCTGCAGAAGCTTGAAGAATGGTCAAGGGTTTAACAGCTGAAATTCAGTGCAAATATGTGCAAGATAATGACTTGAGCCTACTGACCCTGCTGGTGCTCCTGTGGCTGCAGCCATCGAAATTCGTGCCCTCGGTCCATCGACAGAGGAGGCTGAGGACCAAAGTATTTTTTCTGTACCTCCGGGCACTTATGGTGGCTGTGGTTGGTCCCAGGTGGTAGCAGAGCCCAGACTGCAAAATGCAAATAAAAAAGATGGCAGGCTGTACCCCGCAGTGCATGCGCAGCCACAAGTAGAACAAAATTTAAAGGAGCTGTGGTGCCAAAAGAGTGTTTGGCTGAGGCTATAAATTAAATGTTATCCCCGGCTCCAGGACTGGCAGTGGAGCTGGAGATCAGTGGAAATAAGTCTCTGATTTTGGGGGGAATTTTTTCTGCCCTTCTAAGGGCTTAGTGATAAAGTTACAGGGTAGAGACTGTTGGGACTAGATTTAAATGTAGATGGCAGCCCAAATGGGACTACAATCATGAGGGAGCTGCTGGAATAGGTTGAAAGGGCATTGAATTTGCCCAGGAGTATGACAGCCAATCGACAGAGGGCTCTGTAAAAAAGATAAACAGGACTGCCAGTCCACCAAAACAGGAGATCAGCCAGAGTGTGGAATGCGGGACAGACTGTTGTGAGCTTCTCACCCCTAAGGCATGCCATTTTGCCCCAACTGCCAGTTCAGCCAAAGTGTTCCCAAAGCAGGCAAGTACCTGAAGGAGCAATTGCTGCTGCACCACTAAAGAAAAGAGAAGTGTGGGACTCCAGAAAGGAGAGGTCTGGAACAGTGCAGTCAGAGAAAGACAGACTGTGAGTTGTAATGGGAAAAGCAAGGACTGAGGGCTGTGCTACTTTAGTGAATAAGTGCTGCAGCTGTGAGTATAAATAAGTGATCTGGATTCTCCTGAGGAGAGGTAATTGTGGAGAGTGAAAATTTCGGCAAGGGTAGAGCCAGAGCTTGCTGTGGCTAGAGACTGAGCAAAGGGCCCAGCACTGCTTTGTGTAGAGAAATCAAAGTGAGAGTGCTGGAGCTAGAGACTGAACAAAAGCCCAGTTATTAATTGTGAGAACAGGGTGTACAACAGAGGGGTTTGAGGGACCACGCCTGCCTTGTCCCTAGACCGAAGATGAGGGAAACGACTAACGTAGGAAGATGATGAGAGGCCTGCATGGGGAAAACTGTTTACAAAGGCCTCTGAAGTGAAGTTGGCAAGGCCAGGCAGGTGAAGACCATCAATCTTCAGTTTTCTTGCCATCCAGCTCTGTAGCCTCGTGGTGCACCACCAACAGAATACCCTCATGGTATTGTGCCAGAATCCACTCTGCTGGACCCCACCCCCATGAACTGCTGAATTGTAAGTACCCCAAGCTTTGGCTTTGGGGAGTATGTTATTAGCTAGCTAGGTAAAATCAGGGAGTTAGGTCCTAGGCAGGACTCTGTCACAAACTTGAGCCTGAGCCTGAACTCCAGCAAAGTTATCTGTTTAAACGCATTGGTCCCCAACACAGGTATCCCAGCTTGAGCACCACCATCACTTCAGTGAGGTACCCACTGCATCTAAGGGACATTGGTCAGGGTGCACCCAAAGGTGGGAGGTGGGGAGATGGGTGTCAGTGCTTTACTGTTCTTGGTGTTTAACCTCCCCATTTTCCCTTTCCCTCAAAATAGTTCTTACTCAACTCTCTGCCTATCTCTCTCACTCTAACTTTTTCACCCCCTTCCAATCAGGTGTTCATAAAAACCACTCCACCACCACCTCCCTGATTAGGCTCACTGACTCTATCCTCAGTGGGCTGGTCAGTGGTCCAATCATGTCTGCCATCTTTGTTAATCTAGTCAAGGCTTTCAACACTGTCTTCCACTCTATCCTGTTGCACTCTCTCTCTCTCTGCTGCAGGCTTGTTGGCTGCCACCACAAACTGGTTCCATGCCTACCTGGTAGGTCAGACCAAGTCAGATAGAACAGTGGATTCCATATCCTCACCACTCCCTATCGACACAGGTGCCCCGCAGGGATCAGTGTTGGGCCCCATACTCTTTTCCATCTTTCTCAATGACTTGCCTTCTGTCTGCACATCTACCTCTATTCATATGTATGCAGATGACATGGTCCTTTCCACCTCTGGCCATTCCCCCACCGATGTTGCAACCAGACTTCAGAACAATTTCAACAACATTCAGCACTGGTTTTGCTCACATCAGCTTTTCCTTAATGCCAAGAAAACTGTCTCCATGACCTTCAGCACTAGGCAGAGACTCTCAAGGCTCCCCTCCCTACCCATTTTCCACATCCTCAACGGAATAGTTTTCAAGGACACATCCTCATTCAGAATCTGGGGGGTTGGCGTGACAAATACCTCACCTTCTCTGGTCAAGTGGACGCCATCCTAAAAAAGCTATGTCCCAAATCTGTCGCACTTTTAGGAACCGGAACTGCCTCCCTCTCTCGGTTGGGTGTGAACATGTCCAGAAGATGATCCTCCCCATCTCTGACTACTGCAACGTAGTCTACAGTGCCACATCTAAGAACTCCCTAGCCAGATTGGACACCCTCTTTAACACCTTCTGCTGCTTTGCACTCAACGCTCATACTCTCACTCATCATTGTGAACTCTTCCACACTTTGGCTTTACCACCTCTTAATAACAGATGTCTCCTCCACTGTGCTGAATTGATCTCCATATTCTGGTTTGGCTCCCTCCCTACTTATCTCAACTCTTCCCTACAATCCCCTCACCATTTGCCCATTCACTTAGGTCCTCAGTTTCCCGTACTTTAGGTGTTCCATGCCGTATGACTACTGTTGACCAGGCAGCCTTCTTGTACCACTTCCCTAAACTGTAGAATTCCTTCCCTCTCCAGATTTGTCTTTCTTCTTCCCCTTCCTCTATCTCCTCAACCTTACACAATTACCTATCTTTGAACTGCAACTGCAACTAAGCAGCCCATTTTGCATCTAAATAGGCTGTAATAGTTATCCTATTACTGCACTTGTGGACCTTCTGTTCACTATGATGTAATGGAATATACATACTAACTATAATTTCTTGATGCTTATTACTGCTTATTAATTGTTCTCTACTTGGTAACATACCCTATGCATAATTGGCACTATATACTGTTTTGTTGTTTGCCTATGACTTATTTGTATGTCTTCCAATTCCCATATATTAGCAATGTATAATGTTGTGTTGATTGCATTTTATTGTATGCCTTCCAACTCCCCCACCTCCCAGGACACACCGTGAGATGAGCAACTTGTTGTTCATTGTGCCCTTCCTGGTGAAACTCTTAAATAAATAAATAAATAAAACACTGTTATTGGTTGCATGTCCTATCTTGTTATTGTGCTTCCTTGTGAATGGGGGGAAATTGCTGGGGAGACTGCTGCTGTGAGGGAAGTGTCCAGTGGGGGGCAGCTCATGTATTTTCCTTGAGGAGTGGTAACCTTATTTGTCCATCGGTATCCCCTGCCACTTCCCAGGGTGGAGGCACCACACCTAACCCTTTGTCTGCTGCTGAGAACTCAGGCCAGGCCCCTTAGAGGTGTTTACTGGTGACCTAAGGGTTCCTGGCACAGCCAATGATGAATGAAAGTGCTGTTACACCTGTATAGGCCTTTATCCCTCCAGGTGGGACCCTGTCCCCAGTGTTGCTGAACACTCTCTCTGGACCAATCCTTCAACCACTGGTTGAAGCTCTGGATGGAGCACCCTATCCTCCCATCTGTCATAGACAGGCCACACACTCAGAAAATGCCACTGAGCATGCTACCTGCCCAAGATCCTTCCCCATCCCCTGAACTCCTCCTGCACTCTCCTAACATCATCCCTAGCCAGGTCATTGGTCTCTAGGTGAACAATGACATCCAGCTCTCCCTCTTGTCCTACTGCCCTAGTGATCTCCAGGATCTGCTTTCTATACCTCCGAGCAATGGCACATGTCCTAAATTATACATAGGATGCATTATAAGGCCCTCAGATGCAGAATACAGGAGCCCATGCAGTCTGTAGTGAATGCAACACCTAATACCCCTTTTGGAATACGCTTTGTCACAACATAACAGCAATCCACATATCTTATGTTTACCAGAATTGAGCATGCCCCTGTACCCAAGAGGTGGAGACCACATACGTTCCTTCTGCAGAAAGAATTCAAATGGATTTATATTTTGAAATCACTTTACCCATCTGGTCTCAGTGATAACCTAGACATCATACTATTTCTCTGAAAAGCTGTGACCTTAATGCTGACTTTGTTTGCTTTGTCTAAAACATATGCCTGGGCAGATCTTATTTCTGCCATTGGAATATTTAAATACACCATTATAAATATTATTGTGTTGTTTGCCTCTTCTTCTAGGTATCTCTTCATATTTACTTTTCATCTCTGTTTCTCTTTGCTTGTCACCCATGAGTGCAGTACCTCCAGTTTGGTATTAGCCATAACTTTCATATCTGCACCCTGGTCAATACAAATAATTACTTTTCCTCTCTATACAAACCTAACACCCCCCCTCACACACACACACACACACACACACACTTTTTAGTCTCCTTTTTTCCACCTTTTCTCCCTTCCCTCATCCTTCTCTTCCTTTTCCTTCCCATATCACCTTCCTTCCTTCCCTCCACTTACAGTAATTTCTGTGCAATCCCACTTTAGGGTCTTCTAATCCCCTTATTGTTTATCATGCCCTTCTTAATGAGTATGCTATATATCTACTACATCTCTCTTGGATACTAGCACTCCAGCAAATTTTACTATACAAATAATGTTCTGCTTCTCAGGCAGTGCTCACCCTTCATTAGCTTCTACTAGCTCTTACTGCTTAACTACTTACATCTATCTATGCACTTGTTTAATCTTTTCTGTCTCCCCCATTAAGCTTTACCCGATGCTTTGTACAGCTTTAACCTTATATACCTTTTCAGATTAAACTGTATCAATTTGTTATGGGTTAAGTCTGTGCTTTGTAACTCAGTAATGACATTTGAAGTTGAGTTTATCAATTTGTTATGGGTTCGGTCTGTATTTTGTAACTCAATAATGAAATTTGAATTTGGCTTTTGTTCAGAATTTAATTTTTGTCTCACAGCTGACTTTATGATCTCTCTCTGATCATTTCCAACATAAAATGCACTATTTCTTCTCTATTCTGTTATTTGTTTGGAATGGTTTTATTTTTGAATTAAATATTCATTTTATAAACTTTATCAGTACATGTTTGTTTGCTGTGAAAGTATTTCTGAAGATATACTTAGGGTAGTTACTATGTCTTTAAATGAGCTACCATAAAAAGACTGGATTGTAGTCCTAAAACACACCCCTGATGAAAAACTGAAGTATGTTTCAAAGTGCCAGTGTAGTGCAGTGATTTCTATGAGGTCTTACTAATAAAATTCCAACCTTTGAAGTATTGTTGAAAGCTTGCAATCTTTTGCAGTTTTAAACTGGACTCTTGGAGTGCAATACCCTGTCTGTTATTCTTACTGTTTCTGTCCGACCAGCACCCATTGGATCAAGCAGCACTTGGCCTCCTGTGTTTCTTCTGTAGTAGCAGCAGCAGAAACTTCATCTGGTGGTACTTTCTTGCAGCAGCAGCAGCAAGAAGTGGTGCCCCAGTTGTTCCAGATTTCCTGGTGGTGCCTCAGCCCCCAGAACCAGAAGACAGTCAAGGGGAGCATCATGTCACTGTAGAATCTTTATGTACTGTACTTGTTTATAGCCTGCAAGGTATAGCAATAAGTTGTCTAGCTATTGCACTTTTTTGCTAGGCTTATTATCAATACCAACAAACGTAACCTATCCCTGTACTTGATTTTGTGTTTTACTGATATACATGGTCCTGTAACTTGCACCATGCCCTCCACGTATCATATCTTGTACACTATTTCCCTTCATTTATGTCTCTGTATTACCGTTTGGCAAATGTATAAACCCGGTATTCTTGTATGCTGTTGTGATGACCTCCTATATTGTGTTCTCCCAGGTTATGACTGAAAATAAGTAAATGCTTTGTCTAGCATATCTACCTGGTAAATAAAAACTAAATAAATTAACCCCCACCTTTGTCTAATGAAGAGAAGCCCACTAGAAGCTCCACTTTCCCTAGGCAGCACAAGTCCCTGTTTTAGGATTTTTTGATACACAGCCTAAAGACAACAACATAGTCAAATACAAAATGTAAAACAGTTGTTCACTATCTTAAAAAGGGCAGCCACTTGGGCACTGGTGGACAGCACACCCAATCAACACAAGGCACTGTAGTCAGTGGAAGGAGCACCACAATGCTGCAGAGAGGGATGCAGCTCCTAGTAGACTTCCTGTGCCACAGATGGGTGGTGCAGGAAGAGGCAATGGGGTGCCTGGTTCCCTGAGAGGTGCAAGGAGGGGAGTGGGACCTTCAGCCAGGCACATGTGCTGCAGGGGAGGGCACATGAGACACCCAGCTGCAGATCATCCTCACCCTTCTTCAGGGCATGGGATAGTCATAAGGATACTTAGAGGCAGGAAAAAGCATAAGCAAGGAAAGCTGGAGAGGATAGGAAAAATTAGCTGACTGGATGGGCAAGGTAGTCCTCATCTGCTATCAAATTTTTATGTTTCTATATCTTCCACGCAATTTGAAGTGGCACAACTTTTGGCGTAGGTGAGACCTTCAGTCACTGAGTCGCATCAATGGAGGATGTGCTGCAGACTATACTAACCACCTAATGTTTGCTACTAGAGGGAATAGTAGAGCTCCGTTGTTGTGGCTAACCCTTAGTCTCACCCAGGCCATAGTCAGTACTTAAACTCTGTCCTTTCGCCTCCTATCATAACTTCTTTGTTTTGTCTTGTTGGCATAGAAAAATGTAATAATATGTAAAAATAAATGTCTCCTTAACTCATCTTTTACTTTTTCCCTTCCTCTCATCTCTAGATTCTGAATCCTGTTTTCTGCTGTCTTTCTTATCTTATTGTCCCCTTACTGTGTACAGGCACATCTCAGACAGTCTCTTCCCTATACTATCAGTTCTGTCTTTGTCAGCTCTCACACTTCCTGAAAAAGGAGAAAAATAAATAAAATTCTGATTTAATGTTCACTTTTTGTGGGAGGGCAGATGGGATGAAGACACAGAAGGTGAGACAAGTTTTGTTAAAATGTCCCATAGGGCAGTGCACTTTATTACAGAAGGACTTCAACATACTTCACAATAAAATAAACAGTTCAAACAGTGCAACTCTGGAACTTCTGTGTTGCTTGTGCTACTTGACTAGTCAGGATGATCTTGGGCAACTGCAAAAACTTGGCTTAAAGGGATGTCAGTTCCCACTCAGCCAGTAGACTCACAGGGACAAAACCAATACCTGAGGGTGGTCCTACCTGCATCTACAGTTCTGCAGCCAACACTTTAGGTAGACCAGTTACCCCTCTAGCTGCTACACTCAGCTCTGGTCCAAAACATCCCAGCCTTGGCTAGCATCGCCACTGGTCAGTCTTTTTGAGACTGCTCCCAGCACTGACTACTCCCCTCTTGCATCAGCCAGTTATTACTCTTGCAGCGAACCGCTACTTCCACAGCTCAGGTCTCATCTTATCTAATTTCATTATCTTATTATCTGCCAGACTGTGCTCAGCCAGCTCCTTTTATAGAGTAGGAGATCATGTGACCTGTCAATCATAGCTTAAATGTTAGTTAACTGTTTGCAGCAATTTTAAATATGACTGTCTCATGCAGAAAAGTAAGAAAAGCATGAAAAAAACATTTTAACACATATCAACTTTTAAACAATCAGGAAATAAAGCGATAAGAAAATAAAGAAGGGAACTTCCAGGCAGGAAGTCCCACCCTTCTTGTTCTCAGACTTCCTCATGCTAGAGCTCTATAAACCCAACAGAGTCCTGCCGGTCTGAGCCCAGAGTAATCCACAAAATGGACTCCAGAAAACTAAAAGCACATGGAGTCAGGCATACCACAGGCAGGTACATTTTCCTCAACATATAGCAATATGTGCTGCAGTTTTTGCTTTTAAAGAAACATTTCATGTAGTATCAGAAAATTCAGATAAGATGAGCAATATAAAACAAAAGGCTCTTTGTTAATGCATTGTTGGGAGCAGTTTGTTAAACATGTGTTTGGTACATTTCAAACAGTAAGAACTTTGGGATTCCTGATACCTTTATTACCTTCCATATAAAACTAAAGGTGGTTTCTAGTAGTTCTTCTTCAATATTCTGTTTTATATGATATTTAGGACCAAAAACACAGTTTCATTTTATGTACTTTCTTCCCTGGGTAAAATATTTTGCAAAATGAAACTTTTAACAGGGTAATACAGCAATAAAGTACACAATATTTCTTTCACCCTAACTGTGCAAGGGCAGCACGTTTAAGTTCTGGGTGACCACTCCAGCAAAGACAAGATAGAATATTAGAAAGGTCAGCATAGAAGAAAGGCTGCAGCAAAAAGGATAAGGAAGAAACATTAATTTGACATGCTTGAGTGGGGCAGCTGCACTCACCAAAGCACCAGGATCTTTAATAAAGAATGCAGAATCAGTTCAGTTCAATAAATCCATTTATTCCAGCCACAAAATAGAATCAACAGAAGGAAGAGTGCAGTGTTAGCACACTGCCTGCTTACATATCACCCCCTCCACAGGGCTTCCTGAGCTAATCAACTATAGTCACATAGGTGTTTGTATATAACAATTCAATTAATCACATGTGTTGTTTTAACCAATATGAATTACAGACTAATATAGGTACAATAATGTTACCATAAGTGCTTTATCACCAGTGTTAAATACATCCCCTTACAAAATAAAATAAAATAATGAACTTTTCATTTAAATTTATCACTTTCATCACTTGTGTGTTTGAAGCCATATTTCATTCTAAATTTAATAAAGTATTCCTCATACGTCCTGACTTTCAATTTGAGGTTACACTGTAAAATATAACAGAATTGAATTAATTTGACCAAATAATATATTTACTTTGTTCATCTTCACATTATTTATACTAGCAGCATATGATACAATTCAATACATAACTATTTTTATAAAGACATTTTAACAGAAAAGAAACCTGGTGACACTTCCATGTGTTTACATATTTTGGGGGGCTTTTATCATTTCATCCTTCTTTTTAAGAGGAAAGGAGAAATTTTGAATTTCCATTTAATCCTGGATATTTCAGGGCTCTAGTTCTATACATCCATTTTGTTCATGGTAATTCAAAATATTATCAATATCCCCACCTCTCACATTTTTTGGTAAGCTTTCAATGCCAATAAATGATATTTTATGCTGTATATTAGGTTGGCCATGAACATGTGCAGCAATTGCATAGGTCAAATTTTTGTTTTTAATTGCATTAACATGTTCGTAGTTCCTGAACCTCAGTTTCCACTTAGTTCTACCCACATAGTAACAGCCACATGAACATAACAACAGGTATATCACTCTCTCCGAGTTGCAGTTAACCATACCCTTAATTTGTTCTGGGCTGCCACTTGCTGGGTTAACAAAGCATTTTGCTTTTTCATGTACTGACATGCTTTGCAAAGCCCACAGGGTTTGTTACCCCATTTTTCTTTATCAGGTCTTTTATTTTTGGCTGGCTTACAACTATGAATCAATTGGTCCTTCAGGTTTTTCCCCACCTATATGATACCTCTAAGGGTTGTGTCACTAATTCACTAAGTGCAGGAACACATCTGAGTGTTTTCAAGTTTTTCCTAGTCTGTTAACCACTTCTTTAGTTCCACCCCCAAAATTCGTAACAAATATGGGTGGTGTACCATTTTTCTTTCTTTTATTTTTTTGGGAGCAATAAAGATTCCCTAGGTACATGGTCCACTTGTGTTTTAGATAGAACAAGATCCTGGTTTCTATAATGTCTCTCATAGAATTTCTCTGTCAGTTCCTCCGAACATTGCTCAGATTTTTCTTTTTCTAAACAATTTCTTTTCATTCTGAGGTACTGTTCTTTTGGTGGGTTACGGATCAAACATGGTGAGTAGCAACTATTTGCCCTTAACAGGCTGTTTCTGGGTTTGGTGTATAGATCCATTTCAATTGTGCCATCAGTGTTCTTTGTTATATGTAGGTCCAAGAAATTTACTGCTGTCTGATTGGATGTGACAGTAAATTTTAGATTTGGACTTCGCAATAAAATAAGCAGTTCAAACAGTGCAAATCTGGAACTTCTGTCTTGTTTGTACTACTTCACTACAGGGTTATATTTAACTCTAAAAATTGATTAGTGTTTTGCTCATAAAAGTTCTAAAAGATTGTGAAAATGCATAGCACTTGCCTCACTGTGTTTAACAAACATAACACTTCTAGAAAACCTATAAAAATGCTTTCTGTACAGTTAGTATTGTTCCCCAGAAAAAAAACTGCTAATCCATTATTTAAAATCCTGTACTAGTCAGGATGGTCTTGGGGAACTGTAAAAACTTGACTTAAAGGGCTGTCAGTTCCCACTCAGTCAGTAGGCTCACAGGGACAAAACCAATACCTGAGGATAGTCCTACCTGCACCTGCAGTTCTGCAGCCCATACTTTTGGTAGACCAGTTACCCTCTAGCTGCTCAACTCAGCTCTGGTCCTAAACATCCCAGCCTTGGCTAGCACCGTCACTGGTCAGCCTTTCTGAGACTGCTCCCAGCACTGACTACTCCCCTTGCATCAGCCAGTTTTACTCTTGCAGCGTCATCTCACCGCCACAGCTCAGGTATCATCTTATCTTATTATCTGCCAGACTGTGCTCAGCCAACTCCTTTTCTAGAGCAGGAGATCATGTGACCTGTCAATCATAGCTTAAATGTTTGCAGTAATTTTAAATGTGACTGTCTCATGCAGAAAAGTAAGCAAAACATGAAAAAATTTAAATTTTAACACATACCAGCTTTTAAACAATCAAAATAAAAGCAATTAGAAAATAAAGAAGGGGACTTCCAGGCAGAAAGTCCCACCCTTCTTGTTCCCAGACTCCTCATGCTAGAGCTCTATAAACCCCACAGAGTTCTGCCAGTCTGAGCCCATAGTAATCCACAAAATGGACGCCAGCAAACTAAAAGCACATGGAGTCAGGCATTCCACAAACAGGTACATTCTCCTCAACATATAGCAATGTGTGCAGTTTTGACTTAAATAAACATTTCATGTAGTACCAGGAAAATTCAGTTAAGACCAGCAATATAAAACAAAAGGCATTGCTAATGCATTGTTTGTAGCAATTTGTAAAACATGTGTTTGATACATTTCATCAAACAGTAAGAACTTTGGGATTCCTGATACCATTATTACCGTCCATAAAAAACTAAAGGTGGTTTATAGCAGTTCTCCTTCAGTATTTTGTTTTATATGATATTTAGGACCAAAAACACAGATTCATTTTATGTACTTTCTTCCCCGGGTACAATATTTTGCAAATGGAAACTTTTAACAGGGTAATACAGCACTGAAATACAAAACATTTCTTTCATCCTAACTGTGCTAGGGCAGCACATGTATACTTAAAGGGAAACACCCATCTAGGATTAAATTAATCAATATTGTTACCAATGGAAAATTGCTTTACATAAACTATTGACTGAACATGTAACACTTTTAGGGCCGGAATTATACCCATTCAGTTTCCCCTTCCTTTATAGCTGCAGGCATCCATTTTCTAAATCACAGGCACAGGAAATGACATCACAGCAGGGGAACACATATAGTCAATAAATATTTTAACCAAGAGAGCCACACTAAGCTGAAGCCTTAGAGCACAAGAAAGTTAAGTGACTAGCTCCGGGTCACACAGTAATGCAAGTGGGGACTGTGGGATTCAAACCCAGGTTTCTAGATTTGCAGCTCAGAGCCTTAAACCACTGCATTGTACTGCCTCCTTGAATGGGAAAGGAAATGAAGCAACAACTGCTTTTACCTAGTTCATGGGGATGTGAACTTGTCTCTAATCTTGAAGGGGTTGCTATAAACAAAAGTAGTGTACTGCCAGTGCCAACAGTTTCTGAGCTGCTTTGGGGTTTATATTACTTTGTACAATGTTTTGTGACACTTCGGTTTAGTAAAATGTTTAGTGGTAGTGTGCTTTGCAGAATTTTCTGCTTCTGTGGTAACACTGTAAATCATTTTTATTCCTGTACCTAGTTGGTTCCAGTATTTGTTAACACTGAAATAGCTGTGTTTACATTTTTTTGTTGGCATCATGTTCTGTCATTTGTAGGAGTGTGATCTAGTGGCTAGAGCACAAGCTTGGGGCCCAGGAAATGAGTTTCAAACCTCTGTAAAGTCAATTACTAACTGTGTGACCTTGAGTAAATCACAAAACCCCCAGTGCTCCTGTCCACCTAGCAGCAGAAATGAATAGCAGCAGGACCCCACTGGAAATGAGGTGACACATCTCAGCTGGACTATCTTGGGTAAATAAGCTGTAACAAAATAATTGTTTTGTGTTGGTGTGTGACAGGATAGATGGCTGTCAATACAGAACCCTTCTGAACAAAGGTGCAGACCTACAGGTGTGTGTGGGGAATGGACCCCCCAAATTTGCCCATGAGCATTCAAAGTGTCCCTAAATGCATGCAGTGTCAGAAGGGAAACAATCATGGTCTCTTATTACTGCAGTGCCCCCCCAACATACACATACACACTTACTTTTCCCCATGTTCCAGCACAACTCCTTCTGAAGGTTGCAACATAAAAAAAAATCTTTATTTGAACACCATCCAGAAACAGGTTTCATTTCACCAAAATAAAAGAAAAAAACACAGCAAGTTTGTTTTGTCATTTCATGATTCCAGCTGTTTCACTCTGCCTTTCCAGCAGGAAAGCTTCAGTAGCCCCTTCTTTTTGAGATAAAACCTATTCACTTCCCTGATGCTGTCAGGTGAAATCACTAAACCATTAAGTGGCTGGTTATGACATCTCATCAAAAGGCCTAACTTTTCTTTTCCTCTCACCTTGAAAGAGGCAGTATAGTGCAGTCGTTTAAGGCTCTGAGCTACAAACGTGGTGACTTGGGTTTGAGTCCCACTTGCATTGCTTTATGACCCTGAGCAAGTCACTTAACTTTCTTGTGTTCTCAGGTCACACTTGGACTCAAGCTTCAGCTTAGCGTGCCTCTCCTGGTTAAAATATTGATCAACTATATGTGTTTCCCCTGATGTGATGTTATTTCCTCTGCCTGTGATTTAGAAAATGGATGCCTAAAGCTATAAAGGGAGGGGCAACTAATTAGGTTACAATGCTGGCCTTAAAAGTGTTACAGGTTCAGTCAATAGCTTATGTAAAGTAGATTTCCATTGGTAGCAATATTGATTAATTTAATCCTAAATGGACGTTTCCTTTAATGCTAGCTGTGTGTGTTGGGGAGTCCGGAAGAGAAGAATTAGTATGAGCATTAAAGTTTAAGCACTGGGCCACTACTCCAGCAAAGACAAGATAGAATATTAGAAAGGTTAGCATAGAAGAAAGGCTGCAGCAAAAGGATAGGAAAGAAACATTAATTTGACATGCTGTAAGACCATTCCTGCACTGAATGTTTCAGGTCTCAGCACACTTTCATTTGATTTGGTATCTTAGAGCAGCCTTGTTGTGTTTGTAAGGCTTTCTAGTAGCCCCTTAGGACCTTGTTATCTACTTGTATTAAACAAACATACCATAGGAGGGTGTGAAGTGTGGGTTTTCAAGGAGGATGCTGATCCACAGATGTAGGCACTCAGAAACATAAATTTATTGAAGCTGGACAACTAATGCGAACTTCAGATGATAAATTAACAAAATAATAACCATACAACATAAACATGAAACTTCAAAGCAATAAAAATCCTGGACACTAGGAGGAGCTAGTGAACATTCCACTGAGGTCAGAATACATCTGTACCTCACCAGGCTACCTAAAGAACTGAACAAAAAACAGGCCTTATATACCAAGGCAGCATGTGACTTACCTAACTCCTCCCTATTCTATCCTAAGTTTAACTTTCATCAAGAGCAAAGCTTATTCTTATTTATCAGATCAAAGAAAACATTTCTATTATGTTGCAATATTTCACATCATCATATTATACAAAAACAATGCTTAACAAAGTTTTTACTTTTATGAGCTACAGGAGTAGCACCACCCCCTAATGATGTACATAGATACATAGATGCATAGACAGTGTCGGCAGATAAGGGCCTATGGCCCACCCAGTCTGCCCATTTGAGCGTGTAAGTTCAGTTTATGTTTTCCTAGAAGTCTGTTGCCCCTTACCCCTGACCTCCAGAATTCCTTTATGTCTATCCCATGCATTCTTAAATCCTGTGATTGTTTCAATCCCCACCACTTTCTCTGGCAGGGTGTTCCACTTGTCCACCACCTGTTCTGTGAAGAAATTCTTCCTCACATTTCCTCTGACTCGTCCTCCCTCCAACTTCATCTCATGCCCTCTAGTACTGGAACATCTTTTTCACTTAAAATAGTGTATTCCTGCACCCTGTTCCTCCCTGTAAGATACTTGTATGTCTCTATCATATCCCCCTCTCCCTCCTCTCCTCCAGGGAGTACATGCTCAGTTCCTTCAACCTGTCTTCATAGGACTTGTGATGCAATCCATGCACCATCTTTGTTGCCCTCCTCTGAACCTTCTCTACCCTGTCTATGTCCTTATGTGAGTATGGTCTCCAGAACTGTACACTGTACTCCAGGTGGGGCCTCACTAGTGTCTTGTATAGTGGAATTATGACCTCCCTTTTCCTGCTGGTGATGCCCCTGCCTATGCATCCCAGCATCCTATTTGCTTTACCTGCTGCCTTGTCACACTGTTTCCCTACCTTGAGGTCATCAGAGATGATAACCCCAAGATCCTTTTCCTGCTTGGTGCATGCTATATCCTCACCCCCCAATTTATTGTGCCAGGGTTTTTGTGCCCCATATGCATTATCTTGCACTTCTTTGTATTGAATTTCAACTGCCAAACCCCTGACCATTCTTCAAGTTTCTGCAGGTCCCTTCTCATTCTGTCTACACCCTCTGGTGTGTCTACTCTGTTACAGAGCTTTGTGTCATCAGCGAACAGTGAAATTCTGCCTTCTAGGTCCCAAGTAATGTCACTGATGAAGATGTTGAATAGGACTGGTCCCAGCACTGATTCCTGTGGTACCCTCACTGGTCACTCTTCCTCTGTGGAGTGACAGCCATTTACCACCACCCTCTGTGTCCTGCCGCCCAGCCAGTTACCTACCCACCACACTACTGTCCTGCCCACACCCATATTCCCCAGTTTGTGTAATAGTCTTCTATGTGGCACAGTGTCAAAGGCCTTGCTGAAGTCCAGATAGGCCATGTCCACTGCCCTCCCCTGCTCCACCTACCTAGTCACCCAGTCAAAAATTCAACGAGGTTAGTCTGACATGACCTCCCTGGTGAAACCATGCTGCCTTGGGTCCTGTAGTCCACTGACAACCAGACGATTTTAAATGTGGGAGGTGACCAGCCGCCAGCTCTATAGTACAACATAGGGAAGTGAGAGTTCAAGCTGTAGCTCCATACAAAGGAGCAAGTAAAACTACTTGAAAGAAAATGCTATAGAACTCATTTTAATTATATGAATGTATCGTCACACTAGTACTATCAAATATTCGGTATGCCAATGGTACTGTTTGGTAACAACATAAAAAAAAAATTATTTTTAATGGAGAAGGGAAGGGGGTTAGTCTGAAACAAACTACAGTGTTTTGTGGGTTGTTTTAAAAGTATTTTAAGTATTTTAATCCATTAGAGCCACTAATTACTATAGGCATTACAGTTTCAAATAAATGAATTTCTTGTTGGGGAAATTTTAGTTTGCCATCCGGGTTTGGTTCAGGCTGTGCACAGCTTTAAAATACTTATACACCCAAATTGTAGTGCTTAGAGCTTTACCGCCGCTACCAATGGCGTGTTTTTACAATTAAAGCACTTTCTTTTCCCCAAAGTAGTAGCAGGAGAACCAGGGGGGGTTTAAAATCTCTGTGAGGGCACAATTTTACTTCCAAGTAAATGGGGGACAGAAACGCTAGCTTAGCGGTGTCCAGGAAGTGCGCTATGCACAGAGGGCGGTTTCTGTAGAACTGACTGCTCCATTGTCGAGAAGCAGACTCCTTGGCTACCGCAGAACAGCCCTGTTTCACAACTGCTCCAACAGAAAAACCAGCACTTTAGAAATCCTTTAAACAGGCAGGCTAGCATACTAAAGCGTGGTATGCTAGCTCTGTCACTCCTTTACCTTTTGTTTTCACTGGCTGGACAAAAGGAAGCGAAACAAACAAAAGGGGATGCCTAACGCTAAACAGCATTGCTTTACAGCTGAAGCAAAATGAGTGCTCACCCACAAAGAGCTCCTACCACAAAATGAGCACCGTATTAACTAAAAGGGGGGTTCTTTACATGATCCTCATCGTGGATTCATGCAGTAGGCATTACATTCCCACTTAAAGAGGGGCTTAACCTAAAATGTTTTACTCTCTTTTAATTATTTATTTATTTATGTTTTCACACTAGTAGGGGTATAACTAGTGGGGTGCGGGTACCAAACGAGGAGGACACACAAACAGTTCAAGAACTGTCCAGATCTCTATATACCAGACCAAGAATATCACGAGGGATAGTAAGAACGCTATATAGGTGGCCTGCCTATATAACATGGAAGTAAAGAGATGGAAATAAAGCAAAAAAGAGGGAAAAAAAAGGGGCTGTTGCAACAGACTTAAAAAAAAAAATGTCTAGTATATGGAGTTATCTGTCACATTCCTCCCCACTCAAGAAGAAACCAATGCCATGAAAACATAATTATCATTGGTTTCCTTCTTTTGTTTTCTGGAACCAAACAGATCTCCAATTTCTTTTTACAGAGAGGGGAGATGGAGCTTTAGCCCTCCTTCTCCCAAAGCTCCACTCCGGAGTCCCTTTAATTTTACAGATACAAAACTAGAAACAGATATCAGTCATTACTTACTTTCACTCCGGAGTCTGCTATCAAAGGATTATTATCTGCACCATAACGTGACAAATAATCAGAGTTAAAGTGTTTCTTTACTGATCGGTGTTGAATTTCAAAATTATAGGGTTGAAGGGCCAGATACCATCTCATGATACGAGGGTTTTTATCCTTCATAATGTGCAGCCAACATAATGGATTGTGATCTGTAATTATCAAAAATTTTCTGCCCCACAAATAACATTTTAGCGCATTTATGGCCCAACGAATAGCTAAACATTCTTTTTCTATTGTTGAATATTTAGTCTCTCTTAGATGCAGTTTTCTACTAATAAATATAATGGGGTGTTCTTTCTCCCCAGCGAGTTGGGAAAGAACAGCCCCGATGCCCTGACAGGATGCGTCAGTTTGCACTATAAATAGCTTCTGAAAATCTGGACTATGTAGAATGGGGTGAGAACACAACTTTGCCTTTAATAGTGTAAATGCTTTTTCACACTGTATAGTGCATTGAACTTTTTCAGGTTTGTTTTTCTTAGTTAGTTCAATCAATGGGCTAGCTATGTCCGCAAAATTAGTCACAAAACGTCGGTAATAACAGGCTAATCCCAAAAAGGCTCTTACTTGTTTTTTTGTTTGTGGCTGAGTGCTATTGGCAATGGCATCTACTTTACCAATTTCAGGCTTCACTTTACCATTCCCAATTATGAAGCCTAAATATTTGGTCTCTTGCATGGCTAATGAACATTTACTTGGATTTATAGTTAATCCTGCCTTCTGTATAACTGTTAATACAGTTTGTAGATGTATCATATGTTCTTCCCAGGATGAACTAAAGATAATAACGTCATCCAAATACGTTGCACTATAGTCCATGTGGGGTGCAACAAATTATCCATACATCGCTGAAAGGTTGCTGGGCACCATGCAAACCAAAAGGCTTTTGTGAATTGAAATAATCCTAATGGAGTGCTGAAGGCTGTTTTATCCTGATAATCTGCATCTAAGGGTATTTGTCAATTTTGACAAATCCAATGTACTTATGTATTGAGCATTACCCAACCTGTCGATAATATCATCGATTCAGGGCATTGGATACCCGTCAAATCAGGATATTGCATTCAGTTTGTGAAAATCTAGGCAAACCCTTACACCTCCTCTTTTTGTTCACAACTACCATAGGAAAACTCCATGAACTCATTGAAGGTTAATTACTCCTAGTTGTTGCATTTTTCTAATTTCCTTAATGACCTCTCCCTTTAAACTTTCAGGTAGTCTATAAGGTTTATGTCTAATAGGTTTATTAGTATTCACCTCAATATGATGCTCAACTCCCTCAACCCTCCCAGGTGTTGTGGTAAAAGTAGTCTGAAAAGTACTCAGGATATCCTTTAATTCCTTCCTTTGTTCAGCATTTAACTTGTCATTAAAGGTCACATCTTTCATCTCACCTGGACCATCTAAACGTTCGTAGCTAGTTCCAATTCACTTTTAACTATCTCAGGGTGTACAAATAAGGATGGTTGATTTCAGTCATGCCACAATTTTAATAAGTTGGCATGATATATTTTAAATTTTACCTTTTTTCTGGACAAATGATCTCATAGTTCACCAGACCAACCTGCCTGTGAATGGTATAGGGCCCCTGCAATTTCATCAATAGCTTATTATCTGTACATGGCAACAAAAGAAGAACTTTATCACCAGGCTGGAGTGTTTTAGTCCCTACCCCTTTGTTGTAGTACTGTTTTTGAGACATTTGATGGTCCATATTACTTTGCTGGGCCTTCCTAGCATATTTTGTTAGTTTTTGGCGCAATGTAGTGATATAGTCTAATGTAGACATTGGTACAGCGTCTGACTTTGTTCTTTCCCAGCTTTCCCTTACTATATCTAACACCCCCCTTGGATTTTTACCAAATAATGACTCAAAAGGGGAGTATCCTGTGGATGCCTGGGGAACCTCATGATAGGCAAACATTAGGTATGGCAAATACCTATCCCAATATTTGCCTTCATCGTTTGTAAATTTTGTTAACATTTGTTTTAGTGTTTTATTAAAACGTTCCACCAGCCCATCAGATTATGGATGGTAAGGAGATGTAAAAATAGAATGTACCCTAGGTTCTGATAAAGACGTTGCAATACTTGGGAACAGAAGTTGCTGCCCTTATTTGTCAGTATTTTCTAGGTATACCCATTCTGGAAAATACTTTACCAACTCCTCAGCAACTTTTTTCAGCTGTAACTGTGCGCATAGGTATAGCCTCTGGGTATTTTGAAAAGTAATCACAAATAACTAAAATACAGTGGTTTCCTTTTGCACTTTTAGGTAAAGGACCTACTATATCCATGGCAATATGAGTGAATGGGGAGTCTAGTGAGGGTAAAGGCTGAAGGGGTACCTTATCTTTTCTGAGGACAGGTCTTACTTTCTGACACTGTTCGCATGGCTTGCAATACTCAGCTACATGATCATGAATACAAGTTACGTGTGTTTGATTTTGAGACCCAGGAACTGTATGTAACATATTAGCTTTGATCAGGGTTTGTCTGCTACCAGAATCTAACAATCCAACCATGTCCTTCCCATTTACTTTAACAGATGTAATGTACTGTCCCCAATTGGCCAACACCAAATGAGTGGGGCTGGTTTTCTTTCTCAGGCAGAACCTGTAATGTGTTCCTTCCTTGACGGAATGGCATATTATCTCAGTGTTAGGGGGTTTGGCAACATTTGTGCTTTTAACAGTTCCACTAGATATGGATGTTGTAGTTGAGGAAGACCTTACCATGGGATGGGTTGCACCGGCTCCAGGATACCCCTTGTTCCTATTCGGCCTTGCAGTCAGGTAGTCTTCTACTAGTTGTACTGCCTTCTTAGCTGTCTCTGGGTGGTGTTCCCAAACCCACATCTGGACACCCTGGGGTAAGATGCGTAGGAATTGTTCCATAACAACAGCCTTCAATATTTGTTCTTTTGTATTGATGGAGGGCTGTAACCACTTAGTACATAAGTCCTTTAGTCTGGTAAAGGTCTCCTGTGGGGTATCTGATGACCGAAATCTTAAAGTTCAAATCTTTGCCTATATGTCTCCAGACATATGTCATAGAGCTTCAAAATAGCCTCCTTTTAGTATCATAATCTTCACTCATTGCATTGTCCACATTGCCATATGTTAGTTGAGCTTTTCCGGTGAGATAAGGTGCAAGACGTATCACCCACTGTCCTCTAGGCCACTGACAGGCTTGTGCTATGCGCTCAAATGTAGTCAGATAGGTTTCTATATCATCTGTTTAACTTAACTTAGTAAGTTTTATGTCCTTAGGGTAATCACTTGTTGGAAGAGGTGGTCTACCAATGCCAATAGCTTGTATAGCTCTCAAAGTATCAGCCCACCTGGCCTCTTTTTGTTGCATGTCCCTTTCCCTCTGTTTCTCCAAGGCTATTTGTTGGATGCATAGCCACTGTAGCAAATCTTGAGCAAATTGAAGCTGTGGTGAGTTTCATTAGCGGCGGCTGGCAGCTGACTTTTTCCATTTTTCCGGGGAGGCGGGGTCGTGCAATGATGCCTGCGTCCGCCCCGTCTCCTATACATGCCAGTGCCGGTAGCTGTGTGAGATCCTGGCCTCCATGGGGGTCATCAATGCTCAGGCACTTCCCTCCCTCCCCCTGGAGAGAGCAGTCCTTGGGACGCTCCATCCTTTCTCCTGGCCGACTTCCTCCAGAGCACTCTGGTCCGCTCAACTCCGGTCACCGGGTATCGCATGCCGAATCCAACTGCTGTGCCTGGATGGGCTGGCTCTGGCCCTTCTCCTTTGACTGCTGGCATACCACACAGGACCTGCAGAACTTTTTCACCTCCCTGAAAATTCTAGGCCAATAGCTGTGAGCTATTAGGCAGACCACGGTTTTATGTCACCTCAAGCTCTCTCCATTAGGGCCAATGTGAGCAGCTGCCAAGACTTGATGCCCAAGTGGTTTGGGTACCACTATCTGCTTCTCCATGCAGCTAGTTCGAGGGTTAAAATGCCTCTATAGCAGCTCATTACCCTTTCTTATGTAACATGGCTTAGCGTAACCCAGTTCATCTTTATTAGAGATCTCACACCCTCTCTCTTTACCAAAGTTTAACATACTGGATTTTTCAGTGATACAAATCATAGGTGAACAGTTATTTGAACCCACAACCAAAACCGTCTTAAGAGTCCCTTCAGCCTTTGCAAGGCCCTCCTGTTCAGCATCAATGAGGTGGTTAACAGTACTTACAGAAGTAGGTATCAGCTTATCCTCACAGTCACATAAAACTGCTGAGCTATCCTCTTCAACTGTCCCACCTTGGTAACCATAACAGTCCCCCATTATGGTTTCTTCCAGGACAGTCATTTTCCCTGGTACAACCTTGATGCTTGTCTGAACAGTCTCCTCCTACAGTGGCCTTTATCTCATGGACACCACTGCAGTCCTGCTTAGTAGCACTTTCAGGAACTCTCAACACTTCAGATGGCACAACCTCAGTCTCTCCTCTCTTAACCTGCTCTGACATTCTCCAAACGGTCTGCTCCAGATGCACAGTCCTCATCAACACACCATTGATGGTCTCTTCCATCACCATAAATTGTGCCTCCAACTGATCACAGGTCTTGGTCAGTTCTAGCACTGCTGCAACTGTTACTTTCAGCATCTGTTTATCTGTTATTGTCTCTTCTGGGTGACTTAGCTTCACAGCTACCTCCATTTTGTCCATTGTGCTCTCTGCTAACTTTTCTTATAGGCCTCTTCCTTGTTTTTGGGACATCTCACCTTCTGACCCTTTCTGCCTTGGTCAGACACCGATGAAATATTCCACTCTGTCACCATATGTGGGAGTGTGGGTTGGATGAAGACACAGGTGAGACAAATTCTTTTAAAATGTCCCATAGGGCAGTGCACCTTATTACAGAAGGACTTCAACACACTTTGCAATATAATAAAAAGTTCAAACAGTGCAAATCTAGAACTTCTGTGCTACTTGTACTACTTGACTAGTCAGGATAATCTTGGGCAACTGTAAAAACTTGGCTTAAATGGCTGTCGGTTCCCACTCAGCCAGTAGGCTCACAGGGACAAAACCAATACTTGAGGGTGGTCCTACCTGCACCTGCAGTTCTGCAGCCCATACTTTAGGCACACCAATTATCCCTGTAGCTGCTCAACTCAGTTCTGGTCCAAAACATCTCAGCCTTGGCTAGCACCGCCACTGGTCAGTCGTTCTGAGACTGCTCCCAGCACCGACTATTCCCCTCTTGCATAAGCCTGTTTTTACTCCTGCAGAGGACCACTCCCTCCATAGCTCAGATCTCATCTTATCTCCTTATCTTATTATCTGCCAGACTGTGCTCAGACAGCTCCTTTTATAGGGCTGGAGATCGTGTGACCTGTCAATCATAGCTTAAATGTTAATTAAATGTTTGCAACAATTTTAAATATGACTGTTTCATACAGAAACGTAAGCAAAACATAAACAAAAAAACATTTTAACATATATCAGCTTTTAAGCCATCCCAAAATAAAACAATAAGAAAATAAAGAAGGGAACGTCCTCGCAGGAAGTCCCACCCTTCTTGTTCCCAGACTCCCTCATGCTAGAGATCTAGAAAGCCCACAGAGTTCTGCTGGTTTGAGTCCATAGTAATCCACAAAATGGACGCCAACAAACTAAAAGCACATGGAGTCAGGCATTCCCAAACAGGTAAATTTTCCTCAACATATAGCAATGTGTGCCATTTTGGCTTAAAGAAACATTTCATCCAGTATCAGGAAAATTCATATAAGACCACCAATATAAAACAAAAGGCATTGCTAATGCACTGTTTGTAGCAGTTTGTAAAACATGTGTTTGGTACATTTCATCAAACAGTAAGAACTTTGGGATTCCTGATACCTTCATTACTGTCCATATAAAACTAAAGGTGATTTATAGAAGTAGGCCCAGTGGCGCTGAGGGTTGAGGCACTGGATGCCACACCTCACAACACACTGGCCATCTGTGTTCAGGAAAGAGCACGGGTCACTGTGGGTTGGCAGGGAGGAGATGAATTGATTGTCCAAATGACTGCTCTTTATCTCCAGGGAGGGGGGATCCCAGCGACCAGTGCTCACCTGACCCCTAGCAAAGACTGGGGCTTGACAGCATGGACCCACACAAATAGGGGGGTGGGGACGTGGCAGACACCTGATGGGGACATATATGGAAGCATGCGTGAACCCTGTCACTGGCATCATTGCACACCACGATCCGACAGAAAGGGGAGAAAAGTAGGAAAAGGGTGCCCCGGTCACAGCAGCTTGATGGCCGTCTGTGAGCACTCACACTGGCTCCTGGAGGTGATCACCATGTGGATCCAGACTTGGTGGGGGAGTTGGTTGCCCCCTGCCACCCCACCATGGGGGGTAAGCTGTGGGGCAATAGATAATCTCCCTCTGTGGGAGACCAGTGTGGGTCATATGGCAGATGGAGGATCAGGACATGAAGACACTAGAGCTGACCGGGGGCCCCAAGGGAAGAAACGGTCACAAAAAAAAGGGGGGTTATAATACTTCTCCTTCAGTATTTTGCTTTATATGCTATTTAGGACCAAAAACACAGATTTATTTTATGTACTTTCTTCCCCGGGTACAATATTTTGCAAATAGAAACTTTTTACATGGTAATACAGCACTAAAGTGCACAACATTTCTTTCACCCTAACTGTGCTAGGGCAGCACATGTATATTTAATGCTAGCTGTGTGTGTGTATATATGTGTGTGTGGGTGTGTGTGTGTGTGTGTGTGTGTGTGTGTGTGTGTGTGTGTGTGTGTGCGTGTGCATTTGTGGGGGGGTCAGAAAGAAAGAGAAAGGGAACATTGTTTAACCAGGAGTAGCAGCTAAGCCAAAGCTTGTTTCAGACGGACCTGGGAGCACAAAAAGTTAAGTGACTTGCTCAGGATCACACAGTATGCACCTAGGCAGCTGTGGGATTTAAAAGAAGAATTAGAAAGAGCGTTAAGTTTAAGTGCTGGGTGATCAGTCCAGCAAAGACAAGACAGAATATTGAAAAGGTTAGCATAAAGAAAGGCTGCAGCAAAAGGATAGGAAAGAAACATTAATCTGACATGCTGTACAACCATTCCTGCACTGGATGTTTCAGGTCCCGGCACACTTTCATTTGATTTGATACCTTAGAGCAGCCTTGTTGTGGCTGTAAGGCTTTCTAGTAGCCCCTTAGGACCTTGTTCTCTTCTTTTATTAAACAAAAATACAGTGGTAGGGTTTCACCCTACCACACTTTTATTCTTAATTGTGCAATCTTTGCACTTTCACTCTTCTCTTTCACCCTTCTCTGTTACTAGTGTTTTTGTTGTAAAACAGTGTGGTCTAAGTGTGCTGTGTTAGTTGCCCTCTCGGACTGAATCCCTCAGCATCTCCTGTTGTTAGTCACTTTAGTGCACATAAATGCACAAGTACAACATATAGAATTCTCACTTCCTCAATTTGTCTATGTATATGGTGCTGCTGCTATGCTGCGTTAGTTGCCCTCTCATACTAAATCTCTTTACAACCCCCACAGCCATCTTGTCATTTCCAGAAATTTTCTCCAGAAAAAGAAATCATGTATGCTGCTGTATAGTTCTTCTGCTATGTTTTGTCAGTTGCTCTCTCTGACTGAATCCCTCCATCGCTGCTATATTCTGCTGCTACTGCTGCACTATCAATCACCCTCTTGGACTGAGTCTCTCCACAGTACCTCTTGTCACTTCCCAAAATCTTCTCAGAACTAGAAATTACTTATGCTGCTATATAGTTCTGCTGCTGTGCTGTGTCAGTTGTTCTGTCTGACTAACTACCTCCACAGTCCCATATGTTGTCACTTCCTGAATGTTTCTCCAGGATCAGAAATTATTTATTGTGCTGTGTATGTTGTGCTACTGCTGTTGCACTGTGTCAGTCACCCTCTTGGACTCAGTCACTCCATTGCCCTCTTGTTAATCACTTTAGTGACATAGAGGCACAAACACAATATACTGTATAAAATTCTCACTTCCTGAAATTTACTCCATAATCAGAAATTATTTATGCTGCTATATGCTGCTGTTGCACTGTGTCAGTTGCCCTCTCAGCTGAGTCCTCCACAGCTCCTCTCATTGTCACTTCCTGAAATGTTCTCCAGAACGAGAACATGGCAGCCAGGCTGCTGACTGAGCTTCCTCGATCTTGCCATGTCAAGCCTGTGCTGCATGACCTGCACTGGTGGCCTATTCAGTGGCGGATCATCTTCAAGGTTGGCTTGCTGAACTACAATGCCCTACATGGACAGGGACCATGTTATCTGCAAGAGCTTCTGTGACCCTACCGCCCCCTCTGCCCACTCCACTCCACCAAAGAGAGATTACTACAGATTTCCAGGGTGCACTTGAAGACTTCTGGGGCCCAGGCGTTTGATGTGTGGACCCTACCCTGTGGAATTCTCTACCTCGTCAGATAAGGGAGTGCCTGACTGTGGAGAGCTTTAAATCCGCACTAAAAACTCATCTTTTCAACCTTGCCTTCTCTGAGTCTGTATGAATTGTTGGTGTTAACTTGTTTTTAATCACTTATGGATATTTAAATTCAGATTTTGTGATCAATTGTACAAGCGTTCTGATCATCTGCGAATAGTGTTTTAATAAATAAAGTATTCTATTCTATTATTTATGCTAGTATGTATATGGTGCTACTGCACTGTGTCAGTCACTCTCTTGGACTGAGTCCCTCCACAGCTGTTCTTGTTAATCACTTTAGTGTTCATAAATGCACAAGCACAATATATAAAATTCTCATTTCCTGAAATTGTCTCCAGAACCAGAAATTATTTATGCTGCTATGTATGCGGTGCTGCTGCTGCACTGTGTCAGTTGCTTCTTGGACTGAGTCCCACCACAGCCCCTCTTGTTGTCACTTCTCAAGATTTTCTCCCAAACCAGAAATTATTTATGTGGCCATATTCTGCTGCTGCTGTGCTGTGTCAATCATCCTCTCAGACTGAGTATACCAAAGCCCTTTATGTTGTATCTTCCTAAACTTTTCTTGATGACCAGAAATTGTTTGTGCTGCTATGTACGTGGTGCTACTGCACTGTGTCAATCACCCTCTTGGACTGAGTCACATAAATGCACACGCACAATATACTGTATAAAATTCTCATGTCCCAAAATTTCCTCCAGAGCCAGACATTATTTATGCTGCTACATGCTGCTACTGCACTGTGTAAGTCACCCTCTTAGCTGAGTCCTCCATAGCACCTCTTGTTGTCACTTCCTGAAATTTTCTCTGAACCAGAAATTATTTATGTTGCTTTGTATGTGGGGCTGCTCCTATGCTGTGTCATTCACCATCTCAGACTGAGTCCCTCCACAACCCCTCTTGTTGTTGCTTACCAAAATTTTCTCCAAACTAGAAATTATTTTTGTGGCTTATATGCTGCTGCTGCTGTGCTGTGTCAGTCACCCTCTCAGACCAGGTCTTCCACAGTCCCATATGTTGTAATTTCATGAACTTTTCCCCAGAACCATTTATTTATGCTGTTGTGTATGTGGTACTGCTGCTGCACTGTGCCAGTCACCATCTGGACTGAGTCACTCCACAGCCCCTCTTGTTAAACACTTTAGTGCACATAAATGCACAAGCACAATATACTGTACAACTTTCTTGCTTCCCCAAATTGTCTCCAGAAACAGAAACTATTTTTGTTGCTCTATGCTGCTGTTGTACTGTGCCAGTCATCCTCTTGGCTGAGTCCTAAACAGCCCTTCTTGTCACTTATTGAAATTTTCTCCAGAACCAGAACTTATTTATGCTGCTATTTATTTTTGTTTTATTTTTGTTGACCAGGTAGGTGCACTAGACATAGAGATGCCTATTTTCAGGCACAACCCAGGGGGTTACAAAATAGTAATACAGGACAATAACAGAACAATAACAGATACAGCAATCTATGGAGGAAACATATAGTATAACAAAGGCAGAACAATCAATATAATACTGTGATAAGATAACAGCAGTAGGTATAAGGTACAAATATACAAGGTAAGTGCCATAGAATACTAGACCTATAACAAATGTGCTTGGGAAGGCCAGTAACAGCAAAAAGGAAAAACACAAATCTGACAATAAGAGCATGGTAGGACCACAGGTCCAAGGTAGCCAAGGCTGCAGAATGTAAGAACAGGACACAGTAGACACCAACAGCATAATTACTAGACCTAGGCAGTAAATACAGTAAGCACTAACAGTGTAGATGAGACCAAGGCAATAATAAGAATGCTAGACCTAGGCAATAATCCCAGTTAGCTTAGGGTTGCTCAGTATAAAAGTGAAGGCAAAATGTAGGAGGAGTGGAGGGGTGAATGTGTAGGTGCAAAGCAGTAAGGCAAAAAATGGGACCAGGGACAGGAACAGAAGGAAGAGGGAAGGAGGCTTAGTCAAATGACTAGTGTCAAGTGTGGCAGGGCATACTGGCACAGGAGGGAGACAAAGTGAGTTATAGTAGGGAAGAGCAAGAGAGGAATGGATCATGGTGAATAGGAGTAGGATAAAGTGGATTAAAGCACATGCAAGAGGCAAGACTGATTAAGTGAGTCAGGTGTTCCTTTTTAAAGAGGGCATGACTTGGTGCACATCAAATACCTAGGGGAAGGGAGTTCCAGTATTTAGGGGCAGCATGGGCAAAAGCACAGGCACCTTTGGAAGTTTTACATCACAGGACGTGGAGTGGAGTTAGGTCAATGGACCTAAGACCATAGGAGCATGGCTGGATTAACCTGTATGCTAATTACACCATGGCGTAGGGCCCCGAGGTTCAGGATGGCCCCCACTGTTAACTTATTTACAGCTACTTTCTTTAATTCTGGCTGTACTGGACAACCTCTGACAGGCCGAATTGCCCAAAAAGCAGCCCCTCCTTGAGTCAGTCAGCCCCTACCTCACTGAGTCAGCCTGGTGAATGATGACCCTCCCCCGCAACTGTTCTGAGCAAGTGAGCCTCTCAGTTTCTCTGACGGCTGCTCCAGCTTCACCTCTGATCCACCTTGACCCCACCACACACAACCAATCATGTCTATCAGAGGTGCTCTGGAGGTGTGGATACTGGGGAGCAGGAATCAGTGTGTGCATGTGCATTGCATCAGGACATGTGGCCGGGCAGTAATGAGGAGTAGAGGAGGAGAACGAGAGAGAGAGAGAGCTGTGGTGGTCAGTCATCGGAGCAGGTGGTAGGTCTTGTCTATCAAAGAAGAAGAGTCTGTGTCTAAAGACACAAAACTAGGCCACGGGGGTCACCTGGAGTCAGATTTGGCTTCAGTGCAGCGTCATGTGCTGCTGGTGTTTTCTTGTGTAGCCACTAGCCAGGGTCAGTCCAGTGCTGCTGCTAGTTTGGCCTTTGGTCCTGCTGTGACTGTGAGAAGTCCTCCCATGCTGGGCCATGCTGCAAGGCTGAGTTGTGCCACCACCACCTGTGTGATCTTGAGAAAACAATCAAGAGGACAGACTGGACTCATCAAAGTCACATTCACATCAGTCAGGCCACACCAGGTATGTTGTGTTGACTAGTTTTCTGCATGCTGCAGTGTCCAAGTTATTTGTGCTGCAGAAATAACTAGCTTTATTGCATTGGAGAAACAAACTAAGCTGTAGTTGCCTCTGGTCATGGTCTGTCTGTGAGTGTTCAGTAACCTGAGTAGTGTACTGAGTCTTTAATAAGATTTGAGTTTGGCACTGAGTGGACCATGGGATACTAATAAGTCACCTGAGGGGAACTAACTTGTGTGACTTGCTCTTGCTGGCACAGTTTTGTCTTAGTTTGATTTGAGTCATACACATAACTGGGAAGTTGCAGCAGGTTGCTCTAGGAAATTTAATTTCTGAAGTGACTGCAGTCAACACCTGCAGGTCCTGCAGGGTTCTTAAGGCTCAGTCTTTTTGGCACAACTCCATTTAGCTGCTTTGGCATCAATGACTTGGAGTAGTGGTAAGGATGTGGCAACTCAGCATTGGCAGCAAAGCAACTTTTAGGTTGACAACAAAACTATAAATGACAATGGAGATGGAGGAGAGGAAACAGTGGGAGAACAGACAGAATTGAGGACAAAGATAGCTGCACAGAGGGTGATTGTAGCAGATGCATTGCAGAGGCAAGGAGCTTGATCATGTCTCAGGTTTGGAGCTCGAAGGAGTCTTGAGCGAGAAAATAATGGGAGGGAGCTGTGAGCCCCACTAACTGCTTCAATACATGCTTCAGTTTTTTGGTTTGGGCAGAGAGAATAGGTATTCAAGAAGGCATGTGCAGGGAGATCGTGGCAGCTACAATCCCCATTTTTATTAATTTATTTATGCGGAATTTGAATTTGATATCTGGGCAGGCAGGGCACACTAATTGAAGTCTAATGTCCAGGGGAGGGAAAAAAAGAGGATCCATAATTAATAATAACAAAAATAGTTACAAGGTACAGTAGTGGCAAGGGAAAAACAAGATGAGTTAAAGATAACTAAAAAGTGAAAATTTACAAAATGTTAATATTGTACTGATAAAATGTTTCTTTGTGCAGTAATTGGTCATTCTGAATTGTGTTGTTTATAATCAAGGGCATGTGACCTGTCAAGTCATGTGGCACAACACATAGCATTATAAACCACATCCTGCTTGAGTACCCTGGTCGTTACTGCAGAAGAGTGGAATGTTGGCATTTAGTGGCCCCACGGGCCACAAAATATGACTTGAAGTAGGGCCCCCACATCCATTAATCTGGCATGCATAGGAGGAGGATTGGGGATCAGCAGGGAGGCAAGGGATACAGGGATGTGTGATCTGACAATATTATCAATAAGGGAGCCAAGGGAGAGAAGTTGATAGGTGGAGGGGGAGGGCCACTTAAGAGCAGCATAGAGCTGACAATGATGTTTGCATTGTGGGGATGCTGAAGCATAGTGACAGATATTATTATACAGTAAGTTATATCACATTTATGAAGAGCAGTTTTGGATGCCCTTACATACGTGACAGCACCATATGCTGTGTACGTGGTGCTTCTGCTGTGCTGTGTCAATCGCCCTCTTGGGCTGAGTCACTCCACAGCCCCTCTTGTTAAACACTTCATTACACATAAATGCACAAGGACAATATACAGTACAACATTCTCATCTACTGAATTTGTCTCCAGCACCAGACATTATTTATGCTGCCATAATATGTGGTGTTGCTACTGCACTATGTGAGTTGCCCTAATAAAACTGAATAACTTCCACAGACCCTCTTGTTGTCACTTCCCAAAATGTTCTTCAAAACCAAAAATTGTGTGTGTAGCTAGATGTTGCTGCTGCTGCTGTGCTGTGTCAGTCATCCTCTCAGAGTGAGCCTTCCACAGCCCCTCATGTTGTCACTTCCTGAACTTTTCACCAGAATCAGAAATTACTTGTGCTTCTATTTCTGTAGTGCTGCTGCAGTGTGTCAGTCACCATATTGGACTGAGTCACTCCACAGCCACTTTTGTTAGTCCTGTTAGTGCATGAATGCACAGGAACAATATACTGTATGAAATTCTCAGTTCTAAAATTGTCTCCATAAACAGAAATTATTTATGTTGTTAATGCTGATACTGCACTGTGTCAGTCACCCTCTCAGCTGAGTGCTCGACAGTTCCTCTTATTGTCACTTCCTGAAATGTTCTCCAGGATTGGTTATGCTTCTATGCATGTGGTGCTGCTGCATCAGTCACCCTCTCAGATTTGAGTCCCTTGACAGTCCTCCTTGTTGTTACTTCTCCAAATTTTCTCCAGCACCAGAAATTATTTATTCTGCTATGTGTGTGGTGCTTCTGCCATGCTGCATCAGTTGCCCTCTTGGGTTGAATCCCTCCACAGTCACTCTTGTTAATCACTTTAGTGCACATAAATGCACAATCACACTATATACAATTCTCACTTTCTGAAATTTTCTCCAGAACTAGAAATTATTTATGCTGCCATGTATGCAGTGCTGCTCCTACACTGTCAGTTGCACTCATGGACTGAGTCCTTCCATGGGCTCTCTTGTCATTTCCTGAAATTTTCTCCAGAAGCATAAATTAGTTATGCTGCAATATGCTGCTGATGCTGTGCTGTGTCAGTCACCCACTCAGACTGAGCCCTCCACAGCCCCTCTTTTCTTCACTTCCTGAAATTTTCTCCAGAATCAGAAATGATTTATACTGCTGTACAGTATGTTGTTGCTCCTGCGCTGTGTCTGTTGCCCTCTTAGACTGAGTTACTCCACAAACCTTTTTGTCATCACTTCACAAAATGTTCTCCAGAACCAGAAATTATTTATGCTGTTATATCGTGTTGCACTGTGTAGGTTAAGGAGGTTATTTTTTCTTACAGTGTCAGGCAATGATAATCTCAGTGGGCTAGTTAGGCATAGTCATCAGCTGAATTGGTGGCCACTGGCAACAAGATGAATGGTGAAGGTGCTAAAGGGTTGTTATGATGTGTGCTGATGCTGATGCTTGCTTGCTAGAAGAGGAAACATTCATTTAGTCACAATGAGATGAGACCTGTGAAAACAAGATTAAAAAACTCTAGTTCAATCCATGCTGCTTTGCACCTGTGAAAGGAAACTAAAACTAAAAAAATAAAAAATAAAAGGCAAAAACTTTAGGAAAGGATACTTACCTCACTTTGGTGATGACAGTGCCATGAAATGACATGATATGGCCCCTGGCACAGGGGCAGAAGAGGACGTAAGTGTGTTGCTTGCTGGAGGAGACAGTAGAATATGAGACTCATGATGACAGATGGAAATTATTTAGTTTTAGTTAAGTAGCCACTATTATGGCCACATGGTATATGTATCTTCAACTCCCAGCTGTCAAGAGAAAATTACTTTACCTCATTATGCGATATCTATGAAAGGGCAGTCTATGTTGTAGGGATCTTATTCAACCATAGACCCTTCCAACCTCTCCTCCTGAGGGTTCTGAAGGCTGGTGAGGAGTGCCTAGCTGAATAGGTACTGTTAATCTTACTTTCTCCTGATATCCTGTACCGCAGTTTGTGCCATAGGCTGCTTGACTGCTTTGGACATTTCTTGTTTTTTGATGGTCCTCATTGCTCATTATTTCTCAAATTATTCCTGAGGTTTGGACCACTATGACAGGGTGATCTCTCTCTCTCTCTTTCTCTCTCTTTGCACTTGTTGTTGGACTTGTTATGTGGCTTACTTTGTTTATCTCATCTGGTTGGAGCAGATGCAAAGCCATTCCCTGTGTCCAAGTGCTTCTAGCTTTTTGGACTTGCAGAATATTTAATTGAACTTCTATTTTTATTTTTTTCAACACCATAACCTTGCTATTCTTTGGCCGATGCAGTTTTAAACCTGAGTGTCTGTGATGTGTGAATGCTTAGATTTAGTTAGAGTATTTGTATGTATTGTTTAAATATGTTTGAATGAGTAATCTTACATTGATTATAAACATGCATGCCCTTATATCCAAAGGAGATACAAAGACCTCTGCTCTGATTGGCTCACCCCAGCCCACTGTAGCCTGATGCTCAAAATCAGGAACACCATTTTTTACTTGATGTATAGTGCAGCATCACAGTTTTACCTCTATTCAAATGCATATACAACCTGCCTTAAGGGTAACATTGTGCCACTACCATTAATACATATTGTACTTTCTTGTAAAAGGCATGCATAGTTTTGTAAAAGGCATGCATAAGTAAACCAAAGGTAAATTGGATGAACAGAACTGCACAAATTAAAATGGCAACTGTGCTTATTCTAAATCTTATGCTCAACACATTCAATAAGACATGGTATGAGCACAACACATTCACGGTTTATAATCTGTGTTATTTTATTACAGACATTAAAGCATCATATGCCCACCAGAAATTAGTTCTGCTGCATAGACAAGCACCATTAGAGCAAAAAGCTGAATTTTTTTATCAAGCAGGTGGCAGTAGCAGTCAGTGATCAGGAAGGAACTTCAATAAATTGTGTTTGTCTGTTTTATTTTTATACTGAAAGGCATGTGAGCAAATTGTCCATTTTTACAAGCACCCAGTACATACAATAAATTGAACAAAACATAAAGTACATAAAGAACAAGTGCACAAAAATAAACAATAGAATACAAAAGATGGGCTCAATTGAAACAATTGCAAACAGATTTGCTAAATAGGTAAGAGCGTAAACAAAGTTTTAAAGAAGAAATTTTCATACAGTCGACAACAGGTTTGGCAGGCTGCTATGGAGATTTGTAGCCCTAAAGGCTAGGCAATTTTGACCCAAAGTTGTATTAAACAAACTCTGCCAAGAGCCAATAGGGCTGCAGTTGAGGAATTTGGGGTAAAAATTATTGAAAATTACCAAAGTTACAAGCCTGCAGTGCAAAATTTAACGTAGGCTCTTAAATTTGTTGTTGTTTAATAATTTTTGTGCCAAATTTTCAACACAGCCTTATTGACCCTGCCCCATGAACAAGCCAAGAGAAAATGTTCATCTCCTGCCAGAAAGGCATTTCAAGCAAAATGCAAAATCACCCGAGAGTCAAAACACATTTAGGGCAGCAGTTGAAAATGACAGCTGTTACATTCATGAGGTGCTATAGAGAAATGGCTATATTGAAAATTGGGATAAAATTATTGAATATTACAAACTTACGAGCTTGTGTTTGCAAAATGCAACATAGCCTCAAAACATTATTATTTTTAACATTTTACACCAAATTTATAATGTAGCCTTCTTATGACCCACCTCATGAACAAAGGCTGAGAAAATGTTCAGTCAGAAAAGTCTCCTTTTTCCAATGCAGGAGGTCTGCAGGGCTCTGCCCACTGCAGCCCTTAAAAAAATGGGACCTGAAAGAGAACCTACTTGCATCTTGTAGAAAACACATTAGTCAATTTTGGAATCAACAAATCAATGCATTCAGGAAGGAGACCATGTGTGCTTTATGTAAAAATAGGAGCAACCTGTACTTAAGTTTGTTTTCCAGACAGACACCCAAATGACTGATAAAGTACACAATGATGCGTACCTCTTGGAAGCCTGGTTGCAAAACAGATAATGTTGTAGTAAGATGTGCTAAGTTTATTAAACATGTTTTCAGAAGTAAATACTAGGGAACCATAGTCAGCTAGTGACGATAATGGGACTTTAAAAGAAATTTTAATTGAAAAACAAAATGATTAGATGTAGATCCTGCAGACTGCCATCAGTCATTCTTTCATCCTGCGATGCCCATTCTTAAGACCACAAGGGATTTTTTTAGCTCACAAAAGTGCAATGTATGAGCAACAAGTATGGTCCCAATCTTTTCCACTGTGAAGGTCTTTGATCTCATGGGTGGGGAAGGGGGATGGCGATGGAGGTATACATTTTTATTAAACAACACTTGATTTTTAATGGTATAATACCCTATTACAGGAAGACAAAATATATTATTAATATTCACATTGTTCTGACTACCTTCTTGACTTGCTAACTGGCCTCACATATCACCTTACCCTTTCTCCATAGTTTTAAATCCAGGGCCCAATTTTCCAAGGGACTTGCTGCAGAGAGTACATCGCAAGTGGCAGATTGTGGCAAACCTGTGCTGCAGCACAATTTTCAAAAAAATCATGCTGCAACCCCCTCGACTAGGGGCCTCCTTGAAGTTCCTAGGACCAGACTCAGAACTTCCGGCAACTGGGCCTTCAGTGTTGCCTGATGGGTCCTATGGAATTCTTTGCCAGCTGTCCTCAGGGAGGCCCTATAGGTTGAGAGGTTTAACAGTGGTTTGAAGGCCCATCTGTTTTCTATGGTTTTCCCCTGAATCCATCTGACCAGTCCTAAGAAACTATCAGGACTAATTATTAGCTGCTGTAATTGTATTTGAAGCTTTCTTTTTTTAACTGAGTGTTTATTTTTATTATGTATACTTTTATGGTCACCCTATTTGTTATATGTAAGGTGCCCAGAGCCTCTGGGAGGCTCCCTAGATACTTCAGCCATTGAAGAAATGTTTGTCCAGCTGCTTATTCAAATGGCTGAGGTTTTGGCAGCCTCGCTTCAAACTACCACCGCGATTCAGAAGCTGGAGTCAAGATTATTTTACATGGAGCATGAAGTGGATTCTCAAGTTGTTGCCATAGAGGAGCTTATGGCAACTGTAAAGGAACAGCATCACCATATTCTCACAGTGCAGGCTAAAGTAAATGATCTGGAGAACACTTGTGATGGAATAACTTGCAGTTTGTGGGCTTTCATGAAGGATTGGAGCTCCAGGATATGGTGAGCTTCTTACAGCAAGTGCCCATCATATTGAAACTGCATGGAGACTGTACATTAGACATGGTGTGGGCCCACTGCTGTCTGGCCCTGATGCCCAAAGAAGGAGACTGCCCACAGCCTGCACTGGCCAAGTTCCTCCTCTTTAACACCAAAGTGATGGTTCTTCAGAGGGCCAGAGAACTTGGTCGACTTCCATGACAGGGTCTCCCCATGGGGACAGCACTGAGGTAAAGTCTGAAAAAGCTGTATACTTTATGCTGTATGCTGTAAACCAACTAACTTTTCTTACTAAAAAAAGTTGAAACTTGTAACCTCTGACTTCAGTGTGCTTTATTTATCCTAAGAGTGAGCACTGTTAGTTGAGTAACTCACCCCATAAGGATATTTCAAGGTTATTATAAGGAGTTAACCATGAAGCTCAGAGCTTACATAGAAGCTAGAACCATAAAGCACTGTCTTGGCTTGAAATTCTCTCTCTGTTACCCCTCAGTTACGAGAGTGGTCCACAAAGAGTTCCCTTGCATTTCTCTATGCCGGAGGTGCTTATGGACTTTCTCCGCAAGTATTGGCCCACCAGGATGAGGAAACATAGGATCTCTGGCTCTGGTGCTACCAGTTCCCCACCCGACAATATGGAGGTAGCCCTGACACTGTCTCCAAATGATCAGCCAGAGCACTCAGTGGATACTACCTCCTGGACATCGTTCCCAACGGCAGTAAGCAAACACACCCCTTGAAGAGGCACACAAAAGATGCCAAGCCATCATCCACATCTCACAATTACAGTACGGATGCCGATCCCAGTGCTACTTTGGTTGTTTCTGGGGCCTGACTTACTGTGAGCTGCTTTGCTCCCCTGTGCCCACCAACCCCGGAGACATCTCTATCTCCAAACACAACAACTGGTCCTGATGTTTCAATATCTTCACCTTCATGTGTTTTATTAGGCCAGTCTACAGAGTCTGCAGCTCTCAGTCATCAGCCTCAACCCTCACTCACGCAAATAGATAACACTGTCAATCCTGCCGATGCCCCAAAGCCTCCACGTTTGTCCTCCCACCCAGAGGGTAATTTTCGATGAGTGTTTGTTTTGCTATTCTGGCATTCTGTAGTATTATGGTTGGAATATACGGGCTCCCCGGGATATACACTTCTGTACTATTGGAGGTATTTAGCATTTTGGCAGTTACTGAGTTTGGTACTTTTAGCCCGGATTTTCTAGATCACCAGTAATTTTAAATGGCTCTGGAGCATATACAGAGATCCTGGGCATTTTACAGGCATGCAGTCCATGCTCGTATACAGACATTTTTTGTTTTGGTCTAGTTTCTCAGGAATATTGCTTACATTGCCTCCCTGACTTATCTGAGCTTGCATTTGCCCCTGCAGTTGCAGTCTGATTGCTAATGCTGTTGCAGTCTGATTGCTAATGTATATTGTCAGAGAGTGGTTCTACATTTTTTTACCATTGGGGTTTTAAGTGTTCTAGTTTCCCCTGGTGTTTTATCTCCATTAACAGTTTATTTTGTGTTATAAGATTACTGCTGTTTGTAAATCCACTTTATGCTAGCCTGTAGACATTATGAGCTACAGTACTTGTTGGTTTGACTACCCTACACATGACAGCAATTGTTTTGTTTTTTGGTTATATGGGTCTCTGTAAACTTTGTTTTGCTGTATCATGGAGCGTGCCCTTAAGGCTGTTCAAATTTAAATGTTATGATATGTTGAAGGTTACTGTTGTTCTGTTTAAAGATCTGGTGACACATTCAGGATAACCTTCACAAAACAATATTTAGACACTGTCAGGCTTGTATTTCCCATTATTCTGTAGTCCTCCTCCCCATTATTTATTACTTAGGTTATTTGCATGAAAACAGGATCTTTGCTGTGGAGGAGTTCATCTATTCCTGCTGCTTTCTGCCTACCTGAAGTCATAGAGCACTGCTTGTGACCTCATACTTACTCCCATGGCAACAGACTGTTATGTCACAACAGAGGATTATGACTTGAAGAAGGTTGTATGTTAAGAGGCACACAAACTCATAATGAACTCTAAGGGATAAAGAACATGGGCCTCCATATTCAAAGGAGATGTGCTGCACATCCTGGTGGAAAAGGGAGATGAGCCATGCAACACCAACAATGCACCACAGCGCAATATTCAGTGAGGGGAGATGGGCCACTCAAAAGCAAATGGTCCACTGCCCAAACACAATGTAATCGGCCCATGTAGAGGGGGTGTTCCCATGAATATGCAGTGCATTGGCATATTCAGTGGGAGTATGCCCAGCAATGGCTGAAAATGTGCCACACAGTGATAGGGCGTAGCAAAAGCTGGCTTAAATTGGCTAACGCCACCACAGGCAGGCTGCTTAAGTGCAGGCAGGTGCACAGCAGCCT
The DNA here is from genome assembly GCA_016271365.2 of Neoceratodus forsteri. Taxonomy (NCBI): domain Eukaryota; kingdom Metazoa; phylum Chordata; order Ceratodontiformes; family Ceratodontidae; genus Neoceratodus; species Neoceratodus forsteri. The sequence continues at coordinate 977,729,256 of CM057452.1, read as the reverse complement.
GCCTGCCATGACAGTCTAGTGGCATTCTCTCCCCATCACTGTACCTACCATACAGCTCACCCAATCTCTGTGCCATACAGTATGGCCCCCGCAAGAGCCCTGATCAACAGTGAGGAATCCCCCAACCCCTGTTCCACAGCACAGGGACCCCTACCCATGCCTGATCCCAAATCCCAGTCAGTATGTGTAAGGCACCCCTGCCCGGCCCCAATCCCTGAATGCAAGGGACACACACACACCCCACTATGCCCCGACCCCAATGACTGCAGTAATGGTGCCCCATTTCCATAGTGTAGTGGCCCCCTGCCCATCAGGACTGGACCCCTATCACAAAACCCCCCCACCAGAGCTGGTGGCTGGCCCAGCCCTCTGCTCAATACTACGGTTAGCCACGACTGAACAGTATGGGAACTGCACAGTACAGAACACGTGTCACCCAATCAGTGCGCAGATTCAGAACAGTGCAGTTCCCAGACTGTGCAGTCAGAGGTTGGACGTGGTGGTGACTGAGGGCTGTGCCAGTCACCGCATGGGGGTGTGGGAAGGGGTCCTGCCTACCAATGGGGTTGGGGACAATACAGTATGGAATGACAGGGCTGGGATTCTTGTCAATGGGGGATCCTGCTGGGACAGGGGTCCTTATGCTTCAGCGATGAGGGGATACTTTGTCAGGGCTGTGGATCAGGCAGGAGTGGGGACTTGGCATACCATTAGGGTTGGTTTGTGCCTCTGCTGTGTGTGTGGATCGGGTGAGGGTGGTGTACTAGGCTTTCTGGGGATTTACTGCAGTCGCAGCCTGTCGTGGAACGGCAGGGTGTCTTGCCTGGTGCATCCGGCAGGCCCAGGCACACAGATGAGCCCATAATGGGCATACATGGAGGCCATTTATGCCATGCATGCCTAATGAACTCATTTGTATACCCTGCCGGAATATTGCCTTTGGTGGCTCGTTGCATCTGGGATGCGCTGGAGCACTCCCCATGGACTGACATTCAGCCCATTACCAGGAATCCTTAGGTGCTTTGGCAGCTGCCGTCCTTTTGTGCTGCCTGCCTTGTCTGCAATGTTCATATAGGATGTGTGATCCGCTTAGATCACACATCTTGTTTTAATATTGCAGTCAGTTGTGCTAGCCCATCATTTTGGGCGGCGCATCTAGCTGTGCCGCACATCTCCCCACAGCTGAATATGGGGACCCATATATTCACACACATTTCCTTAGTAACAAACTCTAGCCAGAGCCAATAGGGCTGTGAAGAGCTACCAAATGACCAAAGTCATTTTCTTGTTGATGCCATATAGTGCTGTTTAGTCACAATCATCACAGTGCTCCCAGATCCAAATAACCATTTTCCTGTAACAAGCCCTTATTTTTCCTGTATTTTCCCTGTAGAGGCATGCATCAAATCCTGTAGATTTTTCCATAAGCCACTAGTTCCTTATTTGTGACTATGTTGTTTATTTAAATGTAATATGTTGGCAGCCTTTATCAGGAAAAGGGCTCTGATTTGCTGTTAGGTATTAAAATTATGTCAAGATGACCATTGAATGATTTGGATTTATGTGGAATCCGTAAGGCATAATGGGGGATTTTATTTATTCGTTTATTTTTGTTGACCGGGTAGGCCCACTAAGACTAGAAGTCCCTTTTTCAGGGGTGGGAGAGGGGTACAGATGGTAACCAATTGAAACTGTAACATGGCATAAATCCTTACTTGAATCTGATTAAGCTGTTGGTGTATTTTTAGTGAATGGGGAAAATCTGGCCAAGTACCTTTCTTTACCTTTGCCCATCAGAGAGTCTTCTATGTCATAATCGTTGGAGGATGTGGAACAGTTTAGCATAGTAGCTGATATATGTGGCTCTACTGCCCCCACTACATCATCAGCATTGTGATTTTGCTGACAGTGAAATCATACGTGAATGACCTGTCAGTCACTGAACTGCTGTTCCTAAGTAGCAGTGATGTCATAGTCAGTGAGGCCATGATGCTGGTGAAATAGTGGGGGCAGTATAGCTAGCTATGTCAGCTACCACACAGAGTGCAGTTCCACACATCACAGATTAATATCAGGTAAACAATCTTCTAATTAAAAAAAGGAAAAGATAAAGTACCTAAAATGTAAAAGGTAATGGTTGATTGCTTTTAAAATCTAATATTAGTTTTAGGCAGTACAAAGATCTTTAACCCACATGCCTAGTGTGGGATAGAACCCACAGCCTTCTGATCTTCCAGTCTCAGAGGCCAGTGTTCATACTATTTTTGCATCTTTCATTTGTTAGTTTTTATACAAATTCTCTCAGACTTTTTCTGACCACCTGATGGAATCTAGAATGAGTTACATAAATGTTATTATTTTCTTCAAGGCCCTGACCCTACAACTAACACACACTCAGTACATCATATTATAAAATGAGAAAAAGTCTTCTGTTTCCACTGCTTGCCTTCAATCTGTCCTGTGGAAAGGAATGTCAGGCAGCTAGCAATCTGCATTCCACTGTATGTAATCCGACACTGAGTGTGACTTTCATTTTCATAAAAACCAAGAGGAAATGAGTCCCTAGGTTGCTGAAAGAAATAGAACAAATCTGTTAGACTGAGCTGGACAGATGACAGAAACAGCAGTTTAAAAAGCTTTTCTTTGTTAATATCCTGAGATGTTCTGAGATACAATGTAGTATCATCCTCCCCTTCAGATGCCTTTAACATTTATTTTTATTTATTTAGTAATCAGCATTATAACCTTTGAACTAAAAGCTCATTTACAAAGAATCATCTTCACAAGGGTAGGGAGGGTACATAAATTTGCAGTCAGTAGCAACTAATAGGCATTGTCAAGAACATCTAATAATAAGAAAATGAACAGGAGAAATCAGTAAATGTTGGCAATAGCATAACAATGTAGGATAGCATAGGCAACAACAACACATAACCAAAACAAGGGTACATAGTCAATGGGATTGGGTCTACAGTCATGACATACAATTAAGTGCTTAAGTCAGAGTTAGGTGCTAGTTTGAGAAAAGCAGAGGTGGAAGCTAGGCAGGATCTTGTATTCGGAGGAACAGGAGATGGAGCTGTTCATCAGAACTGATACCTAAAGGTTACTAGGCTATAGCCAGAGGAATCAGCCTAGGCATAGTATTCAGAAGGGTAGAGGGAACCAATCAGAATAGGTAGGAGAAGAGGAATCAGAGAAGGGGATGACGGTAGGCTCAAAAGTGGGTGGTGTAAGGAGGGTCAGTGGGTGAAGGTTTGTCAGGGAGAGTGTGAGAGGTAGGGTGTTAGGCAGATGGGCAGAATGGGCAGGTGGTGAGCAGAGAGTTTTGTGTCAAATTGTAGAGTGAAAGAAGAATCTGGCAGTTTAGGTTCTGGTACCTGCCAGGCTAATAGTGGCTGTGGCAGGCATCAGAGGGAGATGGTCTTAGGAGCATGGCTTTGGGGAACAGAGGCATGCTGGCTCATGGGTTAAGAGTGGCAATAGCAATGTACAGAAGGGTGGATAGACTTCCTTAGCTCGGAATTGAAAGGCCCAAGTTGGGTAAGGCTTGTGATGGCAGTTGGTGGCTCATTTAGCCAAGCAGGGGCCCTGACGGCAAAGGCTCATCTCTCCAAGGCAGTCCTTCTGAATGGAACAGCTAATGCATGTTTGGTAACACTTCTTATGGCATGTTCAGATGGAGCAGAATGGAATAAGGCTTGTATAGAGGGAGGTGCAAGTCCAAGTAGGGCCTTCAGTCCCAAGATGCAGGCATGGAGCTTAATGCGGTTCATAAGTTCTAACATAGAGCTACAAATAGCAAATATCGGGGGGGGGAAGGTACACTACTTTGCAGCTGTGGAGAAATACATACAAATGTCTCAAATGGAAGTTCCAAGAAAAGCGGTTTTAGAGCTACAGATGATAGAAGGGCTGTAGGCTCCACCCACAGCCCTCATAAATTATGGGGAGAAGAAATACATAAAATATAAATGGAATGCAAGCAGGATTGTACCTAATTATTATGTTTTTAAAGTTTTCTTGAGTTGTCAGTAGCTCTTTATACCATTTGACTAGAAGTTAGTTGTTGTTGTTTACCATACCTGTAAGCTGTTCCTAATGTTTCTTACTTAGTGGACCCTAGCTACTTGCAAGGTAGTTTCTTCTACCCAAATCCTGATAATCTTAAGGTTCTATTATTACTGCATATTTTCCACCAGGAGATACTTCAATGCATCCCCTCCTCTCTTGTGTGAACCTCAGTTCAAGAAGGTACCAATGCTGTTTATTTTGGTTGTTTGTTTTGTTTTGGTTGGTCTAGTTCTTATTATCAGTAGTAGAGTTGGATGATCTGTACTGGGGAAGGGATTAGAGGATTCTATACATGCTTGTCAGTGTTTGTCACTCTCGCTCATGATGCTTCCCTGCAATAATTTTCCCTGAATAATGCCATTTGATATATTTCCTGGGCTCCATCCGTGTCCCTACAGTTACACTGTTATGACAGATAGCTGGGAGCCAGTATCAGATGTTTATCTGGCAGCTTTATTATGCCAGTTAGCCCTGCACCTGTTGTATTAGTGGTTTTAATGAATAAGAGGCCTAGATTATATGCCTCAGTAACTATTGTGCTTATAGTTACAATATTTTACTGTGCTGGCTTCACCTTGATGATCTGGATAGGATGATGTTCCTGACTTCCTTGTATAGTGGTTAGGATTCTCATTCTGTCCCTTATCTTGTCCCCTCATCAGGAGCCTCCAATAAGTTTAATAGTTTCTAGCTATGTACTTCTCTTTGTTTCTGCTCCTTTTGGTGCTTCCCCCCCTTTTTTCTCTTTTCTTTCCTATGACCACCACAGTCACCCCTTTTTCATCTACAGTATGTCATTGACCTTTTGGGCCACCACTGGTTGGGCCTTTTCTCTGTTTATCTTGTTACACTCAGGGCAGGAGACTGATTGGCCACTACATATTATTAAGGTGGATGTCACTTGCTGATTTATTGTTTTGGACAAGCTTTTGTGTTTCTGCATGCTGTCAGTTGAAGGACAGTGGCTGCCAGTGAATGTTTTCTCACCTGCCTATAGCCCCACTTCACCTCAAAGTCTGGTATAGTATAGTTCTTGTACATAATTCATTTTGTTTGTTCTGGTTCTCTGGAGATAAGCAGTACAGTTATTTCATTATGGGTACTGGTACACTGGTAGCTTTTTTCTTTTATTATATGGGCTTTTCTCCGCTCCTCATGGAGCAGCTTGCCCAACTGACTGGTACTGGTCTGAGTTTTGAGATTCATAGTACTCTGCTTAATATATGCTTTTCCTTCTCTCTCTTTGACATTTCATGTTCACCTCACTTTGATCATGGATGATATAATCTGCCATACTTGGAACATTTGAGGTCTCAACTCTCCAATTAAGAGAAAGAAACTTTTGTCTCAGCTTAAAAAAATTTGTTCTTGTATTTCTTTTTTACGAGAAACCAAGCTGAATGCTGCAGATCACGCTTGACTGGTTAGGTACTGGGTGGGCGAAGAATTCAATGCGGCAGCCCCCTCCTGAAAGTGAGGAGTGGTAATTTTAATTCATAAATCCCAGTCCATACTGTAAGTGACCCTATGGGTCATTAGGTTTTGTTCTGATGGACACTCCAGCTGGCATTATCCTCTCAGGCAATATCTATGCCTCTAAAAAGGATGATCCCCTATTTTTCCACCACCTAGCCCAACGGTCCATTGAGCTGGCACCTGTTCTTTTAACATTGTCCTCACACCTTGCATCGATAAAATGCCTAACCCCCTTCAAACCCATCCTCACAGGGTACAAACTCTGACTCAGATGATGCAAGAGCACAGCCTAGTGGATATCTGGCATAAATGTCATCCAAGGACAGGGACTACATGTATTACTCTGCAGTACATGTGTCCCAGAGTTGCATGCTGTAGATTACTGGCTTACATCTCCAGAGCTTACTCAAAAAGTAGTGGACTACAGCATCCTCCTGTTGTCCCTTTCAGACCATGCCCCAGTGCACTTGCATTTTTTGGTGGGGTGACTCCCCCTTAAGTCTCCCTCCTGGAGATTGGACCCTTTGCTGCTTAAGGACCCTGACTTCATCCCCTGGGTTAAAACTGAGACTGCGTAATGTTTTGCTGATAACCCAATACAAGCCATGTCTGCTGGTGTTACCTGGGAAGCTTATAAAGCCATGGGCATGATTATCGGATACGTGGTGGCAAGGCGCTGGCAACGGGAACAGTGATTTCTAGAGTTGAAGTCTGAGCTCCACACAATTGAAGCTCAATTTAAGGCCAGTCCCCACCAGACTCCTCATTCTCCCTTGCTGAGCAGTCTCACTTATTTATGAATGGAGATCGATACCCTCCTCTCCCTGATGGCAGACACCTCCATTCTTCAGCTGTGACACAAATACTGGGAAGGCAGAGAGCGGGAGGAAAGCTTCTAGCATACCGTATAGGAAGCAACCGCAAAGCACTTTATTGCTGGACTAAGAAATTATCAGGTTTAATACGTACTACCCAAAGGAAATTAGTAAAATTATGCACTTTTATAACTCCCTTTACTCCTCCTTCCACCAACATACGCAGCTGCTCAATGATTCCTAACCTCCTTGGATCTTCCAAAGATTACTCCACAGCAATCAATGCAACTAGATGCTCCCTTCATAGTGCAAGAAATATCTCAGGCATTACTCTCCCTTAACCATGGGAAAGCTTCTGGTGGGGATGGTTATCCTGCAGAACTCTGGCAGGTGTTTTTCCCTCTGGTGTCTTCCATCCTCCAACAAGTTTTCTGTGAAGCTGAAATCAGCAGTAAACTCTCCCCTACTCTTCAGGAACTGATTATTACAGTGCTCCTTTATAAAGAGAAGTACTCTAGCCTAGAGGCAAGTTATTGCTCTATTTCATTAATTAATGTTGACAGCAAGGTCTATGTGAAAGCACTCACAAACCAGCTGTATTCTCTCTTACCGCATTTTGTCAAAGGCCATTCTAGCTCTGCCTAAATCTGCTCTCTTATTAATCTTATACATGTAGCAAAAGGCCCTAATACCCCTGCAGTGGCTTTGGCTATAGATTTTAAAAAGGCCTTTGACTTCCTTGAATGGAATTACCTACAAACGGTCCTTGCTCACCTGAGATTTGGGATAGTTTTTGGCACCAGGTTGCTCCCTGTACTCTCAACTTATAGTGAGAGTTCTTACAAAGCCTTCTTGCTCTCAGGCCTTTTCCCAGGAACATGCCAAGGTTGTTCCTCTCCCTCTCCTTTTGAGCTGGCTGTAGAACCTCTGTAAGCTGCGATCGCCAACATAATGAGGTTCAAGAAATAAAGGTGGGGTAGTGATTGTTCTACTCTTATGTATGCCGATGATCTTTTCATGTTAACGGAGGATCCACATACTCCTCCTACCCCTGCTTTCCTCCTTCATCATTTTACTCAGATTTCTGGTCTACGGGTTAATACCACTAAAACTGAGGTTGTTCCTCTGAATAGCCATTGCTCCTCATCTTTAGTAATTCCCCACAACCTTACATGGGCAGCAGACGGTATTACAAACCTAGGTGTCAAAATTACCCTTGAACTTTCCATGATATGGGAGATTAATCTCCAACCCCTGCTGCTTGCCCTTCAAACTGAGTGTGATCACTGGCAATTATTACAGCTGACCTTAGCTGGGAAAATATCTGCTCTTAAAATATGGTTCACCCCAAAGTTATTTTACTTTTCTCCCACATTCCTCCTCTCTTCCCATTAACTGGATTGCTAAGCTCGATAAGATCATTGGCAATTTTCTTTGGGTGCTGGAAAGTGCCTGGTACAACTGGCTAAGCATAGGCTCACTGGTCTGAAGGTGGTTGGTGCTTACCTGGTTTGAAAGTTACCTTGGCATTCTGGGCTGCATAAACTCTGCAGCTTTCTGTCCCTCCTCATCTGAAATGCCTCAGTGGGTGCATACGGAATTCAGCAGTGTGGATTTAATACCCGCCCTCTTTCTATATTCTCCTCCCCAAAACTTTAGACTCCAATCCTACAATTGGACCTGCTGTACAATATTGCCATAAACTACATACCAAGTTGTGGATGGCTCCTACCCCAGTTCAGTTCATGGCTCTATGGGGGAACCCTTAGCATACAGGTGGGATGTAAGCCCCTTGTCTAGCCTTCATGGGAAAAAAGAGGTATCCACCTCTAAAAGTTCTCTTGGCACCACATAAGCAGGTCATAAACACCTTTCAAGCCTTGCAAACCCATTGGGGTTTTCCACGTTCTGACTTTTGGAAGTACCTCCAATTCTGAGTGCCTTGGCTAGTAATAAGGGCATTGTGCTGCCTCCTTATCTGACATTGTTTCTCATTGGCTATCCCATTTGACAGGATTGGCAGGGCAGATCTATTCTTCTGTTAGAGATGCCCTGCCATCTCAATTCTACTATCTCAGGCTGCCTGGGACAAAATGTTGCAAACTAATATAACTGAACAGGACTGGAAACCTGTTGGATTTTTGTCACAGGGCATTTAAAGATACCAAGAGTACTGTAGGTTAATTTGGAATAATATTTTATATTCCTGCTATAGGACCTCTCAAATCCTGTACCAGGTGAAGCTTATATTCTCAGACTCCTGTTGGCATTGTGGCTCACCCGGTGGGGACCTCCCCCACATCTTTTGGACATGCCCCTCTGTCCTGCTATTCTGGCAACAAGTTCATCAATTTGCCACTATGATCCTCCATAAATGACTTCCCTATTCAGGCTCTCTGTTTTTACTGGAGCATACATCAGAGGCTTCACATGTCACTTTTTGAACATAGATGGCATGCCTTGCTATAATCAAGCAAAAAGCTCCTTCTCATGAAATGGTGCACTGCCATTCCTCCCTTCCTTTTGAGGACTTCTTGATAATCAAACTCATTTAGCTACCCTTGGTTGCCTGTGCCATCTGGCCTCTAACTCATTAGAAGCATATTACAAATGTTGCGTCTCATATCTTTGGCTTCTCCATTCTAAAACTGGTATGGTATAATAGCAGCTGGCTAATTGCTAGCCCCTTTGTCTGTGCTATATTACTTCTCCTGTTTAGTTTTTCTTTCCACTCATACTTAAACCTACTGTATCTGTCTCCCTGTACCTATATATTGTTCTTCTGTTAGTGCTGCTTACTGTTTAATGTTGTTCACTGTTGAAAGTTATGTTCCTTTAGGTGTAGTTACATTTCTAATGGCATTTTTACATACAAACATACAAAATTGCCAGCAGATAAAGGTCTTATGGTCCATCAAGTCTGCTTGATTGTGCAGCTAGCAACCCTTATACTGCAGCTGTTCCTCCTTCCCTCTGCTCTCCCTCCAGTGACCCTTCCCCTTACCCTGTCCCATCCCCTTTTGAAGTAGCCCACTGTTCTACAAGATACCACGTCCTCTGGCAATGCATTCCACCCAGACACCATCCTCTCCATAAAAAAGTGTCTCCTCATTTTCCTCCTGAATCTTCCCCCTTCCAATCTCAGGTTGTGCCCTTGAGCGTCCCTCCCTCTTCTTTATTTGAAAATCCCCTCAGTGCCCATCTTATTTATTCCCTTCATGTACTTGAAGGTTTCAATCATGTCCCCCTATCCCTCCTCTTCTCCATGGAGTGCATGTTCATCTTCCTCAGCCTGCTCTCGTAGGGCAAGTCCCCTAGCCCCTGGATCATTTTTTGTTGCCCTGCACTGCACCCCCTCCAGTAACCTAATGTCCTTCTTCAGGTACAGTCACCAGAACTGCACACAGTACTCCAGGTGAGGTCTAACCAGTGACCTGTATAGTGGCAGGATCACCTGCCCCTCCTAGAGTATATGCCTCTGGCAATACAACTCAGCATCCTGTTGGCCTTCACAACTGCCTTTGTACACTGTGCTGAGTTGTTCATTGCTCCTGTTATGATCACCCTCACATCCTTCTCCTCTTCTGTCTTGGCTAGTTGAATCCCCCCTAGCTGGTAGCTCCTCCTTGGGTTTTTGCACCGATATATAGCACTTGCATTTCTTGGCATTGAACCCAGCTGCTAAGTGTCTGACCAGACCTCCGATTTTGCCAGATCATCTTACAACCCCTGTCACACTTCTATGTCATCCACTAATCCTCCCATCTTGGTGTCGTCTGCAAGTTATATTTGAGATACCGAGGTCTGAATTTGTTTGACGTTGCCAATCATATCCATGCATGTTGATTTTGACTATTTCTGTAATAATGCTATTAATGTATTACATCTGCAGATATTACCTCTGCTGTTTTTGTTGGTCTGTTGGTGTATGTTTGAAAATGTTAATAAAAATGGTTCAACTGCGAAAAAACTCACACCACAGACAGAACCACAGCACTGCAGTACCCAGTACTGACTGTAAACCCCCACCAGCACACAAACGACACACCAACATCACGGCAGTGTCTGTCTCCCACCCCCAACCCCAACCCAGGATGCATGAACAGTCCTTGGCTAGTACTTATACCCCCACTCCACAGAGAAACTGACAACACAGCAGCATCAGTACCACACACCAGAGACATAAGTACAACATGACAGTACCCAGTAGTGACTGTACCCCCCAGCACACTCCAACAGCATGACAGTGGCTGTCAACAAAACCTACCCTAACCCAAAACACACTGACAGTCCCTATCCAGTACCTATACACCCACTCAATGGACAAACTGACAGCAAAGCAGTGTCTGCACCCCACACCGCAGACAGAAACACAAGACAGCAGTATCTGGTAGTGGCTGTACAACCCCCTAGCACACACCAACAGTACAGCAGTATCTGTTTTCCACCACACACCCCAATCCAAGACACACCAACAGTCCCTATCTAGTATCTATACCCCCACTCCACAGTCAAACTGACAGCACAACAGTATTTGTACCCCGCAGCATGGCAGTACCTGGTAGTGACTGTAACCCCCCCACCCCATGACATGCTAACATCACAACAGTGTCTCTCAGTCTGACAGTAACTGCACACTATCACACCACTATCCCACCCCCTCCAAGTCAAAAAAGATCAACAGTGCCTAACATGAAACCAGTCCCTGGCAGTGTATCTGCCCCAATTCCACAGATAAAATGACAGCATGACAGTATCTGTGCCCCACACCACAGACAGAACCATGGCATATCAATACGTGGTAGTGGCTATAACCCCCCTCCCCACTACCACACAAATGACATATCAGTTTCACAGCAGTGTCTGTCTTCCATTCACCAGCCCAGAACGAACAAACAAACAGTCCCAATCGAGTACACCCACTCAACGGACAAACAGATAACATGGCAGTGTCTGTACCCCACACCACAGACAGCACCACAGCATGGCAGCACCTGGTAGTGACTGTATAACCCCCCCACCACCATTACACAAATAATATACTGGTATCACAGCAGTGTCTGTCTCCCACCCCAACTCCCAACCCAGAATATACCAACAATCTCTACCTGGTACCTATGCACCCATCAACAAACTGACAGCATGATAGTATCTGTACCCACACCACAGACAGACCCACAACACGGACGTACCTGGTAGTGACCATACAACCCACACCCAGCTCACATCAACAGCACCACAGTGTCTGTCTCCCACTACCACCCCAATGCAGGACACAATCGACAGTCGCTATCTAGTACATATACCACCACCCATGGACAAACTGGCAGAACAACAGCATTTGTATCGCACACCACAGACCGAACCACAGCATGGCAAAATCTGGTAGTGAATATACATCCTCCCCCAGCACACACCAATAGCATAACAGTGGCTGTTATAAAAGCCCAACCTCAACCCATGACACACAAACAGTCCCTATCTAGTACCTATACTCCCACTCCATGGACAAACAGACAGCACAACAGTATCTGTACCCCCACCACAGACAGAACCACAGCACGGCAGTACCTGGCAATGACTATGCAACTCTTCCCAGAAAGCGTCAACAGCATGGCAGTGTCTGTCTACCACTTACCACCCCACGCAAGCCCAGGACACACCGACAGTCCCTATCTAGTACCTGCACACCCACTCCACAGCAAAACTGACAGCATGACAGTATATGTAACCCACACAACAGACAGAACCACAGTGTAGAATTGCCTGGTAGTGACTGTACACCCCTTCACACACAAATGACACAACATCATGGCAGTGTTTCTCAATTTGAAAGTGACTGAACACTATCACACCACCATTCTTCCCTCACCCACATTGCATAACAACCAACAGTGTCTGGCAGATCAGTCCATGTCAATGTATCTACCCCACCACCCAGACCCACTTATGGCATGCCAGTGCCTGTAACACACCTCATAGACACAACAGCATTGCAGTGGCTGTATACCCCAACACACACCAATGGAATGCAGTACCTCTCAACTGTCTCCACCCACCCAGGACACACTGACAGATCCTTTCTTGCGCCCATACCTTCTACCTTATACCCAACAAGTAGCAACTGGGATCGAGGAGCACAATTAGGAACTGAATCCTCCCCTGACTGACCGACAATCTCTGCACAGCTCGGTTTTGAACTTTAACGTGAACTGTGAAGGTAATACATTATTCTCATTTTTACCTGAAAAGCTATATAGCCTTAGTTTAAAAGCATTTTACCTGCAATCGCTTGCTGACCAGATGATAAGCTGCTTAGTCTGAATTTTAAAACTATTTTACCATCAAAGTTTGCTGATCTGTTTTAATTGAAGCCACTGATCTAATTCTCCTGCTTGAATTTTCTCTCGCCTCCCCCACCTCATCACTCACCCTTCCCCCGCCCCATCACTCTTTTTAAATAGTCCTGTTGCCCATAAGGCTCCACCCAATGGTACTAATCCAAAACCTAATAGTAACATGTTCTTCTTAGAGGTGCTTGACATTGGGGATTGCTAGCATAGAGCAGGAGATACACTCCAACGTTATTATTTTTATTCCCAATTGTACTAAGCTAAAACTCTATAGTTAAAATCTGAATATTCTTAAATAGATGCTAGTCCTTGAAATTACTGTCTCTGACAGCATGGAGCAGGAGGTACACTAAAAATCTATAGCCGCTTTACTAAGCTGTACAGACCTCGAGAATTGCTATTGTTACTACTGTACTCTTGTTCCTTGACCTGCTGTGACCATACCTGATTTTTTCTCTTAGCTGATTCATCTATAAGCACTAACATGTATCAGGGTGTGGTGCTGACTTGTGCTTACATACTAGTGGTGCTGTGCACCGACCGGGTTCTGCTTAATTTTAGGCAGGGCACCGGACAGCCCACTGGTCCTCTGTATGTACATTCTTTGTGTGTTTCCCACCAGGACAGCCTTAACTCTACCCTAATCACCTTACATGGATTTAGAAAAGGGGAACTGCTATATGGTTATGGCATTCTTAAGAGTCCAGAAATGCCAGATCTTCCTCTTCCCCCAAGGGTCGTTCCTGAAAATCCTGTTGATTATAAAGTAGTCACTACTGAGGATATTGAATGGAATCCAGATCCTCCATGTACAAATGTTCCAACAGTATCACCCTCCATGTCAAGCTGGGCTAATGCTAAAGGCTTGAAACTAGGCCATATGAACATAAACAGTCTCAGACTCAAGATGCATGAACTTGAAGCATGGATAAACTGGTATTCCCCTTATATAATTGCCATTTCTGACACCTGGCTTAAACCCAATATTTAAATGCATGAGGCTGAGCTCCAGGAGTTTAAGTCCTTTTGGCACGACAGACGTGGACAGGAGGGTGGTGGAACTTTCATCCATGTGCATGCCTCCTTAAATGCTTCCCTGGTGGCAACACCAGACCTCACCAAACCCGGATAAAGAGACTGTATTCGTCAAATTACTGTTAGAAGGGACTTAGCCCCCTATTGATAGGCTATGTCTACAACCCACCTAAGATTGCAAAGACGCCTTAAAGACCCTTATGGCGATAATCCCTGTCTACCTCCATGGGAGAAAATAATCCTGTGACTTCAACCTCCATTGGGGTCAGCACACCAATGACTTAAATTCCAGTTTACAAGAGGCAAATCTGACCCAATTAATCTGTGAACCTACAAGGCTGAAACGTTAAGTCAAGAAAGCACACTACATTGGACTGGATCCTCGCCCAACCCCAGTAGATTTAAATTGGTTGACACTTGCATACAAACATATAAACATATGAAAAATCCAAGCAGAAGCAGCCCTATATGGTCTAGTGAGCCTGCTCCAATGTGCAGCTAGCCCCTCAACTTGCAGCTGCCCCACCCTCCACCCTCTCTTCATCATAACACCCCCCTTACCCTGTCCCAACCCCTCTTAAAGCTACCCACCGTTCGACAGAAAACCACCACCTCGGGCAGAGTATTCCACCAGTCCACCATCCTTTCTGTGAAACAAATGTCTCCTGATTTCCTTCCTGAATCTTGCCTCCTCCAACCTCAGCTGATGCCATCTCGTATCCCTCCTTCTTCCAAGCTGGAAAATCCCTTATGTATTAACCTTATTTATCCCCTTCAGGTATTTAAAGGTTTCAATTGTATTTCCCCTATTCCTCCTCTCCTCCAGGGAGTACATGTTCAGCTCACCCAATCTATCCTTGTAGGACTTTCCTTCCAATCCCTTGATCATCTTTGTCACCCTCCGTTGCACCCCCTCCAACAATTTGATATCCTTCTTCAGGAACGGGTGCCAGTACTGCATGCAGTACTCCAGATGAGGCCTGACCAGGGACATGTACAGGGGAAGGATCACCTCCCTATTCCTGGAGGAGATTCCCCTCGCTGTATATCCTAGCATCCTATTGGCCTTTACTGCCATCTTCCTGCACTGAGCTGAGCTGTTCATGCTGCCTGTTATAACTACTCCCAGATCCTTTTCCTCCTCTATACTTTACAGCTGCACTCCTCCCAGCTGATAGCTCCTTCCTTGGATTCTCGCTCCAAAGTGCAGCAGCTTGCACTTCTTGGCATTGAACCCCAGCTGCCATGTTTCTGACCACTCCTATAGTTTGGTCAGGTCTTCCTGCAGCCCCTTCTACCCTTCGATGTCATCTACCACCGCTCCCATCGTTGTATCATCAGAGAACAGACTAATCCTACTCCAGACCCCGTGTGAGATATCAGCTATGAATATCTTAAACAGCACTGGCCCCAGTACCGATTCCTGTGGCACTCCACTCGTCACTTCCCTCAGTGATGACAGTTCCCCTCCCACCACCACCCTCTGCAGCCTTCCATTCAGCTGGTTGATGATCCATCTGACCATCTTTGTTCCCACCCCTATGTATTCCAGCTTCGCCAACAGCCTCCCATGCGGCACAGAATCAAAGGCCTTGCTGAAGTCCAAATATAGGACATACACCGTATGGCCTGTGTCTAGTTCCCTGGTCACCCAATCATAAAACTCAGTTAGATTTGTGTGGCAGGATCTGCCCAAAAACACATGTTGATGACCCTCCTGCATACCAATGTCCTCCAAGAAGGTAACCAGCCTCTCCTTTAGGATTGTCTCCATGAGTTTCCCCACAATTGATGTGAGGCTCACTGGCTGGCCTGTAGTTGTCTGGCTCGTTCCTGGGGCCACTTTTGTGAATGGGCACCACATGGGCCATCCTCCAGTCTTGTGATACACATCCTGTGTCCAGGGAGGAATTGAACAGGTCAGTCAGTGGTCCCGCCAGGATCTCCGCTAGCTCCCTGAGTACCCTAGGGTGAATGCCATCAGGTCCCAGTGCCTTGTCCACCTTTAGTGCCCTCAGTCTTTCCATAGCCCTGTCTTAATAATAATAATAATCTTTATTTATAGAGCGCCTTTCAATTGTCTTCTGCAATCCCTATGTCAGTCACCCTCTCTCCCCCACTACCCACTGTACCTGTCCTTGGGGTATCTGCCCCCTTTTCTCCTCCATGAACACAGAACAGAAGTATTCATTTAATGCCTCTGCCTGGTCCCTCCTTCTCCACCCACCCTCCGTCCTTCCTAATCCTCACAATCTGGTCTTTGTTCTTCCTTCCTTCTCTAATGTATCTGAAGAAGTCCTTCTGTCCTTCCTTAATAACCTGTGCCAGTCTCCATTCTCTTGAGGCCTTTGCCACTCTGACCAGCCTAGTAACCTCCCTGGACTTCTTTGTATACTCATCCTTATCAAACCCCCCCCCCCGATTTCTCCAGTTTCTGAAATTCCTTTCTTTTCGCCCTTACCCCCTCCATCACCTTGTTTGTCAACCAGCTAGGCTTCTTGGCCCTTCCCTTCTTACTCCGTGTCTTTGTACACATCCCAGTGGCCTCCTTCAACCTTCTTTTAATAATATCCCACTTTTGACTAGCATCCATATCTTGATGAATACGTGCCAGATACTTACCCAAAATTTCCCCCATCCTATTAAAGTCTTCCCCTTTAAAATCAATCATCCTGGTCCCCATACCCCATGTTTCCCTACTTATACTGAGCGTGAACCACACCGAGTGGTGGTCACTCCCAGCCAGAGGGTCCTCCACCCCCAGATCCCTTATAGCCTCCCATTTTGAAAGTACCAGGTCCAGAGTCCTCTCCCATCTAGTCACCTCATGTACCAGTTGTACCAGGAAGCTGTCCTGAAGTGCCTCTTGTATGACCTGCTCCCTCACGCTCATGGTGGCTGGAGTGCTCCAATCCACCTCAGGTAGGTTAAAGTCCCCCACCACCACTGTGTTCCCTTCCTACAGACCTTTCTGATTTGCTCAACTAGCTCTCTGTCCAGGTCCTCCCATTGTGCTGGGGGTCTGTATACTACCCCTTCCTCAGTGCCCTACCTCTGAGTCATGAAACTGCATCTATGGGCCTCTGTTCTGCCTTGCTTCCCCTCCCCTTATACAATTTATCCCTTCTCATACATAGATTGCCATGCCCCCTTTTCCTTTTAGCCCTATCCTTCCTGAATATTCTGTACCCTGGAATCATCAAAGCCAGTCCTGGTACTGGGTAGCCCATGTTTCTGTGATGGCCGAATGTCCACCCTCTCACTGCCAAGAGAGCCTGCAACTCAGCTGACTTATTACCTAGGCTCCTTGCATTCAACGTGACCACCCTCCACCCCATTTCCTTCCTTGTCTTACCATGGTTGCCCCCTCCCTCCGTGCTTCTACCCTGAGCTCCTCCCAGTTATCTTGGGGGTGGCTCGTGGGCACCCTCTCCTGGGTTCCCTGTCTATCAGCTGTCGACTTGCCATCCCCACTTAGTTTAAACTCACCTTTGCTGATATGTACCCCTCTATCCCCTGCTTTAATATTCCCTTCCCTCTGCACTCAAGTGTAGCCTGTCTCCTGTGTATAGATCGCTGTTGTCCCAAGTTCCTCCCAGTCCTCTGCTAACTTGTAACCCCTGGATCGACACCACCCCCCAGCAATGTGTTGAACTCTCTAATCCTCCCTTTCTCACCATACTGGCACATGGCACTGGGAGCACTTCTGAGAAGGCCACCACCCTCCCAGCTCCTCACACTCCCTTTGCAGATCCTCGAACCTCTAACTCACCACCTCCACCATCTCTCCCACCAGGTCGTTCGTACCCACGTGCACCACAAGATGCAGTTTCTCCTGCCCTCCTTGAGCACTTCAGAATTGACTGCCCGCCCGCCTGCCATTAACCCAGGTATAGACTCCACTCATTTGACTGTGCCTTTCCCCTTACTGCTCCATCTTATCCCTTTTAGTATGGAACTCCAGCACTAGTATCCCCTAATCATTCCTCGTTCCTGCCCCCACCCTGCTACCAAGGTATCTATTTCTGGAGTCCACCACCTTGTAGCTCTGCCCTTCCCCCATAGCTCCCTGTCCCCCACCCCTGACCTGTCCCTCCCCCACCCTGCTCTTTCACTATCCTCCACAACTCCCCATCCTCACTGGCTCCCCACCCCTCTGCATTTCACAACCTCTCCCCATCCCTGTTCCCTCTCCTTCCTCACTGCTCCCTTCAACCACCCTTCTCCCCATGTCCCTTTACCCTTGGCTTCTCCTCCTACTACCTCTGTCCCTTGTGCCTTTCCCACCCTCCCTTTCCTGCCCCTCCTGGTGATCCTTTCCTCCTCCTCCTCCTCCCCAATGGTACCAGAAGCACAAACCTATTTCTGCCCCCACTGCCTTACTGTGTGTCGGCTCTTCCCTCCTGCCTGCGGCCCTCCTACAGTGCCTGATATCCAGTTCAGTTTGCTCCCACACCACCCCTCCTGACCCGATGTTCCTTCATGTGGTTCCCCATGCTACCCTCTTGCCCCAGCAGTTCCTGGTCTCCAGTTCGGTTTGCTCCCGCACCAACCCCCTCTCGAACTGATGTTCTTCCCATGTGGTTTCCTCATGTTACCCTCTTGGGGTGACCCTGTTGCCCCAGTAGCCACCCGCCCATCCTCTCCAACTCCCTACCCAGCCACAGCATCTCCTCCTTGAGCCTTCTCAGCTTGTGACAAATTGGAAACCCCCCCAAACTTCCACAAAATGTTCATCCAAACCACCACCCCACATCCATTACAGTCCACTATTCTACCTAGATTTAGTCAGAATTTAACTAACAGGAAAGGACAGTACCAAAAGGAATACAGTACTACCAATACTTTTTACAACCAGTACTATTTGTACATTTTAATTAGTCCTGCCCCCAAGAATAACTTACAGGACAGTAAAAGAAAAGAATACAGTATCACCTATTACTTGCCTGCCTACAATACCTTACCTACTAAATGACTCACAACTACAAATGTGGGGCACCTGCAACCAGAGGGGTGAGTTTCTGCTCTTTTCTAAAGGGCCCAATGTTTTCACCCTGGGACTTGTGTGACAGTGCGGATTGGACTACTGCAGTAGTGGGAGGCCTAGAGTAATAGGCTTAGCCAAAAGTAAAAGTATGTTCAAGTCCAGCACATAGGGGAAGTCAAGACAAGTAGAAGAGATGTGACATACATCTACCCAGTAATCTACATTGCCAATGTAACCCCCAGGGGGGCGCTATCCTAAGGGCTACCACCCCTGCCTGTCTCGGCTGCAACAGGGAAAGGGGCCCAGATCCATTGACGGGTGCCTCCACCCAGAGGTCGGGGTTAAAATGGTCAAAGTTGATTCGGTCACAGCCCTCTGGGTTACTGCAACCCCCCCTTCTTCCCACTAGTGGCTCACATGGATTAATTATAAGGCTGTTCCTCTGAACACTTACCACTCGGCTCTAACCACTCAGCCCACTCAGGGACCGCCTGAAAGTAAGGTACAGTTATCAAATATCCACTGTGCAGTATATCCCCAGTAAGACACAAACCAGCCAGGGTACAGTTGCAAAACAAACAACCTGATTTATTTGAGGGAAGTAACAAGGACCAGGGAAATCAGGTGATTGACTGACCACTATAAAATATATGAAACTACCCTAGGGCTCTATGCACAGGCCCAGACCTATCAGTTACTGTCTATGGGTACCCAAGCCCTAATGGCTAGTTCCTTGATGCAGCTGGTTGGGGCTCTGGCACAAGGAGCATTCAATTCCTACAAAGTTTAGATGGAGCCAAAAACTCAATTGGTGCAATCTGCAGCCAACAAAACAACTGGGTCTTGGTCTGCTAACTCAGCAGGAACTGCCCTGATTTAGTACTCACAGCCTCCAACAGAGAACCACTCTTTTACCACTTGCAGGGCTTAGCCTGAGATTCAACAACCTCCTCACACATTTATATGGAAAAACAACAGAGGGGTACCATACCAGGCAGCTGCTTCCAGGCCCGACCGAACCACAGCTACTGCAGGCGTGCCTCACTGAAGCCTCACTGTCCTGACAGACCGAGCGCAACTCAGCAGATTCTCCAGTCCTCTACTGGGTGAGCTCTGGCAGGTAGCCAGCACTACTAAAGCCTCTGACCGCTTCCAGCGGTTTAGTCTGATGCTGTCCGCCATGCTAACGGGCCACCTAAGGCCTTTCACGTGCTCCTCCCGCTGCCGAATACTTAACGCCTGCAGGAGCAAGAGGCCCTTCCCCACTCTCAGCCACCACGCCTCCCCTTCTGGCAGTTGGGGCCAACTCTTCTCACTCGACACCACCCATTCCCATAAGTGGGCTGCAGAACACCAGGCTATAAGACCATGTCTCCATTGGTAAAAAAGGCACCTTGGATCATACTTCCTTCCTGGATTACTAAGCAAGTCCTCATTGGTCAGTTGGTCTACTAGGAGTCCCATGTACTGACTGGTCCAATTCGGCAGTTCGGGACCAAAATGGAGAGATAACCAGTAACAGTCTTGCCGCAAAGAAGGCAGGTTAGAACAACTACATTATCATTATCACCCCAGGCTACTTCAGCAAATAGTTACATCCTTGTAGTAGAGCTCCCTCTGCATACTTAGTGAGATGGCAGAATGAGCTATTTCCAGCACCCCGGGCAGGACTCGAGCATAACGACACTCAAACCCCCCTTCCTTGGAGTAATTACAACTGCAATTTCAGGCAGCTCTAAAAGACAGTACTGGAGGCTTAAAGCGGCCACCAC
Source organism: Neoceratodus forsteri (assembly GCA_016271365.2). Lineage (NCBI taxonomy): Eukaryota > Metazoa > Chordata > Ceratodontiformes > Ceratodontidae > Neoceratodus > Neoceratodus forsteri. The sequence goes on along the minus strand of CM057452.1, from coordinate 977,708,744 downwards.
GCCCTCATTTAGCGGCCTTATGCTCTAACACTCCACCAGGCAGTGAGCACTTGGACAAGCTCCGGGAAAGTTTCTAGAACCCCAATTGTAGAAGGCACCCTTCCTGGCCTGGAAAATCACAGTCTGGTCATAGTTACCCTTAAATCACTTTTAAGACAAACAGTTTAATTAACATTATATCACACTTTAGATTACATGCATAGGTACTGTATTCACAGTTTCCTACAGTTGATGCAACATTACACACACACACATAACCTTTCTCTTTTTAAATCAGGTCATTACTCTCTGCCGGGCACCTGAAGAAAGGGGGGCCTCCTTTCAGCTACTGGCAGGCTAACTGGGGTAGGAGTGCCACACTCTCAAAGGCAACACTAACAGGCTAGAGTTATCCCCAAGGCCAACTTAGGCAAACACATACACCCCTTTATGGACCATGTTTAAGGGCAGGTCCACAGTCTGACCCAGAGACTCATAACTCAACTTTACTACCGGGCCGAGATTTCCGGGCTGGAGGGTCTAGGAGTCCTCAGAAAACCCTGCTATAGGTCCCGATTCCATTTAGGCCTCATTGAGATTAGTAGGGGAATCTCCACAGAGAGAAGGGACCCAGTGCTCATAGTACTTTCAGGGCCTGACTATATCAGGACCCACACTACTTGGCCCAACTAGGGACTGTTCGAGACACTAGTAAAGGAACCATCAGGGCATTCAAAATATTCTTCAGGTGCCAAGCAAATCACTGGCTTGTTCCCCACATCACTGTCTTCTTCTGAAAAGTCAGATAGTTCAGCCAGGCTCAAGGACCCAATTCTTGGGCTTTGCTGTTACCCAATCTATCCTCTGAAGCATTGGTTCCGGAGACAAAGCTGGGGGCTCAGACAGTCCAGAAAACCCAACTTCATCTCCAGAGGTAACAAGGGGATTGCCCCGAAACAGTTGGCTCAGTTCGTAAGAGGGATAGTATTCAATATTATTTTCATTGTCTTCAGACAAGGACTGACGATCATCTTCTTCAGAGGAGTTTAGACAAGGCTCTTTTATTTGGCTTGCTGAAGAATCAAGTGGTCCGTTTTTTTTCTTGGCAGCAGATCTAGTCATAGGCCTGGAGAGGGAGGCATTTGGAAGTTCAGTTTAAATCAGGATTTGCCCGATTGGCAGTAAATTATTTCTGTGTATAGTTTTCACATCCTTTGAATTGTTTTCAGGCCGCACTTTATATACAGGTAAATCTGCCAGTTTTCCCACAACAATATGAGGGAGGTGATACCATCTGTCAGGAATTTTATGTTTGCCATGCAGTCCATATTTCTCAATAGCACTCTATCCCTTCTCTCTCAGTTCCATTGTTTTCACTTTTCATCATACCTCTCCTGTTGGCTTAGGTTTCATGAAGCAGCCATAGTCTGGGCCAAGTTGGCATGTATGGTTCAATTGGGCCTTCAACTCTGCACTGTGTAGATGGTTTTCTGCTTGCACCCCATCAGGGAATCCCGAAACACATCCACTGGCAGTCTAGCCTCTCTCCCAAAACATCAGCCTGTCACGGAAAAATCCAGTGGCATCACTTTTTGGTGCAGTTATAAGCATGAACCAGGGTGCCCCAATCTGTTGGCTCCATCTATGCTTGTCCTTGGGTTGCAATGTGCCCAACATATCAAGCGCAAAGCGGTTAAATCTTCAGTTGGGGATCTCCTGGGATGGTATGGGGTGGTTCTTGATTTCAGTACTCCACAAACAAAGACACATCTCTTTGATCAGCCGGCTCTCAAAGTCCTTGCCCTGTAGCCGGAGTGGATTCTCTGTGAGACCCCATGAGTAGGCAAAAGTTTTCCATGAGTACTTTGATCCACCGAGGTTGCTTTCTGATCTTTAGTAGGAAAAGCCTGTACATACCAGGTAAAAACATCAAGTGACTACCAAAATGTTACTAATATTTTCAGATCTGGTTCTAAACTCAGAAAATCAATGCAGACCAGTTCCATAGGGGCACTAATTGGTGATAATGACCGCAGGGCAGCTCTCTAAGGTAGAGCTTTTCTTTGCAAACAGCGGCTACAGGTCTTGACATACTGCCCACATCTGTACTCATTTTTTGGCCAGTAGAATCGGGTCCGCACTTAGCACTCTCTCCAGAGTTCGGCTCCGTAACAAAATGCCCCATGTGATTATGCAAGGACCTCAGGACCAGTTCTCTAAAAGCTGAGGGCAGCACCAGTTGTTGTTTGTCTACCCAGCCCTCACTTAACCACAGTCTCTCTGTATAGTAGTTGGTTAATCAACTTTAATTTGGGCCCTTCTTTATATAACAAGGGAGTTCTCATGTCAGTGGAACGTAACTTGGATTCATCCCTCCTGGCCTGCAAAGCCTCTACAGACGTTTTTATCATAGAGTCATGGGATTGAGCCCATTGGAGACTATCATTGTTGAATTGGGGCAGTGAACTAGTGTCTAATGCAGAAAATTGACAGTAGGCAGCAGGTATGCAGTTCTCAGATGGCCCCAAGCAATCCACCATACAGTCCACAGCATCAGGAGACACCTGTTTCTCCTTGTCAAATTTCAGGCAGAGGGCTCTTATGTCAGGTTCTGACAACTGACCCAATCAGTTTGTGGCATCAGGCCTCTGAGGAGAGCATTCATGTCCATATGGTTTAGGCCTACTCTTTACTCAACAGCATAGTATCGTAGCTGGAGAAACAGAGAGCCACCCATGGCCAGTGGCATCCAACTGCATTGAGGTCTGTACATAAGGTCAGAGGATTGCTATCAGCCTTCACACGATATCTTGGCACCTTACAAATAGTCATGAAACTGATCAACAATGGCCCACTTCAGAGCCAGGAACTCTAGTTTGTGCACTGGATAATTTTTTTTGGAAGGAGTCAGACTTCTGCTGGCAAAAGCTACAGGTCTCAAACCGTTTGAGTGCTCCTGATACAACACAGCCCCCAATCCTTGTAGACTGGCATCAGTATGGAGAACATATGACTTGGCCGGATCAACATAGGCCAGCACTGGGGCATGGGTGAGTTGATACTGTATATGATGTCATAGAAAGCTTCCTCACACTCAGCAGTCAAAGCGGCCCCAAACACATCATTCGAGCGAGAAATACTTCTTCTCCGTCTCAGAGCGCACAATCTTATACTTTTGTGCGTGGGAGGGTACCCTGAGTAAGGTTGAGGAGGGGGTGAATCACTCGAGAATAATCTTTTACAAACCACCTATAATATCCACAAAACCCCAGGAACCATTGCAGCTCTTTTAAATTCCTGGGCTGAGGCCAGGTGGTCAAAGCCTCCACTTTGCTAGGGTCAAACTCTGTGCCTTCAGTGGATACTATGTGGCCCACATATTTCACAGAAGTTTGGAAGAATTGACACTTGTCTATAGACAGTTTGAGGCTGAAATCCTCCAGCCAATCCAGGATCTTGAACAATTGTTGCTCATGTTCTTCCAACGGCCAAACACTATGACATCATCCAAGTAAACCAAACACTGGAGCAAATTCATGTCTCTCACATACGTTCCATCAGGCGCTGAAAAGTGGCTGGGGCACCTGAAATCCCTTGAGGCATCCGAATGAACTCATAGAAACCTAGGGGGCAAATAAATGTGGTCTTCTCTTGGTCCTCTGGGGCCATTGGGATCTGGTAGTATCTGCTGCAGAGGTCCAACACAGAGAACCACTTACTGCCATTTAAACAATCCAATGCGTCCTGTATGAGTGGCATGGTATACTGGTCTGGGATGATCAGCCAGTTCAAGGTGCGGTAATCTACACACATCTGAACTGCCCCATTCTTTTTCCTCACTACTACAATGGGGGAGGCATAGGGACTCCTGGCCTCTTGTATCACACCAGCAGCAAGCATCTCTGGCAAATGCCACCTCACATCGTCTATGTCAGCTGGGGCCAGGCGCCGACATCTCTCTCTCGGAAAGGCCTTTCATCATGCAGCCAGATGTGGTGCTCAGCCCCTTGCACACATCCCACATCCCATTCTTTCAGGGAAAAAACCTGCCCTGTTTTGGCGAGCCTCTCACTGATCCTCACTTTCCACTCAGCAGGCAATGGGGAGTCACCGAAATCAAACAAGTCAGGGGTAACTCTGTCATCTTTCCTGGAACCCTTGCCATTGGGCAGCACTGCAGTATCTGCACAATGTACACTTGCCAAGGTGCACCCTCTTCTTAATCGAATCTCTTTGTCGGACACGTTATGCACTTGAATCATCACCCGCTTAACATAAGCATGAGCTCTAGCCAGCAAGATACTGGGTTTGACCAGCAGCCCGTCAGGTAATCTTCCCTCCCCAGGCATATCCAACATCAGCAATTTATTCTTAACATCTGTTCTCAGTCGGACTTCCCCATGCAGAATACAGTGAGCATTCAGGGCAAGTATCACTGGTGCCGGATCCTTTCTCCATACTACACCCACGAGCCCTCAGGTTTCCTCCTGGCTAACCTTCCCGAGTTTCAACGGACCTTTTGGATCACAATGGGTATTCTTAGGGCTCGTCCAGTTCTGAATGCTTGCTTTTCTGAGCACAACTGGGCTAGTCATCCAAACATATGAGCATTTGTCCCAATCAACAGAGATACCTCATCATACAGTCCAGTGCAGGGGGCAAACTAAAGCTAAGGTCTCCACCTGTTCGCCCACTCCAGCCACAGAAGTAGGGAATGACGACCAGATCCGGATATACCCCAAATACAGATAAGCCCTGTCCTCAATACCCACGCATGTAAACCATCCAAGGTTGTAAGGGGCACCTCAGGGAAGTGTGTCTGATACCAATCGAAACATGATGGTTACCTGACAGCACTGTCTAATACAGCTCGGGTGAGAATCCCATTTACTCACACTGGGGTCTCCATCGAGGCCCAACCACATCAGACCATTTTGGAGGGCACAGCATTGACAGTTGCTTGAGCATTGGCCTGGGTCACAAAGCTTTTCCTGGGGGGGTCGGACTTGGGCCCTGCGATGCCAAGTGATCAGTTTGCTGTTGACTTTCCTTAAATTCTCCGGTATCTGGCACTCAGACTGAAAGTGTCCATCCTCCCTACAATGGTAACAAAACTTGGGATCCCCGGGGTCTCTATTGGGAAGGGAGTACCTTGTCTGCTGGGGGCCCTCTGGGGAGAGACGGGGTTCCCCTGGGCCAGGACATTGGTTTCTAGATAACTCAGGCTCCCCAGACCTAACAGGGTAGATAGTGGATCGCTTCAAGTCCCTCACTAGTTCTCGTAAATTTCTGACCTCGGCCCTCAACTCACTTTCTATTTGGGGATCAGAGGAGATAGCTCGCACCCCCACATCACCTTGAAAATTGGGGGACGCATCAGGCCTTCCTGAAGGGTGGGTCTCTTTGGGGGCACTTGACTCAGGGGTTCGGCTTGAGTTCACAGCTCCCACATAGGGTTCCCACCCCTCCTCATCAGTCTCCACTTCTCTAATTTCCCTCATCAATTGACAGTATTCAGGAGGGGTAGCCCGCCTATCATGCAACTTTAAGTTTTAACAATATCACACTAGAAAATCTAGCGGACTTCAAAACATGTTCCAACCTGACCTGGTTCAAGGCTGTGGCTGTGATCCACCCTTTTCTATAGGCCTTTTGCAAGGCCCGCTCCACCCTAGTAACAAAGGTGGACAGTTTTTCATTTCGCCATTGCTTGGCAGACCTGAATTTCCATAATAAGTCTTCCCCAGTCTCTGTACTCCCAAACATTCACTCCAAAACAGAAAGGTACTCTGCTGCGGTGGCTTCCGGGTTAGTGGCCCACTAGAGCCTAATGGCTTCTAAAGCGGGACCCCACAGACTCTCCATCAATCGCTTTCTTTTCTCCCCTTCAGAGCATTGCCACTCCTGAACTAAGGGGGTGGCGTAGTTCATCCATGCTTCCAAGTCATCCTCCCCCGAAGGCACGGGTACTGTGCCAGAAAAAAGTTTTAGCCTACGATAGGAATCAAGCTGTATAGGGGGACCACTAAGGGCAGTGGAGCCAGAATAGAACCCTTAGGGGGACAGGAGGAGGCACCTGGAGAGACCTGGGGGGTAGCGTCACTAGACAGATCCAATGCTTGCAGCAATTCCTGGGTAGTCCTTCCCTCCCCCACCAGCAATTTAATCAATTTATCTTTAAAACTATTCGCTGTCACCCTCTACCCACATTCCCTCCCCTTTATTAAGCCTCAGTATCCCTACTTTGGTCTTTCTTCACTCCCTAATGTACCTATAAAAGGTCTTATCCCCCTTCTTAACAGAATTGGCTATCCTTTCCTTGGTTTGGGCCTTTGCTATTCTGACTGCCTTCCCAGCCCCTTTCTGATTTTTTTTTTTTTGCAAATAACTATACTTTATTTCAATAATAACAAACATTACACATCATCACCCAACCCAATACATCTCTTACATTGGTACATAAAGTGGGATACAATACAAAGGATATAAGAAATAAAAAAGAAGATCCACCCAGCCCCCAACCCCCCACCCGCTAGATCTGGCAGCCCAACAAATAAAGGGATATTAGGATAAAATCGGGTTCCATAGGATCACTATAAAAGATAAGAAAGAGTGTATCCCAAAGTGATGAACCCTTTAGACCCGCCCTAGATATAAAACGGAGACGGGATAGTAATTTAGGAAAAGGTTAGTAGGGCGGGTTGGAGATATATGGTAGTAAAGAAGGGGTAAAACAGATAAAAAGAGAATAAAGATAAACTAAACTACGTGGGAGAAGGGAATAATCGTTCCCTAGGCCACTTCAATTCCTTAACAGCTAATAATATAAGGCAAAAGGTTAAGCCACCTATTTTAGAATATCGGTGTTAAGCTATGTGGTAGTTGTACTACTAACCATATTGACCTTTAGACGTCGATATATGTTGCCCCAACATTTATCAATTTCTCTCCTGAGTTAAAGACAGAAGCCACAACCCTTTCTGCCTTCAGAGCTTAGAAAGCGTCCCACCACTCTTTGCATGAGGTATACCCTCTCTACACCAGTAAGCGAAGAAGTAACAGCTTGGCCACTAAGGTTATTAATGCTAACTGGTATTTATGAGCTATGGACGAAATATGAGTGAATTTACCAAGAATGCAGGTCTCGAGGTGGAAATATGCCACTACATCGCAGAAGGGGCCATCCATAAGCGCATTAAATCCAGAATTTGGTTACCTTGGGGCACTCCCAAAGTTTGTGTAAGGTAGTAGCCCAGGGGTTGCCACAATCCTGGCATTTAGGAGATCTATTTTTGTATATGCGCGAAAGTTTGGGCGGAGAAAGGTACAAGTTGTGTAAAATATTGAATTGTAGGCCTCTTAGTCTATCTTGCTTAATGCAATTATATAGATCCTGCCAGACTCTTATCCCGGTCTCTTCTGGCCAATTTAAGAGCAAGTTCACTTTCCAGTAATGAGGGGCAGGAGAGGCCTTGGACTCTCTTGAAGAGAGGATAAATTTGTAAATTTTGGATATCGCTTTGTTAGATAAAGCGAGAGCTTTAATCTTCGCTATCAAGCTTCCTGCCTGCTCCTGCCCTTGTCCACCTTTCAGAAATGAACAAACGCAGTTTTAGATTTGATATAGCCGAAATCTATCCTTAGAATCTACTGTAAACTTCCCCATCAGTTCTGAAAAAGGAACCGGGTATCCACTCGACACAAAGTCGGCAATTCTAAGTTTATTAGAGGAATTACCTACTCTACTTCTTATTGGTTGATTGCCAATTAGTAGGTTCGGGTTATTAACAAGAGGTTGCGACAAATCTTTTTTTAAAGGAGATATTTAAAAACGAATAGAGTTGGTGAAGGGCTTTAATATCCCAGCCAAGTGGGGTATCTTTAAGTTTAAATGGGATTCTAGGCCAGGGAGAGAAGAGGAGGGCCTCTGGATCCAAATTAACGGTTTGGGCCATCAACTCATCTAAGGCACCGCTTGCTGAAGATGCCAGGATTTCAGATGCCCATTGGCCCCTTTCTGCTTTAACTGATAAAGTTCTCTGTCCTGCTCCTTCTGTGTTTCCTTATATTTCCTGAATGCTGTCCTTTTCTCCTTAACCTTCCCTGCCACCTCTTCTGAGAACCATAGCGGTTTTTTCCTTCATTGTATTTTATTGATTTGCTTTACACAAAGGCTTGTTGCCTCTGTGATGACTGTTTTGATTACTCCCCATTGTTTCTCCATTCCTCCTTCTTGCCTGTTTACTAGTGTTTTTCTGAGGCACTCTCTCATTTTCCCCAAAGTCAGCCCTCCTAAAGTCCAATACTCTTGCTTTTGTATGGCTTGATTGTATGGCTGTGTTTATCGTGAACCACACTGTTTGGTGGTCGCTTGTTTCCCAGATGGCTACCCACTTCTAAATATGAGATTCTTTCTCCATCCCCATTTGAGAGTACCAGGTCTAAGATTGCTCCCTCCTGAGTGGGTTCCAATACTAGCTGTCTGAGGCATGCCCCCTGTAGGGCATCAAGAATGGCCCTGCTCTTGGATGTGCCTGCAGCAAAGGTGCTCCAGTTAACATCTGGCATATTCAGCTCTCCCATCAACAATATCTCCCCTTTTTCTGCCATTCTAAGGAAGCCTTCTATCATTTCCTTGTCTATTCCCTCCCCCTGAGATGGGGGTCTGTATACAACCCCCATGCTGATTGTGGTGCCATTTCCTGTCTCCAGGGTGACCCAGAATGCCTCATCTGCTCCCTGTTTACTCTTTAGTTCTATTGCTTTGATCCCTTCTTTTACATAGAGAGCTACTCCTCCTCCTCCTCCTCTTTTACCCTCCCTGTCCCTCCTGTAGATTGTGTATTCTGGTATGTTGACATCCCAGTCATGGTTCTCTGTGTACCATGTTTCTGTGACTGTCACAATATCCAGGCAACCCTCTTTCATCAAGGCCACTAGTTCAGGGAGCTTGTTACACAGACTACGGGCATTGGTACTTATCACCCTCCTCTTTTTGATAGCCTTACCCCTTTTAGCCCCATTCCTGTCCTTATTGCCTTTGCCTTTTTTTACATTTACCTCTGTTCTGCTCCCTAATAACTTCTCTACCTTGGTGTTTACCTCACTAATTACCATGTTTTGTGGGGGGAGGCCGGGATTTCCCTGCTCCTTTTCAGTGCCTCCCCCCTTGGCTAGTTTAAATGCTTGCCAATGAAGCATTTATACCTCTCACCTAGGATCTTGGTCCCCCCCCCAGAAAGATGCAGACCATCGCACCAGTATAGGTCTGCATCCCTCCAGGTGGCTCCCCAGTCCCCAATGAAGCCAAAACCCTGAGCTCCACACCAGTTTTTCAACCACTCATTGAACTCCCTGGTGAGGAGAGCCCTAGCATCACCCTTGCCATAGACAGGCAGCACCTCCGAGAAGGTTACCGTATGCGCTACTTGTCTAAGGCCCCTTCCCAATTCTACAAACTCCTCTTGCACTGCTCTGATCCCATTCCTAGCCAGGTCATTTGTCCCTAGGTGGACAATGACATCCAGCTCCCTCCCTCATGCAGCTCCTCCCACAATCCTGAGGATTCGCTTCATGTCCCTCCAAGCCATGGCACCAGGAAGGCACCTTACCTCCCTCTCCCCTCCCTCCACCATTTCTACCCCCTAATGATTGAGTCCCCCACCAGGAGTTGTTTCCTTCCCCTGTGGGGTCCCATGCCACCCTACTGTGGGTCTCCTTTGTGAAGGTTCCCAGCATCCTCCTTGGTCGCCAGTGCAGGTGCCTCCATAGAGGAACCACTATCCACCAGAAGAGTGAATGAATTGTGTAGAGGTACAGCTGGAGGGATGCAACTCTGTTCCACCATCCTCTCCCTCCCTGAGCCAACCCTGGTCCAGCCTCTCCTCTTTCTTGGCAACCTCTGAGGTAGTGGCATTGGCCCTGTGGTCCCTGGGTTTGGGAGGAGGGTTCACGAATCCTAGCCAGGTCAGCCTGGAGACAGGCAACCTCCCCTCTCAGACCAGAGAGGTGCCTGCAAATAGGGCCTCCAGAATGTCTCCTGGAACACTGCCGCCCACAGCCATTGCACTGTACTACTCCTATCATGTCTTATTTTGTGCCCCTCTACTGTTTCTCTGTATTCTTACTTCCTCCTCTCCTTACAACTCTCACCCTTCCTGTTCTGGGAAGGCAACTTCCTATCTTCTTCAGTAGCCTCCTTCTTCCTTGCTCAATGTCAGACCACCAGCAGCTGGAGGAGAGTGAGCTACTTTTCCTTTAGGGTTGACAAAACCAGTGTTTCTCTATGATCCTTCCCTTCCTACTGCCAAACAAGAAGTTCCTATTGACAGTCAAATCCAGTGGCTATAAAAGTAGAACTGACTTTGGGTGGGTGGTGGAGGGGTGGGATGGAGGGCAATTAGTAAGAAAAAGGGCTAGCAACAGGAAGTTGTAATTTGAGTCACCTGTTTTTATAGTGTCTAAGCCACACCCCCAGTTAAGCTCTCTTTCTTCCTACTGGTTTAGCAAAGTCAGCTGATACAGTACCCTTCCAGCACAGAACACACACTAACTTACTTTCTTTTTTTTAAACCCTAAATAATACCCCTTCTACTTCTAATAAAGTATCTGTCTACTTAATCTCAACAGACACTGACTCCTGCTGAGATATAAGTTTTAAATTAATAAGAAAATGTAGCTTCTTTTTTTTTTAGTTAGCTGCTTTCTGCTCTACAAGCAAGGCTAGCAACAGACACACATTTAAATGGAAAAACAACAGAGGGGTACCATACCAGGCAGCTGCTTCCAGGGTCCAACCAAACTCACAGCTATGCGGGCGTCTCACTGCAGCCTCACTGTCCTGACAGACTGAGCACGATTCAGCAGATTCTCCAGTCCTCTACAGGGTGAGCCTAGTAGGTAGCTGTGTGACTCACAGCCTCCTCTGATTGCTTTCCCCAAGCAGTTTAAGCCTGATGCTGTCTGCTATGCTAGCGTACCCTAAGGCCTTTCACACGCTTCCCACATGAATACTTAACGCCGCAGGAGCAAGAGGCTCCTTCACCACTCTCAGCCACTATGTCTCTCCCCTTCTGGCAGTTGGAGCCAACCTTCTCACTCGCGCACTACCCATTCCCATAGGTGGGCTGCAGAACACCAGGCTGTAAGACCTGTCTCCATTGGTGCAAAAAGGCACCTTGGATCATACTTCCCTTCCCAGGATTCTAAGCAAGTCCTCATTGGTCAGTTGGCTCTACTAGAGTACCGATGTACTGAGTGGTCCAATTCGACAGTTCGGGACCAAAATAGAGGAGATAACCAGAACAGTCTTTGCTGCAAAGAAGGCAGGTTAGAACAACTACATTATCATTATCACCCTAGGCTATTTCCAGCAAATAGTTACATCCTGTAGTAGAGCTCCCTCTGCATACTTAGCAATGGCAGAATGGAGCTATTTCCAGCACCCCGGGTGGGACTCGAGCATAACAACACTCAAACTCCCCCCTTCCCTTGGAGTAATTACAACTGCAATTTAGACAACTCTTAAAAGACAGTACTGGAGGCTTTAAAAGTGCTTACCACGTCCACATTTAGCGGCCGCGAACACCCACCAGGCAGTGGGCGCCAACAAGCTCCAGGAAGCTTCTAGGAACCCCCAATTGTAGGGGCGTTACACCAAGCTTTCAGAAAAGAGTTGTTTAGTTTCCAGAGAAATAGCCGGTATGGATTGTGGGAGCTGGAGGTGGGAGACCCCCCCCCATCTTTAGTGACCAGGTTCACCTCTACGGATTTGCTCTGTGGATTTCTACTTTGCCTCGTGCACTTGGCCAGTGATGAGAGAAGTACCCAGATGTGAGATTGGAAGGAAAATTCCCCTCTAGGGTCAAGGCTCTAAGGTGGTTTGGGGAGCCACCAACAGGAAAACTGGTTCATTTCCCAAAATGGACCACGGATCAAGTGGCCGGAGGGGGAGTCGGGCCAGTGGGGAAAACCCAAGTAGTGTACAAGACAGGCTGTGTACCCAAAGCTGCATGCAAGTCTGGGCTGTGTGTCTGGTGGGTTCAGAGCCTGAGGGCTGGAAATGTGAAGAAGTGTTCTGTTGTCTCTAATCTGCATTACCAGGACTGTAGCCCCGTGGGGGTCTGTCTATGCTTTGTTTGTTCTGCTTGGATGTGAATAAAAGCCACATTGTAGAATCCCATTCCTGGTTCTGGACATTACAATTATTGCTTCCTGTGTTCGGATTTACTTGGGTGCCCCTGTGCAGAGTAGCCAAACCTAGGCCCCCTGTGCCGAGTAACCTCATCCTCCCCGAACCCAGTCCCCACCAGGTACTGCTGTCAGCTTCAACAGCATGCCACCTGTCATTTTGCAAAAAGGCAGGGGCCTGGGGGTTACATACCCTTTTCCTAGGCTGGCCATTCTAGGGTGTAGTAAGTGTAAAGGCCAAAATAAGCCACAAACACAGAAGGAAAAGACAAGTGTTTTGTAAGTTTCCTTTCAAAATATTGATGTACATTTGATTTTGTGTACTGTAAAGGGACTACATGAAGACTCTCTGAGGTAGAACTGATTTCTGTTTGCTATCAGTGAAAAATTATTCATCAAGTGCATACAATAAATAAGAGGAAGTGATGACTGACGTTTGTGAAGGAAATAGAGTCAGAGAAACATTCTCATTACCTGTTGGATCAAGACAGCAAATGTCAGAGTTTAAATGCTTCAGAACCTGAGACTGAACACCAACTATAATTTTATAAGTCAATAATCACTGTGGTCAAAACACATTCTATGTTCTACCAGTAAAGTATATGAGGTTGCTGTATGCAGTAAACTGTGAGAGTCTGTGTGCTAAATAATTCATTTAAAAGGGCCCATTAGTTAATATCACCATTTAGTGTCTCATATAGTATTGGCTCCTCTTCTAATTTTATATGTTTTTTATGCTGGCTCACGCTTGTGCAGCCAACATATAGCAGTAGTAGCACATTTGGAGGTGCAGTCACTGTGGCCGAAGGCAGGCACGCACCAGTAGGTGAGTCCCTCATTGCCCAATAAGGCAGCTGCAGGCATTGACACCAGCAACACATAAACTGGCTACCAGATCAAAGAAAGGTCTACTGCAATGAGAGCCAAGCTTCTCATGCAGCGGCATGCTGCTTTCTGGTGACCAGTTACAATAAAAACATGGCAGCATGCTGCCGCGAAACCCTGACCCATTTTGTTTGCTGACAGGAGAGCCCACTCCCCATTGGCATAATGCAATCCCCTCCCATTTACAGTGTGTGCCGGTGCCCCTATCCCCTCGGCATCATGCCATCCTTCCTAGTTTAATTTGGCAATGGGGAGCCACTCCCGTCGGCATAATGTCTCCCCATATGTTGTGTGCTAATGAGTGCCCACCCTGGCCGGCTACAGAACTCTCAAAAATAAACATTTAGTGGCCTTCTGAAGCCCACCCAGCGTGCCAAATAAATGCCCGTAAAGAAAAACTGTCCGCTATGTTTATTTTTACACCTGCAAAGCAAGCGGTCCCTTATGCGACTCCGGTGGTCCACCCTCTGCTCACCCTGCCTCCCCACACCCCTCACCCCATACTTACCTCCAGAGCCTGGCATGATGATCTTCGGTGGACCGGGAACATGTCTGCACACTTCAAAGCCAACCTTGAACTGAATAAATGCCGGTAAGCTGTATAATGGCATAAATAGGGTTTTTTCAACTTTGGTGCATATCTTGGCCATTTTTGGGAATTTTGGCACCAAATTTTCAGCATGGGATTATTGGGACCCCTCCTCATGAATTCAGTCACTGTCATGGCATTGTTCAGTCCTAAAAGGTGATTTCACGGTCACTGCATGAAATCACTTTTCGGGACCAATTAAAGAAACGACAGTGCCACTGTCCATGAGGTGGGCTCTCAAAAAGCCTATGTTGCAAATTTGGTGAAAAAATCCAAAATGACTATTTTATGAGCGTGCATTGCACAGTTTCCATGCACACTCATAACTTTGTGATTTGTAATATTTTCATTCCAGATTTTCAAAACTGCCATTTTCACACCTCCTATTTTACTCACCACCATCAGGTACCACATTACCCAGACCACTCCCCCATGCCAGGTTTGGACACGCGATTCACCACTTAGCTCTATGACTTGTCCCCAGCCCATGGTACCTACCCCTGCCCCTCTAACTGCCCCCATTTTCCTTGCTCCTGACAACCTTTCCATTGCCCCATCTCCAGCTTGCAATGGAAGATGGGATTCCCTGTTGTTGGCTAGCCCTTAAAACCCCTCCTATTTATGCCCTCCACTATCTCCCTGAAAGGTTGCAGGAACAAACCCATACCAAACTCAGTCAGATGGATGCCGTCCGATCTGTACACTGCTTCTTGATCATATGAAATATCCCTGTGTTGTATATGGATCCCCCCCCCATCTCGATCACTGCCCTGGCTACTTTTCTGTTCAAGTGCTTTCTCACTACCTCCACTGCCTTGGACCTCTTTGCCCCTCTCCACACCCTCCGAGATGTAATCTCGGACCAACCAAGTACCACCCTGGGCCACCAGCTCTTCACCCTTTCAAGATCCGCTAAAATGACCTTCATCAAGGATCCCCATGGCATAGTCTCCAAGTCGTTGCCCCCTAGATGAATTATGATACAATCCAGAATGGGCCACCGAACCCACATCTCTTTTAACAAAGGCAGCAGCTGGGGCCACCTCATGCCCCTCAGGCCCCACCATCTCACTTTTGTGTGCTCGATTCCCAGTTTCAGTTGCATCCCCATTCTTGTGGCATCTGCAAATCTCTCTGCCCAGTAGATAAAAGAGTGCCCCATGATCCATACCTGCCTCTTGGAGTCTGCAGAGGAGAGAAAAATAGGGATACCAGTTAGCCACCGTCAATACCTTAAGTATCTTTTATAACAGTTTGATGCCCATCTCCTATACTCATGACCTCCTCCTCACCTGCACCTAACCCTGCTGCCTCTGAAGCCACCCCTATTCAGAAGGAATGGGAGGAAAACTCATCGAGATTCTCACCCACAAATGCCAATACCTTCTTCAGGACTGCCTCCACCTGGAAACCTGTCACTGGGGACCCGTTCCCATGCACAAACCAGGGCCCCTTTCCTCGCCCTCTGATCCTCGCATAAGCCCACACTGCCTAGACTGTGCATACCTCTGTTGTCCTCTCTCTCTGCAGCTCCACCATGACTCCTTCCCTACCTGGTTCATCTTTGACCTCAGCAGCAGAATTCTTACCTTCTCCTCTCCCAACCTCACACACTTCTCCTGCAGCCCTGCATCAGTTGCCCCTTTCCTGGGAGCTACCATTTCCCCGACCCAAAAAGCCTCTTTTGCAATGATGACAAATACGGTCCTGAACAGGCAGGCCTCATTTGCCGAACTGCATACTCGGCCGACCACCAGCATCACCTTCATGAGTAGGGGCTCCATCAGGGGCCTTCTCCTATCGTGCCGTTTTCCCTGACTCCTCTGCCAGTCCGCTACCATCCGTCTGATGGTCCAGCTGGCCATCACATCTACCCAACCCCTATCCGTGCAAACCCAGCTGATTCCCACCAGCTGGACCCCCATAGTGGTGTGCCCTAGCCCTTTCTCCCATTTCTCCACTACGTATTGCAATACCTCTCTTTCCTTAACTGGTTGGCCCATCTCCCATCCCATTCTGGCCCTGAACATCTGAAAACCTGCCCACATCTTCTCATCTTCTTTCTTTGAAAAAGGGACCTTCAGTGCTCAGTGGGCCTACCCAGTCACCAAAATGTAATAAATAAATAAATTTGCCCTTAAGGTGCCAGCTGCCCATGACCCTTTGTATAATGCCCTTGCTTTCTCTCTCCAACCTCCCACAGCTGATCCAGTATCCTGGTCTGTGGTGCCAGCTCTCAGAAGCGCTCCATCTGAAAATGAGAAAGACAGTCAGCTACCTCGTTCCATGCACCCTCGATGTGCCTTGCTCTGAAAGACAGGTTGAGCTGTAAACCCAACAGAATCATGCCCCTCAGCACTACTAAAATGGTGCAGGGTCTGCACCAGAAGACATATGAAGAGAGACTTAAGGAGCTTAATATGTATAGCCTCGAGGAAAGGAGAGAGGGGGGGATATGATAGAAACTTTCAAGTACCTCAAGGGAATCAACAAAGTCCAAGAGGGTAGCATCTTTCAAAAAAAGAGGTGTGCAAGAACAAGGGAGCACAATTTGAAGATAGAGGGGGGCGGCTCAGAGGTAATTTAAGGAAGTATTTTTTCACAGAGAGGGTTGGGAATGCATAGAACAGCCTTCCGGAGGAGGTTGTGGAGTAAAAACAGTGGTGGAATGCAAGCATGCATGGGACAGTCATAAAGCAATTCTAGGGATGGGGTAGGAAGAAGTAGGTTGCTGGTTAACTGGGATCTGCAGCTTAACCATTAGGTAGAAATGGCCAGACTGGGTGAAAGCGGTCCTTATCTGCTGTCAAATTCTATGTTTACCCCTACCGATTCTGTCATACCCATCTGTCTATTAATCACCTCCACCATGCTCTTGTTGTCACACCAGAACACTATGCGATGCCTTGCCATTCATGTACCCATACTTCCAAAGCTACCCAAATCAGAACATTTTTGAGGAACGTGATGTCCTTCATCCATCCCCATCCCATTTAGCCGCCAAGCCTCCAAGATCCATTCCCCTTGAAAATAGGCCCCCATCCCCAGGCCCCTGGCTGCATCTGTGTACAGCTCCAGGTCTGTGTTGGAGGCCCAGTCCTCTTGCTAAAATGTCAACCCGTTGTAAGATTCCAGGAATGTCTCCCATACCTGTAAGTCTTCCTTCACCCCTCTGTTGATGTTAACCCAGTGATGAGGTAGCTTTGTTTTTCCCGTGACCCTCCCCAACCTCCTAGTAAATGCCCTGCCTGGACTTATGGCTTTGCAGGTGAAATTAAGGTGCCCCAGTAGCTGTTGTACCTGTTACCAGCGGCACCCTCCTCCTCCTCCCACCCACGGATGTAGCAGCCCTTTCAGCTGTGCTACTTTAACCCCTGGAAGGCAAAAACACTCTTCTTCCGTGTTCACCTCGATCCCCAGGAACTCTAGCCTCGCTACCTGGGCCCTCAGTTTTTCCGCGCTGCTAATGGGATTCCTATTGTCCTGCACATATCCTGAAATCTGCTAACATCTTACCTGCCTCGGCCTGACTGGACCCTATCAATGAAAATCATCCAAGTAATGGACTACCCTTCTGTGTCCATACCACCATCAAACACCCACTGTACCCATGAGCTGAAAACCTCGAGCGTTGCACAGGTCACGGAACATCCATGGGCATTGCCTTGTCGAAGTACAAGCCTCCCTCAAACTGAAAACCGAGAAGGTCCCAGTCTGCTGATCGCACTGATAGCAGCCAGAATGCAGATTCAATGTCCGTCTTGACCAACCATGCCCCCCCCCAACGCCTGTATCAGCTCTATCGTTGGTCCACTGATGTGTAAGAGACCATGCTGAGATTTTCTGGAATCCCTCCATTCACTGACCCCTCCTTCGGGTAGGACAGGTGATGGATTAGTCTGAAGTCCCATTCCTGCTTCTTGGGTACCAAACCAAGGGGTGACACCCAGAAAGTCATTCGGGGGGGCTGGGACAGCGGCCCCTCCACCCTCCCTGCCCTCACTCCTTTCTAGATCTTCTCCCAGGCAATGTCTTCTTTTCCTTATAAAGATTCCAAATTCTTAGCCCGCATCCCCACTCATGCCCCCCAAAACCCAGTACAAAACCCCTCAGAAAACCCCTTCTTAACAACTCTCCCCCTTTCTTATCGGGATAAGACTTAGTCCAGTGATCCACCACCACCCGCTTAATGGATGTGTGTGCTAGACCATAACCCCACTTCTGTTCCAGCTGTTCTAGTCTAGTTCCATCTGTAATTGCTTCCATAAGCTCCTCTCCCTGGGCCCCCGACTCCTGCCGGCTCCCCCCCCTGCTGTTCTGAAAAAGCGGCCCCTGAGCCTGCCCACTGACTGGTCCCCCTTTGTCGCCAGCTACCTTACAGTCTGTGGCTGGGTGCGACCCCCCCACACTGTGAGCAGCTGTGCTGGAACTTGCAGCTGGTCCAGTTACATGAGGCCCAGTTGTAAGCCCAATATGTCTTGGCACCCTGGGCTTGCACCCCCCTTTTTTACCTGTTCAGTTCCCTGCCTCACTGCCGCTCCTGACAAAGTCCTAACCCAGAGCTCAGTGTGGGTGCAATCCCACCTCAAGTTGCCCTTTGCTGCCATGCATCACCAGAATGCCTTGTCGTACTTGAGCCACCCAAAACCTAGTTTTGCCCAGAACACGTCCCTGATGATTGCCAAATAGGTGAGCAGTGAGATTGTTAGATTGGGCTGTTTCTTGAGCACCAAAGCACTATAGATCAAGGACCCCGCTTGCCATGTGTCAATATTTTCCTTTTAAACCTGGCCTCCTCTGTCTTGTGCACCACCACTGCCAATGCTACTGCCATGTCCAACTTACCCATTGACTCCTTCTGCTCATATTTAGTGGCTGTCTCTACAGCCACCAGCCCTTAGATATCAACATACTCACTCTTCCAAATTTACTCTTTGAATGACGCTGGAAAGTGGTCACCCAGGGTGAAATCTGGTGGGCCGTCGTACAGCTTGTGTGCCCCACTAGGTGAGTCCAACACCTCTTTGTCTCCGTCTTTCTTTTCTTTAATGGCCCGCAACGCTGATTCAGTTTTGGACACTCCCTCCTTCCCCATGTCACCCAACAACCCCTCAATATACTCCTGTAAATTTGCCTCGTTATTCATATCTACCTTATCCTTACCCCCTTTTGTGAGCTGCTTGGTCGGAATCTTGTCTGGTTCTGTCCCTGGCCATGGCGCTGTCAGAGCACTGGGTCCCGCCCTCCTCGGTCGTTTATTGTCTTTTTCCAAGCCGACCCACTCGTCCCTCTCTTTCCATTTTCTCTGAGCCTCCTCCTCGGCCTCCCTCTTCTTAGCTGCCTCCATCAACTTGGTCACTTGTGCCATCAGTTTTGCAGCTTCCACAAGCATGTTAGCGCTGGACGTCGGGGCTCTCTTTGGTGCCATCCTTCCCTAGCAGCATACAAAAACTTTGTGAGATAGGTCCCCCACACAGCGATCTGGCCCCCTGTCCCTCTCCACCTTTTCAGCCTCCATCTTGCTGCACATACTGGGCAATAATCCGTCTGCAGCCCAGTCCCGAGCTAGTACCCCCCCCACTGGTGCCCCACCCCACTGGTGCCTCTTTCCAGCCTCAAAACTAGATCCTTGGCCCTTGCCATTGTATATTCCACACCTCTTCGTTGGCCAGTCCCTGTGAGCAGCTACTAGCCCTGGATCACAATAATAACCCTCCTTCCATCTGGCAGAGTGTCCTCCCCAGCCCCGGCCTGCAACCCACAGCGACCAATGATCCCCCCACCATAACTCTCCCTCATTCCCATATACCACCAACTTCATAGCCAAATAGAAAAAACATACACAGAAAATACCGCTGTCCACTAAAACATTATGCCCGGCTATACTAATGCACCATAAATACACATGTAAATTAGGACTAGAAATGGCTAGTAAATGCTCAAAGTGACTAGTGAGATCCACCAAGTTGCAATCATCAAAATAGTAAATATTCCTAGAGCAGAAACTTGCCCCAGCAAGCTGATTTAAACCCCTATTGTCTTCTTAGGCCCAATCCCGCCTGCCACGGGCATCCATGCACCGTGGTCAGGCCAAGATGCCCCTTCCCCCACCATGTGGTGGTCCATGCCTACTCAGGCCTAGCTGTCCACTTCACTCTAGGCCTGGCCACAAGCCCTCCATTTCGTTTGAGTGCACCCCCCCCGCGACCACGTCTCAGGCCCACCAAGTGGTCCAAAGCACTCCCAAGGGCTTCTCTTTCTGGGCATTGGTGGTGTGCACCTGCAGCACACCACATTGCCCTGGTGGGTCTCTCGGTTCACCCACCAAAGGCGCACTTGCAGGCCATCCCGTGCCCAGGCCGCACCTCCGTTGGGAGGCGTCCGTGTCTCAGCATGCCTCCACGGCCTGTACCCACATGGCGATCTGGGCCTATAGCAGGCCTACTAGCCATCTACAGTCTGAGTGCTGGCCCAGTTTTGTTAAAATTCAGTCCCTTCATTTCATCCCCCTGACTCCACCCTCCTCCCTGCCATGTGCTCCACTGCCATCCCCTATCTCGGCAAGGAAAATGGCGGCCATGACCATGCGACACACTGTGCTGCCTGGTAAGCTTCTCTGCTTCAAAATGTGCCAGCCAGCCACTGCGTACACCGTATGCTTCTGGGTCGCAGACGCGACCCTATCCTCTTCCTCTGTCGGTGGGCATCCATGAAGGCGGCACGCTTCCATGGCCCCATTCACCTCACTGCTCATACCAGCTATGCCTGCCCCAGATCTCCCCCCAAACTATCCAATTCGATCCCATCCAAACAAATCTCCTGGCGGGCCTGTAAACCCTGCTACCGCCTTGCTCAAAACCACACTAGCTGTGGCTCGCAGTCCCCCTTCTGCGACAGCCCACCAACAACTCGCTCCAATGCCATGTTACACCTAACCACATGCTTGCTGCAGCCCTCTCAGGGCAAACAAAGAACAGTAATTCCCTATTCCCACGCTACTGCATTGCCTGAAACTGTGTTCTCTGTGTCCCGAAGGGCCCATTCTGAAACAACCACCAAACAGCTCGGTACACTGCCGTGTTAACGCCAACCGAAAGCTCGCTGCAGACCTACCCAAGCAAACTACTAAGCAGCATCCTAAACCTGTGACCAGAGATTTTTTGCGTATGCATCAGCTACTACAGCTTAGCTTGATAAAATCATCCATCTTCGCCAAAATATGCAACTGTGCCCTACCTGTGCCAATGAATGTGCTGAAAACTCTGAATTTCCAGCAAAGAAAGAGGGCAAAACTACCACTGCATGCCCTTAAGTGCCCCTAGTGGCCTTTATCTCAGACCCCTCCCCAGGCCCTCCCCTCAGTCAGTGGCCAGTGCTCCTTCTGTATGTCCCCGCCTTGTGTGGATGTCAGTGGGCCCCTCCCCTGCATCCCCATTCTCCTAGCTACTATATTCCTGGTTGGGCTCCAGGACAAATTGGCATGCTCTTCATTGGCAAACCTTCTTTCAGCAATGCCAGTAATATGCTGCACTGTATTTCAAACAGATACTGGAAGCGTTCTTAAAAACACTAAATAGCCTGCCTTATATGACATACACAGAGACTGGGCTTGCATAAACTTGTTTTGATTAAAATATTTATCTTTATGGTATAAGTTTACTGCTAGGCATAGGGAATACCCTGCTTCCTATCTTTCTGAAAAAATTGGGCCTGACATTGAACAAGTCATTTCCCTTGTAATGTGTAACTTTCTGCTACATTTTAAAGCAACACTTGTTTTTCAGTCTATTAGATGATAGACACTTTTTTGCCATCCACAGTTTACTGAGGTCAGTACTGGGGTACATAAAACAGCAGTGCATGAATTTGGTGAACATTTTGACCGATACCTTTTATTCTATTTAGATTTTGCTTTACCTATTGACTTGTATGATACTCTTCTTTCACAATCTGAGTCCGCTTTAGTACTTTTTCATATCTGAAGTAATAAAAGAGCATTCATTTAATATAGCTTGGGCCAGATTTTCATCAGCATTCTCAATTGTTCTTTTACATCAATTGTTTAAAATCACTTCTGTTGTGAATAAAATGAACTAGCATGCAGAAGGCAGAGCTCACTCACCCTATGAAACAGTAGGTGTTAAAAAACACCTGGAAATAGTGATGAAAACCTGGTCTGAGCCATATTAAAAGGAACGCTCCTTTTATTATTTCAAAGGTGAAAAAAGTACTGAAATAGAATTGAAACAGAGAAAGAAGAATATCGTACAAGTTTGTAGGTAAAGGACAGTCTAAAATAGCATAAAAAAATATTGGTCAAAATGTTCACCAAATTCTTGAACTGATGCTTCACACAGAAGAAGGCCACAGAGCCCCTCGACACTTCTTCCACTTCTAAGTGGTAGTTTCTAACTGAATTTCTTCCTTTCATATACTATCATTATCTATCCTATTTTTAAATAGTACTTTACTGCCAATTATTTTCTGTAGTAAATTATTGCATCCACTCACAACTATTTGAGTATAAAAGTATTTCATTCTGTTGGTTTTTGATCCTCATATTTCTGAATTGCTTACTACAAGCTCATGTTCTCACATTTCTCTATAGTCTTTGTTTAGATTATTCCTCAGTTGTTCAGCATTATTGCTGTCCATATTAATGTAAACCCTCTTTTTATGCATATTTCTTCAGAGTGAATGAGCCTGTCTCTTTTAATTTGCTTTTATAACACTCAGTTTCCATACCTCTTCTCATTCTAGTAGCTCTTCTCTGCACCCTCTCAACCAACTGTATGTCACGTTCTTGTGTGGTGCCCTGCTTTGGCTGCCATAATATAAAGTGACCTAACTAAATGTGGCAGGTAGTACAGTGGTGGTTGAGAACACTGAGCTGCACACCTGGAGAGCTGAATTTGAATCATACAGCAACCACTTGCATACTGTGTAACTGTGAGCAAATCACACAATTTCCGTGTTTCCAGAATGCACCTGAAAACATGCATTGGCTTAATGTGCCTTTCCTGGCCAAAAATTGTAAAATAAATAAAATAAATAATCAGGGTTTTGTACAAAAGAATCATCACTGAACTGCTCCTGGACACAAAACTGCTGCTTATATATTCTAAACTTTTATTTGCCCTAGCAGCTATTGCTCAGCACTGGGCTGTGCTATCTAATTTGTTTGTTCTTATGATTCCAAGATCTATTTTTTGTTTGGTGACTTCAGTTCACATCCCATTAAAATAGTAACGCATGCATTTATTTTTTCTAAAGTGTATCATTTGTATTTCACTACACCACATTTACTTGTATCTTCCATTTCTGTGTCCATACTATAATATATAATCACATTTTACGTTCGGCAGCGCATGTAAAACTGGAAAAATAGCACACTTGGAGGTGTGCCTCCCATCCAATGCACTACTCCCTTGAGCAGGTGTGGCGTGTCCTGCACCAATGGGTGCAGGAGTTTGCATGACAGCTGTGTTCTCTGCTTCAAAGCAAAGCACCGCTGCCATACTGAGCACCACACCACGCCCGCCCCACCTCGCATCATGCGCCTCCCCGCACACGCCACACCGCCCCAAAGCTTTGGTGCCATGCGGAAGCCCACCCAGTGTGGCAAGCTGTTGTTTGCGGTAGGGTGCCAATCCCCGTCAGCTCCACGGACCCCCAAAGCCCCATCCTGCTGCCACACTGGGAGCCCACCCCAGGTGCAGCAAACGCTCACGCTTGTTTGTCGACAGGTGCCCAATCCTCTGTCGGCTCCTTTGGCCCCCGGTTTGCGTCAAGGGGATGCCCAATCCTGTCAGCTCCTCGGTCCCCCAGCCATCTTCTCTGCCACGCTGGGAGCTCACCCCAGCATGGCAAACGTCCCCACATCATCTTGTTTTTTTTAAATCTGTAAAATAAAAGCGGTCCCACGGTGCCTCCCAGCCCCCCACAACCCGCACCCACCCACTGTGCACCCAGCCTCTCACCCCCACCCCATACTCGCCTCCAGACTCCGGTGCGACGATCTTCAGTAGACTGGGAACACGTCTGCACTCTTCAAAGGTGACCGCGAACTGAAGAAATGCCGGTAAGCTGTATAATGGGCTAGATAGGGGGGTTTCAACTTTATTGCATATCTCAGGCATTTTTTGGAATTTTTGCACCAAATTTTCAACATGGGGTTTTTGGGACCCCTTCTCATGAAAGATGTCACTGTCATGGTGTTATTCGGGCCCGAAGAGTGATTTCACAGTCACTCGCCAAAATCACCCCGCCGGCTAAAATCAAATGCGTCATGTTGAGAGATCGCTGTAATTGGTAAACATATCAAAAATGACTGTTCTGATGTATGGCGTCGGTTCCTATGCATTTCGTAGGGTTCTGAATTTTCAATATTTCTACTCCAGATTTTCAACATTACCATTTTATCACACCTTCTTATAGTAGTACAGCTGTCATTTTTACATCTCACCCAAAGCGTGTTTCCGCCCATGTAGCGCTCAATGGCGCGATCGGTGTGTGAAATCAATGTATGGGACACATTAAGAAAATCACAGTGACACTGTTCATGAGCAGAGGTCTTAAATGGCTATGTTGAAAATTTGGTGAAAAATTCTAAAAATGACTGTTTCTAGTGTCGTTGTGCAGTTCTCATGCGCTCATAAGTTTCAATTTTCAATATTTTCACTCCAGATTTTCAACATTGCTTTTACCACACCTCCTCATGAGCAGTACAGCTGTCATTTTTCACATCCTGCCCAAAACGTGTTTCTGCCTATATAGCTTATCAATAGCGCAGTCCGTGGTAGAAATCAATGTATGGGACACACTAAGAAAATCACAGTGACACTGTTCATTAGCAGAGGTCTTAAAATGGCAATGTTGAAAATTTGGTAACAAAATTCCTAGAAATGACTGTTTTACGAGTGTTCATTGCACAGTTCCTATGCACGCTCGTAAGTTTGCAAATTTTCAATATTTTCACTCCACATTTTCAACTTTGTCATTTTACCACACCTCCTTATGAGCAGTACAGCTGTCATTTTCACATCCTGCCCAAAACGTATTTCCACCCATGTAGTGCACAATGGCACAGTCGGTGTGCGAAATCAATGTATGGGACACAGTAAGAAAATCACAGTGATACTGTTCATTAGCAGAGGTTTTAAAATGGCAATGCTGAAAATTTGGTGAAAAAATTCCTAAAAATGACTGTTTTACTAGCGTGCGTTGCACAGTTCCCACGCACGCTTGTAGGTTTGCGGATTTTCAATATTTCCACTCCAGATTTTCAACATTGGCATTTTACCACACCTCCTCATGAGCAGTATAGCTGTCATTTTTCACATCCTGCCCAAAACGTGTTTCCGCCCATGTAGCGCACAATGGCACAGTCCGTGTGAGAACTCAATGTATGGGACACATTAAGAAAATCACAGTGGCACTGATCATGAGCAGAGGTCTTAAAATGGCTGTGTTGAAAATTTGGTGATAAAATTCCTAGAAATGACTGGTTTATGAGTGTTCATTGCACAGTTCCTATGCACGCTTGTAAGTTTGCGAATTTTCAATATTTTCACTCCACACTTTCAACATTGCCATTTTACCACACCTCCTTATGAGCACTGCAGCTGTCATTTTTCACATCTTGCCCAAGACGTGTTTCCGCCCATGTAGCGCACAATGGCACAGTCGCCGTGTGAACTCAGTGTATGGGACACATTAAGAAAATCACAGTGTCACTGTTCATGAGCAGAGGTCTTAAAATGGCAATGTTGAAAATTTGGTGACCAAATTCCTAAAAATAACTGTTTTACGAGCGTGCGTTGTGCAGTTCCTACGCATGCTCGTAAGTTTGCGAATTTTCAATATTTTCACTCCAGATTTTCAACATTGCCATTTTACCACACCTCCTTGTGAGCAGTACAGCTGTCATTTTTCACATCCTGCCCAAAACGTGTTTCCGCCCATGTAGTGCACAGTGGCGCAGTCGGTGTGCAAAATCAATGTATGGCACACAGTAAGCCAATTACAGTGACACTGTTCATTAGAAGAGGTTTTAAAATGCCAATGTTGACAATTTGGTGAAAAAATTCCTAACAATGACTGTTTTATGAGCGTGCATTGCACAGTTCCCATACACGCTCCTAGCTTTGCGAATTTTCAATATTTCCACTCCAGATTTTCAACATTGCCATTTTACCACACTTCCTTATGAGCAGTACAGCTGTCATTTTTCACATCCTGCCCAAAACGTGTTTCCGCCTATGTAGCTCACAATGGGGGTAACAAAAAGGTCATGCTGACAATTTATTGTGCAAATACCAGCAATCGCACAGGGCATTAGGGTAAAGCACCATACATGCCTGACACCACTGCAAATACCTGCAAACGAACGTTCGGCATTGACAAATGCTTGTTTGGGCAGTGATTTGTTTTGATAACCTGTTCAAAAATGTCTCCCAGGTTGGGGACATCTGCAAATGTTTGTCCAGTAACTTATGTTTATACCCATGTCCGTTTTGTAAATGCTGAGCTACATTGGTCTCAACACCAACCCTGTGGGACTCACATGTCCACTCTACCAACATCAGACTTAAATTCATTAATTTCTACTCTTTGGGTTTCATTTGTCAGCCATGCATTTACCCAGTAAACAATTTGTCATTGAATTCCTAAGTTATGTAATTTTCTTTTAATTGCTTGGGAGGGCTAGATCAAAATCTTTACTGAAGTCTAGAAAGATTTGCACCAGTGAGTTTGTGGACTCCCACAAGGATCCTAAAGTGGTTATGATAATCATGATGTAGACAAATCTAACAAAATACCCTACATGCAGCAAAACGTATAATTTGAAAACTGCACTCAAATGTCCTTACCACTAGCTACAGCAAGGGGAGAGGAATGAAAGTATGACAACTGAGCCCATTATCTGACTGAACTGGAATTAAATCTAGTCCCTCTGAATTCAGTACAGGAGCTCAATTGGTAAAAGTCCCTGAGAGAATTTAGGGGACTGGACTCAGATAGTAACTCCGTCAAATCATATATTTCTTAATAACAAAAAATTTTACGAACTGTTTTTAAAACTCATGTTTCAGTCACTAGATATTAGAAATTTTCAAAATGAATTTGTAAGAATGGTGTAAGAGATGTTTTTGGTTTGCAGCAAAACAAATTTAAATTTCACATTAGCAGAACATATTCACATGCCACCACCTCAACACTGCATTCCAGGACCTTCCATTTTTACAGCTGTGTGGGCAGAACTCCATCAACATTATGCCATCTCAGATTTCTATAAAAGCACAAGACTGTACAGTACAGTTGTCCAGTTTGCTTCCACAGTGCTCTGCCACAGTTTACAATGATTGTGTTTATGTGGCCCTTCCCCTCTGCAGGCCGCATAAACACACCCCCTTCCTGGCACACTACTTTTTCTTGCTGCAATTGTGGAAAGTAATGGCTGCCGTGCACAACATGGCGGCACTGACATTAAACTGTACATGTGCAAGTATTGCACATGCCTAGCTATGCCAGTGCCACCACATTGTGCACAGCTGACTCTGGGCAAAACTGCACATGTGCGAATATCATGCATGTGCAGTACTGTAACTGCCACACTATTACTTACAGCTCACTCCAGTGTGGCAAGAGCACTGCATATTCTGTTCAATGCTCTCGCCGTTCCTAAAAGTGGGTGAGAGGCAGTACAAGGGAGAGGAGGGCGAGGAAATTGACGTAGATAGGTACCGTAGTTGAGAAGCTGTGACAAAGTGTAAGTTGGGGTAGGGCAAGGCCTTTGGGTGGTTTCGAGCTTAAATGAACCAGGAACAATTTCTTTGGCTGGTTATGTGGGAATGGAGTTTTAACTTAAATAGGCTAATGCTGGGGATCTCTACCAGGTCCAGGGGTAGAGAGTTCATGTCAGCGGGGCGGTATCTAAAGATTTCTGGTCCTGTGAGGTTTTGCAGAAGGGGACTTTGAAGTTGCTTCTATTAGTAGCTCTGGTTGGCCTGCTTGTTTTTTTTTATTTAAGTCTTTGGTAACCAGGTAAGGCACACTAGGCACAAGTGCCCATTTTTAGGGGTGACCTGGGAGCACTGGGCGGTTAAGTGACTTGCTCAGAGTCACACAGTATGCAAGTGGAGGTTGTGAGAATCAAACTCAGGTCTGGTCTGCTGGATGTATCAGGCTCATTCATACCTCGTTCCTCTAACCTCTAGGCTATACAGCTGGGCAGAGTATGTTCTGGGCACCACCCAAGGTTAGCCTGAGGGTTGCTTTTTTAGCCTGGGTACATGTTTGGTACAGAATCCAATTGTTAAGGTCCAGCCACTCAGTTTGTGAGTGTCACATGTATGGGTTAGTTTAGGGGCACCAAGCTGGAAGTCTACACGTCATATTTAGTCACGGTAGCTAGACTTTTTAGGGTTGTATTGGAGGCTGCACTGTGTATACAAGGAGTCCATAGTCAACGGATGAGAAGACTAAGCTGGTAATTGCTAGGTTAAGGG
The DNA here is from genome assembly GCA_016271365.2 of Neoceratodus forsteri. NCBI lineage: Eukaryota > Metazoa > Chordata > Ceratodontiformes > Ceratodontidae > Neoceratodus > Neoceratodus forsteri. Next base: position 977,680,592 of record CM057452.1, on the reverse strand, counting down.
CAGCATCATTTAGGCAGTGTCTATGCCTGTAGAGTTGTCCAAGTTTCCTGTTAGCATTTTGTAATTTGGTCAATATGGAGGAGTAGGAGAGTGTGCTATTGAGCGTGATGCCAAGGTATTTGAAGTGTCTGGCCATCTCAAGTGATTCACACTGTTTATTTGTTATTGTTAGTGTTGTAGATTTGTGTTTGTTATGTGCGGAGGCAAATAACATGGTCTTGTTTTTGTGAGTTAGTCGCAACTTATTCAGGAACCAATCTCCTATGTTTTGAATTGTGACTGTAGCTGTTGTTCAGTAGGGTCATGGTGACTTGTGTGATAGGACGCATCATCGGCATGGAGGATTTCTTCATTACATACTTGAGGCGTTGATTCAGGAATAAACTGAATAGCAGAAGCCCAAGATGGAGCCCTGTGGCACTCGGTTGTGACTTTTGGCTGTCGGATAGAGTTTTGCCTGTTTTTACTTTTGTTCCTCCCAGTTAGGTAGTTACTGAACCATGGCAGTGAGTCAGCTGATACGCGGTACTGATTAGTTATGTAAGAGGAGACAATGGTTGATTATATCAAAGGCCTTGGTGAGGTCAATATATATTGCGTCCACCAAGTGCCCTTGATTTAGTGTGTCATGTATGTAGCCCGTAAACTCTAGCAGCGCTGTTGTAATGCTGTGTTGTTTATGAAATCCATGTTGCTGAGCACACTGTAGCTGGTGTTTGTCTAGGTAGTCTATCAGTTGATCATAGACTATTCACTCCAGCACTTTGGAGATGGGTGGTAAAATAGAAATAGGCTTGTAATTGGTGTGCAGTAGTTTATCCCTGCTTTTGAAAATTTGGGTTACCACTGCTGCTTTTCAAATCTCAGGGAATATACCTGATGTTAGGGAGAGGTTAATTATTCTAGTCAGGGGGGCCAGGACTTCGTCCTTTGTTTGATATAATATATAGAATAATATATAGTAGTCAGTGTCAGTGGCTCAGTAGGTAGCACACTCGCCTCTGAGGCCGGGAGATCAGAGGGCTATGGGTTCAGTTCCCACATCTGGCACTTGGGTTAATATCCAGTACTGACACTGTAGTGCAGCATGAGAGGGTGCTGCATTTCTGAGGTGCCGTCTTTCGGATGAGATGTTAAACCGAGGTCCCATCTGCCTGGATTGGTGGTAGTTCAGGTGGATGTTTAAGATCCCATGGCACTTATCGAAAAGAGCAGGGGAATTTCCCCAGTGTCCTGGCCAAATATCCCTCATTCACTAAAAATACCACCAACAGCTTAACCTGGTTCAAGGTCAGTTGGCATTCATCTGTATTCCCCTCTCCTGGGTCATGCCTGAAAATAAGCAGGATTTGTCTAGTGCACTTACCCGGTCAACAAAAACTAAATAGAAAAATAATATGTTATAATGTCATTATAACAAGGCCTACCTGGAATGGCCCAGATTTTCATTTCTAATAGGTGATTCTTGGAGTGATGCATGTAGTACTAGTGTGAACATTTCACTCCAAGGAGCACTCCTACGATGAAACATAACAAATATAACATTCATGGATCCTTTTAACAGTGTCCCAGCTATAGATGTTCTATCTGGGTCGTGTTCCAGACCACCTTTATAGATCAAACGATAGCATTTTTAGGGACCAGCTCCCATTTTTTTTTTTTAAAAGATCAGATAATTTAAACAGTGGTTAAAACCATGTTCTCCTTCATGGTTTTAAAATCGTTTATTTAGGCCCCATTCTTTCAGGACTAGTTTCTCTTGCATACTCCGTTTCACTTTCAGTCTTCTGTGTAGTCCTAGTCACTGAAATTATTACTGTTTCATTCTTACTGTTAGCATCATCAAGTATTAGTGCCAAGTCATTATTCTGTATTTCTTTTCTTGAGGGCCCCTGTTTCAGATGATGCAGTGTAGCATTACTTTCTACCACATTTTCCTTACTTGTTGTGCTAGCATATGTTACTACTGTAGAATCTGTGGGGTCTGAAACCCACTTACCCTCCTTATTTTGTATCCATCCAGTCATTGATAAAGCACCCTCTGGTGACCATGGTTCATTATCTGGGTCTGTGGTTTGATTTTGTATTCCATTTTGTTTGTTCATATTATCTGGTTTACTTATCATTTTCCTGTGCTGTTGCTCCAGTCTGGCAAGCAGTGTCTCCATATTTTTGGTTGCGAGGTGTTGTTTTAGGTCAAGCCTTTTGCGGCTTGTATATGCCATTTCTAACAGCTTCCCCACCTTTGTGACTGTTTTTGCTGTGGTTTCTATATTATAATTTTCACATTCCTGGATCCCATCTGTCGCTGTGGCATTATGCTTTAAACCATTACTGTCCTCAGGAATTGCTTCAGTTTCAGTGCTGTGTTGGCTCGTAAGTTGCTCAGCGGCTCCCTTTGATGCTGCTATGTCAGCAGCACCTGGCTGTTCTGAACTGTCAGCAGCTGGCTCCTGGGCCATGACAGCTTCCGTCTCCCTCTGTGTTTTACAGTTTCGCCTGTAGTTGCTCCATTCTTTTAGATACTGAGCCTTCTCGTGCAACAACTGTTGTTGTAAAACCAACATTTTTCTTTTAACTGTAAATTACAAACATTTGCAATATCATGCCCCATCTCCTCCACATTCTCCTCTTCAGTTGTCCTGACTGAATTCATCTTAGCTCCTGTCGGCACTTCTCTCTGTTCAGCAGAACAAACTTGATCCTCCACAATTTCAGCTACTATTTCCCCTAATGTCTGCAGTCTCTTGCGATGTAAGGTCTGGGGAGTCCAACTCCCCAGCCTCTTCCACATCCATCCTCAACTCTCCTGCTGTATAGCCATCTTACAGACAAGGGTTCCCCTACTGCAGGAGTAGGGGAAATTTTTATTAGCAGAAAAACTGAGAAAACAATCCAATAAACAACAAGAAAATCATGTAACAGGAAAATCAGAATCAGTAATCCATGGCATGAGTTTCCAGAAATCCAACAAAGACTTAAGTGACATGTTTTGCATTTCAGAATAACACACTTCTCTCAAATCTCATTCAACCCCCCTGGATTACTGTATGGTGAGATACATCCTGTTGCTGCAAAGTAAAGAGACATCAAGCAGTCCAAACATACCATTTTAAGACCACAAAAAGTAAATTGAAAGTATCCACATTACACTTCCTCCAAGCAATTGGATAGGAACCATATCGTAACATTTCATATGTAATAGATGAAAACAATGGTTCTCACCACTTTGTGGCTAGCAATGTCCAAAAGCCAGTGATATAAGAACAGCAAAAGATAGGTGGAATAGTCTCATCCTGCTGTGTACAATCTGGTCTAGAACAAAGTCTTTCATTCATTTGTTTGTGTTTATGATTAGCCTTAATGTTAATTCTCTCATGGCGACTGAGCCAGTGTAAATCCCACATCTTTTGGGGGATTCTAGGATTGCACAACAGGGTATAGAGATCGTTTATATGTTGATTCAGACATTTGGGAAATACTACAAGATCTGTACAAGTATGATCTAATAAATAGTTATATAAAGCCTTCCTCGTACAAGTTATCATCATGTGGCTAGTGATGTGCCATTGCTTGAGATGAAAAAAGGTGTCCCTAACATAGGTAGGAACAGTCGGAATATGTTTGAGTGTCTTTAAAGTATTTAAGTTCCACTGATGAAACCAAGGGTCACATGAGTCAAGAAACTCAGCCTATATCACAGTTAACTAGAAGAGGTCTGATATTAGTCATAAGGAAAATGCTACTGTAAAAAAATATGGACTGGACCATATTAAGACCTCCCTCCCTCCTGGAGGGGTAGGTATGTTATAGGACATTTGACAGGGTTAAGATGGCTACCCCACAGAGCCTGAAAGAAAATGCTCAACAATCTTGCCTCAAGGCTTCTGGGTGGGGGTGGGTGTGTAGGCCAAAAAAAGAAAAATAGGGAGCAAATAAGATTAAATCATATAGACCCTTTTCCTTCTACTTAGTTTCCAGGTGTTCCAGAGTGAAACTTTTGACTGGGCAAGTTCCAGTTTAGGAGTCCAATTGAGAATATCTAAAGATCCATCCCCATATAAAATTCCCAAGATCTTAATTGGGCCGTCACTAATCTGAAGGTCAAAGCCAATAAACTAATTTTTAGCCATAGTACCCAATCACGGACTACATGACTAAACATGGCAGATTTCATCAGTCAGCTGCCAAATTTTCTCTGCTGGTTAGAATTTTTAATCCATCGAGGGCACTAAACCTTGCAATGATAGAAGAGGCAATTTGTGACAGCATTCCTCTATTTGATGAAAATATAAAGGCAAGATCAGAGCTAAGATCCTACATTCAAGAGATACAAGGCAGCACTTTCATATATTGTAACATAGATATTGTTGGATTCTGGCAGGACTGTAAAGAAAGATTCCCAAACTTGTCAAACATTGCTCTTAGCTGTTTGAGTGTACCTGTCCATAGTGCCAGTGTTGAGAGATTATTTTCTCATTACGGTTCTGTGTTGACTGATATTCGACGTAGTATAAAGTCCGAAAATATAAAGATGTATTCAATGCTGAAGCAAAATAATTAATGTTTGTAATTATTGTAATCAATTTTAACTGCTGTTTTTTTAGTTGTGCAACTTATTTTATATTTATTGAAGTAAAAACGAAATTTGAAATTAGTGATGTATCCGTGAAATTATTTAGAGTTGCCGTGCAAACGCTGTGAAATCATACCCTTTTTTGCATAAATAAAATACAGCCTTAATCATCATACAGAAAAAAAACTGATTTCTTGTCCTTTATGTAGTCTGAAAGCTGTAGTAACAATTGTGAATCCTTAAAAAAGGTGGTATTCGATTTCCATGTACCTGGACCAAATATTTTGGCAATCCTAAGACCGAGGGAGACTAATAATAAAATATGATCTGTAAATTCTGCTACTAGTATTGTAGCAGCAAATAGCTGTAAGTGTGGAGAAATAAAGAAAAAATGTATACGGGTAGCCAATGATCCCTTATGAAAGGTGGGAGTGTGTTGCTTGGTGAAGGACAAATAAGCATCTTGTAATTTTTGTGGAGCTTAGTGGTTGTTTCAAAAAATTAGCATCACAAAATAATTTAGTAGTTTTAGAGGTTGAAGATTTATCCCTGGTGGATAAACCACAGTTGAAGTCACCCCCAAACACAATATACATAGAAGTGTATAGGTGCGGCTAAATAAGCTTCAGTAGTTCAATTCTATGTTACTTTGTCTGGGTAGCATATATGTTTATGATTCAAAAAGGAACAGAGGAGATTGTAACATCTGAAAGTAGAAATCGACCAGGGTATAGGTCCAAAATGTTTTTTACTGAAACATCCGGGATACTAAATAGTATACCTAAGACTGAACAGGGTTCATGCCCAAAGGACCAGTATGAAGGTCCAGAGAACCAGGCCCTTTGGGCTCTGCCTCTGGAATTGTGTGAAATCTAACATCTTGCAGGAGGATTACCCCTGCAGTGAGGCAGGGTAAAAGGAAAAAACAGCATCCCTCTTGGGTTGTTTTTAATACTGTTAACATTAACAGTGTGGATAGAAAAGGTGGATGACATAATTACAAGAGAAAGAAGCAGGCTAAATCTCATAGGGCTACTTACATTCACCTGGGTCTACCTTTCCTAGGGGTACTCTCTTTGTGTTTTACTTTGGCTTTCGCCTTCCTTTTCTGAGATCCCACATTATCTACAGTGACTTCTGTATCCGTGGTGACTTGGGTTGGGATGAAAATACGTAAGTGTCAGAGTCAGTGTTTTCCTGTGGATGGCATAGCAATTCAACTCTATTGACCAGAGTAATGTTGTCTGTTTTCAAAGCCTTAGAGAGGGTGAACCTACTTTCTTAGATCCTCTTGTAACTCTAGTAGGAGGAACGAAGGTTTGGGGGAAGGGTTCCATTATTCTGACTGGTGTATTAGGGGATGGAACAGTGGGTATGGCAAGTTGATCTGAACTTCCAGGCAGGGGGTCTGTAGGTAGCATTGGTGGTACAGGGTTCAGGGTAGGGGTGGACTTCTTGTCAATATGAGAAGGGTTTTTGTTGCAGGAATATTGGCGTGTAGAGCCATAGAGGAGGGTGGAAAGTGTCAAGAATGCTGTGGAACAGAAGAGGTACCAGTAATTCTGGCACGTTGCACTACTGTGATAAGCAATCTCTGTTCTTCCCCATCTGCTAGGGTTGGGGAGTTATGGGCAGCCCAGGTGCAGTTTTGAAAGGTGTGACCCAAGTCGTCTCAAAGAACACAGTGGGCTCTTCCACACACTGGTAACCTGTGTGTACAAGGCCTCTACAAACTGAGCACTTTACCATGTCACAAATGCTACTTATATGAGCAGTGGAACCACATTTCTAGCATTCCTTTGGCTGACCAGGATAAAAAAGCACTCCCCTGTCTTTACTAAGCATAAAACTATTGGGCAGATGGTGAATCCCTGTGTATGAAGTTCGAAGCATGTCTCTCACTTTCCACTCCCCCAGTCCACAAATTTTTGGAGTCAAAAATAGCTTCAGGGTCAGAAAGAACCTTACACCTTTGTTTTAACCACACTGATATGTCATTCAGGCTAACACCCTCATTCCAAAATAAAATAGTAATAATTTTCTGGGTAGACCTGGTTAAAGGAATGGCACTAAAAGGGGGCCCATAAGAGGGAAGATTATAACTCTTGAAATTTAAGTCAAAATGTTTCTAGCCCAACTAAAGTTTTAAAGCCAATATTAAAATGTGTTTCTAGAAACATGTATCAAAGCATGAATTTCAGAGGCAGCAAACTTCATAGAATCTTTCAATAAAGTACGTCCCACAAAAAAACGATCAGGAAACTCTGACAGGCCCCCAAATATTGCAGTCTAACTGCATTATGTCTTTTATCCTGTTGTATAGGTACTTGAAAACAAGAAGCATAAGTCTGAGGCAGAAGCAGTCGAAGAAGATGTCTGTGCAGCTGGCTGAGGTCGAGACCCAGGGCCCTGGGGTGACTGGCATTGTGGCTGAACGTATGAATGTTCAGACAGCAGATTCAGAATTGGATTTTAAGTGAGGCATAATGTGGGAGTCAAAGAAAGGTCTAAGTGATTGTCCGTTGGATTCTCTCTCTCTGTGAAGCTATTGAGAATGCCGTGGTTTGTAAACATGTACTGATAAGGGAAGGACCGGAGCGCCATGTCCCGATAGTTGGATCCTTTTCCCACCCTACAGCCGAGAGAGCAGAGTCAACAGACCACTCCAAGGTCTGAGTTACAGTTAGGGAAGTTGAGGTATGAATCTCTCCAGGCAGCACAGTGTCTGTAGAAGTGTCACCGGAGGAGATCGTATCAGGAGAAGCAGCTTGAGCCAGCATCTGAGGAGCACTGGAAGCCGCTAGGGCTGTCGTGGAATGCAGAAGTGTCAATGCCTGTTTTGAGGTGTCAGAAGTTGCATTTTTGAAGGGTGAGTCAGCAAGTGAGACCATAGGCTGTGAGGCAGTCTTAGCTTTAAGAGCTAAAAGCCGTAGTCTTGTTGCGTAGTAGCGTTGTTCTTCTAGTAGCAAAAGAGAATCTACATCAGATGAAGTCTGAGGAGTAGTAATAACTGGCAAAGCTGGGTCAGGTTCTGTAGACAATGGTTCCACAGGTATTGTAGAGAAATCGTTTAGTGCTGATATCTGCTTACATTGATCCACTGTAGTAGCAGGAGAAATAGTCAATCCAGCACGCAAAATCCATTGGTCAGGAAGAGATGTACAGTCTTCAGCGATTATGGTCTCTTGCAATACAGAGACAGGGGAGGAGACCAGCTCCTCTGCCTCCAGCACCTCTATGTCCTCCTCTGCACCTCCAGAGACAGCCATCTTGGCGGAAAGGCCAGGATGTAAGGGGACTCCCACAGGAGATTAGGGGAATTTTTTATTGAAATCATAACAAAATCATGACAATATACATACAAAATCAGTATTACATTATACATAACCATAAAGGGAAAAAAAAAGCAAAAACAATAAACAAGTAGTAATTCATATAATAATCTTGAATGTAACAGTAAAGCGTTATAACTCACCTCCTCCCTCCCCCATTACAAGAGTAGGGGAATTTTTTATTGAAACAAATATATCAAAATTTCAACAAAACAGTATTGCATCATACTGAATAAAAACAAAACATAACAAAAGTGAAGAACAATACCGTTATATATATCCAAGTACACTAATACATAATGAACACTCCAAAAGAATTAAACTGAGGGAAAGAAACCCCCTCTCCCTATCCTTAGAAAAGAAGGAGACTATAAAACAAGCCTCCTAAACAAATATTCAATAGAATAGTGTTACAAACATAAAAATAGAAACAAAGAAATTACATAACAAGAAAAATATAATTATAATGAGGTCAAGCGGGCCTCTTCTACCAAGATTTATATAACATTTGGAGATCACGTGATGCATAGTGCTGAGTAGATGCTCCTCCGCTAAGCTCCTGCCTCCCGAATATAAACTCGTCATTTAATATTGTTAAATTTTATCTAATTCCCCTGCCTACGAGTTCTCCTTGTCTCTGAACAGCTTGTGCTCCTGTTTTGGGTATCTGTGTGGTAAATGGAGGCTTATATGAAGAAAGTCCTGCGAAACATACCCCCCGCCACTCCTGAGAAGGCCTCAAAGAAATCCCGAGCCTCGGATGGCCCAGACAAACCGAGAAACTTCGTGTCAAGCTGGGGACCAAGAGCCCTTAACGCTAGCAAATTCTTGGAGGAATTCAAACCATTCTGGGAAGAGATGAAAGATATGGCAATCGACCTGAATCCCTCTCCAGAAAGTTAGAGGAAGTCTCCACGACAGTATCAGACAACACTGCCGAATAATTTCGATCGAGAGAAAATTGAAAGTCTGGATCCTGAGCTTCTGTTAACAAAACAAAAGCTATCTCGTCTTGAAGCAAAACTCGAAGATTTGGAAGGCCATAGTCGGAGAAATAATGTGGTAATTCTCGGGCTCCCCGAAGGGGAAGAAGGCCAGAATACCGTAGTCTTTGTCCAGAAGCTGGTAGAAAGGGTCACTGGTCCCTCTCCCTTTGGCCCAACATAAATGATAGAACGGGCCCACCGGTCTCTGCGACCAAAACCCCCACCTGATGCACCTCCTCGCCCCATCATTAGCCACTTTCTGAACTACCTAGAAAAGCAGCATTTCCTACAGAAAGTCAAGGCCCTGCAAGGAGTCAGATGGGAGAAGGTGAAGCTGAGAATTGTTCAAGACATCCCTGGCTTGGTCCGATTGAAATGGAAAGCCTTCCACATGATTGTATCTAAGATTATAGTGGCGGGATTAAAGTTCAGGATGGGGTATCCAGCGAAGTTACAAGTCTCAGTAAATGGCTCATGGCTCAGTTTCGAGGATCCTGAAGTTGCGTTACTAAGTCTTAAGTCGGCGTTGCCAGATCTGTTCCAGACGACCTGAGAGGGCTTCCTGATCTTCGGGATTCACCGGGAACTTCTGAGTGAACTGTTACTTAATTTTTTGTCTGGACAATGCTCTTTCTAAAGACGGAATTCAATTGAGTCTATGCTCTCTAATAGAACTGGACTACTAGTAGACGGCCTGACTTTACTTTTTTCAGGCCCTGGCCTATGGGTGTGAATAGTGTTTCAGGGAGAGTCCTTGGAGGGGCTCCCAGAGGGTTTGTTTCGGACTGCATCCGAGATAATGTTGCTTGTTTAGTTTCTAGGGAGCATACAGGGAACGTTCTGGGTTATGCCTTCTGATCAGGTTTTATATTTGGGATTTCAGACCTCTGAGTGGTTCGGGCTTTCAGGGTGCCCCTGGCAGGTGGGCTGGATCAGTTACGACCACAAGAGGGCTGTTCACCCATGTAACGCAGGTCCGTCATTTTGCCTTGAGAGGGACTGCTTTAACTGCTATGTCGCCCTGGTTTTGTGGTGGGGGGTCGGAATTAGGGTCAGCAACCCTGGTAGTTACTCCATTATTTTCCCATTTCTGGATCCTGTTTCACTTCTCATCTGGTTTTGCTTTCTCATGTTCTCATCTCGATGATGGGCTCACCCTCTGTGTCAGTTTTTTCTCTGGCTCTGGTTCATGAGGTAGTTCCCCATGGGGAACAAGCGTTTTCCAACTCCCTCTCTAGACTCTTGTGGTGACCTGCCATATTCACATTTATGTCATCCAGTTTCATTTTCCTCTCGCGATAACTAGTGGACCCGCTAACAATTGTTCACAGGCCCTGGAAACCCAAGACTGCTCTTTAGACATTATGTCCTCATTAATGCAGTTCATTAACTGCTTTATATCTTGTGATATGACGATGATCATTAGCAGGGAATATGTTCGGGGGTGAGAGGGAGGATATGATCCAGTGCTGTGCTAAGCGTTGCTTGTGACAGTTTGGGGGTTGGGAGGAGGGCTATGTGTTCTTGTTGGGGGTGGGGGTGTATTGGAGGGTTTAAACTCAGGTTCCAGGTGGGGGCTGGGGTGGTGGGAGGACCTTACAGCAGCAACAGGTGAGGTTTAATGTTTGTGCTGTACACCCTGGGTGCAGAGCGGTCTATCATTCTTAGTAGTCTTTAGTAGATGGCCAAGGAGGTGACTTTTGCAACGTGGAACATCAAGGGATGAGGAAAAATCTAAACAATATCAGGTTCTCAAGCACTTAAGTCTACTAGGCACTCAGGTTACTTTTCTACAGGAATCGCACCTATTAGAAGCAGAAGCCTCAAAAGTGAAGAGGTAACAAGTGGGGTTGGTGTATGAGCGCAAGGCTCCTCAAACAGCTGTGGGGTTATGAACATTATTAACAGGGTCATTCCTTCATTTCAACTCATATTATCAGGGATCCCGAGGTTAGGTTCGTTTAGTTATGGGCACTCTCTGTTCAATACCTCTGCTATTGGGCAGCATATATGGACCTAATGCAGATGATCCTGCCTACTTCATGAGACTCATAAATGTAATCCTGCCTTTCCTTCCCATAAGGATTATCCTGGGGGGTGACTTCAATCAAGTTGTAGACTCAAACCTTGACAGGTCAGGTGGTGCATCAGGGGGGTCTCCCCAGGTCAGAGGGCTTTTAGAGACCTACTGGATCAATGCAGGCTCTGTGATGTCTGGCGTGTCCTAAATCCATATTCCAAGGAGTTCACATACAGGTCTTTAGCACACGGCTCACAGTCCCGTATTGACTACATATTTATTTCTCAGACTCTCCTGCCTGGGGTTAGGTCCTCATTGATACAGCCTGGCCCTGTCTCTGACCACTGTTTGGTGCTGTGTGATCTGACAATCCAGGATGTGTCAAAGAGAGAAAAAAGATGGAAGCTTAATGACCAACTGCTTAAAGACTCTAATTATTGTAATACCATAAGGAAGCACATTGAGGCCTTTTTTTTGTCCAACCCTTTAAATAGTGCAAAACTGGATATCATATGGGGGGCTTTCAAGGCTTACATGAGAGGCTTTCTTATTAGCCTCTCAGTGGCTAGGAAAAGAGCTAGGGAAAGATAATTATTGTCCTTGTTATCCCAAATTTGGGATCTCGAATCCAATGTCTCGGTTAACTTTCCAGAAGAGGATAAGTGAAGCTCCTAGGGTTGAGAGACAAATATTTAGAATTACTCCAGGAAAAGGCAGAGTTAGCTATCATATACACTAAAGCTAGTTATACTGATCAAGGTGAAGGCAGGGTGCCTTTTGGCACTCCGGTTAAACAACAAGAATCAGCGTAGATTTATCCCTTCCATCAGGGCATCTGTAGATGGATCTCTGAAAACATCTCCCACTGAGATAGTTCAAGAATTTGCAGCATACTACAAAACGCTGTACGGGGACATGGAGCACCCCCCTAGCCCTGTAAGCATGGAGAAGTATCTGACGAATTTGCTTCTGCCCTCTCTCCCAGAATATTACATAGACTTTCTGGTCTCTCCTATAACTCGGGAGGAAATCACCAAGGTTATTATTGGTTTACCCTCAGATAAAACTCCTGGGTCTGATGGATTTTCTTCCTTTTTCTATAAAACATTTCAAGAACTTTTATTACCAATACTTAATATATTATTTCAGCACATCCTATCTGGGATGGAGGTTGACTGCCATCTCTTTGAAGTCTTGATAGTACTTCTCCCCAAGCCAGACAAGGACCCTGAGCTCAATCAGAGCTATAAGCCTATATCTCTCCTAAATCAGGATATTAAGATCCTCTCAAAGATTTTAGCTAATAGGTTATCCGTGGTGCTCCCAGAGTTAATAAGTATGAATCAGGTAGGTTTTATGAAGGGACGCTCTTCAGCAGATCATTTGCGTACATTATCTCACGTCTTCTTGACTACCAGAGATGCCAACTTACCTGCAGGCTTGGTCTCCATGGGTGCCGAGAAGGCATTTGACGGATGAATTGAGTTTTCTCTTTAAGGTACTGAGTGCCTTTAAATTTCCTCATGTGTTCATATCCTGGGTTGCCACATTATATAAATCCCCTACAGCAAGAATTTCAGCCAATGAGGCCTTCTCTAACTACTTCCCACTTCATTCAGGTACTAGGCAGGGTTGCCCCCATCACCTCTTTTGTTTAACTTGTACCTGGAATTCCTCATTCAAAACATTCTCCAAAATATTTCTATACAAGGTATTAGAGTTGGGCGTCATGAGATTAAACTCACTGCATACGTAGATGATTTGCTGATACATCTCTCCCATCCGGTTTCTTCAATACCACCCTTGCTGAATGAAATAGCCAGGTTTAGTGAGCTATCCAACTACAAGTTGAATGCTAGTAAATCCTTATTTTTCCCATTAAACCACAAGGTATTTAAGGATGACATTTGCCTCCTAGGCCTAGGTTGGACTCCTAGAGCAATTAAATGCTTGGGCATAAAGCTATCCCGTAACCCCTTAGTGTGGGTTAAAGATAATCTGGATTCTCTCTCACAGGTTATTATTCACAACCTTGACAGATGGTCTAAACTTCCCATATCATTATGGGGCAGGATTAACATTATTAAGATGAATGTATTTCCTAGAATTTATTACCCTTTATCCCTTCTCAAATCTTTTATTCCCATACGCTGGTTAAAGAAGTTGCACGGTTTATTTACCAGATTTATCTGGGCTGATAAATATCCCTGTTTGGCCTATTACAAACTAGCTGCCCCAGAATCTGAGGGGGGCTGAAGATTCCCCATATGGCATTATACTACTGGGCCAGTCATCTAGCAAAATGTCTGAGATGGATATCCCCCAGGCCCTGACATGTCACAACCAGTATGGCTTAAGATTGAGTTAGACGTAATTAAATCTAAGCGCCTGGATCCCTTAAACTTATTTTACCTCAAACTGTCCCATGTAAAGATGGCTGACTGCACCACAATAGGTATTTCTTTAAGAGTTTACACACAGTTATGTTTATTTCTTCACTATTCCTTTCAGACTAATTTAGCTCAGTCTATTTGGAATTCCCCAACCTTTACTTTTAATGGAAAGTGGATTCCTTGCAACTGGTTGCCTCAATTAGGCGATAGAAAACTGCTTTCCCTGGTAGATGGGGAAGGGCACTGGTTGTCCCCACGTGGGATTATAGACAAGTTCCTCATTCCGGTCTCATCTCACTTTAAGGTCATGCAGTTAAGACACATTCTCACTGTAGCTCTGGGGAATTCTCTCCCCTCTCAGAAGGTGTCAGCCCTTATTTCTGAAACCTCCCTATTGTCTGGGTCCTCAGGCATAGTATCCAAGCTATACAGGGTGTTGTACTATAAAAAATATGGGGACTCCTTTGGATCTACTAGCTTCTGGAACTCACTCCTCCCTCAATACCAGTTGGACTGGCAATCCCTATGGAGATCCTGTCATAAGTATGTTTCCCAAGATAGATTGCATCTCATGTAATACCATATTTTACATAACATGTATTGTACCCCTATTAAATTAAAAAAATGGGGCATCTCGAACTCTAGTATATGTACTAAGTGCTTACAAGAAGAGGGTACTCTCCTGCATTTGTTCTGGTTCTGTCCCAAAGTTTTCTCCTTATGGAATTCGATTAAGATGTCTCTCGATCCCCTACTGGGCCTACAGGAGTATTTTACTCTGGAGGTGTGTCTTCTAGGGGACATGTCCCTGGTTAGTGTTAGAATCAGGAAATACCATATTTCCATGGTTGCTCTCTCAGTTAAGAAACTCATTCTACATCATTGGAAGGACCAATCTGCTCCTTCCTTCCAGTAATGGTTACATGAAATCATTGCTAATCTTCGAACAGAGAGGGCAATTGCAAGTCTTCATAATAGATTTGCAGCATATGGTAAGATATGGGATCCCCTCTATTCCTTACTCTTGTTGTCTCATGGAGGTTTATATCACACCTTGGTATTACTCATATGTCCAACAGAATTACGCACTGCACTTTAGGGCGTATATTGTCTTGTTGCTGCTGTAAGGGGTGGGGTGGCAGGGTGGGTTGGGCAGTTCCTACTGTGTATGTGCTACGTTAAATCCTGATTTGCTGTAACTGGCCTTTATAAAGGAAATGCATTAATAAAGTTTAAATTATAAAAACAAGATTTATATAACATTTTTGTTAATGTAAAAATCAGAGCAAACTGAAATATATTACTTCATACAAATGCAGTATAGACAATAAATTTAAACCCTCCAGAGTCACATTGTATACTGAAACATGCCAAATGATTAAAAAATAACTGCATACCAAGTTTGTGGAAGGCTAAAATGTCTATTTGGACCATAGTCTCCAATATAGTCTTTATTCAATTTCACGGAGAAACATCTATACTCCAAAAAAGAATACATATAGAAAAAACTAATACTCCAATCACCCTGTATCAAGCCAATTTAAATGTTTCCTGTAGGTTTTGTATAGAGGCTGAGGAACATGAATCTTTTCAAAATTTATCATTTTAATATGGAGGCTGTATTTTCCCAAACAGTTGTATTGGGGTCAAATATTGTTGCTGTAAAGACCAGGCACATCGGGTCTGTCAAATGTGGTATTTAATACATGATAAAATTACATGGATTGTGTCCAGAAAATAATGGCTCCAGGGTTGGGGAAAAATTCCTAGAAACAAAATCTCTTGAGTAAGATGTTTTAAATGCATACCTTTCCATTGTGTAATTGCACAAGACCAAAATTCAGCCACATAAGGACAATCAAAAAATAAATGCTGCACAGTTTCAATAGATGCCATGCACATATTTCGCCTTGGACATCCTCTGACCAAAATACCTTTTATGTTTTAGGTTCCCCTAGACATTCAGCTTTTGATGTGCACTAAGCCATGTCACATCCCACATATGTGTAGGTATTATCTCTGAAGTCAACATATGAGCAATCTGTGCAAGTTCGAGAGTTGGACAATCAGAAAAGGCTAGGGGAATAAAGAAAAACCTTTCCATATTATTATACAAAGTCTTCCTGTGATATGTTTCCAGGTGTATTCTTAAGACACCCCATTCTTTTATTTTTGGAAAACAGGATTTAAAATAATCTGGAAGTCTCCCCACAGATTTATGTTTTTGTATACTTTTAGAAGGTTCCCAAGGAATAATCCAGGGAGAAATGGTATCCCACACCCAACCCTCCCAAATCTACCCAACCTTGTTTAATAAAGGACAAATGTTTTTTTGTAACAAATAAAGAGAAAAAAAATACTATCGGGTTCACCATTCTAATCCCTCCTAGTCTAAAATCTTGATATAGCATTCCTCTCTTTATTGGGTTCAGCCTACTACCCCAAATTGCTGAAAAAAATATACTGTAAATAACAGTATCCATTAACATCGGAGGGGGAAAAAAACGCACCCAAATGTAAAAATTTGCTTAACAAAAATGTCTTTACCATATATACCCTTTTCTTCTTGGACATTCTCCATTTATTCCAGATTTGAACCTTAGAATTCACTACTTTCAAAAGGAGATCCCAGTAATATCCTGCTGGGTTAACCATACCCCAATAAATCCCTAAAATTTTACGGGCTCCAGTACTTACTGGGATGTCTGGGAAGTCAGTAAGATTTAATGGTTCTATAGTAAGAGAAAAATACTTACTTTTGTTCAGATTTAGCTTTGATCCTGAACACTCCTCGTATGCCATCAGCAAGGCCGCAGTAGCATGGCATGATGGGAGATCTGCCAAAACAATGCAAAGGTCATCAGCATAAGCTATTGTCTTGACTTCTATACAAGAACTATTTATGGATAGTCCTCTAATATCATCTGTTGCATTGATTCTAGCAGAAGAGGTTCTAATGTCAGAATATAAAGTAGGGGCTCAAAGGACACCCTTGTCGATACCTCTAGTAACTGGTACAGATTTACCTACCCAACCATTCACTAATGGGGTTGCTAAGGCAGCCTTATAACAGGTTTTTAGCCAAGCAATAAACTCTATAGGGAACTTCATTTTTGTAAGACATGCCCACATATAATCATGTGAGACTTTATCAAATGCTTGCCTTTGGCCCAGACTAAGGATAAAACACATAAGTTCTCCTGAAAGGCCTCTAGAAAATATTTCTCTCAACAAAATAAGACCATCTGTAATGGTTTGATTTGGTACGGAACAAAACTGGGTTGAATGGATCAAAGTCGCTAAACAAATAGATAAACGATTGCATAAAAGTTTTGCAAGTATTTTGTAATCACTATTTAGGAGAGTGATTGGCCTCCAGTTCCCAATAGCGTCTCTGTCACCATTTTATAAGGTAAAATTACCAATCCTAAAGACATACTGGCAGGCAAGGTCCTGGATTGTGAACTATATGTGAAAAGATTAGCCATCTCATCTGCCAAAATGGTAACAATAGCTTATAAAATTCATTTGGGAGCCCATCAAAACCTGGGGCATTCCCTATTGGTAAACAAGAAATGACATCTCTAACTTCTCACACTGAGATTTGTTGTGTTAAAGTTGGTAAAAGATAGTCAGGAACTGTTTGAAGAGGTCAAGAATTTAACCATCCCTCTATATTAGAACTAGAAAGTAGTGGGTCTGCAGAAAATAAACTCTCAAAGTACCTGGCAACTTCCACCAGTATATCATCCTTATTATGTATTACTTCCTGTATGTAATTTAAGTGATTTTATATCTTTCGTTGTCTTGAAGCATTACAAAATCAAATGGATTCGTATGTGCTTGAGTACCAGTAACTCCAAACCTTTATTCCTGCCGTGAGGAGGACATACGGTCATATTGGAGTTTGGTAAGTTTAGATTTTAAACACAAAAATTCCTGATTATCATATTCTAAACCTTTCAAAATACGCTTCTGAAAAGAAAATAAACACCTTCTGGTAGCAGAATATTCCTGTGATCTATATCTACCCATTAACCTCCCTATTGACTGAAAATAAATCCGAAATTCTTGTTTTGCATCCTCCCACCAAGCTTGCCTGTCATCATATAAACACAATACTGACTTACATGCTGTAATAATGGCTTGAAACCCTTCCATAACCTCTGGTATGTCTAATAAGGATAAATTTAACTTCCAGTACCCCGATCCCCTAGAAGTTGCCTGACAATTTGATAAGGTGACACTCAAAAGAACATGATCAGACGGTGCAACTAATAATACCTTAGGATCTCTAGTCTGCAAAGAGGAAGATAAGAACCAATAGTCAATACTGGAAGATTTCTTTCCCTGAAAAAAAGTATGTGGGGCCTTAGTGTGAGAAGAAAAAAACATCAAGTAAGTCAGACTGTTTAAGCAAAGAGTTTAAAAATTTGTATCACAATATAGCTTTGCAGTGGAAAAATGTCTGTCTTGATTTGTACAATTAATATTAAAATCTCCCCCAAACAAAACATTTTTACTGGTAAAAGGATATGGACATATTTGTTTTAATAAGGAAATTCTTCCAGTTTTTGTTTGAGGGCCATAAATATTAATTAACTGAAAATCAGTAGTAGCTATGGTGACATCCAACAAATAGGCCCAGCCTGGAAAAAAATCTACCATATGGGTAACTTTTATAGTTGGGGTAGTAAAACAAATCCCTAGACCTGAACAGCGGTCTTCTCCCCCGACCAAAAACTTGGCCCCCATATCCAGGCCTCAGAAGCAGTAGTAAAATCCTGTAATGAATACAATCTAGTGTCTTGTAAAAAACACTATGTCATATTGTAGAGAGGAAAATAGTTCAAAAATAGCTAACCTCCTTACTTCTGAACGTATGCTGTTAGTGTTTAAGCTGGCTATATTTAAATCATAGCCGACAGAGGTTTCCGATGAAGCAGTGATTTAAGTACCAGTTGTGGATAGTCTAGTGCTTTTTCTGGTACCTACTCTAGGGTGGGAACCATGTTTTTTCTTAACTTTACCAATAATGCAGACATTGGTGTCTGGGTCAAAAGCAATCTCCATTTGGGAGGAGGCCATAGAAGCTGTATCAGAATCAAAATCTTCCTTGTCTGCATCAACCGGTAAAACTGAGAATCTGTTTTCACTGACAGGAACATCCAACGTTACTAGTAAACCAGACATGAGTGCAGTGCATGTACAAGAGTGTCCTCATTACTAGGATCAGGGGAACCATAGTCACAGAAGGCTGGGGGGGTGACATAGACACCCTCCCATCTCGTTCGCTCCATGAGTGCCGAGGTGGATCAGGGGACACAAGTGTCACATTTACACCTTGTGAAGAGGAAGAGATATCAAGATCCACACTGCTAGAATACCTACCTTTGCTTTGCTGCTTTCTCTGGAGTTGTGGGTCTGACAGGAATGGAGGTGGAGCCGAAGCAGAAGTTGTTTTTGTTGCCCTATGTACATAAAAATCTTGGATACCATAATCCGCTTCCCCTGTATTATGTGCAGCCCATGGGCACTTGTAAAATTATGTCCACCTTCATCACAAAGATCACATTTTGGATTGTTAATACAGTGAACACTGGAATGTTCGGTGTCTCCACAAAAAGTATAGTGTTGTACAGTACAAGTAGAACTAAGATGTCTAGGGGATCCACATTTAAAGCATTTTTTTCCACTGTCCTGGGTAAAAAATAAAACTCTTATCTCTGCCAATATAAAAACAATTTGGTAGATGTTCTAAACCATCTGCAGTTTGGGCCAATTTATTTTTTTTTCCACCCCCCATTCTAAAACCTCTCAGCATCTAAAATAGGGTCTGGGGTTCCTTGCAGTTCACAATGCTTTTCTAACCAATAAAAAATATCTGAGATATTAACTCCTTCATTCCTAAATAACACAGTTATAACTCAAAAAGATTGCTTTGTCAAAGGGATCACCTGAAGAGGTGTCCATAAGGGATTAGTTTTGACTGTCATATGTTTAATCCAGAAACGTTCCAAAATTTCAGGAGACCTAAAACTGACATCAAAAGTATGTTCCCCAAGGGCATGAATCAGGGCATAGACTTCTGAAGGTGTAAAACCTAGTGATTGCGTTAGCAAAATTTGCCCCACAAAATACCTGTCTGGGACAATATCTATGCCTCCCAGATATCTCAGTCTTATCACATTTCGACGTTTAGCTAACTCTATAGGCTTACTAAATAAATCTGCATAAGAAGGGTGTTGAATATGCTCTGGTCTCTGCATCTGTCTGAGCCCTTGTGAGTCTGAATCTTCAAGCCCAGTTTCAGAAGTCTTATCTGACTGTTCTAAATTCTCTGCAATCCCCAAGATAGCATTTGGAAGTTCAGTGTGAGAAGACTCAGAATTTAAATTACCTGTAGTTGTAAACCCTTGCTCCACCGGTAAAGGCCCATCCTGTAATCCTGTCATGTTTTGTAAATCCTTCAAAATAATGTCGACTGGGGAAGTCGATGGTAATACAGGGGCGGAAGCAACTCTCGAACCGGACTCCTTGTCCGGTATTAGGTCAACACTCAGTCACCAGTTGGGCATTGGTGCCATCCCGCTTTCGTGAGTGCACGGTCAGGGGACCATCCTGATCTCAGAACTCCCGGGACCTCTTACTTCTAAAGGGTTCCACTGGGCATCTTCCTGTGACGTTGAACCAGCCAAAAAAACCTTTGGCAAATGAGAAGAAACATTCTCCAGACTGCGTTTTCTTTTTTTTTTCAGCATCCTGTCCGAGTTGTTCTGATTGTAATTCTTCCTCCAAGAGGAAAAACTGCTGCTGCAGGTAAATCTGTTTATTTTCTAAATCTGTATTTGAGCATGATGACACCTCAGTATCTGCAACTAAGATCGGTGTACTAGATAATCTTGATATTTCCACTTCGGTTTCCTCCGAAGTGTCCTTCGCTAGGGAAGCATGTTGCTGGTCATCTCCCAACACCAAACCAGTATCCTCCCTGCAAACGCGTCCAGCTTCCTCAAACACCAGCTCCGAACTGAGCCCCGCCATCTCTGTAAGCCGATGGACAGCGCCACCCATCTACAGAGTAGGGGAAAGTTTTATTGAGACAAAAATCATACAATAGTACACAAAGCATAATACAAAAAAAAGGAAAAACAGGATAAGTATTATACAATCATTCAGGCAACTGCAAAATCAGAGTCAGTGATCCAAGGAAGGGCTTTCCAAAGTTCCAAAAGAGTCATATCTGAGTATAGAGTACGTTCATGCTCATAAATTTCTTTTAAATCTTGTACAATCTTTTTTTTGAGCTCCAAATAGGAGCAGTCCTTTTGCTGTAAAGAAAACATGCAACGCACCATCCAAATATTCCATTTAATGCAGACAAAAACAAGGTTCAGAGTGTCCTGGTGCCATTTTGACCACTGGGGAGAAAAAACCCCGTATACAAGATTCAAATAAGTAACTGACTGAAGCAAGAGGGTATCCCATGCCTGTGCCAAAAAGGACCACCAATTTTTGATAAAGGAACAGTCAAAAAATAAATGAGGATAGTTTCAAGTTCTGTAATACATAATAAGCGAGAACACATTCTATCTTGGGACTGCTTATGTTTATGATTTGATTTTACATTAATCTTTTCATGGCATGAAAGCCAATGAAAATCCCACATTTGGCTGGAACCTCTTACATCTCCACAATAACAAAAGGGAAGGGAGGTGTTGACCAGGACACTTATCAAAGGGTACTGATACAGCACAAACTGTCAGGAGTAAGTTCTTATATAAAACTTTATATGAATGGTTTAATAACATCTGAACAGACACCTTCCATTGTTTGAGAGGTAAAAACATATGTTTTACGTAAGTTGGTATACCAACAGTTTGTCTTAACACAGTTAAGGAATTAGTTTCCCATTGATGAAACCAAATCCTGCAAGAGGCATAAAACCAAGGTTCCCACCCCCTTTGGGCATGAATCAAAAAGGCCTAAGGTTTGCAGTGAAAAAAATACAAGAAAAAAATAACAAAGGGTTAACCATACAAACGCCACCCTCAGGGATAGGTAAATAAGTGATATTCCGTTTTATCGGGTTTAACCTACTACCCCAAAGAGCCTGAAAACACAGGCTAAAGACAGCAGTTTCTAGCTATCATGGAATGGGAATACATAACTCAAAAAAAGGAAAGTGGAGATCAAATAGTTTTTAATTAAGAAAACATGTTTCTTTTTCCCTATCTGCCCCTGGTTCCAGGAGGCCACCTGAAGTTTACCTTGTTGCAGTTTAACATTCCAGTTAAAAAAATCTGAGTCCTGTGTCCCCAAAAAAATTCCCAAAGTGCTAATAGGGCCCTCAACTAAACGTAACGGGACGATACGGTCCGAGGGGGAGGTTACTGAACTGACCTGAATAACCAGACTTTTAGTGCAATTTATAACAGCACCAGAGAAGTTTCCAAAATAGAGCACTCATAGAGAGAATGAACCACTGAGGCTGCATCAGCTACAAGAAAACAAACATCATCTGCATAAGTGATCGCCTTATAAGGCAAGCATGAAGCACAACTAGAAATAGCCCAAATCTGAGAATTAGTATTCAACCGATGGAGCAAAACATCAAGAAAAAATACATATAACAACGGACTTAAAGGTCAGCCCTGACGAACCCCCCCTTTTTATGGGGATCATGGGTCCTATCCAACCATTCACTACAGACACAACAGTAGCCGTTCTACAGAAAGCACGAATCCAGCATACCATAGCATCAGGTACATGCAGAAAATGAAGTGCTTCCCATAAAAAATCATGCCTAACCAAATCAAAAGCAGCCTTCTGATCTACGGAGACAACAAGTCCCAAAGCTAGACCTGCATAGCCATGAGAAAATATTTCTCGTAAGAGGATCAAATGATCAGAAATTCTCCTTTGAGGCACAGAACAGGATTGGGCGGGATGCAAAACCACCTCCGCTATCTTCACCAAACACTTCACAATCATTTTCATTAAGAGCTTAAAGTCGGTGTTCAACATACATAAAGGTCGCCAATTCTCTAGAGAATGAATATCACCTTTCTGTTTATAAATGTAAATCAAAGTACCCTTAGTAAATTCCAAAGGGAGAGATTCACATGTTAACAGAGAATTAAACACAGATGAAAGATCTGGTGCCAAATGGTCACCCAGCACCTTATATAAGCCAGCAGGGAGACCATCCAGACCAGGAGTTCTTTGTACAGGTAGTGAAGAAATAGCCAATGTCAAATCCTGCTCCGTGATAGGAGAACAAGCCTGGTCCTGACATAGCTGTGAGGGAGCTGGGATATCAAGGCCACTATACAAAGTCGCACTGTTACCAGCCACAGCAGGGAGGGGAAGAAAAAGGGCTGTAGTATACTTTGTTACAATATGACAAATCTCAGTTTGTGAGGAACATAAGGTCCCTTCTGAATTTAGAAGACACGTCATATTTTTTCCGGCAGTCTGACGGGAATTAGATTCAAAAGGACAAATAACATCATGTGTTCCAACAGTACAGAATTTATGTTGGTAAAAAAGTCGTTGTGATTGCCGTAATTAGAAAGTCAACATATCATTCTGTAGGACTTTTATTTGTTGAGTAAAATCTTGCCCCATCTTGTACGTTATGGTTAATAATGACTGACAATGTACCCTCTTCTGCAAATAGTCTAGGTATTCCCCCCTACATTTTAAATGACTGTAAGTTTTAAAAAGTGACCAGATCATGTTTCATGTCTAACCACCACTGAACAGGATCTTCATAACAAATAAAAAAAGATTTACGGGCTTGTATGAACGACAGAAGGAACTGCATAAATATCAGAATCTGCAACAAAGATGTGTTGAATTTCCAAATACCTGGACCTTTATGGGAAGAGACAAACAGAACCAAAACCAACAGAAAGCAGCTTATGATCAGAAAACTCAACAGCTTGAACTTTGGCAGAAATAATTGGTACTGTAGGAGAGGAAAACACATAATCAATACGGGTGGCTAGTTTACCCTTTTGGAAGGTAGGGGTGTGTTGTGTAGTAAAGGAGAGATAGGAGTCCTTTAAGTGGGTGACTCGAACCAGTTTACCCAATTCATGGGAATCACAAAACAGTTTCTTTGTAGCAGCAAAGGAGCTCTTATCTTGAATACTCAAGCCACAATTAAAGTCACCAGCAAACAATACCTGAAAGGAAGTGTGCAAATAAGGATGAAGCAAAGTAAATAAAGCTATGCGTTCAGTTTTGATTTGAGGGGCATTAATGTTTATCACCCGGTAGGGACAGGACCCAATGACAAAATCTATAATAAGCGCCCTACCAGGGGCTAGATCAAACAATTTTAGCAAATGGAAGTCTGGGATATTAATTAAAATTCCCAGTCCCGAACAAGAGTCCTGACCAACCGACCAAAAAGAAGGACCCAGTAACCAGTCCTGTTGTGCTTGTCAGATCTCATGTGTAGTATGAAGTCTTGTATCCTGTAATAAAATTAAACCCAAAGGCAAAAGCCGTAGAAAGGAAAAAATCAATCTCCTTTTAGCCATATGCTTCATACTATTTACATTAATAGTATGGCAAACAAAGTGAAACATAGCACCAAAAAAAAAAGGAAAACAGACAAAAAATACATTTTACAATTTCCTTTTCCCAACCACCTTCTTCCCTTTAAGTTTTACTCTGGCCTTTCACTTCTGAGAAAGGCCAGCACCAAGTTGCAACCCAGAGTCAGTGGTACCATCAGGGAGAGAAGAAGCTATGGAGGAAGAGTCCAACTCACCTCCAGCGTCATCAGAAAGGGGTTGGAGAAGTTCAAAAGAATTAGATAAGGGCACTGGGGGTTCCGGACCACTCACAGGAGATGGTGCAACCCGAGGGTTATTTCTTAGTGACCTTCTATGTATGACACTTGTAAGCACTCGGGGGGAGGGGGCATATTACTTGGACCTGGGACCGGGTCCTGAACAGGAAAATTAGACTGGGCAGGATCAGGGACAGGAGAAATCTCAAGCAAGGGGTCATCCGTAAAGGAAACTATCTGAGGTACAACCTCAGAGGATACAACAGGCACTGAAGCCTGCAGTAAGGGCTGGGCTGCCTTAGGGGGAGGTACAGCCAAGGTGGTCCAGAGAGCGGGCCTTCTGCGCCTGTGTAATAATAAAGTGCTGGTCCACTCCACCATCGTGAAATTCCTGGTTATCGTAGCCATTTACAGTTCTGAAAGGTGTGCCCTGTTCGTCACATAGGTTACATTTACATTCATTCAAACAGTGTGCCCCTACATGGCCCAATTCCCCACAGATGTTGCATTTCATTTTATCACATACATTACTAAGATGTGCAGGGTCACCACACTGATAGCAAGCCTTTGGCTGACCCGGGTAGAACAAGACCCACCTATCTCGGCCTATGAAAAAAGAGGCAAATGTACAACCCCAGAATTATTAGATCGTAACAAGACTTTAAACTTCCGGCCCCCAGTCCAAATGTTCTCGGTATCCAAAATGTTTTCAGGCTGTCCCTGGACGTCACAACGCTGTTTCAGCCAATATACAATATCCTCCACCTCAACTCCCTCATTTCGAAACAGAATAGTGATCGTCTTAAAAGTAGGTTTAGAAAGAGGAATAGCCTGAAATGGGGTCCATAATGCAGTAGTCCGCAAAGAATTATACTTTGACCAAAAATGCTCCAATCCCCTAGATGTTTGGACTTTTGTTAATTTCATCAGTGCAGGAGGAGGGGCAGTTACAATATAAAAGGCCTGTGCTGCTAGAAAATGAACAGGTACACTGTGTTAACATCTCACATTAACAGCAACTGCAGCCAGACTAAAAGAACTCTGTGCTTGTGTGTGACAGTGTATTTCTGTGCCTAAGCTCCTTCCTGCAGCAGCCCTGCTAGCAAGAGCCTGATTACTGAGGTTTGGAGAGTGTCATCAGCTTTGCTTGGTGGGACTTCTTTTAATTTCATCAGTGCAGGAGGAGGGGCGTAACAACATAAAAGGCCTGTGCTGCTAGAAAACAAACAGGTACGCTGTGTTAACATCTCACATTAACAGCAACTGCAGCCAGACTAAAAGAACTCTGTGCATGTGTGTGACAGTGTATTTCTGTGCCTAAGCTCCTTCCTGCAGCAGCCCTGCTAGCAAAAGCCTGATTACTGAGGTTTGGAGAGTGTCATCAGCTGTGCTTGGTGGGACTTTTGTTAATTTCATCAGTGCAGGAGGAGGGGCAGTAACAACATAAAAGGCTTGCGCTGCTATTGCGCGAGCACCACTCGGAAGAGAAATGGGAATAAGTTTGTATCATTTTAAAAAGCAGGTAATCTGGAAACTTATAAAACGGGGTAACAGATCAAAAACTATTGTTTAAAGTATCTGAGACTACAAACTGATTTTAAAAGAAGCTTAGAGTATTAAATGAGAAAGTATTTATTCTAAATATATTGTTGATTTTTTGCATTGTCTCTGATAGTAATTAGCGATAGAGGAGTTACTCCTGAGAGTATATTATTAGTTAAGCTTACCATAACTGCTAAACATACCTTAATAAACACTTATATAACAGTATATGGTAACCTTAAATAAGATGTTTAATGCTTAAATAAGTCTCCAGTTTGGGGTTTAGATTTTGGTAACATTGACTTATGTAAGGTACTGTTACCTAAATAAAAATGTTAATGTTCTGATTGTTTTTTACTTTTATAAACAGGCATCTACAGATTATTTCTTTTGTATTTGGACACAGCTGTAAAATGAAAAAGATGTTGTCATCTAAGATGATGGGGTTGATAGTGGGTTTGGTCTGTGTTGTTCAGCTACTTGTTATCATGAGAGCTGATGTTTTGATGAAAAGATCAAGTGCTCATGTAAATTGTTCTAATAATTTCAAGTTACAAACAGCTAAGCTGACCTCACGATGAAACCCTTTCAACCTCATCAGAGAATAACTTCTTGTTAAGGACATGGTAATCCAAGCAGGGTATATCTGTTCAAGTAACCGGGCATTGTTATTGTCCTTGGCTCTCTGTGGAGATATTGAATTGAACCCAGGTCCTGTAATTAAAATGGTCCTAGACAATGCTCGAAGTATGATAAATAAAATGGACTATTTTAGATCCTGGGTAGTACATGAAGAGCCGGACATAATAATGTAAATGGAAACTTGGTTAAAAAAGGGAATTGAATATAAAGAAATAGAATTAAGGGACTACTACCACTTTAGGAAGGATCGGGGAACATGGGGGGGGGAGTTTTAGTGTACATAAATCATTCAATTGGCAACTCCAAAATGTTGTTCTCTGGGTCAATTGAGGGCATTGAATGCCTATTAATTGAGATACAAGAATTAAAATTGGTTATCGGAGTAGTTTACTCTCCACCTAAAATAAACCCTATCCATTTTGACAAATTTTCACATGTTTTAATGGAACTCCTGGGTCAACTACAAGTAGTTCTGGGTGATGATTTCAACGCAGCTTGGGGTTGTCCCAGGGGTCAAAAATTGGAAAAATCAATGAGCTGTTTAAACCTGATGAAAATTATAGATACACCTACAAGGAAATGTTCCTTATTAAGTAAAGGTAATATTTTGGATTTGATGTTTGTTTCACCTGAATTGACAATTTTGGAGAAAAGTGTATGTGCCCCCAGTTTAGGAGACCACAATATAGTTAAGTGTGTATTTTCTATGATTAAAAATTCTATTCCCATAAAATCAGTACCACAAATACCTAAAAGATGTTATTTAAAATTTAACAGTTTATCATTTAGAAAGTATCTTCAGGGACTCCTTGGTATAGTTTTTCTTATCCCAGATTTAAATGAGGCTGTATTAGAATTTACAACAGTGTTTATTAATGCTTGTGATAAATTTGTCCCATATAAAAAGTAAATCATAGAATAAAACATTTACCATGGCTAACTGTAAAAATTAAAAAAATGATTAGGATTAGAAATCATTATTGGAAAAAAGCAAATAAAACATTAAATAGTGAAATTTGGGAACAATACAAAAGGTTAAGGAATCAAGTAATACAGGAAATCAGGAAATCAAAAGCTCATTATTATAAACAGCGGATTAAAGAATCAACAAATCCAGGTGCTTATTGGTCTGTTATAAAAAATCTTATGAATCCAAATAGTAAACAAAGTGAAATAAAATTGAGTCAGAATGGAAAAGTGTCTGAAACAAATAAAGCTGCGGAAATTTTGAATGATTATTTCATAAACCTCCCCGATCTGAAATTAGATCTCATAACTAAAATTAATACCTTGAATGAAGTAAAGGGTGAGAGTCCCCAAGATGAGAAAGAACCCAAATTCAGGTTTAAGAGAGTGATAAACAAAGAAGTTCTAAAAATATAAATAGATTAAAAATAAATAAAGCAAGTGGCCCAGATAGAATAGATAATAAATTATTAAAAGAGGCTGCTATGGAATTGTCACCTATACTAAGGGACATTTTTAATTGGAGTCTAAGAGAGGGACAGTTTCCCTCTAGTTGGAAATTAGCCAAAGTGATACCAATAGATAAGGGAGGGGATCCAAAGGGTGTTTCAAATTACCGTCCAATAGCCTTGTTGTCCACAGTAGCCAAGTTATGTGAAAAAATTGTCCACAATCAGTTAATGGACTACTTGGAAAAATATAATAAATTGACTCAACAACAGTATGGTTTTAGGCAGGGTAGGTCCATGGCTACCGCACTCACTGACTTTTTGGATCTCATAGCAACCCCTCTTGGGGAAGAGAAGTCCGTGGGTGCAGTATACGTGGACCTATCTAAAGCATTTGATTTAGTAAACCATAGTATTTTGATAAACTCATTAATGAAAATAGGGGTGGAGTAAGAAACCTGTAATTGGTTTATATCATACCTTGATAAAAGATCACAATTTGCTGTCCTAAATGGACACCAGTCAAGAATGGACTATGTAACGAGAGGGGTTCCCCAGGGATCTATCCTGGGCCCCCTCCTGTTCATAGTCTATTTAAATGACTTACTAAAGAATATTGGATATTCAAAAATTCATCTATATGCAGACGATACAGTTTTAGTAGCAGAGGGAAAAACTACAAGTGAAGTAGGACTAAACTTACAGAGTGACTTTAGCATCATGCAAGGTCACTTTTCATCTTTGGGTTTATTAGTTAATAGTAAAAAGACACAGGTTATGTCATTTGTATTGGACTTAAAGGGAATTTCAAAATTAAATATAAAGACAAGAGGGTAAGTTTTTAGAACAAACTGAAACATATAAATATTTAGGGTACATATAGATCAATGTCTTACTTTTCAATATCATATAACAAATTTAATAAAGAAACACATGTTAAGATTGGAGCTATGAGACGAATATCAAATTGTATGACAAAGAGAAACAAGATTGATCATGATCAATCAATTAATAATGCGGTTGTTGACTATGAAGTATTTACAGACATACAGCAAGAAAACATTTAAATAACTTGGATACACTTTATAATAAGCTTGCAAGATTTGTGTTAAGGTGTGATTTTAAAACTCATCATTGCACTATGTATATGGATTTGGGTTGGATTCCATTAGACTTACGGGCTAGGGGAATCTGGTTAAATCAGGTTTGTAATATATTTAAAAATCAATCTTTAGATAACTTAAAAAACAAATTACAAAAACCAAAACATGGTTTAAATTTAAGAAAAACTGGTGCTAGAGATTTAATAATACCAAAGTAAAAAAATCGATTTAGTGAAATGACCCTTCAATATCAAGTAGCTAAAAGCTGGAATTGTCTTCCTATTTTTTTGCGTGAACTAACAACTACTGATCATGTTTTTAAAAATGGTCTGATTCATGAACTTAGTTTTCGTTGTTGTTGTAATAGGTGAAATTAATGTAAATCTAAAAATGCTAACATGCCTGTTATTGATGAGTTTGTAAAACTATGATGTATTGTTTTTGTACTTTTTCTGTAACTTGTATTGTTATAAATGTATAGTTGTAATAATTTTGCATAATGTAAACAGGTAAGCCTTGTGAACAGGGATTTTCGGAACCCTAATGTCCATATCACTGTATAAATAAAATTTGACCATACCATACCATAATGTCAAACGTGGTTTCACCAGAGATGTGAACTAACGCATATATTTCATGGGAAAAGAATTTTAAAGAATCCTTTAGAAGCGTACGTGCCACATAGATCCGATCAGGTGGCTCAGATAACCCCCCCAGGTATGCCAGGTGAACAGAGTTGTGTCTCTTAGCAGCCTGGATTGGAAATTTAAAAAATGAAGAATATGAACGGCTTGGTCCCGATATTTGGGGGGGGGGCTGCGGTGGTAGGGGAGCCAGAGCCTCTATAGAAATAGTAGAAAAAGGAGCCTGGGGTGGAGAACCCTTCAGATAATCCAACACAGGGTTCTGTGTAAGCTCCAGTTCATGAGGGAGACACAAGGGGTCAGTAGTGACTTTTGAAGTGCCTAAAGTGCTCTGTAGCTCTAGAAAATCTTCAGGGCAGGGGGACCGTATTGGAGATGGACCCGACTTCCAACTTCCTGGGGCAGTACCCTGAACCCAGCCAGCACCTCTCAGCACCGATTCAACAGTCCAGGTAGGCACTTTTAATATTAACAGTAGATGATTCTTGTACATGTAGGGAGCTCTGTGAGTTAATGGAAGCAGGTAGTGAAAAGGAACTGAATCCATTTGAACTGCAGGCGCGCAGGGAGCATTACTGTAGAAGTCTTGTCCATGTGGGGAACTCTGCAATGTAATGGAAACAGGTTCTGAGAAGGAAACCAAATCCATTTGTACTGCAGGTGGCAGGGGAGCAGGCAGTAGGGCTTCAGCTACCGACGCACAGGTTGGGTCAGAGCCTGTCACAGCAACAGGCAGGAAAGGAGACAAGTCAGGTAAATCTTCAAGAGCTTCCACCCGAGTGGAAGATGCATCTGTGCTGTCGGTTCTCAGGCGTTGCATATCTCTATGCATTTTCAGTTTTGCACTAGCAAAACGGTGCTCCGCCATTGCAAAACGCTCCCAGATCTCTTGTGCTATCAAACAGTGATTTTCAGAATCAGATGAAGTAAAATCCTCTGGCAAGTCGATTGTAGCACTAAGTCAAGCAAATCAGTTCCATAAGAAGCAAGCAGAGGGCTAGGTATAGCAGCCTTAGTATGAGCAGCAGAGCTTAAAGTTGTAGTAGGAACATCAACAGGCAAAACATCAGTTTATTATTTATTTATTTATTTATTACATATAATTGGAATTACAATCCTTTGAGTCACAGACTCTTTTGCAAAGGCTCCACGTCGGTTACAGGGGGTGGAGGAGAACAAAATACAAGGATACATATGTAATAAAGCAGTATACAAGAAAACATACACACTCAAGCAATATTTACAAACAGTACTGACAGTGCAGTCCAGGCTTTAACTTAGTTCACCAGAGACAGTGATAGGCAGCTTTCTGGGTATCATTTGTTAGAGATGGGAGGAATGAGGATTCATGGGGTCTGGGAGACCCTGAGTCAGTTATTAGGGGGGTTAGGGAGCATACTAGGTGGGCAGAGCTAGCCACAGTCACAGTTTGCAGACTCAGTTAGGTGAGCTTTGAGGCCTGCTTTGAATAGAGAGATGATATGGGTCTGAGAGAGCCAGGAGGTAGAGCATTGAGCCAAAGGGAGCACGGTACCAGAAAGATCTTTGACCCAGTGATGTTCTACAGTGGGGACCTGGAATGAGAAGTTTGTAGCGAGTCATGTATTACGCCTGATGGGGACTGGGCTGATTATGGGAGAAGGCCAAAGGGCTAGCTGGAGCTGTATTTTTTGCGAGGATGCAGGTGTGGTACTTAAGTCTTTGTTGGAAGTTTAGCCAACCAGTCAGGGCATAAAGGTGACAGGTATGAGTTAGACAGTCACTGCCGGTGACTAATCGGCAGGCTTTATTCAGGGCAGTGTTAATACTGTGTTGTGTAGTGGGTTCTGCTGATCCATATATCACTATCCCATAGTCAATTAGGGAGATGATTGAGGAGGAGACTGCCAGATGCAAGGCCTGTGTGGGTAAGCAGTGTTTAAGTCTATAGAGGATTCCCACTCTAGCGTTGACAGCGGAGGAAAGATGATGAATGTGACTATGGTAGGAGAGGGAAGTATCTAATGTGATACTCAGGTATTTGAAGTTAGTAACATGTTCAAGGGGGGTACCTTGTGTGTTTTTAATTAGGAGTGCCGATTGGCTGTGTGGGCTTTGATGGTGCGCAAAGATCATGGATTTAGTTTTTTTATAGTTGATGATCAGGCAGTGCTCATCGAACCATGTCTCTAGCTCCCCGAAGAAACCCTGTAGGGCTTGCTGTAGGGCGCTAGGTTGAGGGTGTTTCCAAAATAGTACCGCATCATCCGCATAGAGGAGCATATGACCACTGCATGCCTTGGGAAGTGAGTTTAAAAAGAGGGAAAAGAGAAGAGGGCTGAGAATAGACCCCTGTGGGTTCTCAGAGCGCACTGCTTTGTGAGAGAAGATGGTGGAATTTAACCTGACTTGCTGTGACTGGCCTGAGAGGTAGTCCTTGAACCAGGCAGTTGTCTTGGGGACCAGATTCAGTTGTGGAAGGACACGAAGCAGAAGATCGTGACTGACCGTGTCAAATGCCTTGGTTAGATCCACATAGATTGCACCTGCAATAGATCCTTGGTCTAGGGCCTCATGGATGAACGAGGTGAGCTCGGAAAGTGCAGTGACAGTGCTATGGCCTGTCCGGAAGCCATGCTGAGCATGGCAGAAAAGGTTATATTTAGTTAGGTGTTCAGTTAATCTGGTCAGAGACTATTTTTTCCAGTGCTTTAGAGAGAGGTGGAAGTATAGAAATCGGTCTATAGTTGCTTGAGAAAGTGGGGTCGCCACTCTTCAGAATAGGAGTGATTATGGCACTCTTCCAGGTAGAAGGGAACTGACTGAGGCAGAGAGAGAGGTTGAGAATTTTAGTAAGGTGGGGTAGTATGACATCCAGTGTCAGCCGAATGAGTTTAAGATCTAGAGAATCATTGCTGTAATGGGAATTGGCAATAGCTTTGGAAATGTAATGTTTTGCCTCACGGCAGGAGATGACTCTCAGCCTGAAAGGTAGTGAATCTGAGTTAGATGGTGTGTCAGGGGAGGTGGGGGACAGGTGGAAGAAATTAGGAGGGAGGATATGGGAAAGGTCCAAGAAGGCGATGTTAAGGGCTTCAGCTATAGTGGAAGGGTCACGTGTGACTTCTCCATTTATAGAGAGTTGGGAGGGGGTTGGGGAGCGGGATTTCCCACTGAGTTCTTTTATGTTGCTCCAGAATTTTTTACCATCTCCCCAAGAGGAAGTTAGAGTTTGTTGGTAGTAAGTAGCCTTAGCCTGTCGTATGGCCCATGTACATTCATTGCGGGCCGCTCGGTATAGCTGTCTATCATGTGTGCGTTGAGATTCAAGGGCCTTATGCCAAAGGTTGTCCCTCAATTGGAGCAGGTTAAGTAGTGAGGGTGTGATCCAAGGGGTGGTTCTGGTTTTCAGTACTTGTTTGGTGAGTGGGGCAAATGTAACCCCCCTGCAAATGGGGGTTCCCAAAAGACTTCCAGGAGCTTGCTTGAATGCTCCAAGCCTGAATGGTGTTTGGCATTTAAGCCATTTATAAGTGAGTGTTTTTAGAGCCTCTGGTACTGTCTCTTTAAGAGCTGTCTGCTTGCAGACACAATTAGTTTGTATGGGGGGACTGTGTGCTTCTCTGAGTACCACTCGAGCTGCTGCCAATTCACTTCATTTTTGCAGTCACTAGGAGTGCAAAGGGAACCTTTCTGAAAGATGTAACTGTTTGCCAGAAATTATTTAGAGTAATAATGAGATTACAGTTTGTCTAACCTGCTTTCTTTGCAGTCAGAACTGTGTCTGCTAGTTCCCCATTCTAGTTTTGAACTGCTGAACTGGACCAATCAGTGTGGGGTAAGCTAGCTCTAAAATGGTGCCTTGGACGAATCAGAACTTGGACTCATAATCTGAGCCAGCCACAAGAGGATTGTATGGGCAGTGACTCTGGAGATGTAGTTTAGACTTCAGTGCCTTTTGGACCAACAGCAGCAGTCTATTGTGGTGACAGCCAATCCAGTCAAGAACTGGGAGGAACTCAAGGAAGTGCCCGTTTTGTCGGTTGGAGTTTCAGTTGAGCTTGGCAGTGAAGAAGGAAGGAGCCCTGTGCTTTTCAGTGTGCAGTTTAGTCAAAAACGTGTGTAAGGCCCAGAGTTCGGTCTGCAGCTTGTGTAACAGCTTGTTAGGACTGAATCCGTCCTGCGAAAAGAATCAAAGGATCTCTGAAGAGTAGAAACCAGGCTCACCCTGTAGAAGACTGGAGGAATTGCGAAAATTGCACTCGGTCTGTCAGGAACTGAATCTGCTGTGTTCTCCGGTATTGTGCAGTAATTGCGATCGGGATACAGATGCAGCCTGCCTGGTATAGTGCTTTCTTTTATATGGATGTGTGAAGAGGTTTGTGTACCTCAAGTGAGCCCTGCTGACATTGAAGGACCCTATCTTATTTGGAGGTCGTGAGTACTAATTCAGGGTCGCTCCCTGTTGAAATGCCACATTAAATCCAAATGGAATTACTGTACTGCTGACTGTTTAATTCTCCTTTTCTCTGTGTGAAAGGGCCCCTACCAGCTGCCACGGTTTGGACTAGCCACTAGGGCTTGGGTACCAGGGACAGTAACTGATAGGGATAGGCCTGTGCATAGAGCCATAGGTAGATTATTAGAGTGATAAGCTAATTAACCTGATTTCCCCCTGTCCTTGTTATATCCCCCTAAATAAATCAGAGCTGCTTGTTTCAGCAAAGTTATACTGCCTGAGGTATTTGTCTATGTTAAAGTACTGTACTGTGATTGTTGCACTGGATCTCATTTCACAGGAGGTCCCAGTGCCAGAACCAGACCTGGGGGTAAGTGTATACTGTGAAGGTAATTCTGATATATTGTGTGGGCCACTAGTGGGAAGAAAGGGGGGTTGCAGTGTCCCAGAGGGCTGTGACCAAGTTAGTTTAACTATTGCAAACCCTGACCTCTGGGTGGAGGCACCCGCCATTGGATCCAGGCCCCTCAACCTGTTAGTGGCAAATCAGGCAGGGGTAGTAGCCCCTGGGATAGCGCCATCTAGGGGTTACACA
This sequence comes from Neoceratodus forsteri, assembly GCA_016271365.2. Taxonomy (NCBI): domain Eukaryota; kingdom Metazoa; phylum Chordata; order Ceratodontiformes; family Ceratodontidae; genus Neoceratodus; species Neoceratodus forsteri. The sequence goes on along the minus strand of CM057452.1, from coordinate 977,646,099 downwards.
AAAATGTCACAGGCCTTGTTAAAGGTGGTTATAAAGTGGGCAAGTGCTAGGTCTACTGACTGCATGGTGTAAATGGGGAGCCAATCACAGGTAGCTAGAGGGGCTTTGAGTTTCCGTAGGCCTCCTCTCTTTAGCCGTCTCTGCATGGAGATTATTGGGGGGGCAGGGGCAGTTTGCCTGACCATCAGCAGATCACCGGGGAGTGGTCACTAATAGAATCAGGAAGCACCGAGGCTTGGGAGAGATTCTGTAGCCTATTTGTGAAAATAAGGTCTAAAAGGGTGGAGGTCCCGGATCTATAGTCCCTTCTGGTAGGAGAGGTGATGAGTTGGGTTAGGTCGTATGCCAGTGCGGTATCTTTAAAGCTGGAAGAGGCAGGGGATAGCCAGTTGACATTGAAGTCACCCATTAAGTTGAGTTCACTAGTATTGGGTAGGTGGGAGATAGTATGGAGGATAGAATCAAAGGTGAGTTTTTGGTTTCTCGGGGGGATGTAGGCTGAAATGATGTAGAGCATTTTGGAACCCAGATTGAGTTTGACTGTTAGTGTCTGGGCGCCATATTGTGGTGTGGGAGTGTAAACTTCAGTGGCATGGAGTGAGGATTTAACATAAATTGCACAGCTGACGCCTCTCTTGCTGGCCCTATCGGCCCTGAAAAGGGAATAATTACTGAGGGGAACAGCATTATTGGGTATTCTGTCGGAGAACCAGGTCTCCGAGAGGGCTAGGATGTCGGGTGTATGCTGGGCAACCCAGCCTTGGAGAGGGGTGAGTTTTTTTGGTAGGCTGCATATATTCAGAGTAGCTAGCAGTAGGCTACCCCTAGGGTGGTTTGGAGAGGCCTTAGCGCTGGGTGGTCCTGGGTTGGGGTGGATATTGCCAGATATTAATAGAAGTAGGAGGGTGTGCCGCAGGAGGGCCAACCTGCAGAGTTTGGATGAGTGTCATTGGGATTGGTAGGATGTGGGGTTTTTATCACTGGAGGTAGGAACTGGGAGACTGGGAGTGACACATGCTAGAAGGGCTAGGGAAGTGTGGGGGATGGTTATGGGGTTAGCCATGGTGGTGGGAGGTTGTGATCTTGGGGGGTGGGGGAGCTCTAAGGTGCAATGTGTAGCATGTGAGGGTGTGAGGGTCAGAGTGAGAGCGTGAGAGTATAAGCCAGTATGATCAGATTGGCTTGCTTGTGAGGTGTTGGTGAGACAGTGTCTGAGGTCATCATAGGTAAATAAGTAAAAAATGGACAAGTTGTGGTAGTGTGGATTTGGTGCCTCGGGGGGGGGGGTTGTTGAGCATATTGAAGGATCCTTGAAGTCAGGAGGGCTGTTAGTAGCAGGGATAACATAATATACGATGATAGAGATAGATATGTTGCAGTGGCCACTAGTGTTAACCTACTATAACCTGCAGCTGGAAAAGTGAGCTGATAGGTTATTTCGCCTCGTCACCTGACTCCCTTTGCCAATAAATTTGATTGCTGACCAAGGGTGGTGGTGGGGCGGTGGGGAGCAGAGCATAGTGTTCGTGAGGGCAACACCTGAGCACCAAATCTACAGTGCGTTTTCGCCCATGAAAAGGGGTGCTAGCAGCCGTTGTTTGAAAAAGGCGCCAAAAAGCAGAGGTAGCCGAGCAATCTTTTTCCAGCGGTCGCGACTGCTGTCTGGACAGAGGTACAAATTACCTTTCAGCTTCGGGGGTATCTTGTGGCAGGGAGGGCTTCAAGAACTGGCCCTCGCGACCTCCGATCTCCTCGGGGGAGGGGGTGGAATCTTTCAGCTTCAGGGGTATCTTGTGGCAGGGAGGGCTTCAAGGACTGGCCTCGCGACCTCCGGTCTCCTCGGGGAGGGGTGGAATCTTTCAGCTTCAGGGGTATCTTGTGGCAGGGAGGGCTTCAAGGACTGGCCCTCGCGACCTCTGGTCTCCTCGGGGGAGGGAGTGGAATCTTTCAGCTTCTTTCAGTTGTTGGCATTGTGGTCTCCACTCGGTCAGAGGTAGGAGCAGAGACCAAATCTCCCACCTCCATAGCTCCCTCCTCAGAAGGCAAGGGTGCGTCTGCCATCTTGGACAGAGGTTCCCCCTCTGACGAGTAGGGGAATTTCCCCGGTGTCATGGCCAACATTCTCCCATCAATAAAACAGGTTGATATAACCCACCCACCCCAGGACACACCTAGAAACAACTACCTCAGTTTAGTGTGCCGTTCCTGGTCAACAATTGCAAATAAATAAAAACCAAAACAGACTTGTTTTCATTCTTGATATATTAACTGCATGGTCTTGCTTTGCTTCAGAGCTCAAGACTGTGACAAAACCCCCTTATTGCTGTAAGAAACTGTTTCCCATAAGGTTAGAGAGAGTTCAAGGTGGGCACAACTGGATTACACCTGATTTACTAGATTGCTAACATGAGCATGACAACGCAGGAACCAAGCACAAAATCTCAGTCAGTGGCAGGGACTGGGAGTTTAATCTGTGACTTAGAAACCTGACAGCAAAACAAATGCAAGATATCACAACAGCTTTCTGCATCAGCTACTGGGAGAACAACATCAGCAAAATGAGAATCTCAGGACTGGTCTAAATTTCATCCTTGGCAAGTGCTTCTCAAAATCACTCATGCAGCCGGCCCAGTGGTGCTGAGGGTTGAGGCACTGGACGCCACACCTCGTGCCACATCAGCTACCCAGGTTCGGTGACGGACTCGGGGAGCCAGGGGTCGGCAGGGGAGGGAGAGAATGGAGCATCCTGAGGACAGCTCTCCTCTCCCGGTAAGGGATCCAGGGGCTACTTGATGTCCTAGTGGCCCCTGATGGAGATCAGGGGCATTGCAGGAACACCAAGCCAGACAAGAGTGATGGAGCATGGTAGACGCCAGCAGGGCAGCCATGCACGGGCATCATTGCACACCATGCTCCATGGAGGCAAGAAACAAGCAGAAAAAAAAAACATCCGGGTGAGGCGACAGCAACCACCAGTGGTCCTGGCCACATGCCCAATGTCGGCTGCTTCCTCCAACTCTCCCCCTGGGGACTCTAGGGCCTCTCTGTTGGGCTGGGGGGAGGTCCCAGGTCCTGAACCCGATGCAGTATGTGGAGGAGTGGTTCAGGTGGGCGATGGAGCCATGGAACCGAGTGTGGATTGCCTGAGAGATGCCCCAATAGGTGGGCGCATAAAGAGAATCACAAAAAAAAAAAAAAAATCACTCACGCACTTCATCCAGGACAACAAACAGATACTACGAAACATTGCCATTGCATACAATCTCCTAAGGCCAGCTTGACTTGGCATTGTAGTCTAATCTGTACAGCCACCTCTAACAACATAAATACTACAGTTGATGAAACATAGAAGTTGACGGCACATAAGGACCACAAGGCCCATCCAGTCTGCCCATTTCTTTTTCTTCCTTATGAATGTGCCATCGGCCTTTGCTCTGTCAATTGCCTATCTATTCATATTCGTCTGTATTGTTCCCTTATGCCTATCCCATGCCGGTTTGAAGCCCTGCACTGTATTCATATCCACCACTTCCTGAGGTAGGCCGTTCCATGCATCCACCACCCTTTCTGTGAAAAAGAACTTCCTCACATTACCCCTTAATTGGCCTCCCTCTAATCTCATGATGTGTCCTCTTGTCCTGCTATTTTTCTTTTATTGAAGCATGTTAGACTCTTTCACCTTGTAAATGCCCTTAAGGTGTTTGAATGTTTAGATCATATCCCCTCTCTCCCTCCTTTGCTCTAGGTTATACATGTTGAGCTCCATTAATCTGTCCTCATATGTTTTCTGATGCAGTCCTTGCTCCATTTAGGTTGCCCTACTCTGGACTGCCTCAATTTGGTTAATGTCCTTGTGAAGGTGTGGCTTCCAGTATGCACGCAGTACTCCACATGGGGCCTAACCAGTGTCTTGTGAAGAGGGATTATTATTACCTCCCTCTTATGACTTTTGATACCCCTACAAATACACCCCAACATCCCCCTAGCCTTACCTACTGCTTCAGTGGTCTGCTTGGATGATTTCAGGTCACCTGTGATGATGATGCCCAAGTCTCTTTCTTCCCTTGTGGTTGCCAGCAACTCCCCTCCCAACTTATAGGTAACTTTAGGATTTCTCTTCCCTATGTGCATGATCTTGCACTTCTTTGCTTTAAACCCCAGTTGCCACTCTTCCGACCATTTTGCCAGTTTATCCAGATCTCTTCTTATTCTGCCCACCACATCTGGATCATCTTCTCTGTTGCAGATCTTGTTCTCATCTGCAAATAGACAAACCTTACCCTCCAGTCCATCTGCAATGTCACTGATGCAGATATTGAAGAGGACTGGCCCCATTACTGATTCCTGAGGTCCACCTCTTGTGACTTGCATCTTTTCTGACTGTATACTATTTACCACCACTCTCTGTTTTCTGCCCATCAACCAGTTAACCACCTAGTTGTCCAACTTCTGACCCACCCTGAGCCTACCCAGCTTATTAATCAATCTTCTATGTGGAACAGTATCGAAAGCTTTGCCGAAGTCAAGGTAAGCAACATCAACTGCTCCCCCTTGGTCCACCACTCTGGTTACCCAGTCAAAGAAATCTATGAGATTAGTTTGACAGGACCTTCCAGTTGTAAACCCATGCTGTCTTGGATTCTGTGCTCCTATGGATTCCAGGTGTTGCACTATCCTTTCCTTAAGGAGTGCTTCCATAATCTTGCCCACTACTGAGGTAAGACTGACTGGTCTGTAGTTCCCTGCCTCCTCCCTGCTACCACTCTTGTGGAGTGGGATCACATGAGCCCTTCTCCAGTCTTCTGGGACCTCTCCTGTGCTCAGAGACACACTAAACAGTTCTGATAATGGTTCTGCTAGTTCCACCCGTAGCTCCTTTAGTACCCTAGGATGTATGCCATCAGGTCCCATTGCCTTGTCCACCCTGATCTTATCGAGCTCTTGTAGGACCATTTCTTTTGTAAACGGACTAGTGTACACCTCCCTCCCCCCTGTGTCCATGGTGCTGATCTGTGGGCCCTGCCCTACCTTCTCTTCAGTAAATACTGTGCAAAAGTATCTATTTAGGATAGATGCTTTTACATGGTCCTCCTCTTCACACGGCCCTTATGCCCTTTGATCTTAGCAATATCCCTCTGGGCTTTCTCCTCTCACTAATGTATCTATAGAAAGTCTTGTTACCTTCTTTTACTGTTCGTCCTAGTGTTTCCTCGGTTTGGGCCTTTGCCTGCCTTACTGCCTTCCCTACTTCCCTTAGGGAAGTTTGGTATGCCTCCCTATCTTCATCCCACTGCGTTCCCTTATATTTCCTGAAGGCCAGCCTTTTGGCTCTGACCATTTCTGCTACTGTTTTTGAGAACCAAAGTGGTTTCCTTCTTCTTTTGCACTTCCTTTTCTCTCTAACACAATGGGATGTTGCTTCAAGTATTGCATCCTTAATACCTGCCCACTTTGCCTGTACCCCCTCACCTGTATTTCTTTTTGCCAGGGCTAGCTTAACTCTGTTGGCCATCTTATCAAAGTCAGCTCCTCTGAAGTCCCATATTGTTTCCTTGGAATAGGATATTTTAGTTCTAGTGGCCAAATTGAACCATACCATGTGATGGTCACTGGCTCCCAGGTGACCTTCTATCTGGAGAGCTGTGATCCTTTCCTTGTTAGTCAGTACTAGATCTAGGATAGCCCTGTCTCTTGTGGGTTGTTGTACCAGTTGTATGAGGCCCACCCCCTGCAGGGAATCCGCTATGCGTCTAGTTCTGGCAGATGTTCCTGCTGGTATTGACCAATCTGTATCTGGCATGTTGAGGTCTCCCATTATCAGAACCTCCCCTTTAGCTGTCATGTTTTGTATATCTTCTAACAGTGATGTGTCTATGTCCTCTCCCTTGTCTGGAGGCCTGTAGACAACCTCAGTTTGTATGGCTGCCCCATTTCCTGTTTCCAGTGTGACCCACAGTTCTTCTGGCTCCTTATGTGTATTCTGAATTTCTGTAGCTTTGATATTTTTATTGACATAAAAGGCCACTCCACCCCCTCTTTTTGCACCTCGGTCTCTTCTGAACAGTACTTCTTCACTGGTTTGAGCACGGCTGTGCTGCCGTTCTCCCTATTTCTGGTCCACTGCTCATCACAAAAGCAAAGAATCTATCTGTGAGTTTTGACATGGAAGATTTCACACCTACAGATGGTTGGTTGTGCAGATTTAAGCAGCTGCACAACATTGTTTTTAAATTTGTCCATGGGGGAAAAAATGGACTCTGATAACCCCTCAGCTGACCCCTGGCTAACAGATGTTCTCCCACAGATCCTCGCTGATTACTCTCACAAAAACATTTTTAATACCGATGAGACTGGTATCTTTTACAGGGCCATGCCAGATAGCATTTTATCTTTTAATACTGAGACCATATCAGAGAGAAAGGAAGGTTACAAAAGGATTACAGGCTTAACTTGTGCATATATAGCAGTATAGTCTAGAGGTTAGAGTAACAAGCTGTGAATGGGCTTGGAACATCCAGCAGGCCTGTGTTTGATTCCTATGACCTCCACTTGCATACTATGTGACTCTGAACAAGTCACCTAACCTCCACAGTGCTCCCAGGTCATCCCCTGATAGAAGGCACTTGTGCTTAGTTTGCCTCACCAATTGTGAAAGAATAAAACAAGCATTTGTCAATGCCGAATGTTGTCACGCTGGCATTGGCATTGGCAGTAGTGGAGCTAGAGTCACATAATAGGAATGGCAGTGAAGTATTGAAGTGGCGCCAACCCCACCCCCACCCTGTAAAGAGCGACAGGCAGTGGGGTGTGCCTTGGGTCGTCAGGTATACATGCAAAAACACATTTCAGGCAGGATATGTAAAATGACAGCTGTACTGTTCATAAGGAGGTGTGGTAAAACGTCAATTTTGAACATGTGGAGTGAAAATATTACAAATACAGGAAGTCACAAGCATGCATGCAAACTGCGTAACGCACGCTCGTAAAACACTAATTGCATGGACTGTCGGCCCCAAATTTTCAACATAGGCATTTTAGGACCTCTGCTAATGAACAGTGTCACTGTCATTTCCATAATGTGTCTCGAACATGGACGTTCCACTGCGACCGCGCTATTCTGCGCCGGAACTGTGAAAACACATTTTGGTCTTGATGTGAAAAATGACAGCTGTACTGTTCATAAGGAGGTGCAGAACAATGGCAATGCTGAAAATCTGGAGTGAAAATATTATAAATTCGCGAACTTATGAGCATGTGTGCAAACTGCACAATGTACACTCGTAACACAGTCGTGTTACGGAGTATCGTCACCAAATTTTCAGCATAGGCATTGTAGGACCTCTGCTCATGAAGAGTGTAACTGTCATTTTCATAATCTACCCCAAACACTGATTTCCCACAGCTACCACGGTATTGTATGCCGGAAGTGTGGAAACACATTTCGGCCAGGATGTGAAAAATGACAGCTGTACTGTTCACAAGGAGGTGTAGAAAAATGACAATATTGAAAATCTGGCATGAAAATATTGGTCATTGGAAGTTCTGAGGCGTGCGTATAACTACTGTATGCAGCTCCGAAAACAGACATTTTTGGGATTTTTCCACCAAATTTGCAACATAGGCTTTTTGACAGCCCACCTCATAAACACTGCCACTGTCCTTGTGTTAATCGGTCCCAAAAGGTGATTCCACGCAGTGACTGCAGAATCACCTTTCGGGACCGATTAATGTCATAACTGTAACAGAATTCATGAGGAAGGGTCCCAAAAACCCCATGTTGAAAATTTGGTGCAAAAATTCCAAAACATGCCCGTGATATGCAACAAAGTTGAAAAAAAACGTATTTATTCCATTGTACAGCTTACCAGCATTTCCTCAGTTCGCAGTCAGCTTCAAAGAGTGCAGACGTGTTCCAGGTCCACCGAAGATCGTCGCGCTGGACTCTGGAGTTAAGTATGGGGTGAGGGGTGGTGTGGGAGGCAGGTGCACAGTGGGTGGGTGCGGGAGGAACTGTTTCTATGTTACAGGAAAAAAATCTAACATTGCGGGACAGTTTTTTTTTTTTTCAGGGACTTGGCACGCTGGGGTGGGCTCTCAGCATGCCACCTAACTGTTTGGGGTTGCTGCAGCCAACGGGAGATTGGGCACCCTCGCCGGCACACAACAAAAAGGGGGTTAATTTATGCCGATGGGGATTGGACACCCTGTCAGCACACAAGGAAAGCGGGGGGGGGAGGAGGCAAGAGCAGAGGGGGATTGGCCACCCCCCTCGGCATATAAGAAATGGGGGGGAACTGCTTTATGCCAACGGGGAGTGGGATCCCCTGTCGGCTAATTGTTGCAGCCAGAGTAAACCAGCAGGGTGATTGGGCACCCCTGAAGTCGGCAGATGGTGGCGCCCTCCATGCTGACAATGTGGCGAGCCTGTAGGAAGGGTCCACTGTGTCTGATGAGCTTTGCTCGGATTGCAGCGAACCTTTCCTTAGATGTGCTCACCACATTAGTATACATGGTGTGGTGCCGGCATGCACTCTGATTGGGGAATGAGGAACGCACCTACTGATGCGTGCCCTGCGTTCACCCAACAGTGACTGCGCCTCCAAATCCCCACTGCCACAAGATGTTGGCTGCGCAAGTGCGCCAACATAAAAATGGATAGGAGAGAAAAGAGAAAACGTTTCATAATTGTCAAAAGTAAAAAAGTTCTGTAGCGCTCCACATTGTCAGTGGGTAGTCATTACAGATGGGTGATGTGCACCCCTACTAATGGAAGTGGCATAGCCCAAAGGCTGAATCAGCCTAGAATGTTGAGCACATGAGCAATCTGGACAGCAGCAACTCTCCGGTCTTAGCTGTGCCATTGAAGAGAAAACATCTAACAAGCTTCTCCGAAGGAAAAATCAGCTTCTAGGCTTTAGGGCTGAAATTCTGCATAGCAGGTTAGGGCTACCTGGTGACAGGGAGCACCCCTAAATTAGAATCAAGCCTGTTAAGGTACGGCTTTCAAACTGGCTAACCTGCTCTGCCCATTTCCACTGCCTGTGCTTGGACTGGGGGCCACATCTGCCACCTAATTCAGGGGTGTGTTTCCTAGATAGGTCTCAGACTTCCTTTAAAAAAAACTGCCTCAGGTAAGTACCTGTTTTATTTTGGCACTTTTAGTAGGGCATTCCAAGGGGGTTCCCTCCATCTTTAGGCATTGGTACCTTCCTCTCCTCCTCTCCAGTTTTAGGGTCTCTTTGCTGTGTTTTGACTGGCAGGTGCTTCCGTGTTCTTTTTGAGGGCACATATCCCCTTCAATCTGCTTCATTTGTTTTTGAGGGCATTTCCCCTTTAATTTTCCTCAGCAGTTTAAAAAAAAAAATACTCCTCCATGTGGATAACAGGGATATTGTCATCAGTCAGGAACCTATGGCATGGGCCACCTGGGCAGCCAAAGGTCTTACGCTCCTGCAAGTTTGTACATCCCTGGCTCTAGCAACTTGGACTCCTTTGAGGGGCTACGTGCATTTCATTGGGTTCCCACCCACAGACTTCTTGTGTTTCCTTCAACTCAGAAGTGCGGTCACAGGGTATACCCATCAGCTCCCCTCAGGCCTGCCTACCTCCCCAGTGGAGAAATGGCTCCAATTGGAGAGGGGTCAGACCAGCTGTGTGTATGTGGCCCTCAGGGCCACTCTCCCTTCTCAGTCCTTGGAATCCAAAAATAAGAGAGAGTAGGCTCTGCAGACTCAGATCACCACTCAGGAATGAAAGTCCTGCCTGTGGTCTGCTCACACAGCATATCCTGATGCCAGAAGTCAGTTAATACAGAACAAGATCCTACATTCTTGGTACAGGACTCCAGCATTCCTTAAGAAGGCTAAGCTTACTCAGTAAGACCTTTGCTGGAGATGTCAGGTGGTCCGGGGAGATCTAATTCACATACTGTGGTACTGCAGAGTAATACAGCCTTTGTGTAAGGTGGTATGTAGGTTGGGGTTGGAAATACATCAGAAACCTGTCCTTCTGACCCCTGAGGTGCTGCTATTGGGAATTCCCTCCTCTGTCCACCATCTGCGGCTCTCACAGCAAACATTTCTGGCCACCCTAAGCATGTAGGTTTAAAGACTCGTCCTCTGTAGATGGAGGACGCGGGAAGTCCCTTCAGTTCTAGAGGTCTGTAATTGCCTGGTGCAATTTGCAAACTGGTCCAGAATGTCACATACAGTGGCCACACCCTCCCCCGATACATAACTATATGGTGACCCTTTTTCCTCTATCTGAAGCCTAGGGAAGGAATAGGTCAACTCTGCCCTCTTTGGCTTGGATCCCATAGCCTGAGAAATGTTGATAATCCAGTAGTTCCCCCTCAGGTTCCTTAGGTCCCAGGCAGTCCCAGGAGAGATTACTACAGCATGATATACTGTAGTAGGTTGTTTAGTGTGTATTTTCAGAATCCTGTCAATCTATACTGTATGCTTTGTGTGTGTGTTCTTCTGTTCTGTATGCAGGCCCATTCCACAGATGCTGACTCTGGACCTCCTATGATTCCGTGTGTCCAAACACCGAGCTTTCCCCAAGGGAGTCCCAGATAAGTCCAGATGCACTCTGTTTGTTTGCGTTGGCCACAGCCAGTTTGGCCTCCTACACAGTGTACTCCTCCAGGCAATGTTGTAAGCTCATGGGGGGGGGCCTACAAAGGCTCAGGTCCTTGAAAGAAATCCGGTTACTCTATATGCTTGTTTAGCTTTTCAGAAATATTGCATTTATCTGTACTGACTGTACAAGTTTCCAGTACTGTCATAAGCATCCTTTTACAATGTAACTGCTTTTAAACTGAAACTGATAAAATATTTAACCACAAAAAAAGGAGCTTGCTGGAGCAAGAGTCTTAAACTTTGGACATGTTCAGAGTCTTTTCTGGTGGTTTTCTGGAGTTTTTTTCTGCACTTCATACCATTTGTCAGTTTTATTGGCTCCGTTGATCCACACAGCTTCCCACCCTTTTCCCTCTCTTTTTTCTGTCCATTGGGTGCATGCACTTGTCTCTTCAGAGGCTCCTTAGCTTCAGTGCACTATTCGCACACCTGTGCTGTGCACGCACCCTCCTCTGGCGTACTGATGTTATATACATGCACCATTGAAAGTGTGCGCGCCTGCACTTCCTTAGTGCTAGGTGCATCAGCTCTGCTTCTAACTGGGGTTTTCTCTATATTTTATCTCCTGGGAGCTGACACAGCTGAGAACTGTGCACTTTCAGACTTTTACTGTTTTTTCCTCACAGTCAGAGGGGGAATCACGACAGCATTCCTCTATATTTACATTTGGAAGGAAACTTTAGCCTTTTAACCCTGGGCACCTGCAGGGCTATTTTATTTTGACACCATGGGTTATCAGAGACCGCTAACGTTTAAGAGATGTAAGACCTGCCCCCCTGTGCTAAGAGCAACTTGGAATACTATGAGTAATTGCTAGTTTATTCACTGATGATCTCTAGATAGGTTTGCTTTGTGTGTGTTCTCTTGTATTTTGTAGTTCCTGACTGGAGGTAAGCAGCCTTGGACCATCTTAGAACTCTACAGTTGTGCCAGCAATGCAGGTAGCATTGAGAATAGTCCAGGTAAGCCAATTTACTGTAAATGGTGTTTACAGGACATGAGCACCAGAGGGTATTACCCCCATAGTTTACTTCCTGGCTGGACAGATGTTGTTTGTCCATCCAGGGAAAAATACAGTTATTTTGTTGCCCGCTTGTTTAGGCTCTGCTCCTCAAGTTATTGCAAGCCTGCCCCTCTAACTGTATTCATACAGACATATGTAACAGGTCTGTAATATTATTGTTATGTATCCGGCAGCTTTATTCCATGTAATGCTTGTTAAAGTCAAATCAATAAAAAACTTATTAACCGAAAAAAAAAGAGATGTAAGACCTGCAAGAGGGTAATCTGACCCTCTTCTCTGGGTTCCTATTGCCCCCACTATGTTACTCAAAGTAATACATCTCTTACGTTCCCCCACCCCCAGCTGCACCTCTGAGTTTGGGGGGTGCACCTGGTGTATCAGTTGGCAGTGGCAAAGCAGAATTGCTTAAAACTTTCTTACTGCTCTTAAAAGAGCTTTTGGGCTTCAGTCTTCTGAAACACCTGGTTCCCCCCGGCGATCTGCCAACTTTGGTTCACGCTTTCGTTACCTCCTGCCTTGACTATTACCTTCGCTCTCCCTAGGGCTTCCTGGGGTTGAGATTCCCGTCTGCAGCTAGTGCAGAATCGGCAGCCAGGCTGTTGACTGGCTCTTCAGGCCAGTCATATAGCGCCAGTGCTCCGTGGTCTGCACTGGTTGCCAGTTCTAATGCGAATCACCTTTAAGGTCGGTTTGCTGACCTATAAGGCCCTACATGATCAGGGACCGGTTTACCTGAAAGATCTCCTTCATCCCTATTGCCCCCCGCTCTCTCCGATCCACTGATGAGGGATTGTTAGAGATTCCCAGGGTTCATTTAAAAACCTCAGGAGCTAGATCTTTTAGTTTTATGGCTCCAACCCTGTGGAATTCTCTACCTTGTCAGGTGCGGGAAAGCCCTACTGTCCATAGTTTTAAAGAATCTTTGAAGACTCACCTTTTTAAGAAAGCATACAATGATCTTTAAATTGGTGTTTGTTGTACTTGTAATTGTTTGTTTAGTATTGTATTTTATTGAAATTGTTTTATCTAGTATTGTACAGGCGCCTTGGTTTTAGAAAGGCGCCTTAAACAAATAAATAAAGATTGAGATTGAGATTGAAGACATCCCATCAAACACACCCAACCCCAAACTGGGCTCCTCAGTTCAGGGAAGGGCACACAGGCATATTCAGGTGTGCCACAGCAAGATAGGGCTGCTATTACAGATTTGCAGGCTGACCCTGACCCTGACCACACAGAAGATCGGGATGAAGATATCAGGGATCTTGGGGAAAATACTTACCCAAAGAAGTTACTTGATGGTGATGAGGATGAAATAAATAAATAAAAATAATTATTGAAAACTGTTCTCTGTATTGTTACTGCTTCCCTGTATTATGTAACTGAACTCTGTATTGTTACTGTACCTCCCAGGTCGTGCCTGAAAATAGTCACCTGTTTGGCTAGCGCACCTACCCGGTAAACAAAAACTAAATAAATAAAATAAAATGAAACCTCTGAGGAGGAGGAGGAGGAGGAGGAAGGGGAGTGGACGAAGCTGAAGAGGAGGATTTCTATTCCTTCCTTCTTTGATATCAAATCTTTGTCCTATTTGATAACAGAGGTGTGTAGGACATTACAGCTGAAGGAAGTGCAATCCCTGGAGGCATTAGATGTCAACCCTAGTATGTCTGCATCCTCCTCCACTCCAAAGTGTTTTACAAACTTTATTCACTGTGACCAGACTATTGAACAAGAATGGGAAGGGGTAGACCAAAGAAAATCTCTGCCAAAACCCGAAGTGCAGTGTTTCCCTTTTTTGGAAAAAAATACCTGCAAGTGGGAAACCCCTCCTCTTGCAGATAAGGCAGTTCATAATTCCATCAGACCCACCACTATTTCTATTGAGGGGTCCTTGGCCATAACAGATTCACATGACAAGCAAGTGGTTGCATCGTGCAGAGCAGTCTTTGTCTCCAATGGAACAAACCGCCACATCTTCTACGCCTCCTTCATCGTTGCCAGAGGCTTAAACTTGGGAGTTATGACCCTGGGCAGCTTCGTTCTCCCAGATTCAGAGAGGGCAAAGACTTTGCAGTTGGTGTCCATGGCCTCCACCTTCTTAGGGGACACTACGGTGGATAATTTGAGCCTGTCAGCTTGCTCCACTTATCACATTTTGTCTGCTATGCGACGAGTGTGGTTTCAACATTTTCTTAGTATTAGAAAACTAAAGAAAAGGGATTGTACTGGGTACTGTACTACAAAAATCATGGCTTGCAGTCTGCAGTGCCAGAGGCAGGTGCAGTTCCCATAAGAATGCTACTCTAAGCCAGCTTATTCCCATCATAAATGTATTGAACAAGGAAGTCAGGAGGCGGTGTAGAGGTTTTGAACAAAAAGAAAACAAATCTGGTGTATCCCTTATGGACCAACTGATATAATTCCAAAATTGCAGAGGACTTCCACAGTATCACAATAGGCAAAACTGTTCTTCTTTCAACTCTTCTTGACCCTTGGTTGAAGTTGCAACAGCTGCTTCCTTCAGATCTTGGTGCCTCTTATTTCAAATACAAAAACATGCTGATTTCAGCAATTGCACAGGAAAAGGAAAGAGCTGTATTTGACAGTACAACCGAATCATGTGATGTGGATGTGTGGAGGGATGGGGTAAGACCAATGGACAACACACAGGAGTTGAAATCTTAACACACAGCTTGTGTGAACATTTTTATTAAATAAACAAAACAAAAAAAGATTAAACAAAATATTGAATAGAAAGAAAAAAAATGCTCACAAGTATTCCAGCACTGGTTTAGGCTAGGAAGGATCATAGGCTTTATGGGGCTTCCTCCCAATTTTTTAACACCATGGTGGCATGAAGGCTTGCATGTCATTCTCTTGTGCAAGTAGCACTCCTCTGACCATCGAATCTCTTTTGCATCCCAGGCAAATGGCCTATATACCCTCCCCATGAAGACTTTGTAATCTGACCCCTTTTTCCACAAAAGTAATTTATTCTAGCACAATTTTATGAAGCAAAATCTTAGTACATACAAGAAAAGAAAGGCAATTAACTAGATACCTCCAAATATTTATAAATTCAACTCTTTTACAAAAGAAATAACTGAATATCAAATTAGTTTAGGCTACTCCCATTTCATGATGTCATGGTCTAGCTTCCAGTATAAAATCCTTGTCCGCTGGCTCCTAAAGAAGACCCATATTAGATGCAGATAAGCTTTCCATTTGGTTATTTGGCAAGACTAACCCAAAGTGCAAATATTAAACATATAACAAAAAAAATCATCAGTTTGTTTGAGACAAGGTTTTTTTTTTGGGGGGGGGGTTGCTTATTTACATAGAATAGACTGACTAGTAGTTTAGAATACCAGAGAGAGAGTGAGAGAGTGAGAGCGTGCTTTCCTCTCACACCTCCCGGCATTCCAAAACCTGACAGCCCAAAGAAAAGAAAAAAAAAAGACATTTGAAGTTTGGCAAAAAAAAAAATGTAATTAACAACACGTTCCTTGGAAATATTTGCACTTTTATTAACACTCCTGAATACAGAGTAGGTACCTGACTCTACAACAATGTTCCTTGCTATTGGGGAGCACCAAGTCAGATAGGTGCTAAATGAACACTCAGGTGCTTTTCTAGTTATTTTGTTTTTCAACACTGAACCTCCCAGCCTTATAACTTACTACCAAACATGCATGTCTTGTTTAGGGGAAATAAACATCAGTGTGGCTGAAGGACAGCAATGTTATTTATAGAACATTTACATCCACTCCGTGGTCTGCCCCGACAGAGAGACGCACGTCTCCTAGCTTGCTGCATCGCAGCAATGTGAGTGCAGCATAGCAATTACCAGGCAACAGAAAAAAATTAAGTAAATGTTGCAGGAAACTTTTTACACACTTTGTTACTCCAAATGGAGAATTTGTTCCCTCTTGACACTTAGCTTCATTGTCTATTGGTGGTGACAGAAATAATTTTCACTTAGTGTCACCATGTACTCCATCAACATCGGGTAGTCCTGCACAAAGTCTTTTTCACAGCCCTTGAAAAAGGCATGTCTTTCTGAAAAGCACACAGATGACTCTCACAATCTTTGGTCAAAAACTCATGGAAACTGATACTGTAATTCAGATGTATATGTCATGGAACCACCTTCTTTGTCTTTGTCTGATATTGCAGATGCCTATTTATGAGAACCACTCATTAATATTACTGATGCCCCTTTTGAGTACTGGCTAGGAAAGAACAACATCTGGCCTGCACTATCTACCTTTGCCATAAAGCTTCTTAGTTGACCTCCCACTATTGTTCACTGTGAGTGTGTATTTAGCATGGCTGGAAATGTTGTTTCTGATAGCCGCACAAGGCTTACTCCTGAAAATGTACAGTGCTTTACCTTCCTAAAAGTCAATCCCAACAAATTCTCTTGCCAGTTTAGTGAATGGTGGCAGGAATATAAAAGTGATGATGATGAACAGCTGCAACAGGTGTCTCCTAATAAGGGTGCTTCCTTGGTGGTGTTTGAAGCTGATGGTGATGATATTTAATTTAATTATTTATTTCTTTGAATTCGGAGAACAAAGGTCAGCAACCGTAACAGAAAGATCAAGTAAAAAATATTCCTTCTCGTGAGGTCATGGTGCATATTAAATGTACTGCTGTGTGTGTTTTTCACATCCAGTTTGGGAACCTATGTGGTGTTTAATATGTTTATTCAGCAAGTTAAAAATGCAGACAGGCAGTGAATTGCTGGACGTCTGGGAAGGAGGGTGGGACCAAAGGGGGGGAAACACAAAGGGAAAAACCTATGAGCACAGTGGCTGTGAGTGCCAGCCCCCACATTCCTTAGGTCCTGCAGCCATGCAGATCTCTGCAGGCTTGATAATGGGGTGGAGCAACCAGGGGGCTGGGGACTGGCAGGTGGGCCTTCTGGCAGGAGTAGGTGGCAGTTGAAGTCGAACACCTCTACTAAAAAGAAAGTATACCACAGTTGACTGCAGTTATTAGTTGTGAAAACTTGAATATATCCCAAAAATGCAACGATGCAACGTGTGTGTGTGTGTGTGTGTGTGTGTGTGTAGGGGGCAAGGTCAACCAGATAAAAATTAAGTTACAAAAAAAAAGTGATAAAATAATTGGCCAGCCAGGCAGGAATGTGTGGAATGGTTTGGGGCCCATGATGCTTGCTATAACATCGAGTAGGCATGCAAAATAATTACAAATAAAAAAAATATTATCTCAAGTCAAAAGGGTGGGAGGGCTGGCTGGGGCCCCATTGAATATCTTGCTCATGCTGCCTGTCTCCCACCAAAAAGCATGTTAAGAGAAGGTCAACACTCTGCTGTTGTCTTTCTGCTGCTAAATTCATTGGTCTCTCTCTCTCTCTCTCTTTCTCTCTCTCTGTCTTTCTGATTAATGTTTGACACACTGCCCCCTTTCACTACAAAGCCCTAAATGAGCTGCATACACTGTTTTCTATGAATATCATTTGTTGACTGACACACAGGATTGGCAAGAAAAACAGTCAATCAAACAAAAAAGACCCTAATTGGTTGGCTCCCTTCAGTGCCCCAGTATCACGAGTGTTGCATTCCATGCAGTTTGTCAGTCATGAGGGTCCAGGGTTTTTTTGGTAAGAAACTGGTAAAAAAATGTTCTTTTTTTGGTACCCTGCCCTGACCTCCTTGTTCAGTGACTCACTACTGCAGTTCTAATGAGTGTTACATATTTATTTTTTTATTGCTGTTTGTTGCTTGCAGACCTTGAAACGACGCAAAAATACAGACACAACTTTTTTTTTTAAGTTACCTTTTATTTTTTTTAAAGAGGTATTTAAAAGAATAATACTGATGCATTCATCATATTCAGATACACTAAAAATTGGTCTACAATTTATCAGAGTAAATCAGAACATTTTGGAAATAAATCAGAGTCGAAATCAGAACTGGGTCACAGCTGACTCACCCATCCCTAGAAGCACTGCTCCATATATTAGATGTGCATAGAACCCTCTGATATTATGTTCATTGTACAAAGGACTGCAGGAAGTCCTCAAAACTCTTTGTTTCTTTTGATGCTGGGAAAGAGGGTGTTCCAGTTTCTAATCAGTGCTTGTCCAAGTGGTTGGCCAACTGTATTACTGTCTGTTATATGATGTACGGTAAGGAACTTCCTGGTGTGGTGTGTGGCCATTCCACCAGAGGCATGGCCATGTCTGTTGACTGTTTCAGGAATGTTTCAGTTGCAGAAATTTGTGCTGCTGCAACTTGAAGTACTGTCCACACTTTCACAAAACACTACAGTCTGGACATTGCCTCTAGAAAAAGGGTAGGCTTCGGCCTGGCTGTGCTTCAAGGCCTCCTTTCTTAGGCCTATATCCTCCAGCCACCTAGAATGTCTCTTTGGCAGTATTGCTTGGGACTCGTTCCGTAGATGTAGCCTGATTTATTTTATTTTATTTAAACTTTGTTGACTGGGTGAGTGCACTGGCACAAGTGCCTTTTTCAGTCATGACCCGGGTGCAGTAGCACATACAAAGGGTAGGATGTGGTACAAAATAAAATAAAAGGAAACATACAATATACAATAGGTATATATACAACATGTCAGTAAATTATGGCACAATTTGATAAGTAAAGTACATTTGATTTTTGAGTAAAATAAATTAGCAGTAGAAAAATGTACAAGTCAAGTGATAATCTAAATAACTGGTGCAGAGTTGGAAAGGGAAGAGAAGTAAAAGCAATGAATAAAGGTAACAGGAGAAATAGTTAAGGATGGACAAGAGGGTTTAGGGACAGGGAGAAGAGATGGAGATAGAGAGAGAAGAGGGAGAAGGTGAGGGACGGTGAAAGAGAGTTTCAGTTTTATGGAAGGAGGGAGATAATGAGGCAGTATGAGGGGGAAGCAGGATAAGTGCATAGTTTGTTGGAGTGGTGTGATAAGTGCTTAGTGGGGAGATGAGGAAGGTAAGGGGTAGGAAGGGGGTTGAGGTGAAACAAATGTAGTAGGGGTAGAGGGCAGAATTTAGTAGGTTACTGGAAGCAGTGGCATGTTTGACCTGATGAGTAGTGCAATTTCAGGAGTTTTGTAAAGGCAGATGTGGTGGAGGATTTTTTGATGGCTTGGGGAAGTGAATTCCAGTTTGATGTCGCATGGTAAGTAAAGGACTGTTGTCCCATATTTGTACGTAACATACGGTAGGTACTACAAGGTTATTATTTGCGGTTGATTGGGAAGCAGGGAGATCAACAAATGAAAGTTGATAATTTTAGGTAGGCAGGTGTGCCAGATTGCATAGTTTTCTTAACAAGTGTGGCCAATGTCAGATTTGCTTTGAGGTTGGGAGGAAGCCACTCCAGGGAGTCAAGAATTAGGCAATGGTGTGTATTTGATCTGCTGCCAGCGACAAATTTACCAATTTTGTAGTAGCAGGCATAGTTTTTTTGTAATGTCTATTTGTTGACGGTGTTGATGATGACTGAGCTGTATTTGAGGGAGGGTATGAGGTTTGCCACTGCAATCCAAATTTTGGCAGTAGGTATTAGGTACAGTATTTATTTATTCTGTAGAGACAGACAAATTTCTGGTGAAGAAGTAATATAGTGTGCTTGATATAAGACTCGAAAGACAGTGATGGATGGAGATGAACACCAAGGTATTTGAAGAAAGTAGTGTTTAATAAGGGGGAACAATTTACAGTAAGGATACAAAAATTGGGGAATAGCTTACTTAGGCTGTGCTTAGTCCCAAATAACATGGATTGGGTTTTAGGGAGATTTAGGGTCATTTTTTGAAGAACATTCTGGTAGCTTTGCAAGGCAGGAGGTAAGAGACTGGTTTATAATGTTAATATCTTTGCTGTGTGTAAATAGAACAGCATCATCTGCAGAATGGAGGGTATGTATGGGTTTGCAGACTGTAGGGACGTTATTTATGAATATGGTGAAAAGAAGAGGGCCCAATATGGAGCCCAGGTGAACATCACTAATGTTACTTTTTACAGAGGATAGAACATTTCCTATTTTTACAGACTGCTTTCTTTGGTACAGGTACTCTGAGAATCATTGGAGAGCAGGTTGTCATAGGCCTAGGTCTTGCAATCTGTCAGTGAGCAGTTTATAGTCAATCAGGTCAAATGTCTTGGAGAGGTCCACAAACACAGATCCAGCTTCAAGACCCTTGTCCATACAGTGGTATATGGCATCGGTGAATTCAATCAGGGCTGTGTCTGTGCTGTGCCCTTTATGAAAGCCATGCTTCTCTGGGCATATCAGGATGTCCACAGAGGGAAGAGTGACCAGTGGGGTACCACAGGGATCAGTGCTGGGACCGGTCCTATTCAATATCTTCATCAGTGACATTGCGCAGGACCTAGAGGCAGAATTTCACTGTTTGCTGATGACACAAAGCTCTGTAACAGAGTAGACACACCAGAGGGTGTAGACAGAATGAGAAGGGACCTGCAGAACTTGAAGAATGATCAGGGGTTTGGCAGTTGAAATTCAATGCAAGGAAGTGCAAGATAATGCATATGGGGCACAAAAACCCTGGCACAATATATCAGTTGGAGGGTGAGGATATAGCATGTACCAACCAGTAAAGGGATCTTGGGGTTATCATCTCTGATGACCTCAAGGCAGGGAAACAGTGTGACAAGGCAGCAGGTAAAGCAAATAGGATGCTGAGATGCATAGGCAGGGGCATCACCAGCAGGAAAAAGGAGGTCATAATTCCACTATACAAGACACTAGTGAGGCCCCACCTAGAGTACACTGTACAGTTCTGGAGACCTTACCTGTAAGGACATAGACAGGATAGAGAAGGTTCAGAGGAGGGCAACAAAGATGGTGCATGGATTGCATCACAAGTCCTATGAGGACAGGTTGAAGGAACTGAACATGTACTCCCTGGAGGAGAGGAGGGAGAGAGGGGATATGATAGAGACATACAAGTATCTTCAGGGAGGATCAGGGTGCAGGAATACACTATTTTTAAGCAAAAAGATGTTCCAGGACTAGAGGGCATGGGATGAAGTTGGAGGGAGGACGATTCAGAGGAAACGTGAGGAAGAATTTCTTCACAGAACGGGTGGTGGACAAGTGGAACACCCTGCCAGAGGAAGTGGTGGGGGCTGAAACAATCATGGGATTTAAGAATGCATGGGATAGACTTAAAGGAATTCTGGAGGTCGAGGTAAGGGGCAACAGACTTCTTGGAAAACATAAACTGAACTTACAAGCTCAAATGGGCAGACTGGGTGGGCCATAGGCTCTTATCTGCCGACACTGTCTATGTGTCTATGTATGTATCTATGTATTGCTGCATGTACTGCACTAGTTGTCTGTGGACAATTTTTTCTTCTACTTTAACAAGAGCAGAGAGAAAAGAGATGGGGCGATAGTTTTCAATAGAGGTTTTACTATCCTTCTTATGCAGTGGGATGACTGTGGATGATTTCCATAGGACGGGCATGGTACCAGTTGAGAAGGACAAGTTAAATAGCTTGGTGATGGGGAGAGCAATTTGAGGAGGGAAATTTAAGGAATTTGGGTAAGAGGCCATTAGGGCTGGCAGGTTTGTCCACTTTTTGTGTGGCAAGCAACTTGTAGACGTCAAGACAGGCAACTCTTTTTAAGTAGAATTGTGGGTTGTTTGGGTCTCTCTTATGTATGGGGCTTATTGTGGAGGGGGGGGCATTGGTTCTGTATCTGTCCAGATCATAACAAAAGTTGTTGAAGAAGTTGGCAATATTAGAGGGTCAGTGTGCCTGGTGCCATTGATGTCAATGGTGGGGGGGGGTTGGGGTTGTCTTATTTTAATAAGAGAGTTTACTGAATGCCAGAATTATGTGACGTTGCTCAGGTTGTGTATTTTTTTATTATTATTCGTATTTATTCGCCTGCTGCAGCGACTACTGTTTGGGGCATCCAGCCGCTGGCCCTGCCAGCTGGGAGAGCACCAGGCTCACTCACATGATGGGGGATCCAGCATGGCTGTTGCTGGTCTGTTGGAGGGTCTCCTCATACTCTGTCCAGCCAGACCGGCCCTGGACCCCCGCAGTGCAATTCCATGTGAGTCCTCCTGGCAAGGCATGGTGCAGCCATCAAGCTGCATGGTCACACCCAGCCATTTTCCACCTAATTGTGACCCCACTGGAGCACAGACATGCAATAATGTCCGGGCACTGTATGCCGATGTCTGCCGTGCTCCTCCCCCCACATATCCACTGGCCTGTAGTGACATCTGGCATCCCCAGGGGCTGCTACGGTGCAGTGGATTTCCCCAACCCTCCCCAGGATTAGGAGAGCAGTCTACTGATGCTCGATCCTAATCCTCCCCGTCAATCCACCGATGACCCGAATCCATTCCTGAACCCGGGTCGCTGGCATGGCGCAAGGTATGGCATACAGCGCCTCAACCCTCAGCGCTACTGGGCCGGCTATGTATTTGTTGATTTTTAAGGTAGAGGGATTTGACACTGAGTATTTCTTTCTTACATGCATTTCTTAGAAATCGCTATTCATTCCAATCAGAGGTAAGGTTGGTTTTTTTGTACTTATTCCAGGATGTGTCTTATTTGTGCATCAAGGTAAATATATTGCTGGTGAGCCAAGGTGATTTCTTAGGTTTGACTCTATGAGTGTGTAGTGGGGCATGTATGTCGAGGATAGCTGTGAAGGCCTTTATAAATTATTTGAGTGCCACATTAACATTACAGGTTGTGTCTAAGAAAGCCCAGTTGATAGCTGATAGGTCATGTAAGAAGGATATGGGTCAAGATTTGTGCAATGTCTGTAGGAGATAATTCTAGGTGAGGAGTTATTGGGAGTACTATTGTGCCATTGGCAATATGTTGCTATATGGTCTCTGACTGAGTCAGTGAGAACACCTGATGTGATGATTCTTTCAGGTTTTTTGACCAGAATCCAGTCAATCAGTGTGTGTTTGCCTGTTTTATGATTAAGTTTTGTAGGGGATTGTAGGATTTTATGTAGCTGACATGAGTCTAGAGTGGGCTTATACTAAGATTTGTTGCCAGTCCAATTTAAATTGAGGTCACCTAGTACAATTAGTTTACTTGAGTGGATTTGATTGGCTAGAAGGGAGAGGTTATGGAGACCATTTAGGCCTGCTTTCGGTGGGTTGTAGATGCAACAGATTTTGATGGATTTTTTTGTCAAGAGTGATTTTAATGACTAATGATTCATATAGGGATTCTGAGGAGAGGGAAAGGTTGCAGGTGTCTGCCTGATGAATACAGAACAATTATGTACTTACCGTAACTGTAGATATTTGAGAGAATCTCATTCATCAGGCCATGCTGACCTACCCTCCATCACCCTTAAACTCAGAGATCCTTCGCTCTGTCCCGGATGAACTTCCTGTTGTTCCAGCCTCACCTGGTAGCTGTAACCTTCAGCTCTCTCTTTGATTCCCAAGAGGGAGGCCTTTCGATTATGGTCTCTGGTGGGAAACTGAGGAGGGAGCTGGGCCCCCCATGTATATATACAGTGAGCATCAGCGGCCCCCTAGTAGACAGCTGACAAAAAGTTTCCATGTGGTCCTAGTGCCTGGCAGCTATAGTTCCATAGGTGTGGCCTGATGAAAGAGATCCTCTTGAAGATCTACTGCTACAGTAAGTACTAAACTGTTCTTTTTTACCGGTGTGCAGACAATCCAGATTCTGGATATTTGCCAGGTTTTCTAGTAAAAACCAAAAACCAGTTGCCTTGTGTATGATGATGTGGGTGTAGTGGCTGGCCAGCCAAAGATATTTCTGTGCATGCTTACTTTTAGAGTTTAGTTATGTTTTGGGATTCTGCACTACAGTAGCAACATCACAGGTTCAAGTCTGCCATAACACATCAAACGTTCCCAGTCGGGGGTAAACTTATACTCTACTTAGAATTTAGATAGCATTGAGTTAGATTATTTTGTGTGTCCTCTAGCTTTTCAAACTCATATTTTATCTTTGTAGAAATACTGTATTCCCCATAGTCTTTGGTATTATCTTATAACATATGTAAATATCTTGGAGTATCAAATGTTATTTTTCTGTACCTCATACTTTCTGTGACTAAGTTATTTTAGGTATAGATAACTGGGGTAATTGGCAAACCTGGGTTCCATTTCCATAGAGGCAGGCTACAAAGTTACCATATCCAGGGCAAAGTGTTCTCAGCTGTGATAGAAGGGATGGGTCATTTGCCATTTCGTAAGGAACACTGTACTGTGTGAGCAGTGACTCTGGTGGGATTCAAACCTAGAGATTCCCAGAGTGAGGTTGCAGCTGAGTTGTATAGAATGGTAGCCCTTTCTAATGTCTGAAGGACTGTGAAAACTGGTAGCTGTCCAGACTGAGTTCTGGAAGCGATCTAGTCTGACAAACATGTAGGCAGGGGTTGAGATATAAAACAGATTGTCAATAAAAAGCTAATCTGTCCAGCCACAGAACATGATACACAAAAGGCAATACTGCATATACTACCACTTTATTTTGTTGTAAGTAACAGTAGTTAGCTGGAAGATACTATGCCCCCAATATTCAGATCCAGGCGCAAGTGCATTGCAGCCATTTGCGTTGCACCTGCACTCGCCCAGCTGTGAGCGATATTCAGACAAGTAGTGCTCCCTGCCAGAGCAGCACTATCTGACTGAATACAGGGCCTTGTCGGCACCATGCTATGTGGCTCTGCACTGTCCCAACACTGAGCAGGTCTGCACATGGGCCACAGGGATAGTGCTGCCTGAAACGGGACAGAGCTAGGTCCTCTGTGGGCTATATTTAGCCTGAGCATGCAAATGAGCTCATTGGGCATGCAAAGTGCTAAGAGGTCATCTGCATGCTCATTAGGTGCTCATTTGCATGTGGTGCAATAGCCCTTAGCACACCTTTCACAGTCATTAATCACTCTCTGGTGGTCTAATGGTTCCCCCTCCCAATCACCCAGTTGTATTACTCATAACATGTCCTGGTTGTCTAGTTGTTCCCCTGCACCCTGACTGCCCAGTTGTATTAATGGTAACATGCCCTGCCGGTCTAGGGGTTCCCCCACATTTTGATTGCCCAGTTGTATTACTGTTAACTTGCTCAGGTGGTCTACTGGTTTTCCCCACTCCACAGTTGCCCAGTTGTATTACTGGTAATATGCCTTGGTGGCCTAGTGGTGCCTCCCGCCTGATTGCCTAGTTGCATTTTTTTTTAAATCAAAGTTTATTCTTTTTTTTTTTCATAAAGATCAATGCCCACAGAACATTACAGCATCTTGGACATTACATTCAACTATTAAAGAGAAAAAAAAGAAAACAATAATAAATGCATAAATTGGACAGCTAACTTTAACAAACATTGTGGGTAAAAAAGACAATTTTGAAACAGTGCACAATTCATCTTATGTTCTTAACTAAAACTGCCATGAACCTGATTGCACTGGTAAGTTGCCTGGCATGTTTACTGCATAACCTGAGAGGTAAAGCTTAATTTACATCAGCCATAAATTCCTACAGTAAATGAACCCCCTTGGAAATCCTCTTAGTCCTCTCAGGTCAGAACTTCCAGTATCTCTCTTTCCTCCTTATTTTCTAAGTAGCTTATGAAAGAAAGCCACAAACCCACATGTTTTTCTTTGTTGTGTCATAACAGTGCAACAACCCTTTCCATCTCTTGAATTGTTTGGCAGTTCTTGAGCCAGAGTTCTAAGGAGGGTGGGGTGATTAGAAGCCAGAGTTGGGTAACTGATTTAGTGGAAGCTGCCACAAAGACATTGAAGAAATATGTTTTTCCCTTTATCCCTCACTCCTTGAGGGGTTAGCCCTAGAACTCAATGTTGCAATTTATTGTGTGGTGTAATTGATAGTATTTGACCTGCAATCACACCAGCCTCGGCTCAGAAATCTTTGAGGGCAGGGCAGCTCCAAAAATGATGTCTGTGTGTTCCTACCATCCTGTAGTCTCTCCAACATTTGTCAGAGCTGTGGGTTCCATAAAGTTTTGAGATAGTAGGTGTATTTAAATACCTGATGATTATTTGTCAATGAAATTCTCACATAGAAACATGGAAACATAGAAGTTGATGGCAGATATGGACCCTGTGGCCCACCCATTCTTTATGTCTGTTCTGTGCATTCTTGAATTCCCTGTTTTTGGCCCCACCACCTCCTTTGTGAGACCATTACAAGCATCCACCACTCTTTCAGTGGGAAAGTACTTCCTCATGTCACCCCTGAACCTCCCCCCTCTAACTTTATTTCGTGCCCCCTTGTTCTTGAACATCTTCTTTTTTGGAAGGTGCTGCTCTCTTGTACCTTGCTTAAACCCTAAGGCACTTGCATGTTTCTATCATGTCCCCCTCTTTCTCTTCTCCTTCAGGGAATACATATTGAGTTCCCCTAGCCTCTCTTCATAAACTTTTTCATGCAGGCTCTGCACCATCCTTGTAGCCTTCCTCTGCACTGCCTCCAGTCTTTCTATGTCCTTCCAGAGATGTGATCTGCAGAACTGGACACAATACTTCAGCTGAGGTCTCACCAGCAATCTGTACAGTGGCATTACTACCTCCTTCTTTCTGCTGGTGATACTGCTCCCAATGCATCCCAGAATCCCACTGTCTTTCCCCACAGCCTTCTCACATTGTTTGGTTGCCTTTGGGTCATCTGATATGAGTTCCCCCTGGCCCCATTCCTACTTGGTGGCTGCCAGTACCCCCCCAATCCTGCATACCTCCCCTGAATTTCTGCTCCACAAGTGCATGAGTTTGCACTTTACTTTTTTGCATTGAATTGTAGCTCCCACACTTCTTGCAATGTGGTGGATGCTGTGGTCTTATGTGCTATCTCCCAAACCTTCCACTACCCTTTATTAGAGAGGTTAGACCCTGCTTAATTTGCCCATTTAGCATTTATGGATCCCACCTGACCCTCTCCTAAGTTTCTTACTGTGTTATAAATGATTGAGATGAACTTCTCATTTGGTTTTGGGTTGCAAGGGTATGTAGTAGGAGGTGCAGAGGGTTTTCTTCTTGTTTTAGGGTCGTAGTCCTAGGTTCTGTGGTGAGATAATGTCTCAGTTGCATACACCTGAAGTGGTCATGTCTTGGGAACCCAAATTCTAATGATAACTGGACAAAAGACTTTAAAGTGTCACCTTCGTAACATTGTCCTAGTCTACTAAGGTCCTCCCCCGCAAAATCCCATATCAAGTTTAATCAGTGCAAAGTCTAAACATGCTCAGACAGAAGTGAGCTTACTGATGTTCCCGTGTAGTTTCCCTCTGTGACACACCTGGCCCCAAGTTTGAATTGGCAGTTTAGCTCATGAGTTGTTATTGTTTTCATTTTTGAGGAGCTACCATTCAGTACAAATAGCATCCACAATCCTGGTCTGGCCCAAGCATGTTTGTTCCAGGAAAACCCAACAGGGGACTTCCTGTGCTCTCATGTAAAGTGTAAAATGTTGTAGCTGTGCCACCCAATAGTATGCTTTTTGGTTTAGGACTCCTAACCCCTTTTATACGAACATACAAACATATGAAAACTACCATCAGAAAAAAGCCCTTTTGGTCTATCGAGTCTGCTTGATTTTGTAGCTAGTAGCCCTATTCTGCAGCTGCCCCTTCCTCCTTACACCCCAACCCTCCCTCTTACTGTGTCCCAGCCCCTCTTGAAGCAGCTCACTGTTCCACAGGCTATGTTTCAGACTCATTAACTGGCCCATTTAAGCCTTGTTTTCTTCCCTCCCCAAATAAATGTTGGCATAGTTTTTAGGGTTGTGGGGAAAGCCTACAGCACTATTGGGATCAGACAGTGGCTCTAACATGGGTGATCATGGAACTCCCTATTTGGACATTTGGAAGTATTCCTCCCCAGCTGCAAAATAGTGCATTTTTTGCTATTTGCTGCTGTATGTTAAAGGAATCTGAAGGGAGGGGGATGCTACTGTATTTTACCTCAGAACTTCTCAGGATATTAACAAAAAAAAACCTTTTTAAACTGCTGTTTCTATCATCTGTCCAGCTCAGTCTAATAGATTTATTCTATTTCTTTCAGAAACCTAGGGGTTAACTCATTATGTGTTGTCTGGAATTTACCGAACCTCTGAAAATCAGGTTACAGTGTCAGATTACAGACAGTGTAGCTGCAGTCAGTGAGCTATCTGATTCCTATGGGCACACATATTCATATACACACATACACACACACACACACACACACACACACACACATATGCACACAGCAGCAACATGTACTCTGACTAAATAAATTCAAGAGGACTGAATTAGCAGCATGCCAGTTTTTGATGATTGTGACTAAACAGCACTACATGGCACCAACAAGCAAATAACTTTGGTCATTTGGTAGCTCTTCACAGCCCTATCAGCTCTGGCTAGACTTTGTTTTTATTATTTCCAAAAGTGAGATGGCAGTTTCAATGTTATGGACAAAAATTCGAAGTTTAACCCTAGGAGCACATTTATCCTAGGTGTTTTTGGCTCATCTACCAACAAGAGTGGCAGTTTCTTCAACCTGACACACTCGACTTGTATGTCTGCAAGTAGTCTGGCATAGTTGGCATCATATAGTTTAGCCGTTCTGAGCAATTCAAACTCCCAGATAGCAGAACCCATTCTAGTCCATCTCAGTTTCCTGTATTGTTTCAGTTGCAGTATAGCCTATACTCCCAAACAGCATGATTTCTGATTTAGTTTCATTTATTTTAAAGCCAGAGACTTGAGTGAACTGGTTAATTTGTTTTAGTTCTTTTGGAATATTCTGGATCAGGTTTGAGACATACAATAGCGTATCATCCACATACATTGAAACTTTAATTTCCTCCCCTCCAACTACTATTCCCTTTATGTTCTGGGATTCCTGCAATAACTTAGCAAGGGGTTGAGGCTAGTTGCAAACAGGAGTGGAGAAATGGGGCACATTTGCCTGATGCCCCTATTAATTTGGAATCTCTCTGAAATTGTGCCATTTGCTTTTACTCAGGTTCCTTTGCTTGCATAAAGGTTTTTTATCCAGTAACAGAATTTTTCTCAGAATTGGAATTTGCTTAAGGTGGTGTCTAAAAAGAAACAGTCCAGGTGATCAAACACCTTTTTGGCATCAACTGCTATTGTGGCTCGTTGTTCTCCTTTTGAAAGGCCATGGGATTCTGAGATGATATTGAGAACCATCTTGATATTATATTGAACATGGCACCCTGGTATGAACTTGATTTGGTAAGGGTGGATTATTCCTGAGATCACCCAGTATACTCTGTCACCAGTTGCCTTAGCAAAAAGATCCTGGTGCCCTGAATCAAGAGTGAGATGGGATGGTAACCCTCTTACTAAGCTGTATCTTTACCTCATTTGGGTAGTGCAGTGATGATGGAATCTCCCCACAAATCATGCATTTCCCACTCTTCATGGACAGCATGACAGACTTTAGCTAGAACTGGGGTGAGCTGTGGTGTGAATTGTTTAAAGAATTCTGCTATAAACTCACATGGCCCTGGTAACTGTCCTGTATTGAGGGTATTTCTTACCCACCTCCCATCCCCAAGCTGTGTAGCTGTGAAGGCCTCCTCTAGTTCCTCTTTTTGAGCATCTGTGAGCTGTGGCAGGGTAATCTTGTCCAGTACCTGCTGTATGGCCTCTGGTTGAATTATTCTTGCCACAGCAGTGTACACATCGGAACAGAATTTAAAGGCTTCCTCTCCTATTAGTCTTGGGTGAGTGAAATTCCCTCTGGATACCCTCTCCTTTTACAAGTTTTTGAATGTACCTATTGGCTTCCCGGTTTTTGAGCCTGAAGGCTAAAAGTCTGCTGGCGTTATTCCCCATTCATAACATCTTTGATTTAAAAATCAGAGGCGGTTCTCTGCTTTTCTTAGAGCTAACTTATTTGGTTCCCTCCTTGCCACATTAATCCAGGGATGTAATCCAGGGTTGCTGGACTGTTTATATTCTGTCTCCAACTTAAGGAGCTATTCCTGCACCTTAAACTGGAAGCACCAGTACTGCTTTTTTACAGCTGCATTGCATCATGATGCTATGCTAATATATTGCTATCAGAAGAAGGGGTCTGTGACCAACATTCCTAACATAGCACAACTGTGTTGTTAGGAGGGAGTGGAATCAGTCTGCATCCTTCCATTCAAGGCAATGTGTTTTGTTCTTCCCCCCCTTTCCCTTGTCACACTATTTTATACATATAACATTCTCTCAAGGCCATCAGAACCCTCCAACCATCTCCAGCTCCTATCTTCAGGAGAATGAATTGCTGGTTACATTTCTCTCATTCCAATGCTGTGGAGTTGCTATGTGATTTTTCTGGTATTCAGTAAAACTGCATGGAGACAGTGAAAGCTGCCTGCCCATCTATTCCTAATAACTCTTGTCAGCACTGTTAGTAAGGGATACAAAAGCATACAATTAGTTAATTAACTGCTTCAGCTAAGGGCGTGGCAATATAAAGGAGTTGTATTCACGAATGGTGAGATGTTAATATTGACCCTTTTTATTATAGTACATTTTTGAGTTTTTCTCCAGAGATGAAACAATTACCATGCCTCTGCTGATCCAGGCTTGTACTCAGCTCTGTGTGGACCTGCTCCAAATCAGATCATCCTCTCCTGAATAGCAATAACATAAAAGCTCAAGTAACGTCACATCCTCAATGACGTGGTTGTGCAGCACATCAAAAGTGTGCTATAATAAAAAGCGTCAGTATTAACATCTCGCCATTCATGAATACAGCAGCTCCCTTATATTGCCACTCTCATAGGGTGAGGCACAAGCATAACTCAAGGTTGCCAGCACTAGCATTTTTCAAACAAGGAGAATGGCATATTTTTATGTTTGCTTGCACGCATGTGCAAGAAACATAGTGCCATCATCCAAGTTTTCCAGAGGTGTGTCAGCCTCTTCCAATTCAGTCAGTGTGTTTGCAGGCACAGTCGCAGTGCGTCAATCACTACTCCAGCTGTCTATGACAGCTGAAAATGCAGTGGCATACAGTTGAAAGGGAGAGCTCCGCTTCAGTGAGCAGAGCTCCCCCCTCAACACTCATCCACGCATATTGCGTGCTGATCGCTCCCCATGCACATACAGTATAGCCGATGGAGTGCCCAATTTCCCGTCGGCTCCATACTGCCCCCAAAAAACTTTCCTGGTGCCCGCGCTGGGGGCCCACCCAAATGTCACGCAGCGTCCCTATGGCCGACAAAAGTGCCCAATCTCCCGTCGGCTCCAGCCCCCCCCAAAACAGCCTTACAGCTGCCCCGCTGAGAGCACACCCCAGCATGGCACTAGCCCATATGCCCGACGGGGTGCCTAATCCTCTGTCGGCTCCAGCCCCAAACATCTCTTCAGCTGCCACGCTGGGAGCCCACCCAGCATGGCAAACGATCTGCGTCGTCTTAATAATTAGAAAAACAAAAAAAAAACTGTTTATTAAAAAGCGGTCCCTCGCGTCTCCCTGCCCCCACCTGCACCCACCCACTGTGCACCCTAGCTCCCCACACCCTTCCCACCCCATACTTACCTCTGGAGTCTGGCACGATGATCTTCGGTGGACCGTGAACATGTCTGCACTCTTCAAAGCCTCCCACGGACTGAGGAAATTCCAGTAAGCTATATAATATAATATAATAGATAGGGAATTTTCAACTTTGCTGCATATCTTGGGCATTTTTTGGAATTTTGGCACCAATTTTTCAACATGGGGTTTTTGGGATCCCTTCTCATGGATGCTGTCACTGTTGTGTTGTTATTCAGGCCGGAAGGGTGATTTCGCAGTCACTGCGAAAAATCACCTTTCAGGACCAATTAATGAAATGACACTGCCAATGTTCATAAGGTGGGCCTTCAAGAAGTCTATTTTAAAAATTTGGAGGAAAAATTCCAAAAAATGACTGTTTTACGAGCGTGCGTTGCACAGTTCCTATGCACACTCGTAAGTTCACGAATTTTCAATATTTTCACTCCAGATTTTCAACATTGCCATTTTACCACACCTTCTTATGAGTAGTACAGCTGTCATTCTTCACATCTCACCCAAAATGTGTTTCCGCCCATGTAGCGCACAATGGCGCAGTCGGTGTGTGAAATCAATGTACAGAACAAATTAAGAAAATCACAGTGACACTGTTCATGAGCAGAGGTCTTAAAATGGCTATGTTGAAAATTTGGTGAAAAAATTCTAAAATGGCTGTTTTAAGAGCATGTTGCAGAGATCACTACGCGCTCCCTAAGTTTGCAATTTTCAATACTTTCACTCCAGATTTTCAACATTGCCATTTTACCACACCTCCTTATGAGCAGTACAGCTGTCATTTTTCACATCTCGCCCACAACATGTTTCTGCCCATGTAGCGCACAATGGCGCAGTCGGTGTGCGAAATCAATGTATGGGACACATTAAGAAAATCACAGTGACATTGTTCATGAGCAGAGGTGTTAAAATGGCTGCGTTGAAAATATGGTGAAAAAATTCCCAAAATGACTGTTTTAGGGCGCACATTCTGCGCAGTTCACATGCAGCTGTGCAAGTTTAGAATTTGTAATATTTGCACACCAGATTTTCAACAGTACCATTTTACCACACTTCCTTATGAGCAGTACAGCTACCATTTTTCACATCTCGCCCAAAATTTGTTTCCGCACATGTAGCACACAATGGTGCAGTCAGTGTGCAAAAACAATGTTTGGGACAGATTAAGAAAATCACAGTGACACTGGACATGAACAGAGGTCTTAAAATGGCTATGTTGAAAATTTGGTGACAAAACTCCATAAAATGACTGTGTTACGAGTGAGCATTATGCAGTTTCCATGCACCCTCGTAAGTTCATGAATTTGTAGTATTTTCAGTCCAGATTTTCACCAGTGGCATTTTTCCACACCTCCTTATGAACAGTACGGCTGTCATTTTCCACAACATGACGAAATGTGTTTTCACACTTTCAGTGCAGAAATGCGTGGTCGCTGTGGGAAATCATTGTTCGGGACAGATAAAGAAAATCACACTGACACTGTTCATGATCGGAGGTCCCAAAATGCCTGTGTTAAGAATCTGCTGTAAAAAAATCCCCAAACTAGTTACATTACGGTGTCGTTGCACAGTTTCTATGCACGCTCGTGACTTCACCAGTTTTTTCAAGATTTTCACACCAGATTTTCAACATTGCCATTTTTTACACCTCCCCATGAACAGTACCGCTGTCATTTTTCACATCCTGTTCGGAATGTGTTTTTGTACCTGTGGTGCCAAATGCTGTAGTCTGTGCAAAAGCAGTTTTCGGCTAACAAACTGATATTGCCACTGTTCATGAGGTGTTGGTCACAAAAAAAAGATGTTGAAAATTTGGAGTGAAAATACCAACGAATGCCTGAGGTGTTAGGGTTTCTGACCATAATGCCCCACCCTGTAGAGAATGACATGCATCAGGGGTGTGACTTGGGATTCTTGCCTGTAATGCTCATACCATTCCACCCCCACCCACACCCTGCAGCCAGTGAGAGGCATCAAGGTGTGCCTTGGACTCTTCGGGCCCAAACGTTACCCCATTCTCCTATACCACACCCATCACACCGTATTTCCTGATGGAATGGGGTGATAAGACCAAAGACCCCTAGCACACCGTGACACTTGTCAGTGTCTGCAGGGTAGGGTGTGTGGAATGGTGTGGTCGTTATGCCTGACGACCCAAAGGCACACCCCAATGCCTGTCACTCTCTGCAGGGTGGTGGTGGGGTTGGCTTCAGTTCAATACTTCGCTGCCATTCCTATTATGCAGCTCTGTAACTTCTACACTACCAATGCCAATGCCAGCAAGCAAACATTTGGCATTGACAAATGCTTGTTTACAACATGAGGATAGTGAAATCAGTGGTTGTTGTGTGATTTTTCTGGTATTCATTAAAACTGCATGGAGTCAGTGAAAGCCGGCCACTGTCCATGCCTAATACCCCATGTCAGAACTGGTAGTAAGGGATACAAAAAATACAGTTAGTTAACTAACTGCTTCACCTAATCATCCACTCCTGAACAGTAATTAAGAAAAAGCTCAAAGATCAACCTCTGCAAGGCTTTCAGTTTGGTTGGCTGCCAGCTGCTTTGTACAAAGTTATGCAATCTGGGGTATCCTCCTCTGCCCTGCCATTGTACAGGAATTATCTTGATGGAAGGAGTCAACAGGTGAAAGCTGGAAACACTTTCTCAGATCCACCCTACCATGGTGGTGTGCCACAAGGCTCCATTCTTGGACCTCTCCTTTTCTCCCATCATATAAATGACATTCACCAGACCTTGCCCACAGTACCCCAGTCCTTTATGGAGATGACCTGGTTCTATGCCTAAACTCATGTAGTGTGTCTGAGATCGACACAAATATGTTCGCTGACCTCCAGAGAGTGCAGAACTGCCTTCAAGCTAACAAACTTCTTTTAAACATATCAAAGTCTCAAGCTATGAAGTTTGGCTCAGCTCTCAAAACTGAAAGCTGTTCAACCCCCTTAACCATTCTGTGTAGAGACAAACCCCCTCTCACATCGGTGTCCTCTTTGAATTATCTAAGGGTGATGCTTGACATATCCCTTGATTTTTCCATACACATTTTGGGCATCTGTAAATCAGTGAACCCCGAACTGGACCTTCTGTATAAGATCAAGCATAATCTTACCCCTTCTGCTCGCTTATCCATAGCCCGGGGGGGTCCTACTTCCTAAGCTTAGCTATGGGGTGTCAGCCAGAACAAACTAACAATAACATCTGTCACTTTACTATGTCTCTAAACCACCATACCCATTACTGCACTTCAAACATTAAACTGGGATGGCTTCCCCCTGCTGCCCTGTGTGACGTAACACTAGGAGGGTCATTTTAATGTTTAGCATAATCAGTCCTTATTCACTTGCAAGTTTGCTCCAATCCCCATTGGTGCCTATCTACTTAGATCCTCTATTTTTATTTGCTGACCATACCTAGAGGAAGGATGAATTTGGGAGACATTTCTTTCTCTATTGTTGCCCTAGGTTCTGGAATGCCATACCAGCTGACCTACACTTGTGCCAGACTGTTACTTCCTTCAAAAGGGGATAGCACAGGTATCTCCTTAAGTCTCCTCTATGCTCCTGTATCTAGATAACTAATTTTGAATTGGTTGTTTTGTTAAGTACTACTTTAGTTCTTAACTTATGTTTGCTCTTATGCCATAAAGGTTGCCTTACAGTACCACAATAGTATATTTATATTGTCATGTTTTTTGGAACAAGTGCTTGGCTTACATCTCCATTGTCTTGTAATCTTTTCAACATTCTGATTAGCTATGTATAAGCTATGTAATCTGTTATATGC
Organism: Neoceratodus forsteri; assembly: GCA_016271365.2. Taxonomy (NCBI): domain Eukaryota; kingdom Metazoa; phylum Chordata; order Ceratodontiformes; family Ceratodontidae; genus Neoceratodus; species Neoceratodus forsteri. The sequence goes on along the minus strand of CM057452.1, from coordinate 977,611,090 downwards.
TGTTTTTATCCATGTAATATACCGTATCTTTACTGTATTGTGGCTGTTTGTTTACTGACCCTGATCCCTTGTAACCTCCCAGGTCGTGTCTGAAAATAGGCATTTAATTGTCTAGTGTACCTACCTGGTTCACAAATATGAAATAAAAATATCATTTGTTCCCCATAGCATAACTGGGAGCCTGGACCATTTGTCTAAATCTGTTCTGAACTATGTTAATAGCTTATCTAAATTTAGTGCCTTCATTTGTTTAGAAGATGTATTTAATACAATACCCAAGTATTTGAAACCCAAGGCTGTGCTACCAGCCTTGCTGACCAAGTTATTGAGGGGCATGACCTCTGTTTTGTCAAAGTTAAGCTTATATGTAGACAATGCTTCCACCTCTTGAAGATTCTGAGATCAGCAGGCAGGAATTTCCCCAGATAGGTGACATGCAGTAGTATGTAAGCATAGACTGATAGTTTTATTGGGCTGGCCCTACTCAAATGCATTAACCTCCCACTCAGCTGCAGTTGGAGAATCAAGGGTTCTAAGAGCAAGTAAACCGAAGGGGATATGTGATATCCCATTTTATACCCTGCACAATCTAACTGGGTCTAAGCAAGCACCATTACAAAATATCTGGGCTTTGGGGCAGTGTACAGTACCTTGACCCAGCTCAGGAAGTGCTCCAGTTTAGAAAATGGTCTAAGAAATTCCTGAACTCTGATTGGATGGAAGCCCCAGTAAGGTGGGCATCTATCAGACAACAGATCCTGGGTATTAAAGTACCAGCCCAAGTGCCCCTTACCCATTGAAATAAACAGATACAGATAGATAGATATTTTTATTTGTGAAGCGCCCAATTCCTGAGACTCTGGGCTCTGTACAATAAAATCACAAAACAATATTATTTAAAATCACAAAACACACATAATAAAATCAGTATAAACACAGAATTTGATTCTATCAGCAAACTCATGCTATAAAAGTCAGTTCAAACAAATATGTTTTCAATCCCCTTTTAAAGGTTTTCGCTGAGGGGGCCCCTTTAGATAGTCAGGCATGGATATAGTCAGGGATGGAGTTCCACAGGGTTGGTGCAGCCACTTCAAATGTTCTATCCCTTGAGTGCTGCAGTCTAGCCTGAGAACCCCAGGAGGCCCCCTCGGCAGAACAGAGCATCCAGGCCAGATGGTAAGAGTCATGGAGATCTTGCAGATAGGTGGGTCCCCATCATGCAGGGTCTTATAGGTATGGAGTCTATCTTGAAGATAATCCTCCACCTGATCAGCAATCAGTGCAGTCCACGGAGGACCAAGGTAATATGCTCACACCTCCTTAGCTCAAAAGTCTTGCCACCACGTTCTGCACCAGCTGCAGTCTTCGGAAGTTGCCTCCAGATAACCCAAAGTACAAGGTGTGATGCCTGGCTGGCTGGTTCTGATTGCTATATGATTTTTGTAATATAAAAATGTAGTGTTGATTGTCTGTCATGAGACATCCTGTGCTCCTGGGATGACCCCACCCCACCCCAGGTTTCAGTTCAAATGACAGGATATATGTTAAACAGCAGAGCTCTGTAATGTGATTAACTTCCAAGAAGTCACATTTTATAGCATTGTTTATGATCTGTGTTGCTTTGAAGCCAGGAACCTAAAATATTCATTTTATGACATCTTCAGAGGAAGAACAGTGAATTTCAGCTGGTGTTAAAATGCTAAATTGCACCTAAGTGAGATATGGCAGAGTTAGTCATAAAAGTCCTGTGATGTCTTTGAAAAACAGAAAACCACACTAGATCAAAGGAAAGACTTAATTAAGTCATATGAGAATGAGTTATTGCTGATGTCACCTTATTTAATGTACCTCCTGGTGATAAGACATCCTGGTTGTATAATTTTTAATATACAAGGAGCAGCTAGGTGACATCATGGAAGAGGCAGGTTCAAAGACAGTTTTAAACTATTCTGTATCTGATCTTTAGACACATTCCTGTTGAACTCTGAAACAACAACATCTAACTATAAGCGCTGTAAGAAGGCACATTAGATAAACAAGTATATTTGTATTGGGTAGGAGTTTGTATGTTTTTTACCTTGTTTCTTTTAAGTGATTGTATGTTTTGTGATATATTGTTTTGTGTTTACAGTTTACCTGTTTTATCCATTTTCTAAGTAAACCTCTTATTTTAAAGAGACTGCCTGGTGTGCCTTTGAAATCCTTTCTTTTGCATGTGAAGCACAGATGGTTAAAGTTGACACTGATTCATAAGCTAATGGTAATACCAAACTAGGAAAAGGTAAGAATTTTCCAAAGGTCTTTCATAGAGTTTTAGGGTTCATTTGGATACCTGGTTAGGTGCCCTTAGGCGACAGATATCTGGCATTCCCAAAGACCTTAATTATCTGAGCCTGTACATTGGGTACGCTAGCATAAGGTTCACAGTTTGAATCCCTCCAGAACTTGAGACCAAAGATGATTCGGACCCACAAACAGACAGGAGGGTTACCCTGTTCTGTTAACTGTTTACAATACTGCGCTCAGAGGTTGGCATTGTGGGAGCAGAGGGTCTGACCTGCTGAGTGGGTTTGTGACAGATTGATTGGCAGCAGTGTACATAAATTTGGTAGTACAAGCTTTAATTGTTCAGTGTATCAGCTAATACTATACAGCTCACTTGCAAAAAAAAGGCAATGATTTATTATTTTAAAAGGAAACAGAACTACATAATTTGGCTCAGTCAAGTTCCTACCTGTTTTATTTTTTTTTTCGAAGTGCAAGTTAGAGTAACCGTAGTTAGGGAAGAAGATGGCTTCAACTACAACGGGCACACTGTAGACTACTTGAGGCAGTTGTGCAGGGACAGAGGAGTCCTGTATGAGGTGAAAGCCACCAAGCAGAACCTCGTGGATGCCCTGATGGTAGCAGATATCCAGAGCATCGAGTCACTGACTGTGACTGTAAAAGACCAAACCTTGAGTGTGGAAGGGCTAGCGGCCAGTGTAGTGTCCAGATCTGATGAGGATGACAGCAGGGTCAGTGTCAGCAAAGGGCCACAGCAGCAGGGGAAGATCACCAGCATTCTGGAGCCAGAAGTACTCAGGCTGCAGATTGAGTTGAGCAGAATGGAGCTGGATATTGTGGCAGTCACGGAAACATGGTACACTGAGAACCATGACTGGGATGTCAACATACCAGGGTACACAATCTACAGAAGGGACAGGGAAGGTAAAAGAGGAGGTGGAGTAGCTCTATACATAAGGGAAGGGATCAATGCTACAGAACTAAAAAGTAAAGGGGGAGGACAAGAGGCACTCTGGGTCACCTTGGAGACAGGGAATGGCATCACAGTCCACATAGGGGTTGTATACAGACCCCCGTCTCAAGGGGAGGAAATGGGCAACAGAATGATAGAGGACATTCTCAAAATGGCTGAAAAAGGGGAGATACTGTTGAGGGGGACCTGAATATGGCAGATGTTAACTGGATAACATGTACTGCAGCCACATCCAAGAGCAGGGTCATTCTCAATGCCCTGCAGGGGGCAGGCCTTAGACAGCTAGTGTTGGAACCCACTCGGGAGGGAGCAATACTAGACCTGGTACTCTCAAATGGAGAGTGGATCACAAATTTAGAAGTCAGTAGACATCTGGGAACAAGCGACCACTGCACAGTGTGCTTCACAATGAGCACAACCATGGAGATAAGCCATACAAAAACAAGGATACTGGACTTTAGAAGGGCTGACTTTGGCAAAATGGGTGAATACCTGAAAAATGCACTGCTGACTTTGGCAAAATGGGTGAATACCTGAAAAATGCACTAGCAAATGACCAAAAAGGAGGGGTGGAAGAACAATGGAGAAAAATCAAAACTGCCATCATAGAGAAAACAAGCCTTTGTGTGAAACAAATAAAGAAAACAAAGCAGAGTAAAAAAACACTATGGTTCTCAAAAGAGGTGGCAGGGAAGGTTAAGGAGAAAAAGGCTGCATTCAGAAAGTATAAGGAATCACAGAAGGAGCATGACAGGGAACTGTATCAATTAAAGCAGAAAGAAGTGGGGAAGGCAGTCAGACTAGCAAAGGCCCAAACCGAGGAAAAAATAGCCAACTCAGTTAAGAAGGGGGATAAAACCTTTTATAGGTACATTAGGGAGCATAGCAAGGTTAAGGGAGGGACAGTGAAGATTAATAAAGGAGAGGGGAGGTGGGCAGAGGGAGACAGTGAAAAGGCAGAGATACTGAATGAATACTTTTGCTCAGTATTCACAAAAGAAGATGAGGAGGAGTTACCTAAACCAGACAATAGAAGCACTCTGGGTAAGGGGGTTGACACCAGTCCATTCACAGAAGAAAGAGTCCTGAAAGAACTCCTAAAACTCAAGGTGGACAAAGCAATGGGGCCGGACGGGATTCACCCCAGAATCCTAAAAGAACTAAGAGAGGATCTAGTGACACCACTGACCACGCTTTTTAACAGATCATGGCAGGATGGGGCAGTACCTGAGGACTGGAGGAGGGCAGATGTGATTCCCCTTCACAAAAGTGGGAGCAAGGCAGAAGCAGGAAACTACAGACCTGTAAGTTTGACCTCAGTGGTAGGGAAAATGATGGAATCACTTCTGAAAGAAAGAATTGTTGAGTACCTAGAGGCCAGTGGGGCACAGGACCTAAAGGTCATGTCAGACGAGTCTAATTGATTTCTTGGACTGGGTGACCAAAGTAATAGACCAGGGAGGGGCTGTGGATATGGCCTACCTAGACTTTAGCAAGGCATTTGACACAGTCCCACACAAAAGATTAATAATCAAGTTAGCCAGCCTAGGAGTGGGTCCCAGGGTGGTAGCCTGGGTAGCAAACTGGCTGCACAACAGGACACAGAGGGTAATAGTGAATGGAACACATTCTGAAGAAAGGGGGGTTACTAGTGGAGTACCTCAGGGCTCAGTACTGGGTCCAGTCCTCTTTAACATCTTTATAGGTGACATTGCAGAGGGTCTGGAGGGAAAGGCATGCCTCTTTGCAGATGACACAAAGATCTGTAACAGAGTTGATACACAAGGGGTAGAAAAGATGAGAAGGGACTTGGCAAGGTTGGAGGAATGGTCAGACATATGGCAACTTAGATTCAATGCAAAGAAGTGCAAAGTAATGCACCTGGGAAACAAAAACCCAGGAGAAGAGTACACAATAGCAGGGGAGGTACTAACAACAACAAAAATGGAAAGGGACCTGGGGTAGTCATATCAGATGACCTAAACGTGGGTAAGCAATGTGAAAAGTTGGTAAGGAGAGCCAGGGGATACTGGGATGCATAGGAAGGGCATCACAAGTAGAAAAAGGGAAGTGGTTATCCCTCTGTAGACAGTTGGTGAGACCCCATCTGAGTACTGTGTTCAGTTTTGGAGACCTCATCTACACAAGGACATAGACAAGATGGAAGCAGTCAGAGGAGGGCAACTAAAATGGTGCAGGGTCTGCAGCAGAAACCATATGAAGAGAGACTGAGAGAGCTTAATATGTATACTCTTGATGAAAGGAGGGATGGGGGACATGATAGAAATGTTCAAGTACCTCAAGGAATCAACAAAGTCAGGAGGGTAGCATCTTCAGAAAAAGAGATGTGTAAGAACAAGGGCACAATTTAAAGATAGAGTGGGGAAGGCTCAGGGGTAATGTGAGGAAATTTTTTCATGGAGACAGTGGTGAATACATGGAACAGCCTTCCTGAGGAGGTCATTGGGTCTAAAACAGAGGGGGAATTCAAACATGCATGGGACAGACACAAGGCAATTATAGTGGGGGGTTGCAGGAAGTAGGCTGTTGGTTAGCTAGAATCTGCAGCTTATCCAGTAGGTAGGGAAATGGGCAGACTGGGTGGGCCAAGTGGTCCTTATCTGCCGTCAAAGTCTATGTTTCTATGAGTTCCAGAGAGATGCTGAGTGAGAGAAGCAAGCTGCAGAGGAGAAGAGGGACCATGAACAGTGAGAGGCAGACCATGAGGAATGTGAGCGCCAGAGGCAACATGAACTGGAGAAGCTACGACTCCAACCACCCACACCAGAGCAGGTAAGTGGCTTGGGTGTAACTTGAACTACAGGACTGGGTTACAAATTGAATTTCAAATTGATAGCTGAATTTAAAGAGGGGGGAGGATATGGATGCCTTTTCAAATTCCTTTGAAAAAGTTTGTATTCAGGCTAAAATTCCTAGAGAGTCCTGGAGCTTCCAGCTATCCCCGCTACTTACAGGGAAAGCTCGGGATGCATTGGGTCAAATGGGCAATGAGGACAGTAATGATTACAGCAAACTTAAAGCTGCACGCTTAAAAAAGTTTGATTTAACTGCTGAAGCATACAGAGCTAAATTCCATAAGCTCAGGAGAAGCCCTGATATGAGTTACGAGGAGCTAGCCACGAAGCGTCAGTTTCTAAAACGTTGTGGGAAGGAATCGAAGCAAACTCTGTAAAAAATTTAAAATGCCATTTTACTAGAACATTTTTGGGGCATGCCCAACAGAGCTGAAAACCTGGCTGGAGGACCGAGATCCCAAAACAGTGCAAGAGGCTGCTGAACTCTCGGACAGCTATGCCAAGAGCATTCCTGCTCTGAGAGTGAATGGGGCGGGCATGGCAGCGCAGAAAGGGAAAAGCGTGCCTTCAGGGCAGCTAAAACCCTCACTGCCTCCACCGAAACCAGTTAGCCCCAGGTTTCATAGAAAAGATTTCTCTGAGAAAAGAAATGAATGTTGGTTGTGTAAAGAAACTGGGCATATTGCCAGACAGTGTCCCAAAAGGATGAGCCATACGCAGGGTGGTGCTAGGAAAGAAGTGGGTTGTTTGTGTGTCCCTGGAAGCATGCCTGTGAACATGAGGGAACACATGCACCCAGTCATGGTGAATGGTGTACAGACACAAGGGTTAAGGGATACAGGGCATCCCTGACATTGGTAAAAGTGGATCTAGTAGAGCCTGGTCAGCTTATACCCAATAAATACGTCACTGTATAGGACTTTGCTGGTGAGGAGAAAACATTGCCAGTTGCTAGTGTTCTCCTAGACTGGGGTAAACAGGGGGAACTGTGCAACAGGTGGCTGTAGCCAAAATGTTAGCAGTGGACGTCATCCTTGGCAACAATCTCAAAAGGGGATGGTGTGTGCAGTTACCCATAGCCAAGCGGTAAGGGAAAATTGTAGTTCCCTGAACCCCACAGGAGCCATTGTGGAAACCACTGGGAGACTGGTTCCCCAGCCTGTGTCTCCTGATATGGAGACTAATGAAAAGGGGATATAAATTTCCCCAGTAGCAGTTAACCCCACTGCTCTGGAGGGTCACTCTGAGGAGGGAGGGGTGACCCATTGTCAGAGGGTTAAGGATGACGGTAATCCTGAGTGCCCTGACACTAGTGCTAGGGTCCCTAGTTTAGAGACTGAAGAGGACCTGTCCCATACCTTGGGAATTTGTGAGGAGTTGGTAGCTGCTCAGAGAAGTGACCCTAGTCTAGAGAAGCTGAGGCCTTGGGCAGACTCTGACGGAGCACAGGAAGGTGATGGCAGACATAAGGTTTGTTGGGAAAATGGACTGATGTATACTCAGGCTGTGCAGATAGAGGGAGGGGTGATAGGCAGGCAGCTTGTCATTCCCCAGGGGTCTCGTGAGCAGTTGTTCAAGACTGCACATGATATTCCCTTATCTGGTCATCTGGGATTTGCACACACTATGCAGCGGTTGGCCCAGAATTTCTATTGGCCCAACTTCACCCAGCAGGTGAAGGAGTATTGCAGGTCTTGTCACCAGTGCCAAGAAATAGGGAAGGCGGGCAAGAAAACCCAAGCTGCCTGATTCCATTGCCCATAGTGGAGGAGCCATTACAGAGGGTGGGAATGGATATTGTGGGGCCTTTAAATACCCCCAGCTCCTCAGGGAAGAGATTCATCCTGACTGTGGTGGATTATGCCACCCAGTCCCCCGAGGCAGTTGCCCTATCCTCACTGAGGACAGACAAAGTGGCAGATGCCTTACTTGGGATTTTCTCTTGTGTTGGGTTTCTGCAGGAGGTTATCACTGATCGAGGGGGTTCCTTCATGTCGGACCTGATGAAATGTTTGTGGGAGAAGTGTGGGTGGTGCAGAGATGCACGACACATATCACCCTGACCCAATGGCTCGTGGAAAGATTTAATGGTACCCTGAAGTCAATGATCGCGTTTGCTGAACAGCATGGGAGGGACTGGGAGAAATACCTTCCCCACCTGTTGTTTGCATACAGGGAGGTGCCCCAAGAGTTGGCAGGATTTTCCCCCTTCGAACTCTTATATGGACGCCAGGTACATGGGCCCCTAGACTTGATCCGGGAGGACTGGGAAGGCAAGCACGCCACCCAGGGAACTCTCATAATGGACTATGTCCTTAAGTTTAATGAAAGGCTGAAGGAGCTTATGGGGACAGCCCAGAGCAACCTGGCAGCTGCCCAATAGAAAAAAAAAGTGTGGTACGACTGCAGAGCCAGAGCTCACTCATACATGGTGGGTCAGAAAGTCATGGTCCTTATTCCAGTCCAGAAAGACAAGCTGAAGGCTGAGTGGGAAGGACGTACAAAGTAATTAGGAAGGTAAATGACGTGAACTATATTATAGTTACCTGACAGAAGACAGACAGAAGGGATGTACCATATCAACATGATGAAGCCATATGCTAATAGGGCTGACATGGTGCTTGCAGTGTGTAGTCCTGGGGAGGGGAAGGACGAAGGAGACCCCCTTCTGGATTTGCTGGAAGAAAGCAAGCAGGAGTCCTCTGTGGAGGCAGTAAAATTGTCTCCCCAGCTGGCCCTGGACAAGATCCAGGAAGTAAGGAAGGTTTTAGCAGACTTTTCCCCCCTGTTTAGCGCCAAGCCTGAACTAACCCCCTTAGCGATGCACGATGTGGAGACAGAGACATGGACGCCAATATGGCGGACAGCATATTGGATGTCGGAGGCTGTCCAAAAGGACATTAGGAGGGAAGTGGAGGAGATGCTGGATTTAGGGGTAATCCAGAGATCCCATAACCCCCGAGCCTCACCTATAGTCCTTGTGCCCAAGCCAGTTGGCTCTACTTGTTTCTGTGTGGACTATCGTGGACTGAATGTAGTCATGAAGTCAGACACCTACCCAATGCCCTGGATGGACGAACTCCTGGACAAGTTGGGAGGGGTGACCTACCTTACGACCATTGACCTGACCAAGGGGTATCAGCAGGTAGAGTTAACGGACAGAGCAAGGGAGAGGTCAGCCTTCATCACTCTGATGCCTTTCAGAATGCAGAATGCCCCAGCCACTTTCCAAAGGTTGGTGAACCAGGTGTTAAATGATGCTGATGAGTACACCATGGCATATCTGGATGACATTGCCATCTTTAGTGCCAGCTGGGAGGAACACCTGTCCCAACTTAGGGAAGTGCCAGGCAGGATACAGAGGGCTGGGCTCACTGTCAAAGCTGAGAAGTGCCAGATGGCCATGGAGAAGTGGCACACCTCGGGAGTGTTGTGGCGGGACAGCTTTCCCTAACCAAATAAAAATAGAGGTGATCCAGGCATGGCCCAGACCAGAAATGCAGAAGCAGGTCAGGAGTTTTAGGGACAGCAGAGTATTACAGGAAATTTGTACCCAATTACAGTGCCCTGGCTGCTCCCCTATCTGACCTGGTAAAGAAAAGAATGCCAAAGAAAATTACTTGGGGACCAGCCTGTGAAGAAGCCTTTACCCGACTGAAGGAAGCACTGTGCAGTGCTCCTGTATTGACAAGTTCTGACTATATCAAACCCTTTATAGTTCAGACTGATGCCTCAGACGTGGGTATTGGGGCTGTACTGAGTCAGACATCCAACCAAGGGAAAGATCACCAGTAGTGTACCTGAGTAAAAGTTACTTCACAGGGAGCAGGCATGATCTACTGTGGAAAGGAGTGTCTTGTCATAGTGTGGGCCCTAAAGAAGCTAGAGCCATACTTATATGGGCAGCATTTTGTGGTACAAACTGACCACAACCCCTGGTTTGGCTGACACAAATGGAAAAACTAATGGTAGATTGTTAAGATGGAGTCTTGCCTTACAAAGGGCATGGCATGACAATCTTACATAGGGCTGGAGTGAAAATCAGAACAGCAATGGCTTATCACGTGTCTATGAGGAGTGAACTGATTTGGGAAGCTCATCCCATGCAGGAGATAGAGCCCCCAAATTCAGTTTAGGTGGGGAGGAATTATGACACTTGGCCAGCTGGTTCTGATTGCTATATGATTTTTGTAATATAAAAATGTAGTGTTGATTGTCTGCCATGAGACATCCTGTGATCCTGTGATGAGCCCCCAGGTTTCAGTTCAAATGACAGGATATATGTTAAACAGCAGAGCTCTGTAATGTGATTAACTTCCAAAAAGTCACATTTTATAGCCTTGTTTATGATCTGTGTTGCTTTGAAGCCAGGAACTTAAAATATCCATTTTATGACATCTTCAGAGGAAGAACAGTTAATTTCAGTTGGTGTTAAAATGCTAAATTGCACCTAAGTGAGATATGGCAGAGTTAGTCATAAAGTCCTGTGATGTCTTTGAAAAACAGAAACCACACTAGATCAAAGGAAAGACTTAATTAAGAAGTCATATGGGAAATGAGTTATTGCTGATGTCACCTTATTTAATGTACATCCTGAGTGATGACATCCTGGTTGTATAATTTTAATATATAAGGAGGAGCTAGGTGACATCATGGAAGAGGCAGGTTCAAAGACAGTTTAAACTATTCTGTATCTGATCTTTAGACACATTCTTGTTGGACTCTGAAACAACATCTAACTATAAGCACTATAAGAAGGTACATTAGATAGACAAGCCTAATTGTATTGTGGTAGGAGTTTGTATGTTTTTACCTTGTTTCTTTTAAGTGATTGTATGTTTTGTGATATATTGTTCTGTGTTTACAGTTTACCTATTTTTATCTATTTTCTAAGTAAACCCTTATTTTAAAGAGACTGCCTGGTGTGCCTTTTAAATCCTTTCTTTTGCATGTGAAGCACAGATGGTTGAATTGACACACTGGTTCATAAGCTTAATGGTAATACCAAACTGGGAAAAGGTAAGAATTTTCCTAAGGTCTTTCATAGAGTGTTTAGGGTTCATTTGGATACCTGGTTAGTTGCCCTTAGGCGAAAGATATCTGGCATTCCCAAAGAGCAGAATTATCTGAGCCTGTACATTGGCACGCTTAGCATAAGGTTCACAGTTTGAATCCCTCCAGAACTTGAGACCAAAGATGATTCGGACCCACAAACAGACAGGAGGGTTACCCTGTTCTGTTAACTGTTCACAATACTGCGCCTGAGATTGGCACTGTGGGAGCAGAGGCCTGACCTGCTGAGTGGGTTTGTGACACAAGGCATTACAGTAATCCAGCCGGAAGTTATGAAAGCATGCACCACTGTGGGCAAGGCCTCAGGAGGATCTGAGCTCGGACTTGGGCAATGTTCATGAGATGATAAAATCACTTTTGACCATGGCCGACACCAGAGCATCAAGTGTCAGGGCATCGTTGGGATAACACCCATCCTTCACCTGTCTAGAAGGGACAAGGGAATGCCCCAATACTAGATTAGGGACAATATCCCATCCTCCCTCCTCCACAATGACCTGGCTCTACTACCAGTACTTCAGTCTTGTCTGGGTTGAGTCTAAGCCAGTTTTGAATCATCCATGACTGGATTTCCTCGAGGCAGCTGTTAAATACGGAGTCCGACACCTGGACATCAGGCGCGCAGGACAAGTACAGCTGGGTATCATTTGCATAGCAGTGAAAACCCAACCCATACCACCTGATTGTGTCCCCCAATGGCAGCATGTACACCATGAACAGTAAGGGTGACAAAACTGACCCCTGCGGCACGCCACAGCTCAAAGGCTTCAGGCTATATGAGACAAGTCCCATTTTCACCCTCTGTACTCTGTCCATCAGGTATGAGCTGAATCAGCTGATGACATTGCCAGACAGCACACCAGAACCACAGGTGATCAAACAGCACCTCATGGTCCATGGTGTCAAATGCCTCAGAGAGGTCTAGGAGAACCAAGATGGTATGAACTCTCCTGTCCCTCACCATCAGGAGATCATTAAGTACCCTTACCAGGGTGGTCTCCATACTATGCCCCACCCAGAACCCAGACTGGAAAGGCTCATAGGTAGATGAACATGGGAGGTGTCTCTCAAGCTGAATGGCCACTACTTTCTCTATAACCTTCCCTAAGAACAGGAGGTTTGAGACCGGCCTGTAATTGCTGAGGCAGTCTGGATCCAAGGGACTTCTTTAAAGGGGCCTAACCAGAGCCTCTTTCAAGGACACTGGGAAGACCCCACTCCTCAATGAGCTCCAGACAACCTCAGCAACCACAGGTCCTATCAGGTGCAAACATCCAACCACAAGGCGGGTCAGACCTGGGTCCAGATCACAATGTGTAGACCGCAGCTTTGAGATTAATCCCATCACCTTCTCCACCCCAACTGGCTCAAACTCATCCCAGACAGGAGGAGTGTTTCAGCACAACTCAGGTCGGACATCGCATCCCTTTCAAAAGATACTTGAGGAGACCTCAGTCCTGATGGAGGACACCTTGTTAGCGAAGAACAGAGCCAAATCCTCGCACCTAGTGCTAGAAACTGCTCCTCCCGGATGGAGACAGATAGGATGTAAAAGTTTGTCTACCATATGAAACAGCTGCGCTGGTCTGTTCCTTGCCACAGCAATCTCCTTAGACAGTAACTCTGCCTTCTTTTGGGAGATTGCCCCCTGATAGTCAGCGTACTGTGACCTCAGATCCAATTTGTACCCCAACTGGCCAGATCTCCTCCAGCATCTCACTAACCTCCGCCCCTTAGTCTTTAAACTCTGGAGTTCCTCATCATACCAGGGGAATCTCCAGTGAGTATGCAAGGGGCATACACGAATAGGTGCGATTGAGTCAAAGACTGCAGTCGCAGCCCCATTATAGGCCACCACTGCTTCCTCTAGCCCAGTTGCACAAGCTGCCCCTACTCCCAATAGGTCCAGTACCACCGACAGTCCCACAGAGGAAACTCTTATTAACGGGCAGTACAGGACCATCTCCACAGGGGCTGAAACATCTGGGGAGGGGGTGCTAAACAAGACCCCACGGTAAAATGACCTGACCAAATTGCCAGATCAATATGGAGGTCAATAATGTTTAGACCAATTGAACAAATGAAGACCAATATGTGGCCACTCGAGTGCATTACTGATGTTACATGTTGAGTCAGGCCCAGGGACTCGATGCTTTTCAGGAGGTCACTTCCAAATTTTGAGAGTCCGTCATCGACCCATGCATTGAAGTTTCCCAGGGTCAACCACCTGAGGTACTCCAGTGCCAGGCTGGTGATGAGCTCCTCAACCTGCTCAAAAATTCCCTATTCACTCCACGAGGACGATAGAGCAGGAGAAAACCCTGAATCCGCATCCAAGCCTCCTTGGGTGGCCACACATTCAAAAGACTGTGTAAGACCTACGTTTAGCACTGTGAGGTTCAGGTTAGATTTAAAACAAATGGTCACCCTCCACCCTCAGATCCTCTCTCGGGTGTGTATCTGAAGTACCCAGCTGTTCCAGAATGGAGCAGCATTTTGATCCAACCATGTCTCTGTGTGTGATGCAAGCCAGGTCAACTGAGGATATCAAGTCATCCATAATGGCAGTCTTGTTCCTCATCGACCTGGCATTGCATAACACAACCGAGTAGGATGAGGTGAGGTAACTGGGCCCATCATCTGCTCACCCACTAAGGTGGAACCTCTTTCAAGTTCCAGTTTCACCCCAGAGCATCTCCTTGCCCTACCACTCAAATCCCGACACACGGCAGCCACCTGGGTGCAACTCCTTCCGCACACCCCACCCCACCCTGCTATCCATAAGGCCCTGTACCTCCTTTAGGCCTCAGCCAGGAGTGCTGAAAGTTCAAAGGGTCAGAGGTCATGGAGGAAGCCCCCGAGCAACTGCACTTTAGGGTTTCTGTCCCAAACACATTTCTAACCAAGTCCCAAAAATAATCAATGTCACCTACACCCAAATAAAACCCCAAAATTTAAATACAACCCTCACAGTTTCAACCTTTTAAACCATCCACCCACCAATAAATACTTCCACACCCACACACATACCCTCCAAACACTCATCAACCACAAACTCAACTTGAAAAACTAACAGCACATTCCTCTTATTATGTATAGTCCAAAAAGTTCAAACAGTTTGTTTTCCAGATGATGAAAAATAAGTTTTCTACTCTCGGAATCCACCAAAAAACTACCTCTTTAAAGTATTAGAGATACTGAAAAAATATTGAACATTGAACAATATTGAAAAATATTTGAGGGTGAGCTCTCACCAACACCCTCTCAGATTGTCCTATCATGGCACTCTCACTGCCACCACTGTTTTATTTGAAAATGAATTCAAACAGAAAACTGAGGCTTTTGTCACAGCCCCACCAAGTTGCTTTCAACCAGTATAATGCAGCACAGTACTCAGCAAGGATCCACATATTTAGTCTAAGCTTCTGAGGGGGGCCTTGACTCACCCATCCTGAGAAAATGAAGTTGACTCTAAGTTAGCTGATCCACCCACCCCTGTAGCTGGCACCCAGCCCAAGCATCCCCCCAGTACGAAGCCGCAGATGCATGCCCGGCACCGATCAGACAGTCACTCGCAGCCTCCCGGTCAATCAACCCACGTCCAACCTCCAGTCGGTGCCAGCCGACCCCTTAGAGGAAAACAACCCAGGCCACACACCTACCACAAATAGGACAGACCACATTCACCTAATCCAGCTAATCCAAATTTAATCAGTCCTTCTCAGGGAAAAACAGCACTCAGATCACAAAGGTCCCCTCAATCACTGCGAATGGCCAACCTGGCAGATTCTCCGGCCACACCACCCACAGATTGCGTTCATCGGAACCAGTGCTCAGTACTGCAGAAAGACCTCATCCAGTGTTGGCTCCAGGGGTCAGTAGTCCGGTCCCTCACCAGGAACCTTGCACAGAGTTCCTCCTTACTTCTCCACAACCTCTTGATGGGACTTACTTCAAACCAGTCAAACTCCAACAGTAAGGATATTCAGAATAAACAGGTAACGTCTAGCTTTTCCAAGACTTTTGACTTTTCAGCTGGAAAAAGTTCCTTTTTTCTTTGCGTCCTTGGTGTCCTATTTCACACTCCAATCAAAACGGCAAATCCACATACGGACATAAATGAACTGTGTTTTCAAACAAACACTACCGCAAATAAATACTAAAAATACAAATTTTAGGATTATTAGTTACAAATGTTACAAACAATTTTACAAATGAACTAAACTATCCTCCAAATGATGGCTGGCCCAGAATGACCGCCATCTTGGTATCCCTGTGCACACCCTCCTCACTGGCCCAAAAGCACCCAAATGAATTTGTAACTGACACCATTTTTTTTTCTCTCGCTTGGCGAGAGATACTGCCCCCCAAGCGAGAAGCCCTCCCCCACACTCAGTCCTCAAACCAGTTCATACAACTAGCCATAACTCCAGCCTCTGTCCCATAATGTCTATTTTTTTTAACAACAAAACAACCTTTTTAGTCCCATAGAAACATAGAATTTGATGGCAAATAAGGACTGTTTGTCCCACCTTGTCTGCCATTTCCCAGCCTAAAGGATAAGCTGCAGATCCTAGTTAACCAACGGCCTACTTCCTCCTACCACCCACTAGAATTGTCTCTTGTCTGTCCCATGCATTCTTGAACTCCCCCACTGTTTTTGACTCCATGACCTCCTCAGGAAGGCCATTCCATGCACCCACAACCCTCTCTGTGAAAAAATACTTCCTCACATTACCTTTGAGCCGTACTCCCTTTGTCTTCAAATTGTGCCCCCTCGTTCTTGTTGATTCCCTTGAGGTACTTGAAAGTTTCTATCATGTCCCCCTTCTCCTTACTTTCCTCGAGGGTATACATATTAAGGTCCTTTAGTCTCTCTTCGTAGGTCTTCTTGCACAGACCCTGCACCATTTTGGTTGCCCTCCTCTGGACAGCCTCCATCTTGTCTATGTCCTTGCAGAGATGGGGCCTCCAGAACTGCACGATGTACTCCAGATGGGGTCTCACCAACTGTCTGTACAGAGGGATAACAACTTTCTGTTTTCAACTGGTGTTGCCTTTCCCTATGCATCCCAGTATCTTCCCAGCCCTCCTTACTGCCTTCTCACATAGCTTGTCCACCTTTAGGTTATCTGCTATAATTACCCCCGGTCCTTTCCATTTTTGTTGTTGTTAGTACCTCACCCCCATTATGTACTCTTCCCTGGGTTTTGTTTCCCAGGTGCATTACTTCCTTTGCCTTGAATCTAAGCTGTCATACATCTGACCATTCCTCCAACCTTGCCAAGTCCCTTCTCATCCTTTCCACCCCACCTGTGTATCAACCCTGTTGCAGATCTTTGTGTCATCAGCAAACTGTTTTGTAACTGCATTATACCGTCAAACTTTCTCCTGGTTTGTTGCAGAAATGTCTCCCCATACCTGAAGTTTTGATTCACACTGAACTGTGCTGCTTTCCATGTGCTGCGTCACATATATAATTATGTATGTTTAGTTGTGTTCTCCCGGGTTGTGCATGAAAATAGGCATTCTTATGCCTAGTGCACTTACCCAGTTACCAAAAGCAAATAAATAAATAAAGAGACATACTTTTCCTTTCAGTCCCTCCGCAATGTCACTTATAAAGACATTAAAGAGGACCAGTCCCAGTACTAAACCCTGCGGTACCCTGCTAGTAACCCCTCTTTCTTCAAGTGGACTCCATTTACTATTAGCTTCTGTCCTGTTGTCCAGCCAATTTCTTACAGGCTACACCTTGGACCCACTCCAAGGCTGGCTAACTTGTATATTAATCTTTTGTGTGGGACTGTGTCAAATGCCTTGCTAAAGTCTAGGTAGGCCGTGTCCACAGCCCCTACCTGGTCTACTACTTTGGTCACCCAGTCAAAGAAATCTATTAGATTCATCTGACATGACCTTCCCACTTTGAATCCATGCTGCCTTGGGTTCTGTGCCCTGCGAGCCTCTCGGTACTCAATAATTCTTTCCTTCAGAAGTGATTCCATCATTTTCCCTACCACTGAGGTCAAACTAACTGGTCTTATTCTGTAGTTTCCTGCCTCTGCCCTGCTCCCACTTTTGTGAAGTGGAATCACATCTGCCCTCCTCCAGTCCTCAGGTACCACCCCATCCTCCCATGACTTGTTAAAGAGGGTAGTCATTGGTGTCACTAGTTCTACCCTTAGTTCTTTTAGAATTCTGAGGTGAATCCCGTCCGGCCCCATTGCTTTGTCCACTTTCAGTTTTAAGAGTTCTTTCAGAACGCTTTCTTCTATGAATAGACTGGTATCGACCCCCCCTATCCAGAGTGTTTCTATTGTTTGGTTTAGAGTCGTCCCCTCCTCTTCTTTTGTAAATACTGAGCAGAAGTATTCATTCAGTATCCCTGCTTTTTCACTGTCACCTCTGCCCACATTCCTTCCCTTTATTAAGCCTCAGTTTAACATAGAAACCTAGAAACATAGACTTTGATGGCAGATAAGGACCGCTTGGCCTACCTAGTCTGCCCATTTCCCTATCTACAGGATAAGTCGCAGATCCTAGTTAACCAACAGCCTATTTCTTCCTACCCCCCACAAGAATTGCCTTATGTCTGTCCCATGCATTCTTGAATTCTCCCACAGTTTTAGACCCCACAACCTCCTCAGGAAGGCTGTTCCATGCATCCACTACCCTCTTTGTGAAAAAATACTTCCTCACATTGCCCCGAACCACCCCCTCTATCTTTAAATTGTGTCCCCTTGTTCTTGCACGTCTCTTTTTCTGAAAGATGCTACCCTCTTGGACTTTGTTGATTCCATTGAGGTACTTATAAGTTTCTATCATTTCCCCCCTCTCCCTCCTTTCCTCAAGGGTATACATATTAAGCTCCTTTAGTCTCTCCTCATATGGCTTCTTTTGCAGACCCTGCACCATTTTAGTTGCCCTCCTCTGGACTGCCTCTATCCTGTCTATGTCCTTGCAGAGATGGGGTCTCCAGAACTGGACGCAGTACTCCAGATGGGGTCTCACCAACTGTCTGTACAGAGGATAACAACTTCAGTTTACCTCCTTGGTCTTTCTTCACTCCGTAATGTACCTATAAAGGTTTTATCCCCCTTCTTAACAGAGATAGCTATCTTTTCCTCAGTTTGTGCCTTTGCTATTCTGACTGCCTTCCCTGCCTCCTTCTGCTTTAACTGATATAGTTATCTGTCCTGCTCCTTCTGTGCTTCCTTATATTTCCTGAATGCTGTCCTTTTTCTCCTCAACCTTCCCTGCCACCTCTTTTGAGAACCATAGTAGCTTTTTCCTTCATTTTGTTTTGTTGATTAGCTTTACACAAAGGCTTGTTGCCTCTGTGATGGCAGTTTTGATTTTTTCACATTTTCCTTCCACCCCTCCTTCTTGCCTGTGCTTTTCTGAGGCACTCTCCCATTTTGCCAAAGTCAGCCCTCCTAAAGTCCAACACTCTTGCTTTTGTATGGCTTGACTCTACAGCTCTGTTTATTGTGATCCATACTGTTTGGTGGTCGCTTGTTCCCAGATGGCTACCCACTTCTAAATCTGAGATCCTCTCTCCTTCCCCGTTTGAGAGTACCAGGTCTAGGATTGCTCCTCCTGAGTGGGTTCTAACACTAGCTGCTTGTGGCATGCCCCTGTAGGGCATCAAGAATGACCCTGCTCTTGGATGTGGATGCAGTAAAGGTGCTCCAGTTAATATCTGGCATATTCAGGTCCCCCATCAACAATATCTCCACCTTTTTCTGCCATTCTTTTCCAGTCCATGGGTACGGGAAAAAGTGAACCAATTTTCTGCCATTCTAAGGATTCCTTCTATCATTTCTTTGTCTACCACACACACACACACTACATATAGGCAATACAGCTCTGATATAATGGCAGTTTTTCTTTTACATTTACAGCCTTTGTACATTATTCAATCCAGGCACATCCTTGACTCTCTAGACTCCCAAAAGCTGCCTGTGCAGACCAAACATGGAAATACAGCCCCCAACATCTGACAAAATAATTAAAAAAAAGAAAGGTTTCTTTTTTAAACCACTAGCGCTAGCACGTTGCATGCTCAGCACTAAAGATGGCACTTCCGTAAGTCTCTGTCTCTCCCTGGCTCCTCTCCTGCTCCTCACCATAACAGATCTGTTTTTTTTTTTATTATTATTGTTATTATCTGTCTAAACAAAAATCAAGTCCTGTAAATTTCAGATATGCCATACCTCATACTTCAACACACGGTCTCCCCGATTGTCCAATCCCACCACCAGTGTCCCAAATTACTCGCTTAATGAGGGAGTTAAACTGCTGTCACAGAACAAAACAAAAAAATGGACTGCAAGCAAACTTGGCGGGGTTGGGGGTTAATAGTTCAAGGGCTCAAGACCAAGAAGGTAGGCACATGCTGTACCAGTAGGAAAACCATACAACTGTAAAAGGAGCACTGCACTCTACTGGTATACATTGGTAGGATACCAGTAGGGGGACTACTTTAATAACAAAGCAATTTTAAGTTAATTTGTAATTTTTTTTATTATTTTTATTCTTAAATATTACAAAAATCTTTACTTATATCCCATTTTCTAGCACAATAATACCCTCCAGGGTGGGCAGTATGGGCAATACCAGACCTTCCAGGAGCTATAAGGCCCTCTGCCTGCAGTGTCAGGCCTCATTATGTCCCAGGGCAGTCCAGTATTGCCCACTACAGCCCACCCTATTGGGTATTATTGCTTACATAATGACTCAGCACCTGAAACACAAATGCTTTTGACACTCTGGCAAAGGCTTTCTCTGCATCCAAGGAGGCCAAGACTGTGGGGTTTGGCTGTCCATGGATGCAGAGAAAAGGTGAGACAGTTTCCACATGTGGTCAAAAGAGATTCTTCTAGGCATAAAGCCAAACTGTTTCCTCCTGGTGAGTGATCCCAACACCTTATTTAGACAAGTAGACATGATTTTGACCAGAATGTTCATGTGGAAATTTATAATCAAAATCAGCTAACAGTTATCAACCTTAATGTGGTCCTTTCCAGGTTTGGGGATTAGAGAGATGAGAGCCTCCAGAAGTGTGTGCTCATAGAGCACATGCTGGTGTATATAGGTATATGTATCTAGCATGATTGGGCCTAGTTCTACTAAAAGGTTTTGGTAAAAATTTGGGGTATACCCATTGGGGCCTGGAGCTTTGTCCCAGTGCTATCTCCTTAATGACTGATAGGACCTCAGCCTATGAGATGACCTGCTGTAAATGTTCGGTTTGCTTTGGGGCAATTGGGGAAGAGGCATCAAGTCTAGATATGCTGCAGTATTCACATCCTGCTGGCCATCCTCTTCTGCACAGTACAATGATTAGTAAAAAAGGCAAAATTGTTGTGCAATATCTGTGGCTTTGGTGAGAAGGTTAGGTTTCTCCACTCCCTGGATGTCCTGTATGGTGTGGGGGCTTTCCTTCTGGTGAAGGTGCAAAGTCATAAGTTTGCCAGCTTTTTCGCCTTGGTCCATGTACTTAGTATTAGATCAGAAAATTGCATGATCTGCTTTTTCCCAGTTTAATTTGTTGTATTTGGCCTTTAAGGTATTTAGTGTTGCCAGGTGTCCGTGTTCGTGTTGGGAGCCAGTGTATATTCTATATCCTGATATTAGTCTGCAACTGGGAAGTGGCACCCTTCTGCGTTTTCTTACAAGCTGCAGCTATTCTAATCAGCTCTCCTATGAGCCCACATGAAGTGGTGATCATAGGCTATCAGCCCTTGAACTGATGCTGAATTTTCATTTAAGAAGTTCTTGCTTAAGGTGCGGATTAGATTAAGGAATTTTTGTTTTACAAAATCTGGTTGTTGAGGTGCCAGATTTTGTCTTTGTCAGAGGAACTGGAAAAGAAACGTGTGAGGTGAACAGGACTGTGATCTGAGATCACCTTAGCCTCTTGATCACAGGTATGAACCCCATTAAGCAACTCCAAGGTAATAAGAAAATAGTCTAGTTTGGAAAAAGAGTTGCATGGCATAGAATTGGAAAGGCTTTGCCTGGAGTTCAATGGCCAAGCAGCCAGCCACTCCCACTTCCTGAGCCATATAATCAGTTCCTCTCAGCCTCATTGTGAAGCAATTTTTCTTTGCAGCCGAAGGCTCTGACGGTCTGTCCTCTGAGCTGGTTGGGGCCTACCCCCCCCCCCATCTGCTGCTCCTGCTTGTCTGCTGGATTTCTGTGTTTATTTCCTGCTTCTGGTTTGTATTTTGCCTTCGGATGTGTGTGCTTCTTTCTGTCTTGTTCCCTGTTTTCTTTGTTTGTGTGTCTTTGGTTTGTCTCTTTTTGAAGGGGCTTTTGTTTCTAATCCCATAGCATATTGTTCCAGAAGCTCCTACTATTTGTTCTGTTACCCACAACTCTCAAACTACTGCAATGCAACTGCAATCATTATATGTGTGTTTTAGCTCAACCATAGCTGCTCCATGTTGCATACTCAATTATTTTCACCTGACAGGCTTACACTGAATCTAGCCATGCAGCTCAATCATGCTATCTCATTCTGCTTACCTCCTTGTAGCAGTCTCATTGCACTGCCTGGCTACACCTGCTTTCAGAGCATTGTGTCCCCTTATTTATGTTCATTGCAGTTTTACAACTCAGTATTCCATACAGATAAAGAAACCTCAGTGTGCAAGCACTGATGCAATGGTTACCCAAAAGGGCATTGGCCGGGAAGACAAGTTTCAAAGAAATACAAAATCACACATACCCCCGTTATGCAAAGCATCATGGGCTGCATATGCAAATCAGCACAGAATATTACGCTGGTTCAACTTTAAACAGAAATGCACGGTGCCAAAAGAACTCTCACACAGTTTGCGAAGGGTGCCAACAGAAGACACAGACATGTGTTTCGTCCCACCTGGACTCATCAGTGTGCCTCATCTGTTTGACACCCCAGTGGAATGAACCAGCTCCCCTAAGATGGTCTATCTGGATTATGTTGTGGTGATCCCAATAAAAACAAAAAACAAGTTAAAAGACAAAGAACCTCAGTGTGCAAGCACTGAGGCAATGGTTACCCCAAAGGGCATTGGCTGGGAAGCCAAGTTTCAAAGAAATACAAAATCACACATACCCCCATAATGCAAAGCATCATGGGCTGCATATGCAAATCACCACAGAGATGTTGATTTTATGTTTATTCACCCTGTTCTACTCTGAGGTCAGCTAAAGCTCCTGCTGAGGCTGTTAAATTAGCTTTAATATCTGCATGTGGTTCTCGCCTTCCATCATTTTTTATTTGTCCTATGGCGGGGACTGGGAAGTGTTTGGGGAGTCATGGCCCCATGTGACTAATTATTTCTGTTCTAAATCCTGCCTTTGCCATTGAAATTCCTAGAGTATTTGTCACCTTGATTTGGCTTTTAAATGTCTGTCTGGCTTTCCCCACTATTCAGTGCTGTGTCATTGCTACTACGTTATGCACACCTATGAGCAGGTCCACTTAATACTACTTTGTTTACTGACCAACGTCCAGGTCCACGCTTGCTTATGCAATCGATTGCTCATGCCTACTGCATCCTCTCAACTTCAGACTCTGGGATGTCTGCTGCACTCAGTCTGCTTTTGACCTTGCAAGGTCTCAGCACTCACTGCTCATTATAATCAGCACACCAGTGCTCAATCAGCTCGCCAGCTTCTCAGCTCTCAATATAATTCTGGGGCATGCCAGCCATTCTATTCTTGGTGCAGGGTTCCTGCAGCTGATGGTCTCACTCTGCATTTAGTCAGCATATTGAGCATGTCCAACTTGGGGTGGGATCCTTCTCACCTGGCCCATAGCTGGAAATGTCCTCACCCCGGGGCTTGGCTTTAGCTGCCTGCTACACGACAACAGCTCCTGGTGTAGAATTTAAGACTAGTGGTGAAGGGTGGTTACGACAATCTCCTTTGGCTCTACTGTTCCACTATAACAGTTGTCCATTGGCTTTAGTTGTTTCCCTAGCAAGGCACCTTCACCGCATTCTCCCTACGACTGCCTCTGGTTCACCTGGTTTGAGTTTAGGGTGGGTAGGCCAGGTGAGTGCCTCAGCAGTCATTGCTGTCTCCTCCACCTTGGTTGTATGTATTGTTGTAGAGTTTTTCGAGACCTTTTCACAGCATTCCCACCAGAGGATTTGAGTGAGAGCCTTTTTCCAAATTGGAATATTTTTCTACTCTCTTTAATTGTTTTTCTAAATTGCAGCTGCAGAGCTATCACTAAATAAACTATCCCTCAAGCCAGGAGGGATGGCAACTTAGGCTTTGGATCCTGAGAGATTTCTCTCATTGTTTTTTTTTTTTTCTCTCCATTGCCTCAGGTCATAACTGTTAGTTAGCACAGTAGTGTCTCTATACTTTTTAGGTAGGTTCTGCTGTTGGATGGAGGTGGAGGATGTCCTGCTATTCCTCTCTCTTAGAGGATCCTCTT